>CM076672.1:201282752-203682752 GCA_038501925.1 Xenopus petersii | reverse complement strand
TAGATAAAATACAGTATACAGCATTTCTAGCTGTATATTAGGGATGCACCAAATCCACTGTTTTGGATTCGGCCGCACCCCCGAATCCTTCATGAAAGATTTGGCTGAATACCGAACCGAATCCGAATCCTATTCCTAATTTGCATATGCAAATTAGGGGTGGAAAGGCAAAAACATTTTTTACTTCCTTGTTTTGTGACAAAAAGTCATGCAATTTCCCTCCCCGCCCCTTATTTGCATATGCAAAATAGGATTCGGATTTGGTTCGGCTTGGCAGAAGGATTCGGCCGAATCCTGCTGAAAAAGGCCGAATCCCGAATCGAATCCTGGATTCCGTGCATCCCTACAAAAAAAAAAAAAAAAAAAAAATATATATATATATATATATATATATATATATATATATATATATATATATATATATAGATATATCAAAACAGGGGGGTTGTGGGAGCACTCTAAAGGCTTTAAAGGAATAGTTCAGTGTGAAAATAAAAACTGGGTAAATAGATAGGCTGTGCAAAATAAAAAATGTTTCTAATATAGTTAGTTAGCCAAATATGTAATATATAAAGGCTGGAGTGAACAGATGTCTAATAAAACAGCCAGAATCCAACTTCCTGCTTTTCAGCTCTATAACTCTGAGTTAGTCAGTGACTTGAAGGGGGGCCACATGGGACATTTCTGTTCAGTGAGTTTGTAATTGATCCTCAGCATTCAGCTTAGATTCAAATGCAACAGATATGGCCCATGTGGCCCACCCTCAAGTCTCTGATTGGTTACTGCCTGGTAACCAGGGTAACCAGTCTGTGTAAACCAAGAGAGCTGAAAAGCAGGTTCTGACTGACTTGTTATACATCAAATCACTCCAGCCTTTATACATTGCATTTTTGGCTAACTAACTATATTAGAAACATTTTTTATTTTGCACAGGCTATCTATTTACCCAGTTTTTATTTTTACACTGAACAATTCCTTTAAAGTATATATATATATAAAGTATATACATTGATTACAGGTAATGCTAGAATGCACATAAAAAATAAAACAAATTAGAGCCCACCATTCGGGGTTTACCTTGACGTGGTATGGTGGCTTATCAATTTTATGATCATAACTTTGTAACAAAATAACCCCTGTTTTGGGTACATATGCAATAGCATTTATTATACTTATATATATACTTTAAAGCCTTTAGAGTGCTCCCACAACCCCCCTGTTTTGATATTGTGTATATATATATATATATATATATATATATATATATATATATATTTATATTTATTTATATCATTCAAGAAGACAAGCAACTAGGGGATTTTTGTGCAAAACAAAACAAATATATATATATATATATATATATATTTCACACCGACTCATGAATTCCTGCTTTTTGGCTTTGATTTGCTTTCTCTGGTAGAGATGGCGCGAACTGTTCGCCGGCGAACTTGTTCGCGCGAACATCGGGTGTTCGCGCTCGCCGGAAGTTCGCGAACGTCGCGCGACGTTCGCCATTTTGGGTTCGCCATTGTTGGCGCTTTTTTTTGCCCTCTCACCCCAGACCAGCAGGTACATGGCAGCCAATCAGGAAGCTCTCCCCTGGACCACTCCCCTTCCCTATAAAAACCGAAGCCCTGCAGCGTTTTTTCACTCTGCCTGTGTGTGCTGAAGAGATAGTGTAGGGAGAGAGCTGCTGCCTGTTAGTGATTTCAGGGACAGTTGAAAGTTTGCTGGCTAGTAATCGTGTTGATACTGCTCTGTTATTGGAGGGACAGAAGTCTGCAGGGGTTTGAGGGACATTTAAGCTTAGGTAGCTTTGCTGGCTAGTAATCTACCTTCTACTGCAGTGCTCTGTATGTAGCTGCAGTGGGCAGCTGTCCTGCTTCTGATCTCATCTGCTGACTGCTGCAATAACAGTAGTCCTTGTAAGGACTGCTTTTATTTATTTTTTTGTTCCAATACAGAGCAGTATCAAGCAGATTACTAGCCAGCAAACTTACTATCATCTGTCCCTGAAATCACTAACAGCTCTCCCCCTACACTATCTCTTCCAAGCACACACAGGCAGATTTTTCAGATACATTTTTGCCCTTGATCCCCCTCTGGCATGCCACTGTCCAGGTCGTTGCACCCTTTAAACAACTTTAAAATCATTTTTCTGGCCAGAAATGTCTTTTTTAGATGTTAAAGTTCGCCTTCCCATTGAAGTCTATGGGGTTCGCGAACCGTTCGCGAACCGCTCGCATTTTTGCGCAAGTTCGCGAATATGTTCGCGAACTTTTTTTCCGACGTTCGCTACATCCCTATTCTCTGGCTGTTACACACTGATTTATCATCATATCTAACCCGACTGTATGTTTTCCCGGCTGTGATAATTTCTCTTCCTCTATGCTGTTATATCTAAAGAATTTTCTATTTACGTTGGTTTTATTTTGTTTCCTTCCATCCTTTTCTTCGCCACGGTGGATTTGTTTGTTTTGTTTGTTGCAGTTCCCCCTGGGGACGTACTATTGAGTATGTGTATCTAGAAGCATTTCCCCAAATGAAGGCAATATCCCAGTTGATAGGCTGTAATGATGCCCTTAGAGGAGTAAAATTTGCTTTGCTGAAATGAAAGATTTTAATTGCTCTGTGGGGCCGAGTTGTTTAATCTTAAGAGAAATCATAAAGTGATCGCTAGTTCCTGTGATATTAAAGGGGATATTTCACTTTAGACAAAAATGCAGTGTATATTTGGAAGGAATAAATGAAGGATATTTGCAATTGGTGTTAATGATATTATCATTGTTTCCTTTTTACATATCATGTACTGAAGTACTAAAATGCATGCACATTTCTTTTCTCCACAATATTATTAGGCAGCTGGCGTGTGCATCACATAATATCTGGTGCAATGTATTCAGTAGTTGTGGAACAAATCCAGGGCAGCAACTTGTCTGCAAAGTTCTTTATTGGGAAACTGAGTTACACAACATGTTTCGGGCCCACGCCCTTTATCAAGTGTAAAAAGGAACAACCAAAAACAATCATTTATAATCTCATGTGACTACCAGCAGTGCAGTATGGGTAAAAGTTTTCCATTAACTATTTAGTGTTATACATCTTAAAGTGCATTGTGCAACTATAACTCCCATATGGCTGCACACAGTTCATCATGGATAAAACTTTTTCATTAACTATTTAGTGATATACATCTTAAAGTGCATTGTGCAATTATAACTCCCATATGGCTACACACAGTTCATCATAGATAAAACTTCTTCATTAACTATTAGTGATATACATCTTAAAGTGCATTGTGCAAAATAGAGATTTTACAGATTTATAAAAACCTCTCACAATATAGTAATGGCTTGTCGTCCTTTGTTCCCAGGAATTATAACTAGATTTCCAGTTGTAATGACATGGAACTCCTGTTGCATTTACGTATGGGTGAGTCCATCCAATCAGGAGTCTTTATATATATATATTGTTTATATATTGTTTATTTTTGAATTGGTAACTAAAATATTGCAACCTTGTTGCTAGGAAAGATAATATATACATAAAAGCCATTGATAGGGGACAGTGTAGGAAATAATTATAGAATGTCCTAGAATAGCAAGATATGTTGCGAGATTAGAAGGTACTGTTAAATTGATACAATAGAAGTGCTAAATTGATACAACATAAAGATTTCAAGTGAATAGGATAGGCTAATGGCAATTTCCTTGTTTTTACAGGTCTTTTACAGGTTAGGCGGACTGAGCAGTAACCTGGTTTTAAAGTTATGTTTCAGTGGGATTTCAACATGTATTATATAAATTAATGTGTGTCACTTTTAATAGTTAGATGAATTGGCACATTAAGTTTTTACAGTATTTATTAGAGATCATATTTTGTATTTTTACACTTTGTGAGAGGTTTTTATAAATCTGTAAAATCTCTATTTTGCACAATGCACTTTAAGATGTATATCACTAATAGTTAATGAAGAAGTTTTATCTATGATGAACTGTGTGTAGCCATATGGGAGTTATAATTGCACAATGCACTTTAAGATGTATATCACTAAATAGTTAATGAAAAAGTTTTATCCATGATGAACTGTGTGCAGCCATATGGGAGTTATAGTTGCACAATGCACTTTAAGATGTATAACACTAAATAGTTAATGGAAAACTTTTACCCATACTGCACTGCTGGTAGTCACATGAGATTATAAATGATTGTTTTTGGTTGTTCCTTTTTACACTTGATAAAGGGCGTGGGCCCGAAACATGTTGTGTAATTCAGTTTCCCAATAAAGAACTTTGCAGACAAGTTGCTGCCCTGGATTTGTTCCACAACTACTGAATACATTGAACTATTGGGTATTATACACAGAATACCTGTGGAAGAAGCCAACAAAGAAATTCGGTGAGCTTGCTCTGAATATTATATTTGCATAATATCTGGTGCACTGATGTGTGAGGCAGCTGGTACATTGTTAGTGAGGGATTGTTTAGGCGGCAGTTAGTAGTGAATAGGTGCAACATGCAAAGGGAATTCTCTGGCTGCTGCCTTGTGTCCATGTCACCTTGCACTTTATTCAGCACAACTATCTCAAGGTACAAGAGTAGACTAGCCTTACAGTATGTGCAATTCTGTAGCACTGTCCAGTTGCACGTGTGCCACCTGTCTGGTGAAACCTGAACAAAAACCTTCTGATGTCACAGCCTCACCTTTACATGACATGGACATACCCCACATGGTATCACCCTGCCTCTATAATAGGACATTACTCTTCCCCCATTGTCATTTGCCTGTCCATATGTCTTGTTTTTGCTAAGGCCGAGGTGTTCTCCAGCAGAGAACTAATATTGCCCTGACTTTTAGTAACATGCTTGTTAGTTAACTGCAGATTTTCATTAGATTGCATTCAGGAAATTAGATTTGTGGTCAGTGCTGGGACAAGTTCTATTGGCGCCCGATGCCCAGACATCCTACCCCCTGCCACTCACAATCCCTCCTCCATTAAGAATTCAATTGCTTCATTATACATTTTACACAGGGACTACGTTTTACCCACAACTTACTTGCGGCTTTCAAGGTTAAAGGAGAACTAAACCCCCCATTAATCAAAAATCCCCATCCCCTTCCGTCCATTGGCCCCTCTCAATGCTTTCTCCCTCCTTAGTAACTGTACCTTGGCCTAATTATGCAGAGTAGCGCAGCGGAGCTCTCCGGCGCCATCTTCTGTATTTCGGATACTCTTCTTTTCCTTTGGCAATCTTCTGAGCTTTCCACGCATACACAGTAGGCACGAATACCACAATGGTCCCAACTGCTCATGCGCGGAAAAGCTCCATGCCGGCTCTCACTTCCGTGAGTAACCAGAGAATACAGAAGATGGCGCTGGAGAGTTCCGCTGCGCTACTCTGCATGAATATGCCAAGGTACATGACAGGGACACGTTCCACTGAGTTACTAAGGAGGGAGAAAGGAGTGGGGGGGGGGCAATGGATGGAAGGGATGGGGATTTTTGATTAATGGGGGGTTTAGTTCTCCTTTAAAACTCTCAAACTTGGCTGCCCTTTTATTGGCCACCAGTGGGATCACCTGACTATAGCTGGGAAGGGTGGGAGCTACAACATGGAGCTGGTCACTGCTCCTGTATAAACTATAACAAACAAGGGAAAGTTGTGCTCACCAATAATTTTTAACAACTTTTTCTTATGTAACTTTAACATAATAAATATCTGAATGAAAAGCATGAAACAAGAGGGGGATTTAGACAAGCAATATGCTGACAGTGTCTCGAGATCTAATGATCACCAGCGAAAGGTCTATTGGTAAATCCTGATCTACCTTTTGGGCAGCCCTTCCTTAAGTCTACTAGAAAACCATGTAAACATTAAATAAACCCAATAGGCTGATTTTGCTTCCAATAAGGATAAATTATATCTTACTTGGGATCAAGTACACGCTACTGTTTTATTATTACAGAGAAAAACAAAATCATTTAAAAAATAATTATTAAAATTATTTGTATATAATGGAGTCTATGAGAGATGACCTTCCCTTAATTCAGAGCTTTGTGGATAATGGGTTTCCAGATAACTGATCTTATACCTGTATACAAATAAATATTTAAATTCTTTAATTCCTGGAATAAAGACTGACTGAACTAAATGTAGCATAACATATTAGATAAAAGCATGTAGCCACAAAGGTCTTATTTCAAGTGTCTGAAATGAGGTTGTTGGGGGAGGGGCTGGAAGTTTTAGTTCAATACGATCTGGCAGGTTGCAGTTTGGAAATCCCATATCCTTGTAGTTTACCCCCACCCTCAGCATTCCTGCAGTGCCAGGGCCCCTCTTTTCTCACTCTGGCTCTGCACATGTACTGTGATTTATATGTTTATAATGACAAACACTATGTGCTGATATGGGAGCTGCAGCTACTGTAGGTGCCCTATATTATGCATGACCTTTGCAGAGATAACCCATGAAATCCTCCTCTTCACCTAATGGTGTGTGATTATAGGCCAGATCTCATCAAGCAGCCTCTTCTGCTTTTCTTTGCTGCCCTCGTGTGGTGGACTTGATATATACAGTGCAAGCTCTATGGCTGCATACATTAGATTAGCACTGTCTCTTTATTGAACGGGACATACAACAGAGTGGCAGCTTGAGCCTCCCGTATAATTCAGTGACATATTGGACTGGTGTGAAATAAGCAAAGCCTCATGTTCTCATAGAAATTCTCTTACAGCTTTAGATCTGGTGCTTTTTGGTCATAGAAGGCATTTCACTTTTGCTGGGTGTTCATTGAATTGAATGTTTAACTGTTAATTAATCTCCTTGAATATGGGGACTTTATGAAGGGAGCGTTCTGGCAACAACAGATGCATCCAGTTCTATGTCTGCAGTTATTCAAGCATTGGGCATATAAAAGGCACAAAGTTTGCCCAGGAGCAGAAACCCATAGCAACCAATAAGATGTTTGCTTTTAAAGGACAAGGAAAGTTAAACTAAAGAAGTAGCTAGAAATGTACATTATGTTTTGTGCTTCTGTACCAGCCCAAGGCAACCACAGCCCTTTAGCATTAAAGATCTGTGCCACTAAAGATGCCCCAGTAGCTCCCCATCTTATTTTCTACTGATTCACTGCACATGCTCTGTACTGCTGTCACTTACTGAGCTTACGGACTGACTCAAAATATACAGTACACATAGAAAATAAATGTCACAGTATAAGGCTGATTAATACAGATAATTACTACATAACAGCACAGAAACCAGTACAACTAGCATCAGAATTTAATAATCAGCCCTGTAGCATCAGCTTATGTTACAGACCAACCTCATTCTCTGCTGGATAATTAGTGGCGACCCCTAAGCTGAGCTTCTCAACAGCTGCTCAGAGCCCACTGAGCATGTGAGTGTCAGACACTTTCCAAGATGGTGACCCCCTGTGACAAGTTTGAAGTCCTGGATCATTGCTGCTATTGACAATCTGAAACTTTAGGCTGGTGCAATAAGTGCAGTATATAAAACATGGCATTGTTAGCCATATTCATTTTTAGGGTTTCCTTCTCCTTTAAACAGGTGAGCAGTAAATGCTTCCTGCAGATTGGTTGCTATAAGTGAAAAAAAAAGGGTTGCAAACTTTGTTCTTGATAATACATAACCCAGAACTATTTTAGAACCCCTGTTTTACATTATTCAGGGAGACTCCAAAACAAATGGTGTAAAATCCAGGGAAATGTAAAATTAGGGAAATGTATTATGCATTATACACTGGTGGGGCCACAGAAAAGAACTAAGAAAGAGTATATATATATATATATAAACTCGCCCCAAGAATTGGTGTAGAACACTGGGCACCTAAGGATTTTGGAGATTATTCAGAACGACCAATCAGCCCCAGCCCATGGTATGTCTGAAAGATGAATTGAAATGATTGGCAACATTAGAACAGTTTGCACATGGGGCTGGTAATCCCTGAAAACAATCATAATTCCCTTTTTATATTTTCTTTGCACTTCTTGCAAGGAGAATGGAATATTCATGTTTAATATTACTTGTATGTATCACATTGCACTGAAATACAGCAGCTTCCAATAATCCAGTGTTGTTTTAATCAAGAACTCGACTATATGGGAAGGAATGGTACTTAGCTCTAGTGTGGAACTCATTACATAAACCCACTGATTTGCTTTTTAATCACATTTCACTCACATGCTAATACAGTATCTATGCACAAGGGCCAAGAACAGCCCATGTATGTTCCAAATTCCAGGATTTCTGAAAAACAAACAGATGTTGTATGTGCTTAATCTGTAACAGAGACTATCACATGTAAAGTTGCATCTGTTATAATAGCTTCTCCACTGGCAGCCTGTTGGTCGCATGACCCCCCCCCCCTTGTGTGCCCCCCCCCCACATGAAACTCTGTTTGCTGTGACTGCTTACCTTGTAATTTTAAAATGTATCAGTACTGAAATCAACTGGCCCCTGCATTGTTTATACCTCAATTTCAGACTAAACTCCTGTATTGATCACACCTGTGACACCTCTATTGTTCACACCCTAAAGCCCTCAGACCCAGACTGAAACTGCCCACTGTTCACCTGTCACACATCATACAAACTGCTGGAGGGGTACCAGCATTGTGTCACTGTATGTAGCACAGTATGGACTGTTCATCTTAGAGTGGTCCTGATAGGTTTCCATGTCTCCTGCTGTACTCTGCCTTCCCAATGCTCCCTGTGTGTGCCATACTCTGCCTGCCCTATGCTCCCTGTGTGTGCCATACTCTGCCTGCCCTATGCTCCCTGTGTGTGCCATACTCTGCCTGCCCTATGCTCCCTGTGTGTGTCATACTCTGCCTGTGGGAGGTGAACCTGGTGAGGGTGTGTTAGCATTTGGAAATACTTGTTAGGGAGGTCCCCAAGGTGTTTAATCATGTGCTTGGGGGGGGGGGGTAGCTGTATTTTCCACAGGGGAGGATGAGGTATATGGATTTAAGGGAATGTTTTAATATGACTTAATAAACTTGTTTCACATATGAGTGATATCCCTGCAGTGAGCAACCATTTGGTTTTTTGGTGTGTTACTACAATTAATGTAGAAATGGTCATGTGGTAACATGGGTGTGGTTTAAATTGGGTGTGGCTTAAATACAAGGAGTGATAAACACTGGCTTCCATTATGGGCCCTTCACCATGTAGGTAGAAAAATTCCGGCCCTTGGTACCACAGAAGATGGACAGCACTGTGTTATAATATTCTATTCAATCTGGGCCATACTGTAGGGAGAAAACTTGTGTGCAGCAATATTGTCATTTTCTATCACCGACTCACTGGTCACCATGTCTCTGGACACTGTAATATTCCATGTACTTGTTTCAATTTAACTTTGTGAGATTGAAAGTGATGATAGAGAAAGAGAGAGAGAGAGACAGATAGATAGATAGATAGATGGATGGATGGATGGATGGATGGATGGATGGATGGATGGATGGATAGATAGATAGATAGATAGATAGAAAATAGATAGATGATAGATTACTTAGATAGATAGATAGATAGATAGATAGATAGATAGATAGATAGATAGATAGATTAGACTTAGATAGATGATAGACATACATAAATAGACAAATGATAGATTAGACCTAAATAGATTGGTAGATAGAAATAGATGATAGATAGTTTAGACTTAGAGCCCAAGTCAGCATGAAGGTTAAAGGGAAGAGAAGAGAGTGGTTCCAGACAAGGCAGAGTCCAACTCTAATATATACATTAATGAACTGTCAGCAGCCTTAGATTCCTCCTTGGCACCAGGACTGAAACTGTACGACATTGAGGTGAAGTTCTTGCTGTATGCTTATGATCTCCTACTCCTGTCACCAACAGATAGTGGCCTGCAAGCCAGCAGTGCTGGAAAAGTACAGCACAATATGGACACAAACAAAGTAAAGGTCATGATGTTCCAGAAACTAAAACAACTGTATATTGAGTGACACTGACAGCTATACCTACCTTGGCCTAGAAATCAGCCAATCAGGAAGCTTTAAACCAGCAATAGCTATCCTAAAAGACAAGGCATGCAGGACCTTCTATGCTATGCCATCAGAAGAAACCTCTACCACCTTAAACCACCAGTGTCATCACCCCAATCCTCGTCTATAGAAAAGTGTGGGATCCTGTCACTAACCCAGACCAATCCAGATGGGACTCCAGCCCAACAGAAATATTCCATCTGGAATTCTGGAAGCACCTTCTCCAGGTCCATCGGGGTACCTCAAGCTCTGCCTGTTGGACTGAGCTGGGCAGATTTCCCTACTGATCACCATACAGAAGAGGACGCTCTCATTCTGGGCACACTTGGGACAGCAGTCCTATGACCTACCAGCATAAAGCCTGGCTGAACAACAAGACCAATGGAAAACCAAGCACCCTGAGACAACTCATCAGCACCCTGCGCACCCAAGACTCCCGCCAACTGACAAAAGGCCAAGTAACAACAAACACATCTAAAGAGCAATACGTCTGTGATTGTAGAAAGGAAATATCAAACTCCCAGAAACTATCCATCTACCAATCACTGAGGAGGGAATACAGACTGGCCCCATATCTGGAAAGGCTACAGAACTCCAAAGACAGACAGATCCTGGGTATGTACAAACTGAGTATCCACAACTTGGAGATTGAACTGGGACGGTGCAGACAGATATACAGGACCAAGGAGAACAGATTGTGCCAGAGATGTGACCAGGAGGCAGTGGAGGACGAGGCTGACTTCCTTCTACAGCCCCAAACACTCAGCACTAAGGGACACCCACTTCCAGATATTCTCCTGTCACATCCTAGACTTCATATCCATAAAAGAAGAGCGGAAACTCCACAACCTATTTGGAGAAGAGGCACAGTAGCAATAGCTGCACAATATGTAAGAGACTGTCATAGACTGAGAGAAACAGGACTTTCCCCATGTCCCATAACCCCCCCCCCAAACCCACCCATTCCACCCCTCTACATGCTTTGGTAATGTTTAATGTATTTTATAGATGATGATGATAGATAGATAGACAGACAGATGATATATATATATATATATACATAGATTGATAGATAGAAAGACAGATAGATTAGACAGATAAATAAACAGATTAGACAGATGATGAAATATCAAACATTCAGATGACACGGGCCAAATGTTCTCCTCACTGTTGGTGACAATTAGTGAAACAGAACATGGGTGCAAGTTGGAGAAACAGCTGTTAGGAAGATCTGGGATATGGCATCGTTCATCCTTCTTAGCAAGATAACTAATCCGATCATTCTGCTTGTGTTGGAGCCACTGATCAAAAGAGGAAAATTTTGAGAAAGTGACAAGAGAAGAGAGTCAAGCAGTCTACACAGTCAGGTCCTAAAAGATATGACCATTAATTTCTACATGACCTCGGCAGCTTTTATTTGCTGTTCTTTTGCATTCATAGATTTTATATTTACACGTGATAAATTACAAAAAAAAGTGTGTCTTAAGCAACTATACGAAAAAATGTTTGCATACGCTAAAATTACGATTCGGAGAAATGAACATTCTACAAACTTTCATAAATCAGCCTCTTTGTATTCTGGTACTGAAATTGCCTCTCTATGGAGCCAATACATCCAACTTGTGGTTGGGGACCCCTGTATTAGATTACCAGTATACAACCCCCCCCCCCGCCATCTGTTTTGTTGGCAGGAATCCACTCTTCAGGGGGATTATTTGTGCACTGGTCAGTTCAAGAAATAACAAAAAAACATAGAATTTCCTTGATCGAAACAATTGGCAAAAAGTATGTTTGACCGAAGCCCTATCCTCTGAATCAATGTTGAACATGGAGATATTCTTTGCCTTTAAAGTATCTCAGCAAAGCAAATACTGTATACCTGTTTCTGGTAGGCCCAAAAGTTTCCCAGAAGTTTTGTTAAATCAATGGGAAAGAGCATGGCATAACCTAAAATCCATCGCCCAAAACTCAGTGACTGGGTAAGGAGAGCATCTGTCAAAGCAACCAAAAGACCACTGACATGAGATCTTTTACAATTGGCCACAAGTCCACCTCCCAGTATGGCCCTACACGCAGCCAGATATACACTGGGGGAGTTTAAAACCAAAAACACCTTGGCTTAGAACTGTTCTGTGGCAAAATTTGGGTGGGGGGGGGGATTAGTTGTGTATTAGTTGTGTAAAAATGGGACTGTAAACTCACTGATAAATCCAGGGAATCCATTGAGGCTTCATCTAACCTGGCAACTCTGCAGCACCCAGGTCCTTTGACTCACAGATGAACTCCCTGAGTTGCCCCAACAATTTAAAGGGGAACTATTGTGTAAATGTAATATAAGCTTCATCGTACTGAAATTAACTTTGTAAACACAATAAAAAAAATTCTGTATAATATGCAAGTGCATATGATGCAAAAGTGCCACGTACATCACAAATATAAAAAATGACACATAGGTAAGTAGTTTACCCAGGCCATGGGTTTGGAATCCAGGGGACCCTTGCCCAAGGTATACTTTGTGTTACATTCTTCATGAAGAGCTCTTTTGTGAGAGGCTGTGCTAGTTCTGTCACTGAGGCATGAACACTCCCCAGGGATGAGCCACTCAGAGTGAGCCTTACCAGGCACAGTTTGACCAAGTCTGGCTTCTGGATGCAGTCAAAATGGATAACATACCAGCATTCAGTTTTAGCACCGCCTGTACTTAACTAAAGCCAACTTCTATGGCTCCACTTTTATCGATTATTTTTTGGGAGCCATTGGTGGTGGAGCAGTCACCCAAATGTACTGCAAATGTGAAGTAGCGACGCATCTGTAGAATGGGTACAATTATGAAAATGTCCCTAAAAGGCCTGGATTAAAGGGCATTATGTGTTGCCAGTCTCTTCTGTTAACTACATCGACATAGTAAGTTAGGTTGAAAAAAAGACACACATCCATCAAATTCAACCTTTTAACTTTTTTTTAACCTACATAACTGCCAGATGATCCAGAGAAGACAAAAACCCCATCTGAAGCCTCTCCAATTTGCCTCAACCACAAACCGTGACGCATTATTGCTATTTATACCAATTTTCTAAGTTGGTTTTATTTCCCCTGACTGTACCCAGTAGCAACTGCCTCTAAATTGCTATACAATATTTTCACACATTTTTCAGCAGTAGCTTCAATTTAATTCCCTGCCTGGAAGCTTTGTAGCAACTAATAGGCCATCTGGAACATTTATGTATCAACACACTGAATATAAAGAGAAATAAGGCAACTAATGTGAGGCAGTGACCCGGTGTGCTTAGCCGCTTGTGCCAAATAGAGGGAAAAACCTTTAAACAGATTTTTGAAAGAGTTAAAAATAAATAATGGAAAGTAATTAAAAAAAAAAAAAGTCTTTCTGGGGAACAATCTGAAACCAATTGAACTGAAAAAGTGTTTGTAAGGTTAACAACCCCTTTAATTAAATACCCAACTGCCACAGAAAACAGGGTTGCAGGTTATGCTTATACGTGGCTTGTTCACTGCCAAAACATGCGTAGAAACAATAAAGAACTCCTGTAGGGCAGGGGTATAAACCTAACATTTTAGGCGATTTCAGTTGATTAGTTTTACTAAAATCCCTTGATACCCATCTCCAGTCTCTGGCAAAAGGGCAGTAGATTACACTCAACTCTAGAATGATGTGCAATTCAGGACCAACATTTACCCCCAAAATGTTGCCATTGTAGGACCCACAATTGTATCTTCTACCTCTGTATGAGCCTCTGGTTCCAATACAGCCAGGCATTCTTCAGGAGCAGTGGAGGAGTGTACTACTACTGCAGCCTGACCCAACCCTGACCCACAATTGATTGGCCCAATCTCAAACCCACCCAACCCGTGGTCATCCATATGCTATGGGTCAATCCACACATCACTACAGCTCTCCCTGCTGGAATCACAGAAACCCAGTGTGATCCCTGGACAAAGCAGCACCATTACACACTAATGATTTGACAGTTGACAAAAGTTGTGGGCAGGAAGGAAGAGGGTTCAACCCAAACCAGCGAATCTTGTGTGCAAGCCCCAAACACAGACACTCAGTGTGGTACAGCACTTATTTAAAAAAAAAAACACATTTACACAATGTGTGTGAAAAGATGTTTATTAAATGCCTTTTCAAAACATGTCTATGATCTTGGTCTCTCCTTCTTCCCTTTGTACAAGGCCAGCAGTGAGACATTGGCTACTTTAACCACCTTGAATCGGACACCAGGAATGTCACCAACGGCATGACCAGCGCGTCCAAATCCTGCCACCAGAACCTCATCGTTTTCCTGCACATTGAGAAAATCATCAAGTCAGTGTGGAAATTCAGAAAGTTCATTTTATGTAGAAGAGACATTCAATATATATTGCACCTATAATAGAAGAATTCACAGCTCAATTTTAAGGGGATGGTCACCATTATTTTTTAGTATGATGTAGAGTGATTCTCAGACAACTTACAATTGGTTTTCATTTTTATTTTAAATTTCTGTTTTTTTTTAGTTAGCTTTTTTTATTCAGCAATCTGGTTGCTATGGTCCAAACTACCCTAGCAACCATGCATTGATTTGAATGAAAGACTGGAATGTGATTTGGAGAGGCCTGAATAGAAATATGAGTAATAAAAGTAGCAACAATATATTTGTAGCCCACGTTTCTTAAAATGCTGTAGTGCTTCTATCCCCTTTAGAACTCACCTCTGGTCTTCCAGACTACAAAACAGCCTTACAGAACATTAGTTTTTTTTTAGATGGGGTCAGTGACCCCCCATTTAAAAGCTAGAAAGAGTCAGCTGAAGGCAAATAATTCAATAAGAGAAAAAAGTAGCTTTTAATAAACACAACCACAGCGTTTTTGCTATTGAGAAGTGCTCTCCTCATTCTTGAAATTTTGTAACTTGTTGGGATAGCGGTTTACCCAAGCGAGGATCGATGCATTCCTATAAAGACTGAAAAGGCAGTGCGGAGGACATCATTTGTTTATTCTGAAGGTAAACTAACACTTTAAAAGTACAATAGAGAAAAGCACATGATGTGACCAGTTGTTTAAGTCTCACTATACAAGGGTTTAGGCCATGATTTTAACACTTTCCTTCTCTCCGAATATTGTTTGGCCAACGTCAGATGGATTACTGGAACCTTAATGCATGGCTATGAAAAGGTCTCCTCAACAGCCCCTACAAGATGTGCTCATTTACCTCAATAAAATTCAGACAACCGTCGTTTGGTACGAAAGCGGTGATTTTCTTGCCATTTTTGATCAGCTGCACTCGGACACACTTCCTGATAGCAGAGTTGGGCTGCTTAGCCTCTACACCACTGGAGAGAAGAAAAAACAATGTGATGGAACATCTCGTAAACATACTGACAAGATAATCACATCACAAACCCAAAAATACATTTCAGCAGAACTGCTTATTGTGTCGTTTACCTGCCTGAATGTATATAATTCTTTGCTAAATGAGTTCAGTCAAGTGCAAAGCTGCTCATATAGTGAATATATTACTCTTATGTCTGCACTCTGGTCTGTACTGTGACAAATCACATGTGCAATAAACACTAAATAGGATGGGGTCACAGATCTGTATTTTTATTTATACAACTGCTGCAATATACGCAAGTTATCCAACATTAGAAAAGGGCAACCCCTAAGTTGAAAGCATCAGGGAACACATGATTTTAAAATCAAACTACTAAACAGTTCCAACACATTGCAAGGAATCATATTGTTCCCAAAACCCCAGGTCATTGTTCATTTAGTGCAAACGACTAGCATACCATATATGTAATAAAAGTAGGGATACACAGAATCCAGGATTCGGTTCTGGATTCGGCCAAATCCTTCTGCCCGGCTGTATGAAAATTAGGGACAGGGAGCAAAATTGCGTGACTGTCACAAAACAAGGAAGTAAAAAACGTTTTCCCCGGTCAGCATTTGGCCAAATCTTTTGCAAAGGATTCGGCCGAATCTAAAATAGTTGATTCGGTGCATCCCAAAATAAAAGGCACCAAGTTTGCTCAGGAGCAGTAACCCGTAACAACCAGTATGACGTCTGCTTTCTAAACAGAAGACCAGTAAATGCTCCTTTCCTTGCTATGGGTTTACTGCTCCTGGGCAAATTTAATGCCTTTAATTACATTAGTGCGCAGATTTGGCACCCACAACTAGGGATGCACCGAAACCAGGATTCGGTTCGGGATTCGACCAGGATTCGGCTTTTTTCAGCGGGATTCGGCCGAATCCTTCTGTCCAGCCGAACCGAATCCTAATTTGCATATGCAAATTAGGGGCGGAAGGGAAATTGCGTGACTGTCACAATACAAGGAAGTAAAAAAAATGTTTTCCCCTTCCCACCCCTAATTTGCATATGCAAATTAGGATTCGGACTTGGTTCGGTATTCGGCCGAATCTTTCACGAAGGATTCGGGGGTTCGGCTGAATCCAAAAAAGCGGATTCGATGCATACCCTACACACAACAGCACAAATTTACTGTGGACGACAAATTACCTGTGGGCCAAAACGAAATTCATTACCACATAAATTGGGACAACACTGTAAGGGAATAGTACTTCTAAATGAGATTCCCACCATTTTTCCCCTGCACAGTCAGCTGCTGCAACAGAATGCTCTTGACTTGGGCCATAGGAAAATGATTTACTAGCCTTATAAGCCACTGTTTAACACCTGTGCTATAAACATTCTGAGACACAAAAAAATACTTTGTCTATATGATCCCAAGAGACCTACTGGCCAACCAATGCAGCTCTTCACAGGGTAAAAGGTGGCACAAAAATATAAAACCATTTTCTTATGGAGATAAAATATACATTTCTTAAATGAAGAAGGGTAAACAAATAATGAATATATTTATGCTATAAACTATCATCTGTCTCATACTAAATATAGTTAAAAACATATGGCCTGCTTCTGTCACTAAAATATGATTTAGGCATGAAACAGTCCAATGTCCATTATCAGAACCTTTGAGCGCATGTAACAGGTGCGCATTGAAATGACCAAAGATGAGAATGGGTGGGAGGGAAATGTGACAGTGGCTCATGACTGCAGAAGAAATCAAGAGACAGTTCTTGGAAGTAGACAGTAGGCTGATAATACAGCCCCACAGAACTCACTGTCTGTTTCTCACGGCAGCACAGAAATGTTTGTGCAGGGACACAATTCTAAACCTTTTTAAACAGAATGCCAGCTTAAGATTGCTGCAAACATTTATCCCACTTACACTTTTTCCAGGACAATTCCTTTAGCATGAGAAGCACCTCCAAATGGGTTGGCCTTCAGAGCGGTTCCCAGATTGGCCTTCTTGTACTGCTTATCATGCCATTTCTGCTCGCGGCGGTGGTTGCGGAGCTTTCTTGCTGTACGAAGACCACGGCACTTGCCTAAAAGCAACATAAAAGAACATAAGCCTATAGACACTAGACTCCAGATGCACCACATTAAGCCCTAAAACCAAAATATACAACTACCTATATATAATTGTGACTTATATTCACAGTTCAATAGAATATTCCAGTACCCTGGAGGCTTCCAATACACACAAAAAGGTGATTTTAACCTAAATATATAACCGCTAGAAAGTTACTGTTGCAACAGGTGTCAGAACCAACTAAACTACATTGAGTTAGTAAAAGAAATGCCTATTCCAAATGCTCAGCCAGACATCTACATTCCCTTTGTAATCAACTAAGTTCACTTGATGCCACTAGATTCTTTATGAAATCAATAGTTTTCTATACACAAACCATTGGCTTTTGTTCATTTGTTGCCATTTCTACTGTTTACATTATATAACTGCAGTTATTCAGTGTATATTAATGCCCTGATGTCTTGCCCTGCAAGAGCCTAGAATGCTTTTGCTTGATACGCCAATGAATAAGTAGGTGGGATATTAGGGATATTGCATAGATATCATGTAAGTCAGGCTGGGCCTCATCATCAGTAACAGGAGCAGAACTACATCTCATGTCAGTTTATGGCCAAATAAATGCAGCTAAAGGCCTTAAATGCCATTAATGTGATTACTCATAATAATGAGACCTCCCTCCAGTACATGGGCCAGGCAAGGACTGATAATGTACAAAAATCAATATCTAGATCATAAATTAAATATACTTAAAGGTCTATTGAAATAAGAAAGGCTGGGGCCCAAATCTGAGTGGAGAGTCATGAATTTAAGTCAGGGGGTGTAGTTTGTGATCCACCAGCAGTTACTGAATAGTTGGAGAGAGTTACAGTTCATAAACAGCTGGAGGAATCACAAGGTGGACATCTCCAATGTAAATATCTATTAATGGAGATTTGTTATATATATATATATATATATATATATGGCTCAAGTTAAACGCACCCCTCCCCGAGACATAGTATGGCTCTGGAGTCGCTCTGCCTTTCCATAGAAGTCTCAGTTGTTTCCTTTCAATGAACCGCAGCAAAGCAAAGGCTTGAAGAAGAGGCAGCCATAAGCATGGCGCTGTGCCGCATGCAGGGCGCTCACCTCGTGCTTCTATAGCCACGATACTAACGCCTTATTAGCCCCTAATCCGCGCTCCTGTGCTACTACAGGATCCCACAGTCCGGCTACCACCATCGTAACTCCCCGATTAAACACATATATAGGACCCCACTTCTCAGAGCCTCACTCACCCATCGTGACTGCGTCAAGGCCGACTACGGAAAGAGCGAATCCCACAACCCACCGGGAGACACTGCTGCACGCAGGACCCCGCCTTAGCTGTCGATCTTGATGCCTGAGCTCAAGCGATTGATTTTTTTCCAGTTAGTGTCGCTCTTTTTTAACAATAAACAGTCAACTTATTGTGAGCATATATCGATTTATTTTAACATATATCGCTAGGGCTAAAATGAGCGAGAACAAATTTTCAAGGTGGCAAATATGTGTCTAAAAGACTACAACTCCCATGATGCCTCAGTGCGAGCATTTTAAATGGTGCTTATTTTGTGACGTAATATCCGCTTCTTGTGGGTTAGAGATGTGGTTGTTGCTGGTGCCTTCTTCATTTATGGTGCTAAGCGACTATGTTCTAGTTGTCTGACTTGTCTATACTGGATAATATACACTTTACAGTTTATTTAAATAATGATCTCTTGTTTATAAGGCTGTCATGGAGTTGCGTTAATACGTAAAGGCCTCAGTGTAGTTATACAGGTCATAGAACTGAATAGGGTCGAGGACCTTTTTAAATAAAATGTTAATTATTGGCCTAAGTGACCCATTCATTTATAATGAAAATATTTGAGGGGTGGGTTGCCTTTAAGTGAACGCTTGGTATATTATAGAATGGCTAATTCTAATCAACTGGCCTTCATTTTTTTTCTTTTTTATAGTTTTAGAATTATTTGCCTTCTACTTCTGACTCTTTCCAATGGGGGTCACTGACCCCATCTAAAAAATAAATACTCTATAAGGCTACAAATATATTCATAAATCAAAGATAATAAGGAGAGCAATCCAGAAGCAGATTTACTGCAACAAAGTGATTTATTCCAGACTACCAAACACACATCGGGGCAGATTTACAGGTATCAAGGGTCAAAGTGAATTTTCGAGGTAAAATTAAGTAAAAAAAAAAAAACCTGCCGAATTGCTATGTTAGCCTATGGGGACCTTCTGGATCATTTTTATAAGTTTTTTGAAGTTGAAGAAAAATCGTTAGATGAAATCCTTTGAATCGTGCGATTCGAACAATTTAATCATATCGATCAAACGTTTTTACTTCGACCGCAAATGGCCAAATTCGATTTAAAAAAACTTTGATTTCAATATTCAAAGTATTCCAATCCAATTCGATGGTCGAATTTCAAAGCTTTTTCTATTTCGAAATTCGACCCTTGATAAATCTGCCCCAACATGTTTCCAGCCTGACGCCCTTTATCACTTGATAAAGGGCGTGTGAGGCCCGAAACATGTTGTGTGTTTGGTAGTCTGGAAGACCAGAGGTAAGGTCTAAAGGGGATAGAAGCACCACAGCATTTTAAGAAACGTGGGCTACAAATATATCGTTACTGCTACTTTTTATTATTCATTGTTCTATTCAGGCCCTCCCTTATTAAGTCCAGTCTCTTATGCAAATCAGTGCATGGTTGCTAGGTAAATTTGGACCCTAGCAGCCAGAATGTTGAAATTGCAAATAGGAGAGCTGCTGAATAAAATGCTACGTACCTTAAAAAAGACAAAAAAAACCCAATCCAAATTGTCTCAGAATATTACTCTCTACACCATACGAAAAATTAATTTAAAGGTGAAGAACCCCTTTAAAAGGATATACATACAACTCAACAAGGAGTGCTATGCCTATAGAAAAGGCTGCAGGCTTAGTACCATAGGGGGATGAGCAGAGGCTTAGGATTAAGTACACCCATCTGGGCAAAGGGGTCACACAATTCTAGGAAATGATAATTGTTTTATTTGTTTTATTGTTCATATCCAATCAACTTATCAACAGTGGCATACACTTTTATAAAATGGCCATTAAAACCACCCCCGTGGTGTTGCACCCTGTGAAATCCACTGCATCCAGACACCCCTAGTTTAGCCAGCAAAGCTTTGATGCCCAAACTTCTTAGTCTCAGCTTTTCTAGTTTTTTTTTAATCGTCTTCTGATAGCCTTGCGGGTTTTGGAAGGCGGTATATTATGTTTAATATTCCATAAGTACTATTGTTTGGTATACATTTACTATTACAATAACTGTTTCCATTTTTACTGTTTTTACCTTCTACTGTAGACATACCTCCAACATCTTTGCCAGCACCTTTGCAGGGGGGGGGGTAGGGTTGCCACCTGGCCAGTATTTTACCGGCCTGACCTGTAAAATTATATTTGATCCCAATGTTATTAATAGGGAAAAAAATCTAAACATATAGGACGGCCGGTATTTTTTCCAAAAAAGGTGGCAACCCTATGGGGGAGTAGGGTTAGGAGGTATAGGGGGCCCTATGAGGCCCAAATAAAGAGCAATGTCAACATATATTGGTAAAACAGGACTACCTCTGGATATGTTGGGTGCCCTAAAATTAATTTGCTGTGGGGCCCAGTAACTTTTAGTTACACTGCTGCTCATCACTTATGTTGTCTTGTTTAAGTTACACAGAACTTAGGAGAGTCCTAATAATTGTTCAATGTGTTACAACACTGCAACCCTGTAAGAGCTAATGAAACATCAGTCCCGGTATTTCTAATAAATATGCAAAGTATGAAAAGCCAAAGATGGAGAGAGTGGAGAGAGTACACCCCTTCTCTATATACATATGATATGCCATGCCTTGGTATAAATGTGGGTGCTGCATCCAGGGGTTATACTTCTTCTTATCTCTGAATTGTGGAAGTTCTTTAAGTGGAGGCAGGTAGTAAAGTGAAAATTGTTGCATGCATGCAAATAACTTTATTATAGGGGTTCATCAAATGTCAGTGTTCTTAGTAAGCTTCAGCAAATGCATCCAACATTACAAACATTTAGGGACTGACATATCATATATCGTACTGGGGATCCTGAAGGATTCTCATCAGTTCAGTACATTATCCATAAACGTTTCCTGACTTTCAGGAAAGTTTTGAATGAATTGACATGCTGATAACTGTATCAGCTGAGCAGCATTCTGCCCTATGGGCTGGTAGATAAGCACTGTCACCTCTTGATGGAAATCACATGCACAGTGAAAGGATTTAGAAAATTATTCTCCGCAGTGGAACAATTTGTGATAAAGCTTTGCCGTGCACTTATTATCTTTAACCCCCCTGTGAATTTTACTGATCCTTCATAAATCACCACCTTTCCTGTTTTTATCTGTAGAAATAAGTCAAATCAATTCAAAAAATATACAATTCAACAGATATGCCATGACCTGGATGAATGAGAATCTTCCCTGTTTTTTAAAAAAACAATTAAAAAAAAGTGCTCTAATTAATGACAAAAATGCTATACAAATAGCTAGTCTGGATGTTGTTAAAAGAACTTTACATTTTATTTTGAACGTTTCATTGTCTTGTTACTTTTTTGTACAACAAAACTAGCGCTAATTAAACAGCCCTAAAGAGTGTGAGTAGAGGTGCTAAGTGCATGCAGTGCAATGGCAGCTTCAGTCTATTGTTGTGAAGTTCTGTCCTGTTCAATTTCAGGTCCTGTTTCCTATTGGTGCAGAAGGAGTCACGTGACAGACGTGGTGGCTGGAAGGTCAGCTCTTTCTCTGCCACCCCAGATTAGAAAATGTATTTCAACGGAAAAGATCTGCTAGGGTTCTCAATGGAAAAGAAAACAATATGTCTAATTATTGCTTTAATAAACATTGGGTTTTCCTGGGCCAAGGAAGGGTTATCTACAGAAGTCCCTAACAGGTGAGTGATGACTTATTTCATAGAATTATATAGAATGCTTCATTGTTTTAGATCTACTGTATATCCGTGTAATATAAAACTAGGATTATGTGTATCTGCCTGTTCTGTCAATCTATCATCTATCCATCACTCTCTCTATATCTGTCATCTATCTATTTCTCTTTCTATTTGGTGTCTCTATTTCTACATTCTCTATGTCTATACAAGAACAGGAAAGCTTGTGTATAAAGTAGATATTGCATATATAGAGCTAATTCTTATTTCTAAAATAAGGAAACCAAATAATATGTAAATAGATATATATATATATATATATATATATATATATGAATAAAGCAAGGCACTTAGGACTTGAAAGAGTACTTATTTATTTGGCGTACCAACATTTCCATCTCCGGGCATCCCAACAAAAAATGAGTGCTGCTATTTATTTTTATTTCTTATGTGAAAGTACATGATGGTTTAACCTTTAGGCACAGCACCAGGAAAATGTTAAAGTGCTCTGAGTGAGATCAGCATTTTAATGTAGATATAATAAAATCTGTTTAAGCCTCAAGAATTCCTGTAACATGTCAATGGCTGCCTTTTCACTGTGCACAGCCTTGGAGGTACTAAAATGAAATGTAACTTCTTGGTCAGCTTTTTGCTGCTTTATGGATGTACAATAATGGAGTGACTGTGAGCTGAAATGAGCCAGACATGCTTAGCATAAAGAGAAACGATCCCTATTACAGACAGCTGAGAATCAAATCTCTGGATGTAGGGCAGCGCAGACATGTGGTGTATTGTTTAATCTTGTCTTAGCACTGCTCTCAGTCAATAATGGATGAAAGCTTCAATATGTTCACCGATGTGTATATCACACTTTTCTAATTAGCAATGTTTAAACTTGCTTAGTGCAATAAATATGGTTTGAGCTGTACCATGTTAGTAGTGCTTGTAAGCTGAATTTATGATTAATGAAAATTTGCTCTTAGGGCTCTTACTGACGAGCGGTTGTAACTGCGCGCCCCTGCGTTCCGTTTTTCTGCGTTCAGCCGCAGGGGAGCGCAGGAATAGACACATTACGTTTTTTCCAATGGGGCTTTACTCACACAGGCATGTGTAGGTGCTGAACGCAGGAAAAATGCAGCATGTTGCGTCTCAACCTGCGTTTGGCGCCTTTGCGCGCCTGTGTGAGTACAGCCCCATTGGAAAAAACGTAATGCGTCTATTCCTGCGCTCCCCTGCGGCTGAATGCAGAAAAACGGAATGCAGGGGAGCGCAGCTACAACCGCTCTTCAGTAAGAGCCCTTAATTTTACAAATAAAGTGGTTCTTAATTGTATTTCGCTTGAGAAGATCCAGCAGTCCAAAACATACTTATCATGCTTGCTACTCATGGGTCACATACTGAAGGTTTGCAGCCTTGAGGAAAGGTTTAACGTGCCCCATAAGGTTACAGAATATTCCTCTTTTATAGTAATAGATGCTATCTTGCACAACTGCATTTGTCAGTAGTAACCAACCAGGCCTTTGCCTGATGAAATTGTATTAAAGGGTGGTTCACCTTTGAGTTAACTTTTAGTATGTTATAGAATGGACAGTTATAAGCAACATTTCAGTTGGTCTTCATTATTTATTTTGTATAGTTTTTGAGTTATTCGCCTTCTTCTTCTGACTCTTTCCAGCTTTCAAATCTAAAAACAAATGCTCTGTAAGGCTACACATTTATTGTTATTTCTACTTTTTATTATTCATCTTTTTATTCAGAAACCTCCCCTATTAATATTCCATATTCTAATTCAAATCAAGGCATGGTTGTTAGGGTAATTTGGACCCTAGCAACCTGTTTGCCGACATTGCAAACTGGAGAGCTGCTGAACAAAAAGCTAAATAACTCAAAAACCACAGATAATAAAAAATGAAAACCAATTGCAAATTGTCTCAGAATATCGCCCTCTACGTCATACTAAAAGTTAATTTAAAGGTGAACAACCCTTTTAAGGCCCTGGGAGATGAGTAGGTTTGTCGCCCACAGTAAATCTGCACTATGGAGGTTAACAAATTTCTTGAAAATGCCTTTATCTTTAAATTTGAATCATTGCATGTAAAACACTTTACTTGCGCCCATCCGGCATTTGATGCTTTGCTCTATAACCTCTGTGTTTGTGGACATTCCAATGTGCTGACTTGCTATAGGCTGATAATAGTCTTTTCATCAGCATAAATATCTTGTTGCATTAACTAGTTAATAATACCTGTCACAAGCATGGGGTTACCTATGCATGGCATCTTGTGTTACACACCAGGGTCAGACTCATCAGAAGTCTGTGGGTATTATAGTGTGGGAGGAAATTTCTGTACCTAGAGGAAATCCCTCAGACATGGGAAGACAATACAGGGGGGTTGATGGGTTACTCTAATTTGCCCCTTATTAATTTGACTCCCTTAAAGGGTAGGACTACATGGGTGTTTTCAGCGCAATCCTACGCGCTGCAACAAAACGCCGGCGGCAAATCACATTCCGACGCAAATAAGGTAAGTAATGGAAATGTCAGATGGTGTCCCTGCATTGATGCGACGCCAAACAACTGTCAGATGCAGACTCAGCATGCAGCGTCTGCACCCGACAGTCGTGTTGTGTCGGATCAACGCTGCAACTTCACCCAACATTTTCATTACTTACCTTATTTCTGTCGCATATGATTTGCCGCCGACGTTATGTTGCAGCGCGTCAGATCGCGCCGAAAACGTCCATGTAGTCCTACCCTTAGAGCTCTCCTTGAATTTTTTTGAGTCTTTGTTTTAGCAGTCAGATAAGCAGAAATCCCTTCTACCTTCTTAATGGATAATAGAAACGAACAAGTAAGACTTGACATGTAATAATCCCTAATAAGCTCTGCTAACCAGATTTTGCAGAGTGATTAGCCTATTAGTAATATGGCTCCGTGAGTACTTTACAATTTGTACTTTACAATTTTTATCCTGTCTGCTCTGGGATTGATCTTTATTTGATGTTTCAAAAATATAAATGATCACAATATAAAATCATTGGAAGACATTGTTGACCTATACATACTTTTATTTACAAGCTATTAAGCGTATATCATAGTTAGGGATGCACTGAAGCCAGGATTCGTTTCGGGATTTGGCCTTTTTCAGCAGAATCCTCGTATCTGGCTGAACCAAATCCAAATCCCAATTTGCATTTGCAAAGTAGGGGCAGGATGGGAAATCACGTAACTTTTTGTCACAAAGCAAGGAAGTGAAAATGTTTTTTTCCCACTTTTTCCACTCATTTGCATATGCAAATTCGGATTTGGTTTGGTATTTGGCCGAATCCCAAATAGTGGATTCGGTGCATCCCTAATCATAGTGTACAATTTGCACAGCAACTGATCGGCATAAAAATTTTGGAGAAGGGGTATGTTGCATCAAATTAATTCAGGCAGAAGCTGACAATCAAAATGGGAAGTCTTTTAATCATATACAGTAAAAAAAAAAAAAAAAACGACAATATTTTATCCTACTGCCAAGCAGCTTTCTTCCTGTTATTAATACAATACTATTGTCATTATATTGATTGATTCGTTTTTGCTAGGTTTGTAATTTTAGCCTATGGACTCTGTGCTGTGGGTTTCCACAATGTCCTTAAAGGAGAACTAAACCTCATTGCTAATAAAAACCCCTACCCTCCAAGTAAATGTCCCAAAGCCGGTAATTACCCCTCGTTGCAGAGTCAGCACAGGGGAGCTCACGGACGTCATCTTCTGGTAATCTTCGGGTCTTCTTCCTTCCCTTTGGCTATTTCCATGACATGCACAGTTGTTCGAGTCGGAATATTGCTATAACTGCTTAGGGGCATTTACTTGTGTTGACACCTGTTGGGGGGGGGGAGGAGCAGGGAGGGGGGTCTATGGAAGGTAGGGGTTTTTATTAGCAAGGGGGTTTAATTCTCCTTTAAATACTTCCTACAACATTATTTAACAAAAAAAGGCAAACAGTTAATTCTGAGCCTGTTATTGGGTTGCTCTATTAGAAATGACAAGAAATCCCTCTTTATTCTCTACTAAAGTCCACAACCTCAACACATTTTGCATCAGTGCTGCTTTCTGTAAACTGCCAAACTTTATTTACACAGAACATTATCTTCCTGTCCTTGCTAATTTTTATGTATCATGCGCTCAGAAATGTATAGATTTCCATGAAATATTGAAAATAAAGCTGAAATTAAATTTTTTTGTAATTGCATTTAAATCTCCTTTCCGTGTGGCAAACCTGTTTTTCTCAAGCCCGGCATTTGCAGTCATTTATTATGACTCTCTGGTTCCTATTACTGCTTGGCACACTACTGTTTGCAGGTGCTAGGGAAAATATAAATACTAAATAAACTCTCTGCTATGGCCAGGAAATGAAATGGTCACAGCACAGCCTTTATTCAGTATGGGCCAGGACCCTCCAAATACTGAGGTCCAGACTGGGAAGAGATTTGTTGCACAATAAATACACTAACAAACAGATAAGGTGTAACAAAATACACATACACAGCAGTAATGTAGTCTGTATAACAATCCACAGTTTTTAGCTAAACACAGTCCGCTAAATACAATTTCTAGAGCCCTAATTATTTCAATAGCTCCTCTATCACTAAATACTATGTAACTTTTATGCATGGGACTGAGTACTACTGAAGTAAATGCTGACGGAACAGTTGGAGAAGCAGGATGAGAACAAGAAAGTTTAAGTGAGAAGACATTGAAAATATAACATGCTATGTATGTTTAAGATAAATAAACTCTTTGGAGAAATGGAGTTTAGCAGGGAGATTGCTAGCAACTTAATTTTGGGGCAGATTTATCAAGGTCGAAGTGAAAATTGAAATTAAAAAATGCAAATTTCGAGCTAATTTTTGTGTACTTCTACTAGGGAACAGTCCAAATTCGATAAGAATTTGAAAAAATATTGAATATCGAAATTTATCTTTTTCTATAAAAATTCGACTTCGACCATTCGCCATCTAAAACCTGCCAAATTACTGTTTTAGCCTATTGGGGACCACCTAGAACCTACTTGGAGTCAATTGGTGGACTTGGAAAAATGTAAGTTGTTTTTTTTTGGGGAAAAATGTCAGACTCATTTAGGTGCAGATTTATGAAAATGTGAGATTAGAGCTCACCACAAAATAATTCACTCACTATTTGTTTGTATGGGATTTCTAGAATTGTATTTACCAAATGGTGAGCTCTGACTTTCACCCATTGATAAATGCTCTTCTAAGATCCCATAGGAATGAATAGAAAATTGGTGAATTTTTCTGTTGTGAGCTCTAATCTAACATTTTCATAAATCTGCTCCTAAATGAGTCCTCTAATTCTCCCCTTTAGATTTAACTCTGATGAAGCCACTGCTTCAAATTACCATTATGCCATTATTGTGTAAACATTTCCCAGGGGTTTAAATGGTATTGGACATGTTTTACGATAGATGCAGAATATTACATAGAGGAAGTAAATGTATTTTCATAAAATGGGGAGCAGATACTTTATCACAACAATCCCGTTACAATCGATTTTGCTTTTTCTGCCTAAATGACTTTTCTCTTAGGATAGCTTTGTTATAGCACTTCCCTAGCTCTATAATAGCTGCATCTCGTGGCAGCTTCCCAAAGCACTTACTGTGCAGATTGAAATTATCCAATGACTAATGTGTATGCAGAAGATCCCCCATTTTACATGTTTTCAGGGGACCAGAGAAAAAGACCAGAAAAGAACAGTCTGACAGAAATATCCATTTATTTTTTTCAACTTTTCAGAATTTAGTAGGAATACAAGGAGATAAGTTGCACATTAGCATCAAGTCCATTCTTTTATATTGTGCTCACCCTCATTTGTGCAAACCCCCTAATTATTTTCGTACTTGAATGTTTTTAGTTGTATGGCCAACTTCAATGTCCAAATTTTATTTCTGATAATATTTGATAGTAAAATGCATGTATGCAAGAGGTCTATTACCTGAAGACCTATGTAGAAAAAAACATTTACTAAGCTCCAAAACACAGTAATGTCTTTTCTTAAAGGGGACCTGTCACCCAAAAAAATATTCCAAATCCTATATTATTACATTAGTCAAGCAAAATAAACTTTAATTACACTGTATAAATTATTTGAATCTTGTTTCCTTCAGTCTAGGAATTCATAATTATAGCAAGCAGGCAGCAGCTATTTTGTGGACACTGTTATTAAGACAAGTCTTGTATCATCTCAGAATCTTGTTTGTGCACCAGAATGGGGGACCTGATATCCATCCCCATGTCCTGGCTACACAATGAAATGGTTGAGAACTGGGGAAATGTGTGGAGAGCAGAGACATTTAGGAAGTGCTGAATGAAAAGTGAAAGTAATTGCTTGCTCCGCCTCTATGCCTAAGGTATAGAGGAGGGGTAGACAATATATGATTGACAGCTGAGATTTTTAAATGAGTTTACAACAGCTATGAATGATTTAATAAAAAAAAGAATTTGGATTTCATGTTTAATTTGAAAAGGACTTTTATTATACAGATTTTTATGTCTGGGTGACAGGTCCACTTTAAAGTGGCAAATTTAAACAAAATGTATCTTTGATTTTCTTCTTCTTTATAATATAAAGGCAGGGCCTTGTATTTGATGCAAACTCAGCTCACATTAATTCTTGTTTATGGTAAAATAATGCTATTGGGATTTTGTAAACATTGAATTATGTTTAAGGAACTATGGTTCTACACAGGTCCGGACTGAGAAATAAAATAGGCCCTGGCATTTCAGGTACACAGAGGCCCAATCAGCCCACACAGAGGCCCAAACAGTAACCACCAGCCCACTAAATACTGACTTTCTATGGCACCTTATAGCAGCCCCTCTGGCATTTGCCAGAACTCACAGATTGTCAGTCCGGGCCTGGTTCTACATTATGGGAATCCCAAAAACAAATAAACAGTGGCTTGAATTTCAACAGATTTGATTGCATGTGAGGTTTTGTTGCTCAGAAGGCATACAAGAATTGTTTGCTTTTGCAAATTGAAATTAGTATGTAGTTAAAGATACTGGGGTATATTTATTAAAGGGTAAAATACACAGTAAATTAGTGGGAAGTTCTACCATTCTCTGTTCATTACAAGATATTTATGAGCATATTTGACAATAGGTCAAATTGAGCGGGTACCTTTTGATAAATTCACCTCTAAAATTCCATACAAATGAATAGATAGCTTGTAGACTGTAATTAGCTGTTTCACTCTTAGATACATAATTCCCACTTTGTGTATCCACCAATAGTTCGTATTTTAGTGTAGGGGACTGACAAATGTGTTCCACATTTACTTTGCATTCCCCAAAGATTGTGGGACCCTTAAAGTGATACTGACATGTTCCTGTGAAAATAGGAACGTGTGGGTATCATTGAAAAGAAGCCACACACAAACTATAAGCAACTAAAAGCTCCCCAAAGCCACCCCTAGTCCGACATCATGAAATCATTTTGCTGAGTTGTTTCAGTCACGCTGGGCTGGAGGCGGCGCAATCCCTCCTGTCTTCATTTGTAATTAGCCTATGGAGGGATCGTGCCACCCACAATCCAGCATAACTGAAACAACTCAGGAATATGATTTAATGGTGTCGGCGGGTCGCCATTACTAAGGTTCACTGGGCTGGGGGCAGCTTTGGGGAGCTTTTAGCTGCTTATAGTTTGCGTGCAGCTTCTTTTCACTGATACCGACACGTTCCTATTTTCATAGGAACGTCTCAGTATCACTTTAAGGTGGCCATACATAAAGAGATCCAGAATAGGGACTTAGATAGACCCCCCTGGGTTTCCCATAAGAAGTGTCCCCAAAGGAAACAGGAGACTGATTGTGAGTATGTACTGACTATTACAGAATGCTTGCCTTCTGTATCACTGTACAATTCTCCCCTGTGGTTCTGTGTTAATAAATCATTCAGTTATTGTTCAAGAATCACTCGCGCCTAATTATTGTGCCTTGCGTAGAGTTACAGTTTCACAACACCCTGCCACTACACCATTGCGAGGGCTCATCCCCTGGAAGTTAAGGGCAAGCTGGGGTAAAGCTCATACTTAGAGCAACGGTGCCACTCAGTTTACTATAGGCTTACATTAGTTTGCAGTGTGCTGGTCTCTAGACTCTTTATCCAAGACCCAAACATTCTGGATATACATTCCATACATCTGTATACTTTCTTTTTTTCAGGAGTCATTTACATGAACATTTTTGTTTATTTTGTCTTCGTAGTTATAATTTTCAAACTACTTCTGGAAAAGAATTGGTGTGGAATTATGGTAAGCATTCTGTGTGCTATTTAAGGATTTACAATGCACAAGTGTTAATTGCAAATTATTCATATTAAATGTGTAAAGCTGGTTGCCTGTACATGCAGTTTTTGGGGGAAATTAGCTATGGTAAGCAGGTAAGTGTTGGACACCACACCTTCAGGCAAAAACACAGGTTTATTTCACTAAACTGCCCAACAAAAAGCTAACAGGAACACAGTTTTAGTTTTTCAACAGCACGTATTGAAGACTTTTTCACACTCTGAGGTTCTCACCATACAGGGTGGCTTCCACACACTTAGAACTATTCTGGGCTTCTCTCTAAGGGGGAAATTTACTAAAGGGCTAAGTGGCTAACGCTGGCGAAAATTCAACAGCGTGACGTCATTTCGGCACTTCGCCGATTTACTAATAAAAACTGGGTAATTTCGCCAAGGAGATAGACTCTGGTGCAACTTCACACTCTAATGCCAGGCAAATTTTCGCTCTGGCTAAAGAGTTTTACTACGCAAATTCAAAGTTTTTTATTTTACTGACCGTTACCTCTATCGCCAGACTTGCCTTCACCACCTCAGACCAGGCGAAGTACAATAGAGTAGATAGGACTTCTTAAAAAAAAAGTCTTTTTCTTGTCTTTTCCTTTTTACAGGGTGATAATCTTTTTTGGGGTACCCTCCTTCCCCCCTACATTTGATAACATATGGCACATAAACTATACTGTGGGCACATGTGTAGGGCAGTATAACACCTCTATATAATTTTAGTAAGGTTCCCTATAGTGTAATGTATTTGCTGCAGCATATACGGCCATTGTACTTTAACTGCACGGCATATGAAAATTAGCCAACACTAGTGTAACTTCGAACTACTGGTGTATTTTTGCTAGCGTAACTTCGCTAGCATTCATTACTCAACTTCGGATCTTCGTGAATTAGAGTTGTCCAGGCAAATTTACTCCTGGCGAAGTGTTGCGATGTGCGCGAAGCCAGCACTGTCAAATTTTTGCCGGTTAGTGAATTTGTCCCTAAGTCCTGCTGACTCTCCCCTCCTGGGATATCGGCTCAATAGCCTCACCTTCCAGCTTTACTCAATAACTTTTGACTCTCAGTCACCTGGTCACATCTCCCTCGGGTCCTTGCAGTTACAGGCAGCACCCTGAGACCCTCTGGGAGTTCCTCATACAGACAGGTAACCTTCCTGATCTGTACCCTGCGCTGAGAGACCTTCCTAACATTTCCACTACAATGAAATACCTTTTCACAGGACAGCCTTCCTGTGGAAAGTGAATTTTAATATAAAAAACTGGATCACTGGAATGGATTATCTGGCTTGCTTGTTCCTTCCAAAACACTACAGCTTCCAGGGCCAGACAGCAAAATCCTTTAAACAGAGTTCTGTTTAATAACTTCTAAGTTGCAGCTTTCATCTACTATTGGGGAGAAATTAAAGGCAAAATCCACATTTTGACACATTTCTTTGATCACACTACCACTTAGAACAGGTCCCAAATTGTCATCGTATACCCATAGTATGACACACATCTGTCTTTCCAATCCTGTGCAGCAAAACATATTGCCCTTGTTGACTCATCCTGTCCCCGTTGGGGTACAATAAAAAGGTTGTTGTTCTTGTTAAATTTCAGGAAAATAAAAGCAGTTTATTTGACCTGAAAGTTTTCCAAGACAAGAAGGAAAGGCAGTAAAAGTCTGCCATTAGTGCACTACATAAGATGACACTTTTGAAGTAAGTTCTCTTTGGCAGAAGAAAATACTTTTCAGTTGACTGCAGTCCATGTAAAGAGTGTTCTGTCCTCACTATGTGTTACTCAGAGGTAGTGTGTAGCTTGACATACAGCTAAACGCCTTCCTTCCTCCTACCTATTCCGTGAAATATCCTTTTGAGCTGTTAGATAAAGCTGATTTGATATACCTTTCTTAAAATGTAGCTCTTTTTGGTAGTTACCTTAGCATGGAGAGTTGGATACTCCATATTTGTTGATTACTGACAACTGTCGTTAGTGTTTTTGTGCTGAAAGTGCCAGTTCCTTCACTGTCACTCATTTCCCACGCAAGTAAATTGGAATGTTATTTAACTTCAGACCAATGGTAAGATTGAGTGTTGCAAAGCAACTGATTATCTCCTTAGCATAACATAGAACTTTGAAATGTGCGACTAATCTCCCCGAACGGCTTCACCCTGTCTTCCACCGGCTATAATGATAAATCGCCTGCGGCATGGCACACGCATCGCTTCGTATTCCAAAGTTGACCGAAGTTGCCTCACGAAGAAACTTCATGCGACTTCGAAATACGAAGCACCGCGTGTGCCATGCCGCAGGCCATGCCATGCTGAAGTCTAAGGCTGACGTTCTACTCCAGTGAAGAAGAGGTTAATACACTCCTGTCCATCTGTCAGCTCACACAATTTTTGGCACAAAAATCAGACTGCATTTCTACATCAGTGGCCGAATCCTAAATAGCATCCCTTTGAAAGATTTTCCCTACTACCTTGGCTGTATATAATTTACTTGCTTATGCCCTATATTATTTTAAATAATGGTATGACACTGACTTTACACCAGTCACTGAACTTTCTTAGCACATGTGGGTGGATGTTATGCCAGCAAGGTGCTTTAAAGAAAAATGAAGAAAAAAAACAGTGATAACGATTTAACATATACATCACATTTATTTATAGCATTATCTACATATATTTTTGTTTTTACAGGGCAAAGCAACCAACACCAAACAGGGTGGACCTATCCTTTAAATCATCAAGGAACTGGGCAGGTGAGTTAGGGTTAAGTTAAAGAATTATTTCTATAAAGCATTCTGAAAACTCAACAAACAAACAAAAAAGCACCAAGGGCCAAGTTGAGTTAAAAATACAATTTGCATGGCAATTTTCAGCATGTAAAAGCCAAAAAAATTATAAACAGGACGGGTGTTTGCTGCAAGGTTCCCACTTTTGGTTGCATCAGTAGACGCAACAAACATGTGTCCAGTGCATTGGATAAAAATGCAGTTTTAAATGCGTGTGCCAGAAGTAACACAACTCCCAATACTAGACTTATGGACAAAATGGAAGTGCAAATATTTATATTTAGCATATTGAGCACAATTGCGGTGGCCACAAGGACAGCAAACTTATGGGGAAATCTGCATTATGGGCACCGGTATGGGACCTGTTATCCAGAATGCTCAGTAATTTTTTCAGATAATGGATCTTTCCATAATTTGGATCTTCATACCTTAAGTCTACTAGAAAATCATGTAAACATTAAATAAACCCAATAGGCTGGTTTGCTTCCAATAAGGATTAATTATATCTTAGTTTGGAAGTACAATGTACTGTTTTATTACAGAGAAAAAGGAAATCATTTTTAAACATTTGGATTATTCGGATACAATGGAGTCTATGGGAGACTGATAACGTATTTCCAGATAATGGATCCCATAAACATGGCTGTTGGTATCCAAAGAAAGAAACATATAGAATTTTTAGTCTACTTCTCCATTACACTTTAGTTTTTCTTTAAAAGAGAAACAAACCCATTATTAAAAAAAAAAAAAACCCCTACCTCCCACCCCACATAGACCCCCCTCCCCCTAACTTTTTACTTACCCCTCCGTGCTGATTCAGGGATCGTAGTTCAAGGCAGCCGGGTCTTCGCTAATCTGAGAATGAGACTGGCGGTGCGTGCACAGTTGGAGCAATTTCCCGGGTTGCGACAACTGCGCATGTATCGAAATGGACGGAAATTGATGAAGCACCGGAACTAGACACGAAGACCCAGAAGATGGCTGCCGTGAACTCCAATCCCTGAATCTGTACTGAGGGGTAAGTAAAAAGTTAGGGGCAATTGCCTGGGGTAGCAGCTAGGCTGGGGGGGAGGGAGGGGGTCTATATGGGGTGGGGGGTAGGTTTTTTTAATAAATAGTTTGTTTCTCTTTTAAGGGTCAAACGTAATGAATAAAGGAAGGGTAATGCCAGCAGCAGGATTAATCTGTACAGGATTGCCATTGGGTGTCATTTCTTTTGGAACAATAGTTTTGAAGGCATTTGTGATATTCGAATGGATCTGTTCCAGAGTCCTACTTTTACATTTGGCTCTTGTATTACTACAGTGATTTTGCATGTGTTCTTATTATTATTATTATTCCAAGCTGTAGTCTTTCTTTCCAATTACTGTGGCTATGCTAGGTATGGCCATACCCTCATAGACCAGAAATATGTTCTATGTAAATTCCACAGTCATATACTTTTATACTTGTTTTTCTCTAGCAAGTCCCTTCCAAATAAAGTTTTCTGCTGGTATTTCCAGGTTGGGAACAAATTTGAAATAAAAGTTCATCTAAAATACTAAAATCACACAAATCAACAGCCATGTTTCTGGACTGGAGAATACATATAATTTTATAAACAAATTGTACTGAATAAGGGTTGTAGCCTTTGTTTGAAGGAATAACAAATTATCCATATTTATCACTTTTCTTCGGTAATTAGCCATATAAGCAACATTAATGTCATCCCTTCTTCATTCTGACAGGGGATGTTATACAATATTTTGAGAAAAGAAACGTTGTCTGAAGAAATGATCATTGAGAATAAAGAGCATCGGCACAGGCTTATCAACGTCACTGCAAATGGCAAAACCTGCGTTCTCTTTAGAGCTAAGAGAATAATGATTCGATTTAGGAATGAAACTCAGCTGGATCTAGCAACTAAAGATGTTAGTTTGCACAACACTATAGACCTTGCAAGATCAAGCTGCAATGAAGAAAATGCCACGTAAGCAAAGAACAGCCCGATGTCACACTCAGGGATACCCGGCGTTAGGTTAAAATTGGTTGCTTTGGGTTAGAGCAGAGGTCCCCAACCTTTTTTTTCCCGTGAGCCACATTCAAATGTAAAAAAAGTTGGTGAGAAACACAAGCATGAAAAATGTCCCTGGGTGTGCCAAATAAGGATAAAACACAGAAAAAGGGGGCACAGGACACAATATATTAATCACTCACCACGTGGAACAGATGGTCCAGGTGCATCAGATACTCCTCTTTCTTTGTATTGCGCTGTGTCAATTAAGGGCTGTGATTTGGTAGCCCATATTTGGACTGGCAGTCTACAGGAGGCTCTGTTTGGCAGTACATCTGGTTTTTATACAACCAAAACTTGCCTCCAAGCCTGGGATTCAAAAATAAGCACCTGCTTTGAGGCCACTGGGAACAACATCCGTTGGGATCACTGGGTTAGAGACAAAGAGCTACATTTTTGCATGAGTGACTAGAATTAGCATCTTTGGCTTTTGCAATCTTTATGCAGGAGAGACAGTACAGCACTAAATGGCCAGTGGAATTATTATTGCAGTCATGAAATTGACTGCATTCATTAATGATACTTGCATCTGATCTTTGCACTTTTATATAGTTACGCTCATAATCAGTGCTTCCTTCCCATGTCCTGTTTGGAATCACCCACATATATTCACATATTGACATTGGGGAATCTTGGAGCTACCATTACCTTCGAGCTGACAGAACTGTAGGTTCCCCACAGTGACCAGTGTCAATACACTTTGCACATCTTTTTGGAAATCAGATGCACCATCTGAAATGCACCATTACATGTCATATGCCTGTTATTTCATTTTCTCTTATTTCTTACTCACACCCCAGTTTCTTCTCTCCTCCCCCGCCTGCAAGCACTTTGCCTCTTTTTCTGGTTTTCAAATCTGTTGTAAGACTCTGGTACTAAGGCAATGTAGTTTGCAAAGTGCCATTTTTTTCACAGCCACCTGCGATGCATCTTGCAGTTAACTTTGTAAGAGTGGGGGTTGTGTCAGTTTTGCCACATTGCATTAAAAATGACATTAGTGTGTGATTCTTTTGAGGCAAGTCTACTGTATCAATCGGCACAACCTACTGTGGGGACCCTAGGAACCATTGTTCAGAGTGGTGGCAACTCCAGGGTTCCCCAATGTCAATTAGCTCACTTTCTCATGATTCAGCAGAAAAGGCAAGACAGACACAATGCCACTTATGCACAACTAAACAGAAAACAAGGAGCAGGTTTGGTATAAATGGTGTCAACACACACATTTCTAGCCATTTGGTGTTACCGCGACAAAGCAGCACCTATAGCAAGCACTCATTGAGATCATTTAAAGGCTTTCACAACAAAGGGAAAAAGCTATTGCAACTTAGTTATGACATAACAAAATCATGGTCTCTGCAAATCTAAACTAAACCACATTGATTCATTGTATTTCCTGACATGTTTTAACACTTATTAATAAAAGAAATACATATGTTAGACATAACAACATACAATTGTTGCTATGATACAGTTCAAAATAATATGAAAACTGAGTATAAATCCGTAGTATGTTCTTGGTTTAATATTGTAATATGAAAACAAATAAATGTATCCAGTGTTAAATCCAGACAATTAAACAAGTGCAGAAGAATGACTGTACTTACATGTTCTTGTCTGTTTTAGACTTTCACTAAAGTTTCTCAATGTTGGAGTCTTAAGGGGACTTGCATTAAGGTACGTATACAATCTTATTTTCTCAGATCCACGTTGCAGCAACAGTTTGTTCTTTTATACCTCAGGTCTGCTCATGGTTTCCATAATTGTGTCTATTCTGTATAATAGGGGAAACAACCATGGATAGTCATTAAGCTGGAACACCCTAATTATACCTCTGTTAGCTGGTTTATACTTTATACATATGAGTGGCATTAAATAAAATACTGTAAAATGAAATACTGTATGGATTTGTAAATGTAAGCGTCCCTTCGCTGTCCAACATTAATTCTAAACCGGATTAGATGAATTATACATGAAAATGTCTATAATCGTTAGTGTACTTGAATCTGCTATAATCTTTATATAATCTTCTATACTATTGTAAGGCAATAGTAAAACGAGTGTCTCTGTTACTCTAACTTGTAGCTTTACCCCAATAATGTGCTCCAAATGAGACCGTAATTTTTAGGGGTGAGCAGGGTGAGAGTGGAGGCAGGGTGTTGTACAACTGTAAATGTATGCAGTGCACAATGACTGAGCTCCAGTGGTTCTGGTAAATGGGAAGCCTTTGGAGAATGATGTCCAAATACACAAATAAGGAGCCTTCCCATTCACTCCACTAGAGCCCCAGAAAAGTATTGTCCAAAGGCTTCCCATTTATGGAAGCAGGGCCGCCATTAGAAATCACGGGGCCCCGTACAACAAAATTTTTGGGGCCCCCTGGGCCCCGCCCACACTGAAGACCAAGCTCCACCCCATTTCCCGCCCACTCCACATCGCAGTTAAAAGACCACACAGACATCAGCGCTAAAAAAGTAACCCCCCCCACACAAGTTGTAAAAAGCTATTGATGGTCAGGGCCCCCTTATAAAAAATTGGGGCCCCAAAAAAAAAAAAAATTAAAAATTTTTTTTTTTAAAAAAAAAAAACATTGGTGGCAGGGGCCCCCTTATAAGTTAAAAAAAACTTGGGGCCCCAACAAAAAAAATGTAAAAAAAAACTAAAAAATAAACAAACATTGGCGGCAGGGGCCCCCTTACAAGTTAAAAACAAATTGGGGCCCCAAAAAAAAATTTAAAAAAAAAAAAAAATTTTTTGAAAAAAAAAAAAAAACATTGGCGTCAGGGGCCCCCTTATAAGTTAAAAACAAATTGGGGCCCCAAAAAAAAATTTGAAAAAAAAAAAAATTTTTTTGAAAAAAAAAAAAAAACATTGGCGGCAGGGGCCCCCTTACAAGTTAAAAACAAATTGGGGCCCCAAAAAAAAATTTGAAAAAAAAAAAAATTTTTTTGAAAAAAAAAAAAAAAAACATTGGCGGCAGGGGCCCCCTTACAAGTTAAAAACAAATTGGGGCCCCAAAAAAAATTAAAAAAAAAATTTTTGAAAAAAAAACAAAACATTGGCGTCAGGGGCCCCTTACGAGTTAAAAAAAAAAATTGGGGCCCCAAAAAAACATGTTTTAAAAAAAAAGATTGGTTGCAGGGGCCTATAGAATATTAAAATAATACATTGGTGGCCAGGAGATTAAAAAAAAAAAAAAATACACAAACTGGTGTTCAGTAGAATTGAACTCACGGCTTCAGTACTTCAACTTCACCTCCTTTCGTGACTTCGGGTCTTTTCACTGCTTCAGGACTTCGGCTTCGGCTGTTTTCGTGACTTCGGGTCTTTGCGCTGCTTCAGGACTTCGGCTTCGGCTGTTTTCGTGACTTCGGGTCTTTTCGGCGCTTCGTGACTTCGGCTTTTTCCGTGACTTCGGGTCTTTTCGGCGCATCGGCTTCGGCTTTTCGGCACTTCCGCATTCGGCAGCACAGAGGCAAGACGTACGGCTCGGGCGCTCGTAAGGGGGGCCCGGATCTTCAAAAAATGCAGCGCTGCCGGGCCCCCCTTCATGCCCGGGCCCGGTACGCTTGTCCCCCCTGTCCCCCCCTGATGGCGGCCCTGTATGGAAGGGTTTTAACATACCAACAAAATTGGAGTTTGGTTATAAAATGGTGAGGTCCATTTATCAACATTCTAATTTTAGTATTTTTAGAAGTTTTATGGAACCAAAAAAGATCCAGTTTACTCCAGGAAACGCAAGATAACAAAACATGTAGAAATAAATGACCTGAGTAGGGGAACTAAAGTGGATATTTGAGGTCTTCTGTTTCTGTAGAGATCAATATAGGCCTGATGATAAGTAGTGAGTGAGTAGCTGAATATTTTTATTGTCAAGCCGGGGTAGTAAGTCCAGATGTGAGGAGGCAAGGCGTGATCAGTAGTCCCAGAATTAACCAGAAGCAGGGTACCAGGGAATAAGCTGAAGAATCGTCAGGGACAGGCCGAGGTCGAGGCAGGCAGGATTCGAGCGTAACCGGAAACAAGCTGGGTCGGGGGCAGGCAGATAGCAAGCGAAGTCCAGAAACAGGCAGGGGTCAAGCAGGAGGAAGTCAATCAGAAGTCCGAGGAAACAAGCCGAAGGTCAAAGCCGAAATCAGAAATCAAGTCACATCCAGGAGCTAGGATTATAACCAAGCAAGGATCCTTTCCCAGAGCGTCCTTTTAAAGTAATGTTTTGGCGCCAAACGTGAGGACGCTAGCGTCATTACGCCGCACGCCGTTGCGTCAGCGGACGTTTCGTCGCCCGCGTCCACCCCGGCGCGCGACAGTTTTCGACGCGCCTGCGTCCGCGTCCATGTTGACGCTCGTGCACAAATGGGTCTTACATTGCCCCCCCCCTGAGGGGTGGCCTCTGGACACCTCTGGATGGTTTCTCAGGATGTTTCTTGTGAAAAGCTTTGATGAGCCTAGGAGCATGGATGTTTCCTACTGGTTCCCAAGAATTCTCTTCAACCGAAAACCCCTTCCACTTGACCAAATACTGCAATTTCCCCCAACGAAGCCGAGAATCCAAAATTTGTTCCACTTCAAACTCGATCCCTTCTTGACAAACAATAGGAGGAGCAGGAACAGGGTGCTGGCAGGAGAAAGGACTAGAATGAAATTTCTTCAATAAAGAAGCATGAAAAACTGGATGTATCTTCATGGACCCCGGAAGTTCTAGTTCAAAGGTAACTGGATTAATACATCTTTTAATTGAAAAAGGACCAACAAATCTAGGGGCAAACTTCTTCGATGGATGAGGAAGGCGAAGATTGGTAGAGGCTAACCAAACCTTGTCTCCTATTTGGAAGTTTGGATCTGCTCCACGTCTTCGATCTGAAAAAACTTTAAATTGGAGTTGAGCCTTGCGGATCATGTGTTGGAGCACCTCGACATTCTCCCTTAGAAATGTAAGTCTATCCTGGACCGAAGGAAGAGATACTTCTGGAAAAAGGCCAGGAAACATGGTAGGATGAAATGCAAAATTAGAAAAGAAGGGCGTTTGTTTCGTAGATGAATGAATGGTGTTGTTGTAAGAAAATTCAGCCAGAGGAAGAATTGACACCCAATTGTCCTGCAAATAAGAAGAGAAAGACCGGATGTATTGTTCTAAAGTTTGATTAGTTCTCTCTGTTTGTCCGTTAGTCTGAGGATGGTACGCAGAGGATTTCATTAACACGATTCCCAGAGCTTTACAGAGAGCAGACCAGAATTTGGATGTAAATTGTGTGCCTCTATCCGAAATGATTTCTCAAGGCAATCCATGAAGCCGTACAATCTCTTTGATGAAAACATCTGCAGTCTCAGAAGCCGAAGGGAGATGAGAGAGAGGAACGAAATGAGCCATTTTTGTGAGACGATCCACCACCACAAAAATAGTATTATGTTTATTGGAAAGAGGAAGTTCCACAATAAAATCCATGGAAATTGAACTCCAAGGTGCCTCTGGAGGTGGTAGAGGTTTCAAAAGACCCATTGGTTTGAGGTGAGAAATCTTAGACCTGGCACAATTTTCACATGAACGAACGTAAGAAATACAGTCTTTCACTACCGATGGCCACCAAAAAAACCGTCTCACCAAATCTAACGTCTTCCTTATTCCCGAGTGACCTGCTAAAGGATGATCGTGCATAATACTCAATGCTTCAGCCCGAAGAGAAGGAGGAACCACGATTCGCTGATTAAACAAGAGGACACCATCCTTTACATGTAACCACTTGGAATCGGGGTAATCTTCAACAGACTGCTGGGTGTCCTCCACCTTCTTGAGAAAAGAGGCTTGAAGAAGCAGAAAGTTTCCTGAATGAAGGATGGTAGCTGGAGGAGTTGTTGATTCTACTTCAGAAAATTGCCTGGAAAGTGCGTCAGCCTTCACATTCTTAGAACTGGGTTTATACGTAATGTGAAACTGGAACCTTGAAAAAAACAGGGCCCAACGAGCTTGGCGAGGATTTAAGCGTTTGGCTGACCTTAAGTACTCAAGATTCTTGTGATCCGTAAAAATTAAAATTGGATGTAACGCACCTTCCAATAAGTGTCTCCATTCCTCTAGAGCATACTTAATGGCCAATAACTCTCGATCACCCACACCATAATTTCTTTCAGTGGGACTGAGCTTCTTAGAAAAAAAAGCAACTGGGTGAACACTGTCCTTAATTCCAGATCTTTGAGAAATAATTGCCCCAACCGCGTCTTCAGAGGCATCAACTTCAAGTAAAAAAGGCTTAGAAGGTTCAGGATGAATGAGAATTGGAGCGGAGATGAAAAGTGTCTTTAATTTCTCAAAGGCTTCTTGTGACTCTGAAGACCAGAAAAATTTTCTCTTGAGGCTGGTTAAGTCCGTGATTGGTTTGATTATAGCAGAAAATTTTTTAATGAATCTTCTATAAAAATTAGCGAAGCCCACGAATCTTTGCACCCCCTTTCTATCCTTGGGAGGCGGCCACTTAAGAATTGCATCCACCTTGCTTACATCCATACAGACCCCAGAAGCAGACACAACGAAACCCAGGAATTCAATGGATGACTTTTCAAACTCACATTTAGAGGCCTTCGCATAAAGCTTATGTTTCCTTAAGCGTAACAGGACCTCTTTGACGTGTACACGATGTTGTTCCAGAGAAGAAGAGAAAATCAAAATATCGTCCAAGTAAACGATAACAAATTGATCAAGGAGATCGCGGAAAATATCGTTTACGAAATGTTGGAACGTAGCAGGGGCATTGCAGAGACCAAATGGCATCACTGTATATTCGAAATGCCCATACCGTGAACGAAAAGCTGTCTTCCACTCATCTCCCTTGCGGATCCGAATCAAATTGTAGGCCCCTCTCAAATCCAACTTTGAAAAAATCTTAGCTTGACTCAACCTTTGGAAAAGTTCTGAAATAAGTGGTAAGGGGTATCGGTTCTTGACTGTGATTTTGTTAAGATCTCTGAAGTCAATGCAGGGTCTTAAGGAATGATCCTTTTTCTCCACAAAGAATATTCCTGCACCAGCGGGAGATGTAGAAGCTCGGATAAACCCCTTCTCCAAATTCTCGTCAATATATTTCTTCAAAGTTTGAAGTTCAGGTTCAGAAAGCGGATAGATTCTGCCAAACGGGATGGGAGCACCAGGAAGAAGATCTATAGGACAATCATAGTCTCTATGAGGAGGAAGAGAATCAGCTCCCTTTTCATCGAAGACGTCAAAAAACTCGTGATAAACAAGAGGGACTGCTTGAATTTCACCTTTATCCAGAAGAATGAACTCTTTCAAGGGAAGATTTGATTGGCAGTTTTGAAGACAAAAAGAAGAGTTAAATATCAGAGAACCGGTGTACCAGTCAATAGAAGGATTATGGAGTTTCAACCAAGGCAGACCTAGGATCACAGGAAACAACAAGGAATCCATCACATCAAACTTTATTTCTTCATAATGTTTAACATGAGAGGCAACAAAAAGTGGAGTCTCATGAAGAATTGAGCCCGAAGACATCAAGGAACCATCTGCCAGTTTAATACCGAGTGGCTGGGACTTGGGAAGTAACGGAAGATTATGCAGTGTAGCAAAAGTCTTGTTCATGAAGCAACCACAAGCCCCAGAGTCCACAATGGCGTCAACCTCAATCTTTCTTGGCCCCATCTGTAACGAAAGATGAATAGTCACAAAAGAGTTCGTTGGAATTGAAGAATTAAAGACTGACGATGATTTAGCAGATGTACTACCCTTAGGACGAGTTGGGCAGCCTCGAAGGAAGTGACCGGATTGGCCACAATACAGGCACAGATTTAAACGTCTGCGACGAAGTCTCTCCTCAGCTGTCAAAGCCCCCCGGGCCACACCAATCTGCATAGGTTCAGACTCTGAAGAGACAGCGGAGGGGGCCGGTTGATGGATGGGAGGCGGAGCTACCGGAATGACCCATGAAGGAGACGGTGAAAAACGAACTGGCACCTTCTCCAGCTGCCTCTCTCGCAGCCTTCGGTCAATTTGAACCGCCAGCCGAAACAACTCTTCCAAGGTATCTGGAATACCTACTCGAGCCAACTCATCTCTAAGACCGTCAGACAGCCCAATGCGGAATTGTCTCTTTAGAGCCCTGTCATTCCATTCCGTGTCTGGGGCCCAACTCCGAAATTCGGCAATATAATCCTCTCTCTGCTTCTGGCGGAGGGCCCCCAAAGCAATTTCTGCTGTGTCAATGCGGTGAGGATCCTCATAGATTGCGCCCAAAGCCTGAATGAAAGTTTCGGTAGTAGCTAGGATAGGACTGTCCTGTTCCATCAAACGATGGGCCCACGCTTGGGGTTGTCCTTGTAGAAGGGTGATCATTGTTCCCACCCGAGCCTGCTGAGTAGCATACGTATGAGGCTTTAGAGTAAACAGGAGTTTGCACCCATTAATGAAAGTCCTGTAGGTGCTTCTGTCCCCTGAAAACTTGTCAGGTAACGCCACTTTGGGTTCAGAGGAAGATCCAGAACCGGCCCCAGAATCCTCAGGAGACAAGAAAGAAGGACCCGAAGCAGGACGTGGATGAGTTACTGGTTCTTGCAGAGCCTGTAGCTGATCTTGCATAACTTGGTAGCCGCCTTGTAACTCATGGACAGCTTGAGCTAGACCAGCGATCTGCTGAGAAATAGTCTTCAGCACCGACCTCTCCTCCTTGGACTCCATCTAGGCTTGGTTATACTGTCAAGCCGGGGTAGTAAGTCCAGATGTGAGGAGGCAAGGCGTGATCAGTAGTCCCAGAATTAACCAGAAGCAGGGTACCAGGGAATAAGCGGAAGAATCGTCAGGGACAGGCCGAGGTCGAGGCAGGCAGGATTCGAGCGTAACCGGAAACAAGCTGGGTCAGGGGCAGGCAGATAGCAAGCGAAGTCCAGAAACAGGCAGGGGTCAAGCAGGAGGAAGTCAATCAGAAGTCCGAGGAAACAAGCCGAAGGTCAAAGCCGAAATCAGAAATCAAGTCACATCCAGGAGCTAGGATTATAACCAAGCAAGGATCCTTTCCCAGAGCGTCCTTTTAAAGTAATGTTTTGGCGCCAAACGTGAGGACGCTAGCGTCATTACGCCGCACGCCGTTGCGTCAGCGGACGTTTCGTCGCCCGCGTCCACCCCGGCGCGCGACAGTTTTCGACGCGCCTGCGTCCGCGTCCATGTTGACGCTCGTGCACGAATGGGCCTTACATTTATGAAGGCTGGGACACATTGTTGTTTGGGTTGAGCTAAGAACCGTTGCACATTGTATATATACTATATGGGGCCAGTTTTCATTTTTATTGGTCCCATCGATTAAGGAAATTCTTTTTTTTCTCCAGATTCCTCCTAATGAAAACTTACTACAAGCTGTTCTTTCAAAACTGGTTTCAGTTGCACCACGTGCAGATCATTTTCAACAATTCCGTGCAAGCAACCTTTAACAGCACTCGCATATCTGCTCCACTTGGCTCCTCTTTTCACTGCCACCATATCAGTAGCCTTAAGAAATACGACGTCCTGTTGGTGCCAAGCTCTGGAGATGGCAGCACTAAATTGTGGGATATCACTTTCCTCAGTTTCCAGGTAATAATGCAGCAAAGCCTACAAGGATAAGGCGGGGGGAGATGGCAAGTTTAACTAGCCATTAAACATTTTATTTAGATTGACTCAGACTAAGCAAGCAAATGGGATTTATTATCCGGAATGCTTGGGACCTGGGGTGTTCCATATAACAAATCTATCTGTAATTTGGTTCGTCATACCTTAAAACAGGCATGTCCAAAGTGCGGCCCGAGGGCCAATTGTGCCGATTTTTCAAATTTACACCGGCCCTCAGCCTCCATTATGAAATTAATAATAATGAGGTCCCCCAGCACAGTGTGATCAGGAATCGCGAAGCCGTAGCAGTAATATTTGGGCACATTAGTGAAATGATCTGCCGGAACGTAGTGACGCCATACTTCTTTCGTTTACTATACTGGCACGTCAGTACATCTATTGACACCTTCAGCTGTAAAGAAGTATGCAAAAACAGCGCGTCACTACGTTCCAGTACGTGTCTATTACTAACACCTTCAGCACACAGGCAGCAGTATAGACCAAGTGGCAGATCATTTCACTAATGTGCCCAAATATTACTGCTACGGCTTCGCGATTCCTATCATTTAATGTTAATGGTTCAAAGAATGTCAGGCTGAATGGTCGGCCCTCACACATTTTCACCTCACCAAATCTGGCCCTTGTTGCTTGTTTGGGCACCCCTGCTCTAAAATCCAATTTTACCTCATTTTTTAATAAAGAAAGCTCAACCAAACTCCCATCCACGATTTTACCTTATTTATCATGAAAATAACTTGAAAAAAATCAGATCACTGAAAGACGCGAGCAAAAACCTGAATTGTACAATTTTTTCAGGTTATCGCCCGACACCCAAACTTTTTCTGATTATCGCACTAAACCCAGCGTAGACCACAATATCTTCAAATTGGGATAGGGACATTTGTAGCATTGAGGTATAAAAAATTTTTGCCCCAAAAATCCCAACCAGAAAACAAACAAATAACTCCCTAAACAAAACCAACAGGCTGGTTTTGCTTCCAATAAGGATTAATTATATCTTGGAGGCCTATTTATCAAAGTTCAGATTTTAGTGGTTCAAGAAACCATGACTAAACTCACAAACTGTAAAACTATGAATGTCATGACATTTATTAAAAGTTCAGAATAAAAAAATTACAAATGGAATATTACGCTGAATGATGAACAAAAAAATTACAAATACCTCGAAAACCTAAAAATTCATGTTTCCAGCAAAAGTAAAGTCCAAATTGAGTGCAGCTCCCATTGACTTCTATAGGACCCTGACAACTTTTACCTGGTGAAGTTTTGTATTATTAGTTTTGTAGTTTTTACAATTAATAAATCTTGAGTTTTTTGAGTTTTTTTTTAAAAATTGTTTTAGAAATTTGTGGGAAAAACTAAATTCAATTGTTAGTAAATGAGCCCCTTAGTTTGGATCACGTACAAAATAAAGGTATAGGACCTGTTATCCAGAATGCTCGGGACCTTGGGGTTTCCGGTTAATGGATCTTTCAATAATTTGAATCTTCATACCTTGAGGCTACTAGAAAATCATGTAAACATTAAATAAACCCAACAGACTGGTTTTGCTTCCAATAAGGATTAATTATATCTTAGATTGGATCAAGTACAAGGTACTGTTTTATTATTACAGAGATAAGAAAATCATTTAAAAACTTATATTCAAAAATTGGATTATTTAGATAAAATGGAGTCTACGGGAGACAGCCTTCTCATAATTCGGAGCTCTCTGGATAACAGGTTTCCGATTATGGATCCCATACTTGTACGGTTTTATTATTACAGAGTAAAAGAAAATCATTTACAAAATTAAAATTGCATTATTTAGATAAAATTGAGTCTATGGGAGACAGCCTTCTCATAATTCGGGATAACGGGTTTCTGAGTATGGATGCCATACTTGTACTGTTTTATCATTACAGAGATGGATATTTGTTATTTGGATATAACAGAGTTTTTGGGAGATGGCCTTTCTGTAATTTGGAGCTTTCTGGATAATGGGTTTGCAGATAACAGATCCCATACCTGTAATATAGCAGTATGTCAAAAAAAAAATCTAGTGTGTATAGATTTCTGTCATCTTTTGGCATATTTTCTTTGAATGTCAGGGTTTGAATGCTGACTATTGTTTCCTACTCAGATACAGGCATTTCATGCAGAAGATGGCCATTTTGGCTCTGCTAGAGACTGCACGACCTACATGTCTCCTGCCATCCTTATGGGCCTTGTCATGTCCCTTGTTCTGCTGCTTGTCCTGGCCTATGCACTCCACATGCTGATCCATTTGAAATCAATTGACAAACACTATCAAAGGAAACATTCTACCACCTACTTCCCCAAAACAAAAGAATATTCTCACGAAGATGAGAGGGAGCCCCTAAGTGGCCGTCTACAAGAATGTTATGAACTGAGACAGCAGCAGCAGCACAGCAAGCGTCACATGCAGCCGTCTACATCTGTTCCCTATTAGCACTAGAATTGACCATTGTTTCCCCTTTGTGTATTTCTGTTATTTTGATTTTGTATTAAACACAGTTTCCAAGAAATGACTCCCCAGAGACACAGCTTATAAAATAAACTCTTGAGCAACGCAGTAACTCTATAGAGACCACCAGCCCCAGCAAACAGTTGTGAAAGGGCAGTGAAATCATTTGGAGAAACGTCTCTTTAACATCGGTTTCCCAGTCGGTCTGGGGGATTTGTTTTCCTGAGAATAAAAAGGATGCAGCTGATAATAAACTTCATAAATTCTTAGTTCGTCGTTGGACATAGTGACATTTTTAAATTTATACCCCATGAATTAATAATTAAGGGGAAACAATTAAAACCATTTTTTAGTAGGGACACAAATTATATAAGTAGAAGGAGCCGTCTTGGGGCAGTAACCCATAGCAACCAATCATACATTTGCGTTTAATATTTAATTACAATGGAGGAATCAAATACATTTTTTGATTGGTTGTCTGGACATGAAAGGGCATCACATTTGTGGGCCCCAAGGCCAAAACTAGGAGGTGGCAGAAGAGGCACATGCCTAGGGAGAGGGGGGCTGGGCAGGTACCTTTTGAAGGGTCTTCTTTCTACTCCTAGTCCAGGGTCACTTGCTCCATCTGTTGCTCACCCCTCTTATCACCAAAGCCCCCCGCTATGTATCTGCACATGATCTTGCACGTTTGAGTGTGCTCACATGGCAGTTAGTGAGGTGGTCGGCTGGTTTGCCCAGGGTGCCCGGTTGACTTGGATCGCCCCTGGCCTCCAGTCATTTGTGTGAGAAATCCCATTCATTACGGCTACTTGTGTCAACATGTGTTCCTTGTACTTCTGCATTTCCTTCCTGCTTAGATTTGAGCCCTGCTGCACCCACTGACGCAGGGGAACCCTGGAGCTATCGCAACTTCTTAACCAGGCGGTGGTTTTAGTATTCCCATATCACCCTACATCACTAGGAGCAGATGCACCAAAATAAGTACATGTTTCACAGCAAATGTTGGAAATAACGTTGACTTGTGTTGAAGTGCAGTTTTTTACATTTTAACAGATCTGTCGCAATTCCATCAGACTCATCTCCTCGTGTCAACTGCAAAAATGCTGCATGGCCATTGCACCAAAAAATTGAAAATTATAGGCGAGGAGGTAAATCACCGATGCCATGTAGCATTTTTAGTATGAAAGTATGGTGTAGTATGGGACTTGTTTTTCAGAATGACCTGGGGTTTTCCAGATAAGGGATCTTCATACCTTAAGTCTACTAAAACGCCATGTAAACATTGAGGGACAGATTTATTAAAGGTCAAATTGAAAAATCGAATTAGAAAACTCTGGAATTCAAATTGTGAATTATCCAAACTCGATTAAATTTTTAATTTGAATTCAAATTTCGAGATTTATCATACTCTGGCCCTTTAAGAACTCAAATTTGACGATTCACCACCTTAAACCTGACGAATTGCTGTATAAGTCAATGGGAGAGGTCCAATGATCAATTTGTTGATGTTTGCAGCCTTAACCCTACGTCAGATGGGCTTTGATTCAATCAGGAGTGGCTTAGTGTGGGATTAATCAATATGCCAATATTATTGATGCACGGATGTAGCAACATCAAGTGATTCTGCACACTAAGGAGTTTATGATGCTAAACTGCACTCGTGCAGTTAAACTGGCCATAAAAATCTGCTTGTTTGGCAAAGTTGCATGCTGGGCCAAACTGAATGGATTAATCTACCCCTAGTCCTTGTCTAAAGGGATTTTTGAAACCTGCCCAATTGAGTTACTGATTAAAGGACATGGAAACCCCCTCCACAAAAATGTAATCAGTGTACAGCCTCTTTAAAATCTTTAGATAACTGCCATTCTGGTTGTTAAAAGGTTAACAGTAAGTCTGAAGCATCCCCTTAATCACTTAGAAAATCTTCTCCTCCTATAACCCCCTCAGCCCCCTACCTCAGGAATTTGCTTTGGCTGTTGGCTCATGAGCATGCTCAGTTCTTCTCAGCTCAGATTTCTAAACACACCCTTCAGTCTAACAGCCAATGAAGAGATAACGTTCCCATAGAAACTCTAGCTGTCAGATCCTATTTTTTTTCTCCTAACCACCTCTCCTGAGCTCAGCTTAACCATTACAGTGCTCAACCCCAGCAGAACTTTATATCAAATTATGTTGTGCCTGTGTAAATTTGAATTCTGCATTGCATAAAGTTTATATCATACATGTCTCAATGATGATGTCAGAGAAAAAATGGTTGCCGGGTGAAAGCTGATATTTGTTTTAGGAAAATGTGATGGCGCTGGCAAATGGAGGGGGTATAAACAGTACAAATGATGTGGCTTGGGTGGGGAAGATATGCCCAACTTATATACATGGTAGGAAAATGTAGGCTTTATATGTCCTTTAAGGGCCTGTGTATGTTCAGCTTTAGCCATAGCTGTCAATCAGACCCTTGCTTTCATTTCCTAACTACTAGCAGACTGTTCAAAGCTAATTGCTGATTGGTTGCTGTTGACAGCTACAGTAGTGCACTTCAGTACCTATGGTCATAAATCAGCTCTTAAACGTTTTAAGTAAATAACACTGAATTTAAAGCACTGTCCTCCATATGTAAGAAAAGGCAAGAACTTTGCTCAGGCGCTGTAACCTATAAATGCACAGTAAATGCTACATGCTGATTGGTGGATAGAGGTGGTAAGAACTTTTACAAACTTTGAACTTTTTATTACATAAACCCCATTGTTACAAGAGGAGCCTCTCTTTTGCCTTAAGAGCATCTCCTAATCCATATGATAAACATGGCATAGGCTGTTCTTGTTTTCAAAACAAAGACCGTATTTATTTAAATTTGGTACTTTTTACTAAGTGATTTACTGCTCAGTAAAAAATATAGATCCTTTCAAATCTACCAAGCTCTTTTTCAAGCTGGAATGTCTTATTTTAGGGCCGGCCTTTTACAAATCGTTCATTCCCCCCCATTAACTTACATTGTATAGTGCACATATCAATGCAGTGATCATTCAATTTCAGGAATGAACATTTCAGTAGGATGTTAGAGTTCAGTGCTTCTGCTGAGCTCTAACACCACGTAGAATAGACTAGTACTCAAAGCAGTAAAACACATTCTGACACACTGATCTGCTGACAGTCAGGAAAGTGTTTAGTATCTGTGATAAAATGTAAACATGAGGGAATCCTTTTGGTTACTGCATTTCAGATATTGATGAATAAGCTTCGTAGGTAAGATGTAAATATGTAATGGGCCAGTCCCAAATGTATCTGTTCGATGTTACTTAGAAAGCTAGGATCTGAATTTGCAAAAGCATTTCATTCAATATTCAAGAACTTGATCCCATTTCTCAGTGTTCCGTGAGACTGGCAGAAAGCCGATGTGGTTCCACTTGTTAAAAGGGGAATGACAACTTAAGTTGGACTTTATAGTGGGGGAAAGTGGGGGAAAGGCTTTCAAAGATGAATATGGGTCTTCAGAAATACATTGTTGATACAAAAATCATAATTTGATTCCGAGCGGCATTCTGAGAAATAAGTTGTGCCAGACAAACTGATTTCTAGCAGAGTGTTAGCAGAAACTTGGACGAAGGAGAAGCAGTGAGACCTGAGCTGTTGGATTTTGTTAAGGCATTTGATTTGGTGCCATAGAAAAGGCTGCTCTCTAAATCAGCGGACGTTGGACTCAGGAAAACATTCGTAATCTGATAGAAAACTAGTAGACGGGTAAATTTCAGAGAGTCGGTGTTGATTACAGCTAGACCTGTGTCTAGACAAGAATTCCACGTGTAATACCTCAGGTTTTAGCTCACGGGATCCTTATTTGTCATTTCCATATCAAACATCTTAAAGTGCACATTGAAAGGAATATCTATACAGGTATGGGACCTGTTATCCAGAATGATCAGGACCTGGGGGTTTCTGGATAACAGATCTTTCTGTAATTTGGATCTTCATGCCTTGTCTACTAGAAAATCATTTAAACATTTAGGGGCAGATTCACTAAGGGTCGAATTTCGAAGTTAAAAATACTTCGAAATTCGACCCTCTAATTGAAATCCTTCGAATATCGAAGTCGAAGGATTTAGCGCTAAATGTTCGATCGAACGATCGAAGGATTTTTCGTTCGATCGAACGATTAAATCCTTCGAATCGAACGATTCGAAGGATTTTAATCAAACGATCGAATGAATATCCTTCGATCAAAAAAAGCTTAGCAAGCCTATGGGGACCTTCCCCATAGGCTAACATTGACTTCGGTAGGTTTTATCTGCCGAAGTAGGGGGTCAAAGTTTTTTTTAAAGGGAAAGTACTTCGACTATCGAATGGTCGAATAGTCGAACGATTTTTGCTTCGAATCGTTCGATTTCGTTCGATTTCGATCGAATTTGAACTAATTTAACCAATTCGATGGTCGAAGTACCCAAAAAAAACTTCGCAATTCGAAGTTTTTTTCATTCGAATCCCTCACTCGAAGTTAGTGAATCTGCCCCTAAATAAACCCAATAGGCTGGTTTTGCTTCCAATAAGGATTAATTATATCTTAGTTGGGATCAAGTACAAGCTACTGTTTTATTATTACCGTATATACCCGCGTATAAGCCGAGTTTTTCAGCATCCAAAATGTGCTGAAAATGTCTACCTCGGCTTATACGCGGGTCAGCGGTACCCGACCCAAATTGCCGAGATTGCAGTCACTTTTAATCATTCCTATACCAACAGTTCACTTGGGGAGAGACTGCAATATCCCACAATGCCCTCTGTTGGTTATATGAAAGAATAACAGTGTGCCCTCTGTTGGTTATATGAAAGATTAACAGTGACTGCAATATCACACAGCGCCATCTGTTGGTTGTATGAAAGAATAACAGGGACTGCAATATCACACAGTGCCATCTTTTGGTTGTATGAAAGAATAACAGAGACTGCAATATCACACAGCGCCATCTGTTGGTTGTATGAAAGAATAACAGGGACTGCAATATCACACAGTGCCATCTGTTGGTTGTATGAAAGAATAACAGAAACTGCAATATCACACAGCGCCATCTGTTGGTTGTATGAAAGAATAGCAGGGACTGCAATATCAAACAGCACCCTCTGCACATGGTAGTGGGACAGTGGGACAATGCACACAGTAATCCGTTTGGCAATTCTCTGTGACCATCAGCTTTGCAAAGAAGTCCGGTTGATCGCTGGGGGGGTCGCTTTGGCAGAATGTGCGCTGCTGGGAGACAGGGCTGTAGTTGTGTCTAGGCTTATACGCGAGTCAATAAGTTTTCCCAGTTTTTGTAGGTAAAATTAGGTACCTCGGCTTATACACGGGTCGGCTTATACACGAGTATATACGGTACAGAGAAAAGGGAAATCATTTTTAAAAACTTGGATTATTTTCTGGATAACGGATCTTTCCGTAATTTGGATCTTTATACCAAAAAATTATTGAAAAACAATAGGCTTATTTTGCCTTTAAAGGGGTTGTACACTTTACATTATCTTTTAGTATGATGTAGAGAGTGATATTCTGAGGCAATTTGTAATTGGTTTTCATTCTTTATTATTTGTGCGTTTTGAGTTTATTTAGCTTTTTATTCAGCAGCTCTCCAAATTGAAATTTCAGCACTCTGGTTTCTAGGGTCCAAATTACCCTAGTAACCATGCATTGATTTGAATAAGAATATCAGTAGGAGAGGGGCTGAATAGAAAGATGAGTAATATAAAGTAGCCATAACAATACATTTGTAGCCTTACAGAACATTTGTGTTTGAGATGGTGTCAGTGACCCCCATTTGAAAACTGAAGAGATTGAGCAGAAAATGGCAAATAATTAAATTAAAAAAAAAAAATAATGAAGACCAATTGAAAAGTTACTTAGAACTGGCCACGTTATAATATACTAAATGTTAACCTAAAGGCGCACAGCCCCATTAATAAGGATTAATTATATCTTGGTTGGGATCAAGTATGAGATACAGTTTTGTTATTACAGAGAAAAAGGAAATACTTTTTAAACATTTGAATTATTTGGATAAAATGGAGTCTATGGGAGACAGCCTTCCTGTAATTCGCAGCTTTCATGGTAATATGGAGCACAGACTGATACTCTCGGAAATATGTTGTCTTGCAAGAAGTCTAGATGGATAGAATAAGGGGCTAGCCAAACAGAAGATATATATTTGTTAACATTATCATATTATCACAATCCATGTTTTAAATGGTTTGACATTTAGAATAGGCTCTAATAATAGATGGTCAGTAGTCTGCACATGTGTACAGTATACACGCTAGGATTTCCATATATTTACCTACCGTCAAAAAAATATGCCAAATGCCACAAATTTTTCAATTTCAACCTTACATGCAATTTTTTTTGCATATATTACTGCTATACTATAGGTATGGGGTCCATTATCCGGAAACCTGTTCGATCCTAATTACAGAGAGGCCTTATCCCATAGACTCCATTTTATCCAAATTTTAAAAAATGATTCCTTTTTCTCTGTAATAATAAAACAGTAGCTTGTACTTGATCCCAACTAAGATATAATTAATCCTTATTGGAAGCAAATCCAGCTTATTGGGTTTATTTCATGTTTATATGTTTTTCTAGTAGATTTAAGGTATGGAGATCCAATTACAGAAATATCCGTTATCCGGAAAATCCCAGTTCCCCAGCATTCTGGATAAGTCCCATACCTGTAGTTAGTATGCTTCCCTGTGATTGAAACAGTAGGTTTGCAATAAACCACATGCAGTGGCCTTGCCCAGAATGATTTACCATTGGCCTATTATTCACCCATTGTGCTGCTAGTTCAATGCCAAAACTAGCTTAAGTTGTCCTTGGGACGTTGATAGGATAATACTATCCAAATATATGTAGCATGTGACTTCTGACCTCAGAGATAAATTTTTATTCTCAGAGCACTAAGAAGGTACAAGGACATACTCATAAAATGATTTTTATTACCAATATAGCAGTAAGAACGTGCATTTCCTTACCAAGAAACAGCATGCCAGGAACACAGAGCTTGATCTGCTTCTAAACACAAAGGCACAAAAGATGAGCTTCTTTGTTAGTATTTAATCCGAAGATTAGGAGCGGCTACAATTTCCACTCCTCATCCTAAAAACAGCAGTTATAAAAGCTTATTCGGTATTTCTATGTAATTTGGTCATACTCTCTGCAGCATTAATGCCACTTGCGTTATGATGAAAACAGAACAGTGTTCTCATTTTTAGGATTCTGTACAATGCTAGTGTCATTTTCCTGCATAAAAAGAGCCCAGCCTTTAGCCAGTTATCCATGTGACAGTCAGTAGATGGCAGTGCTGTGCAAGAATAAACAGGATTTTTATGCATTAACCAAGTATTTTAATTGCATTTTGTTTTTTTTTGCCACTTGAATTTATTTAACCACGCTGCTATGCCAGTCTTGAAATATAATTATTAGAGTGCCAGTTACAAATAAGTGGAAATGATATTTACTGTTTACCCAAGTCCGTTTACTCCCTAATATTTACAACCAGCCATTAGCTGCATTTGCCTGTGCTTTTAATCTGCCTCTTAACACTATAAACTGAAATGTGTATTCCTACCCATATATTATGCACATGTAGTACCTCCGCCTTTATTTCTTTTGTGCTTCTTTTGTATTCATATCAGACACAATGGTTCATTCCCATATGGAACTGAGTATTCGCCTGGGTCCCTGCGGTAGTCATGTGTCTCTCACAGTATCACATAGAGCTGATGAGAGTAACAGCACTTAATATCCAGCTCATGTCACTGGCTGCATCATAATGGCTGTCTCTGCTAGATTAACTCCTTGGAATAATAATGAAACAGTCAGTAAATTGTCACTCAAAAATGTCCAGAAAACATTCCGGTGACAAATTTCATGCATAAAATCCTTATTGCGGTATTCGGCACAGTACAAATGTGTAACTGCTGGTTTTGTAGGTTGAAAAAAACTATTAGTTCTGTAGAGTATGTAAAGAAACAATGAGAAGATGGGTAATTAGGTCTATACTGAAGCTAGTCTTGGTTCCAGGTTGTAGAATAGGTAGCTATGGAGGACAGTGCCATGGGATAGAGAAGGAAACATTGGGTACAATCCAATAGACAGACTAAGGTCTGGGCAGGGACTAGTGTACATGACCTAAACAGGGAATGTAGGATCCAGGTACGGGAGCAGGAGCCAGACAGTGTGTTAGTATTACTTGTAAGGCTTGAATCTGAAAATGCAGTCCTTATCAGTAATACATTCCGAACTACTTTCAGTGCCATGGGTTAGAGAAGTAAGCATTAGGCGCAGTCCAAAAGACAGACTGAGGTTTTGGCAGGGAACACATGACCCAAGCAGGGAATGCAGAATCCAATAAGGGATCAGGAGCTAGACCAGGGGTATCCAAGCTTTTGGCTTCCCTGGGCCACATTGGAAAATGAAAAATTGTCTGGGGCCACACATGAAATACACAAACACTTTTGATTTGTAAAATTAAAGAAACTACACAGACAAAAACTACAATACCAGTTGGATAGCCAGATGGAGCTATACATTGGAATATGGGACACCTGGATATTTAACAGACTTATTATATAATTATTACTAACTGGGCAATGGGCAGAGTACCCTGTCCTCCCTACTCCATAGGTCACCACATTGTTACAACCTGGCATAGTAAGCCTGTTCCTAACAAGACGACAGACTGAGGTGGTTAATGTGTCTGGACTTAGAGAGCAGAAAGTTTTATTTCACTCTCATTTCTCTGTATTTCCATACATTTATTTCTTTATTTCTTTCCTTTTTTCCCTTCTCTTCCTTTTCTCTCTCCTTCAAGCTGGGCCACATTCATATCCATCCTGGGCCGCAGGTTGGACACCCCTGAGCTAGACAGTTCTGTAGGGACCCATAGGGTCAATATGCCCTTATGACTTTAAATCCCTACCCTTCCTCCTTTTCCCTAGTTGCTGGGCAAAAGCCCATGTATCTAGTTTACTTTTACCAATCTCAGTTATTGGCCAAGAGGTGTAATGACCACTTCCTGCCACACTTTAATATAGTGCATGGAAAGGGTTGGATCTTCCTCTTTGGCTTCTGGCGTCCTAACCATCTGTATGTTCCCATTGAGCCTGGGTACACCAAGGCCCAGTAAAGCCCTATTGCCCTAAAGGGACCAGTACCTCTAGTGTCTGAGTCAGGGAGCAGGGACCCCGTGAACGAGGTTAGCTAGAGACAGGATTAGCTCTGTTACATACTCTCTAGGAGAATAAGATGGTGAGGAGAGAGAGAAAGAGCAGCTTTGTGCTCCATCTAGGAGGTGTTGCAGGGAGTAGCTTCCCAAGGCTCGTAGATTGCCTTCGGGACCACAGTGGATAGGGTGTCAGGCTCGTACTCCTCCCTGACCACTCCACTGGGTGAGATCCGGACCACTTCAAGGTACATCTGCCTGGAGGTCTGCCCTAGTACTTGATTACATCTTTATTTAGTGTTAGAGTCACATGTAACCCATGATCTTATCACTAGCTCGACATTAACACCGTTTAGTCTGCCTAGCCCAAGTTAGTGTTACAGTTCCTTAATATTACTCGCAAGGCTTGAATCTGAAAATGATGTCCTTATCAGTAAAACTGATACTCAGTGCCAGACTGAAAGACTAAGGTCTGGGCAGGGAATGCAGAATCCAGGTAGGGGATTGGGAACCTGATTTAAACCTGGTTTAACAGGGTAAAGCACCACCTCATTGTCTCAAAGGCCAGGGTTCGAATCCAGATAGGTCCTGCCAGTTTTCTGGCATGTAGGAGCAGTGCATCATTGTGCTTGATCAATGGTTTCTTCTGGATAGGTTGAGAACCTGTAGAAGTCCATGGCAGAGGTCCTATCTGCAATTATTATTGTCTGCACTGGGTTTCATACAATAATCCATTTTGGGCTTTTCCGCGGATTTCACGAAAAATTCTGACTCTTAGGGCGTCAAATCCGAAAATTTTCATGTGACAATCCGAAAAAGTTGAGTTTTTTTTCCCAATCTGTCTGTATTTGATAAATAAGGGCAAATTGTGGATTCTTTTTTTTACTTAAAACATCAGAAAAATTCGGATTTTGATAACTATCCCCCTTGATGTACATTCAAACTTTGAAAAGTTGTTTTTTTTTAATGTTAGTATCACTTTAACATTAGCAGCAAACTTAAAATGAGTAATGTGGGAAAGAATAAGGAAACGAAGAACCAATCCTTTAACTGTTCAGTATATGTTTTCAACAACTTGAACAAACTGTATCACATTTGCCCACTTGTTCTTGATGGCCTCTATCCATCAAGTTGCTTGATACCATGTTCTAAGCACAAGTCATACTCAACTAGTACATTAAATGCAATTTAACCTTTGACTCTTTCAGTAGTGCATTGAACACAGATCCCTAGGACATGATTCATTATTGGCAATTCATTTCTCCAATTTGTTCTTCTGACAACTGAAATCTATACTAAGGATGAATAGCCAGCATAGAAGCAGGAAATGCTGGATGGCATCTGGAATTTATAATAAAAAAGTCAATATTGCTTCTTACAAAATTCCATGAAATAATATTCAGTTCCCAGACTTATACCTAGGGGCAGATTTATCAAGGGTCGAAGGGAAAATTCGAAGTAAAATATATTCGAATTTGGGCTAATTTTTGTGTACTTCGACTAGTACTAGTATTAAGTTTTTTTAAATTCGGATGAATAGGATTGACCCGAAAACTCAAATTGAATTCTAATTGAATTTGATTCAAGTTTTTTCACCAATTTAAAAAAAAAAAAAAATATATATATATATATATATATATATATAACAAACAAGGGAAAGTTGTGCTCACCACTATTTTTTAAAACCATTAGGCGGGGGTGCAATGAGGGTGTGACCACAAAATACATATAGTCAAATACAAGAGTCCTCTGCACTCAACCCATTATCAATATATTTAAGACAGAGACATTTTGTGCATACTGCTACTGAAAAATGCCTTACCCTTTAAACAAAACAGGGATTGTTTGTCCATATATTGCAATATATTTAAGCTGGCCAACTACGTCAAAGTCATCCCATATCTGGCCAGTCCTATGCTCAATTTTATCTGATTCATTAAGAATTCTATTGCTTCATTATACATTTTACAAAGGGACTATGTTTTACCTGCTCCCACCCCTCCCAGCTATAGTCAGGTGATCCCACTGGTGTCTAATAAAAGGGCAGCCAAGTATGGGGGTTTACTTTGAAAGCAGCAAGTAAGTTGCAGGTAAAACTTAGTCCCTTTATAAAATGTATAATGAAGCAATAGAATTCTTAATGAATCAGATAAAATTGAGCATAGGACTGGCCAGATATGGGATGACTTTGACGTAGTTGGCCAGCTTAAATATATTGCAATATATGGACAAACAATCCCTGTTTTGTTTAAAGGGTAAGGCATTTTTCAGTAGCAGTATGCACAAAATGTCTCTGTCTTAAATATATTGATAATGGGTTGAGTGCAGAGGACTCTTGTATTTGACTATATATATATATATATATATATATATATATATATATATATATATATATATAAGTCCACCAAACAACGCCAAATTGATTGTAGGAAGTCCCCAATAAGCTAAAACACCAATTCAGCAGGTTTAAGATGGCGAATAGTTGAATTCAAATTCTTAAAGGGACAGAACATGATAAGTTTTGATTTTTTTTTTAAAACTCTGATCGATTTTGGACTATTCCCTAGTAGTCGAATCACTAAAATAAACTCGACATTCAAAATTAAAAATTAAAATTTTCAATTTGACCCTTGATAAATCTGCCCGTAATAGAAATAGAAAGGTGCCACTTATGCAGTAATGTGAGAATATGTGTACTTCGACTAGGGAATAGTCCAAATTCGATTTGAATTTGAAAACAGTTAGAAAAATCAAATATCAAAGTTTATCATGTACTGTATCGTTAAAAATTAACATCAACCATCTTTGCCATCTAAAACCTGCCGAATTGCTGTTTTAGCCTATGGGGGACCTCCTAGAACCCATTTGGAGTCAATTGGTGGACTTTGAATATTCAAGTTTTTTTTGAAAAAATGTTGAATTGAATTTGATCGAATACGATGTTACTTCAATGCGTATGATTCAAACGAAAGCAGCCTATTGACCCGCAAAAAAAAACTTGATAAATTACAGTTTTTCTTTTTTTATTCAAATTTCGAAGTTATGGGAGTTAAAAAAAACTCCCATTACTTTGAAATTCGACCCATAATAAATCTGCCCCCAAATGTCATTTTAGCTCTACAACTCTAATGGGCAGATTTATCAGATTTCGAAGTATTGGGAGATTTTTCGTTTTAAGTTACCTATCTTATAATGGCAATCAATGTAAAGCAAAATTTGATATCATACTTAGACAAACCAAAAAGACCTGATGGAGACATTTCCACTAATACTAATATTAGGTTGTCAGTTTAAGGGGCAGATTTATCAAGGGTCGAAGTAAAAAAAAAAAATCTAATTTTGAGCTATTTTTTGTGTACTTCGACTAGGTAATAGTCCAAATTCGATTTGAATTTGAAAAACCACGTGATAACTTTTTCTTACTGAATTGAATCTGGCCCAATGCATGGTTTAAATGTGCACAACCCCTTTTATAACTTAAAGGGGATCTGTATACAGATACATTGACCTGTGGTAGATGTTTAATTCATCTCTTATAAATGATATTTATTTACAACATATTTTAATTAGTTGTTTATAAATTTAACAATGTATTTGTGATTTGCTCTACCTAATATTTTCTTTGTAGCTGCAACACACTCAAGCTGTGATTCACTGACACATTTACCCTGCTCTTACTGGCTGATTCCAGAATGAGGCAGCAATTTGCAGTGCATTACTCATTAACAGCAATTTTTTTTGTAGTTGGAAAATATTTTAGAATGAAAAAGCATACTCTAGATCCTATCAACTAGGCCTGAGCCTTTTTTAACACTTGGGGGAATGTTTATCAAGGGTCGAATTTAGAGTTTATGGGAATTTAAACTCCCATAAACTTGAAATTGTAAAAAAAAAAAAAAAAATTTAAAATTTAAATTTTAAATTCGGATGAATAGGATCAACCCGCAAACTCGAAGTGAATTCTTTTTTTTTTTTTTTTTTTTTTTATAGTTTTTATTTTAACAAGATTTTTTCAAATACATTACAGTACATTACAATACCACAAACATAACCAAGTAAACGGATAAAAAAAAAAAAATAAAAAATAAAAAGAAGAAAAATAAAAAGGTAAAGTAAAAGTATAAAGAAATATATAAGGGTATATGGGACCCTAATTAACTCTCCCCTGGGTACCTCTTGCCTTCGCTGTCACACCCACAGGCCATACGTCAAACCTTTTAAGGTTACTTAAACCGGTTATAACCTTTATTATTTCAATTACCTCCCTTGCCCCCTCCCCGCGGCGTTCCTTTCCTTGCTACTGAGGAATCTCCCTATCTTTTATCTGTTTTAATTGGCATCCCTTTTAACTCGATTTGTTTAGATACCTAACCCATGGTCCCCAGACTTCCCAGTATCTATTACTCTTATTGTGAATAATGTGTGTTATTTCTTCCATTTTTCTAATATGCTCTACCTCTTGCTGCCATTCCATGCTGCTTAAAGGGCCGCTCTGCTTCCAGTGTCTTGGAATTAATGACCTAGCCGCCTCCAACAGGTGCAAGGTAAGTGGGTCCCTTAATAGACCTTTGTTGCCCATATCGAAGCTTAACAAGATCAAGGGGGCATTATCCACTGATACATCGTAGTTAGTTATTTCTTTTATTACGTTGAGGATTTTACCCCAATAATCTTGCAGTTCATTACACTTGCACCATATATGCTTATGTGTCCCCTTCTCCTTACCGCATCTCCAGCAAAGATCTGTTTGTGCAGGAAACATCTTATTCAACCTAGTTGGAGTAAGATGCCATCTAGAGACTATTTTGAAGTTCATTTCCCTCACTCTTACAGATTTAGATGATTTATGGGCTTGTATCACAATCTTTTTCCAGATCTCAGAGGGGATCTCAATGCCCAAATCCTTTTCCCATTCGCTAAGAGCTAAATCTTTGCCCAAAGAGATATTTGATATTAAAAGCTTGTATGTATTTGATATTAATTTATTAGGGACCTCTGTACTTTCCAATGATAATTCCCATTTAGTCAATTCCCTGTCCCATTCTTCCTCTCTATATTTATAAAAGTAATTTTGCAGTTGGAAATAATTCCATACATCCCTGGCCTGTTTCCCCCATTTCTTCTGAATTTCTGTTAAAGGAACCAGTTTATTTTTTTCCACTAAATCGCTAATTCTCGTTGTTCTCCCCTCGAAGGTCCGCCAATTCCCAAATGCACCCCTCTCCAGGCTAGGTAAGAAAGAGATGTTATTTGTCAAAGATTGTAGTATATAGGGCCTTCTAGTCAGCTTTAACCTACTTCTATTGCCGTACCAGATCTTAAGTGTGGTAGATATTAAAGGGTGGGCTTTCACCTTGTCTGGTATGTCTTTTGGCTCGCACCATAGATAATTTAACAGAGGTATCCCTGCCCATTGATTTTCTATCTCTGCCCACTCTTTCTTCCCTTCTTCTCTTGCCCATTGTTTGATACGAGTTAGATGAGTTGAAATATAGAATAACCAGGGATCTGAAACAGCTAGCCCCCCTCGATGTAGTGGTAGAATTAGTTGTTTATATTGAATCCTAGCTTGTTTGCCCCTCCAAATGAATTTTATAAATATGGATTTGATTTTTTTAAAAAAGGCAGCTGGAAGACTAATTGGGAGAGCTTGTAGGTAGTAGTTCAACTTGGGCATCAAGAACATTTTCAAAGCTTGTACTCTTCCCATCCATGATAGATTTATTTTATTCCATTTATTAACCTTTTCCTGTAGTGATAACATTAGGGGTTAGTTTTCTATTAAACTAGTCATCATACTTTCTGTGGTGTTAACATTCAAAATATTCGATTTTGTGAGGTTCACCTTAAAGTTTGATAGGGTTCCAAAATGTTCTAACAGTGATAAGAGGCTAGGTAGGGAGGATGTCGGATTTGAGACAAAGATTAACATATCATCTGCGAATGCTATTGTCTTGTATTCTTTCTTTTCATACCTCATACCCTCTATCTTTGCCTCCAGTCTGATATGCGAGAGAAGAGTCTCGATTACCAGAACAAATAGCAAAGGAGATAGCGGGCAGCCTTGCCTGGTTCCATTACAGATATGTATTGGGTCGGATAGTTTGCCATTCACTTTGACTCTAGCGTATGGATCTTTATATAAAGCTAGGATGCGATTTATTGTAATCTCCCCTATTCCAAATCCCCTCAATACTTTTTCCAAATATAACCACCCCACTCTATCGAATGCTTTTTCAGCATCGGTTGTAAGAATTATAGTTGGGGTATCTACTTTGTGCCCTTTCTTTTGCCCAATTTTCAGTAGTGATAGAATTTTATAAATATTGTCTTTTCCCTCCCTTTTAGGTATAAACCCAGCCTGGTCCTCGTGTATTAAATCTGGTAAGTATTTTTTCAATCGGTTTGCTATTATTTTGGCGTATATCTTTAAGTCTATATTTATTAGGGAGATTGGTCTGTAACTTTCACAAAGCTGGGGATCTTTCCCCTCTTTAGGGATAATTGTAATGTTAGCTTCTTTAGCCTGTTTATGAAACCCACAAACTCCGTCGATTGTATTATAGTATGAACATAGCAAGGGTGTTAATTCTGTTTTATACGTTTTATAATACAGAGCACTGAAACCGTCTGGTCCAGGACTCTTTTCCACCGCCAACGAGTCTATAGTGTCGCTTATTTCTTGTGGTATGAAAGGTAAGTCCAGTGTATTTCTCTCCTTTGCATCAAGAGATGGTATGTGCGCTTCCTCTATAAATTTATCTATTTCATTCGATTTGTCGTTATAGTCAACCCCTCCCTGTAGTCTATACGATGTTTGATAGTACTGCTGGAATATTTTAACGATGCTTTTTGTATCATAGTGAGACTTTTGGTCCTTACCTTTTATTGCTGTAATATGAGTTTTACTATTCATTTTTTTTAATTTTTGGGCGAAGTATTTGTTGCATTTATCCCCCAATTCGTAACCTTTTTGTTTGCTATTCATATATGCTTTATATGTGCCCTGATCCAATATTGCTTTCAATTGAGTTCTTTTCTTTTCCAGTTGCTCTAATATCTCTTCTGTTACTCTTTTCTTATGTGTCTGCTCTAAATACGAGATCTCTTTAAGTAAATTGTTAATGTGTTTCTCTTTTTCTTTCTTTAGGTTGCTACTTAAAGCTATCAACTGTCCTCTAAGCACACATTTTTTGGTTTCCCACAGTGTCGCCATCCCCACCTCTGGTCCTGAGTTCTCTTTTAATATTTGTTGCAGCATTATCCTTATTTTACCCTTTGTATCTTTGTTGTGTAACAATAAATCATTGAACCTCCATGTGTAGTCTTTGTCCGTTATTTGAGGTATATTCAGCTTTAGCGAAATTGGATAGTGGTCTGAAAACAGGTTTGTTATGATTTTAGCCTCCGTGACCCAGTGGAGCCCCCTTTGAGAGACAAATAAATAATCTATCCGCGTGTAAACCCTGTACTTTTTTGAAAAATGTGTATAATCCTTATTTTTAAGGTGTTGGACTCTCCACGTATCGACCAAATGTATCTCTTCCAATTTTTTTTTTAGGCTTTTTGTCCCCTTATGGGATATATGGCTTTTCCCATTGGAAGAGTCCAATAATGGGTTAAACACCAGGTTGAGGTCCCCTCCCATTATTACTATCCCTTCTTTAAAATTATTTAAATCTTCTAAAAACTTCTTTAAAAAGTTTACCTGTGCTGTGTTAGGCACATACACATTGGCTATCGTGAGTTTGGCGGCCCCTAAATTACCCTTTATTATGATGTATCTGCCCTCCTTATCTGTTTTCCTCTCATGAATTACAAATGGAAGATCTTTATGGATCATTGTCAGAACCCCTGTTGCTTTTTTCTCAGGATTGTTGCTGTAATAAACCTGTGTGTAGTATTTATCCAATATCCTTGGGGTATGTCCCTCCTTAAAGTGTGTTTCTTGCAGCAATATTATGTGTGCTTGGAGTTTTTTGCACATATTAAGAATTTGACTTCTCTTAAATGGTTCATTCAGCCCATTTACATTATAACTTACAATTGAGCACATTCTCTTTCGGAGTACTTTGTTGTGTCCTGTACCCTCCTATTTTTTCCCTCTTGTCCTGTATCGTCAGCTCTTAAAGAATTGTAATCCATCCGGAAAAAAAAATTAAGCTTGGGGCCCCATACAGAAAAAACGAGAAATAAGATGTAAGAAAAACACATAAAAAAGATAAGAAAAGTAAGAAATCCCACTTGCATGGTGGGAGATCAATATGCCGCCTCAGACTTATAGAGGAGATATCCTCTTGCTGTTCCCCAAGGGCGGCAGGGTGCGCCTAAGCGCAGTTGAGTGGGGAATAATAGCTGCAATTAAGCAGTCTCCTTCCAGAGAAAGCTAGGGTCTTATTCCACTTAGACCTAAACCTAGATGGGTTGCTTGCCAGAGCTTAACCCTTTGCTACCCTTTTTTTTTTTTTCTCTTCCTTTTCCTTTCCCTTCCCCCCCCTCCTGTTAATCCGTATTATTCCATCTTTATCCTTATCCTTTAATCTTATTGCTGAACTGCCTTCCCCCCCTCCTAGAAAAAAAAATAAAAAAAAATCACCTTTTACACCTTGCATTGCATATCGGTGTTGCCCTTAAAGAAACAGTTCAGACCGAAAACAAAAACTGGGTAAATAGATGGGCTGCGCAAAACAAAAAATGAATCCAATATAGTCAGCCAGCCAAAAATGCAATGCACAAAGGCTGGAGCGAACAGATGTCTAATCAAACAGCCAGAACCCAACCTCCCGCTCCCCAGCTCTACAACTCCGAGTCAGCCAGCGACCCGAAGGGGGGCCCCACGGGACACCCCTGCCCAGTGGATCTGCAATTGATCCCCAGCACTCAGCCCAGACTCAAAAGCAACAGACACGACCCACGTGCCCCCCCCCCACGTCCCCGACTGGCCACCGCCAGGCAGCCAGGGCAACCAGTCAGCGTAAACCAAGAGAGCTGAAAAGCAGGAAGCAGCGTCCAGACTGACATGTTATATATAAAATCACTCAGCCTCTATACACTACACCCCCGGCCAACCAACCACACCAGAAACACCTTCCATCCCGCACAGCCCATCCACCCACACAGCCCTCACCTCTACACCGAACAATTCCTTTAAACATTTCCAAGAGGTCCTTAGCTCTTAGGGGCCTCTCAGGCGATTGCAGCGAGTAGCGGCCCTCCAGGGTTTTTAGTGATAATTATATCCGTGTCCCACCCTTCCCTCCCCTGTGTTTGTTCCCTTTAGTATATTGAATCTTTGTGACCATTTACCTTCCTCACACTTGACTGATGTGATTTGTCCTGTGAATTAATATTACCCGTGCTATGTTACTTCACTCCCCTGAATATCCATGTGTCGATATGGTGAGTTTATTTGTTTCAACCCTCTTTGTGTACCTGTCGTGTGCCCGACCTTCTATACTTGTGTTGTACTTTTAAAGTACTTGTCTGACCCCTCAGTGTTCCCCCTATGAGTATTCCTCCTTCTCACTCTCTTCCCTGTGTCCATAACTCAGTGACCCCCTTAATAAAACATACGGTGGTGATTCCCCTGGAGGGCTTGCCCATTCACCTTTCCGCCTGGTTGAGCTTCTCTCTCTCCCTTTATTAATAGGAACTTTGTTTGTATATGAAAAAAAAAAAAAAAACGAAAAGGAAAAGGAATAGAACAGCAGCACCGTACAAAACTTCCCTTATATCATTTCCTTGCCTCCCCTCCCCCTCAATACATGCATAAACCCCTCTGTTTCGTAAAGTTCAGTTTATATCCATTTAAACTCACAGTCTCTGAAAAACAGTCATATTTACCCATCCTGTAGGGCGGGCCCTCCTAGCTTCTTTTGCTTGAATTTTCAGGACTCTCACTTAAGTCTCTGGGGGTCGGGGTACTTGAAATCTTTTTAGTTGTATCCTGCCATAGTCTCTGTTGTATCGGGCCCCAATCAATTTCACACGGTTCTTCTATTTTCCAACCTGGTAAGTCCAAGTCCGGTAGCTTCATCTTCTTCAGAAATCCCTCTGTGTCTTTTGGGAAACGAATCGTTGCTTGCTGACCTTCCCTGCTCGCACTTAGAGAGAAGGGGGAACCCCATCTGTACTGTATATCCCTTTCCTTAAGGGCTGTTGTCACTGGCTTCAGTAATCTGCGTTTGTTTAATGTGCTCCATGAGATGTCTTGGAAGAGTTTCACTGAGGAATTCTCAAAGTTAATTGTGCCCCTCTCTCTTGCCTTCTTTAATATCTCTTCCTTTAGTATAAAGCTTTTAATATAGCAAACAATGTCTCTGGTTGCATTTAATGGTGCTGACTTCGATTTTTGAACCCTATGGGCTCTCTCAATGTCCATTTCTTGCACCAGTTTTCCTTCCAGAATATCTGTGAACAGTTTGCTTAAAACTTCCCTCATTTCCTCTTCTTTGTCTTGTTCTTTCATTCCTCTTACTCTTATATTGTTTCTCCTTCCTCTATTTTCTTGATCTTCCATTTGTCGCTGTAGGTCCTCTAACCAAGAGTTGTGTAATAACACCGTCTTGTGTATTGCTTTCTGGTTTCTAATTGTCTTACTTTGTAGTTTTTCAACCTCCTCTGTTCTATTTGCCAGGATTTCGAAGTCCTTCTTCAGGTCCTTTAGTTCTTCCTTTATTGTGGAGGTTACTTCCTGTAGCATTAATCTTATGTCGGCTTTGGAGGGCAGCCTAGTCAGATATGATGCTATATCAGTTTCCCCCTCGCTTTCACTTTCGTGTTCAGAGGATTCTTGCAGTGCATCAACGGATTCCTCTAGCTGAACTTTTACAGGTGTCTTTCTCCTTTGTGTCCCTGCTACTTTCCCTTTTATAAACATTGGGGCTACTTCCACTTGCCCAGGAGTTTGTTGTTTTTCTTTAACCTTCTCCTTTTCTCCTTTGGCTTTATGTAGTTTCCCCATCCTCCTTTCCTCTGTTGATTTCCTGCTGTTGCCGCCCTGCAATTTGTTTATACCTTTATGACAGGGCCTTCTTCACCTTTGAGGAAGTTGGTTTTAAATGCCTTTTTGGTGTTTTCCCACTCCCCCCTCCCTGCCCAAAGAATTTTTACAGACAGGAAGTGAGGGCTGTAATTAATTTTCCAAATAGAAGTGGGGATCAATTATTCCAATACAAAGATTTGTTGGCAGTAATTCAAGTTAGTTAGAGCAAACAGTCAATGGTGAATTGTAATACAGTCCTTCTTGCATACAAACCCCCCTTTATATCGGTACAGATTATGGTTATACTTTAGAAGTAAGAGCGGGTTGTAAGCAGAAAAAATGCTGAATAGTGTGCAGGTGTAGGACAAGGTATTTGCGCATACAGTCAATGGTAGATTATAGTACAGTCCTTCTTACAGACAAATCCCACTTTATTTCAATATGGGTTATGATTGTACTTTAAAAGTATATGCGGGTTGCATACAGAGAGAATGTTGAAAAGTGTGCAGGAGTAGGACGAGATATTTACAGGCGAGTGCGGCGTGCAGGTCCCCATATAGGCATGGAATTATAATCTGTACCCTGCTTTTTAGGCAGATGGCCCGCATTCAAATCTATCTCCACCTGCTTGCTCAATCTTGGATGGCCTTGAGAGCCTATGGCACTTGCCTTCCCACCGCCTTTCCTCAATCTTCTTTGCCAATATAAATTGAGACCTGCGGTGCCGGCTGTCTGGACCCCTGCGAGCCTTCTTCCCCCGCTACTTGGCTTTTGGGCGTGTGAGTGTTGCCTGTGGGGGTGCCGCCTGTGAGAGCCCTGCTTGCTTGCTTACTTGGTTCGCAGGCTTCTTAGGAGCCACATGCGAGAGCCGCCCTTCCTCCGCGTACAGCCAGGTAGTGAGAGCGCTCCGCTCCCGGCCCTCTCTCCTCCCTTCTCCTTTTCCGCGCCGCACGGCTGGCGCTGTGTGCAGGGCCTCACACGGTTTTCCTCCTCCCCTCTCGCGGGATCTCGCAGGGCTCACCTCGGCACCGGAGCTCCAAGGAGCACCCGCCTCCTCCAACTGCCCCGTCCGTTCCCCTCGCTAGGGCCCTCCGGTCCACAGCCTGCCTCCACGTCTCCTCCTTGGCTCACTCCAGGTAAAACTTTTTCGTTTGGGGGTGTTCCATTCGGCTTTCAGAAAGCTCTAGCCCTGGCTTGCTCCCATCGTGTTTTAGGTGCGTGCAGCCATCTTGCTCGAATTGCTTCTAATCGAATTCGATTCAAGTTTTTTCACCAAACTTTTTTTAAAAAAATAATTTTTTTCAAAAGTCAACCAAACAATGCCAAATTGATTGTTGGTTTTAGATATTTCCAATTTTCAAATCACTAAAATAAACTCGACATTCAAATTTAAAAATTCGAATTTTCAATTTGACCCTTGATAAATCTGCCCCTAATAGTTGTAGAAAGGTGCCAATTATGCAGTATTATGAGAATATGGACAACCTTGCACAGTATTTACAAATGAGCCCCTTGTCTAGAGAACATGGCAGTAAAGAAAAAAAGAAGTTGACCCAGATACTTTTAGGTCTGATAAAGCAGATATCATAGGGCTCTGTATTTTGTCAAATAACCTCCTTTCTGGTCCAAGTCCATAATTTGTATATAGATTTGCTGATTTATTATCCCATGTTCTTTTTCTTAAATATTCTTTAAATTCTTTTTCAGTATCAAGGTTCTGAAAATGGAATGTCCAGGGACTGAAAAATGACCCACTGGTGTCATGGGATTGATGGTTTCCCCCACTTTGTATAAAGTATACTGTTGTCTCGATTTGCAGATGAATGATCCGTTGATGTTAATTGTAATTCTTCTAGATGTGGAGTTTTGTTTGTTTAACCTTCATACTCCCTTTTTATGTTTTTAATGTGTATTTTGGCATTGAGAAGCCTAACTAACTAAAAGCCTTAAAGGGATACTGTCATGGGAATTTTTTTTTTTTTCAAAATGAATCAGTTAATAGTGCTGCTCCAGCAGAATTCTGCACTGAAATCCACTTCTCAAAAGAGCAAACATATTTTTTTATATTCAATTTTGAAATCTGACATGGGACTAGACATATTGTCAATTTCCCAGCTGTCCCAAGTCATGTGACTTGTGCTCTGATAAACTTCAATCACTCTTTACTGCTGTACTGCAAGTGATATCACCCCCCTCCCTTTTCCCCTCAGCAGCCAAACAAAAGAACAATAGGAAGGTAACCAGATAGCAGCTCCCTAACACAAGATAACAGCTGCCTGGTAGATCTAAGAACAACACTCAATAGTAAAAACCCATGTTTCACTGAGACACATTCAGTTACATTGAGAAGGAAAAACAGCAGCCTGCCAGAAAGCATTTCTCTCCTAAAGTGCAGGCACAAGTCACATGACCAGGAGCAGCTGGGAAATTGACAAAATGTCTAGCCCCATGTCAGATTTCAAAATTGAATATAAAAAAAATCTGTTTGCTTTTTTGAGAAATGGATTTCAGTGCAGAAGTCTGCTGGAGTAGCACTATTAACTGATGCGTTTTGAAAAAAACATGTTTTCCGATAACAGAATCCCTGTTAAGGGGACAATCAAGGGTCGGGGGAGAAACATCTAGCCAGAATAGTCATCTACCAAACTACATAGATACAGTAGCCACCTACTGTACTGACCTCAGTTTCATTTTAGGGGAATTGGGCAAGGGGCTCAAAATGTATGAATTTGAACTCTTTTTTTTGATGACTATCTTGAATATATAACTTCTGTATCTCGGGACTTCTCATAAAACTGCACATATTGACTGGATCCCTAAAGGGAGTTACTGCTGACACCAGTCTTCTTACAATATATTTTTTTTTGTCTCTGGACAAGTAAGAAATACTTTTTCTTTTCTCCACAGTGACGTATAATCAACAAGCTTTAGTTTATTGTTTTAATTTTTGACGTTTTGTTTGTCTATTAGCTTCCTGCAATGGGAATGGGATGTTTCCAAGTACTGCCCTACATTTTGTTTTTCTTCCAAAATAAATGAAACAAAAAATTAATGTCAGGAAAAAGTAGTTTCACTGTGAGAGAACAGCTCTACAATGAGATGCCAATGGTAAAGAAAAGCAGTTGTTGTTGTGGTGTCCGCTCCCAGTATGTCCAGCTGAGCAAGATGGAAGTGTAACATACAAATCTTGACTTGATGTGGATTGATTTAACCAATGCCATTAATCTGGCAGTATGACATGTGCACTCCTTTTCATTAAAATGCAAATGTAATTATACAAGGGGAAGAATATAGAATTTCATATTGCATATAAGGCATTTGAGGTGTATTTTAACAATGCTGGCAAAGTTATTATCCTTGGTGTGTGAATATAATAGGGTGTAGGCACCTCTGATGTGAACAATAACCAATCTATATGTAAACATATCATTACTCTATGTATAAAGCATAATAATAATCATCTTGCATCACATCTAGTAACCCCCTAGCAGACAACAGATGTTTACTTTCCACCAAGTTACTATATGTAAATAAACCTTACCCTCCTTATTGCATAACTCCCTTGGGATGAATGAGCTACAAACTCCAAAATAATTTTATGCATCGTAAACAGCTCTTTTGAAAGCCAAACATTTCCCTTTGTTATGAAACATTTAGCTCAGACTTGATTTGGGCACTTAAGTCTGGAAGGAAGGATCTTTCCTAAAGACCTGGCCTACGGCCAGTTGGGTGTAAGATAAAAATCTGGATGTCTCTAGTGTCTCCTAAACTATGACCGTTTTATGAAGAAAGGGCAGAGATCAGTTGTAGCATAGGGAGATGTCACTGAACTCTCTAACTTCCCACCTCATTGAAAAAAGTATGCAAAAAAGCTATTTGGGAACAAGAGGCATCAGCATCAGTGTTGACTTTATAGTCTTCATAGCATCAACACTGAACATAATATATAAATACATGGGGTTAGATTTACTAAAGAGCGATTTTGCCACCCGCAGGGACATTGCAAATTTACTAACAGGCGCCAATTTGCTAGCGAATGGGACCGTCACTAGCGGTCATTCGCACTCTATCAGCAGGCGACTTTTCGCTCTGGCAAACGGATGTTACTTCGCAAATTCACTAAAATGCCAATTTTACTGAACGTTACCAGTTCGCCAGAGTTGCCTTTGCTGCCTCAGAGCAGGCAAAGTGCTATAAAGCAGCTAGATCTTTCTCAGTCTTCTGTCACATACATCATATCCTGTGAGCCAAAAATGCATCAAAGTTCGAAAAACACTGGCGACTTTTCCTTTTTTGAAGTGGAATTGCCTGCAAAAGTCCTGGCTTGAACTTTTTTTGGCTGGCAAGGTTTTTTTGGGTAACCGGTTTTCGCCAAACATCTCATAACATATGAAACATTAATTTTACAGTGGGCTCATGTGTAGGGCATTATATTAACTCTCTTGTCTTTTTTAAGGTTCCCTGGACATGTATAAGAAAAAGTGGTAACTTCAAGCATTTGCACCAACATTTATAATATTGACCTCCATACAACTTTAATTTACCCGCCGTATTCAAATTATCCTAAGCGCAAGATCACTAGTGAATTTTCGCTAGGCACAAACAAAAAGTCGCCAGGGTTCGGTGCCTGTGACGAAACTTTGCATTGTAGTGAATTAGCGTATTCGTAGCGCATTTTTGCCTGGCAAAGTGGTGCGATTTGTGAGAATCAGTCGCTGGCAACAATTCACCCTTTAGCAAATCTGCCCCATGGCCATGTTCACCTCTAATGCAGAGGTCCCCAACCTTTTTTTACCCGTGAGCCACATTCAAATGTAAAAAGTTAGGGAGAAACAAAATGGGGATGACTGCTCTAAAGGATCAGCCAGTATATTCCCTCATATGTAACAAAAGACACTTAGCTTGCCCAGATGCAGTAGCCCAGAGCAACCAATAACGTTTGCTTTTAAACAGGCGACCAGTAAAGTCTAGCTGCTGTTTGGTTGCTTTGGGTCCTGCTCCTGGGCAAACTTAGGGGCTTATTTATTATGCTGTGTAAAATGAAATTCGCAGAGAAAAGTGGTAAAAAGCTTTGAAAAATAAAAGTGTGTTTTATTTGATGCCACACGAACGCCAGATTTACCGCCATTATTATACATTGCTTCAGACCTTTGCAAGTAAGTTCTGGTGGAAGTTGCTCAAAGAAATTGCGCTTAAAAAAATGACGCAGTTTTTATGCTGTTTTTTTACATAGCGATGCCTGACAATGTGTGGTGCATTGTTTTGCCTTTTCATACACCACATAATAAATAAATTGGCCCCTTAGTGTTTTCTTTTATATAACCCCAAGTTTGCTGTTACTAGCAGAGATGACCAAAGTGTATTAAATGCATTGGGATTTTAAAATATTAGCAAGGATTCCAGAGCACTACAATATAGAGAACAAAAAATACCCCAAAAACAAAAAGCATATGGCTTCTTTTATTGCATGCTCACCCTTATAAAACCTGTTCATTTTCACTACAGAGACATCTCTCCTTGATACTTGTTATTGCTAGCAAATGAGTCCAAATCGCCAGGCTGCTGTTGGAAATGTCCACAGACCGTCCATTGTGCCCTTGTGGGAATACAGACTATGGATAAGAACATAAATGATGGGGTCATTACAGTCTTGCTCTGTGGTTATAATTTGCAGAGGCTATTTTTCAGTAGCTGAACAGAAAATGGCGTTGTTCTGTACAATTACTACTCAGGTCTGTGGTCTACAAGCCTGTGGATTATAAGTCAAAATAATATGTAATTAAGGAACTGCTTATTCTAAGCACCACTGGATTGCTTTGTTGTTACTTTTCATTTTTAATCCACAAAGGCCAAAGATGACAATTTACCACTGCTTTGAACAAGAAGTGCATTGCTTACGGCATATATACATGAGCACCTTCCTCTCGTAATAGTTAACTGTGGGTATGGACAGTTAACTAGAATTGGAAATTATAGGCCGAGGTTCCTCTTACTGGATCACCATATTTCTGCTGGAGATAAATTATGAAGATCTAACAAGCCCCCCCTCCCTGTGGTCCACTGACCTAATGTAATATACCAACATGTTACAGCTCTGTTCCACTATAGCAACCAGCAACTGCACTAGAACTAGCTAATTTTAATATTTTGATGGGTTGTTAAAAATTATTAAAATTAGATACATTTGGTCAATTTTAGTAAATGCAAAAACCCTCAGGAAAAGCACAAACACCGCCTTTATTCCAGGACAAACAACTGGCACCAGAATGGTTTACCATTGCAAGCAGCTGCCTTTAATAAAGCCGAACGCCAATTAAAGACTAATAACATATTCTGAATAAGAAAGAGAGATGTAATACAAGCTGTTTATTAGATATTAGTCTTTTATTTAATGTAAGGAAAATCTGGAGGCAAACACTGACTGAAAGGCAGTTTATGGTTAAGGACTGAAGAGCCAAAAAATTGTTCAATGCAAAAACCCTTGTACTGGGAAATAATTTAATGTCGTTGCACATGTTTGGTTCTTAAGAATAGATGTATCAGTATCATATGAAAATTCTGGAAGCTTCCAAAGGTCATGTTAGGACAAGCTTTCTAAATGAATTGTGTTTTCCATTATTCTAGACTTCATACGGAATATTGTTTAGCTCAGGCATCTGCAGCCCATGTTTCTTTAGCAATTGCAAAGCCTGTGGTACAATTAAACACTAGGGGACTTCTAATAATTAGATGGACCTTCAGTGAAGTTGCACCCTATTTTGGAGAACAGTTGCATGCTGATTCCTTGACCAGTGCAAATGTGTGTTTGTATTGCTGTGTAGAGCATTGGGTTTATTTTTAATAGTGCATTCATTTACCATTAGGTATCCTTGCAAGTTTTTTTTTTGTTTTTTGTTGCAATGTTGGACCACCTTCATAATCATATAAAGCATGGGATAAAAAAAAAAGCACAGCAACAAAAACACTAAAACATTGTGATTTAACAAGAGGATGACAGTTGTAGTAATTTGAGAATAGTGGTTACCCATAGCGATGTTCAAAGGTAGATAGACACTTCTTACATACAGTATATACACACATATACACATAAATAATCATTTACTTACGGTCTACGTCTTGGACACTGAATGAAATTGCATTGAATCATATAAATTACATTGCAAACTTTAGTGATTGATTTTTTAGTTAATCACTAACTTACCAATACAGAAATGTTTTAATAGGGAGACTTGATAGATAATTTCCCTGTCTTTTATCTGTCTATGGTTCTGACTTTAGCTTTCAATGCATTCTTGTATTTTGTATAACACGCAGAACATATTGGGGGAATATTAAATGAAATATTGGCGAGAATGTTCATGTTTTTCAGCATAGAATTTATTTTTAAGCTGAGGAACATAACACAGTGCATATTTCAATTCCAGAAATCAGAATCATTGGAGGCATATCATTATATAATAAACACGTAGCAAGAATCCAGTGCTCGGGAAGCACCTGCACAGTTATTCACCAAAGGAGGCAACAGCGCCCTCAGCGATCCCCAACCAGTGGTATGCAAGCAACTTGTTTCTCAGCAACCCCTTGGATGTTGCTCTCAGTGGCCGTAAAGGAGAATTCAACCCTTAGTTAAAAAAACCCTTCCCCAACCCTATATAGACCCCCCCTGCTCCCCCCAGCCTAGGTGTTATACTGGGAAAATGTCCCTAAGTATTTACTTACTCCTTGGTGCAGATTCAGAGCATTGGAGTTCAAGGGCACCATCTTCTTCTCCAGTAATCTTCAGAATGAGAGCGCTGTATCTGCGCATGCACAGTTGGAGCAATCTTCCGTTTTGCAACAACTGCGCATGCACCAAAAGTCATGGAAAATCTGAGCCTATGAGTAAGTGCCCCTATAGGCACGAAATGCGTGCCAACAGGTGTACTGCCAAAAACAGCCTCCTGTAGGCTACCAAATAGCCAACCACAGCCCTTATTTGGCACCCCAGAAACTTTTTTTAAGCTTGTGTTGCTCCCCAACTCTTTTTACCTTTTAATGTTGCTCATGGGTGAAAAAGGTTGGGGAACCCTGTGCAAGAGGTTCCCAAATGAGAGAGAGGAGAAAGCAGGAGCTCCCGTGGCATGAACGTTTATCCCTCCTAAGGAAATACATTTTTAATGTTATTCATATCTGCTAACTGCTAACACATCCTATCAATAGATTTTTTTTGGTAAAGGGATGAAGCATCTCTGTAATGCAAAATGAAGTTCCAGGGATTGGTGTGCAGGCAACAATCAAATCTAACCACTCAGCTCTAAAGTCTGTAAACGAAACGGCTGCCTTTCTTCAGAAGTTTATACATTGCTGTAAAGCAGGGGAGTGATTCAAAACTTTGATCTGATAATCAGATGTATTTGAGTCCTCTTTTGACTTATTTGGACTCCTGACAGTAGGGCCATGTGCCAAGAGATTATTTGTTTGATGCAGTCTTCACAAGTTTTTGGGTTCCTCAGGTCTTTTACCAGTATGAGAGACAAGGAGGAGATTTTCTCAGAGTTGTTATACTATCAAACCCCATATTTGGCCTTTATTGTGGCTGTTGAGGGGACAGAATACATTTAGAATATTGTATTATAGTATACATTTAGCTTAAACATTTAGTTGGTGAGACTCAAGCAAGTCACAAATGGGGTAATTTCATCCATCACCCCACAGTAGATGTGCTCTGCATCTATTCCTTGTTTATTAATTAAACTACAGTTTTTGGATTTATAAAGAAATGACATTTGAACTTAAGACATAAGAATTTCTGTTTCTAAAATTCTGTTGGAATAAAATATTATGGTATTTATTTCATTAAAGGAGGAGTTTGCATTTAAGCGACTCATGTTAAACAAAGGATATACTGTCCCTTTAATATATTTCCTTTCACGTGTGAAATTATGTTACATTTGTCCAAATGAGATCTTATCTGCAGTTTCAATGCCCTTTTACAACTTTAGAAAGTTTAATTTGCCGTTATAAATATATGATCTAGTTTCTATACGATATGACCTTTAATAAAACGGTTGAAAGCTTGTTCCCATCACTGATCCATTAGGTTAATAACGATATTCCATTAGGTTAATAACGATATACCAATTAGCCAGTAATCCATTTATCTAACAGTTCCGCTTTCTATCACTCAGCCAGCTCTTTGTCCAATTATAAACCACCTTTCAAGTCCAATTACTCTTTCAGCAGCAACCGGGGTTGTGTTTCTTTTATTCTGCCTTTAACCAGGCAACAGTATCGACGTATTACTAGGTATAACTTTAAACAGTGGTTAAATCTCGCTGAGTGGAAATTATTCCCAATGTAAAAACAAGACTAGTCATAATCTATTGAGAATGCTCCTGTAGTGATGTCTCCTTTTCATTAACAGCATAACACTCAAGGACATACACCGTTAATAGCAGACATTCACTTGTCACAAGGCACCATTTGTCCTACACCAATGAGTTTTATGATTACTCTGCAGCAGAAGATATATTGATCAGGGTGTTTGTCAAGACTATTTGTCATGTATTTCCCTTGGTGGTTGACACCAATCGTGCTGCAGTATATAAGGTTCTAGTGCATAAATATATCCAGAAATAGTTGCAAAAATGTTACTGTATGTACTGTGTTTCTATTAATGCAAAGATCAGGTGCCCGAAATCCTTAACCTGGTACCTCCTCAACAATGATGGTTTGTAATTTATATGTTATATTAGAGTAATACTTATTTTTTATGTATACGTGACGTTAGGCAATAAAACATATGTTTTGAAGCATTTTTCTGACACCCAAATAAGAAGCAGTGGCTGTTCAAAGGACAATTAAATTGACAAAAATCATAAAGAAATAGATTTATACAGACATCTATAAAACAATTTACCAGAAGCCGCTGTTTTACATAGTCACTGCCACAGGGTCTCATAATGTGACACTCAGGGGCAGATTTATCAAGGGTCAAATTAAAAATTTGAAATTAGAATTTTCGAGTTTTTTTATGGTCAAAACTATTCGCTACGTAAAACCTGCCTGAAAAAAATGCTGTTTTACTCAATGAGAGATATCCAGAGATCAATTTGGAGTTGTTTGCAGCCTTCCTGACATTCAAGTTTTTTTCAGGGAAAAAAATCGAATTGAGTTTTTTTAAATTCGAATTTAAAATCAGGTCGATTACATTCATTCGAGTTTACAAAATTCGACTTTTAAAATACATTTCAGACTTATGGGAGTTTAGGGGAGTTTTTAAAAACTCACATGAATTTGAAATTTGACCTTAGATAAATGTGCCTCTCAGGGTCTTCGAAATTCGACCATCGAATGTGATACTTTGATAGTCGTTCGATTCCAATGATTTAATCGATCAAACGATTTTTTACTTCGATCGAAATGGCCGTTTTCGATCGAAGTAAAAATCGTTTGATCGATTAAATCATTCGAATTGAATGATTCGATTTTACAAAAAATACTTTGACTACTCAAAACTTAGCCAGCTCAGAAAGGTTATATGAGGTCCCCCATAGGCTAAACAGCAATTCGTCAGGTTTAAGGTGGCGAAGTGTCAAAGTTCTATAAAGAGACAGTACTTCGATTTTCGAAGTCAAAGTTTTTTCCATTCTAATCGAATTTTGGCCTATTCGATGGTCAAAGTAGCCAAAAATTACTTCGAAATTCGAAGTTTTTGAATTCGAAAATTCACTTCAACCCTTAGTAAATAGGCCTCTTAAAATATAATACAAATATTAATATTTATAAAACACAAGTGTTCTGACACTTAGGGGCAGATTTATCAAATGAAAAAAAATCTAATTTCAAGCTAATTTTTGTGTACTTTGACTAGGGAATAGTCCAAATACGTTTCAAATTTGAAAAAAAATTAAAAATTCGAAATTTATCATGTACCATCTCTTTAAAAATTAACCGTCGACCATTTTCCATCTAAAACCTGCCGAATTGCTGTTTTAGCCTATGGGGGACCCCCTAGAACCTACTTGGAGTCAATTGGTGGACTTTAAAAAATCAGGTTTTTTTGGGTGAAAAACTTTGAATCGAATTCAATCAAATGCACTGTTACTTCAATTCGAAATCGATCGAAAACAGACCTATTCGCCCAAAAAAACCCTTTGATTGTTTTTGTTAAATTTTGATTGGTCATTTTTTAAAAAAACTCCCATTACTTCGAAATCTGACCCATGATCAATCTGCCCCTTAGGGGCCGAATTATCAAAATGTGAGATTAGAGCTTTGCACAGAAAAACTCACTATCTGTTCATTTCTATGGGATTTTTAGAAGCATGTTTACCAAAAAGTGAATCCTAACTTTCACCCATTGATGAATACACTTCTAAAAGTCCCATAGTTATGATAAGAAAGTGGGTACATTTTTCTCTAGCAAGCTCTAATACAAATAAAAAGCAGTATGTAAGAAATTGGGCTTTTCAAGCATTATTTTTGCAATCAAAAAGTCTATGGGGGAACATGTATGTCAGCTGCATCTAATAACACAGGGGAACCTTGAGCTATCTCCATCAGACCAGGTGGTAGCTGGACAGTTCCATCTGCATCAATTGCTGCGATTTTATTGTGCCAAAAGAATATGCACCTACATCACTTGCCCACCAAACACTGGAAATGACTTTGAAAATATTCAACGCAGCAACACCTGATTTGCAATGAAGCACTTAAAGTAATGTTAATTGGGGGTAATAGCGGTAAGTGCAGTGCAACTGAATCACAAGGGTCATTAGAGCAAAGATGTTGTAATTCTGGGAAAAAATATGGTGATTCTACATGAAATTGCACTTTGCTCACTGCATTTGTGGACGCACATGTACCCTAATAATGCCTTAGAATTACAGTACAGAGACAAACGAATTGCCCTCTGTAAATAAATGCCAATGAGACGCACATCCTAAGCCCCTTCTATTTACCTAATTATGTCATCCATTTGTGACAAGTAATTCAAAGTTTGTCATGTAAAAAGTCTTGTTCTGATGTGACGCCATTGGACCTATTAACATGACAAACTGCAGCAGCAGCAGCGCTCAACATTCCAGCCGGCCGGGCAATGCAATAAGAGAGGAGCACAATTCTACCATCCCACCCCTGAGGCTGTACATTGTGTATGTGTGTGTTTTATTTCACATCTAAGAACTCTGTTTCATTATTGAAATCTGCTGAGTGAGGTTCATTAATAACTGTTACCAGTTGAAATGTGTTCAAGGCTTTACATCCTACTACTTGCCTACTATATCATTGTGGGTGGCATGGTGCAGTTAATTCTGATGATGGAATGAGTTCCAGTGAAAAAAATAAAGAGTTAAATAGAAAAAAAATATCTATAATGTTTTACAGGCAATGCACACCAGTATCCCCTGTAACAAAATATAGAGAATATTGTTGATTCACCCCTCTATGTCCTCCATTCCTAATGTATTATTCAAGAAGGTTTTCCCTATATGTGCTTTCAGGAACCCACATGTAATATACATATTATAGGTAATAGATATTACTGATAGATCATGATCCTCTTCATAGTTTCAAAACACATATGCCCCATATTTTGTGAAATGTATATAAGGGACACATTCGATTCACCACATGCTCCCATCCAATCATTTAGACATCTTGTAAAGATGCCACCCTGATGAAGTCTAAAGGAATTCGGTCACGATTTTTATGGTGTAGTTCTTATTTCTAATTTACAGATAATTCACTCTATCATATAAAATGTTATCCCTGAACCAACAAGTGTATTTTTTTAGTTGTATTATTGGTTTGTAGTAAATCAACTCATGTAATTGAGCCTGATCCTGTGCTTTCAGAAAGAGCCAGCACCCCAGAATGAAGCTGCTTTCAGTTAAGCTATTATTTTTCTGCTCAGTGTAACTGGAGGAGTCACAGTGGGACTTGGATTTTTACTATTGAATGCTATTCTCATATCTACCAGGGAGCTGTTATTTGGTTACCTTCCCATTGTTTTGTTGATCAGCTTCTGGGGTGAAAGGGAGGGGGTGATATCACTCCACCTTGCAGTAAACAGTGACTGAAGTTTAGCAGAGCACAAGCCACATGACTGAGGGCACCTGGGAAGCTAAAAACATATCTAGCCTCATGACAGATTTCAAACATTAAATTAATGAAATCTGTTTGCTCTTTTGAAAAATGGATTTCAGTGCAGCATTCTGCTGGATACGTTAACTGATGTGTTTTGAAAAAACATGTTTTCCCGCTACAGAATCATTAGAGCAAAGGTGCTGTAATTCTGGGAAAAATATGGAAATTCTACATGAAATTGCACTTTGCTCACTGCAGTTGTGGACGCACATGTACCCTAATAATGCCTTAGAATTACAGTACAGAGACAAACTAATTGCCCCCTGTAAATAAATGGCAATGAGACACACATCCTAATCCCTTCTATTTACCTAATTGTGGCATCCATTTGTGACATTTTGAAAAAACATGTTTTCCCGCTACAAAATCCCATTAAGGAAGAAGAATTGTTAGAATAATGTAAAACTACTATATGCTAGCGCAGTGATCCCCAACCAGTAGCTCGTGAGCAACATGTTGCTCTCCAGCCCCTTGGATGTTGCTCCCGGTGGCCTAAAAACTGGTGATTGTTTTTGAATTCCAGGCTTGGAGGCAAGTTTTGGTTGTATAAAAACCAGGTGAACTGCCAAACAGAACCTCAATGTAGGTTGACAATCCACATAGGGGCTACCAAATGGCTAATCACAGCACTTATTTGGCACCCCAAGAACATTTTTCATGCTAGTGTTGCTCCCCATCTTCTTTCACTTCTGAATGTTGCTCATGGGTTCAAAACGTTGGGGATCCCTGTGCTAGCGCAAACGAACAGCATAAACATCAAACCTTTCTTTTTCAATAGGTCTCTTGTACCAGCCAAAGGATAATGAGTTCAGTGTTTTGATGAGGATAATTACATGATAGCAGCTCTCAGAGTATCAAGCAGAAAAAAAGATTTTAAAATTCTATGAACAGGACTGGCTGAGTTTCTAAGTATGTTCTTGCAATGTGAAAATATATTCAGTTCCCCTGGGTCAGTAGAAAAACACGTCAGTGAAATATCAAAACTGAGAGCAAAGACAAGAATGAAAGCAAAACCACATTACAACTGAAAGGAAAATCAATCACAAGGTGGTTAACAGGTAATAAATAACACAATTAACTTTCATTGGCCGCTAGCATTATAAACACCGCTATAGATAGCGGTCATTCAGATAATATCAATGTAACAATTGATTGCCAAATAGTACTGTGAACCTTTTTGAGAATAATAATTCAAATCAAAATCTCTGAAATGCTGGGAAGAGACATGATTTTGTAGAGATTCGTTTCTACTCATGTGGTGCCAGGCTATTTCAGATTTGGAGTTTAACACTTTTTTTAAAAAAAAAGAAATTAGAGGAAAACAATATAATTGGCATGGCTCAAAGTGTGCCGTGCTGCATTTACTATAGCCAAGTTGTTTTTTTCTGTCAACATGAAATAATTCCTTTTTTAGATTTTGGTTTTGTTTCCTTGCTGGTAATACACTGAAAGATCACATTCACTTGAATTGCATTTTGAGAGTAGAAAGAAGCCCCGCTCTATTTACAGAAAGGAAATAAAAAGGCTGTTGGTGCGAGGTTTTACTGTACTGCGCTTAAGATGTGGAACAGTCTACTCACAGGTGAAAATCTTAGATAATGCACAATAGACGAATCACTTACCAAGTCGGAGTCTTGACCCGGGTGCAGCCGACCTGCGTCCATCGACAAGTAAAGAAAACCATATTAACAGTGGTCAGTCTTTGCGGCAGCACACTCCGGACCTCCACAATATCAATATATTAAGGACACTGAGACATTTTGTGCTTTAAGCTACTAAAAATGCTCAACTTTCCCCTGTTTGTAATAGTTTATACAAGGGCAGTGACCAGCTTCATGTTGTAGCTCCCACTCTTCCAGCTATAGTCAGGTGATTAACCTTGAGAGCGGCAAGTAAGTTGCAGGTAAAACATAGTCCCTGTGTAAAATGTATAATGAGGCAGTGGAATTCTTAATGAATTAGCTGAAAGTTGAGTGTAGGACTGGCCAGACCAGGGTTGACTTTGACGTAGTTGGCCAGCTTAAAGGGATACTGTCATGGGAAATTTTTTTTTTTCAAAATGAATCAGTTAATAGAGCTGTTCCAGCAAAATTCTGCACTGAAATCCATTTCTCAAAAGAGCAAACAGATTTTTTTATATTCAATTTTGAAATCTGACATGGGGCTAAACATATTGTCAATTTCCCAGCTGCCCCAAGTCACGTGACTTGTGCTCTGATAAACTTCAATCACTCTTTCCTGCTGTACTGCAAGTTAGAGTGATATCACCCCCTTCGCTTTTTCCCCCCAGCAGCCAAACAAAAGAACAATAGGAAGGTAACCAGATAGCAGCTCCCTAACACAAGATAACAGCTGCCTGGTAGATCTAAGAACAACACTCAATAGTAAAAACCCATGTCCCACTGAGACACATTCAGTTACATTGAGAAGGAAAAACAGCAGCCTGCCAGAAAGCAAAATCTGTATGCTCTTTTGAGAAAATGGATTTCAGTGCAGAATTCAGTGCAGAATTCTGCTGGAGTAGCGCTATTAACTGATGCATTTTGAAAAAAACATATTTTTCGATGACAGATTCCCTTTAAATATATTGCAATATATGGACAAACAATCCATGTTTTGTTTAAAGAGTAAAGCATTTTTTAATAGGCACAAAATGTCTCAATGTCCTTCATATACTGGTAATGGGTTGAGTGCAGAGAACCTCTTGTATTTGTCTACAGCAGTGATCCCCAACCAGTAGCTCGTGTGCAACATGTTGCTCTCCAACCCCTTGGATGTTGCTCCAAGTGGCCTCAAAGCAGGTGTTTATTTTTGAATAAGTTTTGGTTTACAAGTTTTGTTTGCATAAAAAACAGATGAACTACCAAACAGAGCAGACAATGTATCACTCAATACAGGTATGAGATCCCTTATCCAGAAAGCCCCGAATTACGGGAAGGCCCTCTTCCATAGACTCCATTATAAGCAAATAATTCTAGTTTTTAAAAAGGTTTCCTTTTTCTCTCTAATAATAAAACAGTACCTTGTAATTGATCCCAACTAAGATATAATTAATTCTTATTGGAAGCAAAACCAGCCTATTGGGTTTATTTAATCTATACATGATTTTCTAGTAGACTTAAAAGAGTGGTTCACCTTTAAGTTAACTTTTAGTAGGTTATAGAATGGTTAATTCGGAGCAACTTTTTGATTGGCCTTCATTATTTACTTTTTATAGTTTTTGAATTATTTGCCTTCTTCTTCTGACTCTTTCCAGCTTTCAGATGGGGGTCACTGCGCCCATTCTAAATACAAATGCTCTGTAAAGCTACAAATGTATTGTTATTTAGAGATGGCGCGAACTGTTCGCCGGCGAACTTGTTCGCGCGAACATCGGGTGTTCGCGCTCGCCGGAAGTTCGCGAACGTCGCGCGACGTTCGCCATTTTGGGTTCGCCATTGTTGGCGCTTTTTTTTGCCCTCTCACCCCAGACCAGCAGGTACATGGCAGCCAATCAGGAAGCTCTCCCCTGGACCACTCCCCTTCCCTATAAAAACCGAAGCCCTGCAGCTTTTTTTCACTCTGCCTGTGTGTGCTGAAGAGATAGTGTAGGGAGAGAGCTGCTGCCTGTTAGTGATTTCAGGGACAGTTGAAAGTTTGCTGGCTAGTAATCGTTTTGATACTGCTCTGTTATTGGAGGGACAGAAGTCTGCAGGGGTTTGAGGGACATTTAAGCTTAGGTAGCTTTGCTGGCTAGTAATCTACCTTCTACTGCAGTGCTCTGTATGTAGCTGCAGTGGGCAGCTGTCCTGCTTCTGATCTCATCTGCTGACTGCTGCAATAGCAATAGTCCTTGTAAGGACTGCTTTTATTTATTTTTTTGTTGTTTTACTACTACTACTACTACTACTACTACTACTACTACTACTACTATAAGAGCCCAGTGCTATTAGTCTAGCAGTGTTGGGGAGTGGGACTGGTGTGCTAATCTGCTGCTCCTAGTAGTTCAGCAGCACCAACTTTAATTTTTTTTTTTTTAATATTCATTCTTTTTTTATTTAACTTTTTTTTATTTTACTACCGCTGTAGTAGTGTATAAGTTGACCTTTTAGGCATTATTTGCCCTGTAGGCATTTTTTGCCCAGTGTGTTATTCAACCAACTGCTATCTAGCTGTGTGACCGTGTTCACATTCTGTCTAAATATCCATAATATTACCGTCTCCAGAAAAAACACCGGAGTGACTTTTTTCAAGCAGCCATAATAAATTTTACGTAATCCGTATCCATCGCTGTAGTAGTGTATAAGTTGACCTTTTAGGCATTATTTGCCCTGTAGGCATTTTTTGCCCAGTGTGTTATTCAACCAACTGCTATCTAGCTGTGTGACCGTGTTCACATTCTGTCTAAATATCCATAATATTACCGTCTCCAGAAAAAACACCGGAGTGACTTTTTTCAAGCAGCCATAATAAATTTTACGTAATCCGTATCCATCGCTGTAGTAGTGTATAAGTTGACCTTTTAGGCATTATTTGCCCTGTAGGCATTTTTTGCCCAGTGTGTTATTCAACCAACTGCTATCTAGCTGTGTGACCGTGTTCACATTCTGTCTAAATATCCATAATATTACCGTCTCCAGAAAAAACACCGGAGTGACTTTTTTCAAGCAGCCATAATAAATTTTACGTAATCCGTATCCATCGCTGTAGTAGTGTATAAGTTGACCTTTTAGGCATTATTTGCCCTGTAGGCATTTTTTGCCCAGTGTGTTATTCAACCAACTGCTATCTAGCTGTGTGCCCGTGTTCACATTCTGTCTAAATATCCATAATATTACCGTCTCCAGAAAAAACACCGGAGTGACTTTTTTTCAAGCAGCATTCTTATATTTTACGTAATCCGTATCCACCGCTGTGTATACGTTGACCTTTTAGGCATTATTTGCCCTGTAGGCATTTTTTGCCCAGTGTGTTATTCAACCAACTGCTATCTAGCTGTGTGACCGTGTTCACATTCTGTCTAAATATCCATAATATTACCGTCTCCAGAAAAAACACCGGAGTGACTTTTTTTCAAGCAGCATTCTTATATTTTACGTAATCCGTATCCACCGCTGTGTATACGTTGACCTTGTAGGCATTATTTGCCCTGTAGGCATTTTTTGCCCAGTGTGTTATTCAACCAACTGCTATCTAGCTGTGTGACCGTGTTCTCATTCTGTCTAAATATCCATAATATTACCGTCTCCAGAAAAAACACCGGAGTGACTTTTTTTCAAGCAGCATTCTTATATTTTACGTAATCCGTATCCACCGCTGTGTATACGTTGACCTTGTAGGCATTATTTGCCCTGTAGGCATTTTTTGCCCAGTGTGTTATTCAACCAACTGCTATCTAGCTGTGTGCCCGTGTTCACATTCTGTCTAAATATCCATAATATTACCGTCTCCAGAAAAAACACCGGAGTGACTTTTTTTCAAGCAGCATTCTTATATTTTACGTAATCCGTATCCACCGCTGTGTATACGTTGACCTTTTAGGCATTATTTGCCCTGTAGGCATTTTTTGCCCAGTGTGTTATTCAACCAACTGCTATCTAGCTGTGTGACCGTGTTCACATTCTGTCTAAATATCCATAATATTACCGTCTCCAGAAAAAACACCGGAGTGACTTTTTTTCAAGCAGCATTCTTATATTTTACGTAATCCGTATCCACCGCTGTGTATACGTTGACCTTGTAGGCATTATTTGCCCTGTAGGCATTTTTTGCCCAGTGTGTTATTCAACCAACTGCTATCTAGCTGTGTGACCGTGTTCTCATTCTGTCTAAATATCCATAATATTACCGTCTCCAGAAAAAACACCGGAGTGACTTTTTTTCAAGCAGCATTCTTATATTTTACGTAATCCGTATCCACCGCTGTGTATACGTTGACCTTGTAGGCATTATTTGCCCTGTAGGCATTTTTTGCCCAGTGTGTTATTCAACCAACTGCTATCTAGCTGTGTGACCGTGTTCTCATTCTGTCTAAATATCCATAATATTACCGTCTCCAGAAAAAACACCGGAGTGACTTTTTTTCAAGCAGCATTCTTATATTTTACGTAATCCGTATCCACCGCTGTGTATACGTTGACCTTGTAGGCATTATTTGCACAGTGTTTTCTTCAAACCGCCATCTAGCTGTGTGAGCTTGTTCACATTTTGTCTAAATATTGATAATAATATCGTCTCTAGAAAAACCACTTGAGTTACTTTTTTTCAAGCAGCATTCATATATTTTACGTAATCCGTATCCACCGCTGTAGTAGTGTATACGTTGATCTTGTAGGCATTATTTGCACACTGTTTTCTTCAAACTGCCATCTAGCTGTGTGTATTATCGTTTCCAGAAAAACCAACTGAGTTTTTGTTGTTGTTGTTTTTTTAAAAATAATGCCAGGCAAAGGCAGGCCGCCACGCAGAGGCCGTGCTAGGGGCCGTGCTGCTATGCAATCCTGTGGCCCTAGCAAATTGCCCAGTTTTAAAAAGCCAATGACCCTGAACTCCCAAAATGCTGAAGAGGTAGTTGACTGGCTTACACAGCACACCCCATCCTCTACCGTTTCTAACTTTACCACAACATCCTCCTCATCCTCCACTGCTATGGCCACCCCACGTAACACTTCCTCCACCACCGGTGCCCCTTCTTCACTGGAGTCAGAGGAGTTATTTTCCCATGAGTTTCTTGAACTGAGTAATGCGCAACCATTATTGGCAGAAGAAGATGAAGGAGATGAGGACGTTACACCAGATTTAATTCTGGCAGAGAACACGACAGAGATGGACATAATGATGAGTGATGAGGAGGAGGAGGAGGTCCCCGCTGCTGCTTCCTTCTGTGATGTGTCAGAAGAAATTGATGCATCTGAGGAGAATGATGATGAGGAGATTGATGTTTTGTGGGTGCCTAGTAGAAGAGAGCAAGAGGAGGGTAGTTCAGATGGAGAGACGGAGAGTCAGAGAGGCAGTAGGAGAATAAGACTTAGAAGAAGCAGGGAGGCCAGCCCGCAGGGATCAGTAGGGCAACAACATGTATCGGCACCTGTGTTCAGCCGGCCAACGCACCCGCCATTGCCGCCAATGCCGCCAACTTCTACTGTTACCGCCAGATCGCAGACTTCCAAAAAGTCAGCAGTGTGGGATTTTTTTAATGTGTGTGCCTCTGACAAAAGCATTGTAATTTGCAATGAGTGCAGTCAGAAACTGAGCCTTGGTAAGCCCAACAGCCACATAGGTACAACTTCTATGCGAAGGCACATGAGCGGCAAGCACAAAGCACTTTGGGAGCAACACCTCAAAGGCAACAGGCAAACTAAAAGCCACACTCCTTCTGGTCCAGCATCTTACTGCTCTACCTCTGCTCTCCTTGACCCATCTGAACCACCCTCCACTCCGCCTTCCACCTTGACCACCTGTTCCCATTCCCAGTCATCTGCCACCAGCCAAGTTTCTGTGAAGGCCATGTTTGAGCGTAAGAAGCCAATGTCTGACTGTCACCCCCTTGCCCGGCGTCTGACAGCTGGCTTGTCTGCACTCTTAGCCCGCCAGCTTTTACCATACCAGCTGGTGGACTCTGAGGCCTTCCGCAAATTTGTAGCAATTGGGACACCGCAGTGGAAGGTACCCAGCCGCAATTTTTTTTCTAAAAAGGGAATACCACACCTGTACCAACATGTGCAGAGCCAAGTTACCGCATCTCTGTCACTTAGTGTTGGGCCAAAGGTCCATATGACTACTGACGCATGGTCCTCCAAGCATGGTCAGGGCAGGTATGTCACCTACACTGCCCACTGGGTGAACTTGGTAATGGCTGGGAATGGGAAGCAGGGAATGGGTAGCTCAACAACAACAACAACAGTGGAGTTGGTGTCACCGCCACGGATTGCACGCGGTTCTGCCACCACCTCTACTCCTCCATCGCTCTCTACCTCGTCTTCTTCCTCTTCTTCTTCTTACTCTGCTGCTGGGTCCTCCTTCTCCTCCTCCACACCTGTGCACCCCCAGCTCCCCCTAGGCTATTCGACGTGCCAGGTACGCCGTTGTCACGCTGTCTTGGGGATGACGTGCCTGGAAAGCAAAAACCATACCGGATCTGTACTCCTGTCATCTCTGCAGTCACAGGCCGATCGGTGGCTGACCCCACACCAACTGCAGATCGGAAAAGTGGTGTGTGACAATGGAAGCAATCTGTTGGCAGCGTTGAGACTGGGAAATTTAACACATGTGCCCTGCATGGCACATGTGTTAAATTTAATAGTCCAACGTTTTGTCTCCAAGTACCCAGGATTCCAGGACGTTCTCACCCAGTCCAGAAAGGTGTCGGCCCATTTCAGACGTTCCTACACAGCCATGGCACGCCTTGCTGACATTCAGCAGCGCTACAACATGCCAGTCAGGCGTTTGATTTCTGACAGCCAGACTCGCTGGAATTCAACGCTCCTTATGTTGGAACGTCTGCTGCAACAACAAAGGGCCGTCAACGAGTACCTTTTTGAACTGGGTGGTAGGACTGGATCTGCAGAGCTGGGGATTTTTTTCCCCCGTTACTGGGTGCTTATGCGCGATGCCTGCAGGCTCATGCGACCTTTTGAAGAGGTGACAAATATGGTCAGTCGCACCGAAGGCACCATCAGCGACCTAATACCCTTCGCTTTCTTCCTGGAGCGTGCCGTGCGACGAGTGACAGATGAGGCTGTAGACCAGCGTGACGAGGAGCTGGAAGCGCACGATTTATGGTCGCAATCACCAGAACGAACCCAGGCACCTGCTGCAACGCAGGGAGAGGTGCCAGAAGTGGAGTCAGAGGAGGAAGGTGGCTTTGTGGAGGAGGAGGAGGAGGACCAACAGGAGCAGGCTTCCCAGGGGGCTAGTGGTGACCTTTTGGGGACCCCTGGTCTTGTACGTGGCTGGGGGGAGGAGACCGTGGATGATGCAGTCCTTGATAATGAGGAAGCGGAGATGGATAGCTCTGCATCCAACCTTGTGAGAATGGGGTCTTTCATGCTGGCATGCCTGTTGAAGGACCCCCGTATCAAGAGGCTTAAGGAGAAGGACCTGTACTGGGTCGCAACGCTACTAGACCCTCGGTACAAGCATAAAGTGGCAGAAATGTTACCAACATACCACAAGTCCGAAAAGATGCGGCATTTACAAACCAGCCTGCAAAACATGTTGTACAATGCTTTTAAGGGTGATGTCACTTCAGGAACTCATCAACATTCCAGGGGCAGAGGTGCCAGTAATCCTGCCACGAGCACACCTGCAAGGACAAAGCCCTTTGGCCGGTCTGTAACATCAGACATGCAAATGTTTTTCTGTCCAAGGCAGCGCCACAACCCTTCTGGATCCACCCTCAAAGAACGCCTCGACCGGCAGGTAGCGGACTACCTGGCATTAACTGCAGATATCGACACTCTGAGGAGCGATGAACCCCTGGACTACTGGGTGCGCAGGCTTGATCTGTGGCCAGAGCTGTCACAATTTGCCATGAACCTCTTGTCTTGCCCAGCCTCAAGTGTGCTCTCAGAAAGGACCTTCAGTGCAGCAGGAGGGATTGTAACTGAGAAGAGAACTCGCCTAGGTCACAAAAGTGTCGATTACCTGACCTTTATTAAAATGAATGAGGGGTGGATCTCGGAGGGTTACTGCACGCCGGAAGACTTGTTCTGACTTCTATGCAGCTGTCCTTCTCTTCAAGCCTCATGACTCCACACACAGCTGTCCTTTAGCGTCCTCCTCCCTCCGCCACCGTTACAAACTAGGGTGCAAACCCTACTGGTTTAATTTTTTCTGGCCTCTGTGCTTCAGTGGCTGCGTCCAAAAAAACGGGGCAAACAATGTCTACAAGGTCAACGTATGGCGAAAAATTACTATTTTCAGCATTTAAATGGCATATTTTTTCTGGCAACTGTGCTTCAGTGGCTGCGTCCAAAAAAATGCATATTTTCTGCATTTATATGGCATAATTTTTCTGGCCTCTGTGCTTCAGTGGCTGCAACCAAAAAAATGCATATTTTCTGCATTTATATGGCATAATTTTTCTGGCCTCTGTGCTTCAGTGGCTGCAACCAAAAAAATTTATATTTTCAGCATTTATATGGCATAATTTTTCTGGCAACTGTGCTTCAGTGGCTGCGACCAAAAAAATGACTATTTTCAGCATTTATATGGCATATTTTTTCTGGCCTCTGTGCTTCAGTGGCTGCGGCCAAAAAAACTGGGCAAACAATGCCTACAAGGTCAACGACGTTGACCTTGTAGGCATTGTTTGCCCAGTTTTTTTGGCCGCAGCCACTGAAGCACAGAGGCCAGAAAAAATATGCCACATAAATGCTGAAAATAGTCATTTTTTGCCATACGTTGACTCAACGTATATGGCAAAAAATGACTATTTTCAGCATTTATATGGCATATTTTTTCTGGCAACTGTGCTTCAGTGGCTGCGTCCAAAAAAACTGGGCAAACAATGTCTACAAGGTCAACGTATGGCGAAAAATTACTATTTTCAGCATTTATATGGCATATTTTTTCTGGCAACTGTGCTTCAGTGGCTGCGTCCAAAAAAACTGGGCAAACAATGTCTACAAGGTCAACGTATGGCGAAAAATTACTATTTTCAGCATTTATATGGCATATTTTTTCTGGCAACTGTGCTTCAGTGGCTGCGTCCAAAAAAAACTGGGCAAACAATGTCTACAAGGGCAACGTATGGCAGTTGTTTAAAGAGAACAGTAGATTACTAGCCAGCAAAGCTACCTAAGCTAAAATGTCCCTCAAATCCCTGCAGACTTCTGTCCCTCCAATACAGAGCAGTATCAAGCAGATTACTAGCCAGCAAACTTACTATCATCTGTCCCTGAAATCACTAACAGCTCTCCCCCTACACTATCTCTTCCAAGCACACACAGGCAGATTTTTCAGATAAATTTTTGCCCTTGATCCCCCTCTGGCATGCCACTGTCCAGGTCGTTGCACCCTTTAAACAACTTTAAAATCATTTTTCTGGCCAGAAATGTCTTTTTTAGATGTTAAAGTTCGCCTTCCCATTGAAGTCTATGGGGTTCGCGAACCGTTCGCGAACCGCTCGCATTTTTGCGCAAGTTCGCGAATATGTTCGCGAACTTTTTTTCCGACGTTCGCTACATCCCTATTGTTATTGCTACTTTTTATTATTCCTATTTCTATTAAGGCCTCTCCTGTTCATATTACCATCTCTTATTCAAATCAGTGCATTGTTGCTAGGATAATGTGGATCCTAGCAACCAGAATTATGAAATTCTGAAAGCAGGAGAGCTGCTGAATAAAAGCCAAATAACTCAAAAACCACAAATAATAAAAAGTCTAATCCAATTGCAAATTGATTCAGAATATCACCCTCTACATCATACTAAAAGTTAATTTAAAGGTGAACAACCCCTTTAAGGTATGCAGATCAAAACTATGGAAAGATTCGTTATCTTGAAAACTCCAGATCCTGAGCATTCTTCATAACAGGTCCCATGTATCACTCAAACGCAATGCAAATTGATTTTGAAGGTATTCGGTGGTATGGGACTTGGGGCTTAATAATTAAAATTAACCGATTCAAGATCTGGAAAGTAAAGTAATGGCTTTATTTGCTGAAAGTGCTTTTTTATTGTTATCCATTATTAATGAATATTAGGAGAATATTATCTATGACCCCAAATAACCAGTTGGGTTAAGTATGATCATTGGCATAGTTGTCCCCAGTCTAGTAAGTCATACTCAAGAGCTTTAATGGGCCCATGGCATTTAGAATAATATAGGCAAATATCTGATGCTTTAATGAACTGGTATAAACTTTACTCATTTCAAAACATAAGCCCTACGATGTCCCCAAAGCTTTTATTATATCCTATTGACAGCTATGTATTTTGTCTGTGTGTGTGTGTGTGTGGTTAATCTCAACCACGATACAACCCCTTACATATGAAATGTGGGATTTACCACATACTGTGTAGGAAATAATATTCACATGGCCCCAGCATCTTATCAGCTTTCAAAATCAGACATATGGTATTAAAAGAGTCTGCCGTATAAAATTTAGGATGTTATCATTCCTGCTGTTCCTTAAATCTGTGTGAACTTCTATTTGCCCTTTAATATATATTACACATTCGTAACAAATAGAAGTCAGCCTTTGATCAATATTGTCAGCAGAGTTCCCTTCGGAAAAGGAAATCATTTAGAAGCAAAGATTTGTTGACACAGAATGTCAGCGGCGCAGAATCTCTAATTACATGTTGTGAAACAAAAATAATTTACAGACTTTAAATTGTTTGCAGTTGTGTTGCTTCTTATTATAACTCAATATAAAGTATTGAGGGGGTTCATTAATAATAACTAGGGGTTCCCTAAAGTCTGTCTCACAATATTAAAAACTCTTCCCAGTTCTGGATACAGGAAGAGAACATTTTCTGTCCTTGCAAGCCTAAGGTCAGCCTTGCTTTGGTTGCTCTTCAATACAGATATAAATAATCATACGTTAGAGCACTGAAAAAAGGGAAGAATGATAAAGCTGCATCCTGAGCCATTTAATCACATATGGCATAAATCTGGGGTCACATCCCCACTACGGTCAAGACTGAGATGGCTGCACAGATTGCAATATATTCCCAAAGAGTACAGTGATATAGGAGAGGTCACACAGAGTTGAGGTAAGAAATATATTTCATTTTGTTCTGCCTTTCCCAGCAGGTTTATTGCAACTGACAGTGAATATATATGGAAGGTCAAAGATAGTTGAAGTAAAAATAAAATAAAAAACACACCTAGGCTTCTTGTCTCCTTTTCACCTGCCTATTAATATCTCAATACAAATGCAGCTTTTTTTGAAACTCTATCCATATCTGTGTCCCAATGTCTCTAGTTGGCTGGACATGCATTTAAAGGAATACATGCAAACGTGCAACTTTTGAAACTGACCCTACTTCTGTTTTACCAAAATGTCGGCATCTGTATAGTAAGGGGCACATTTACTATTGGTTGAATATCGAGGGTTAATTAACCCTCGATATTCGACCCTCGAAGTAAAATCCTTTGACTTCGAATATCGAAGTGCAAGGATGTACCGCAAATGGTTTGAGCGAACGATCGAAGGAAAAATCGTTCGATCGAATGATTAAATCCTTCGAATCGAACGATTCGAAGGATTTTAATCCATCGATCAAAGGATCTTCCTTCGATCAAAAAAAGCTTAGAAAGCTTATGGGGACCTTCCCATAGGCTAACATTGGTGCTCGGTAGGTTTTAGGTGGCGAAGTAGGTGGTCAAAGTTTTTTTTAAAGAGACAGTACTTCGAATATCGAATGGTCGAAGTATTTTTCATTCTAATCCTTCACTCGAGCTAAGTAAATGTGCCCCTAAGTGTAGACTGAATATGTCACTCTGCAGAATTATGGGCATCCCATGAACTTTCTACAACCCCAGGCCCATCAATTCTTCCATAATTAACTATCCACCTGTATATGTATGGTTCTATTTCCCCTCTTTTTGTAAGAATCTGGTTTTCCAAGTACAGGTATGGGACCGGTTATCCAAAAAGCTCGGGACATGGGGTTTCACAGATAACAGATTGATATAAATTTTTGGTGGTCCCTCACTCCATATGTTTCAGGGTATCTTCAACAGAGTAGTAGCCCCATCCAGCCACAAAACTTCCAAATCAGCCTAAGAATAAACTCTGGAGAACCACAGCAAATTCAGGTGAGAAATAAATTACACTGAATTTACTGTGGTTCTCCAGAGTTTATTCTTAAACTGATTGCACAGATAACAGATATTTTCATAATTTGGATCTTCATGCCTTAAGTCTACTAGAAAATCGTAAACATTAAGGGGGTTATTTATTAAACGTTGAGTTGTGTTTTTCCAGAAAGACTTAAGTTTTTTTGAGGGTAGTTTCAGTAAAAACTAGAATTTTTCAGGATAAAATAAACTCGTATTTTTTGAGATTTATTATGCCCCAAGCTGCAAAAAGCCCAAATCCAAAATTACTGGAGCTAAAAGCTGTCGAGGTCATGTAGAAGTCAATGGCAGAATTTCCTTGTACCATCTGAAGATGTTTTTTAGCATGTTGCCTTAGATGTTTTTAGCCTTCATGATTTTCATTTTTTTTCTGGTGGATTGCACTCAAAAACATGACCAACTCGAGGTATTTGAGGTTTTTTTCACGGATAACATGATAAATTCAAATTTTCCCCCTGATTGCATTCAATTAAGAAAAAACCTCACAAACTTGACCTTTGATAAATAATCCCTTAAGTGGTCTATTTACAAAGCCTCAAGGCTTTTCTGGTTCAGTTTTTTAGACATTTATTATACCCATAGCTGGTAAAAATCTGAATCCAAAAATACTCCACCTAAAACATGTCAAGGTCAATGGCAGATGTCCCTTTTACAATTTTAACATGTTTCTTGACATCATGAGGCAGATTTACTAAGATCAAGTGAAGGATTTGAATGAAAAACAATTCGAATCTCGAATTTTTTTTGGGTACTTCGACCATCGAATGGGTCAAATTCAATCGAATCTAATGATTTGAACGTTTCGAAGTAAAAATCGTTCGACTAATCGACCATTCGATAGGCTAAGTACTACCGAGGTTCAATGTTAGCCAATGGGGACCTTCCCCAGCACTTTTCTAAGTTTTTTTTTTGATCGAATAAAAATCCTTCGATCGATCGATTTAAATCGTTCGAATCGAACGATTTTATTAGATCGTTTCATCAAAGTATTTGCTCTAAAATCCTTCAAATTCGATATTCGAATTCGAGGATTTTACTTTGAGGGTCGAATTCGAGATAAATCTGCCCCTGTGTTGTTTTTTTAGAATAATCTGAAAAAGTTTAGGTTTTCGGGTGACAACTCCAAATTTTTTATGAATCGAAGTTTTGCACATTTTTGTCGAGCACCAATTTTATCATGAATGGAAGTTAGTTTGACTTTGTTTTAATAAGAAACTTTGAATAAATTATTTAGGGGGGTATTAGGTAAACACCAATCTCAATAAACATAATAGGCTGGTTTTAATTTTAATAAGGATTTATTATATCTTACTTTGGATTTAGTACAAGCTAATGTTTTATTATTACAGAGAAACAGGAAATCATTTTTAAAAATTATGATTATTTGGATAAAATGGAGTCTAGGGTAGACGGCCATTCCCATACCTGTACAGGGACTATACAGATTCTACAGGAGAGTGACATGAGCTGAAAATGTTAAGTACTATGTAGTCATACTGTATAAACAAAATGTAGACACTTTGGGAAAACATGCAATAATTGTTCAGTATTACCTACTTTTATAATCACATTCACTAAATTCAATCTGGAATTATTGAAAAGAATCTGGAATTGGAGTGCCATCTCAAAACTGATGGCCAAACTGAAGTTGGATGATAGGAGAAATACTTATATACTGAGTGCATTTTTAAATGTGGCTAGATACTGCTCCGTAAAAGATTTAGCTGAATATAGAACCAAAATTATTTGCAAATTTACATTTAAGAAAAATCTAAAAAGTGCATTCTTTATTTGCTTCATGTCCGGTCTTCTAGAGTTTTGAAGACACATGACTTTTGAAATTCCTAAACATGGGGAGGCCCATTTATCAAATGTCGAATTTCGAATTCATGTGAGTTTTTAAAAACTCCCCTAAACTCTCATAAATTTGACCAACCTTAATGTATTAATAAAATCAAATTTTTTAAACACGGATGCATGAAATTGACCTGAAAACTCAAACCGAACTCGATTCGAATTTTATAAACTCAATTCGAGTTTTTTCTCTGAAAAAAACTTGAATGTCAGGAAGGCTGCAAACAACTCCAAATCGATCCCTGGACGTCTCCCATTGACTTAAACACCAATTCAGTAGGTTTTAGGTTTTAGGTGGCAAATAGTCGAATTTGAGTTCTTAAAGGGCCAGAGCATGATAAATCTCGAATTTGATTTTTATGAAAAACTTGAACCAAATTTGAAAAACTCCCTTGTCGAATTTGACAGTTTTGACCATAAAAATCTTTTAAAATTCGGATTTCGAATTTGAATTTTCAATTTGACCCTTGATAAATTTGCCCCTAAGGGTTTTATCAGATCCAGATTCTGCAAAAAGTGTTGGGATTCTATCAAACTAAATCTTGGATTTGCTACATCTTTAATCAGCAAATAAAGCTTTATAATCAGGGCTTGTATCAGTATTAGGGATGTAGCGAACGTCTGAAAAAATATTCGCGAACATATTCGTAAACTTGCGTCCAAAAATGCTAACGGTTTGCGAATCCCATAGACTTCAATGGGAAGGCGAATTTTAAAAGCTAGAAAAGACATTTCTGGCCAGAAAAATTATTTTAAAGTTGTTTAAAGGGTGCAACGACCTGGACAGTGGCATGCCAGAGGGGGATCAAGGGCAAAAATGTATCTGAAAAATACATTGTTGACACAGCGCTGCGTTTTGTGCTGTAAAGGGCAGAAATCACACTACGTCACAGTCAGGTGATGTTTCTGGACACGGAATGTGAAAAAGCTCACACAGCTAGGTGGCACTTGGTTAAAGACTGGGCGAACAGTCCGCGACATCCCTAATCAGTATATGTAGTACTTAGTTATTAAACAGTGTTGAGCAGGAAAAAAATTTACGTAATTGGTTGCATTGTAGCTTGACCCATGGTAATACATAATACATAACCAAATGGAGGGCTGCTATTTGAAACCAAGGCAAAATAACAAGTCCGGTGATTTTATGTTGGATTCTGCTTATGTTCTCCTGTATGGGGTGTATATGTTCTTACATGTGCACTTGTGCCTAAAGGTAGAGTAATTATAGTAATGTGAATTATTCAAAATTATTTGTAAAAAGCAATACAAGAGCCCAATGTGCATCACACAAAGTTTGTGCTTACAAGCTTAGTCTAGTGCTCTCTGCAATCCTTATTCTAGGAGGAAATCCATAATGACCTTAACTTCTACATTCTTCAAAGTTCCCTTCTAATTAAATCTGGACTCTTTTAAAATGAATAGTTTTTTAAATAATATTCTGTTTTAAAAATGTGGTAGATTTCCTTCCTGTACCTTGCTTTATTATCTCAATTATTGCTCTTCGGAAATGGTGAATTGATATAAACAATGCCAATCAGTTCAGTATCCCTGTCTTCTTTCAGTATTTAAGCAAGTCAGCCTTTTTCCCAAATCTGCTTTACTTTCTTTAAGTGTTGTTTCCTGGCACAGATACAAACTTTATTATTGCATGATAGTGTCTTTTATGATAATGGTATGCTTCTCAACTACTAAGTTAGGTTTAGCATTGTAAAGGGCTTTGGCTTTTAATTCCCTTTGAATTCAAATACTTATAATACAGACTTCAAGCAGTTGATTATATTGCCTTATCAGATTTGCCAGCGTTAGATTCCAATGGCTGACTCTACCCAACGGCCAAATGATCACTGAACAGTATAAATAAGTGTAGAACAGCTACTTACTTCTGACTGTTTGGATACATAGAGCTCAATCAGACGGCGCAGTTGGATAAATATAATCTTTGTTCGTTGACTGTCAGGCCTGTAATTCAGTTTGAAAGAAAAATTTAAGGTATCTAGGCGATAGAACTGGAATGCTAATGTTGTCTGTTTGACAGTGCTCAAGCTCAGATGTGATCAGTGTGCTGATGGTTTGTCTCCTTTAGGGCATTTGCTAATTATTGGGGCAATGTTATTAGAGAAATGAAGATTAACAAAGTTACCATTACTACGTTTTTGTCACATTTTGAAATAGTCATTTTGGTTTAATTCATAAATCATTTGTCTTGAATAAACATGGTAAATCTTCATTGCTAGCCTAAATGGATTTACTTAATTAGGATAGTCGCTAATTTGCAATAGTCATTATACCTTCGTTTTTTTGTACCCCTTTAATTTATGTGTAAATAAGTGAGGATAGTACTACTAATAATAAAAAAAGTATTTAATTTATTGAGAATCATATCTCATTAAAAAATAATGAATACTGAAGAAACGGCCAAAAAGTGCATGTATCCAGAGAACTAGAACTGTTTACAAAAAACATCAACTAGAACAATGCAATAACAATAGGATAGAGATTAACCAGCAGGGATCATTTAAATATTCCCAGAGTGCATAGAGAGAGAAAGAGAGAGAGAGTCAACAATACTAATCAGCTAATCAACCAAAGGGATCCCTTTGGCAGCTCAAGTAACCATGTGATGCTTTTCTTATCTGCATTTGTATTTTCTAGTTATACTTTTGGGGGTAAAGTGGTTGAGACACGGAACACATTAATTTCTGGGGTTTTACCTACTCTTGTCCCAGGCCTGTGCCAGGAATCTATTCCAATCATTCATTGGATTCATTCCATATGCGTACAATCGGGGATAGCCCAACATTTGCTCTAATAGAAGAACCATTTACAAAGTTTTAAAAGAGACCTCCACCAGCAGTCTGATGTCTTTGTGAAAAAATCGATTTTTGTCTGTCAGATCTACAAATGTAATCCGGGAAAATCGCTGCAAATATAATTTTGCTATTTCCATGGACAACTGTATTTTAGCACAATCTGGGATAGTAACTCTGGGTGCAGAACCTTGTATGGGAAGAACTCTCACAGAGAGGATCAAATCAAAAAATATTAAAAAGGCTCAGAAAAAGAACACCCAACCTATAATACCTATAAATCTCACCTTCAAATACTCATAAACTATTAACTATGCCCACAGAGCTGATATCACTGAGGGTAACTTACCTCCAACACAACCAACCCGATTTAAACCAACCATACGACTGCATATTATACTAGTCCTACACACAGACATTTTTATTCTAAAAACAAAAGTAGATAGAAAAGGTTTTAATCCCCTGTACCCAAAATAAATAATTGCTACCAACACAAAACAAGTACAAGCAATATCTGAATAGTTTGGTAGCTACTTGCTAAGCCAGCAAACTGGCAGACCCCAGAGCAATATGCTCATAGACTAAAAAGTACAAGGGGTCACAGGCACTTCTCAGTGAGAACGATGCCAGACTCAGCAACAACATAAATAGTCAGATGTAATTTAGCTGGGCTTGCTTCTAACTTGTCATGATGTCAGGTCCTTGAATGAAGCTCAGGAAAGCATTAGTTTTGTTGACATCTTGCCAACATACTTTCCCAAGGTTAAAAAGAACAATTTCATTGCAGTGGGGCAAAGGAAAAAGCAGAAGGATGAAAGATGCCAGAAAGAGGGTAGGGGTGTCTTTAAAGGAGAAGTAAAGGTCTTTTTACATTTACTTACCTGAAACCCTGGGCCGATGCCCCTGTCAGCAGAAAACGACACAGGCCTGGGATTCTTCCAACTAGCATCACAGAGCGATCGTCTTCTGGCTTCTTCTTTTTTCTTGCAGCTGTGCATGCACATTAGAGCAAAAAGCCGAACTTTAATGAAAAAGCCTATTAGTTTGTTCTACTGTGCATGCGAGAAAGCCAGAAAGTGACTTTTGGCACCCCCAAGTAAAATGACCTTTCCTTCTCCTTTAAAAGTTTTGCCCTACTGAAAAACAGTGTATGTAATAAAACTTCTTACTAAAAAAAAAGTCATTTTATTTCTCCATAAAACCCACTACCTTAAAGTTGTTCTTAAATATGGCAGTAAACATCTGTGTAAGAAGGAATTTTGAATTTCAGGATACATGCACATATTTTCCAGTTTATGACTTTTCTATATTTCCCTGTTTTCTCTACCTTAGGGCTCTCCTATAAATCATATTCAACCAGTAACGGACTGCATCCTGCACGGATAGAAACAATATCTAAAAATAGGTTTTTAGAAAAGATGTTTAGAGGAAATGAATCTTTCATATCTCACATATGAGGGAATGAAATAAAAGTTGTAACTGGAAAAAAAATTCTCAAAAATAAGAACAAAAATGTGTATTTTGCAATGCGTTGCTCATCATTAGAGAGGTAATACATTGCAAATATTAATTTTTTATTTATAGCACATTAAAGTCTGATTTAGGGCTTTTGGCTAAAAAATAATACTTTTTCAGTAAGGACGATTATTACATTCACTGCACACCAGCGCAAACAATAAAATTTGCAACTTTCAAATTTTTTTAAGGTCAATAAACAGTTTCCAGGATTACAAAACCTATATTAAATCCACGCAAAGGAAGAATTGTTCAGAAAAAGCAACAATGTTTTACACGGCTCATTTTTCCCATTTCCCAAGTTTTATCACATTATTCCCACAAATGGAACTTTTTTTGGACTAGTCTGCGCACATATTTTTGCAAGAAGCGGGGCATTTAATAAGTGCAACCTATTCTTGACTACTGCAAGCCACTCACTGTTAGACGTATTGAATCTGAAATTAGTGATTACTGTTATAGCATTTTTTATATCAATTGTTGAATTTGAAGCTTGCGATCACATTTTTCTTGACCACTAGAATATTTACAAAAAACCCTTAATTGGAAAAACTCAATTGAGTTAATTTGCAAATATAAAAAAAAAATAACTGCCACACAGCACATCACAGTTTTAGACTTATTTAAAGATGTGATTAAAAAAAACATGAATCATAAAATAACTTGCATGTTAAAAATGGACCTCTAGAAAAGCTTGCAGTGTTTTAGCTGCCTCATTTTTTAATCCAAATTTTGAAAATGTACGTTCAGAAGACTCGAATTCTAAAAAATGTCAGCAAAAACTCGTCAGTTCAAATGTAAAGAAACCATATATTTAAAATTGCTTGTGACTTTGTTATTTCATTCTGGCAATTCCTTTGTTTGATGGAATATATTTAATCTACCAGTGGGAACCTCAATTTACTAGGTGTTGAATATTGATGGGCGAATTTGCGCCGTTTTGCGTCGCCGAAAAATTCGTGAAATGGCACCGGCGACTCGTTTTTGACGCCGGCACCCGTTTTTGAAATTTCGAAAATTCGTGGCAAAAATTCGCCGGCGTCAAAAAAATTTTTTTCCAAAAAAACGGACGCCAGTGAATTTTTGCCGCTAATTTTCGCAGGTGTTTCGCGAATTTATTCGCTGGTGGCGAATCGCGCAAATTCGCGCCTGGCGAATAAATTCGCCCATCACTAGTGTTGAACTATAACAACCCTACATTTAACGCCGGAGCACCAATAAAGCCATTACACCTGAACAAATTTCTGGAAATTACGTGCTGAACTATAACAACCCACCATTTAATGCCAGAGCACTAATACAAGTCACTACACTGGAATATATTTCTGGAAATTAAGTGCTGAACTATAACAACCTTTCATTTAATGCCTGAGCACTAATAAAGTTACTACACTGAAACACATTTCTGGAAACATTGCTGCTGAACTATAACAACCCACCGCTAACCAATAGAGCACCAATAAAGCCACGTTATTATACCGGAATATATTTTTGGAAAATTGAGATAGGTCTCATAAGATCTCTACAATATTAACTTGGGCTGGCAGCCGGACCAGACTCGAGCTGTATAATTACACTTCACCATTGGATCAGTAGTCACATTTAAGAATTTAGTGTGATTATGCTATCATATTCTATTCTTACTAGGCCTGGGACCTTTGTGATGTATGCCGTTATGCTAATATATGCTCAATAATAATACTATGACACATGTTTATACATAAATCCATTTATTATTGCATATGAATGTTTTGCATGAAGTATATAGCCTATACAATCGCACATGCATTTTCCCACATCTGATTGTATATCGGATTGTGTGATCCCTCCCCCCATGTGTACTACTTTATTTTATGGTTTTATTTGGTTTTAATTATAAATAGAGGCATGGTTGTAAATAAATATTGCCTTTTTAACAATATTTTTTGATCACTTAATTAATTCATATCACTTATGGGCCCACAGTCAGGGGTGAAGTCCCTATTTTAGATGAAGATATATATTTTAAATTTCCTACAACCTGAAATAAATCTTCAGATGATTCACATTTTGAAAAAGAATTTCATTTTTCTATGTAATAATAAAATAGTACATTGTACTTGATGGTAACTAAGCTGCATGAAGGTATATTGGTGGCAATACATTCCTGTTGGGTTTATTTAATGTTAAAATGATTTTTAGCAGACAAAGGGTAAGGGCACACACCTCTTCTTCGGGGGACTAATCTCCCAGAAAAGCCTTCCTGCTGGCTAGGATCTAAATCATCCTTGAGATGGCACTCGGAGCACTTCGTTTTCCAAAGTCGTCTGAAGTTACCTTGTCCCGCTGGCGGTTTAGATTTAAGACAGCAGAAGGCTTGCTTTCGTCAAATCAGTGTGCGTCAACCGTATTCGGATGCCCATTGACTTAAACGCCAGTGTCAGCTTGGACACGCCCGTCAATTTCCAATTTTCACAATTTTTTGTGAAAATGTCCGATTTTCACAATTTTTTCATGAAAATGTCAGATTATCACCATGTTTTCCTGAAAACGTCAGAATTTCACTATTTTTTTGCAAATGTTTTGCCGTTTCGCGAATTTTGCGGGAAATTCTCCCATCACTAATTAGTCACTGAAGAAGAGGTGATTTGTCACTGGGCGACTAAATTTCCACGGATCTTAACGTGTGCCCTTGAGTTAGGGTGATCCATTACAGAAAGATCCCTTATCTGGACCCCCTGGTCCCAAGCATTCCAGATAATAGATCCTATACCTGTATAATTAATCATGCTGTGTACATGTTTGCGGAGCCGCAGTAGAACTCTTTGATGGAGTATGGAATTACATCATATATCAGAGTTTACAATTTCCTGGAAAGAAATCTATTGCCGACATTTTCCTTTACTAAATTACTGCTATGAAAAAGATTAAAAAAAAAGAACAATTTACACTGCAGTGATTTGATAATCCTTTGAGAAAATAAACAGAAATATCCTTCTATGGAGATCTTTTCCTATTCGTTATCACTGTTGTTAAATAGCATTTCTTTAAAAAGCTTTCTGACTCTTTCCACAATATTAATCTTCAGTGGTTTCTTTCCCCCTTTTCAGTTTCCTCAAATAACTCAGTAACGTTCCAGTCAGTTGCTCTGCTGCGTTTCCTTGTCACTATCTACCAGATATAATCCATTTGAAGTGATGGTAAAGGAAGGAACTGTCTGCTGACTAAATCTAAAAGTCAAATATATAGAGGCAGAATATACAGAAATAGTCGAGCTGACGTCGTACTCTGTCATTTATACAGAAATACACTTTAGTAACACTACGTAAAAAGCCCAAGGTAACAATGATCTAAATTCAGTTAATAATCTAAACAATGACGTCAGTGAAAGGGTAAGTCAGAAATGTATCATTGCTTGTATATGTTTCCAGCTCTTTGAAGGTTTGAAAGTTCTGCTGGGCCCAAAGAGTCCAGAATGATTGGTTTACATAATGTTTACAATATGAGCAGTCTTTTTATAATTGTTTAATGTGGAAAATATACCATAGAAGTAATTCAATAATGACCCCTTTGCAGAAGCAGCGCTCTGTGAGTCATTATTTTAATTTAGCAATATAGAAAGAACCTACGTGGGGGGCAAGAAAAACAACGCTTTTCCTTTTAGAAATGGAAAAAAAAAAATACTAACTAGATCATATGCAGTTACTGGAGAAGGTGCACTGTTTTATGTGGTTCCTCTCTTGTTTTGCCGAACTCTGGACAGGACAGAATAGATTCCTATGAGGACAATATTATATCTTGTGGTTCATCTCCAGGTTGCTCCATAGATAGATAGAACATGTTAGATAGAATCTAGGCCACAGTTTTAGAACCCAGCGGTGCCTTCTCCTGGGTCTAATCACATCTGGAATCATTTTGGTTTACATACTGGACCAAAAAAGCTAAATAATTAGTATCATTTGTAAATTAAGGGGATTTGGGTTTGGGAATTTGGTCAAATTTTTTTTTATTCTTATTAGAGTGAGAAAAAAGTTGAGTTTTAGTAAATATCTCCCTAAAAGTTCATGTAAGGGTGAACAACTCCCTTAAAGGAAAAGCAAACCCTAAAGTTAAAAAAACCTTACCCCCCCTACCCTACATAGCCCCCCCTCCCTCCCCCCCCCCAGCCTAGCTGATACCCCCGGAAAAATGTCTTTACTTACTCCTCTCCCAGCACTTCAGCAATTTCCGTGAGTTTCAGTGCATGCGCAGTTGTCGCGAAACAGAAAAGTGCTCCAACTCCGCATGCGCCGATATGGCACTTACTTCCCGAAGATTACTGAAGAGAAGAAGATGGTGCCCGTGAACTCCACTGGGACATTTGCCGGGGGTAGCAGCTAGGCTGGTGGGGAGGAGGGAGGGGTGTCTATGTAGGGTAGGGTTTTTTTAACTTTAGGGCTTGCTTCTCCTTTAAGGATCTTATATTTGCATCAACCCAATGTAGTCTGTATGTGAACAGTTTAATGAGTAAGGTCCACTATTGTTCTATTTGTAACCTTATTGTAGCTCATGGGCCAAATATTTGGATTAGTCCAATTTAGCCTATGTCTTAATGAATTCAATTCCCTTTGCAGTTCTTCAGTGTAGGGGAAACAAAGCAGGCCCTAATATTTTATTTGTTCCAGAATATTAAGTTGTGTGTTTGTGGTTACTGTATGTTTCAGCAGTCACTGTTTGATCTATGCCATATTTTACATGTAATCATGCAGCACAGATCAATGAGCCAAGAATCTACAGTTCCAGAGCTATGGCCTTTATATTAGGGATGCACCGAATCCAGGATTCAGTTCGGGATTCGGCCTTTTCTAGCAGGATTCGGATTCGGCTGAATCCTTCTGCCCAGCCGAACCAAATCCTAATTTGCATATGCAAATTGGGTGCAGGGAGGGAAATCACATGACTTTTTGTCACAAAACAAGGAAGTTAAAAATGTTTTCCCCTTGCCACCCCTAATTAGCATATGCAAATTAGGATTTGGTACAGTATTTGGCCGAATCTTTCGCAATGGATTCGGGGGTTCGGCCGAATCCAAAATAGTGGATTCGGTGCATCCCTACTTTTTATATGGACATGAAAGTAACTGGCACACAAGGGTAGTGCTGGCAGGGTGAGCCCTTGCTAGTTTATTGCGGGATGCAACGTTTCAGGGTAAAACCCCTTTATCAAGCATGCTACCCTTGTGTGCCAGTGACTTACTTTCATTTTCATGTTGGTTATGAGGCTGCCGATTCCTCTTTCACTGTTCACCGGGGATACTCATTAGTCAGAGCACCAGGGTGTGCGAGTGTAATTTGTATTCTACTACTGTTTATATGGACGTCATAGCTTCTACATTCTGTGTCTCAAAATGGGTTAAAGCTTTATTTCCAGGGCAAAATGCGATGGTAGTTAGATGATGCTGTGACATCATTACATTGCTGCAAATATAATGACATTATCATAACACAGAGTCCAAGAGTTGCGAACCAAAAGGCCCTCTACTAGACTTTCACTGTCAATTGTTTTTACTTTTCCTCTCTTTCTTTGCATAAAGTCCTTGCAGTTATGCCAGATATGACTCTGTTTCTGGCATCTAGGGGTGTACTAAAGAGATCACCTGAAGGGAAAATCGGGTGATATATATATATAATATATACAGTATAACCCGTAGAAAGAAGAGATTGATGCCAAACCAAAAGAGCCACTGTTGACTTCCTATTAAAAAACGAATGTTAGTTTTTTGGTGCAACATCTTGTCGAAGCATGGTTACATGAATCACACTTTACTGTGAACTGAAGTCAAATAAATATACACATTAAAGTGCCCTTTTGTCTAATTTATAAGGATATGAGAAGTCAATGAAGTGTTCTGTGACTTATATAATTTATATTTAGGGGGTTATCTCTTATAATACACAAAGCTGTAGTCGGTGACAAAGAAACCACAAGATTGTTTCGTTTTACAACAACTATTTACAGTAAATTGCAGTTTTATTATGATTTTACATATTATTGAATCGATTCACTCTTAATATTTATATATAATATTCCAACAACCAGATAATAAACAGTAAATTATGTTTTCATTTTAACCATTAGTTGGAAATGAAGTGACGCAGATGTTTTCCAATGTAACAGTTTGTTATACTTTTCTAACCTCTGGAATTTATATTTTTTATGTGTTTTGGCTGCTGGTGATCAATTATAAATGTTTATTAAACTGCAGATTTGTCAAGAGCAAAAAGATCTGTGTCAACTCCATCAGTACAGGGATGATGATATGGCTGACTGTATGCAGGTTCGGTTACGAGGGAGCCATGGGCATTGCAGAAAAGCTAGGATTTTCCTACCTGTGACCTTCAGCAATAGTTGAACCTATGAGAGCCCCCCTGAGAGATTTCATTTTGAGCTGTAGTTGAACAAGGACTAGAAGGTTGTAGGTGATACAACCCTTTAGTTTATATACTAAAGATATCTTACTGCTTTCACAATAGAATGTGCCCTTTATATTTTTCATGCTATGTCATGCTGTGTTTCCAGGGTAAATGCTCTACCCAAAAATCATACTGGAGGGGGCGTGTCCTGATGGTGCACTGACTAAGACGTGTTGTTTGGAGCTCCGATATACTTCACCAGAATCAAGGATAACTCCCTACTAATCGCTAAAATGGGGAAAAATCAAAAAGCTGTACCCACAAGTGCCACCCCGAAACCTGTTGGAGTGAAACGCACCAGGGATATTGAGCAGTTCTTCGAGAAACCTAATGGCGACGCTGAAAGATCCGAAGACTCCAATATGGCGGAGGATGGTTCACAAGGCCTGGCTATTGCGCACTTGGGAAACCCACCCGATGCCTCTGCTCTGCAAAACGTGCTCGCAGACCTGCCTAGCAAAGCGGACTTGGCTCAACTACTGACGGATATTAAATCCTCCATAAAGCAAGAGGTGACGGGTCTTCAGGTGGAGCTTTCTAAACTCTCTAACAAGCTGACGACTCTGGAAACTGCGCAAACAGCCCTGCAAGGCGAGACGGGCCTTCTTACAGCTAAACTTACCAATCAAGATCGGCAGATCTATCTGTTGCGACGAGCAATGGAGGATTTGGAGAACCGCAATCGACGCTGTAATATCAGGATCAGAGGTCTGTCGGAGGATGTGGATCTCCCTGAAGCCCGCCAACTCTTGGAGGATCTCTTTCGACAGCTTTTGGGCCTGGATAAAGATAAGCCTGTACGTATTGAGAGATTTCACCGAGTTATGGCAAGCAGACAGGGGAAGCCTCGGGATATCCTTTGCTGTTTACATCATTTCACCCAGAAGGAGGCAATCTTACGCAAAGCCAGAGAAGCGGGTGATCTGACTATAGAGGACGACAAGATCGAGCTCTACCAAGATTTGGCGCATTCTACTATTCTGCAACGCAGGCTTCTGAAGGGCGTCGTGGAGTTACTGAGGTCTCGTAAAATCATCTACCGCTGGGCCTACCCATTTGCACTTGCAGCTCGCCATAATGGCACTTGGATCCAGCTACGAGAGCCCTCGGAGGCACATCGCTTCTGCTCTGTACTCAATATTGAAACACCCGATCTTACGGAATGGTCCCGCTATGCCTATGGTCCAAGCGCTGAGTCCACTGCAGATGGCTGAGAGATACGCGCTGAATGCGCCACCATACCTCACCGGGATCTCCTGGACTCACTTGAGTTCTACTGGATCCTTCACTTCCACCTGAGAGGGAACCTGTGCGGGTAAAATGTACCCTTTATTTTATATTTTATTGAGGATGACAAGAGCGGTTTGCTTGCTCATCCCTCCTCGTTGTACCTGTTTGATGTGGTGGTTACATGGGTCCTAATCCTTGACAGTGTCCTACTACCCGCTGTCTTACTCTCTCCTGTTTTGGCGAAGTTTTGGGCCACACATTGGAACGTTTCCCTATCCCGCTACTCACTCAGCTCTATATCCCAGCAAGTGATATCTACCACTGTTTTTCCTATTTTCACTAACTGACTCTTGTGCTGGCTCTGCCACCCGCAGGGCTGTATGTGTTGCCTATAATGCTCCAAGCGATCTGTCTGCTCGCCATTGAGGCCTATGAAGCAGCTCGTGACCACTCACTCACCGGCCTGGGAATTGGTTGTCACTGTCATTTTTGCTCATTGCCATGTAGGGGGTTGGGAGCGATAGCAATACTCCACTGATCATTCCCATTTTGCTTGGACTGCTGGGACAGTTCTCCTTCCAACCAGCACTAAAGGAGTCCTCGGATCTTACCTGTAGTTGTGCATGTTCAGCATCCATACTGCATGTTCATTGTTTAAGTTACCTATGCTTTACGGGTGCAGTTCCCGGCACACGAGTATATGATACTATATTATAAATGTTTGCATTGTTCTCCTGTTATGTATAATACTCTTTCCTTTACGTTTATGAGTGGGTTCTGATTTGGAACTCGACCTAAGGTTTTAACCACATACACCAGTGACATAGTTCCCAATGTCTTTCAGCTTTATACCATCGCGGAGTTAGCATATTACACGCAAGTATATCGGAATTACCCCAAACCGGTCCACTCTCGGACACACCTCTCTCCTCGAGCTCCTCCTACTACAACTAAACGGAGGTAACGCTAGACGTACCCTCGTTGGTCAGAGCTCTTCGTCACACCTTTAGTGGGGGGAACTGATTTTCCTCCTCACCTCCCACTACTCCCTGATACTTCTCCTCTCCTCCTGGTCCTTTTCTAACTAACTACCTTCCCTTCTATCTCTCTTTTCCCCTTTCTCCTCCCTTCTCACCCCCTTTTTTTTTTCTACCTTCCTTACCTCCCTCTCCTTCTTTCCTTGCCTCACTCTTCTCCTCACATTCTCTACACAGCGTTATGGCAATACCGACAAGACCTTCTCTTGAGCCTAGATGTGCACCAGTGAAAGTAGTGAGCATAAACGCTAATGGTCTCAATTCCCCACAAAAACGCATCCTGCTAAGTTCTGAATTGAGGCGCCTTAAGGCACAGGTGGCCTTTATCCAGGAAACCCACTTCAAATTAAATTGTGTTCCCAAGTGGTCAAACCGGTATTTTCCCGATATTTATAGCAGCGTCCCGCAACAGAGTAAAACTAAAGGGGTAGCTATACTTTTTGGGGAAAATTTTAACTTTAAGGTGACCTCTACGAAAAGAGACCCTGACGGGAGATATGTGTTTGTGAAAGGTACCTTAGGTTCTCAGACGATCACGTTTGCTGCCTTATACTTGCCTAATGAAAACCAAGACCTTACGTTCCATAAGATATCCGAAACTTTACTGGGTTTTTTCGGAAGGCCTATTGGTTTTAGGTGGAGACCTGAATGTCCCTCTTGACCCGCATATTGACTGCTCTCTGAACAAATCTAGTATGCCGAACCGAGTTATTCGTAACATAATTAAAGACTTACATAACTTACAAGTAATTGACGCATGGCGCTTATTAAAACCTAAAGAACGAGATTATACCTTCTATTCGGCTAGGCACAATCTCTATACCAGAATTGACTATCTCTTCATTAGCCATCATTATTTGAATACTTTACAGCATGTAGACATACATACACGCTCTTGGACCGATCATGCCCCCATCTCTGTAGCCTTGTCAGTGAATGGGGAACCTATCAGGCAGGGGCTGTGGAGACTGAATGAGTCGGTGCTAAAAGATACTCAAACATTGAATGAAATTAAAGCTTCCATCCAAACATATTTTAAAGAAAATGTCACTGCTGATGTTAATCCAGTCACAATTTGGGAAGCCCACAAATGTTATATTAGGGGTATATTGATTCAACTTTGCTCTAGAAGGAAACAGGCACATAAGAGAAAACATGAGTCGCTATTGACTGAAATCAGAAATCTAGAAACACAACATAAACAAACCCTGACCACTGAACTTTCCACTAAATTAGCTTCATTACGATCTGACCTGGCTAATCATCATAATTTTTTCACAGAAAAGGTTATCACTAGGATGAGACATCGTTTTTACGAACACGGGAATAAATGTGGCAAGCTTTTAGCTCGCCTCTTGAGGTCGCAGGTTACTAGAAATCATATTCACAGCATACAACCAAAAATTGGGAGTAAGGTTCACAGCAGCCCTCAAATAGCGCAAGAATTCCATAGATTTTACTCAGAACTGTATCAGATACCTGACCCTATGCCTGATGATGGTCTATCCCGAGGGGCTGCCATCACCTCCTTTTTAGATAACACCCAGCTGCCGCGCCTATCTCCAGCGCAACAACAAGCCTTAGAGGCCGACATCACAGCGGAGGAAGTCACTCAGGCAATTAGAGGGTCCCCATCAGGCAAGAGCCCAGGTCCGGATGGCTATACATCTAGTTACTACAAAGAATGTTCATCGCTATTGGTGCCCCACATGACTAAGGCGTTCAATGCTTTGCAAACTGAGGCCCAGTTTTCACATCATTCCTTAGAAGCCCATATTTCTCTGCTATTGAAAGCTAATAAGAACCCCGATGACCCTGGCAATTACAGACCTATTTCATTGATAAATGTGGATGTCAAATTCTTAGCCAAAATAGTTGCTACTAGAATGCAAGCAGTCCTCGGTCGGTTGATTGGCCTCGATCAAGCAGGCTTTGTCCCTGGTAGGGAAACCAGAGATAATACCAACAAACTAATTAATATTCTTCACCATGCAAAACTCAAGAAAATTCCTACTATGCTATTGTCGACGGATGCCGAAAAGGCCTTCGACAGGGTTTGCTGGGAATATATGTTCAGTTGCCTACAGAGATTTGGGTTCGGGGACCGTCTTTGCAAATGGATACGTTCTCTTTACAATGGCCCTATAGCCAGAGTAAGAGTAAATGGGACCCTCTCTGATTACATTAGTATTAAAAATGGGACTCGCCAGGGTTGTCCCCTATCACCCACTTTGTTTATCCTGGCCCTTGAACCCTTCCTTTCACAGATCCGTCACAATCTGGATATTTCAGGAGTCACTGTCAGACAAAAACACTACAAAGTGGCCGCATATGCAGATGACCTCCTTTTTTTTTTAACTAATCCGCTTATTACGATCCCGAACCTGAATCACCTATTTGACATATTTGGTAGAGTTAGCAATTTCAAAGTGAACTATAGTAAATCGGTGGCGTTAAACATCTCCCTTTCTCCACACACTCTGCAGGGACTCTCCCAAAAATTTCCATATAGCTGGGCAAACAGACAATTCACATATCTGGGCATAATTATTACTAAGGATTATGACGATTGCGTAGACGGGAACTGTAAGGTGCTTATCTCCAAGGTAAAACAGGACTTGCAAAATTGGTCCAAACAGTATCTATCATGGTTAGGTAGAATAAACGTCATAAAAATGAATGTTATGCCACGCCTGCTATACGTGTTTCAGTGCATCCCTCTTTCGTATTCCGATAAGTGGTTAAAATCCTTTCAGTCTTTGATAATCCGATTTATTTGGCAGGGGCGACCACCCAGGATTAAGACCTCTATGTTATATCGCAGCAAGTTCGAAGGCGGGTTGGCTCTTCCTGATTGTGTGCGATATTTGAAGGCTGCTCAATTATCAAGGATAATTGATTGGTCTCATCACTTAGATAATAAGGATTGGGTAGAGATTGAGCAGCAGTCCACAGCCACGCACTTGATTCATCTACCTTGGATAGATAAGATCCATCGGAGGATTCTACATGAATCCCATCCATTACTAAAAAGCACATTGATGACATGGGACTCAGTGAAGGGAAATTTTAAGTTCACCTCATTTCCCTCTCCACTTACCCCTATCACTAATAACCCGGCATTTCCTCCGGCTTTGCATCCTAATGCCTTTAAAGATTGGTTAGTAGATGGCCACTTACAATTTATACATATTATGGATAAGACTCAGTTAGCCGACCTTATCACTCTCAGACAGTCCAGGCCTGACAATGTTCTGCATGACTTTCAATATTATCAACTCAAACATTTTTACAAATACAATGGTGGTAGTAATAATTTGGGGAGACCGCTTACCTCTTTCGAGACCCTTTGCCACAGCGAAACTCCCCCGAAACGGATAATTTCTATGATATATGACATGCAAAAGCTAGGAGGTGGGAAGAAACAATTACCCTTTATTAGGGCCTGGGAACTGGTTCTGGGTCTCGATCTCTCGGAAGAAGATCTCACTACTGGTGTTGCTAATTTGTTATTTAGCTCCAGGTGTTGTAAAATACAGGAATTGAACTACAAGTTACTGAGTAGATGGTATTATACTCCGCATAAATTGAAATTGATTTATCCGGCCACGAGCGATGCGTGCTGGAGATGCAAAGGCGATACTGGCACTCTCCTTCATGTTTTTTGGTCCTGCCCGGATCTTCGCAGCTACTGGTCTGGAATTCTCCAGCTCAGTTCGCAGGCATTGGGTCGACAGATACCCCATACCCCGGAACGGATTCTGTTGTTTTGGGTTGGGGACCCCATGGCAGACGTCTCAGATTGGGCTATAGAAAGGCACTTACTTAACGCAGCCAAGATACTTATCCCACGATTATGGAAATCCCCTCTGGCCCCTACTTTGAAAGATTGGGTAGGGAAAGTAAATGAGGTTGCGAAATTTGAGGAACTTTCTTCCTCTACGGAAAAACAACTTACCAAGTTTAGGAACACTTGGGTACGCTGGTTCTTGTTCAGGAAGACCGAGGAATACAAGCAAATACTGGGTTCTTAGCGGTTCGGCATGTCTGGTTATGTTTGTAACTACTGCATGTCTAGAGATGTGTGATTTTAACTTGGTTATGCTGTGTATTGGATATTCCCTCCCCTTCCCCCCCCCTTTTTTTTTTTCTTTCTGTACCCCTATCCTTGCCTTTTGAAACTTTAATAAAAATCTATTATACGAAAACAAAAAAAATCATACTGGGCTGTTTGTTTGCAGAAGGATTTAAGTTGCTTCTATCAGGCTTGCTTGTGTAATACTGAAGATATTTGTAGTTTTTAGTTGGGGGCTCTGTGTCCAGCCAGCAGATAGGACTGTATAATTAAAGGGATACTGTCATGGGAAAAATTTTTTTTTCAAAATGAATCAGTTAATAGTGCTGCTCCAGCAGAATTCTGCACTGAAATCCATTTCTCAAAAGAGCAAGCAGATTTTTTTGTATTCAATTTTGAAATCTCACATGGGGCTAGACATTTTGTCAATTTCCCAGCTGCCCCTGGTCATGTGACTTGTGCCTGCACTTTAGGAGAGAAATGCTTTTTGGCAGGCTGCTTTTGGTTTTTCCTTCTCAATGTAACTGAATGTGTCTCAGTGGTACATGGGTTTTTACTATTGAGTGTTGTTCTTAGATCTACCAGGCAGCTGTTATCTTATGTTAGGGAGCCGTTATCTGGTTACCTTCCCATTGTTCTTTTGTTTGGCTGCTGGGGGAAAAAGGGAGGGGGGTGATATCACTCCAACTTGCAGTACAGCAGTAAAGAGTTATTGAAGTTTATCAGAGCACAAGTCACATGACTTGGGGCAGCTGGGAAATTGACAATATGTCTAGCCCCATGTCAGATTTCAAAATTGAATATAAAAAATTCTGTTTGCTCTTTTGAGAAATGGATTTCAGTGCAGAATTCTATTCTGCTGGAGCAGCACTATTAACTGATTCATTTTGAATTTTTTTTTTCCCATGACAGTATCCCTTTAAGCTTTGACTGCACTGCATATTCTGCTACTGTACAGAGAAAGCTCCAAATGTGCTGATAATGTAGGCAACGCATTGGGGTGAAGGGACATGAACGTGATGCTTTGTTTGTGAAGATTCTCATTTATACAGGTCATGGTATGGTACTGAGGCAGCAAGTAATTCACCCAACCCCAAAGCACAAGAAGAGTGACATTGTGTATGCAGTGCAGTGATGTGGGAGAAACCAAACAACAGTTACACCAGCGTATGGTGCAGCACAGAAGAGCCAGCTCCTGTGGTCGTGTAACTACATCTAAAAGAAAAAGGACACATGTTTGAAGACTGCCAAGTCCAGATTCTAGACCGGGAGAACGACTGGTTCAAAAGAGCTGTTAAAGGACCAGTAACAGCAAAATAATTTACAAAAGAATTTGTTAGTATACAATGGAAAAAAAAAACACCAAGACAAATTAAACTTAAAAATAGCAAAGCCTTTATTAAGAAATAACTTACACAAACTCCTCTTCCCCTCCTCTTCAGAAAAGGCGACAGGGCAACTATCCATCCTGCGGTGCTTGATTTCTCCTCCCTGGCTATTCTACTGACAGCGTGTCTTTAATTTTAATTTGTCTTGGTGTTCTTTTTTGTTTTATACTAAAATATTTTTTAATTTTTTTTTATGTTACTGGTCCTTTAAAGAAGCCATATATGTAAAAACTGAAAAACCAAGTTCGAATGGGGGGGGGATGCAAAATCTATTGGCTGCCACATACAATGCTAACACATCAAAGCTCCAATCTTGCTAATACAATCAACACCTAATTTAATGTCATCACTGTGGATTATGATAAATAGATTATGCTGATTGGTGCAACATTCCAGAGGATATATTCCCAAAAAAAGATCCTATATACAAGATATTCTGAATTGAGAAAGCCAGTTGGATGACTGGTGAAACGTCTTCAAGGAAAAAACACAGCAAGTCAAGTTGATTTTACTCATTTCTACAAATAAACCAGACGCTTAGTAAATACAGTGAAACCTCAATTTTGCATGCCCTAATTTAAAGTTTTCCCTCATTTCACACTTGTGGGAATTTTTGTAGAATTCTTCTTGCTAATCGTGTACCTCGAATATTCCATGTGCCTGTTTTGTTGACCATACCCCTAATAATGCCAAAAAACAGACTCATATTATAAATGAATTGTACCAAGTCAGGGACTAGGAATTTGAGTATGAGAATGAGGTATCTCTTTCACAGACATATATATAGATTTAGGCTCCAAAGAGAGACCAAAAGCTTGTGTTACAAACAGTTGTGTCCTGCAGAGCAGCATGTAGGAAGCAATGGAAGGACAGCAGATATAGTCTGCACAATGGCAACTATAGAACATGATGGTGGCACTATTGCGTAATATCAATGATACCTGTAACCAAGTTCATTCAAGCTTGTGCACAATCTGCTACTGCAGGAGGTTAATAGGAGATGACAGGGGTGACTGAGACCATAAGAGAATGGTCCTTTGTCCTTTAAAGGGGAACTATTGCAAAAATGAAAATTTAATATAAGCTTCAGCATACTAAAACTTTCTAAATACATTTAAACATTCTGTACTGTTTGTGAAATAATCCAATTCATCTTCAGTATTCCTCTCTCAGCATCTGTTTCTCTTCATTCTATCTTCATGCAGGAGTTGGGTGTCAGATAATCATTGATGGTTAGATCCAATATATCTTATCGGGGGGCTCCTTTTGGCTAGAAGATGTATTAGCGCTCACTCTATTAAAATCAGCAGACATCATGTCTCTCTACATGCAGAATTTGTGCAAAAAACTGTTTTGTTTTTACAGGAATCAGTTATTTGAGTGAGCTCTAATACATCTGCTAGGAAAAGATGCAGAATATTAAATTGATTGTATTTACAAAATTTCTTATTTCAGAATGCATAAGCTTATATAACATTTTCGCGATAGTTCCCCTAAAGGACAAGGAAACTTCTGAAACAATTAAAAATCCAGTGAATATGCTTTTTGTACCTCCAGCTCTCTGCACAGGTGATAAGCCAAAGGTTTGTCGTGACTGTCACTATACAGAAGCATATATTAAATTTTCATTTTCGCGATAGTTCCCCTTTAATTAAAGCTCTCTAGTTCCCACTTGGTAATAGCATATGTGTGGTTTGTGTTCTTTGCTGTATCAGCATGAGACAATTAGTTGATAGCGTTAAATCTAGTTCACTGTGTCATATTTCTGCTATTTTCCTGGTTTTGTTTATTTCATACAGGGAGGTCTGGTTATTACTACGTCTGATGCATTTGCTTTTATTGAGTTATTATTCTGTTGTTCTTTGATGTACTGCTTGAGTTCCTCGTGGGACTGGAATATGGAATCCTTGCTGCAGCCATGCTATGTTTGTTGAGAAAGTTGTGGTTTGTTTTGATAAAGAATGTAATTTACACAATGGAATAATGTCATGTTGCTGTTATGGCCAATTGCAAATACTGGTGGTGAGAATACCGTTTCATTTATTTATATATGTGTTTGTTAATGGCCTCTTTCTTTGCAATTCTCTTAATAGTTAACATATTGATTAGCCCATATAGTTCTTCCTTACTGACGAGAGAGACTGTTTACCATTGTTCTCATCTGGCTGAAACCCTCTTGAGATGGGTCTGGAAAACATTCTCTACTGCTTAGAAGTTAACCTGGAAGACAACTCAAAGGTTCCTCTGTTGGTGGAGTAGTAAAATAGGGAATCGGGTACTAGGGTATTTTTTTATGTGTTTGGGTCCCATTTCCCACAATAGTGCTGCAAACTAGAATGACTTGGAAACATGGAGACTTGCAAATAAAGTTGGTGCACATCAATACAGTCCTCATCCAACAGGAACATTGAAACGGCTGACTGATATATAGGGATGTAGCGAACGTCGGAAAAAAAGTTCGCGAACATATTCGCGAACTTGCGCAAAAATGCGAGCGGTTCGCGAACGGTTCGCGAACCCCATAGACTTCAATGGGAAGGCGAACTTTAACATCTAAAAAAGACATTTCTGGCCAGAAAAATGATTTTAAAGTTGTTTAAAGGGTGCAACGACCTGGACAGTGGCATGCCAGAGGGGGATCAAGGGCAAAAATGTATCTGAAAAATCTGCCTGTGTGTGCTTGGAAGAGATAGTGTAGGGGGAGAGCTGTTAGTGATTTCAGGGACAGATGATAGTAAGTTTGCTGGCTAGTAATCTGCTTGATACTGCTCTGTATTGGAACAAAAAAATAAATAAAAGCAGTCCTTACAAGGACTACTGTTATTGCAGCAGTCAGCAGATGAGATCAGAAGCAGGACAGCTGCCCACTGCAGCTACATACAGAGCACTGCAGTAGAAGGTAGATTACTAGCCAGCAAAGCTACCTAAGCTTAAATGTCCCTCAAACCCCTGCAGACTTCTGTCCCTCCAATAACAGAGCAGTATCAAAACGATTACTAGCCAGCAAACTTTCAACTGTCCCTGAAATCACTAACAGGCAGCAGCTCTCTCCCTACACTATCTCTTCAGCACACACAGGCAGAGTGAAAAAACGCTGCAGGGCTTCGGTTTTTATAGGGAAGGGGAGTGGTCCAGGGGAGAGCTTCCTGATTGGCTGCCATGTACCTGCTGGTCTGGGGTGAGAGGGCAAAAAAAAGCGCCAACAATGGCGAACCCAAAATGGCGAACGTCGCGCGACGTTCGCGAACTTCCGGCGAGCGCGAACACCCGATGTTCGCGCGAACAAGTTCGCCGGCGAACAGTTCGCGCCATCTCTACTGATATATGCTTGATTTTAGTACAAATATCAGTCGGGCAGACCTGTCCAAAAGGCAGCTGTTAACTGGGCTATTCAACTTTGTGTTACCTTTTAGTATGATGTAGAGGGTGATATTCTGAGACAATCTGCAGTTGGTTTTCATTTATTATTATTTGTGTTTTTTTAATTATTTAACCCTTTTATTCAGCAGCTCTCTAGTTTACATTTAAATCAATATGGTTGCAAGGGTCCAAATTACCCTAACAACCATGCATTAATTTGAATAAAAGACGGGAATATGAATAGGAGTGGGCCTGAATAGAAGGATGAGTAATACAAGTAGCAATAACAATACATTTGTAGCCTTACAGAGCATTTGTTTTTTAGTGACCTCCATCTGAAAGCTGGAAAGAGGCAGAAGAAGAAGCAAAAAATTAAAACGCTATAAAGAATAAATAATGAAGCCATTCAATAACATACTAAAAGTTAACTAAAAGGTGAACCCCCCCTTTAAGTATTGGGTGTTGGACATGGGGACAAATCAAGAGTGAAGCATGCCATCACATGCATGTAGAATCTGCTTTCTTTACCTTAGCTTACATAGTTTTAATATTATAAGCCAGGGATCCCCAACGTTTTGAACCCATGAGCAACATTCAGAAGTGAAAGAAGATGGGGAGCAACACTAGCATGAAAAATGTTCTTGGGGTGCCAAATAAGTTCTGTGATTGGCCATTTGGTAGCCCCTATGTGGATTGTCAACCTACATTGAGGTTCTGTTTGGCAGTTCACCTGGATTTTATACAAATAAAACTTGCCTCCAAGCCTGGAATTCAAAAATAATCACCAGTTTTTAGGCCACCGGGAGCAACATCCAAGGGGCTGGAGAGCAACATGTTGCTCACGAGGTACTGGTTGGGGATCACTGTTATAAGCTATGCAGAGAGCAACTTTATTTTCTTTGTTTTGAGGTTTTCATAAGAAGAGCCATTTGCCCATATTTGGTTGCACTTAAGTGACTCAGCATGGGAGAACGTTACCGAACATTCATCTATTTTATTGCTAAAAAAAGAATTCCTTTATAATCTGCCAACTGAGTTAGACACTAAATATGTGCTAATGTTGGATATTTGTAATTTGCTTGCTATAAAACTAAAACCACAATGTAGAGCTGAATTTAGCATAATTTCGTTTAACATAGTGCCGTTTGGTGCTGATAGTTATGGATGGGTAGCATGACGAATAGACCTGAAACATTGGCCCTGATAGCTTGTAATTAAAAATATATTCAGCTAGCTGGAAAAGGATCTCAATTTATTTCAAGTTTTTCCTGTGTCTATCAGTACCTTACATGGTACAGAGTTATGCTGAGGTAATGGATAATGTATTAAAGCAGACAGTAAAGTAAGTGAGCCAAATGCTGCAAGGCCATGAGTGATGTTAGAGTAGAGAAAGCAACCAGGGAGACCCCAGCCAGCTGCTGAAAGTTGAGTCTGTAATGCATATTAGTCTGTTGCTGTCTGGGTTTTTATACTGTTTGGCTGGAATAAATGCTTTGTTTCCTGGCCTCTGTTCCTTTAAAGTTGCTCTAAGCCAGTGTTCCCCATCCAGTGGCTTATGAGTGACATGTTAGTCACCACCCCTTGGATGTTGCTCCCAGTGGCCTCAAGGTGCTTATTTTTCAATTCCAGGTTTGGAGGCAAGTATTGGTTGCATAAGAACCAGGTGTACTGCCAACTAGAGCCTCCTGTAGGCTGACTGTCCACATAGGGGTCTTCAAATAGCCAATCATGGCCCTTAATTAACACCCATGGAACATATTTCCTGCTTGTGTTGCTCCCCAACTCTTTTTATATTTGAATGTGGCTCACAGGTAAAAAGGTTGGGTACCCCCATCTCTAAGCCATGCCATAAATGCTGATTGAATACTTATATGTTATTGTATATATACATGATGTCCCAGAATTTTCTACTATTCACAAATACTAATTCCTGAGGAGTTACCTACTGATCACACTCTTATAATATATTGATCAAGGTGACTAAGCCCAGTGCCCCCCAGGAGCCTAAATCTTTGCTAAATACTTAGCTCTTAAACTGCTACACTTCTTTCAATTCACCTTGACACACAGCTGCAATGGATGACTGCCCAGTTCTGCCTCTTGAGACTAAAATTGTACATCTTAATATAATGTTAAAAAAAGACAATTCTCAAAATGATAGGGCTTATTTACAATGTCACTGCATCAAGTACAGGTATAGGAACTGTTATCCAGAAACCCATTATCTAGAAAGCTCCGAATTACAGGAAGGCCATCTCCCTTAGACTCCATTTTAGTCAAATAATTCACATTTTTTAAAAAATGATTTCCTTTTTCTCTGTAACATTAATACAGTACCTTGTACTTGATCCCAACTAAGATATAATTAATCCTTATTGGAAGCAAAATTAATTTCTAGTAGACTCAAGGTATTAAGATCCAAATTACAGGAAAACCCCAGATCTCAAGCATTCTGCATCAACTATAGACACTAGTTGCCATGTTATTTATCCACAATGCAGAGTTTCTGCTCCAAACTTCCAGTGAAATTGCAGCTGCAAGGTGGCAATACCTGTGACACAGTTAGATGTAATTGCTTTGAAAATTTCTAGTGTCGGAATGTAGTTTATGTTGCTCTATACCAAAATGGAATTAATATGAGAGGTAGCTCAAGGGTTCCCTTGCATCAATAGGTGCACTGTCTATGATTCACAAGATAAGGCGAGAGGGACCCATCAGCACCAAGCATAACTATGAAGAAGTGCAAGTACACACTATATTTGCAACTGCAGTTGTGCTGCATAAATGAACCTTTATATAGTAGAATCAGTATTCCATTAACAGCCAGCTGTGTGACTTTTGCTGCTTTCTATAGAGACAGCAAATGCCAGAATATAATACAATTGTATATGCATTAATAAAATGAAAATGTAGAGAGAGGGACTTTATTAACACCAAAGGCATGGCAATGGGGAAAAAAAGATTGCACCATAGGAGTGAATAAGGTACTTGTGGGCAGAAAACATGGTGCTTGGCTACTGTTTTTGCATCTTGGACAAGAATGTCCAAGAAGGTAATTTCCGGTGTAAATGGTATTTATTGTCAGGGGAAGTTACTATGATATGAGTAGCACGTTTTAACTCACAGACTGAGATCATCTGGGGTGATATAAAATGATATGGCAGAATGCAAGCAGTTGCTGGATAAAACTCTAAGTTTATTTTGCCTTTGAAGAATTTTCAACATTTTTGGCAGAAATAAAATATTGTTTTACATCTGCTGTATCATGGCTGAGCTGCTGTTATTCATTACATGGATTAACAGGGGACATGGTCAGCAGACACTGTATGTCTTTTAAAAGTAGGGAACTAATTATATGAGGTACAAAGTCATAGAGTGAGCCATCTCCCAATGAATCTGTGAGGGACAGTAGTAACAATTACGTTTCAGTATGAGGTAGTTCTCATAAAGTTACAAGATCAAGTAATGTGCCTAAATTCACAAAAACTAGTACAGGAACCATGTTGCCTGCCTCATAGTCCAGAGTTCACTTTACTAAGAGAGGTGCAACTATGATCAGTGTCAGTGGCATAATTAGAAGAACTAATGCTAGTGCAAAATTTGGCCCAAAGCCTCTTCCCAAATGGTTTATATCCATGTATACTGTATATCCTTCATTGCTTGTTGGCCCTTCACACTGCATTTTATTTTGTGGCAAGATTTCATTGCTTATGCCAGTCGAGGCCCATCAGTTTACAGAGCTATGATGCATTTTCACCCCACACATTATCCAGGACAGAGACACAAGTTACATATCAGTCATAAATATGATCCATTATACTGATACAGAACACTTGAAATGCATTATTACAAGAGTGTGGTGATTCTCCAGTGATAATAAATGACAGCCACTTTGTAATGTATGGAATGGATTTGCATTCTCACTAAGTTCCCTGTAGTAAGGTGCACCTGAAACCCCATTCATTAAAGGTACTTGCATCAAAATGCACTGTATGTGTTTATAGTTGTGCTCAGGATCACTTCTGCTTCCCATTTGGATGTGACCCAGAGCAACCCTGATGCTACTGCCACCTCTGGACCAGCTTCAGCTTCTTTCACTGACCTGCATCAATAGGCGCAGTGCACTTGAGTCTAAAGAATCAGGTATATGTGTCACTCCTGTGACAAACTCCAGAAAGGAGGCCAACCAGACTTGTCAAACTTTAAGTGCAATTGCTGAAATCCTGGTATGGCAATTGTATTAATTGGCCATAATTAGGCCAAGCGCAATGCGATTGCACTCACAAATGCACTTTGCTCACTGTACTTGCAGTTGTAAATTACCTTTAAAAGAGTTCACTTGGATTTACAGGCACCAAAACATTTATAGAAATAATACACACATAGATATAGATATAGATATAGATATAGATATAGATAGAGATATAGAGATATAGAGATATAGAGATATAGAGATATAGAGATATAGATATAGATATAGATATAGAGAGAGAGAGACTTTATTCGAATTGATATTTCGACCCTCAATGGGGTCTTTATCAATCAATCTCTCTCTCTCTCTCTCTCTCTTTATCTCGCTCTATATATGTAATCATTCATTAGGGATTCACCGAATCCATGATTTGGTTCGATATTTGGCCAGGATTTAGACTTTTTCAACAGGATTTAGCCAAATTCATGTGCCTGGCTGAACCAAATCCAAAATCCTTAAAATCACGTGACTTTTTTTCATGCAAACAAGGCATGGCATGCAGTTCTCTTTCACCCTTCCTTGCCCTGACTTGCCAAAGTAAAATAAGGTTCGGATTCAGTTCGCTATTCATCTGAATCTTTCACGAAGGTTGGGGTACAGGTGAATCTAAAAATAGTGGATTCGGTGCATGAATGCCTTATTTTTGTATTTTAATTATGAAATTAAAAATGACCAGAATAAATCAGGGAGAGTTTTCATGAGCATTATATTACTAACTTATGGCTAATGAACCAATTTATTTTCATAATTAAACAATCACAAGCTATGAGTATTTGGTTTTATTTCATGCATATTGTTGCAAAGCAAGTGTCTCTAATTGTTAAATTCTAACAGTAACTCTGTAAAGCAGATGGTCCCCTCATTAGTAATGGTGGACATGTTTAACTTGTGTTCTCAGTGGGGCTCAGTTACCAGTGAATATGGGAAAACATACACCACTGGGGAGGATTAAGGTTCAAATGTGCAGCTTGATTTAATTGTTAGCAAGGCAAGCACTGAATAGTCCTGCATATTTGCCAAAAGATTGCCAGTATATTGGGTGGTGTGGAAGTAACTCCCTTAAGTTTCTTTTTCCTTACTAGGTTTTTTCTTAGTAAATTTTTTAGCACATATAAGTGGTTATGATAGGAGTTTAATAGAAATTTGTACAGTGTAAAAACTTCATTTGTAAGCTATTTTACATGAAAACACATAATCAATCTAAATGGGTCACAAGGGAAAGGCTTGACTTGAACAGGTGAACAGTACATTGTGTATTAATTAAGAAATAATTCTCTGAAAAATAATGAGATCATCATACGGCATGTTACCCTCTGTTGAAAGTTATATTTTCTACAATCTGCAATTAAAACGATTATGTAATCCTAACCAGTAAAATGACATCATGCCATGCTTTTACAGATGATTATTGTAGCCTTTTTATTTGATCCTGCAGACTAACTTCCCCATGTACTGCTCTGCTTTCCTGTCAGCTTTAACCAAAGCTCAATTATTTTCAGTATATATTTCTGTAAGAATAGAAAATTCTATGCAAAGCTGAAGATAATCCCATTGATCAATAGTAACAGCTGTGACATTAATAGAATGAAAGAGATCAAAGAGCCTTGCTAACATGAGCAGAAGAACTGACAGTTTATATATTCTACTCTATGGAACAATTATTCCTCCCCTGATTTTATAGTCAATTCTTTTTTGATCCAGTATAGACTCACAGACATGCAGTATTTTATAGTGCCAGACAAATGTATGCACAGCATACGGCTCTATTGTTAGCTGAAGTACTGCCCACAAATGGCACTAACAAGGCATATTATAACAATTATAAGCAGTTTACTACTGCTATAGACAAACAGCCCATGTGCAAAAATAAAACAACTCAAAAGTTAATTATATTGGGGATCATTTGGAGGGGTTGAACTTGATGGACTTTGGTCTTTTTCCATCCCTTTGGTAACATAGTAAAATGCATCCCCCATATGTTATATAAAGCACTTAGTTTGCCCAGAAGCTGTGACCCATAGCAACCGATAAGATGTTTGAATTTTAACAGGTGACCAGTAAATTCTACCTGCTGATTGGTAGTTATGGGTTAATGTCCCTGGATAAACTAAGTACCTTTTATTACTTAATCCCAATTATTTCAAAATGAAAGAAGTTGCAGCTTGCTGAATAATGTACAAAGTACAGAAAAGAGAACACATTATTAGATAACATCGCATTAGGCATTTGATACCCTTGTAAGGTCATAATAGAGCCAAAACCCATACTAAGTAACAGAGGATTACTAAAAAGCAGTCTCATGATTGTAGTCACTCTGCAAGGATCTGGGCTCAGGAATACTCCTATGAGCATAGGGGCATAGAGTGTAAGGTCACATTTACTAAAGAGCAAATTGTGTTTTCTTGCCGAATTTTCACTAAAAAGACAATTCGAAGCAACATCACCTATTTACTAAATGTCAAGCAACACACTTTGCTAGTGAATTACATTGTCATTGGCAAACTTTTGCTGCATTTCACCAGGTGAATTTTCGCTCATGCGAACAATCGTAAATCTGCTAATTTATCAAAGTGTGAATATTCCAAATTATTACCAAAATCCATTTTGGCAGGTTGTGACTGGTGAATTAATACAATGAAACTACATCCTCAACATTATTATGTCAGTGACATCATATCCTGTATTCCAAAAATGTCATGTGCAAAAGTCAAAACACTGGCGTTTTTTCATATTTAATACTGGGATTATGTTTACAAGTTGTAACTGTTATAAATATTGTATTTGCACTTTTTTTAACATTTGAAGCTCATGCCACATTTGTTTTAGGGTGGGCTCATGGCCTAGGACAATAGAGGAACTCTGTCTTCATTTTGCTTCTTTGGATATTTTTGATAAAAAGTGGCCACTTCCAGCAATTTCACCAACATCACTAGTAAATACAGTACATACATATGACCTTTATGTACCCACTGAATTTAAACTGACATAAGCATAAATAAGTTAACAAAGTTTTGCTAGGAAGAAAGTAAGGCTAGAAAAAATTCCTAAGGAAAGTTTTTCACCAAAGAATCATCTATGACAAAAGAATGCCAGCGTTCTTTTGCCGAGACATAATTGCATATTTTGATGAATACACATGTTCATCACAAAATAACATCTGACATAGTCTGGTGGAGACTTCCAAAGGGAAAATTTGTACGTAAGTAAATGTGCCCCTTAATGTGGTCATACACATCCAGTCTTGGTCAAGCATGTTTAACTATGTTTAAATCATTAAGTAAAGTCCAAGTTTAAATAACCTTCATAAGCAACAAAGGTGAAATAATGAATAACTGCAGTGTGAATGGAAGGAGCATACAGAAGCCACATCACATTAATCATTTTGTGTGTCAAAGCTTTGTTTGTAAATGTCATCACAGTGAGGCTCTCTGTAGAGACTTATGGATTGCTAAGGGGTCACTGGAAAAGAGGATACAAGTGTTGTCTCCAAGCATTTGTCACTTAAAACAGATAGAAAACACAATTTAAGCAATTTGATTGGCATTTTTTATGTGGGAGGGTGAAGGATTTGCCAACCTTTATTTGACAGACATTGGTTTTTTTCAACACAACGTAAATATGTAACTATGTACTGTAGTTCCTTGGGAGGGTTTTGAACAGCTAAGAGCTGATCCTGATTTACATTTGGAAGGGGGAGTTGTTTTCCATTCCTGGTTTAAAGTATTTACCTGGCAGTTCAGTAACTGGCCAGGGGTGTCAGGAGTCGCATGTTTTGTCTCTGGACTTCTGCACTCCATTTGCTGGAGGAGCTGAATTGTCTGGAGCAGATGTAGGCCTCATTAGTTAAAGTGAGTGCTAGAATATTTTGTAATAGCTTGCTCTAAGAGAGGCAGGATCAGGATAGTAGTATTAGAGTGGCCAGAGGCTGCAATGGAGAGGCTAATAAGGCTTAGTACCCTGTGGGGACAACCACCAGAATAGTTACTCAATCGGTCAGTCTCAGAAATAGACCATTCATGGAGTAATACTGCTGTGAACATCTAACTCTTGGGACTTGTTCACTGATCTTTGGGTACTACCTCTAGGGTGTTGAACCAGTAACCTACAACAACCACCCAGCAGCTAGTCATATGGTCTACATCAGGGATCCCCAAACTTTCTTAACTGTGGCCACATTCAGATTTAAAAAGAGATGGGGAGCAACACAAGCATGAAAATGTTCCTGGGTGGTACAAAATAAGAGCTCTGATTGACAATTTGGTAGCCCCTATGTGGATTGGCAGCCTACAGGAAGTTCTATTTGGCAGTGCACCTGGTTTTATGTAACCAAAATTTGCCTCCAAACCAGGATTTTAAAAATAAGCTCCTGCTTTGAGGCCACAGGGAGCAACATCCAAGGGGTTGGTGTGCAACGTGTTGCTCACGAGCCACTGGTTGGGGATGACTGCTCTACAGGTTTTACAACCCCATTTTCAAAAAAGTTGTGAAATTGTGTAAAATGTAAATAAAAACAGAATGGGGTGATTTGCACAACATTTAAACCCTCTATTTAATTGTACAAGACAACACACCAGATGTTAAAACTTATATATTTTATTGTTATCTGAAAGTATATGCTCAATTTGAATTTGATGCCAGCAACACATCTCAAAAAAGCTGGGACAGGGGCAACAAAAGACTAAAATGCTAAAAAGAGTGGATCCTAGAGAGGCTGGGTCTCTCCGAAGTACTCTGTGTGAGCAAATATTGCAACAATTTGAAAATAACATTCCTCAACATAAAACATAATCTACAGTACATAATATCATTAAAAGATTCAGAGAATCTGGAGAAATCTGTGCAAGCAGGGGACAAGGATGAAAGACAGTATTGGATGGGCATGAGTTCTGGACCCCTCGGGCTGCACTGCATTAAAATACTACAAACTGCATTAGGATACTTCCCACAATTATTGTCTGTGAATACAGTTTTTTTGCTGGACCCAAAATGCAAGTTAAAAAACAAACAAAGAGCATGCAAAGAAGAAACAATATATCAAGTGATCCAGAAATACCTTCGTCTTCTCTGGGCCCAAGCTCCTCCGAGCTAATGAAGAGAAGGACCATCCAGCTTGTTATCTGTGCACAGCATCTGTGGTGGTATATGGTGCATAGGTGCATATGGCATGGGTAGCTTGCACATCTGGGAAGGAACCATTTCTGCTGAATGATACAGTATATACAGGTTTTGGAGCAACATCCAGATGACATCGTTTCAGGGAAGGCCTGAAAAGATCAGGCAGGAATATGACATCATTTCACGATCAAGTGGTCTTCTCAGTTCCCAAATAGTCACAGTGTTGTTAAATGGAGAGGCAAAAAGAAAGACTTACACTCGCACACCCTGGCCGTCCAGACTTCAGCGACTCCCAGGTGCTCGATGTCAGAGGGAATGGGCAACCTCAAAAACAACGTAGGAACAAGACACACCGGCACAGCATGGGTAAGTTCAGCAGGTTAAACCTTGCTCATTTATTGCGGATGCAACGTTTCGGGGCGTGAAAGGGGTCACGCCCCGAAACGTTGCATCCGCAATAAATGAGCAAGGTTTAACCTGCTGAACTTACCCATGCTGTGCCGGTGTGTCTTGTTCCTACGTTAAATGGAGAGGCGACACAGTGGGAAACATACCCCTTATCCAACTTTTTGAAATGTGTTGTTTGACATCAAATTCAAAACAAGCATATATTTTTCAGAAAACAGCAACATTTCTTCTCCTTTTCAACATTTGATATGTTGTCTTTGTACTATTTGCAATGAGATATAAGGTTTACACGATTTGCAAGTCATCCCAATCAATTTTTATTTATATTTTAAATAGTCCCACCTTTTTTGGAAACTTTTTTTCACATCGCAACACTTCGCAAGGCGTAAATTCGCCTGGACAACGCTAATTCACGAAGATCCGAAGTTGCACACAGGGTACCGAATGCTGGCGAAATTACGCCAGCGAAATTACGCTCAGCAGTTCAAAGTTACACTAGCGGCTGCAGTTAAAGTACAATGGACATATATGTTGCAGCAAATACATTGCACTACAAAGGGCCAGGGAACCTTAATAAATATCACCCCTTAAATAGGAAAAAACACCAGCGTTTTTTGGGACTTAGAAAATTGTTCAACTTTTTTTTGAGGAACTCCTATCTACTCTATTGCACTTCGCCTGGTCTGAGGTAGCGAAGGCAAGTCTGGCGATAGAGGTAACCGTCAATAAAAATAAAAAAATTTGCCTAGCATTAGAGTGCGAAGTTGCGCCAGATTCTATCTCCTTGGCGAATTTTTGCCAACGTTAGCCACTTCGCCCTTTAGTAAATTTCTCCCATGGCCATTTCTATGTCAGCACAACCTGTATCATGCTACAGCAGTATTTACTGAATTTAGAAACATTAGTATAGGAAAGACCGTCCAGATAAAATTCAGATATGCTGTGTTTGCACACGCTTAGGCAACAACATTTTAAAAGCGATATGTCTGCAGCTATAAAAAAACAAACCTATGTACTGAAAGGCAGAGAAATTAAAGCTGAGAAAGAGTGGCTTTTAACATTATCTGATTAGAAGGGCAAATGGTGCCATAAAATATATTATTATAAACATTATCTCTTGCTCCAGAGGGTTTTGGCACAAATTCAGCAGTTACACTGTGTAATGTCTGGAGAGGTAATGCTGGGCTAAGATAGTGGTTTCCTTTCCAAACTGCTCTTTTGTGCATGATAATTTTTATCTTTTAGTTCCTGTTTTGTTCTACCTTCAAAGGCTTTTGTAGAATGCAACAAACTTGTGGTTTAACAAGTGATACTGCATATTTATTCAAATTTTGGGTACTACCTCTGGGTTGTTGAACCAGTAACCTACAGCAACCACCCAGCAGTTAGTCTTATGGTCTACAGAAGGGATCCCCAACCTTTCTTAACTGTGGCCACATTCAGATTTAAAAAGAGAGGTAATAGTATATAAAAGCAACAAAATCCATGGAATGTTGCTACAGGTTTGGGACCTGTTATCCAGAATCTAGGGTTTTCTGGATAAGGGGTCTTTTGGATCACTGTACCATACGTCTACTAAAAACAATTTACACATTAAATAAACCCAATAGCATTGTTTCCCTTCAATAAGGATTAATGATATGTTAGTTGGGATCAAGTACAAGGCGTTGGAGTGTTGCTATGGGTATGAGACCTGTTATCCAGAATGCTCTGGACATGGAGTTTTCTGGATAAGGGATCTTTCCATAATGTGGATCACCGTAAGTCTACCAAAAAACAATTTAAACATTAAATAAACCTATAGCATTTCCTTTCAATAAGGATTAATTATATCTTAGTTGGGATCAAGTGCAAGGTACTGTCTTATTATTACAGAGAATTTTTTGTTAATGGTGTCTATAGGAGAGGGCCTTCCTATAATTTGGGGCTTTCTGAATAATGGGTTTACGGATAACGGATCCCATACCTGTACTGCATTTTATAATTGAGAAATAAATCAGCCGCCTGTAGCATCCAGGAGACTGCAGGATGTGTTTTTAGGAAAAGGGAAAGTCAGGCAGTAACTGATACCTTGCTAACCAGCAGATTAGGAGCGTCAGAGTGAGAATATACCTGTATTAGCCTTAGGTACTCAGAAATACCAGACTTCATTTTCCTTTGTTAAAGATAAATCAGCCAACACTTAGGGGCCCATTTACTTATCTCGAGTGAAGGAATAGAATTAAAAAAAACGTCGAATTTCGAATGTTTTTTTTGTCTACATCGACCATCGTATTGGCTACTTCAACCTTCGACTACAACTTCGAATCGAACGATACGAACTAAAAATCGTTCGAATATTCGACCAGTCGAAGTACTGTTTTAAAAAAAACTTCAACCCCCTACTTTGCCACCTAAATCCTACCGAACCTCAATGTTAGCCAATGGGGAAGGTCCCCATAGGCTTTCTAAGGTTTTTTTGGTCGTAGAAAAATCGTTCGATCGAAGGACTTAATGGTTCGATCAAACGATTTTTCGTTCGATCGAACTAATTGCGGTAAATCCTTCGACTTCGATATTCGAAGTCGAAGGATTTACATTCGGCAGTCGAATATCGAGGGTTAATTAACCCTCGATATTTGTCCCTATGTAAATCTGCCCCTTACTGTAGCAACAACTTCTGTAAAACAGTGACATTTTAGATTTAGCTGCGGAGAGATTAGATTGGAAAGCTGAATGTCGTTCATATCCTGATACAATGAACATATTAAATTGGATACGCACAGCTACTACGGACATTGCCTACGGCATCCGGATGCTCTTGAAGCTCCATTGTTACACACATACTTCCTACACTGTTTCTTCCTTTCCTTCTTTAATTGGTCTCTCAAAGTCACATCATTGTTTATCATGATCTCTAATTGGATAAAATGATGTATATTTAGAAAAGATCAAGCAAATAGATTACATGAGGTCACATGGTTCGTGGGGACTGAGAAATGAGAATTACCTTGATATACTGCCAGCTTATTGTAACAATAAGCAGCTGCTCGTGTGAAAGAAACACTAAAGCAGAAAATACTATCAATTGGAAATATTGAAAAGTGGGGTCTTTAATTCTGGGAAAAGGATGGTCTTTCTTGGACGTTTCATGGAAGTGAAGCCAAATCAAGCAAACGTTTCCTGGTGTGAACCGACTGTGAGCTGCTATATGGGGGGTCAGGCCACCAAACAGACCATTATAAACCCATTTTATGAGCTTCATTCCTTTTGTCGCTTTCAGTAGCCACATATTATCCTGCAAGACAAATCAGTATATTTTTTACTGGTCACTGGTTTTTGTTTAGGACTTTAACTCATGTTTAATACTGTGACAGGGAGAATTTCATTCCATTCCTCTCACCTGGGAAACCACTGACTTCCCATTGCTACTCGAGTTGCAAATGTGAAAAGAAAATGACTGTTTGGCGCACATTGATTTACACTCTGTGCTGGATAACTACAACTTAATTGCAACTTATATTTTATTAGTTCATTTTTTGACATAAGGATGCTTTATCCCTTCTCATAGACAGCAGCTTTATGCTACAAATAGGTCCCCAAATTTCTGGGTTCCAGTGGTGTGATTCACCATCACCTGCACATCAAGGGGGGAAATTTGAAAACAACTTGAGGTCCACAGGTTCCGCTGTGCAGGGTAGCAGGGGGTTCTCAACTTAGTTCAGTTAATTATTTCTAATAGCGCTAGTTTTGTATATGATATTTAGAGTTATTAGGAATTTTGTTACCAAAGTCAATGACTTCAATTTAAAGAGTTGGTTTTTTTTTCTGCTGGCCCTTTGTCATTGGACAAGAACAGAGACGTTAATGTTTGAATGTGCCTCATTTAGGTGGTATGTGGATATCACAGCACCACTAGATACAGTAGCATCATGGCCAGCAAAAATGGGAAGACTATAGGCAGACCATGGACCACGTTGTGAAAACCGTAAGAGTCATTTACTTAGCACAAGGCACAATGCAAAGTAGAAGTAACACATACCAACTGCCATGTTTTTTGCAATTTATACCCTGCGTGGCACACATATGGCTACTGGTGTTTGCATTCCACAACAACCTGCATCTCTCAAAGAATATAGTGCTACCTGAATTCAGTAGTGATGTATTCATAAGGTGCTTGTGGGGGGCATGTAGGTGTCCCCTGCCATGATATTTGCATGTTATACCCTGCCCAGCGCTCCTATGGCTGCAGGTGTCTCCATTTCACGATGGAGTGGAAGGACCTGCATCTCAATAAATACAGTGCCGTCTGCAGTTGGTATAGCTGTATTTATAAAGATCTTGCAGGAGGGAGGCATGTAGGTGTCCCCTACCATCCCCCCTAACTTGCACATCATTCAGACATGTAAGTTAGGAAGCACTGAATCTGAGTGCAGACTGACCCTTGCAATTTGCCCTTGACTCTGCTCAAAGTACACAGTGCAGACTGCACTAAGGATCACTTTTTTGCACCCAATAGTGCTCTAGCATTTACTGCAGGGGTATAGTAAACTACCTCTCATCTAAATGTTAGTGCAACCAACAAAAAGTAAGTCAAATTATGCTGCTAGTGTAGGTGTTGAATCAGTTGCACCCAAGTGCTAGTTGATTGCCTTGCTAATAGTATGGTCAACATGGAAAGGCAGTGAGTTTGTCATCCAAAGTACTGCTCTATTGTGCCTGGAAGTACAATCCATCTGATGTTTCAATACTGCATTTTGCAGAACATACTGTACGTTCTAAAGTTCCTACGTTCTGGACATTTTTACACAAACCATCTAAGTTGCCCATACCATGCCTAGGTCAACCTGTGCACCCACAAACTCCCCAATATTAATATTAAAAGGATAACGGTATTATTTAAATGTATAAGGCATATTTTCAAATCCCTTTACTGAAAGAAAAATAGTAAGGACATATGGTATTGAATGAGGGAGTGGGTCAAATAATTCAATGACTCTGCTATTGCTCTCTCTATGTGTATCGTTTAGCAAAGTTTAAAATGCCCCTTTCCTATAAATTATGTACAGGTATGGGACCTTTTATCCAGAATGTCGGGGTCTGGGGTTTTCGGGATAATGGTTCTTTCTGTAATTTGGATCTTTATACCTTAAGTCTACTAGGAAATCATGTAAGCATAAAATAAACCAATAGGCTGGTTTTGCCTCCATTAAGGATTGATTGTATCTTAGTTTGGATCAAGTACAAGCCACTGTTTTATTATTACAGAATTATTTGAAAAAATTTGGATTATTTGCATAACATGGGGTCTATGGGAAACAACCTTTCTGAAATTCTGAAAAGGTTTCCAAATAATGGATCCCATACACCCAGCTCAAAAAAGAGCATTTAAAAAAAAAACCTATATTCCCATGTGCTTTGGAAAACATGAATAAGAAGATTGATACACATCTGGCAGGCATGCATAGTGGTACTAAGTTTATCCAGTTAGTTATACATATACTAGAAAGGAACTGAAATTAGCAGGCCTGGATTTGCATCTAGGGCTTCCCTCTTATGTTAGTCAGTGCTGGGTGATTGCCGTTTTCTTAGAGCATAACAAATATAAATGTTCTAGATGATTATCATAAAGATGTTAATGAGTTTTAAAAATATGTTAATAGGATTTTGGGAGAATATATTTTTCTTTTCTATATAAAATATATAGAGCCAAGTCTTTTTTTTTTTATTATGTAGTGAAGTATATATTGTAGATCTGCACATTTTCTTAAATCCGGTAATAGTTTAAAGAAACTGAATCTCTACTAGTGGATTTTATAAGATATTGTCAAGGCTCCGGCATCATTACTTCCTATGCAGTGGGTATTTGCAGACATTACAAAGGAAACCCTTAGGCAGAAAAAGAGATGAAAAATAACATTTTGTGTGATCTTTGCGCTCATTTTAGCAAAGCTTCATTCATTGCCAGCACTTAGAAGTCTAAGCCTAAAAGATATTTAGTAAATGAAACGTCATATATATATAGATTCCTTGCCAATTACCCATTTGGAGGACTTCACAAATGGCTTATATTATGTACCATATGTTAACCACATGTAACAGTATAGACGACACAATGGGTAAAATAAAAACGAACACCTTAAGAACACAGAACAATTTGTATTAAAGGAGGGCCGTCAGTAGTACAAATTACTTAAAGGAAAACTATACCCCCAAAATGAACACTTAAGCAACAGATAGTTCATATCATATTAAGTGGCATATTAAATTTATATTTAAGTAAATATTGCACTTTTACATCTCTTGCCTTGAACCACCATTTCGTGACTCTATCTGTGCTGCCTCAGAGATCACCTGACCAGAAATACTACAACACTAACTGTAACAGGAAGAAGTGAGGAAGCAAAAGGCAGAACTATGTCTGTTAATTGGCTCATGTGACCTTACATGTGGTTTGTATGTGTGCACAGTGAATCTTACGATCCCAGGGGGCGGCCATTATTTTTTAAAATGGCAATTTTCTATTTATGATTACCCAATGGCACATACTACTAGAAAAGTATATTATTATGAAAATGGTTTACTTACATGAAGTAGGGTTTTACATATGAGCTGTTTTATGCAATATCTTTTTATAGAGACCTACATTGTTTGGGGGTATAGTTTTCCTTTAATAAATCTGTTTTAGAAATAGTTTATATTGTGTTTTATAACAGTTGTTTATAGGGGGTTTTTCTTGAATGCATTGGCAAATGGGGTTGCTCCAAAATTGAAGGGAGCAATGGAGAGTACATATCGATGGTCCCAACACACTTAGCCATTTTTGCCTACTTTCCATAAGCAGCTACAGGTATTAAATATTGAACAAACCTTTCTCAAACATGCACCTTACTGTCTAAATCCAAGTTTGTGTTCTAAACTCATAGAGACACATCTATCAACGTTCAAATATCGAATTCATGTTAATTTTTTAAAACTCCCATAAACGCCCATAAATTCGAAATTCAACTAGTCGAAATGTTCTTTTCACTCGGGTGAATTTAAACGACCCGAAAATTCAAATTGTATTCGATTCTAATTCGATCAAACGCGATTTGAGTTTTTTCTCCGAAAAGAACTTGAATGTCAGGAACCCTGCAAACATCTCCAAATTGATCCCTGCGCCTCTCCCATTGACTTAAACAGTAATTTCACAGGTTTTTAGCTGGCAAATAGTCGAATTTGAATTCTTAAAGGGGCAGAGTATGATAAATCTCAAAAATCTAATTAAAGTTTTTTAAAAACTTGAATTAAATGTATATAACTCCCTAGCCCAGTTTTGACCATAAAAAAAAAAAAATTGGATTTGAATTTTCAATTCGACCCTTGATAAATCTGCCCTGAGTGATTTTGCATTTATCCACCCGGTGTGGGACTGTGGTATTGAGAGACTGTGCCAGGAGTTTATAGTCCACACAGGTTCCCCAGAGTAAAAGTTATATTGTGTGATTTGTATTTACAGTTTACATAAAGTTTATATTTGTTTTATTGCAAACTGTGTGTGTTTTATTTTTCCTAGTAGAAACCTCATGAAATGTGCTCCTGTTCCCTAGGCTGTAAATCCCAGTTCCCAGAACTTTTTATGCAAAAGGGACTCAGGGTCCCTGGATTGCCAAGGATTAATTAGGGTTAACCAAATTAGGGTTATACCTATAAGGGACAGGTGTTGGCATTCATGGCCTTCTTCTGTGTATCTGTCATTTTGGAGATACTTGCTGTGATTGAAGAGAGGCCAAAGAGACTATGAGACAGATATCTGTATTTTTATTTATTTTCCCATAATAAAACAAACTTAGCTGTTTAACTATTTTGCATGATATATATATATATATATATATATATATATATATATATATACAGGTAATGCTTATTTTTTGCCTCTAGAATAGCAACTATATGCACAGTATATTGGCTGATTTACCCTTAGAAAAAAGACAACATTTGCACCAGGTCTAAATATCCACAGCATCCAACCAGATATTTCCTTTCACACAGGTGATCTGCCAATGCTAATTTCTGATTGGTTAAGAGTTACTGTGAGAATCCCAGTGGTCTAGTGTCTTTACCCCGGTGCTGGCGCTGAATGACTTGTGCACATCAGCGCTTCCGGGTTTGATGAGGGCGACATATGACGTCATCGCGCATGGGCGCGAAATTCAGATATTTAAAGAGCCAGTCAAATATTTGAAGAGCTACTATGTCATTGCCTAACATTTGTCTATTCATATAGTTCCTGTGAGCGATTTTCTGTGTATACTGACCAGTTCTTGAACCTGCCTGACCAAGCTTTGTCTGCTGCCCGTCCTGAATCCTGCCATTCTATTGAATACTCTCTTATATCTGCTATTTTGTGTACTGACCTAGCCCAGTGTCTGACTGGGCCAGCGGGATACCAGGAAAAAACCCGGTGGGCCCCAGCCCAGTTCTGTCCTTTCGTTGAACCAGCTTCCTCCCTCCCTGGCCCCCAGCGGAGCAGAAAGAAAAACAAGGTAGGTCTGGGGGCCAGAGGGGGGCCTGGTTGTGGCTCAGGGAGTGGGGCCTGGTTGCAGCTCGCGGAGGGGGGCCAGGTTGAGGCTTGGGGAGGGGGGGCGGGTTGCGGCTTGGGGAGGGGGCCAGAGAACGCTTCTGTCTGGAGTGGGGGGCCCCGAGGCAGTAGCCCCAGTGGACCCTGGGCCCCCCAGTCCGACGCTGACCTAGCCTGTGACCTTGAATATGCTTTCTGCCTCTTGATTTTGTACTACACATCCTGAATTGGTATAGACTCGGTCTGTCTTTGACCGCACTTCTATTCTCTGTTCCTGTTAAACGTATGGTTCCCTTACTCACTCTCTCCTAGGTCTGCTCACATTAAGACATGGTGGCATCTGAGTTGTTATAGGTGGAACAGTAAGCCGTGACAAGGACCTTAAGGCCTGTTCTGGGTTTGGGATACCTAATGTCACAGTTACTATAACATTTGCAAATATTGTCACTTTTATCATATTGCCCATTGAGAGCAACCCCAAATTCAAACAGCTAGAAGTTGAAGATACAAATCCCACTATGTGCAAGTTGTAGTAATGAATAACAGAGAATCAAACATAATAGCACTAATCATTCACAGTGCGGTATTCTAACCTCCAAAGAGCCAATTCCTGATTTAATTAGCAGCACCTCTGACATGCACCCTTTTCTATTCCCATAGTACAATATGTGGTATAGGGGTTTATTGCACACAGAAGGTTTGTCATATATTTGAATTGTTTAGAAAAGTCACAAGTAGCAGATCACCTGCCTATTAATACACACGTCAGATAAGATATCGTTTTAGGATCCAAGTTTGCAATACAATAAACTAGTGATTTTCCAGATTTTGTAAAACATGGTATATTAGAGTCTGTTCTCAAGAAAGGGTTGAAAAACTAAATTGGCTCTACAGTCTGATATGGATCCCTGAACAGACAAGATGTTGTGTTCATCATATTTTCCCTGGATTTATTCTCATCTTGCCAAATTGCATTTTTATAGCTATCATGGACTGGGCTTGAAATAGTGAGAATGCTGCCCAACCCCACTATTCTGAAAGCTTGTCTGAAACATAGGCTCTTATGACCATGATGAGTGTGATTAATTTTAGGCTTAGTCATTTTCTCTCTATTAAACAGATATTCTTTTGTATGGTCTGTCTGTTAGTCACTTTCCTCTCCTTTGTTCTGTAACATTTTGAACAGCCCATTACTGAATACCAAATCATCAAGTCAGGTTTTAAAGGAGAAGGATTCTGTTTACTTACCTGACACTCTGGGCTGGTGCTCCTATCAGCAGAAAAATGCACCGGCCCGGGGTTATTCCAGCGAGCAGCAATTCTCTTCCTGCTTCTTCTTTCTTCAAATTTCCTGAGGCAGACGCATGTGCAGTAGAAAGAAATAGTGTCTTTTTCATTAAAGTTCGGCTTTTTTCGTTCTACTGCGCATGTGGCTGCCCCGGGAAATTTTAAGAAAGAAGAAGCTGGAAGAGGAGCGATCCGTGGCCGGTGCAGTTTTCTCCTGATAGTAACACTAGCCCAGGGTCAGATAAGTAGATACAATCACTTGGGTGTGCTTAAAGGAAAACTATACCCCCCAAACAATGTAGGTCTCTATTAAAAGATACTGAGTAAAACAGCTCATGTGTAAAACCCTGCTTCATGTAAATGAACCATTATCATAATAATATACTTTGTTAGTAGTATGTGCCATTGGGTAATCATAAATAGAAAATTGCCTTTTTAAAAAATAAGGGCCGCCCCCTGAGATCGTAAGATTCACTGTGCACACATACAAACCACATGTAAGGTCACATGAGCCAATTAACAGACAGAGTTCTGCCTTTTGCTTCCTCACTTCTTCCTGTTACAGTTAGTGTTGTAGTATTTCTGGTCAGGTGATCTCTGAGGCAGCACAGATAGAGTCACGAAATGGTGGTTCAAGGCAAGAGATGTAAAAGGGCAATATTTATGTAAATATATATTCCAGTTTGGTAAGATGCTTTAATATGTCATTCAATTTGATATAAACAATCTGTTGCTTAAGTATTCATTTTGGGGGTATAGTTTTCCTTTAACTTTTAGCACCCCAAGTAAAAACACCTTTACTTCTCCTTTAAAGGAAAACTATACCCCCAAAACAATGTAGGTCTCTATAAAAAGATATTGCATAAAACAGCTCATATGTAAAATCCTGCTTCATGTAAATAAACCATTTTCATAATAATATACTTTTCTAGTAGTATGTGCCATTGGGTAATCATAAATAGAAAATTGCCATTTTAAAAAATAAGGGCCGCCTCCTGGGATCGTAGGATTCACTGTACTGTATGTTAGGTCACATGAGCCAATTAACAGACAGAGTTGTGTCTTTTGCTTCCACACTTCTTCCTGTTACAGTTAAAGTTGAAGTATTTCTGGTCAGGTGATCTCTGAGGCAGCACAGAGACCATCACGAAATGGTGGCTCAAGGCAAGAGATGTAAAAGGGCAATATTTACTTAAATATATATTCCAGTTTGGTGAGATTCTTTAATATGCCACTTAATATGATATGAACTATCGGTTGCTTAAGTGTTCATTTTGGGGGTATAGTTTTCCTTTAAGGCAATATGAACAGGGCTTATATATATTGAAGGCTTGGTTCTACTGTCTATAAATGTAATGCATAGATTGAACAGCACCATCAACTCTTGAGTCGTTTAAAAAGCCTTTATTTGTGCTTTTGTGGGCATCACCGCAACGTTTCAGGCCATGCGGCCTTTTATCAAGCTGGCCTGAAAGGTTGCGGTGATGCCCACAAAAGCACAAATAAAGGCTTTTTAAACGACTCAAGAGTTGATGGTGCTGTTCAATCTATGCATTACATTGTTTGCCAATGGAAAGTGGCCATTGCAGATGTGCACCATCCCTAAAGAATATCGAGAATCCGTGTGCTGACTACTTCTTCTTCATCTACTGTCTATAAATACAGGTATAGGATCTGTTATCCGAAAACCCATTATCCATAAAGTTCTGAATTATGGAAGAACATCTCCCATAGACTCCATTTTAAGCAAATAAATTCACATTTTTAAAAATGATTTCCTTTTTCTCTGCCATAATATGATAGTACCTTCCACATGATCCTAACTAAGAGTAAGATTAAAATTTAAATGTTATTTTAGTAGACTAACGATATGAAGATCCAAATTATGGATAGACCACTTAATTGAAAAATCCCATATTGCAAGCATTCTGGATAACAGATTCTGTACCTGTATAGCATTTTACATTTATTATTTAGCTATTATTAGTGTAAGAACGGTTCTTGCAAGGTGGGCTCATGTTTAGGAAAGGCTGGGGCAGTATGCAGAGTCCTGTCCAGGCAGCAAGCAAGCTTGACCAGGCCAATCAATGACTGAATTAAAACATGATGAACAGTTCATACTTTGCTACATACAGTGACACAGTGCTGGTGCCACTCCAGCAGTTTGTATGAGTGTGAATAGGTGAACAATGTGGGCAGTTTCAGTCTGGGTCTGAGGTGTGAACAGTACAGGGCTTTAGGGGTATGAACAATATGGGGGTTGTTCATCAAGCTCCGAATATCCGAACCTGGTATAATTAATAGTTTTCGGAGCAAAAAAAAAAAAATTATTTGAGATTTATTAAAGTCCAGTGGTCTAAAAACTCTGAATCTGAAACCCCGGCATCTAAAAGCTCTCGAGGTCCGGTATAAATCAATAGGGAAGGTCCCAGTGTCTGCGCTGATGTCCGTACCAATATCTGACGATTTCGGGGATTCGCCACAAAAAACTCAGAAAAAAACATAGCATTTGCGGAAAACTCCAAGCAATTCAGAGTTTTTGGGGAAATCTCCAAAGTTTTCAGAGTTTTGCCCAACCCTATTTTTTCGGGCTTTTTTCTTCATAAATAAGGTCTATTTGGGAATTCGGAGTTGCTCGGAGCTGTTTATTAGAAATACTGAGATAAATTCGGACCTTGATAAATAACCCCATATATGTGTTACAGGTGTGAACAATGCAGGGGGGACATGAAAAAGATATACCCACCTAAAAAGGTGCTATATTTAAAGCAGTATTACCCTATATATACTGTATGTTTGCCTGTTCCCGTGCCTCTGGCGCTGGCTCTTGTTTTACATATTGTGATTTAGGCTTGAAGGGATACAAGTGTGAGCTGGATGAGGATTGTGAACACAATTGGACCTTGGGATTATACTATTTGGACATAATGCAGGGGCGATTCCAGGTGTGAACAATGCAGAAATTTACAGTTTGAATTTGAGGTGTAAACAATGCAGGGGCCAGTACTGATACATTTTAAGCCTTACACAAGGTAAGCAGACACAGCAGGCAGCCTTTAATAGATTTAACTATATATTTAATAGAACAGCAAGATTGTCAGTTGTCGATTGCTAGCATATAAGAAAAGGCTCACATTGGGAAAACTCAACCACATCAAGTAGGAGAAGAAAACTTGAAATATAGATCGCATTTTTAAAAATGTTTTCGTTTCAAAATAGTTTGAATGTTGAAAATATACCCCCCGCTCACTTTTGTAGAGGCTTCACAACTTTTAGTTGCTGAATGTCTGAATTCACACTTTTAAGAATTTTGGATTGATATATCTCAAAAATTCCATCTCGTAAAACTCCCATTAACAAAAAGATCAAGTTTGCTTTTTTTTGCTGCAATTATGGAAAAACACAAATTAAAATGTTAATACACTTACCACATACGCTCATATTCATAAAGCTCTGTATTCCAAAACACTTTCAGAATCACAATTAAAAAGATGTTTGGGGATAATATTCCCGACATAAAGATATTGATTTCAGAAAATACTCTGGTTTCAATACACTTTCTTCTATTTTTCTCTTAAGTTCCATTGCTCCAGCAATAAAACTTGGTACATTCCGGCTGTAACTGTGACAAAGTTTAGTGGTATTGCTCATAGCAACTGAACTACAAATCTTCATGTGCGCTTTCCAAAATCAGCAATACCGGATAATACTGGTAACAAAACCTCAGTATTCGACAAAGGATTGTTCTTTCCATTTGTGTTAAAGGTAAACTCTGACTAATGGTAATGTAACCCTATGTCAACTCAGCAGCTTCTTCTGAAACATGAGCTTCATTTCATCTCTTAAGTGTACGACTTTTGAATTGTAACAGAGAATTTTGAGTTTTTGTTTGAAGAATGAGTATAGGTTGTAATAATGGGGGCTGATTTGCTAACAATCATATTTCTATTCTTTTCACAAATCATATTTTGTCTCTAAAAAATAGTTTTTTAAATTTTTCTAAAACGAAAAATTCGAGATTTATTAAGTGTAAAAAACATAAAAAAGGCTAATACAAAGCCAAGTAAAAGCGGTCGAGGTCTTATTAAAACCAATTGGAGCTGGGCTGATCTTATTGTTATATTTTAGCCATAAAGACCTTTAGAGGTTTTCAGATTGCCCAAAAAACTGGAATTTTTTGAGGTTTTCTTTTTTTTAGCGCATTGTTGAGCATTTTTTCTGTTTGTACTTTTTATAGTCTGATCTTTTAATAACTTTCCTGACATTTGTGGTTTTAGAGAAAGTGAGTTAAATCGTGGTTTCAAAAAGCTCTAATACCATTAAAATTCCACCCTTAATAAATGAGCCTCCAAGTACAGGGTGTAATAATTCATTGTAAAGCAAGATGAAATAATGACTCTGCGCAAGAATCACTACATCTCCATTATTATATACATCACCCAACTATCAGTATTAAAACAGCAGCATCTTGTACAATACTGCCAGTGCACAAACCTATACATGTAATTAATCTAAATCTATTATACAATTAACACTAATTGGTAGTGTTCTTACACAGCTTCTGAATAATGGATCTGCTGAAATAAGATGCGGCTCTGATAGGAGACAAGGTCATTACAGTGAAGGATGTAAAACAAATAAAGTCACTGTTGACTCCAAATGAAATCAATTTACCGTAGTTCACTTATTAACACTGGTTATATTGTGTTGAAAACCAGACATTTCATGACAAATCAGCTTTCCACATAAAGAAAAATTAGGTGCTGCAGGGGGTCAGTTTCTGGACTATTTCTACCAATTAATTGTGGCTATATTCGTTTTCTCAGGTTTCACCCTTATTGTATCTGTATATTGTTTAGACCTGACAGCTCTGGGAATATAAGGTTAATTTGGAAAGGTCAATGTACAGAGTGTGCAATTACTAAGCCTCACTTCTGAATCAGCATTCTCTGTAAAATGACCCAAATTGATTTTGGCAAAATACAGAGTGGCTGTCGTTGATAAATGCGGTGCTTCTCCTATCTCATGTCTGCTCATTGGTTTGATATGCAAAGCAGACAAAGGAACTTTGATTAAGTTCAGGAGCATCATCATGTATCATGGGGAACTTCACAGCGGGGAATGATCAGCTTGCAGTTCACTGCTTACTTTTTTTGGTATATCATCTTAGTGCATCCAAGTTACAGAAATATGAAAATAAATATCCATGCACCAGGAATATCTAGGACAGCAAATAAATGTTCAGCCCTAATTTCACCCTTATTAACCTTTACTCTAAGTTCTAGAACAATATATAAGCATATTGCCCAATTTATATATCCTGAGCTTCAGGCTGATCTCCCCAGCCACTGCTCTAGAACCACTGGGTGGGTAGCTCCACATTTTGAGTAGCACATTGGGTATAAATAGTTCCTATTTTTTTAAAAAAAAAATAATTGAAGATTTTAAAATTCAGCCTGAGCAAATAAGATACTCAGATATAGATATACTAGTGAAAAAACCTAGCTCTGGAATACTATGTTTGCTCTGATTATACAGAATGTTTCATTTTAAACTAAATATATTATGGCTGCCATGCTAAAATATTTTGTATACCTAAGAAAGGCAGTTAGATTCCCATCAGCCAATCAGAAAACTGATCTACTTGTACAGGAGAATTTAGTTTCATGAACAAATTTTATACAACATAATAAATACCCCCCTAAATGTTACTGTGTTGGGGGCTCCTTGACTGAGATGCACTTGTGGATAAAAACCTGTGTAACTCTAGGCAGTATCAATCACTACCTACTTAAGCCTATAAAGGTCTGTCTTGCATAAAAAATGGCATTAACTCAAGGGACGAAAACATAATTTTGCCTTTTTATAGGTCCCTGGTAAGACCTGGAGTATGCAGTGCAGTTTTGGGCTCCAGTCCTTAAGATGGATATTAATGAGCTAGAGAGAGTGGAGAGGCATGCAACTAGTAAAAGGAATGGAAGAATTAATATATGAGGAAAGACTGTCAAGGTAAGCAGGGCCGGATTTCATGGGTGGGCACCCATAGACCACGTGGCCCTAGCACACATCAGCACTGTATTTTGTCACCCTAGGCCCAAGCTTTGTGGCGTCAGCTGAAGGTAAGGATTGTTTTTTCTGGGGAAAAGGAGCTTGCAAGAGGCCACAACTACTCTTTACAAATACATTAGAGGGAATTACAGATAGATAGTGGTGGATCTTTTCTCCTATAGAAAGACCAAAAAACAAGAGGCTACCCCTTTAAACTTGAGGAAAGGAAAACTTGAAGCAACTTAAGTGGTTCCTCAAGATCTAGTATAGGGATATTTTTATAGTGTATTGATAGGTCTGAAACAGAATATGGGAGACTGCAGGACTCTGCAGCAAATATGGCCTTAAATCATTTTCATATCAGTAAATTTATTGGCTGAGCCTGTGCCTCTTAAAAGGGATCTAAACTCTAAAAAATCAATGATGATAGGATGAAAATTTACTTAAGGTGTTTCTCTGAAATAATAATTATGCCTCAGCTCATAGTGATTAGTGTGGGCTAGCAAATGAAATACCATATTAATGTACTTAAGACCAGAATGGCCTATTTGTAATTATTTTTAAAATGACATTGCACTGTGTCCACATCTTTACTACTCTTTTTCCGTAGTTCATGTAATTACATTAGAAAATGAACATTGGATTGCGCCTGGCTTTTGACTTTGACAAGATTTCAATGTTAATCAAAGAAAAATGAGACCAGTTTAAACCTACACATGGAAAATGCATTTCTTGTTTACACCCAAGTCTCCAGGCCAGTGATCTTATTTGGCAGCTGGTTAAGAACAACTTTATACTGAATTAGTCATCATTATTTAAAAAAAAAAAAAAAATCATATTATTCCATCCCAAATCATTTTGTGACCTTTTAGAAATGCCAAAAGTTGTTTTATTAATTGTCACTGTAAAAGTATAGAAAGTATTTTTTTTTTCACTGCTGGAAACTGGGAATTTGTTGGCTGTACTGACAAACTTTGGCTGATTTAGAACACAGAAAACGAGGATTTAAAGGGGTGGTTCACTTTTATTACAGCTTTTAAATAATAAGGAGATACAGTCATTTACATGATATTTATAACTTGGTTTAATTAAAAAAAAATCAGTTGTTTCTAATATATCTACCAGCAGGGTAGTGCTGTATAAAATAGCTTTGCTCTGCAAGCCAGGGGATTCACATTGTAGGGTGGTGTCGCTTCTGTGCAGGCCTCTTCTCTTGCTGCTTCGGCTGTTGATCCAGTTGGCTGAATCGCGTCAGCCAATCAGATAACGGATATACAAATAAAGGGCGCGTGTGCAGTGAGCATCAGATTGATGTAGACAGGACCTTAGTCAGCTAGGGTGTCGCCATTCCTGCTGGCTTGGGCTGAGAGGGGAGACCTAAGAATCTATGCAGCACTACCGTTGTAGGTAGATATTTTAAAAACGATACATTTTTTTCCATTGAACCAAATTACAAATATCATATACATGACTATATCTACTTATTTTTTAAAACTGTAATAAATATGAACCACCCCTTTAACTTTACATACAAAGTTGCAGACACACCTTATATACTGTGTTGCTGCTTTGAGGAGCAATCATTGTTTGTTCATTGGCATGTTATATAGTACTGCCTACATTCTATATGAGACCTGTTATCCAGAATATCTGGGACGTGGGTTTTTCTGGATATGGCTATAAAGAGGATCTCCATACCTTAAAGGACCAGTAACATAAAAAAAATTGAAATATTTGTTTGTTTGTACTTAACAAAAAGACACTTTTAACTTTAAATTCACAAAGTCTTTATTAAGAAATAACTTACCGATTCTCCGCTTGCACTCCTCTTGAGAAACGGCGACAGGGCAACGATCCAGCATGCGAAGCTTGATTTCTCCTCCCTTCCTTCTATAGGAGATAGCCAGGGAGGAGAAATCAAGCACCACACAATGGATCGTCGTTTTTGAAGAGGAGCGCAAGCGGAGAATCAGTAAGTTATTTCTTAATATTAAGACTTTGCAAATTTAAAGTTAAAAGTGTCTTGGTGTTTTTTTTTCGGTAAGTACAAACAAATTTTTTTTTAAACTTTTTATGTTACTGGTCCTTTAAGTCTACTAAAAAATCTATACCTTAAAGGAGAAGGAAAGATTAAAATTAAGTAAGCTTTATCAGAAAGCTCTATATAAATGCACAATTTCTTTCCTTCTATTGTGTACACATGGGCTTCTGTATCAGACTTCCTTCCTTCAGCTTAAACCTCCTTGCCCTGGGCATGCGCATTTTTACTCTGGTATTGTAAAACATTCTACAGAATAAATATAGCATTGTAGCTTGCACTATTGCAGCTAATCTATTGGCAATAAAATGCCTCCGTAGCTTTCCTTCTCCTTTAAAGGAATAGTTCAGTGTGAAAATAAAAACTGTGTAAATAGATAGGCTGTGCAAAATAAAAAATGTTTCTAATATAATTAGTTAGCCATATATGTAATATATAAAGGCTGGAGTGAACAGATGTCTAATAAAACAGCCAGAATCCAACTTCCTGCTTTTCAGCTCTATAACTCTGAGTTAGTCAGCGACTTGAAGGAGGGCCAAATGGTACATTTCTGTTCAGTGAGTTTGTAATTGATCCTCAGCATTCAGCTCAGATTCAAAAGCAACAGATATGACCCATGTGGGCCCCCCTCAAGTCTCTGATTGGTTACTGCCTGGTAACCAGGGTAACCAGTCAGTGTAAACCAAGAGAGCTGAAAAGCAGGAAGTAGTCTTCTGACTGACATGTTATACATCAAATCACTCCAGCCTTTATACATTACATTTTTGGCTAACTAACTATATTAGAAACATTTTTTATTTGCACAGCCTATCTATTTACCCAGTTTTTAATTTTACACTGAACAATTCCTTTAAGGCTGCTAAAAAATCATGTAAACATTAAGTAACCCCAATAAGATTGTTTTGCCTCCAATAAGGATAAAAAAAAATCTTAGATAGGATCAAGTACAAGGTTCTGTTTTACTATTACAGAGAAAAAATAAATAATTTTTTAAATTTAGAATTATTTGATTAAAATGGAGTCTATGGGGCAAATTCAGTAAGATTCGTAGTTGCGCCAGGCGCAACTTCGCCGCGCTTCGCAGCGCTTCACCGCACTTCGCCAGGCGTAGTTTCGCCAGCGCTCCGCAAATTCACTAAAATCCGAAGTGCGCACAGGGGTAGCGTAAGGTTGCGAAGTTGCGCTAGCGTTGATTCGCTAAGTGAAGCAAAGTTACGCTAGCGAAGGTTAATTTGCATACGGCGCCAAATTCAAATTTCAATGGAGGAATACGTATCAGCACTACAAATGCCTAGAAAACCTTTAAAACAGGGGTGTCCAAACTGCGGCCCGAGGGCCAAATGCGGCCCAGGATGCATATGAATGCGGCCCAACTTGGTTCCCGAGGAAACGTCATGTCGCAAAGGATATATGAGGAGGGGGGACTCTGCCCATTGCCCAGTTAGCAATAATAATATAATAATAAGTCTATTTAATATCCAAGTGTCCCATATTCCAGTGTATAGCTCCATCTGGTTATCCAACTGGCATTGTAGTTCTTTTCTGTGTTTTTCCTTTACTTTTACAAATCAAACATGTTTGTGTATTTCATATGTGGCCCCAGACAATTTTCCTTTTTCCAATGTGGCCCTGCGAGCCAAAAGTTTGGACACCCCTGCTTTAAAACATCAAATAAAAATTTTATTTTGCCCTACACATGTGCCCAGGTCTAGGTAAGTTGCCATGAGTCAGGAAATGTAGGGGGGAAGGAGGGGAGCCCTAAAAAAATTTTTGATCTTTTTCAGCCTATCACCCATAATGTAGAAAACATACCAGCGTTTTTTGGGACTTAGAAAAAATGTTGACTTTTTTTGAAGCAATCCCTATCTACTCTATTGCGTTTCGCCTGGTCTGAGGTGGCGAAGGAAGTCTAGCGTAAAAGGTAGCGTTCAGTACACTGCGCACGTTAGTGAATTTGCGTAGTTACGTCCGTAGCAAAAATTCGCCAGGCGTTAGGGTGCGAAGTAACACTAGCGAATCGACGCCAGTGTTCGTTAGTGAATTTGCAAAGTAACGAAAATGCCCAACGCTAGCGAATTGACGCTAGCGTTCGGCGCTTCGGCGCTTAGTGAATTTGCCCCTATGGGAGATGGCATTCCTGTAATTTGGAGATTTCTGGATAATGGATTCCATACTTGTACTACAGTTTAGCTTACTATAAGGTGAACACTGAGCCTTGACAATACTTGTTTCCTTACTGATTACTACCAATGACCAATCACAAAGCAGCATTATAAGTTCTTCTCTATCTGATCCAAAAGATGGCACATCGGCACATTTCCAGTTTTTTTGGAATGTAACAATCGGATATCTTGTAATCAATATACCAAAGGCTTCATTCTTCTGTTTGTAAACAACAATCACGAGTCTTATTTATCTTTAGTAGTGTTAGATTAATGTATCTCATCTAAAAAGCCCAAAGCAGTCCAGTCCTTTTATAACAACATCTATTCTATGAGTGAAATACAATAATAAAATTAGACCAGCATAATAGTCAGTTAAAAAACTAGTAGCCGAACGCTATAATCTATCTTTTATGGATATCCAGTTTTTCCACCCCAGTCAAGCCTCCATGGATTCATGGCAAAATTCTGTTTTATGAGTATAACACTAATAACAGTTCCTTTACCCACAGTCCTTGCCAATGGCCTCAAACTATTTTAACATCACATATTAATCATAAAAGTGTACTGAAGCTAAACCCAACAGGTCTATAACTATAACGTTTCCATTTTATTCGTTCTTTAATAGACGTTACGAGATATTATGCACATAGACATTTTATGGCACTGCCCTGTCAAATATGATTGAGTCTTATATTAAATGCTCTTATGAAGACAATTCTTTTTAACATATTTTTTGCTGTGGTGGGTTTTGTAGCACTTTGTGACATATGCTTTTTTGATGTTTGTGCGTCAATCCTTGAAAAAATGTGCTGATATTTAAAGAAGTAGATTAGTAGGAAAAAAGTGTTGGTTTGCAGTGAAAAACAAAAGGATATTGGCTTTAAAGGGATCTATCACATAAATAAAAAATTTAACACAAGCTTCATCTTACTGAAATAAGAAACTTTCTAAATATAATCAATTAAAAATGCAGTGCTATTTCAGAAATAACCAATATATTCTTCACTCTCCCCCTCTCAGAAATCTGTCTCTCACTTTCTCTTCATGCAGGAGGGGGGGAGTCAAATTTGATTGACAGTTAGGTCTAATGCATCCTTGGGGGGGGTTGCACCATTTGCCTAAAAGATGCATTAGAGCTCAGTCTTTCAAAATGACTGGCTCCTGTTTCTCTGCATGCATGGTGTGTGCCAAAGTCAGTTGTTTTGTTTGTGATGGAGTTGGTTATTTGAGTTAACGCTAATACATCTGATAGGAAAGGGAGCCCCCTTAAAAGACATAGTAAACCTACTGTCAATCAAAATCTGCCCCCCGACTTCTGCATGAAGGGAGTATGAAAAGTGACAGGTTCCTGAGAGGGAGACAGTGTAGAGTAACTTGATTAATTCAGAAATGGTGCAGTGATTTTAATTGATTATATTTAGAAAGTGTCTTATTTCAGTGAGATGAAGCTAATATCACATGTTCATGATATAGCTTAAAGGACAAGGAAAGGCAAAAAAATAAAATCCCATTTTTACTTTCTTTAATGAAAAAGAAACTAATCTCCAATATACTTTAATTTTAAAATGTGTACAGTTTTTATAAGAAACCTGACTGTATGCAGTGAAATTCTCCCTTCATTTACTGCTGTGGATAGGAATTGTCAGATGGTCCCTAACTGCTTAGCAGGGAAACAATCATACTTATGAACAGCAGGGGGAGCCCCCGCCTTACTTCCCAGCCATGCAGAATTCAAGCAGCTTTGTTTATGACTATTCCTAGAAGCCCAGACCACACTGAGCATGTGCAGGGTCAGGGTCAGGCAAAGATGTTTAACAAAGTTAAAAGATGACAGGACCCTGTGGCCAACTTTGAAAGCATAAATCGTTTGTTTGATTAGGCTTTGTGGAGCAGTAAGTTCATGCTTATGTTTAGTATACAAAATACAGCATTTCTAGCCTTATTCTATTTTAGACTTTCCTTGTCCTTTAAAGTGTGACTCCTTTTTAGTGGCTAACAACACAGGTGTATTAAAAATTAAGCTTTTTGGTGCTAAGCATTCAACTAAGCAAATCCTGACTTAAAGAAGAATATAGAGGAAATGCTTAATATCTTAGCATGATGTTACACATTTCCTCTATATTCTTCTATTTTTAAGTCAGGATTTGCTTAGTTTTGTGCTCTAGTCTGTGCATTATGAAGGCCTCTCTTGTCTACAGTTTTTGTCTCCCTGCCTAAACCTTTATTTGAATCTCTCCCATTGTATATTTGTACTCTTGCCCTCCTATAAATAACCTGCTGTGATTCAAATGTAAAGTTCCACATTCTTTCCACTATGGAATTTCTTGCAAGGGATGAGCATAGTCAATCAGCAAAAGCACAGTGTGTCATAGAATTGTCTTTGTGTACAGTTTGTTTAAGGAGAAATAGATGAATGGTAAAAGGGCATGGTGCATTCAGGGTGTAAACTCAATGGTATGGGTCTCAATATTGGAAACCAGCATTTTCCTTATGTGACAAAGTGGTTTTGTGTCCCAGGTTGCTGGGACTAGAAAGAAAGCTACCACGGCATGATGAAATGAAAAGACAATGGAATATCTGTAGAAATTATTAGATATTAGCAAACAGTAAGGGTAAGAGTACATAGGTAGAGAATATAAAGGAATTAGGTTGTCAGGAGAAGACAACACAAGGTTTGATGATTTAATGTGGCACCCATGACAAGATTCACAGCAGGGACTGGAGCCCAAGGTTCTGTGGGCCTCACTAGTTGAACTGCCACAATTTCTATAAGCCTGGGCCCATAGCACTCATCAATCAAGACTGGCTTTCACGAGTTCATTAGCAAGCTCCTGCTTGCTCTTCCAATATGGTGGCACCCATGGAGGCAATGTGACATCAAAATGGTGAAACGTCGGCATCGACGTGATGATGCATGATACATGTGACATCACCTAGCTGCGGTTTGGTGCCATTTTCAAAATAAAAGGATGCTCAGGAGCCAGGTTCAATGCCCAATTATTGGTCCTTCGTAAAAGTTGCTGCATGTTTTCTAAGTTATTGGTTTCTTTAGTTCTTGACTCCTTGCCTGTTCCCGACCATTCTGATAGCTGCCTGTTGTTACTGGTCTTTTAATCAAAGAGACCACTATAGAACAAGTGTAATTACAAAATAAAGAATATCCTATTCAATGAATAATTTATCATAAGCATATTTTATTTACAATGCAAAAAGTAATCCACCGAGTACGCAGATACTGCGTGATCTACTGTATCCTGATCCTGCTTTCTTTTGGTTCATGGTGTGTGCATTGGTGCAATGGTGTAATGCCATCACTTGAAGATTCTTCAAACCAACAAAACTTTCTTCCATCTGATGCATGTGTCCTCACTGAATTCCTAGGAGCGCTACTTCTACTAAATGTTATATATAATGTTCTGCACTGTATTTTGCTTCCTGACCTACTGTATGTCTAGTTATTGATATCAATGATTTGTCTGCCATAGAATTTGTGGTGGGGGCTGTTAACAATCTGGCTGCCATGTGCTACCTTTCCACATTTGATTACTGGCAATGAGCAAAACTCATGACATGGAAAGAGATGTGTTGGCTGCCGGCAGTACTGTTGGCGGCAAAAAGGGGCAGAATCTTATCCCTACTCACCTGGGTGTGCTTTAGGACTGCTGTGTACCCCCTTAGAGGAAAGTTGGCAATAAATCATCTTCGGACACTCCATAGTGACATGGCCTAGACGTTTATGGGGTTGTAGCCCTGTAATTAGGGTGATTTGAAAAGAAATGTTAAGTTTTGTAAAAGGAATACTAACATATTTGTAAATAAAATGGTTGCTCTGCCTTTTCCAGGATATCCTGGGAGAGCAGCAGTTTTTCACAAATATTTTAACAAAAGTGACAAGAAACTATGGTACAATACAGATAGGACATTATCAGTGAGACAACTATTAGGGGCCTATTTAATTTTCAGGGTTGGGAAAAAAAAACTTGCACAAAAACAGTGACAAAATCTTTGCAATTTTTAATTTCGATTGATCGAATTTAAAATGGATTGATTTTGATTTTTAAGAAAAAAATGCATGCATTTTTACAAAGAAAAAAAGTCTCTAGAATACTCTTATGAATGCTTGAGAATATTCTTCGGACCCTATTAAACAATAAACCCACAAAAAGTAGCCAGAAAAAAACTTGGCAGTTAAAAGCTGGTGAGATTCATTAGAAGTCAATGGGAATTTTACTCTAACAAATTCATGTATTTATTTCCCCACTTCATTAAAACATGTGAGTTTTTTTCTTAAATAAAGTTCGAGAAAAAAAGAAGTGTAGCATAAATAACATTGATATTTCAAGGTCAAATGGTATGGAAAGTTATTGAATGCTTTTTAATAACAATAGTGTTCAGAATCCCAGTTGTAGGCTGAACTAGCATTACTAAGCACTTTTGTTCAATTTGAACTAGGAATTTTGTATATTAAAACAAAAGAGTCAGAAACATACCAGAAGATGGAGCAAGAACGTTATACAAACTTTTACACTACATGATAATAAGATGTTTCTTACTTAAAAGCCTTCCTATTATATTAAAATTAAATGTGAAATTAGTTGGTAACGCTGTCGGTATTTCCTTGTCCTTGAGGTTGCATAATGTTCAGTCTGTGCTTTACAGGGTTATTATAAATGAACTATTTCAAGAATTATATTCACATGCAGTGCTAAATACATCACTTTATGCCTTTAACATCATGTGTGTCGTTCCCTTCTCAAAATACATCAATTTTTTAGAATATTTTTACACTAGGTGGCGCTGGCATATATAGTTCAGTCTCAATCTCCCATTGGCTGAAAGTTTAATATTATTGCTGCCTTAGTGTGAAGATACCTGTCCCCGCCGCCTCACTTGCAGGGACACCCACAGCCACCTTTCAAGTAGGATTGCAGTCCTTCTTCTGGGCGCTCATTCGTTTGGCTTTGACTCGTGCGTCCATTGGCGTGCAAATTCAAATTTGGGTTTGACCTGTCCTTCAAACCCTTGTCAGCCCAGATTGAGGTGTGACTATGCCTGTGGCACACTTTTTCCCAGTAGACCATCAAGAGCCTTTAGTTGGTAAGAATCCCAACAATGACCTTACATTCTATTGCCAACCAGTAGGGTATTCAATAAAGGACCAGAGATAAAGTTATTTAATTATGCAGCATAACTATTCCATCATCAATAGAAGGCAGTGGTAAGTTTGGGGATATAGAAATTCCATCTTGAATTACTATTATCTGCGCATGATGTTGAGCAGGGATCCCATGAAGATTCATGTATAACCCTATAAGATGGAATAAAGAGGATGGATATCTACAAGATTTGGTGCCCCATGCCCCTCCACTGTTTCCTGTGGGCATGAGGACAAAAACTGTTCATACTAAATATGCATAAAATAGAATACATTGTAATTTTATAGTGATATTCTTTAGAAAAGAGCCTTTTTGCTGCTTGGATCCAGCATTGCTTTTGTATTTAGAATTGTTTTGGGGATATCATGTTTACTTGAGAGTAAGATACATTATTAAACAATCTAATTCAATTAGCATTTTCAGCTGACTCAAAATTGCAAAGACATGGGTAAAAAAGGCTCATCTCTTCATAAACTTATGTTATTTATAAAAGATGACTGTCACTTTCCGTATTACAATGAAAACTATTAATGAAAAACATTAGTTATAAACAGAGCACTTCTAATTGCCCAGTAAATATTTGATCGCATGGAGTTTTTCTTCTGGGTACCCTGTTTCTCCTGCACTCCAATGACATACAGGCAAGTTAATTGGCTCCTATGATATGTAACTTAGATTGTAAGCTCCACTGGGGCAGGGCCTGATGTGAATGATGTATACTCTCTGTAAAGTGCTGCAATATGTTGGGGTTATTTAAATATATAATTCGCGGCAAATTTCCACGTTTCACAAATAAAGTCACGAATTTGCCGCAAAAATTTGCTGGCGTCAAAGTTTTTAAGACACTGGCGACAGAATTTTGACACTGGTGACAATTTGCTGGCATCAGAGCCGCTGTCAAAGTAGTTGCCAGCGCACATTAAAGTCAATGGGCACCGGAGTCTAAATTATTGCCGGCATCGATTAATGGACGCCCATTGACTTTAATGTGCGCCGGCGACAACTTTGATGATTGCGCCAATTTTGCTGCTGTCAGATTGTCACTGGCATAAAAATGCACACTTCGCAAATTTTTCGCCCATTTCACGAATTTCGGGGGAAATTCACGAATTTCATGGCAAAGCGAAATTGGACAAATTGGACAAATTCGCCCATCACTAATAATGATATAATAATACTAGACCCCCAATGTCTCACTTCATTATTTGAGATTCTTATATTTCCCTCTATTCTATTCTAGGTTCTTTTATTAATTCTTTTTGTTGGAGGTTGTTAAAAATGTAACCTGTTGCGATATATTTAATACAATGCTACAGATAAAATGATTCTGTAATAGTGTATTTCGTATATTCTTTTCCTAGCCCTGTATAATAATTCTACCTGGAAATATTCTATTACTTTGTGCTTTACATATGCATTGACATATCTGTGTATGTGTTGAGGTTAGGGCCTCCTCTTTAAAGCCCTTTCTGACTTTTTCTGGCGATTGGTTTTATGTAACGGACTAGGTTCTTGTTCAGATTGTGCTGTAGGAGCCCCTAATTAAAAAGGGTCATTAGCATTAAAGGGAAGTGCCCTGTTGCTTAAAATATACATTTTTGGGTGGAGGACTCCTTTAAAAATAGAAGCACTTCATAGAAACAGTTTAAGGTACTGTAATCCCTTTCTCAAGCTAACACACAGTCACACAAGAATGTAAAGAACAATACAGGAAGTGACATACAGGATATAACATCATTGGTTGCTAAGTTACCGCAAAACCTAACCTTTTACTAATGTACATTATCAAATAATCAAACTTCCATAAGGCTAGAGTCAAACACAAAGGTGCAAATAAAAATACAAATATACATATATATGGGCTTTTTTTTATAGACTCAGATAAAGGTGCATGTTGCTGTTATCACCTCTAAGAAATTATTTGTATTTTTATTTTCTTTAAACCTCTATGAATATTTGAAGTTTTTATGAAGTATTGCATACCTTCATGGCACTAAATAAATATATTATTTGCTTTTATGAATATAATGGCAGACGTTTAATTAATTCTGTATTTTCATCATATGTTTGCTGGGGGTTAAGCTCTCTGGGCATCATTGCTAGCCTATAGTCAGAACATATTTTCATTTAGTCTGGTGTCAGGTGCTAATGGCTGATACTCCTTCTTATTTTATATTATACTATACTTTATCCTCTAAGCTATATCTTCTTGACTTCTTACCCAGAACAATTTTCTACTCAAATTCCCTTTTTCTTCATCCCACATTGTTTCTGTTTAATTTTTTGGTTTCTTGTTTTCATTTTCTCTTATTTTATTTTCTGTTGTCACCTGTTTTAACTCAGTCACACTGTCTCTCTCTTCCATTTTTATAAACACATTGCTGAAGTGTTTCAATAATGGCAGAAGCAAGGCTCATCTAGATTGGTGAGAAGTGTCAGACAGACTATTGCGAAAATCAAAATGTAATATGTTTTATCATACTGAAACGATCTAAAAATAGTGGATTAAAAATTCTGTGCACTTTCTGAAATAATTGAGTTACTTTGCTGTATCCCTCTTTATCGTCTGTCTCTCTTTTGTGTCTATTCATGTGGGAGTCTAATTTTGATGTACAGTTAGGTCTAGCCTTTGTAGGGGGGCTCCTTTTGCCTAGTAAATGTATTTGAGTTCACTCTTTTAAAATCACCAGAAATCCTGTCTTTCTACATGCATGATACTGCATGTGCCAAATGCAGTTATTTTGTTTGTGCTGGAAGTCATTTGTTAGCTCTAGTGCTAAGAAAGGGAGCTCTGCCCTAAAAGTTAAGTAGATGTAAATGTGAAAATCTGACTCCCAATTCCTACAGAGAGGGGGATGGTGTTGTGAAGAGTAACCTTTTTTGATTATTTTAGAAATGGTACAGAATGTTCAAATGATTATATTTACAAGCATGATGAAGCTTATATGAACTTTTCATTTTCACAATAGTTCCCCTTTAATTTGGGGCTCACACAGGTGAACCAGCAGACTTGTCTAACGCTATCGTGATGGTTGTACATATATCACATGTACAATAAATGATAAACAGAACAGAGAACAGGAGAACTCAATAAGCAGAATAAATATGATTATATAAAATATAGCTCTGTGTTTCTTTGATAAAGACATTCACATTTTCTTCTCTAAATCCCAGTTATCATAGGCAAATTAAAAAGTGATTACTGGATATTCAAGCCAGATGCTATGTTTCAGTCCATGCTAAATATCTTGCAGCTGAAGCTTATCCTTATGAATCAAGTAGAATTTATTAGTGTTGTGCAACCCACTGCTTAAATCTTTAATCTCAAATGTTGCTTTATTGAATTTAAAAATAAATGCTGGGAATGAGTTTGTTAGGAAATAACAGAATAAAGCATTTTTTACCTAAATTCTAGAAGTAATTTCTGAAACTTGTTGTATACATTTAAATAATACATTGTTGATCTAATAAAGACATTGCATGTTATGTGGTATGCAGAGGTACTTGTCTTCGATTCGAAGTAAAAAAAAAGTAAAAAAACTTCGACTTCAATACTTCGCCAACTTAAACCTGCCGAAGTGCTATGTTAGCCTATGGGAACCTGCCGGAGCATATTTCTAAGGTTTTGGGTATCGAAGGAAAATCGCACGATCGTACGATAAAATCGTTCGAACCGTACGATTCGAAGTACGATCGTACAATCGGAATACGATCGTACGATGAATAAAATCCTTCGAATTCGAATGTCGGAGGATTCTATTCGATGGTCGAATTTCGAAGTATTTTCCACTTCGAAATTCGACCCTTAATAAATCGGCCCCTAATTGCAGTTTTAAAAAAATGTTTATTAAGTGGACTCTAAACAGCATATGATCATATAATGCTAGAATTCGAAAGTCAAAAAAGCAATAAAGATAATCCAAATTTTGCACTTGACTTGGAGCACTGTTTTGGAAAACAAGCCCTAGTATCTTTCAAACAAAAGAACAACAGTGATTTAGACTTTTACATACCTTTATGTATATTGAATTCTAATGGGCATTCTTGCCCAAGTTAGAATGTTAGCAAGTGCCTGAAGTATTTTATTTGAAGAATTTATTTATATTAAATAAAAACAATATTAAGTTTCTCTTTAAAAGACACTTTAAAAATCACTGCAAGTTGTGTACATTATGAAGGCATAGCTCAATGGAAATACATTTTCTCTTTGCAGGTGTATTTACATAGAAATAAGAGCTGCTATATTACCTGCCTGAAACCATTTTATACTTCTGCTGGATAGTTCAATAAATTTAGTCACTGTGAATTCTGTAGAGAATACTGCACAAAGGTAATAAATTATACAGACTGTAAACTAGATCATCATAATTTGCTGTGTAAAGAAGGTATAGAGTCCCTCAAAAGATTTATTCTGCTATATTCACAACTCATAAGGTGTTAGTAAAATAGACAGGGTCCATAGAATGGTAACAAAGCTAATAATGGAATGGTGGTTCTCAGTTTTGAAGACAGGCTAGGCAAGTATTAGAGAAGAGCTGCTTAAAGTAATACTGACACTAAAAAATGAATTTTAGCATATGAATGTACATTAAATGTTACCTATAGGTCATGTTGATCATTTTTTGCTGAGAGGTTTGTTTTTGTATATAATTGTTAGTTGAAGTTCCTAAGCCTGACTCTCTGACACTCTGACACTCTGACTTTGCCAACCTGACTGTCTCATCTCAGCCTGTTAGTTAGAGTTTCTAATGCTAACAGACTTCTGCTTCACAAATATGGCAGCCCCCTCATACAGGAACATGGGGGATCAGACAGGTAATATAAAAGCTTCATGCCAATATTATAATAGATGTAAAAAAAAGTTTAATTTCAGGTGTCAGTATCTCTTTAAGGCATATAATCACTTTGTATATACACGAAGGAGATTTATAAAAATGCAAGGTTGTTAGCTTATTTAGGAAAAAAACTAGACAAAATATTCCCATGCACGTTTTCCTTGGGAAAAAAGTTGCATACTAGTGGGAATGATATTGTTCCATTAATTTTCAGTGAGGCTGAAAATCACAAATGTTTTATATGGGTAAATAAATAAAATTTTAAGAGAATATTTCCAGTGACTTTGGCTTTTACTTGACAAGCTTTTTTTAGTTATGTCACATTCGGTATCCCGAAACCTAGAACAAATGTCATGGTCCCGGCTCACGCTTCTGCTTATGACATCCACCTTTCATGTTAGGAAGGAGCCCTTCACTACTCAGATGCCACCAGGTCTTAAAGTGAGAGGACCAAGGTGAGGATTCTGGGCAGGCAAGGGAACTGGAAAGTGTGACAGTTTATAATGATGATAACTTACCCTGGTGGTCCTGTGGCTCTCCCTGGTGGTCTAGTGGCCAGTGGGCCGCCCCTCTGGCGGAGACGGCCGCCACGTGCATCCTTGTTGCTCCTGCGCCGGTTCCCCTATGGCTTGCGCGCCTGCACTCTTCCGGGTTTATGCGCTGGCGTGATGATGTCACGACTCAATGGCGAAATTCAAACTATTTAAGGTGATTTCAGTGTTTAGCACATGACCTGTTGTTAGGTTCTATTTGTTGGTTCCTGGGTGCTATTTCTACATGAATCCTGTTTATCTTCTGGTTTTTGACCCTTGGCTTGACTGACTATTCTGAACTCTGTACCCTAACCCTTGCCTGACTGTTTATTCTGAACTCTCCAATTTGACCCTTGCCTGCCTGATTATTCTACGCTCTCCAATCCTGATCCTAGCTTGTCTGACTATTTCTAGAACTCTGCCTGCACCAACCCAGCCTGTCTGACTATTCTCTACACGCTGTGTTATCTGGCCTGTCTTCCAAGTTGTGTTGTCTTCCATTCCAGTATCCTTGGTAAACGATCGTGCCCCTTTGATCGTCCAGAACCTTTGGCTTTGCTCCTCTCTTAATAAGACCTGGCGGCATCCAATTAGCTTAGGGCTCCTCCCAAGGTGAAAGGGGGCTGTTAAAGGCAGAAGCAAGAGCCGAGACCAGGGAGCCTAGCACTGGTTCTGGATTTAGGGTGCCAAACGTGACACAGTAGGAATGGGGTAAGAGTAAGCGTAGCCGTGGAATGGGCCAAGGTTAATCCAGCAGAGTAGTCCATAGCAGGCAAAGGTTGGTTAAGGCAGCGATACATCGGTTGTCAACGACAGGCAGGGGTCAAGGAACAAATAAGCAGATTAGAACTGCATCCAGGAACTATCTAGGATAGACAAGACACCTTTAAATATTTTAATTGGGTGCCAAGCGCAATGACTTCAACAGCAGAACGCCAAACAAAATAGACACTTGCATCAACTCTTAGGGAAGAGGCTGCGGGTGTCCCTGTGAGGAGATTGGCGGGCATCCCCACTGCCCCACTAGACCCTAGACCACCGTACCCCTAGGCCCCTTAGCATGAAACTAATGTTTGAGATGGTCAGCATGGATATTCGAGGCTGGAATCCTAATTCCTTCTCAGGACCATAACCTTTCCAGTGTATTAGATATTGCAATTTACCTCTGGAAAGGCGGGAATCCACTTGCATCTGTACCAAATATTCAGGCTGACCTTCCACATTAATTGGAGGAGGAGCAAAATTCTGTCGAACAGCTCTGGTATTCTTTAACAAAGAAACATGAAAAGTGTTAGAAAGCTTCAGTTCAGGAGGAAGTTCTAATTGGACAGTGTTGGGATTAATAATTTCCAATACAGAAACCAACAAGACATGTGTGCCAACTCTTAGAGAAGAAGCTGTGGGCGTCCCCACTGCCCCACTACACCACCAGGTACCTTTACAGGAGACTTTTCACTTTTTTTTTCTTTAATAAATTCTGCTGTTTTAAAGGTTTCAGAAAATACTTGAACTTGTCCATGTTTATCTCTATGTGTTTCTCGAATTGAGAAAAAAGCACCATCTTGATTTTTATTAAATTACCCCTAAGGGGCCAGTTTTTATTAAGCGTAAAAACCATGAAAGGTGGTTATGAGAAAGAGATCACGAAAAAGTCAATGGGAGCTGTCTTTAACAAATTTTTAAATTATTAGTTACTTCAAGGTTTTCGAATTTTTCGAAGGTTATTTCTCTTGTAAAAGTATAAAAAACAGTAAAGAGTTATTTCAAGGTTTTTGTATTCTTATTCAGGTTCATTCCCCATTTTTATTCATTTGCGCTTTTTATATTTGGATATTTTAATAAATAAGTAGAATTAAAAAGTAGACATTCATGCTTTTTGAAAATGTGAGTTTAGTCATGGTTGAAAAAACCTCTAAAACAACACAAAATCGAATTTTGATAAATAGGCCTTTAGGTAATACATTAAACTCTCTGGTGCTTTATCAACCAACAGACCTTTGTAGAGAACATAAGGACATCCTTTGCGGATACACAACTACACTTGTGTGCCAAATAACTTGTGCTCATGTGCTTTACTGTATTTTCCACTGACGGAATCTATTTTTAGTAATAGCTTTGGTAGGTTGTTTTTATTCACCTTTTTTATGTCACCCTGTTCAACAAGGCCCTTAATGAGACGGTGACTTAGATTTCCTCTTGGGAGTTAACACTAGCCAGAAGATATGGTTACAGAAGAGTGGCTTTTCACCATTGTTCACTATATATTTATACAGTGCCAGCAAACATTGCATGAGTTCTGCAGTTAAGCAAGGGCAAGATATCAAAAAGTCAAAAGAACATGATTGGATTCTATGAATGTGTTTCAAAAAAGAAATATATCACCTGTTATGTTACTTAAAAAATGTAATATAACATAAAATGTAATTTAAACATCTAAAGTCTGAAAAGCTTAATAGGATTTTAAAGTTAATTTAGTTTCATCATGATGTCATTAGACTTACGGCATTCTATTTTGAATTAGGAGATCTAATATGGCATCTGTCTTCGTGCAATGTCACGTGTTGACTGTGTCGTAAAAGGTGTTTTTTGACGTCTTACATCATCTATAAAGACGTCTAGTGCTTACTGTTGTATTTAATTTAATTTTGTTTAGACTTGGGATAAAGTGCTAAGAATGCTAGTTATGAACCTGCTCCACTGACAGTGCTGAACTTGGTTTTATGCCAGAGTCTGAGCAATCAAGTCTGTGGTAGGTATAACCGCCATATAATTCTACTGTGTTGGCTTGCATGGGGACAGTGCAAGATGCTGGTTATACTGTACCCTTTTCTATCTCAACTGGCTTTGTGTTAGTGTAATTAAGGAACTCATAATGAACATATTTAGCTGCCTTTCTATAGTTTCTAATTACAGACATTTGTATTTCCCAGATTTGAACCAACAATTTTTTAATAAATTTACACATGTACTTCTTCTTTGCTCAGTGCTGATATAGTAGAACCTCCATTTATTTTTTATAGGGGGTGTGCTGTAATGATCAGTTAGGCGTATGTGCATGGAAATTTTTAGTTTAATGATGTAACCCTATTGTGACAACTCGTGTATATAGGATGTACACTCAATAAATTACATTTTTCTTACCAATGCAGGGCCTGAATCCCCTTTGCTATATGAAAGATACTGGGAACGATTTTAATGCACAACACCTAGTGGGATTTGGAAAACATCTTCAATTAGCCCCACTAGGAGCAATAATCAAACACACGAGTGCAGTATCACCTCTTCATTGGAAGAAACACTCATCACACTCCACAAGGTTATTAGATTTCCTGATATTAAAGTAGTTTTTAAAATTTTGCCAAAGGGTGGAAACTTATGTTTTTCTTCCTTTCTTTTAATGCAATCCTTCTTTCATGTGTGTGTTTATATTTATATCTATCTACAGTACATATATAGTACTTGAAAAGACCAGCAACACTGGATTTTATATACAGCACAATATATTCATATTTTATATACATTACTCTTTGAGTAAAGTATATATTGTTTTACAGTGCACCCGGGTACACAACTGAAGCCACTCTTTGATTAGGTGTATCCTTATATTTATACAGTAGAACTCTAACTTTACCTTTTTCAGGACACTCGAAAAAATGGTTTAAAATACAGGAAAATGTAAAATCAGGGGAATGAATTATATATTGGTTATATCTTAGTTGCCTCTCATGTCTGTTTAGTTTTTTTTAAATTGTATTATTATATTTTTAGTTTTCTAATATAAATGTTCCGTATAAATGGTGCCACATTAAACACTGGGGGACTGGAAAATTGGCCTAAGCATTTACATTGGTATTTTTATAAACCCTATGACCCCTCTAGAGGCCTCTCACCACCCTACAGAACCAGACCACTCCATACACAATACTGCCTTGTTGGCCTTACCTGTTCTTAAAAAGCAGACTAGCTCAGAAGGGTTGGTGTCTGACATCTCAAGCTGCTTGACATCATTTTCCAATGATTTTGTGTCAGGAGAAATGAGGACCTGACTTCAACTGTATGTGGGTAACCAAACTGGGAAATGATCTGCTTATCTGTCAACCTCACCAAGCAAGGGGCTCTTTAAATGGCCAACTGAAGATACAAGGTCTTTTGTAAAAAAAAAAAAATCACGATAGATGTGTACAGAGAAGTAGTAATAGTTTCCAAAATAATTTTTAACTTTTTAGAATTTTTAGTTTACCTGAAAATATTGTTTTCCAGAGTGGGCAATAACATATAACTGGCTGTAGTTTATATAAATTCAACATTATACAACTTGTAGACTCATATAGGGGAACCATCAAGGATCCATACACATATTATAGAGTGTTAACAGCAAGGATCCAGAAGGCTAAAAAGCCATTTGCTTCTCATTACTAAATATTTTAAATATTAGTCTGTCATAAGCCTGTTATGATTAATGGAGTACTGTATATTTTGATAATACAAAATAAGCAATGGACCTAAAGGCTACGATTATAAACCAAACAGAAACAACAATAACATTTTGTGCTTCTAGTGTAAACCAAGAATAAGGTCATTGTATTGTTGCAGTCTAATGCAAATCAATATTGTGAGTTCTCATATTTGTACATTTTTTCCTATTTCACCTATTTATATTCAATACATTTCTATTCCACTGAAAATGTTTTATTATTGTCACCTTACTATTTGTGACTAGTCTTTTTATAAAGTATTTCAACAGACAATTCCTACTCATTAAAAAGTTTATCATCTCAAAGTCATCAGTATTATATAAAATTAATGAAATTTACTAAATATATCACTATTTCAAAAGAATGTCCATCTGATATCAGCAAGTGTTTAATGTTTCTATTATAAATTGACATTGACAGCTATTTTCATAGTAAAGCTATTCTATTGTGTCAAGAAGGCTGAAAAGCTTTGACATATAAATACAAATACATACATACATATAAATGTTATGCCATTCAAGCACAGCATGCATTAAATTTGATATACACAGATCAGGATATTAAAAGCACAAGTTAAAAAAAAAAACTGAACGGTGCTCTAAAAATACAGAAACATTGAAAACCTCTAAAAATTCAAGGTTTTCAGACAATTACTGGTAAAAAAATCTGAAAACCTCTAAAAAGTCCTAATGGTTAAAAAAAGGTCAACTAGGATCAGAACAGCTTCTACAGGTATGGGATTTGTTATCCAGAAACCCGTTATCCAGAAAGCTCAGAATTACAGAAAGGCCGTCTCCCATAGACTCCATTTTATCCAAATAATTCACATTTTTGAAAACAGGTTTCCTTTTTCTCTGTAATAATAAAACAGTATCTTGTCCTTGATCCAAACTAAGATATTATTAATCTTTATTGGAAGCAAAACCAGACTATTGGGTTTATTTAATGTTTACATGATTTTCTAGTAGACTTATGGTACGAAGATCCGTTATCCGGAAAACTTCAGGTTCCGAGCATTCTGGACAATGGGTCCTATACCTTTACTAACTTCTGCAGGACCTTGACTGCTTTTACATGACAAAGTTCTCTATTAGAGTATTTTGTGTTTTTTTAGAGAAAAATTTGATTCATGAAATTCGAAAGTTTGTAAATCGGTCCCATACATTATGTCAACAATACGTTACAATATTATGACATAAAAGCACGGTTTCAGATGAATTAATGATTTACAAAGCTGTGCCTATACTTATTAATTAAAGAGCATCTTATCTGTGGGTCAGTATCACAGCAAGAATTATACATTTCTACAGTGCAATACATATTAGGAAATTGGGTTACCACAATGTCATGGGAATTAGGAAACTTGCCAATCTTTCATAAACTATATGATATCAAACAGAATGGAATGCACAACCATTAGTATGCAGAAACCTGGGTGCTAGTCTGAGAAGTATGAAGACAAAATGCAGGGATTGACAGCACTCCGAGGAAAAACATCAAGTCAATAGTTCAAATGAAAGTGGAGATTTATTGGTGATCCAATGTTTCGGCTCCGCACAGGAGCCTTCGTCAGGGAAAGAAAAGCAGTGCAGAAGTGTTTGGGGGTTTAAATAGGGTAAAAAATGGCTCCAAGACACCTGTATACGATGCCTGTCACTCATTGTTTGTTATGCAAAGCAGTATATACATGTGGATACAAAGGCAAATGTTTTTATCCATGTTAGGTATGCCCCTTTGTATGGGAGAGTTCTGCTTATACACAGGGTGCGTCCCACTGTTACCCCACTCCGCCACATTATTCTGATGTGTAGCGAGCTACCCGTCCTATTCCCTGTATAGATGGGCCGGAAATGCACCGGAAACCCACAGTGAGTGGCTTTGTACCATTGCTAGGCAACCAGCGTCCGTCGCCGAGCACTCAACTGCTAGCAACCGCAAAGGGGAGCCAGCAGAGACAGTGCTTGTGGGCGAATGTTAGCAGAGGGTTTTGCGGAGTGTGCAGTCACTGAAACCAACGGCTGCCTACTACCATTGGTTCTACCCAGCCGCATCATTAGGGTTACATGGGTGCCACCGGCCTTCGTACTGCTTGTGCTCAGCTCACCTTGGTATAGGGACCCACATGCAGGGCAGGGTAGTACAAACACGTTAGGGCCATGCAGAGTTATGTTAGGGGAACTGACTAAAGCACCACCGTGTCCTTAAGCCAATTAACCTCCCAGTGGTCATCAGAGGGCCGCTCTCAATGGTCATCAGAGGGCCGCTTTGGGACAGACAGGGCAAATATGGATACATAACAGATGCATATAGTCAGAGTGAACTGCACTGTGTTTACATAAGAAGGGGAGGACAAATGGGTAAACCAAAATGACAACAACCATAATTGGACAAGAAAGCAACATTTGTAGCAAGCTAAATTGCAACAAAACAGGATACAAGGTAGTAAAAATCAATATTGTTTCACAAAAAGCAACCCAAAGGCCAGTTTCAAATCCAGCGGGACTCCATTCTCAGTAGGGCCTGGTCCCTATTACACCCTCTTACCAAGGGGGGTTGATGGTCAATTGCCATGCACCTGAATGTAGGGAGAGAGTGTGCTTTGTTGAGAAAATGTTTTGCCACTGGTTGTAGAGCCTTACCCTCTTTAACAGCCCTGCTGATTGCAGACCGATGGTTTGCTATTCTATCCCTTAGAATCGTACAAGTTTTTCCCCACGTAATATAGTCCACATGGGCAAGTAATGATGTATACAAGATAAGATGAGGTACAGGTAAGTCTGTGATGGATTTTGCACCTTTAGCCAGTATGGGGGTGCAGTGCATAACAAACGATGAGTGACAGGCATTGTATACAGGTGTCTTGGCGCCATTTTTTACCCTATTTAAACCCCCAAACACTTGTGCACTGCTTTTCTTTCCCTGATGAAGGCTTCTGTGCGGAGCCGAAATGTTGGATCACCAATAAATCTCCACTTTCATTTGAACTATTGACTTGATGTATTTTCTGGGAGTGCTGTCAATCCCTGCATTTTGTGTACATACTTCTCAGACTAGCACCCATGTTTCTGCATACTAATGGTTGTGCATTCCATTCTGTTTGATTATATATATATATATATATATATATATATATATATATATATATATATATATACATGGGGAGAGAGAGAAACAAATTAATATATACTGTAAAGGCTTAACGGTGGCCCATGCTGATCTTAATTTCTGTCCTACATTCTGTTGCATCAATCACTGATTATGACACATCTAGTGACATAAAACACACTAAAAAGGTAATTCTTGAAACTATGGTGATAATGAAGCACAGCCTACAGCACAGTAAAAACAGAAAACATCTTGTTTTAATTGGTCTTCCATCAGCAAAACAGCAGAAACCACAGCTAGGCTTCGTTAATTCTATTCATGGGGTGCTTAAAATGGGAACCAGCTGAATCATATGTTCTTGCCTTTTGTAATAAGAAATAACACTTCCCATGAAATACAGCCGGGACAGACTTTTACACTGATGTTCTTGTTCCTCTCATAAGCAGAAAAAAAAGCCATCGATAAAGTTATCTCAGCCCACTTTTAGGAATTATTACAAACATACAGTTTGTAGAGAACCAAAAGGAGGAACCGGCACACAGCGGTATATGCAATAGTGGTTAACCCCTTACGTGTTTATTGACGTCACAGTGATGCACAACGTTTCGGGGGCTGGCCCCTTCGTCAGGTCATGGCCAATTCTAAGCAACGTTAATTGGTCTTCAAGCTCTCCAGCTTTCAATTTGGGTTGACCCCATTTATACAACAAATGCTCTGAAAGGCTACAAATATATTGTTACTGCTATTTTTTTCATTACTCATTTTCCTATTCAGGCCCTTTCCTATTCATATTCCAGTCTCTCAAATAACTCAATGCATGGTTGTTTAAATCCTAGCAACCAGATAGCTGTAATTGCAAACTGAAGAGCTGCTGAAAAAATGTTAAATAACTCAAAAGCCACAAATAATAAAAAATGAAAACCAATCACAAATTGTTTCAGAATATCACTCTCTACATCATACTAAAAGTTAATTTAATTTAACTTAAAAGGTTTTAAAGGTTTGTTGATCCAAATTACTAAAAGATCCCTTATCCTAAAACCCCCAGATCCAAACATTCTGGATAAGAGATCCCATACCTTTGTATTAAAATTCATTCTGTGCTATATATATATATATATATATATATATATATATATATATATATATATATGGACTACAATAAAGTGAAGGGGCTTCAAAAACATAACTTGATGGAAGCTCCATGACTTTGACTTCAGCTGATGTCAGCAATGAGAATACATTTTGGTGTGTAGCTTTAAGTACCATTTTTAAATATTGTGATATAAGACAGCATAGTATACACACACACTTCCACTAGTGAAAAATGTAATACTGGATCATTGCCTCTATATTGTAAGTAAAAGATAATCTGAAGACAAGATACAGGTTCTAAAAAGCTTAGCAAGAGTGATCCCTGCAGGGTCAACAGACTCCTGAACATTTACAGGAGCATCAGCAACCACTTTTTGAAAATACATTTGGCAAATTTAAAGAGTTGTAGTAATGCTTTACTACTATGCAAAACTGCAGGCAACAATACTAGGCGAAATTGTAAAATCATTTTTCACAGATTCATAAATATGTTCCTTAGTGGTTTTTGGGGGTGTAGCTCAAGGATGGGTGCTAGTCAATTATTATTCTATTTTTCATTACATATACGTATATTTATATGTGCCTTTGAAGGGATTGAAATGTTGAAATGACTGCAATGAAAGAATTGGTAGCATTATTGCTGGTTCCTTACCCAATACACATTCAGATCTGTTTTGCAAAACATTTAGGGGGTTATTTACTAAAATGAAAAATTCGTGATTTTTTTAAAATAAAATCGGACTTTTAAAAAAATCACAAATTTTCTGAATTTATTAAACACAGAGGATGAGAAAAGTCAGAATCTGAAAATCCGGCATCTCAGACCTGTCAAGGCTGCATATAAGTCAATGGGAGAAGTCCCAATGATTTTTTGATGTGCACTGGGTTTTTGGCAATACCCCGAAGTTTTCAGGCAAAATTCTGAGTTTTCGGGTAAAAAATCATGAAAATCCGATGAAAAATCTGAAAAAAATGTGAAAATCTGATTTTCCACGATTTTTTACCCGCAAACAAAATTTTCAGGAAAGTGTATTAATAAATAAGCCCAAAAAAACCCATGTGGATTTGGTCAGAATTTCTTTCAGAAAATATTGAGATAAATTCGGACTTTGATAAATAATCCCCTAAGAGAACAAACTTGGTTACAGATTTCATTCCATTCTGCATCATAAAATGCTAATGACTGTTAATAGAAAGTAGGGATGCACCGAATCCACTTTTTTGGATTCGGCCGAACCCCTGAATCCTTCGTGAAAGATTCGGCCGAATACTGCATATGCAAATTAGGGGTGGGAAGGGGAAAACATTTTTTACTTCCTTGTTTTCTGACAAAAAGTCATGCAATTTCCCTCCCGCCCCTAATTTGCATATGTAAATTAGGATTCGGTTCGGCTGGGCAGAAGGATTCGGCCGAATCCGAATCCTGCTGAAAAAGGCCGGATCCTGGCTGAATCCCGAACCGAATCCTGGATTCGTTGCATCCCTAATAGAAAGGGGATAAAAGTTGCGATGGAGAGTGACAAAAAGAAAGCGTTCTCTGCTTTCAATTTATCCCCACAAATAACAATTGGTATTTTCTGTTTTTAGCATATTTCAATGGGCACATTTGGTTTATATGAGATTGGAAACGCTTACTCTTATCTCCATATTTTCTGCTGATCTTGTGTCTCATTGTGTCTGAGTAGGCTTTACTTAGAAAAACACAGAAATATATTCAATCACACGATTATGACATTTTAAATATTTTTAGTGACAGTTTCAGCAAAACCAAAAAATTGCAACAAATAATGAAATCTAATTCTATATTTATTCATCTTTATTGATGGCAGAACCAGCCTATTGAGTTTATTATAGTTTACATGATTTTCTAGTAGACTTAAGGTAAGAAGATCCAAATTACAGAAATATCTATTATACGGAAAGCCCCAGGTCCCGAGCTTTCTGGATAACAGGACCTGTACTTTAGTTGAAAAAGTGTCCCTGCCATTAACATTGGCATATTCTCTGTGGAACACTTCGGTGCCATCTTCTTTTCCTTCGGCAATCTTCTGAGCTTTACCACAACTGCGCATGTGTGAAAACACAAGGAACCCGAAGATGGTTCAGAAGAGTTCTGCTGTGCTACTCTGCATGAATATGCCCATGTTAATGCCAGAGACACTTTTTCAACTAAGTTACTATGGAGGGAGAAAGCAGGAAGGGGCCAATGAAGGGAATAGGATGGAGATTTTTGATTAATGGGGGTTTAGTTCTCCTTTAAAAATCTGATACAGATGAACAGATGGTGGTGAAACCTCTATGGTTATGGTTCATCTTGACCTTTTTATGCTTGGAGATGTGGCCGTCACTTCTCTATGCGGTATATTTATCAAAGAATGAAGATAAAGATTGCCACAGTCTGCTACAATGAAATTCCGCCACTCTATGGGATTTGAAATGCGTATTTATCAAAGTATGAACTTTCACCTTCACCTATTAATAAAAAGTCTTTTAAAAAAAAGTGCCATAGAAATGAATGGAGAGTGGCAGAATTTCGCTCAAGATAAATATGCCCCCATGTGTGTGTCAGCTTTGCCTTTTATAACATCGGGAATGGCAGATAGGGGCCAACATGCGACATTATGGAGCACATTTACTTAGCTCGAGTGAAGGATTAGACGGAAAAAAACGTTCAATTTAAAGATATAAGAAACAGACCAGGAACAGGCAGTACTTTAGTCTGCAAACACCCTTTATTGGTGTATTTTCACTCACGACATGTTTCGGGAGCCAGTCCCTTTTTCAAGTGAAGAACAAAACCAATTACCACACATTAAATAACAATTGTAACCCCACCCCTTTGGTGTTCCAGGTGATACCTGTGACAAAGCAACAAAAGACAGGTTTAGGTATTAAATCGGAGCTCACCCTCCTTGTGCAGCGTCTCTACCTTCAGTCGCAGCTCTCGTGGGATCCTCCTCACCTCTTTGAGGAGGTAACTTCAGTGCACAGATTTACCCCGTTTCACGGCGCAGAGCGAAGGAATCACAGAAGACGATATTGCTCAAATGTCTTGCGGCTTTATTTGGCACATCGAGTGAGTTTCTAGCAGTGGGTTGGTGTGGAAAAACCTACGCGTTTCGTGCCCTCTTCCCAGGCACTTCGTCAGGGTATAATGTGAATTGCCATTTTAAAAAATAAGGGCCGCCCCCTGAGATCATAAGATTCACTGTGCACACATACAAACCACATGTAAGGTCACATGAGCCAATTAACAGACAGAGTTCTGCCTTTTGCTTCCTCACTTCTTCCTGTTACAGTTAGGGGCCGATTCACTAAATTCGAGTGAAGGATTCGAAGTAAAAAAACTTCGAATGTCGAAGTTTTTTTTGGGCTACTTCGACCATCGAATGGGCTACTTCGACCTTCGACTACGACTAAGACTTCGAATAGAAGGATTCGTAGTAAAAATCGTTTGACTACTCGACCATTCGATAGTCGAAGTACTGTCTCTTTAAAAAAAACTTCAACCCCTAGTTCGGCAGATAAAAGCTACCGAAGTCAATGTTAGCCTATGGGGAAGGTCCCCATAGGCTTGCCTAAATTTTTTTGATCGAAGGATATTCCTTCGATCGTTGGATTAAATCCTTCGAATTGTTGGATTCGAAGGATTTTATCGTTCGATCGAAGGAATTATCCTTCGATCTTTCGATCAAATTTTCTGCGCTAAATCCTTCGACTTCGATATTCGAAGTCGAAGGATTTCAATTCCTAGTCGAATATCGAGGGTTAATTAACCCTCGATATTCGACCCATAGTGAATCAGCCCCTTAGTGTTGTAGTATTTCTGGTCAGGTGATCTCTGAGGCAGCACAGATAGAGTCACAAAATGGTGGTTCAAGGCAAGAGATGTAAAAGGGCAATATTTATGTAAATATATATTCCAGTTTGGTAAGATTCTTTAATATGTCATTCAATTTGATATAAACTATCTGTTGCTTAAGTATTCATTTTGGGGGTATAGTTTTCCTTTAAGAAACTGCGCCAAGCCTATCAAAATAAAAACATATGAGCACTACAAATGAATGTCTGCCCATAGGCAGGGATCACCCTCGCATGTCGCTCACTGCTATTTTATATAGACTAGCTAGTCTCAATAAACAATTTCTCTACACTTACTTTTGTAGTGTTCTCTTTTTATTTCTGTGACCTGCTTAAACAAAGATACATTAATAATTTATTACAGAAAACATTTGTAACTAAATTTATCATTAAACCGTTTTGGTTTCATTGTATCAAGCTGCCTAATCCATTTATTTTCTTTTTGAAGTAACATCTTTACTCTATCCCCTCCTCTGGGAGGTAGTTCAACTTTATCCGGGACTCTCCATCTTAGTTGTGAAATATGATGCTTAGCTTCAAAAAAAAGTTTAGCTCGTAACGACTCATTCGGTTTTTGGGGGTCAAAATTTCTTATATATCCTTTATGTTCTCCTATACGCACTTTGACTGGTCTAGTGATATATCCCACATATGCATACCCACACGGGCATTTAATTAAATATACCACATGTGTACTTTCACAGGTTGCATATGTATGCATACTGGTATGTTGAACCCTTTAAAAGGGCCACTTGATCCCCTTTTATGATAGAATTACACAGCCCACAATTTAAACAGGGGAACGTTCCCATTTTTGGTTTACTAAAGCATTTCTTAGCCTTGTTTTTCACCCTGAAATCAGAACTACATAAGTTATCTCTAAGTCACCTACCTCTTTTATATGAAAAGAGAGGTTTGTCTTTAAACAGATGTCCATACATTATATCAATTTGCAATGCTGGCCAGTACTTTTTAATTACACTTTCAATTTTGTTACTTCTATGATCGAAGGTAGATACAAATGGTATACGTTTATTGGTTTTTTTATTTAATTTAGTCAGTAATAGTGAGTCTCTTGTAACTTGTTCCACTTGGGCTGCAGTAGATTCCATAATTCTATTCTCATACCCTTTTTGCGTGAATCTTTCAATTAAATCAGTAGCTGCTTCTTTATATCCTTTGTTATCACTAGTTAATCGCCTAGCCCTAAGAAACTGGCCTTTTGGAATGGCCTTTTTAACTTTGGGATGATGAAAACTATCTGCTCTTAATAAATTATTTCTGTCAATAGGTTTACGATACATATTAGTACCCAGTTTTCCCTAGTTATTGGTTATAGTAATGTCCAGGAAATTGATAGCGTTGCCTGCATATTCAAATGTGAACTTAATGCTCTTATGGCTATTATTTGCTTTCTCTATCATTTCCTGGAACATTTCCTTGGATCCAGACCACAATATGAGGATATCATCCACAAAGCGAAAATATGTTTTTATATTTTGACTATACATTTTGTTATCCAAAAAATATTCTTTTTCTAGTCTGTGCACCACTATATTGGCAAAGGAGGGCGCGACCGCTGCTCCCATCGACGTTCCCTGCCTCTGCCAATAATACTGGTCACCAAACCGAAAATAATTTTTACTCAAAACCAGCTGGAAAAAAACTTTGAATTTCGAATGGTTTTTTTGGCTACTTCGACCACTTACTTCGCCACCTAAAACCTACCGAGCACCAATGTTGGCCTATGGGGAAGGTCCCCATAGGCTTTCCTAGCTGTTTTTGATAGAAGGAAAATCGTTTGATCGATGGATTAAAATCCTTCGAATCGTTCGTTTCTAAGGATTTAATCGTTTGATCGAAAGATTTTTCCTACGATCGTTTGAACGAACGAATTGCGGTAAATCCTTCGACTTCGATATTCAAAGTCGAGGGATTTTACTTCGACGGTCGAATATCGAGGGTTAATGAACCCTCGATATTCGACCCATACTAAATGTGTCCCTATGTGTATTTATTGTTAAACCATATGTGTTTTTTTATGCCTTTTCTTTCTAGTTTTATGGGAACCCGTATTCATACATATGTATATCCACAAACCAATACAGACATATGCAAACATTTTGAAGCCAGGCCTCCTGCAGATCTGCATTTTATGTGCGATTGCAGTTGGAAAAAATTGCTCATATATAAAATACAGATGTACGGGAGGCTTTCATGGCGTATAGAGAGAATGAAAAGACCAGTACTTAAGTAAAAAAAAACAGTTACACAAATGAAACAAGAAATAATATAAATTAAAAGCAAATATTTACTGTATATATATTATCTACATCAGAGATCATTTTATACTGATGATCAAATAACTTCAGAGAAAGGAGTGTGTTTCATGCCCTACATGTTCTGGTTTATCCCTTTTTGGTACCTAATCTCACTATGATGTTTTATACCAGACCAGCACAATGTGCACTAGCAACTTGTAGCCCCACTGGGCTGCAGACAACATTGGTATGGGGAGAATTGGGCCCATTGGACATAAGCTGGCCATAGATGCAAAGGTCCGATCGTTCCAATCCTCCAATGATCCGACTTCCCCATCTCCCGACCTGCCACTAACCATTCCGATCAAATAAAGTACAAAAGAACAGATGAGCCGATGTTCTGCCCCCGACAGCAATTGTACGAAAGTTATGTCCGACCAAACTGAAAATCCACTGAAAATCGTATGATCGGCAATACATGCAGAGATATCACCCTCAGCCGACAGAATCTTCTAACCTGTCCGATCGACGCGGGACGAAAAATGCCGGGACTCTCCACACACGGTCCGGAAATCGTACGAATGAATCTTGTATTATGCGTCTATGGCCAGCTTTATTCTACTGTACAGTAGTGATGGGCGAATTTATTCGGCAAGTGCAAATTCGCGGCGAATATGCGCGATTCGCCGCCAGCGAATAAATTCGCGAAACTCCCGCTAAAATTCGCGTCAAAAATTCACCGGCGTCAAAATTTTTTTTTCGAAAAAATGGACGCCGGCATCAAAAACGGGCGCTGGCGTCGAAAATAATGGGCGCCGGTGTAAAAAACGAGACGCCGACGCCGTTTCGTGAATTTTTCACCGTTTCGCGAAATTCGCAAATTTTTTGGCAAAGCAAATTCGCCCATCACTACTGTACAGAGTTGCTTGAGCAAACAGATAAATGTGGCTTTATATCTATACATTTACACATAACAAAATGGCACTTTGCACCATGCCTCGATGAATTTACAGGGTACAGTTGGACATTTAATCCTCTGAGAGTTATTTTTATACTTTAATTTTTTCTTGCAATTTGAATTATTTTGTGCTAAAAATCATGATTTTAATTAATGCTTTAAAAAAACATGAATTTTGATATTTTTTAAGCCAAAAAAATGCAAAAAGCTTTAAACGGGTGATTCACTTTTCAGTTAAGTTTTAGTAGGTTATAGAATAGCCAATTCTAAGCAATTTCTCGATTGGTCTACGTTTTTTTTTATACTTTTTGGACTACTTACCTTTTTCTTCTCTCTTTCCAGCTTTCAAATGGGGGTCACTGACCCCAGATAAAAAACAAAATCTCTCTAAACAAAAAGGCTAGAAATGTATTGTTAAAGCTACCTTGAATTACTTATCTTTCTATTCAGGCCTTCTCCTTATTATATTATAGTTTTTTTTTTCAAATCAATGCATGGTTGCTAGGGGAATTTGGACCCTAGCAACCAAATTTGCAAGTTGGAGAGCTGCTGAATAAAAAGCTAAATAACTCAAAAACTACAGTAATAAAAAATGAAAAACAATTGCAGATTGTCTCAGAATAACAATCTCTACATCATTTTAAAGTTAACTCAAAGTTGAGCAACCCCTTTAATGCAAAGCTTTAGGCATATGAAATTATTTAATTTGAGTCATTAAAAATGATGTAAATTTGAGGTATTTGTGGCTTTGTGGTTTTTATACATTGTGAGTTTATTTGAAATAGAAAAAAACTCAAAAAATTTGAATTTTGATACAGGCCTCTGAGTTTTTAGAATGCTCATGTCAGATGGGAAGCATATGTGCAGCTTGCACCTACAAATGGTACAGGTGACCTATGCATTATCCCTAAGGGGCAAAATTTCCCTTCCTATATAGTGATGGATTGTGTTGAATTTCCGTAGTACAACATCAGGGAATAACACCCATAGAAAAACACACCAATAAATTGTAGGTATTGCTTTGCAACAAAATCCACAGTTCACCATTAGCAAAAATCGCTCCATAGAAAAACACACGAACAAAACACCAATAGTATTGCCTATAGACTCTAATAAATTCTGCATGGGAAAAGTCACAAAAAAAAACCCCAAACAAAATGAAAAGGTGCTGCTAAAAACACCCATAAACTCCAATGTTTTCTGTGCATTTTCTGAATTTACTGCTTTGCAAATTTTTCAGCAAAGCAAAACAGGACAGATTATCAGCTCATCACTACTCCTTATATCATTTACAAATGAGCTTACATTTCATTAGGGTATATATATGATGTATCTGAGAGAAGGTACAGCCATCCTATGTCCTCTATGATTCCTAATTATAGGATCACTTTGCCTGGGACATTAGTTCCTTATAAGCAGAGTTTTAAAGAGCAATTTCCTACCATTTACACTTTCCTAATCATGATGCATCTTGTTCCTAAGCTTCACCTTCTCATATGGCTGCAAATCAAACCTACAGAATCTATTAGACAGTTTTATTAGTGGCATACTGACTTTCATTGCAGTCAGATCATTTAATATAGTGCAGAAGCCATGGACAGGCAAGCGGATAAAAAGGCAGAATATATTGCAAGAGTAATTTAATTTAACACTTTAGCCAGAAAGCACAGTTTGGAATATAAACGCAACAAACAAAATCAAATCAAAACAAATTGTTGAAAAGAAACAAGTACATTGAGCGTTGTCAGCTAAACAGAGAATGATTGTGATACCAAAGCAAAAACAACCTTAGTAAAAAAAAACAACGTTGTCTTCATATCATTTGAACTTCTACACATTTCTGTTTTTTAAAGCACATTGAATATTATTCAGACTAAGGTTGGGAATTATATGGGAGAGCCATCTTTCAACTCTTTGTGGATTTCCCATTAGTCAAAGTGCCTCATGAATTTCCCATGAGTCCAAGTGCCTAGGGGTATCTAAGAGTGGGGGGAGCAATGAACTGCCAACTAAAGGGTAAAATATAAACACACTTAGTGCAAACTGTGCCAGAGTTGTTGCTCTGCGTGGGCCCAAATCTCCACACTGATTCTCTGTGTTCAATCAATAGATCTCCCACTGGGACGTTACTTAGTTATATATTTGATATGGGACCATGTCCAGACCTTCAGCACAAGGGATCAGTTAAGGGCCAGAGAACTTGGATATCTATCATGGAGTTACTAGAGCTAAAATACCACAATGAACTTTTGCAGCTAAATTGGACTTTCATGTATATTAGTATTACTTCTTCCCTTATTTTTGTTCTCAGCAGTCACTTTATTTCTGATCCTGGCCTTAATATGTCATCTCGGTGGATTTATAAACCTGGCTTAGCAATAGTATAGTAAGGGCTGCCATATTGTTTGAAATGTAAGGATAGTTCATAGCCCCAGATCAGATTAGGATCTGCCTTCTAAGTGATAATATTTTGTCCTGAATCTTGTGAATACTGTGGATTGTATATCCCCTCAACATACATATATATATATATATATATATATATATCTATATCTATCTATCTATATCTATCTATATCTATCTATCTATCTATCTATCTATCTATCTATCTATCTATCTATCTATCTATCTATCTATCTATCTATCTATCTATATATATAGCTGCAGCAATGTTAGCTTTTGCCCAGTGTTGTATTTTGGCACAGTAGCCCCAGGCTTCCGACCACAGCGCACCCACCCCTCTGGCCAATAGCACCAATGTGGGCTTTCAGGTCCTGACATCCATCATGCAAATAATCATGAAGTAGAGATGAAACAAGCTTGGTTTGTGTGTTTAACAGAGAATATCTAAACACATTTAACCCATTTATCCCATTTAACACAGAAAACTGCATCACAGAATCCCCATTGTTAACAATGGTGCTTTGGTATGTTAATAAAAAGGTTAAATGCATTAAATGAGTTAAGATGACTTAATATAACACAATTTCTTCAGTTTAACACAAAAATCCAAGTGGCTTCATCTGTATGCAATGGGGAAGGGTTTTATCCCTGAAAATATATTTTTACCGTATACGCATCCCCTAATGCTACAGGTCCTCAAGTGCCTATATGATAAATATAGGGTTGCCACCTGTCAGGTTTTCATCTGGACAGCCAAGTTTTGGGAGGGCTGTTTGGGTGAAAAGTGTCTTTAAAATGAATGGTGCAGCAATCAGCCATTCGGTGATCGACACATCATAACGATGTCACGGACACGCCCCCCATTAACCCCACTCCCTGACATCATCTGCCTAACCCCTGATATCACTGGGCCCACCCCCTGCCAGCGACAAAAGGTGGCAACCCTAGGTAAATACAGCCCTGCTTTTGCTGCTCTGCCTGGCCCAAATATGGCTGAACAGCAGGGGACAGTTTGGTTCCACATTCATTATATTAGCAATGTAGAAACTGCTAATATCATGAAATCTAAAGTAAATTGCTAAAGAAATTAGAAGAGCAATTTTACTTTAATGACCCCTTTAATGAACTAAAAGTGTTGGTTTGAGTCTTGAATATGTTTGTTGAAATGCAGTTGAACTGTGTTGCACAATATAGACTTGTGTTTTACCGGAAGACATGGTGTCCCTGTCTCTATCCTCCAGATCCTACGTTAACCTACCTACATAGCTAATTCCCCTGAAAACGAAGTATACAGGCAGACAGCTTGTCACTATATGTGTGTGTATATATATATATATATATATATATATATATATATATATATATATATATATATATATATAATACACAAAAGCCATAAATATCTTGTAAATTATATCCTTATAAACAGTGAGTTCTGATGTCATCAGTTATAAACGGTGAGTTCTGATGTCATTTCTGTCACATGACTCACTGAAACGTGTGTATTATAATAAATAAAGTACCCCCAGTTGCAAAATATGAGGCCTTCGGCCTCGTGTTTTTATATGGTCATGAAACTCCTCGGTAACTTATAATATCCTTATATTTTACAAGAGGGGGTACTTTATTCACTATATATATATATATATATATATATATATATATATATATATATATATATATATATATATATATATAAATAAATGATGATGATGATGATATATATATATATATATATATATAATATATATATATATATATTTGTGGTCACACCCTCATTGCACCCCCGCCTAATGGTTTTAAAAAATAGTGGTGAGCACAACTTTCCCTTGTTTGTTATAGTTATACAGGAGCAGTGACCAGCTCCATGTTGTAGCTCCCACCCTTCCCAGCTATAGTCAGGTGATCCCACTGGTGTCTAATAAAAGGGCAGCCAAGTTTGGGGGTTTACTTTGAAAGCAGCAAGTAAGTTGCAGGTAAAACCTAGTCCCTTTGTAAAATGTATAATGAAGCAATAGAATTCTTAATGAATCAGATGAAAATTGAGCATAGGACTGGCCAGATATGGGATGACTTTGACGTAGTTGGCCAGCTTAAATATATTGCAATATATGGACAAACAATCCCTGTTTTGTTTAAAGGGTAAGGCATTTTTCAGTAGCAGTATGCACAAAATGTCTCTGTCTTAAATATATTGATAATGGGTTGAGTGCAGAGGACTCTTGTATTTGACTATATATAGATATAGATAGATAGATACACAATCCTGTGAATTGCATCCTAGATTGCTTAGTAATGCCAGCTGTTATAATTGGTGTTTTGTGATGTAATTATTACATGTCAAGAGTCAAGAGTGAGTTTATTGTCATTTCATCCATATACGTTTGTACAGTACACAGTGAAACAAAACAACGTTCCTCTAGGACCATGGTGCTACACACAACATAGATGTATCGGACAACAGACAAAAAGTGCAAAAATATGCAACTCCTGCAAGACAGGACAGCACAGTGCAGGGACAGGACAAGACAGTGCACACTCAGCAGATGTAATATGTTAACTAAATAATGCTAAACGTCAGACATGATGGGTGTATCATTGTGATATGACAGTAGTAAGAACATGATAAAGAACATGATAAAATGCAGATGTGCTCATAGAGAACAATTGTATTCAATAGATATTCATCCATACAATGGCGTACAGTGGCTGTGCAACACGTGGCACATACTGTAGTAAGGTCAGATGGAGTGTGTGTGTGAGAGAGAGATCTGTCCGGTCCCTAAATATTCAGGAATACTGATGTATCAAACTGAAACTGGTGTATTATAATATATGTACTGATTGTTGTAAATATATAATATATTAGAAGTTCCATGACCTGTATAAAAGCACTTGGGGGCAAATTCACTAAGCGCCGAATCGCCTAACGCTAGCGTCAATTCGCTAGCGTTGGTCATTTTCGTTACTTCGCAAATTCACTAACGAACGCTGGCGTAAATTCGCTAGTGTTACTTCGTACCCTTACGCCTGGCAAATTTTCGCAACGGACGTAACTACGCAAATTCACTAATGCGCGCATTGTACTTAACGCTACCTTTTGCGTTAGACTTCCTTCGCCACCTCAGACCAGAGTAGAGTAGATAGGGATTGTTACAAAAAAAGTTCAAGTCCCAAAAAACGCTGGCGTTTTTTCTATATTATGGGTGATAGGCTGAAAAAGATTGAAAATTTTTTTGGGGCTCCCCTCCTTCCCCCCTACATTTCCTAACTCATGGCAACTTAACTATACAGTGGGCATACGTGTAGGGCAAAAAAAAGTTTTATTTGATGTTTTGAAGGTTTCCCAGGCATTTGTAGTGATTGTACGTATTCCTCCATTGAAATTTGAATTTGGCGCCGTATGCAAATTAATCAACGCTAGCGCAACTTCGCAACCTTACGCTACCCCTGAGCGCAACTTCAGATTTTAGTGAATTTGCGGAGCGTTGGCGAAACTACACCTGGCGCAACTACGAATCTTAGTGAATTTGCCCCTTGGCCTCTAGCCTCATGCCTCACAGAACTCCACTGTGACTTGTAATAGCCTTATATTTCACTATAGGGGGTAAATTATTCACAATATAATATATATATATATATATATATATATATATATATATATATATGTATATATTCACACACTCTAGAAAAAGTATATCTAGATGGTTGTATACATATTTCAAATATACCTTAACATACCATAGAATTCTGAAATGAAAGACATTAATGTTGCGTTTGGAGCTTTTTCTGTAAAAGTCTGTTTCCCTGCACTTTAAGCATTATAAATCGGATAAATCGACATGCATGATGAAGGCGCTTAAAAGTAATTATAACTGAAATTAAAATTCTTTATATCCACATTAAAGTGCATGGTTTGTCTCAGCATTCATATAAGAGGGACTTTAAAGTCAAAGCAATTTACTCATTTCCCTTTGTAGTCTGATGCACAGGTATGACAGCTGTTGACTGTAATTTTGACTTACTGTACTGCAGGAAATTTGGTAACCTCTCATTTGTGTTAGATTAGGCTGCTATGGAAATGAGGAATTACTAGTACATCTGGCATTTTGTTTTGTAGTTAACTGTGTATATATATTTGCAGCCACAGGAAGATGTCATAAGGGTTTTAGTTCCTCTTAAAATTTGCCTTCTAAGAAACATAAAACCAGATTACACAGCTGTCAACATGAAAGCGCTCTCTCATGATGCTGCTGTAGATTGATGTAAGACAAAGCGACCAAGCCTCGGTAATGGACACATCGTTTGATAAATACATTTGTAGAAATGTAGTAATTTCCCCACTGGCATTCTTAGAGATTAGATATTATTGGAGTTGCATTATTAGCGTATCTTTAGAGGAACACTAATGTACTGGTAATCTATTAGCTATTTCTCAGTAACAAATCCACTTTAATGTTTGCTTAAAATCACTATGCCCTAACAAAAACATTTTCTCCCAGATAGACAGTGCCAGTGAGTGTGCTACAGGTATGGGATCTGTTATCCAAAATGCTCGGGACCTGGGGGGTATCCAGATAAAGAATATTTCCATAATTCGGATTATCATACCTTAAGTCTAGTAAAACAAAATCCAATAAGAATTAATATCTTAGTTTGGATCAAGTACAATGTACTGTTTTATTATTACACAGAAAATAAAATGTGATTATTTGGATAAAATGGAGTCTATGGGGGACAGCCATTCCGTAATTCTGAGCTTTCTGGATAATGGGTTTCCAGATAAATAATTCCATACCTGTATTAGTTATCTCTCTTTCTCTTATACCACTCATTCCACATTCTGCTCATTCTGCTATGTGTGTAATTTTCATTTAAAAAAACATTCTTACAACTCTATACATGTCATCTCCTTCCTTTGAACTGGACAAATTTCAACTGTTTCGCCCTCTGCACGTGTGGCCGTTACTGACCTTCCTACATATTCGACATTTTTATCTGACTCTGGTTATCCTTTTACTCTGCACTGACAACCCTGTAATTACCTTAAAAAAAGTCAGTTCCATTGCCACACTGATGACCCCTCTCATGGCCTTTTCCATTTACCATGTTAATTTCAAGTACTACTCCTTTAAGCACGAGGAGTATTATATCATTTCCACTATGTTCATGCAACTTTAAATTAGAAATAAATCACAATTAGTAATTACATTAGTGACTTGATTATCAACACTGTAATCTCAAACATCTAGTTCATGTTTACTATTTGTTCTTTTTTATCATTTCCTTTTCCTTCTAAATAACTTTAGGTTCACTACTTGATCTTTAACAGCAAATTCCTCCAAATTAGTAAATGTCAACATATTCACTTTAATACATTAATTTTCCCTCGAAGCTGTGCTAGTTTTTTCTCACTGTAATTCATTGAACTCTCAATGAGATTAATTGAGCGTTGTTTAAGAATGAAGACCTCGTCTTTATTATATGTGTAATCCTCTAGGATCCTTATATTAATTTGATAAACATGATTTCCCAACCGTTACTCACTACCTCAAAAGAAAATATTAAAAAATTATTTAAATATTTAAAAATATATTTTTTTTTAAATATTTTGCAAATATTCTCCTATCCATACGGATACAACGCTTCCAAAGGGTTTGTGTGAGTAGATATACAGTATATATATGTGTATATATATATATATGTGTGTATATATATATATATATATATATATATATATATATACAGTATATATATATATATATATATATATATATATATAGTATATATATATATTGTGAGCTTCCGGTAGTGAAACCAAAGGCCACGGCACAGATTTCAGCACAGAAAATGGAGACTGATCACCTTAAAGAGATTGAATGCAGCTTTGCTGGCTATTTGTACAAAACAACAACTTCAGCCCATTGGCTTCACATAGGCGACCACATTTGCTTCACATAAGCATTCACAGTCCCAATTCACACCCACACTGGTGTACACGTTAACTCATGTTTTCCTTTAGCTCTCACTGGCTTTCAGTGGACACAAATCCCAGAATCCTCTCCGGGACACACTAAAGACACTCTTGTCTCCTGGGAGGGGTTCTCTTTTCCTCTCCAGTCCTTTGGAGCTCTCTCCAACACAGGAGGAAGTCACTCTCTTTCCCATGTGCTCACAAACTTTCCCTCCACTCAAGGAGGTTTATACGTGGCCCCTCACCCTCATCCACTCAAGGAGGTCTCTAGGGGGAAGCCCTAAGGTGTGTTGCTTCACACCGTCTTTTGACTACAGCTCACCTGTAGCTAATTAAAAACATATATATATATATATATATATTTTTTTTTTTTAATAACATTAAAAAAACTGATTTATATAGGTATGGGACCTGTTACCCAAAATGCTTGGGACATTGAGTTTTCCAGAATGCAGATCTTTCTGTAATTTGAATCGTCATAACATAAGTCTACTAGAAAATAATGTAGACATTAAATAAACCCAATAGGCTGGTTTTGCTTCCAATAAGGATTAATTACATCTTAGTTTGGATCAAGTGCAAGCTACTGTTTTATTATTACAGAGAAAAAGGGAAAAAAAATCAGCCACGCCAAAAACAAGCATTGTTGCGCGTCAAAATTGTCGCGCGCACTAAAATTTTGCACCTCAAAATTATTCTGACGCCCATTCACTTTAATGCATTTGTACAAAACAGGCACATGTATAAAAATTGTCGCTCGCGACAAAAATTGTCTCTTGTCAAAAATTATTTTGACGCCTAATGACTTCAATGCGTTCACAAATTTTTCCCTGTTTCACGAATTCTTCGGCAAAGCGAAATGGGACTCGCACATCACTACAGACAATGACATTCTGGACTATTTTGTGCTTCCTTCTTCATGTCAACAGTTTGAGATAGGCCCTTTCCTTCCTATAGGACAAAAGGGTAAGGGCTGTTGTAGCAGCAAAGACAGGGCCGATTCCATATTAATAATGTTGGTTTTGGAATGGGATGTGTGAAAGGCAGGTGTCCACACACGTTTTACCACATACAGTTATGTATGACAGATTGGCGTTCACAGCTGTGATGCCATTATATATGTACAAACAAAATATATGTGGGTAACCTGTTGTTGCTACTTCCCTGCGTTGTTTAGCACTATTATGCCCTATTTGTTCAATAACTATTCTTTTGTTTGAGAACGACTGGTGCTTAGTGTTTTACTGTAATATTATATGACACTAGTGGCACAATTAAGTTATTCAACTACAGTACTTTGGAAGGAACTTGAAAATTAACCTAATTCTCTCTCTTTAACCTTTAAGGGCATTTGGTATAGAAGGCGTTAAAAATAGTGCCTCATTAAACACTTTAATGCAAAGTTTAGTAATGTTCGGCTTTGTAGTGGCACATAGAGTCTGTCACTATTCAACTCTGGGTATGTGGGTTTATTTCTGTGTATACAGCCCAAACCACAAACTAAATGGAATGTCTCTATTTACCTTCAATATTCTGAAAAGGCACCTTTAATTTAACAGGATTATTACATTCTCAGTTATGGGAGGCTGTGTTGGTAGATACCTTACATGTTAGCTCTCCCGCTAACGATCGTCCTGTTTCCCTTCTTCCATTCACATCCAAATTACTGGAAAGGCTTGTTTACAAACACCTGATCCATCATCTCACTCACAACTCCCTACTCGACCCCCTGAAATCTGTTTTCGGCCCAACACACTCAACTAAAATGGCACTCATCAAAGTAACCTTTGGGTCAGTTGACCACACACTCTTCCTAGACATTCTATACTCAGCCGGCATTCGTGACACTGCTCTTTCATGGTTTACATCTTATCTGTCTGACCTTTCCTTTAAAGTTGCCTTCTTTAACTCTACTTCTACTATTTTCCCTCTCTCTGTCGGAGTTCCTCAAGGCTCTGTTCTAGTCCCCCTGCTGTTTTCACGCTATACTACTTCGTTAGTAAAACGTATTCAGTTGTTTGGACTTCCGTATCACCTTTATGCTGAAGAAAAAGAGGTTCCGCCTAAATATTCGGAAAGGGTTTTTTACAGTGAGAGCTGTGAAGATGTGGGATTCCCTCCCTGAATCAGTTGTACAGGCTGATACATTAGATAGCTTTAAGAAGGGGTTGGATGGCTTTTTAGCAAGTAAGGGAATACAGGGTTATGGGAAATAGCTCATAGTACAAGTTGATCCAGGGACTAGTCCGATTGCCATTTTGGAGTCAGGAAGGAATTTTTCCCCCTCTAAGGCAAATTGGAGAGGCTTCAGATGGGTTTTTTGCCTTCCTCTGGATCAACTGGCGGATAGGTAGTTAATAAAAAAAAAAAAAGTTGAACTCGATGGACATGTGTCTTTTTTCAACCTTACTTACTATGTTACTATGTTACTATGTTACTATGCTGAAGACACCCAACTATACTTGTCTACTCCTGACCTCTCACCTTCTGTCCTTTCCCAAGTTACAGACTGTCTCTCTGCTGGATGTCACAGCGCCAACCGAAACTGAACCTTTCAAAAACAGAAACCATTATATTTCCTCCAAGATCTTCCCCTGTCCCTCAGATATCACTCACAGTAAACAACACCACCTTTCATTCCACCACACAGGCACGCTGCCTAGGAGTTATAATAGACTCGCTTCTGTCTTTTTCACCACACATACAAACACTTGCAAAATCTTGCCGTATTCAACTGCACAACATTGCTCGAATACGACCCTATCTCAGTTCAGAATCAACCAAAACACTTATTCAGTCTCTTTTCATCTTCTGCCTTGATTACTGCAACTTACTCCTCACAGGTATTCCAACAAGTCACCTTTCACATGCGCAAGTTAGACTCATTCATCTATCTCGCCGCTCAACATCAGCTGCTCCCATATGTATGTCCATTCACTGGCTCCCAATCTCCTCTAGAATCAAATTCAAATTACTAACACTCACATTCAAGGCCCTTAACAATGAAGCCCTCCCTATATTTCATCTCTAATCTCCAAATACTCCTTCACGCAACCTTCGTTCTGCTTCTGTCCTTCAGCTCGCTTCTCCTCTCATCACTTCTGCCCATTCTTGTCTACAAGACTTCTCTTGGGCTTCTCCTTTTCTTTGGAACTTTCTGCCTCGAGCTGTCAGACTTTCTACTTCTTTACAAACTTTCAAACGCTTCTTAAAGAAACGAAATTTTTTCTAAAATCCTAATGTCTCAATTGTACCCAAACCTTTAGTTTGTAAACTCTAATTTGTAGGGCCCTCCAATCCTTTGTACTCTGTAACCCTTGTTTGTTATCCACCATTTATTCCCTGTTTGCTATAACTAAGGTAAAACACTGCATATCTTGTCGGCACTATATAACTAAATGATGATGATGATGATGATGATGTTTTTGTCCTCTGAAAGTAACTTTGCAAGAGTTTCGACTTGCACTGATATTCATCTTAATGAACTGTAACAAAAAGAGAATGCTGGAAAAGGTTACACGTTAAAGATTATTGTTCTTTTAAAGCCTAAATAAAAGCAAAACCCATTCCAACATTTAGTTAAGATATTTGGCTACATCCCATTATCTTTGGCAAGATGTGTTATCACTCATCAGACCTGAAAAAAGGAGACATATATTTTGATCTGACTCATTTTTAACTTCCAGATTAGGATCTGCGTTTGGTCTTTTGTTTGGCATTCACGATAATGCTAAAACTAAGGAGTTAGTGCATTCTTAAAAATAACTTTTTCAAAATGAAATGAAAAAGGATACAATTATAAAGGTGTGCATTATTTCATTCATTTTAAGGGTAAGACAGATACAAAACCAGTTTTACCACCAGTGTGGGACTACCAGGGCTACTGCTGGTGGGGTGGCAACTTTTATAACTGATAAACAAAAAATAAGAAACATATTGGCAGTATCTAACATCAGTCTAGAGAAACAAAGATGGTGTGCAAGGTCAAAAAATTTGAATAAATCAGAAATAGAGAGAATCATCAAAAAAATGACCCCACCTACCCATCTGGTGCAATCAAGGGTCATTATTTTTGATGATTCTCTATATTTCTGATTTATTAAACTTTCATAACTGGAAGGTGTCTGGACAACATTTTATTTCCTGTTTTTTTTAATAAAAATGATCTAGAGCCCCAATCCCAATATCTTTGCCCAGGCTTCTGAACCCATTATACTGATTATGGGCATTGGAAGCCCACGACACTTATTTGTATTTGTAATATGTAATAACTGAAGGCAACCCGGCACAAAGGCAGTTATACGATATGTGTAATTGAGACATTTTTTACAGGTTATGCCTACATTTTTTAGGGTATGCCCTTCCACAAACTAAGATATGTTCAACTTTATCTATTTGATACATTGATCCGATTCAGTTCAGTAAGAAAAAGGTTTATCATGTGAAAACCACAGATAAAATTCAATTTGAGCTGCAATGCAATTGATAAAACCTATATTAGTTTATCAAGGAGAAAAGTTTAATCTCCTTGAATTGAATCTCCTCCATGAGTTTCCCACTGAATTTAATCTGACCCATTAAATGTTTAGGGCCCAGACTGTATGAAAATAATGATGCAATAGAAAACTTTATGGAGCTAAGAAGGATTGCATGTAGCCTTATGGTCTCCATTGTGTCAACTCTGTAATGTATTGAAGAATGGCAATAAATCCCATCCTAATACCCCATAATAATAATAATAGGTTTAGGTCCTAATAATATGTAAAAATTAAATGATTACAGCCCTATATCCCTCCTATGAATCCTGCTTGACATTGGTTAGACTGGTTAATTGCATGCATTAAAAATGATTAATATCAGACAATAGCTGCATTTTTTCAGCCTTTTGGGTTCTAGGTATTTTCAAATTTCCAAAATCGAGTTGTTCTAAAACACTATTGGGAAAAATTATTGCATTAAAGGTGAAGGAAAGGTCTTTTTACCTGGGGGTGCCAAAAGTTAAGCACCCCCAAATGATCTCATGTACTTACCTGATAACCCGGCCCGGTGCTCAGAAAGAAAACGTGGATTAAACAATTGCAGCAGCACTCCAATGTTTGATCAAAAACGTTTAATTTGTGCGACAACGTTTCGGACTATTCCAGCCCTCTATCAAGCTTGATAAAGGGCTGGAATAGTCCGAAACGTTGCCGTTGTTGCACGAATTAAAAGTTTTTGATCAAACATCGGGGTGCTGCTGCAATTGTTTAATCCATGTGTAGAGAACCTCTACAGAGAGGAGTACAGCATGCACCCGAGGCTTCAAACAGCGAGTTGTGCGAATGTGGCACTTTAGACTTTGTATAACCTATCAGCAGAAAACGGCACCAGCCTGGGATTCTTCCATCGAGCACCACGGAGCACCATCTTCTGGCTTCTCCTTTATTTTCGCAGCTATTTCACTCTACTGCACAAGCTTCTGCCCCTGGAAAATTTGAAGATAGAAGAAGCCAGAAGATGATCACTCTGTGGTGCTCGCTGGAAGAATCTCCTAATAGGTGCACTGGCCTGGGATGTCAGGTAAGTGCATGCGATCACTTGGGGGTGCCTAACTTTTAGCACCCTCAAGTAAAAAGACCTTTCCGTCTCCTTTAAACCTAATCACATTTATGTCAACAGTCAGTTGAAGGGGCTGTTCACCTTTACATAAACTTTTAGCATAATGCAGAGAGTGGTATTCTGAGCAAAATTGCAAACAGTTTTTCATTTTTATGTGCGGTTTTCAAGTTATTTAGCTTTTTATGCATCAGCTCTGCAGTTTGCAATTCCAGCAATCTGGTTGCTAGGGTTCATATTACTCTAGTAACCATGCACTGATTTAAATGAAAGACTGGAATATGAATAGGAGAAGGCCTGAATAGAAAGATGAGTAATAAAAAGTAGCAATAACAATACATTTGTAGAGAGCATTTACAGAGCATTTGTTTTTTATATGGGGTCAGTGACCCCCATTTGAAAGCTTTAAAGGGTCAGAAGATGAAGGCAAATAATTCAAGCTATACAAATTAAATAATGAAGGGTTGCTTAGAACTGGTTATTCAATAACATACTAAAAGTTAATTTAAAGGTGAACTAACCCTTTAACGCTTTATACACACAAAGCATTACTTTGTAATAAAAACAGAACAGATTGTGTTTTTTTGGGGGTTACTTCAAACTACTGCAGCCTGCGCACACAGAGCGAATAAAACAAGACAATAACCTTCTGACAACTTGGGTATCAGTGAGCACACCCCTGGACAAGAAAAAGAACATTTCCCACTGAAACAGGAGCTGTTGGCATTGTTGTAGACATGTTGTGATATGTTCTGAACATAACAATGACACAAGCCACAGCTGTACCATAAAAGTCAGTGGGGTCTCTTTGTACTCTGTTTAATATCAACACTGTTAAAAAACAAACAAAGACTATAACAAAACCCACCCTACACATATAAAATATTCAGTGCAAATATGCGTAGCCAGCTAAAGGCACACTTACTAATGCAAACAGTGGAAAAGGGCATTATGTGTGCAGAGAATTGATCTTGTTTCACTGTACACATCCAGAATTACAATTTCATTTGCATGACTGATGAAGCAATTACAGATCCATGGATGAAATCCTAAGACACTAATTATTGTGGGGAGTGCTTTGCATGAATGGAAAAAGGGAAAGCAAAACACTTTATTGCATGATCAAATTATACAATTAACAGCTGTTTTCCTTTAGGCTTATAAAGATTCTATAATGTTATTAAAAGTGTAACATATCCGCATAAATCTGTATTATAATCTATTCGACAAGGCACAGCAAGTTATGTTGTACTAAAATGTGATTAAAACGTCTCCGCACGTGGAGTATTTACAGCACAGCGGATTTATACCCAATTATCTCCCAGCTTGAAATGGAAAATGAATAGGCATAAGTAATAAACAAGACACGAGCATTTACTGGGAATAACAAAGCATTTTCAGCAATTATAGTTCTTAAGTGGCACAAGAGTCTTAATGATCTGGCATAAGCCTAAATCATTCTCTGGCCATCTTCCACATACAAAATCAACATTTATGCATATTTATTATACTCATCAAGGCTTTATGATGTTACCAAGAAGTCATAAAGAAATAACACACTAGATAATATAGTCCTAAGGGCTTAGAATTTCAGATTGTATTTGCTGGAATCTCTAGTGGCTGTTGAGCCATAACCAATGAGAATTAGGAGTCTTTTAAAGTAATCACAGGGGATGCTGCTTTGCCATTATTGTGTTTGTTTTTTAAGCATGGGAAAGTCTTCATTGTAGTAGGGTAATATGATTCACCCCAATGATTAAAGGCAGCACTCTATCTTACAGTACATGGAGTGCTGCCTATATTCGTTGGAGTACAAGTTGATCCAGGAGTTGATCCTGGTGGATGTGCCCTAGTTTTTGAAAAGTACATGCTGTGTGCTGCCTATTTTCTGTTTGTGAAATATAAATCACTCCCCCCAAAATATGGGAATGGCTTTCCAGAAAGAAAGTACATAATATAGGTAGAATTGTTAGTAACTGATATAAATAAGTTGTTTATCATTGTGGGGTTGAATTATAATGGCTAGCATTCAGGGAGGTTTTGTTCTTCCTAGGATAAACTTGTTGAGAGTTTATAAGGTTTAAAGATGATGGAAATGAATTAATATGTATGTATATAACATTGCTTTGCTATTTAGTGTGCATACAGTATTTCATTTAATCTTCTTGGCAAACTGGTGATGGTAATCTCTTTGCTTTATACACTGAAGTCCAGGGTATAGGCCAAGGCTTAAAATGGTAAATTGCTAAATTAAAAAAAATTGTTCCACTTAAGCACTCATTTTAGTTCAGTCACTAATAAGTCTATTAATCATGACTTAAATCTCATTCAGATAGTCTGTCACACGTTTCCGATGCAATGGCAGACAGTTAGGGGCTGGCTTATCATAAGTGGGACAGAATTTTGGTAAAGCTTTTGGAATGCTTTGGTTCAGCTTGTAAATAATTGTAAATAAAGGTTATTTTCCCTTGCATGCTACAAGCATCATCATTTGATGAGATAGTAGTGCCCAGCACTGAGTCTAAGTAATGCTTTGCCGTTTCCGTTTTTGCCTGCTAAAAGAGTTCATTATCCACTCTAGCATTTGATCAGATCAGAGAACAGTATTGGACAGAAGGAAATCTGCGTAGAGTGTTTGCGTTTTAAAGATTAGAGATCTGCCAGCTCAAAAATGCACAAAGCAACCGTGTACTTGTGTGCTACATACATATACCAATAGTGTCTGCTGGACCAACACCTTTTAACATAAATATCTTTATTTTATGGTGTCCCAAGTTCTAATGTGGCAGAAGACTGTATGTGTGAAATTGATAATTAATAATTAAACCAAATATCTCAGTGTTTTATTGTTAATTTCATAGTTTGACTAGCAAAAATAGGGCCATTGGACTTTGCCCTTATTCCAAGCTTTGGGGGTTTACAAAATGTGGAGTCAAACTCTCCAGCATCAAAGTAAAAAAAACAGCAGGTTGTGTGTGTCATATACAAGAAGTCTTTCCGTAACAAACCCTAACTGTGGCACTTAGCTTGGAGTGTTCCTAACTGTGCAATAGTATGTATTGACACCTAAGATGCTCTAATGCCTAACTATAAGATTTATAGCAGCAGTTCTTGATCTTTCTACTTCCACGACTCAGAAAGACAACTCATCAGAAATATCAGTACTGAAACTACAATAATTGTTACATAGGTCTTAAAAAATGACTGTTAATGTATCTAAACATTTACATGCCTTTTTCATATTTGCAAGCGGGACTCAGAGGATGAAAAACATTCAGTTAATGGCCAGAAAAGTCTACTGAGAGGTCTAAGTAGCAAGCACAGTAACACAATATGGCCTTTAGGGACCAATGGATCATATCGACATGATCAATATAGTTGCATGGTATAATATCTTTTCTGCCTAACTTCTAGTTGATCCAAAAACCCATCTGAAGCCTCTTCAATTTGCCTTGCTAAAAACTATTAATTTAATTTGCCATTACAACTAGGGATGTAGCGAACGTCGGAAAAAAAGTTCGCGAACATATTCGCGAACTTGCGCAAAAATGCGAGCGGTTCGCGAACGGTTCGCGAACCCCATAGACTTCAATGGGAAGGCGAACTTTAACATCTAAAAAAGACATTTCTGTCCAGAAAAATGATTTTAAAGTTGTTTAAAGGGTGCAACGACCTGGACAGTGGCATGCCAGAGGGGGATCAAGGGCAAAAATGTATCTGAAAAATCTGCCTGTGTGTGCTTGGAAGAGATAGTGTAGGGGGAGAGCTGTTAGTGATTTCAGGGACAGATGATAGTAAGTTTGCTGGCTAGTAATCTGCTTGATACTGCTCTGTATTGGAACAAAAAAATAAATAAAAGCAGTCCTTACAAGGACTACTGTTATTGCAGCAGTCAGCAGATGAGATCAGAAGCAGGACAGCTGCCCACTGCAGCTACATACAGAGCACTGCAGTAGAAGGTAGATTACTAGCCAGCAAAGCTACCTAAGCTTAAATGTCCCTCAAACCCCTGCAGACTTCTGTCCCTCCAATAACAGAGCAGTATCAAAACGATTACTAGCCAGCAAACTTTCAACTGTCCCTGAAATCACTAACAGGCAGCAGCTCTCTCCCTACACTATCTCTTCAGCACACACAGGCAGAGTGAAAAAAACGCTGCAGGGCTTCGGTTTTTATAGGGAAGGGGAGTGGTCCAGGGGAGAGCTTCCTGATTGGCTGCCATGTACCTGCTGGTCTGGGGTGAGAGGGCAAAAAAAAGCGCCAACAATGGCGAACCCAAAATGGCGAACGTCGCGCGACGTTCGCGAACTTCCGGCGAGCGCGAACACCCGATGTTCGCGCGAACAAGTTCGCCGGCGAACAGTTCGCGCCATCTCTAATTACAACTGATTCAGGGAGATGATTCTAAGATCTCTCTGTAAAGAAAAAAAAACATTCTGCACATTGTGTTCCCAATATATATTTGTACATAAGAACATAATCACAATCATCATAATCTTCTCCAGTTCATTCTACAGGTATGGGACCTGTTATCCAGAATTATTTGGATAAAATGCAGTCTATGGGAGAAGGTCTTTCCATAATCCGGCGCTTTCTGGATAATGGGTTTCCAGATAACCGGTCCTATACCTATATTTTCAAAGTGGCCAAAGTCTGAGGAAGTGCCGGGTGACCCGACAAGAAACGCGTAAGTCAGCTCAGCAAACCCACCGCAAGATTCCTCCTGTGTGTTTGTTCTAATAAAGCCGATATTTCAACATAAAAGCTTGTGTCCTCACATGGTGTCCTGGATCAGCGCCTAGTACGCAGGAGTATCGTTCTATTTGTTTAAACTTATGTTTTTCCATAGCCTTTATCAGCTTAGATCTTCTTCTTCTGGGCTTCTTCTAGTTAAATAATGTCCCTATTGAGCACTAGAGACCAAACAGCATGGCATAATATAGATGGGGCCTTACCATTGCTTTGTAAAGGGAAATAATGACCCTCTCCTCCTGCAAATCTGAATACTTTTAAGTTCAGAACAATAACCTGCTAAATGTTCCTTGCTGTGTTGCTCTCCAGTAGGTTCAGTTGTCAGTATCATGTAAGGCATTTAAAGTAAAGCACATGAAGTCTGAATTTCCCACTTCGCAACACTTTGCATTTCCCAAGTTTTACTTAATTGAGTCCATTTAGAAATTCCAGAGGACAAAGTTTGGAGAAGTTAATATGTGCTGTTATAGCCAACAAGTCACTTTGCAAATTGAATTTACCGTAAAATGTCACTGTAAGGAAAATTCTATCTGTATCTGTAAATGTGTTTTAAAGAAAAATAGAATTTTTTTAAATAACTTAACACAGCAGAATAATGCTACAATGTATCCAGCATAGCCTGCAAGAATAAAAGAGAGTTTATGCATGAGTTTACATCAGCTAAGCAAAACAATAACACAAGGAGCATTGTTTTCCTGCTTTTTCCTACCCATTTGTTCTGCTGTAACCCAATACCAGACCATACACTGGTGAGCTTGATTATTTACAAAAGAATAAATGCTGCAGAACTAGAATATCAGTTTATCAGTATTTGCTATTTTATTTTGCACATGTTATTTTTCCTTTTTGACAGAACAGGACAAAACATGTGTTTTTCATTTTGCATTCTGGTACATGAGTTACTGAATTAAGAATGTTTTTTCTCATGCTAGACAGTTTGCAAGGGCTGAATATTATACTAAGCCAGCACTTTTAAAGGGACATCATTTCCCATTTGTATAGTAGAAATGTTGATTCATCCATGTTATATTGAGCACGTATAGCAATATTAGTCATAGTTTCTTTTGTGTATAGAACATACTTTCTTTGCACGTTATGGGAAAAATGTCTGTGTTCTGATAATGGAAATCCAGTAGTAACAGGAGGTAGTGGGTAAGAGGTGAGCGGAAAGGAGATGCTTTAATATTTTTGTCTCCATAGCCATGTAGAATGTTTAATAATGAGAAATTGTGTTACTATACATCTCAAACAACATATGTACAATGGATTTCATAACCAACCAAAAATCACAAGATTACATGTATTTGTTACTCACACGCGACCGGTCCGCATCTACCCTCGTGGTGGCCCTCAGTCAGCCGGACTCCGCTCCTGGCAAGTTAACAGCATCCAAGAAAGCAATAGATAGACTGGAGCCAATAGCCATGGGATGTTTAAGATAAAAAAAGTCTTTATTTCCAAGCATCTTTAAAAGCACAGACAGGCATTCTCCTGAGACTATTCAACTAAACCATAGCGTGTCTAGTCACCTGACGCGTTTCGTGCCTCTCTTTGGCACTTCATCAGAGGTGGAGTCTGTTCCTAGCTCTCTGCCTTATATAGTGAGTACAATTAAAACAATACACCCATTAAAATTAACATATTACACTTGTGGTTTATTTTCAGGCTATATTTTCTCTATATATCTGTGGGAATGTTTGATCAAAATTTATATAATAATCAGAATCCAAATAAACAGATATTCTTCCAGTATTTTTAACTCACTTCAATTTAAAGGAAGCATGAAACCTCCCAATCACTATTCAACCCCTGTGGGAGGCGTGTTTTTAATGTGAAAATCCAGTATACCTCCCTTTGATCTATCTTTTTCTGCAGGTCTCCTCCTCTCACTCCTAGTTTAACTAGTTCTATGCCTTGGAATTTTATTAGGTTGAAATTACCATTATGATTAAGCATAACATGTTTACTTACAGCTGATACTCTCCTATGGCTATGACTAGTGTGATCCAGGTTATTCAAATTAATGGGTGTGAGATGTTCTCGTACCCGTTCTTTTAAAGATCGACAAGTGCGACCCACATATTGTATGCCACACTCACATGTTGCTAAGTAAATGACACATTTAGAGTCACAATTAATGTAACTACGTATGGGGTAATCCTTTCCAGTTACAGTGCTATTAAAGCTTTCCTTTATCATTATATGTTTACAAACCTTGCATTTCTTTTTGCCACATTTATAACACCCATTTTTATTTAACCATACATCACTTTTTTTTCTAGTTTTTTTATGTGAGTATAAACTGGGAGAAACATCACTTGCAATAGTTCTGTTACGTTTAAATACATATCTGATATTATTCAGGACCGATTGGTCCAACAATGGATCCATTCTAAGAACGTCCAATCGTCTCTTAATTATTTTCTTGATCTGATTTGCCTGGCTGCTAAAGGGAGTAATAAACAATGTTGACTTTTCATTAAAGTGTCTTTGTGAATTATTTCTTTTATTTGCCTGCCTATTATTCAATTACTTGTTCTGGACCCCACTTAGGAGGTCTTGTCTGGAAGTGGCCACCGCTCTCTCATAAGCCTCTTTGATGTCTCTCGTATCATATTTCCTCTCCAGTAGTCTATCCCAAAGTGCCATAGCCTGGTCCTGAAAGGCATCCCAAGTGGTGCAAATACGTCTAAGACGCAAAAATTGCCCCACCGGGATACCCCTCAGGACCGATTTGGGATGACAACTGTCAGCTCTTAAAATTGTATTCCTCGTAATAGGTTTCATGTATACATCACATTCTATTTTGTCATTAATGACACCCTTCAAAATCACAAGAGCCAGTTTTTGTAATTTTATTACTTCTGAAACATTAGAAAGCAACTTTCTCTGATACACTGTAGAATTGCAGAAATGGGCTTTAATTATCCCAACCAGCTGCCCTGTTTTTTTCTGCAATTGACAGGTGCTTAATAATAGCAGGTGGCTGGCACAGTGGCATACACTGTCATTGTTTCTTTGAGAAATTTCTGGTATAGAGTTAACTCATAGTTACAGAAAAATGTACACGTGTCTATCAAGTTCAGTCTTTTGTCCAAGAAAAACTCTATTGATGAAAAATCCATGTTACATAGTTACATAGTTAAATTGGGTTGAAAAAGTCCATCAAGTTCAACCCCTCCAAATGAAAACCCAGCATCCATACACACACACCTCCCTAATTTCACATAAATTCTATATACCCATAACTATATTAACTATAGAGCTTAGTATCACAATAGCCTTTGATATTATGTCTGTCCAAAAAATCATCCAAGCCACTCTTAAGCCATCTCTGATTTGCCTTGGGGATGGGGAAAATCCTTCCTGTCTCCTAAAGGCCAGTAAGAAGTGTCCCTGGATCAGCTTTGTAGTAAGAGTCAATTCAGTCAGTAGCCTTCAACTATCTAATGTATCCAAAGATTGCAGAATGGGCTTGATAGACTGCCGTAAAGGAAGGTGAATACATTATTAACACAGCTGCTGCACATGAGGGGCATAACACAACCCTCATTTATAGAAGCAAATGCGGCTGTGTGTGACAGTGTGTGCTGTGTGTGTTTGTGGCAGGTTTATTATTTTATCAGGCGTAACAATTATATATCCAAACCCGTACACCCTGGCCTTCAGGTTAGTAAGTGCCTGGTGCTCAATGATGGAGGAATCGGCACCCTCCCAATCCTTAAAGGCAAGAGAATTCACCGGCACATGTGGCAAGTACAAGCAGGGACAAGCCTGTGCGAGTTTATTTGTGAAGATGCAACGTTTCGGCCTAACAACCCTTTGTCAAGCATACAGATCAGTGAGTGTGACACCTAATTAACACTGCCCACATAATTACAATCATTAACATACATAGCAAGCAGCTCCGTTTTACAGAAAAAAGGAGTGTGCTCTAAACAGTTGCTGAGAAGCTAAGTTAGGGTTCATTGCAAATGAACAAGCAGAAAATGAGATTTGCCTGTAAGATTTGTCATGTCAGCTGATGCTATGGGCTGAATATTAATTTTAATGTTAATTGTGCTGGTTTCTGATCTGCCATGTAGCAATAATCAAAAGTACTAATCAGCTTTATATTGTGATATTTATATTATATTTATATGTATTCAGTTTCCTAAGTAACTGACAGTCCCTAAGCTCAGTAAGTGACAGCAGCACAGAGTATGTGCAGTGAATCAGCAGAAAAGAAGATGGGGAGCTACTGGGGCATCTTTGGAGACACCGATCTTTATTGTTAAAGGGCTGTGGTTGCCTTGAGCTGGTACAGAAGCCTAAAACATAATGTACAACATTTCTGCCCTGCTTTTAAGTGAAGCTTTAGTTCTCCTTTAACCCTTGTCATTAAACAGTATAAAACCAGATTCTCCTTTAAAGAAAACATTTACACATTGATTTACCTAATAGTGACTTTGTGTTGTAGATGATTTGATGGCTATAAAACTATGACTTTTTTTCTGAGACCCTGTTACTTCTCTCAAGACACAGATACTTCCCTAGGAAATAATTGCCTGTCATTTATTTTACTTGATTATAATATCAGGTTATAATTTCTGTGTGTATTCTGTCACTCTGACAGTGGCATCTACAGTTAATGGATAGATTCATTTTCATTTGTGATTGAAAGATGTATTTTGACAGAGCTCATTCTTCCCCGCATGCATTTATTTCTATATTTATAAGACATGTAAATATTTTTTATTCTACAATAAAAGTGGAAAATCTTGTTTTGAACCTTGTGCAGTATATGTATCTAGTAAGAAGAGATCTAATGACTCCACTCAGCTGAAACAGAAGGTGGTGCTGTTGTCTCAACTGCTTTTAGGGGGTCAGTATTAACTGGGGTCATCTACGACTGCAAGCGTGGTTGAGCTTGGGCAAATTTCCCTGCAGTCAATTGCATATAAAGCCCATAGATTAAAGGTTCTTGCATCAAAATGCGCTCCTTGCACTTTGCAAGTTGTGCTTAGTTCTTCCATCACCTGCAATTGCATAAGGCACATGCCCCCAATATGACCGCTAAACACTAGAATTCTGGGAAACTGCTGCATTATAGGAAAAACATGTCTATTGCACTTGTAATTGCACTTTGCTCTCTGCAGTTGCAGACATAAATGACTTATATGATATAAGATATATCGTGGAAACTAGACAAAAATATGACTATGAAGATTTTCATTCATCCAGGTCATAGTATATCTAGTATAGGTCAATCTAAAAACAACTGGACTTGCTGAGTAATCAATGAAGACGTTTCACTACTCATCCGAGCAGCTTCTTCAGTTCAACTGAACCGAAGAAGCTGCTCGGATGAGTAGTGAAACCTCTTCATTGATTACTCAGCAAGTCCAGTTGTTTTTAGATTGACCTATACTAGATAGACAAAAATAATTGGTGATGGTTAACAATTAGGGTTAGGGTTTTCGGTAGCTGTAAAACAATTGCAACAAAAGTTGTGGTCTATCCTCCACTGAGTTCATGTGTCCTTCATATAAATAAGAAAAAAGGTGGCCATAAACAGGCAGCTAAAAGCTACCAATGAACCATGTTGGCAGCTTATTGAACCATGTATGTGGCCCTCCGATTGGCCTACTTGGCCAATGTCTGGTCAAAAAAGGTTTGAAATTCCGCAGCATCATTGATGGCCCGTTCCCAAACCTCAAGGTGGGTGATTTTCCCCTTGTTGTCTCTTAAGATTCTTCCTGCACAAAATGCTGTAATTTTCCCCTCTGCAAAAAACACCTGGCGAAAGATTTATTAAAATTGTCACCAATTGCAAACTGCAATTTCACCAAAATCAAAAAGTGAAGATGCACGGGGCTCATGCAGAGTTTAGTACGAACAGTTTTATGTTCCACGATCAAGCTGCATAAATCAAGCCCAAGACAAAGATAAAGTTTTTTTTTTTTGCTTAAACCCTTCTATTTATCCCTAAACGGTGGTTCACCTTTAAGATGACTTAATATATTATAGAATGGCCGATTCAAAGCAACTTTTCAATTGGTTTTCATTATTTATTTTTTATAGTTTGTTAATCATTTGCCCTTTTCTTCTGAATCTTTGTAAACGGGCATCGCTGACGCCCTTCTAAAAAGCAAATGCTCTGTAAGGCTACAAATGTATTGTTATTTCTACTTTTTATTACTTGTCTTTCTATTCAGGCCTCTCCTATTCAAACTCCTGTCTCTTATTCAAATCAGTGCATGGTTGCTAGGGTAATTTTGACTCCAGCAACCAGATTGCTTAAAATGCAAATTGAAGAGCTGCTGAATAAAAAGCTAATAACTCAAAAACCTTAAATAATGAAAAATGAAAACGAACTGCAAATTGTCTCAAATGATCACTCTTTAAATCATACTAAAAGTTATCTCAAAGGTGAACAACCTTTTTAAGCAAATTTTCTTCAATTACAATAAGGGGCCAATTTACTAACATTGGGATTTCTGAAAAATTTGAGACGTAAGGGTAAAAACCACAAAAAAACTCTGATAAATAACTTCTCCAAGTAAAAGCTGCCAATGACCCATAGAAGTCAATGAGAGCTGTGCTGATCCTAGTGGACCTTTTTATAACCATTCAAACCTTTAGAGGTTTTTGGATTTTTTTTCACTACTTATTTTACAAAGAATGAATTTTTAGACATATTTGTACTTTCCTTTTGTAATTATTATATTCAGATCTTTTAATAACTTTCATGGGATTCACGGTTTTAGATTGTGGTTTCAAAAAGCTCTTGTAGGGGATTGATAAATGTACACTATTCCTATTTACCTGGCATTTCCCCAAAGATTGTGCCCAAAGGGAAGGAGTAATGCCCCATTTCCTGGGTCACAGTATGACCCCTAGATATCCCAAATCAAAAATTAAAAAATATATTCCCAGTCCATTCTCAAAGTTAAAAAATCACTTTTTATTCATCATATATATTAAAAAAGGCATACAGAATTGGTCTGTATGCCTTTTTTAATATTTATGATGAATAAAAAGTGATTTTTTAACTTTGAGAATGGACTGGAAATATATTTTTGAATTTTTGATTTGAATGCCCTTTGGAGTTGGGGGCTATATTCCTGCACTTTTTGGCCCTTTTTGACAGGCCTGTATAGACTGCAGCAGTTGAGTAGTAAAAATTTTCCCTAGATATCCCAGGCTTGGCTGCTAGGTGGTGTTGTGCTATAATATAACATACCATAGCCATGTGGGCTCTTGAGGGGAGTTTGCAGTGTGGAATTTAGCCTCCTGTGGAGTTATCATTAGTCAAGACAAATAGGGACTCCCATGAACCTCTTGGGTTTAGCTTGAAACTCTGAGTAGACCCATATCTCCCTGTCAGATCTATTAAAGGGAAGGCTTCATAAATGGTCTGCATTATGAGTACATATTGACTGTTACACCATGTTTGCCTTCTGTATCGTTTTCTGTTCAGTTATTGTTCAAGAACCACTGGTGCCCAATTATTGCGCACAGTTGTAAAACACCCTGCCTCCACACTGTTGCAAGGGCTCAACCCCTAAGGATTACGGGGGCAACTGTGTCACTTAATTTATGATAGCCTTACACTCTAATAACACTAAAATTCAACCTTCAATAAATGGGCCTTCCCGTGTATAAGTATTGATTGATTATTTCATATCATCTGCTCATGCATGACTGTTTTTATTTACATTTATCAGCAGAGTCTATAAAGAGTTAACCCTAATTTGTCAACGTCATTACTAGTAAAATTACAAGCTGTTATTTTTAGCACACTGTTTTTCATAGCAATTGTAGACAGAGACAAAGTCATATTTTGTTCTGATGTAGCTTATAAAAAATCATAGTGACATACAATCAACTCCTATATGTATACATGTATATGCTCCATTTTAAGCATTCATTTATCATTTATGAGTATGCCATGTATATATATATATATATATATATATATATATATATATATATATATATATATATATATATATATATATATATAAATAAAAGACAGCAGATAGTGGCAGCACTCCAAGGAATTTTATAACCAGACAGGATTAGTCACAGCAAGCAGGTTTATTATTCCAATGTTTCAGTTCCTCATGGAACTTTCATCAGGGAAAAATACAAGTGGGTGCTCAGAGAACGCTTAAATACACCTTTTGGCGCCTAAAGAACGTTGCTAGGCAACCAAAACACCAGTGCTGCAAAAAACTACAATAAAGTGGGGCTGGGAGACGTGAGTGTAAAGGGGGGTTCACATCAAGTGCAGCGGACCTCCTCATATTACCACCAAATTCCAACCATAATAAACCCAAAGTTACCAGGTAGGCACATCGCCGAATATGGGGCTGGAAGGGGGCGTGGCTAGCTCCCCGTCCAAGGTCCTGTAGAGGTGGAGACAGCCAATACGGCTCAGAGGATCAGTGGGACGGTACGGAGTGTCACGCTCAAATTCGCCACGCCTCCCTGTAACGCTGCATTGGTAGCATAGCAACCCCGGGCGGCGAGCTCGTGCTAGAGATTAGCTGGACCGTATGACACTGAGGTAAATCAACATCCTATTGGAGACCGACCGTCTTGTGTCACAAATCGTCCATATTACAGGTGTATACAAGACTAACAGGCTGATGAGACTTAGACCCAAACCGATGTTTGTCCCACCTTCTCTCATAACCCACATATCAGGATCAGGTACACATGTAATCTGTGTGCCCAGGCAGGTGCCCTGGAAAAAACAGTATCGCTACATAAGATATATGGTGGGCAGAGGGTACCAACGTACCTCGTGGTGTAGAGTGAGTCATGGGTCCAGGCATATTAAAAACAAGGTGACAGCGTAACTCATGCCACAAAATGTGACCAGTGAAGCCAATAAGCTGAAATATGGCAGACTGCATACAGATACAAATACAGAACAACAGTGGACAATGTCTAGTTATTCAAAAAAATGGCAGGTTCATAGCTCAAAACCTTATGTGGAAATTACCACGTAACAAGTCATTACATAAAACATCCAAATGGTAAAGTTTCGTAAAGCCCTCTGGGGGCCACGGTGTCATATACAATATAAGCAGAATTAGCTATTTCTTACATAAAGTAATGTACATGCCCCATACAGCATGAGCATTAGCTGTAACTGATCCTTCATACCTGCCGTTCCCATTCTGTCTCAAGACTGCTTCTTCTCCCTTTCCTGGAAAATATTGATGAACTGTTGAAATGCAATTGCTCTGCTCTCTGGCATCTCTAATGAATTAAAGTCTGCAAGTACACTCATTAGGAAGTATTTATGGCAGCAAACAGACATTAATTACAAGCATCTAGATGATAAGTTAACGATGAGAGCAACAGAGACCTTAATGTGTGAGCAGCATCACACAAAGAAGGGTAAAAGGACAACATTCTCCTGATGACTTTCAACTCCCAAAGAAGCAATACTTTAACTTTTGGAGGCCTATTTATCAAAATTCAGATTTGTGACATTTTATTCAGTATTTTTCTACTTAGAATAAACTCACAATTAAAAAAATGCAAATGTTACCTTGTATTTTAAATATTCTGAACATAAAATCATGGAAGAAAACTCAACTAACTCAAATTCATGTTTTACTCATCATTTTTATTGAGTTTACAAGCTCAAAAGAAACTCAAAAACCTCAATTTGATCAAAGTTTACATTTTGGCTAGGACAGCTTCCATTGACTTCTACATGACCTTCAAGATGCCAAAGTTTTGCATTCAAGTTTTTTTTGTGTTTTTTACGCTTAATAAATATTGGGAATGCATAGCATTCAGGATATTTAGTGCAAAAAAATGTAAATAAAAAAATATGTATGTTGATAAATAACTGCAACAGGTTTACTGAAGTTTTTTTTACAATTGGCTATAACTCATTGATCATTAAAGCTGCATTTTTTTTGCGTTCAATTCTGCAGGGTTTTTTGGACCCCATTGCAGAAAGACAATTACAATGGATAGGGTAATGTATAATGATTATTACTTATTTATAGATCTATTATCGGTCTATTATCAGTAATAATGACCAATTAATTCATATCAGCCATTATTTTTGTAATGTTAAATTTATTATTATTATCAGGCTCCACTGGGGCAGAGACTGATGTATAATCTCTGTAAAGTAGTGTGGCATATGTTGCTATATGAACGGTAATAATAAACTCTTTAGGCACACACAGAAACGAATGTAGTAATGTAACCAATCTATATATCCTCAGTTCCCCAGTTAAGTCATGGTGGCCATGTTTACCCATGGAAATCAAGTTGTAGATTTTTTTCTTGCAGCTTCATTAAATGATAGTTTTTGGAGTATACAGTACATTTTAAGTATGAAAATTTAAGAATAGTGTTTAGTCTTTAGAGGATTTATTCAAACTTGATGAAAGTCATGATATCTCTCTAAGACATAAGACATCAAACCTGTGACTCTCAAGATATTTCAGGTGGCTCATTTTTGTCCACCAGTGTATTCAATTTACTGAACCTCCATTGAAAACATAAAGCAAAGTACATATTTCTTTCTAGATTGCAGTGCTGGCCTCTTTCTTTTTGATCCTGTCCCCCACACCTGTCTTCTGACTTAGCCCGGGGAAGTATGTAAGGATGACTTGTATATGTGACCACCTGAATGTGCCGTTCGTCTGTTTTCCTTTATTCATTGATCCCTGGTTCTCCTCAGGCATGAATACAAATGAACTGTAGAATTCATAGCCAGGTGGTCATTATGTGGAAATTAGTCTTTTGACTTTGTAATGAGCTAATGGCAGCTTTCATCGGCTTTCATCCAGATGTGAGAGGTAATTAAGTTTCTCTAAACAGAATACAACTGATAATTCAGTTGAAAGAAATGGTTATCCCACGTTCAGGGAAATGTACACCTGGTTGTGTCATGGACACATAAAATCTTACTCCTAGATCTCTTTCCAAGAAAAACAGTTACACATTGCCTTACAAGTGCCGGATTACTTATTTTGCTTACACTTCATCTGTGTTTAGTGAAAATATAATTTATTACAGTGTATAAAGAGTTTAGAAAATGTGCAATGGATTATAGAAAATGTTCTATTATGTGTGATAACCTGGTATGATGTGCTGGAGATTTATTCTTCCAGAAAGGTTTTGAAGATATTATAAAACCAATTAGAATGCAGGATTCATCTGAGATGACAATAAATACTCCATTTCCTCTGAACCTTTTGCCATTATACACGGGTGAGTGATAGGGAAAGGACTGGGTGGAAGTATGAGAGGGAGCAAAGGACAAACACAAGGGAATGTAGTGAAAGCATATCATTGTTGTCTCTGATTTCATTTGCACTAGAGAAATAGTGATTGCTAATACTAGATAGGGGCCTAAAATACCATCAAAAATGCATTTATTTTTTTTACGTGCAGGAAGAGACCATCCACTGGTAAAATAGTAGCCAAAAATATTTTGTAAAATGTAAAAAAATCTTTATTAGGATATCCTAATAAAGACTTTTTTAAATCTTACAGAATACTTTTGGCTACTACTTTACCAGTGGATGGTCTCTTCCTACACGTGATTTCTCTATGTACAGCAAAAATAATTGGGAAACCTTCAGACTGGGGGTTACTTTGGTAAGAGACCACTATATCATATACTGTAACTTTTGCTTTATTAATTGTTCTCCATTTTTGTTTATTTTTACAGAACCACACACCTCTCATGTGGTCAAATTGTCCCACTTTGTTTAGTCTAGAAAGAATAATAAAAGTCTATTCTGTCCTTGGAACACTAAGAACACATTGGAAATAATATCAAAACTTAAGTATCCAAAGATTCAGTTGTAGAACACATTATGATGCCCATTATCAATCAAAAATATCTATATTCTTTTAATAGGCTCCCTGGCTCACTACAGTACATGTGACTGGGGCCATTGTGCTCACTAATAGCACTAGGTGCACACAAAAGAGCCTTATAATCACAAACTAAAGGCAACCTAGAAATATCTGAATGTTAGAAAGATGTGATCTTACCTCCTAGCAATGATCAGGTGCAGCAGCTTTTAATATCAGTGAAATACAGTCTCAGGCTCTCAAACAAAACCTTTTCATCTCTTTAAATAGATGGCAGACGGGGACCATAGCAACAGGATCAAGTCTGTTTTCTTGTAAATGATTTGTAAAATGTGTTTTCATGTTTGATTAAATGAGGCTTGCTTAATTGGGAAGGCAATCAACAAAAAGTCTACTGATATTTTATTACCTCATTTGTGTCCTTCTTCTTACTTTTGCCACCATAAACAGCGCTTAGCTTTAATGAGTGTTCCACGCTTAGCCAAGAAGCAACCCTTGCAACATTTATAAAATAAAGCTTTAAGTGCTTCATTGTGCTTGCCATAAATATGCCAAAAAAAACATCATGGGTCACTGACCAATAAATGCTTTTCATTGGTGCTTGCCATAACAGGTCAGTGGAGTTTTCTCAGAATAGGCACCCTCAAGCAGTGTGTCTGATATAATGTTAAATGTCTCATAAACCAATTGGATTGAGAATGGAGAATAGGACAATTCCAATAAGGAGTGTTTTCTGGAAAGGCCTTTAAAGAAATTTATGGTAACATATATTCTATATCTACCAGCACTGCCAGAAAGTGTATTCTGTGAATATATGAGACAAAGTTGGGAGCCAAGCAGTAGCAATTCTTATTAACTTCAGACTTTCCATTCTTGAATGCTTAAAGCCATGGAAGCTCTCATAAATAAAGGAATAGAAGTGAGGCATGGAACTATTTGTATGTATAGTGATTTTAAAGAAATAGCTAAACTGTACAGTAAAATTCCCATTAAACTTGGAAAATCTGGGAAATGTGCTAAAACAGTTATACTTGAATGCTTAAAGGAGAACCAAACTTTTTTATTAAAATCCCCTACCCCCTAACCTACATAGACCCCCCTCCCTGCTCCCCCCAACCTAGGCATTACCCCCTGTAAATGCCCCTACCTCTTTACTTACCCCTCATTGCAAATTTAGGGCATCATAGTTCAGAGCCCACTGAGCATGTGAGTGTCACAGACACTTTCCAAGATAGTGACACTCTCCGTGACAAGTTTTACGTCCTGGATCATCGCTGTTATTGAGAAGCTGAAACTTTCTGTATATAAAATATGGCATTTTTAGGATTCACAACCTACCACAATAAGTAATTTGTGGATGGACCTAGCAAAGCTGTCAACCTTCCACTGTACAAGTCTGAACATCTTCTAGCCACAGAAGATTTCAAACTATGAACTTCTTATCTGGTACACCTCCATCCCATATGTATTATGGAGGTGACCTTGTTCTCTAAGGGACACTATGTTGTAATACAGACTTAGCCACCAACATTGATCTTCAATGATCATCAGATGGAAAGCAAAAGAGAGGCCAACCTAGACATGCAGTTGAGGCAGAATTTAAGAACTTGCAACAAATATCGGGCAAAGTCAAAAAACTGGCCAAAGACAGACAGAAGAAGTATTTTGTTACTGCCTTAAGGTGGCCATACACTGAGAGATCCGCTCGTTTGGCGATGTATATATATATATATATATCCTTGAGAAAGGTCCCCGTGGGGACCGAAACTTTGGATATGCATGTGTGAATAAAATTCATCACTTTTGTTCACAAGAAACTTGGAGTGCGGGTCCATTTACTATCATATATATATATATATATATATATATATATATATATATTTATATATATATACAGGTATGGGACCTATATATCTTTTCATATATTCCCATAGACTCCTTTAGGAATCGTCTCCTTTTAAATATTTTAAGAATTTTCCCAAGTTCATTCCTAATTAGCTATCTGACCTCCATTCTCTATAACATTTATTTTCATACACAGTAACAGAAATGTAGTGCCAATTTTCCTTTGGAGTACACACCAACAAAATAACTGCTACAAGGGAGAAACCAGACAAAAATGTCACGTGACAATAATCTTTCCCAAACAGCCCATTAAACCTGATTTATGAGGAACCTTAACTACAGCCAATATTCACTTTAAGGATACACTACCTTTAAAATGTTAAAGTAAAAATAATAATAATATAGAACTTCAAGGGCATAAAGGACAAAAAGACATTTTCATTAAAATAACGTTTTCATTAAAACAATTAATGTCAATTTATTTTAAGGATTTACAAAGAAAATGTGAATGAATATTTAAAAAAGCAAGATACTCCTATGTGCAGCATATGCTAAATGAATACGGCTTGTATTGCTTCCTATTTTAAGTTTAAAACAAATGCAGCTACAGTATTGGATATAGTGCTGTAGTCTGAAAAGTATTACTGTTCTTTTAACTTTACATATAGTGGGTGGAAAGTAAAGTATTAGCTGCCTCTCTTATTTTGCTATAGAGGAATTCTCCATGCTTCTGTCAGAAATAATGGGAATTTCACTGTGTCTTATCTGAAAAAATACATTTTATTGGTATTTATTTTTTACTACACTTTTTTTTTTATACAATTTGGAAAAATGTCAATATTTGTAAACACAGCGTTTTCAGCTTTTGATGGTAAATAGGCCCCAAGGTTTACAAACTGTATGGACATACATAAAATGAAAAGCTTTGATTTACAAAATAATAGTAGCTACAAGAAAAAAAACAGAAGAAAGTGTACAAGAGAATGGGAAAGTGGGGAATATTGGCAACCAACAATAAAGCTGGCAATATGGGGGTTATTGGTAACTTGCAAACATGAAAGAAAAGCATTGGGCATTAGCCTAACAATAATTATTTATGTGAGGGAATCAAAAGAGGATTTCAATAAGAGCACCCTGTATGCATATCCAGTCTACAAATAAAACGAAAGAGATTAAACAACTTCAACCAATCCCAGACCACAGATTCATATTTATTCCAGTGTTTATCTACTGCCGTTAAATGTCTCAGGACTATTTGTGATGCAGTAAATTTTTCCTCGTGGCTTTTCAGCTACAATATAAAGCACAACTAAGTGTTCATTGCAAGCTGTGCAATCAATTTCTGTTACAAAAGTAATTTTCTTGGGCATAAAAAAGTGCATGTATAAAATAAAGACTAGATCTGCATCTTTACGCAAAGCTTAGCTCACAGAGAACCTTGTTTAACTATGCACATAACTTGTCGTTTTATATTTTCAAACTTTCATATGTTGCTTCTGTATGGTCTAAATTTTATGCTAGAGAGCAAGTGAGTTATTTTTTCCCATCTGATTTTGTCTTTTTAAATAATAGGGATTGGTAACTAAAGCAAGAAAAAAGAGTAAAAAAATATCGAGCAAAAACCAAAGGCGTAGCTATCCTCATGGCCAAGAATGTGAAATTCCTACTCAAACAGCAATTTATGGACCCAGATGGTCGATATGTTATATTGACAGGCCTCCTACAGAACCATCTCACCACGTTAGCGTCAGTCTATGCCCCTAATTCTTCCAAAAAAGTTTTCTTTAAAAAGTTTTTCAATAAACTAGCACAGCTTTCAGAGGGTAGACTGATTGTAGGGGGAGATTTTAATACAACGTTGAATAATAATCTGGACAGGTCTCGGGATGTGCGGGCGGGAAAAACCCCTAATACTCACATTCATGATTCTACTTACCTAGCCAGGTGTCTAAATACCGAAAACTTGGTGGATGTCTGGAGGGAAAAGCATCCTATTGATAGAGATTATTCGTACTACTCCTCCGTCCATGCCTCTTACTCCAGAATTGACTTCATCTTCGCTGAGTCTACAATTGTGGACTACGTATGCACTGCTACAATCCATGATATTACATGGTCTGACCACGGCATGGTGGTAGCTGTTTTTGCCAAATGGGATGAGGTGAGAGGGCATGGATGTTGGAGACTGAACGAATCCCTGCTATTGGACAAAGATATCTGTGCTGAGGTCTCTACAACACTGAGAGATGTTTTCAGCACAAATACCCTAGAAGATACCTCAGTTGCAATTAGATGGGATGCCCATAAAGCAGTGATCCGGGGGATACTCATCAAACATGCCGCAATTTTGAAAAAAGTAGGGAGGCGAAAACCCAGCAACTCTCACAGAGGCTGCACGAATTAGCTATCGCCCATAAACAAAACCCGACCCCCAACACTTACAAGGAAATTCAGGACACAAGAACTCAGCTGATTCAGGTCCTCTCAGATAAAGCGGCCTACGCTATGCGAAGGACTAACCACTTGTACTACGAATATGCAAACAAAGCACACACGTTGCTAGCCCGCAAACTAAGGGCTCTGCACACCTCCCAGGCCATACATGCTATACGCACTCCTACAGGGACGATAACTAGAGACACTAAGCAGATACTCCGCACATTCCGAGCTTTTTATACAGACTTATATACTGCAGATAAAGCCCCTAAAGCGTCACAGGCACTAGAAATTGTGAAACAATGGATCCCCCCCACCATCACAACAGAGGATAGGGAGATGCTAGCAGCACCGATAACCAAGGAGGAGATAGAGAGGGTAATTAAAGACTCTAAATCTGGCAAAGCCCCTGGCCCAGACGGTTATACGACTAAATATTATAAATTCTTTGTAAATCAGTTGACCCCCTTCTTGAGAGAGCTTTTCCAATCTTTTCTTGAAGGCTTCCCCCCGACGCCACACATGCAACCTGCCAACATAGTTATGATACTAAAACCTGGAAAGGATCCAGACAATTGCGACAGCTACAGGCCCATATCGCTTATCAACACAGACATTAAAATGTTTGCGAAAATATTGGCTAACAGATTATCTATGATTCTTCCCCGCCTTATACACCAGGATCAAGTAGGATTCGTGCCAGGGCGACAGGCAGCAGACAACATTCGTAAAACGATAGACCTGATTTGCCGGGCTCCTAAACAGAACGCCTCCTCCCTGCTGTTATCGTTAGATGCACAAAAAGCATTTGACAGATTAGATTGGAGATATATGTCCGCGGTGCTCAACAAATTGCAGGTACCTACACCATTCCTTTCGGGGATTAGACAGCTTTACACTGCACCTTCAGCTCAAGTGCTTAGCATGGGACTTCTCTCCGGCCGCTTTGCCATCAAAGGAGGGACTCGCCAAGGTTGCCCCATGTCTCCCTTGATATTTGCTCTATCCCTAGAACCGTTAGCTCACGCCATCAGACAAAACCCCAATATTAAGGGCATTCGGATCGGAGAAAGGGAATATAAAATCAGTCTTTTTTGCCGATGATATCATCCTTACATTGACAGCCCCACAAACCACGCTTCCGAACTTACTGCAAACTCTAACACAGTTTCAACTCATTTCGGGATACAAAATAAACCCTACCAAATCGCACACATTGCCACTATTTATGTCCAAGCCAGAAATTAAACTATTACAACTTAATTTTGACTATAGGTGGGAGACAGACTCATTGGAGTATTTAGGAGTGTACCTTACTCCTTCCTACTGTATGATACCCTGTACAAGGCTAATTACCCTAAACTAATTGATAATCTAAAGAGAGATCTGGACAAATGGCACTCATATCACCTCTCATGGTTTGGTAGGATGGCGGCTATCAAAATGACAGTTATCTCGGATACTTTACCTCTTTAGAACGTTACCGATACATTTTCCCAAAAAGTAGCTTCCTCTCTTCAAAAAGCTATATCGAACTTCGTATGGGGGGGTAAGAAGCCCAGAATTAAGGCTGCTATCATGACAAAACCGAAATCGCTGGGAGGCTTGGGAGTACCCCATATATATAGATATTACATTGCTAGTAGGTTGGAAGCAATGGTACACATACATGCACCAACTGAGGAACCTTGGAAAACCATCGAAAATCATCATTCAGCCCCGCTACAGCTCGCCCATTTATTTTGGATCCCCAAGACAGCTAGGGACTCCCCTCCACATCTCCTTCCCCCATCACAGCAAGCATTAGATCTTTGGGACTCCGTAGCGTTCAGGTTGAAATTGAGCAGCATTTTCACAAAATACAGGACTATTTTTAACAATAAAGACTTCCCCCCAGGCAGCACTCCCATAGAGTTCAAATATGGATATCTGCGAATCTGACAACTTTACTAGATTTCGTTACTGGCAGGACAGTTAAATCTTTCCAACAGCTTAGGGACGAATGTAATATTCCCCATGCACAATTCTATAGATATTTGCAGATCAGGCATTATGTGATAACTGCTTGTAAATCCCAAACGTCTCCAACCCTTACATGTTTTGAAAGGATGTGTCACAAACGCTCATACCCAGCACACCTTATCTCACTTCTGTATCTGAACCTCGCGATAGACAATACGGACACACGTCAACCTTACATGTTAAAATGGGAAGAGGATTTAGACCTCACAATTTCTGAAAAATCCTGGACCGAAATTTGGGAAACGGCCAAGCGAACCTCGATTTGTGCAGCCTCTAGTGAGAGAGCTTATAAAATAATATTTCGTTGGTACTACACCCCTACACGCATTGCTAAATTGAGCGGTAACCCGGATCACTCACAGTGCTTTAGAGGATGTGGGGAGAGGGGTTCCTTCCTGCACACCTGGTGGACCTGTTCAGTAGCTCAGGAATTTTGGAGGATGGCAACTTTACTCTTTGACGTTCTTCATTGCGCTATACAGCCTTCCCCACACACTTTTCTCTTGGGAATGAAGATTAGAGCCATACGCTTGAAACAGATGCGTATGTTAGCTACTCATATCCTGACAGCAGCAAGATCTTTATTGGCAGCAAATTGGAAAAGCCCTACAATTCTGGGCTTACAAATGCTGATATCAAAGGTGAATTGGATCCTCAAAAAACCTTCCCTTGATCCCAGCTCTCCCACTAACTATCGACCGGTCTCCCTTCTTCCATTCGATCCAAATTACTAGAAAGGCTTGTTTACAAATGCCTGATCCAGCATCTCACTCACAACTCCCTCCTCGACCCCTTGCAATCTGGCTTCCGCCCATCACACTCGACTGAAACTGCACTTACCAAAGTAACCAATGATCTTCTATTGGCAAAGTCTAAAGGTCATTATTCCATTCTTATCCTTCTAGATCTCTCTGCAGCCTTTGATACAGTTGACCACACACTCCTCCTTGACATTCTACACTCATCTGGCATTCGGGACACTGCTCTTTCATGGTTTACATCTTATCTGTCTGACCGTTCCTTTAAAGTTTCCTTCTCTAACTCTACTTCTACTACTTTCCCACTCTCTGTTGGAGTTCCTCAAGGCTCTGTTCTTGGCCCCCTGCTGTTCTCGCTCTATACAAGTTCACTAGGAAAACTCATTCAGTCATTTGGACTTCAGTATCACCTTTATGCTGATGACACCCAACTCTACTTGTCTACTCCTGATCTTTCTAATTCTGTCCTTTTCCAAGTCACAGACTGTCTCTCTGCTGTCTCCTCCTGGATGTCACAGCGCCACCTGAAACTGAACCTTTCTAAAACAGAACTCATCATATTTCCTCCAAGATCTTCCCCTGTCCCTCAGATTTCACTCACCGTAAACAACACCACCTTTCATTCCACCACACAGGCACGCTGCCTAGGAGTCATCTTAGACTCTCATCTGTCTTTTTCACCACACATTCAAACACTTGCAAAATCTTGCCGTATTCAACTGCGCAACATTGCTTGAATACGACCCTATCTCAGTTCAGAATCAACTAAAACACTGATTCAGTCTCTCATCATCTCCCGCCTTGATTACTGCAACTTACTCCTCACAGGTATTCCAACAAGTCACCTTTCACAACTCCAGTCTATTCTAAATGCGGCCGCTAGACTCATTCATCTAGCTCGCCGCTCAACATCAGCTGCTCCCATATGTATGTCCCTTCACTGGCTCCCAATCTCTTCTAGAATCAAATTCAAATTACTTACACTCACATTCAAGGCCCTTAATAATGAAACCCCTCCCTATATTTCATCTCTAATCTCCAAATACACTCCTTCACAAAACCTACGCTCTGCTTCTGATCTTCGCCTCACTTCTCCTCTGATCACTTCTGCCCATTCTCGTCTACAAGACTTCTCTCGGGCTTCTGCTTTTCTCTGGAACTCTCTGCCACAAGCTGTCAGACTTTCTCCTTCCTTCCAAACTTTCAAGCGCTCCTTAAAGACCCATCTGTTTAAAGAGGCCTATTCGATGTACCTTAATTAATCATTGCTGGATCAAAAATGACAAATTGTTTATAAAATCCTAATGTTTCAATTGTACCCTAACCTTTTAGTTTGTAAACCCTATTGTATTCTGTAATCCTTGTCTGTTATCCACCATTTATTCCCTGTTTGCTATAACTGCAGTAAAGCACTGCGTATCTTGACAGCGCTATATAAATAAATGATGATGATGATTAGAGCGATGGAATCCATACAAACAGACTTCGAGATAGAAGTTATGAGGGGGAGCTGGAGTGGTACCCGTGGGCTCAACATCTGGAGGCTTTGCAACTTCGAGGTACTGTGCAATAATCTGAATTTAATACATCTCCAGGCCTACTTGGATGTGTCTACCTTTCTTTTTTTCTTTTTCTTTTTCTCTGTCTACCTTTCTACTAAAACCTCCTTCATTTCCATGAGGATTCATTGTTTCATTATTGTAATATCTATTTTCTGGACGTGGTGCATAAATGTTGCTTGTACTAATTGAAGAGTCATACTCTGTGGTGCAATATCTGATACAGTCACTTGGATATTTTCTTACATCATTGTTGTCAGTTATCTTTTTTCTTTTGGAAATGAAGGTCAATAAAATGTTAAATTACAAAAAAAAAAAATATGGAGCACACCTCCTCATTAAATTAAAACCACTGTTTATTTATTACATTGAAAAACACAGGTGGCTGCTGTGAAATGGACGCCCAACATGTTTCAGCAACACCCCTTAATACTGGGCAGAATTACCGGTTCTACAGTTTGTAGGCACACATGGTCCTCTGCAGTCCATCTGAGATACTCAGTAAAGGGACAGGGAACAGAAGGGGCAGACATCAACACCCAGTGGCAGCTCTACTAAGCTCAAGATACAAACAGAGTGGTAAAACCAAACCTAACAATTCAAAAAAAGATGCAGAATTTTCATAAAAGGATGTAAATTAGGAGCAATTAGGACATGCCACCAACTTGAATAGTCTTCCTTATCCACTATCCAAGATAACATATGTTACATATGTCCACCAGTTTAGGGTAATTTTTTAAGAACATGTTCACTCTAGATTATGCTGCTTCCGAAAATACTACTGTTCCGGACTATTCCTATTGCCCTTCCGAATAAGTTTTTTCCATATTACATAAAGAGATACTGAAATGTATCTAGAAATGCTCCAAACCCAGGAGTGCAACCACTATACTTACACAACTTAAAACCCAAGAGGGGCTTGGTCTGATTTAAAAAAAATATTACAAAGCTGTTGTTCACCTGAACTATATACAAAGGATTATCCTCACAGACAATCAACCTCAGTGGGTAAGCCAAGAATATACTGTTATACCTCCAAAATTGCGGCAATAACGTATACATCATTTACAACCACTTAAGCTTCAGTTAAAATATGTAAAATTAAATGCATGAGGATTCTCTTACACTTGGTTTACACCTAAGCTTCCAATTATAAACCACAACTCTGGCTTAAAGGGAACCTATTAAGCCAAAATCAAACGCATATTAACAATATGACCAGTACAACCTAAACATCGACATTATACAGAATAATACATTAATAATTTTTGATGAGCCTAAATTAAAATAGGGCACACCATCTTCATCCTTTTTAACATACCTACAACTATCTAAGCTATATTAGAATGATCCCATGAGCTCTACAATACTCCAGTAGAGATAAGGTATTGGAAGAATGAGTTTACTCTAATTTTGAAATCTACCAAAACTATAAGACTACTGGAGACTTCTGTCAAATTCATGTACATAAATGTGATCAAGTTGGCACAGTTTTTCTTACCTGGTGTTCTTGTCCAAAACTGATCTCTTACTGGTCACAAGTTTTTGACTTATTATTCCGCTGAAACCATCAACTGCCCATCTCAACCTAAATCTAGGTCCTTTGAGGATACCTCAGTGACTCTTAGTAGTCCACATACTGGAAGCCACTTGACTAATCATTGCTCAATATTGGAAATCTGATGAAATTCCTGTAATATTGAAACTCTAGTGATGAGTGAAATGATTGTCAAGTTTCGCTGCAAAAATTATGCCCATAGACTCAAATTGGTGGAAAAAATTTGTTCTGCGTGAAAAAATTGTTGCGCATGAAAAAATTGTTGCGCTATTTGCCGCTCATCAAAAGGTCATCCATGGACTTCAATGCATTTTGGTAAATTTTAACAATTTTGCGAGTTTTCAGCAAAGCGAAACGGGTCAGAGAAGCTGGAATACTATGAAGCTAGGAATAAAAACCTGCTATATAAACATAATAAAAAATGCCCAGTTTGGAATGTAATTAACCAAAACTAACTGGGGTCATATGTTTTTTTGCACTCAGTAACAATAAAAAGTATATGCATTTTCTGTTTTGTTTCCATATATCGTTTCCTATTTTCTGACTTTCCCTTTGCTTTTAAGTGTTCCTTTATTGGCCTTACTCTGGCCATAAGCTGGTCAATTGACACAGTAAAAGTTACAGTGGTAAAATGTAAAGGTGGCCTCTGCATTTGCCCATCGTCAAGGATAATAAGACATTTTGGGCCACATTCAATTCAGCGAGAAAAAGGTTTATCACATGAAAGGTCATGAACATGATTTAATTTGAGGTGCAATTCAATTCAGAAAAAATGATATCAAGGTTTACCACATGAAAACTCTATGGGAAAAAACAAAATGAATTTGGCGATAAGTTTTTTCTCCTCAAATTAAATCTAGTCCAGGACTTTTTTAATGTGATAAACCATAAGAATTTTTTCTCACTGAATTGAATCTGGCCCTTTGTCCATTAAGCTATTAAAAAAGCTCTCTCTTTTAAACAAAACAGGGATTGCTTGTCCCTATATTGCAATATAACAAGTTATAAGTTAACAAGCTGGTTAACTACTTTTGAAATATGAAATATATGGACATACAATGCCTGTTTTGTTTAAAGGAATTGTTGAGTATGAAAATAAAAACTGGGTAAATAGATGAGGCTGTGCAAAATAAAAAATGTTTCCAATATAGTTAGTTAGCCAAAATTTTTATCTATAATGGCTGGAGTGACTGGGTGTGTAACATAATAGCCAGAACACTACGTCTCTTGGTTTACACTGGCTGGTTACCAGGTAGTAACCAATCAGACTTGAGGGGGGGGCACAACTGAGCTGAATGCTGAGGATCAATTGCAAACTCACTGAACAGTTATGTCCCATGTGGCCCCCCTTCAAGTCGCTGACTAACTCAGAGTTAGAGAGCTGAAAAGCAGGAAGTAGTTTTCTGGCTATTATGTTACACATCCAGCCACTCAAGCCTTTATACATTACATATTTGGCTAACTAACTATATTAGAAACATTTTTTATTTTGCAGCCTATTAGACAGTTTTTATTTTCACACTGGACTGTTCCTTTAAAGGGGAGGGCTTTTATTTAGTAGAAAAATGTTTTCTCTTTGAATTGGATTTTGGCCACGAGTTTCCATGAGATAAACCACAAGATAATTTCTCACTGAATTGAATCTGGCCCAAAATGTCTTAGGGGCACATTTACTATTGGTCAAATATCGAGGGTTAATTAACCCTATGTATTCGAACCTCAAAGTAAAATCATTGGACTTCGAATATCGAAGTCGAAGGATTTACTGCATTTAGTTTGAGCGAATGATCGAAGGAAAAATCGTTTGATAGAACAATTCAAAGGATTTTAATTTAGCGATCGAACGATTTTCATTCGATCAAAAAATGCTAGGAAAGCCAGTGGGGACCTTCCCCATAGGCTAACATTGGTGCTCGGTAGGATTTAGGTGGCAAAGTAGGTGGTCAAAGTTTTTTTGAAGAGACAGTACTTTGACTTTCGAATGGTCGACTAGTCGAATGATTTTTAGTTTGAATCGTTCGATTCGAAGTCGAAGTAGCCAATTCGATGGTTTGAAGTAGGCAAAAAAAAAACTTCGAAATTCGAAGTATTTTTTATTCTAATCCTTCACTTGAGCTTAGTAAATGTGCCCCTTAATGTCCTAGATAATGGACGAGAGCAGAGGACCTCTTTTATTGTAGATTTTAACAGTGTTAATGGGTTTCAACCATATCATTTAGCATATGATTGCCCTAACAAGCAGTTTATTTAATGCTTTGACAAACTGCCTGACATGAGGCATAACAATGTTGGAACAATAATCTTCACATTGTTCACAAAGTCTCTCCATTATAGTTTGATACCAGCCCTGGCCTCTTAAATGTATGCACACAAATATAATCTGTTCTTCTATTGCAGAATTTACATCTGCACAAGTATTTCCCATAGAACTAAAGCAATTCATCCCAATAAAGCTGAAATCATTGTTTTACATCTTTCATGTGTAGTAAATATGACAGATGGGGCAAATAAGCATCACTTTACTCACATGGTGTGCATATTGGGGTCCTACATATGCTTATCATGTTTAGTTTTTTTAATAAAAGTTCAAATGGTTTGTTTCAATAAAAGATATAGTGACCTTCCAACATATAAAAAAAACCCAGCGATGTGTTCATCTTAATGAAATGCATCATTTGTTACCCGATCTATTTGTGTTTGATCTGTGGTTGGCAAGACTCTCAAGAGATTTTTATTATATTGGGTTCGAGCCTATTTGTGGCAACATGAATAAATTCCAGCACCTTATTTAGAAATAAAGGAAACTGAATTTTTTTTGAAGAATTGGAAGGAACTGTGTGGGAATACTTACTGGAAGGAGAATAGAAAAAATGCACAGTTATATTTAGATGCTGACGTTTTCATCTAGTATTTGGTTTTCTTTTTTTAATAAACAACAGCAAATTGCTTTAGATTAAACTTTAGCAACAGTCAGTATTTATCTTTAATTGCTCTAATGTTATTGGAATAATCAAACCAAAAACCTGATTGGTTGCTGCATTGGTTGGGCAAATTTGCATCTTACTAAATCAGCCACAGTCTCTGTATATAAAAGTGCTGACTTCTTGACCGTCCGTCAAGGCCTAGTGTGGTACTTATTCTCAACTCAACAAGAGCCATGCAGCTCAGTCCAAAAAGAGAAGGAACAATTCTGTGAATGATAAGTTCCAGTGGTAAAACATGTTCACATATATTATAATTCATCATGGGTGAATATTTATGAAGAATCTACATGTTTAGGGTTCATCCGTGGAGATAAATGCTTTTAACGTCCATGGCTATTTAATAACAGTACTTGAATTGTTTTACTTAATATGTGTTTTCATACATTTGTTTGCCTCTTCTTTGCACATACTGTATATTTACTACGCTTTGTACCTATGGCCTGTGGCCTGTGGGGATTTACCCATAGCAGCCAATCATGGGTTAATTTTCAATTTCTAACTTACAATAGAATTATCAAACCTAATTGTTGATTGTTTGCTATTGGCAATAAACCCTGGCATGTTATGTGATGTTATTGTGTATGCCACTGTACTAAGAGGAAAGTCTACAGGGAGCAAGTTAAAAACTCAACTATGACATTCCATTATACTGCTACTATGCAGCTGGCTCTCAGTATTACAATAAATTATTGAACCTGACATAGGGGAGAAAGTTTGTATTTGGTAGATACTGTAGCTAGTTGCTCACCCATTATTGTAGGAAAGACAGGACCCGCTCCCTCAGATTGTGTAAGAAATATGTCTGGTCTAGATATTACATTTGTGTGTCTCCAGAGCCTGGGGTCAATAATTGATTTCATAAATGATGGTTAGAGTAAAGCTAGAGACAACAGCCATATCTGAGTTGCTTTAGGAGAAAGTAAGATATAGCTAGTCAGTTGTGTTTGCTAAATTAAGGATGAACATTGGCATTCGTACCCTTGTGCAGTGTCTCCCCATAAACAATACTGAGCGTATTACTCCTAAAGGTAGTTTTATTTAACCATATGTAAGGGATCAGAGGATTCTTCCTCCATTTTCCTGCTGTCTTTCTGCATTCCTTTCAGACCAACCAGCTCCTGTGCCTTAACTCCCTCTGCCTGTGAATCATCCAGCCTGGTTAGCGGCAGGGAAGCGATCCAATTGGCTGAGAAGTGGGAGAAGAGCAATCATTTCACCTTTTATTGTCAAAATACATAAAAGCAAAATACTGTACATTTTCAAATGAGTAAAACATTATCTGCAATTATAAGGTATATTTCATCTCTGACTGTCCGAAGCTGCTGAACAGCGTTTATTGAAATGGCAAAACTTTTATTTAGCACTATTATTTCTTCCCAACCACCCAACGTCTAGCCAAGTTCTGTCTCCTGTCATTTCTCTATATTGGGTTTGTTTATTTAACAACATTACTGACTGCTTTCATAAAACCCCATGCCTAAAATATTTGGTAACATTGATTAGATTTATTATTATTTGTTTTAATGTGAATGTGTCATATAGATCAGGTCAGGAAAACAGTACATCTCCCATAACCTTTGGGCAAAACCCCATATCCTTTTTTCTGTAATGAAAATACAGGAAATGAAATGATGCAAATGACTAAGAATATTCTTTTCCAAAAAAAAGTAATACAATCTCTCAATGTAATTGGAATGATATGTACTAATGGTTTATAAATGTCAGCACACGAGCCATATTATGATGTTGCAAGATCTATCTGTCCATTTATTTACACACAGAAGGCAATATTTAAGGTACATGTACAGTTATATAGCAAGTGCCCCCCCCCTACACACGGTTTAAGACCAGGAGGGGCAAAGTAAGCACTCAGCACTTTTTTTAAGCACAAAAGCTACATTGATATATCCTCCCCATCTGACCACTATGAGGCAATGGGAAAAGAGTGATTCTGCTAAGTTTAACCCAGTAGAGAGAATCCCTACAATAGTGGGGGATCATCTAACTATCTACTTTCCGTTTGATAGCATTCTGTATAAATTTAGAGTTCCAAATTTGTCCCATTCCAATCTGCACCTCTGGCTCTCTTAACCATCAAATGAACTCCAATTCCAAAATAGTGCGCTCTTGGCCAGCTCCAAGCAAAGAACCATGTGAGAAACAAGATAAAAAATATACAGTGTAGCTTCCTTGGTTCAAATTCACCCAAGTGCCAAATTAACTGTGCTCATAACCCAGAGACTTGAAGTATTCCGTCTCCATATATTACTATTAGAGGATAGTCTGAGAGGGATATAAAGACCAGGATAGGACACACTTTGCCAACTTTGTTCCAAATTCAGTCTCACATTATACTCGCAAAATAGTTAAATAGCTCATCAAATCACTGATTCAGTATTATCACACTTCAACTTTTTCTTAGGGACAATAAAACATAACATGTGCAAGTAACGTCAGTTAAAAACCGTTTTAATGAAAAACCTTGCAATCTTCTTGATATGAGCGCATCTCATATTGCAAACACAGTCCTGAACAACATCCCTTTCAGCGTTCCCTAGTGTCTATAGAACTAGAGCTTTTTAATCTATCTTTCATTTTTTATTCAATGGGGTGTATTTATTTAAGTCCAAAAAAGCATTACCTGATCCATACCTAAAAAAACATTTTATAACTCTTTTTTCCTGTTTATAAAAGCATTGGAAAATCAAAAAAAAATCCACACTTCAATATAGATTAAAAGCATTTGGGGCTTATCTGTTGAGCAAACTTGTGTAGAGTCATTTGTAATTGAAGAAGAAATCAGCAAGCACTCCAAACGCCACTTGTAGTATAAAAGACAACTTTATTTCAGAAGATTAAAAACATCAAAAATCCTAATGCTGCTTAAACTTTAAGGAAAAACGCACTCACAAGTCGAGTGGCCCGGGTGCATCTCCCCAAACCTGTAGCAGGAGGGGAATGTGAAATTGAAGAAGAAATCAGCAAGCACTCCAAACGCCACTTATAGTATAAACTTTATTTCAGTAGATCAAGGAGCTTGCTAATTTATGAGCGCAGGACCTGGGGTTCATACACCCAGGTCACAGAATTTACAGGGTGAGTGCCTGAAGCTTTAGGTGTTTCATCGCTACGAATATTCACAGACAAATTTAAATAAGATTGTGTAGCGACCTGTTTATTTCATTAATGGATTTTGAATTGGGCTGCATTTAATGATATATTATGAGAGTCATTTGTACACACTGGGTAATTCTTTCTGTTGTATTGAACATTATAAATTTAGCATCATGATTTTTCTGTGCAACTGGGTTATCCCAATCACTTCTAGAAAAGACCCATTACCTATCGTGATTAGTCACCCTACTAACCTCATATACAATGGGACCATTTGTTGGATCTTCATTTATGTCCTGATATTGTTTTTATCCTTTACTTAATAAATGTTAAGTTTTAGATAATGCAGTGCTATGTGGTAGTGAATAGATGGAAAGGTGACACTTTGGGTTTCTTCTTAAATGGCCTCTTTCTTATCGGATTCCCCATCTCCCGACCTGCCACTAACCATTCAGATCAAATAAAGTAGTAAAAGAACAGATCAGCCGATGTTCTGCCCCTGACAGCAATCGTAAGAAAGTTATGTCTGACAAAAAACAGTGACAGTCTCCCACTGAAGATCGACAGATCGGCAATACACGCAGAGATATTTTCGGCAGCCAACAGAAATTTTCTTACCTGTCCGATCGACAGATGTTGGGACACTCCACATACGTTTTGAAAATCGTAAGAATCGAAGATTCCTACAATTGGATCTTTGCGTCGATGGTCAGCTTAAGCCATTTTCATTCAAATGTTGTCATTTGAATCTAATAGACCTATATTGGAGGACTATTTGGGACTAGAAAAATGTTGATATTTCATCTTGGATGACATTTTCTTAAGGGGCATATTTACTAAAATTTTATTCACAAATTAAAAATTCTCAAAATAATTGTGTTTTTAAAAAAAATCCTCTAAAATTCTGAAAATTCCAGGCTCATGAAGTGTAAAGACCACAAAGAACTCTAATACTAAACATCAGTACGTAAAGTCACCTTGACCTTTAGAGGTTTTTATATTTTTTAGAGCATCATTTAGCATTTGTTGTGTGCTTTTTATATTTCGCTCTTTTAATAAATTACTATTTCAGAGAAATAGAGTTTGGCCGAAGCTTTAAAAAAAAAAAAAAAATCTAAAACCACTGAAGTGAGAATGTTGATAAAGTGGCTTTTAAAGGGAAACTATACCCCCAAAATGAATACTTAAGCAACAGATAGTTCATATCATATTAAGTGGCATATTAAAGAATCTTACCAAACTGGAATATATATTTAAGTAAATATTGCCCTTTTACATCTCTTGCCTTGAACCACCATTTCGTGATGGTTTCTGTGCTGCCTCAGAGATCACCTGACCAGAAATACTACAACTCTAACTGTAACAGGAAGAAGTGAGGAAGCAAAAGGCAGAACTCTGTCTGTTGATTGGCTCATGTGACCTTACATGTGGTTTGTATGTGTGCACAGTGAATCCTACGATCTCAGGGGGCGGCCCTTATTTTTTAAAATGGCAATTTTCTATTTATGATTACCCAATGGCACATACTATTAGAAAAGTATATTATTATTATGAAAATGGTTTATTTACATGAAGCAGGATTTTACATCTGAGCTGTTTTATGCAATATCTTTTTATAGAGACCTACATTGTTAGGGGGGTATAGTTTTCCTTTAAATGTCAATATTTGTTTCTTGAATGTATTTATGTACCTGTGGGCCATCAATCTCCTTAGGTGCCTATACATAAATAGCCCTGTATTGTGGGTATAAACTTTTTTTTTTTATAAAAACTTTTTTTTTGGGTAACCAGGCATCAAGGTGTCTGCTGTTATAGCCTTTTCCCATTTAATATTATTGTCTATTTGTGTAGAAAGGGTGCAGACAAGGTGAATATAATAATATTGGATAGAAGAGGTTATGCTCTCCTGACAAATTTTGTAGTTTGATGGTAATTCCTAGGAAATTCTTTAGCTCAGATTATTCTAGACATCACAAATTTTAAGTTTTGGAAAGGGTTTTTCAGTGGTTATATAAAGTAAACTCATCACAAATTATGTCTTCATAACTTTATTCCGTATGTCTCATTTGTTTTGCCTATAGATACATTTTACACTTCCAGAAGGTATGAGACTGTAGTGCTAAAACCTCCATAACAATTCCAATACATGATGTAGAATTAAACAGAAAAGAAACTTTTTTTTAACTGCTAAATTTTTTTTTTTTTAACAACTTCTGCAATGGTATAGGTATTCTTTATTTAAACACTCTCGTAGGTAATCATTTATAATATTTAGGCTTGGTAAAGCAATTAAGAAAATATATACACATAAGAATATAATAAGAGAAGCTGGACATTTTTGTGAAATTGCATTTGTTCATTACCCATTTCACCCACTCACATCATCATAATAGAATGATCAAAAGAAACTGCTGATTGGTATTCGTGATTAACTACACTGGACCAGGAGTTTGATCTCACCTGCAGACAAACCTCATTAAATATTTTCATTCAGTTCATCTGTTAAGAAGTAGTCTTTTCAGCTGGCACGCAAATGCTTTAGAAGTATGCTTAAACACAATGCATACCTACTAGTTACCATATTCCATATACCACCGATTCTTGCCGAACCAATCCTTCCAAATTAGCGTGCAGTTAGTGGGATTCAAACGATCGTACATCTTACGATTTTTCGGCCGACATCTGTCGGGAAATTGATCGGCCAGGTCAAAAAATCTTTGTCGGTCCCAGTGCAATCTATCTATGTTTGCAGGGCCAAGCAGGCAGCTCCCCTTTGTTTTCCTGGCAAATTGGTCTTTTTAGTTGATGGTAAATTCGTATGATCATTCCGAGAACATTGTGGTCTCACGATCAGGATCTGATCTTTTAAAAATCTCAACATGTACGGCCAGCTTAAGAGTAAAGCTTTCTCTTCCTTTATTAACGCTTTTTTCCTGTCGCTTTAATTAATATTGATATTCATGTAACTGAAGTGTTCCTGATTGACCATTATTGTTCTCATTCTGTCGACTTTGTTAAATTTATTATTTGGCATTAAAAATTCCCAAACCATTGTGACCATTATGGAATCAAATTCTTCATTACAATCATTAATAATGATTGTTTATACTTACAGTCTCAATATGCTTTAAAGGGCACCTGTTGGGCAAACAACCAAAGGTGCAGGCCAGCCAGCACTAGGACACTTGCACCGGGAGGAAACTCCCGGTACAACCGGCCATGTTGGGGCCCATGCACGCTTAATGAGTGAATACCATGATTTGGTGATTATGTGCATTCGAAGCACATTATACGCATGCGCTATGTATGACATGGCCTTGGGGTCTCTCCTGGTGCGAGTGTCCTAGTCCTGGCTGGGGTCATTTTTCTTTTAAAAAACTACCGTTACCCCCAAACAGAGTGCAAGCTCTATTAGCCCACACCTTTGGTTGGGGATAATATTTTTGCCCAACAGGTGCCCTTTAAGTCAGCTGTTCACAATATGTGGACAAAAATATCGTGAAGGTAAGTTTGTGGGAGATTTTATAATTATTATTGTTATTTTTTATTTATACACTGCTGACTTATTTCAAGGCATTTATGATATAATGTTTATATACTGACTTGGGCTTCCCTGAAACTATAGGACAGTGACTACGATGCCAGTTATGTAGCTGGCCCATTGAAATTATGGACCACAAAGTGAGACTTGAAGCCAAACATTACTTGTTATGCTTTCTGTGGTTATGTATCGGTGCACACTACAGGTATGGAATCTGTTTTCCACAAATCCATTATGCAGAAAGCACCCATGGTGCCCTACTTAAACACATGGTTCTTAATTTTTGTCTGATTAAACAGTCACCTGCACTTGGCTGCAAGAAAAAAAAACATGAGCTTTACTTACTGACTAATGTAAGCCTCCTGTTTAATTAATTTAGCCTAGTGGAATTCTGAGGATAGAAGGACCAGAATAACCCCCCCCCTCCATTGTATGTATTGGCTTTTGTTTCCTTTTAATTCCATTTATATGTTGTGTACATTTGGCCTCCTCTGCTACCCTAAACATAGGGGGTCCATGAGATAATTATTAAATATTGCTGCCTGATTCATTATTACATATTACTGCTGTAGCTGGCTCAGTATTAAAACTTTGGGTCAGATTTATGAAAACTGGAACTGGGGAATCCTGATGAATTCCCAGCAGTTCACATTTAATCACATTTATACTGTCCTGAGTGCAGGACTATTTTCCATATATTGTAACCTCCGCACACCTGTAGTTCACTCTCCCTGCTTATGATGGTGCTGGACTTCCATAGACCGTGCAAGGTCCTTTAGCAACAGTGAAAAGAAGTAACCCGGACTATTTTCCAGACAGTCCACTGTTGTTATTAACTGGCAGATTTACAAAGCATTTCTTGTTTTGACAAATGTGCTGATTCATATTAAGTCGAATTCAATTCTTTTCCATGGGGTGGTATAGTTCTGTGGCTGCGCTGAACTATAATACCCTAACAAAATGAAATCTCGCAGTTAAAAAAAGAAAAACATTAAATTAATTTTAACATAATGCAAGCTGAAATGTGAGCTTTTGATTCGCTATACTTCTTTTCTGCTATGTTACTATTCATAGTAGCACAAAATAAAAGATTGTAGTTGAAAGCCACTTTTTTATTGATTAGTCGGTAAAATCATGAGCTGATTCATACATTTGACCACAGTTTCCATTTCCCAATAGTTTGAGACAACAGCCATAACATAGAACCAGCAGTCCTTTCACAAGAGGCTATAAGACTTGGAGAAGCCCATTTGGATCTTGGAGGGAGATCACTATATGAAATAAAGCACCTGTTCCTTTTATTGAAAATTTTAGGAATGTAATGTATAACGCTTCTGCATAAAATGCTCTTTAGTGATAACTACTTATAATTTGAATGTGACCCCTTACACTAGGGGGCCTATTTATCATACAGTGTAAAATGACTGTAAAAGGAATGTGGTATAACTAGAGAATTTATCAAGGTGTGTGTTTTATATATCTATATATGTATATGTATATATATATATATATCTATATATATATATATATATATATATCTATATATATCTATATATATATATATATATATATATATATATATATATATATCTATTAACAGGTATGGGACCTGTTATCCAGAATGCTCAGGAACTGGGGTTTTCCGGATAACGGATCTTTCCGTAATTTGGGTCATCATGCATTAAATCTACTAGAAATTAATTTAAATATTAAATAAACCCAATAGGCTGGTTTTGCTTCCAATAAGGATTAATTATATCTTAGTTGGGATCAAGTACAAGCTACTGTTTTATTATTACAGAGAAAAAGGAAATAATTTTTAGAAATTTGGATTATTTGGATAAAATGGAGTCTATGGGAGACAGCCATTCCATTATTTGGAGCTTTCTGGATATTGGGTTTCCGAATAAGGGATCCTATACCTGTATATATATATATATCAACCCAGGGTTGAGTGCTGAGGACTCTTGTAATTGTCTATATGTATTTTGTGGTCACAGCCTCGCTGCACCCCCGCCTAATGGTTTTAAAAACTAGTGGTGAACACAACTTTCCCTTGTTTATATATATATATATATATATATATATATATATATATATATATATATATATATTTGATGCTGTTATTTTACACCACTATTGACCTTGTTTAATACATTAAAGTCAATGAGAAAACACCAAGAACCAAGTTATTTCTAGAGAAAAAAGGGGTAAAAATAACTCCAAGACCATTTACACCATGTTTCAAACAGAGTTAGGGGGCCGCTAAAAATCAATACACAGCTTACTAGGTACACTGTTTTTTACACAATGTGGCCACTTTACTAACATTCAGATTTCTTTTTTTTTTTAAAATGTAATTTTTTTCTCAAAAAAATTGTGCTTTTTTATTTCTCTAAAAAATTAAGATTTAGTAAATGTAAAAATCACAAAAACCCTAATACAAAATTATGGCAAGTAAAAACAATTGAGGTCCCATACAATATGCTGATCCTTTTGGATCTTTTTTTTTTTTTTAGCCATTCAGACTTTTAGAGGGTTTTCAGATTTGTTTCCACTAGTAATTGTCTGAAAAACTAGAATTTTTTTCTTTTCCTTTTTTAGTGGTTTTTCCAGTTGTACTTTTTATAATTGGATCTTTTAATAACATTCATGGTATTCATGGTTTTAGAGGAAGGGAGTTTAATCATGGTTTTAACAAGTTACCTTTAATAATTGGGCCTCTATGGGGCTGATTTATTAAACCGTGACTTTTTCTGGCCTGGCTTTGTGATGCAACAAATCTGAAAAAATTGTGGAATAAAAAGTGCAACTTTTCCAGTATTTATTATACCACAAAACTGTGACAATTCCAAATCCAAAATGATGCCAGCTAAAACCTTTCGTGCATCAGCAGGAAAAAGTCTTTGTTATTGTGCAAGTCGAAAAAGTTGAGTGGATCCAACCAGATTGGTCATTCCCAGATACCAGGGGGAATCACCTCTTGAAACCACAGAGGTACTGATCCAACTATTACTCATAAGACCAGTTTTGGGTTGCTTAGTACACTAGCACTCTCTCTGTGTGTGCTCAGTTTCAAGCATTTGTATTTTACTGTATCACTACACTTTATTTTTGTATTATAAGTAAATCTATAAAAATGTTTGTTAGCTATAGGTTAAAATAACAGAGCTAACATAGTATCCCTCCTGCTTCCTTTTTGTGCATATGTATCAATATGTTCCTATAAATCACAGAACCTAGACAGTAGCCCCAGTTTATAACGACAACTATTACAAAGGGGAAGGAGAATCTATTGAAATGTAAGACACAATGGATCTTGCAGAAAATTTAAAAAAATGAACAATAAAATTTTAGTGCGAGCCTTTTCTCGTCATTTCTGTTACAGCTGTCCTACAATAAAGAATATCAGCTGGTTCTATCAGAAACTTCTGTCCCCATGCCTTCATGAGAGTGAAGGTTAATAGTAGATGTAACTAAACATAGACAAGGGAAAGATAAAACTGGCATCCATATATATCTGGCTGCTTCCATAACCATGACTCTCATATTAACCATGAACATTGTCACGTAGTGTATATTGCTGAAGAGGAAAATTCATGTAACATTTATTTGTATATAGTTAATGAAAAAATATATTGCCTCAGGGCAACTATAGCAAAATAACATTGACCACAAAAGAGAAAAAGGTTAAATGTAACCAAAAGGAAATAACTCTCTAAATTATTAATAGAGATGGAATATGAAATTCCGCATTACTGTGAACTTGCTAAACCGAATTTTTTTCACATTTGTGCCATAAAAAAAGGTTAATGTTCATGACTACTCAGCTTCCAGATTGTATTTTACTTCTGACAAACATGAACTCAAGATGAGAATATTTGCATTGTTATTACATTTACACCCAAAGTGCATTTTAATGACAAGATTTTAAGACTGTTTAGTTATAGTGGAGATTATTATCCCTAGGAAGCTTTTCAAAATATTGTACCCCAAGTCCAAACAAGCATTAACTTACTGGCCCATCCTTGTCATTCTACAGTTTGTACCCATCTCACAGCTTAATAAAAACACCATTTGTCAGAAAATAACACAGGTTAAAATTAATTTCTTCCTTCACTTGCAGTATTCCAAATAAAACCCTTTCTCCAGTTTGAGAAGACGTAGAAAGTTTGCAAAAGAATGTTTCTACAAGCGAAACAATTTAATTTAATAGGTAATTGTAGGTGAGGGACCCCATAATTTTTTGGACCTAGTTCATATCTGTTTCACAACTAGGAAACACATGTTCTATTAGCACCAACTTGTAATAAGCCACCAGGGTCAGAATGGGCCGGCTGGACACAGGGAAAAAGCCTGGTAGACCCGGCCCTCATGGGCCCCCCCGACAGCCCAGACATGATTTCCTGATTAGTACGGAGCTGTTTGTGCCTGCACGTTGCTGTTTGTGCATGTGCGTGGGGGGTATAATTTAAAAGTTGGGAGGGGCCCCTGGTGACTGCCAGGAGGGCCCTTTTGGTTGCAGTCCTTTTGGGCCAATTAATGCATTCTGGAGAAATAGTAGAAGCCACTGTGTTGCATTTTATTTATTAGCAGTTTATAGAAATTAAAAGACCATGGATTATGATCTATCCTTGGACTAAAAAACATCTAATAAGAGATCTGGGAACAAATAGACCTCAAACTTTGGAAGTAAACTGATTTTTGTGCACTTGCAGCTGCAATCATAAATGAGCCCTTTTGTTGTTTGTAATTCCAGGTTCCAAATAGAACTTGATGGAGTTTCTGCACCTGGAAATTTGATATGTTCATGCAGCACATTTACAAATGGTTTTTCTTTTAGTTTAATTTTAGCCCTGGCCTAGTTGTACAGCCTTTTCTATTTTTAGTAGGAGCAATGGTACATTTCAGTACATTAATATTAGAAGCCTTTCAAATTAATGTTCCACATACATACTCTGTGTAGGAGGAACCCTGGAGACTGCTTGGAAGATCACATTCAGTGAGCTGGAGAGCCCTGCTAAAACCGGTCTTCACCAACCTGAACACTGTATAGTTAAATTCAAATCTTTTCTGACAATCAACCAAATACTGACCCATATTGTTCAGACATTGACTGTAACGATCGCCGCCCGGAGCAGGCACAGGAGCTCCGGGCGGCGCGTCCTCTCCTGCCGGCGTCGCTCCCAAGATGGCGGCGCCCATGGCCGCCACGTGGGTAAGCGGCGCCGGCGCGATGACGTCAGTGCGCAGACGTCGGCGCAAGGACGTCAATGACGTCACTAAGGCGCCAAATTCAAATAAAAAGCCAGTTCAGATGCTAGAATGGCGCCCAAGTATAGAATCCTGTTCCCTAAGTGATTCCTGGGTTCCCTACCTGTTCCCTCTGCTAATATCTGCCTGATTCCTCCTTGTGACCCCTTGCCTGTACCTGGACTTCGCTGTTACTCTGCCTGCCATAGACCCTTTGCCTGGACCTGGACTTTGTTTGTATTCCGCCTGCCTTTTTGACCTGTGCCTGGACTTTGATTATTCTCTTGCCTTACCCCTGGATACCACGACCCGGATCCCTCGTGAGGGGCTTCCTCCTAGATCCGGACTACTCCCCAGAGGGGGCTCCCGGCTCCCTGACATTATACTTGGGCCATGGATCCCACTGAGGAAGCTCAGCCCGATTTCGGCAGGGCCTTTCGAGGCCTGCATTCCCGCATGGAGGCGTATGAAGCCCGGCAGAATTACGTGGGACACACGCTGGAGGCGATCCTGGAAAAGCTCTCCTTGTTGACACCAGCGACCCTCCTGCCGGCACCTCCTCCGCAAGCGGCTGCTGCCATGGCTACCCAATCCTCCACTTCTGGTCCACATATACCTGCTCCGCCTCTCTATGATGGCGATCCTCAAGCCTGTCGTGGATTCGTGAATCAGTGCCAGATTCGCTTTGCCCTACACCCCACTGAATTCGACTCTGAACGTGCCAAGGTGGGGTTCGTGATTACTCGTCTGGCAGGGAAAGCTCTCGAGTGGGCATCTCCACACTGGGAGAAGCAGTCCCCACTGATGGATGACGCAGAAGCATTTCTCAAAGAATTCCGGATTGTCTTCGATGCTCCCGGCCGGGTGACATCCGCTGCTTCCCGTCTGTTCCAAATCCGCCAAGGGAGCCGCAGTGTAGCGGAGTATGCTATCGAATTCCGTACACTTGCTGCTGAGACTCGTTGGAACAACGACGCTTACCATACCGCATTTTATAATGGTCTCTCCCTCCGCATCAAAGATGACCTGGTCTCCCGTGAGTTGCCCACGCAACTGGAGGACCTCATCGCCTTGGCAGTCAAGGTGGACACTCTTCTGAGAGAGCATCAAATCCTGAGAGATCGCGTCAAGAAGTTTCAACCCATGTTGGCACCCCGCTTCCAGAGGCCTCTCCTGCAGGCTCCCGTCACCCCGCCTGCCCAAGCACCCATTTCTCTCCAGGAGGAACCCATGCAAGTGGGAAGAACTCGCCTCACGGAACAAGAGAGACTCCGTAGACGGATGTCAGGCCTGTGTCTGTATTGTGGCGGACATTCCCACTTCACCAATGCCTGTCCTGCAAAGGCTAAGAGTTTTGTACCCCGAGGTATGTCTATGGTAACTCATGTAGGGGTCACTACTCAAAAGTCTCGAGATAAGTCTCAGGAGAAGACCCTAGAAAACTCACACAGGTTTCTCCTTCCCTTCCAGATTCATCTGACTGATAAGACCATCTTCGGGAATGCTTTCATCGATTCCGGAGCAGGGGGTAACTTCATAGACGCTCTCTTTGCCAAACACATGGGAATTCCTTTATTTCCTTTGCCTTCTCCCATGCGGATCATCGCCATAGATGATAAACCCCTGGAGTCTGTACTCACGATGACCACTGGCGAACTACCTGTGCAAGTTGGGACCCTGCATAAAGAGAGACTTTCGTTTCTTATTATCTCTTGTCCTGCTGTTCCAGTTGTTTTGGGTCTCCCCTGGCTGCGCCTGCACAATCCCACCATAGACTGGTCCACAGGGCAGATTTCTCGTTGGAGCCCATTCTGCCAACAGCATTGCCTTCCTGCTAAACCCCTCAAGAAGGTAGCTATCTCCTCAACCGAGCTAAAGTCTCTTCCCTCCTGTTTCAAAGAATTCTCCGATGTGTTCTGTAAGAAGTCTGCGGAATTCCTTCCTCCACATCGCTCCTACGACTGTCCTGTCGAACTCATGCCTGGAGCAATGCCCCCCAGAGGCCGCACTTACCCTCTCTCTCCTGCAGAGACTACCGCAATGAAGGAATACATCCAAGAAAATCTCCAGCGGGGGTTTATCCGCCCTTCTACCTCTCCTGCAGGAGCTGGGTTCTTCTTCGTGGAGAAGAAGGACGGAGGCCTTCGGCCATGTATAGACTACCGGGGCCTGAATAAGATCACTGTAAAAAACAGGTACCCACTGCCCCTGATTGCGGAACTCTTCGACCAGCTGAAGGGGGCGAAGATATTCTCTAAGTTGGATCTCCGGGGGGCGTACAACCTCATTCGCATCCGTGAGGGTGACGAATGGAAGACGGCTTTCAACACTCGTGACGGGCACTATGAATATCTCGTTATGCCCTTCGGCCTTTGCAATGCCCCTGCCGTCTTCCAGGAGTTTGTTAACGATGTGTTCCGGGATCTCCTAGGAAGGTTCGTAGTCGTGTACCTGGACGACATCCTGATCTTTTCTAAAGACCTAGAAAGCCATCGCTCCCAGGTGAAGGAGGTACTCTCTCGTCTGAGGAAGAACTCTCTCTTCGCCAAGTTGGAGAAGTGCGTCTTCGAGGTGTCCAAGATCCCCTTCCTAGGATACATTATCTCTCCCGAGGGATTTGAGATGGACCCCGTGAAAGTGTCTGCCATCCAGGAGTGGCCTCTCCCGCTGAGTACCAAGGCAATCCAGAGATTTGTCGGATTTGCTAACTACTATCGGCAGTTCATCCGGGGGTTCTCTTCCCGCATAGCACCTATCCTGGCCCTCATCCGGAAAGGGGGTAAACCCAGCTTGTGGCCTCCATCTGCCATTGAAGCTTTTCAGTCCTTGAAAGAGGCCTTCACGTCCGCTTCTGTCCTCCGACACCCCAATCCTGAACTACCCTTCTGCATCGAAGTCGATGCTTCTGAAGTCGGAGCCGGAGCCATCCTGTCTCAGAGACATCCCGCTGATGGGAAGTTGCACCCCTGTGCCTATTTCTCCAAGAAATTCTCGCCCGCAGAGCAGAACTACGATGTCGGGAACCGTGAACTCTTGGCTGTTAAACTTGCCCTTGAGGAGTGGCGTCACCTCTTGGAGGGTTCTCTGATTCCTGTTCAGATTTTCACCGATCATAAGACTCTCGAGTTCATCCAGTCCCTCAAGAGGCTAAACCCCAGACAGGCAAGGTGGGCTCTCTTCTTCTCTCGATTTAATTTTATCTTGACTTATCGCCCAGGCTCCAAGAATCGGAAGGCCGATGCCTTGTCTCGTAGCTTCACTCCAGTGGACCGCTCTCCTGAGAGACAAGAGCCAATCATCCCTCCAGTCAAGATTATTGCCTCCCTGTATCCACAGTTTGCCGACCAAATCCTGGCTGGTCAGTCTTCTGCTCCTTCTGATACTCCCATTGGGATGGCATTTGTTCCTCCTGAGCTGCGTCTGCCTATCCTGCAACAGACCCATTGCTCCAGGCAAGCCGGACACCCTGGCCCAGCTAAGACTCTTGAACTCTTACGACGCCTGGTCTGGTGGCCTGATATCCGCAAAGATGTGAAGGACTTTGTTGCTGCTTGTAATGTTTGTGCCACATCTAAGTCAAGTCACTCCCGCCCCAGTGGGTTACTACAGCCCTTGCCGATTCCTTCCCGTCCCTGGACCCACCTGTCCATGGACTTCATTGTCGAACTTCCTCCCTCCTGTGGGAACACTGTGATCTGGGTTGTCATTGATCGTTTCTCCAAAATGGCCCATTTCATCCCTCTGAAGAAGTTGCCCTCTGCGGTGGAGTTGTCCCAGCTTTTTATCCAGTATATCTTCCGCCTGCATGGTTTCCCGGTGGAGATCGTCTCCGATAGAGGCACCCAGTTTACTGCCAAGTTCTGGCGTTCCTTATGCAAAGACCTGGGAATTGTTCTTCAGTTTTCTTCTGCATACCACCCGCAGACGAATGGGGCAGCTGAACGTGTCAACCAAGCCCTGGAACAGTTCCTGAGGAACCACGTATCCCTCTGCCAGGATGACTGGTCTGATCTCCTCCCATGGGCGGAATTCGCTCATAATAATGCTTGTCATTCCTCTACAGGAAAGTCTCCGTTCATGTCGGTGTACGGTCAGCATCCTCAAGCTTTTCCCCAAGACTTTGTGTTATCTGACGTCCCGGCTGCTGACGATTCCGCAGCCCATATGTCTGCTATTTGGGCTGCTACCAAGTTGAACCTAGAGAAGAGCGCTCTTGTTCATAAGACTTTCGCGGATCGTCGTCGAAGATCCTCTCCTCTCTACAAGGTGGGTGATAAGGTCTGGCTCTCTTCCAGGAATATCCGGTTAAAGATACCATCTCCCAAGTTGGGTCCAAAATTCGTGGGTCCATTTCCCATCTTAGAGATAATCAACCCTGTGGCTGTCAGACTCCAGCTTCCACCAGAGATGAGAATCCCCAACGTGTTTCACGTGTCTCTAGTGAAACCCGCCATCACCAACCGGTTCTCTGGCGCTCAGTCTCCTCCTCCTGCCATCTCTGTGGAGGGCCAACTCGAGTACGAGGTGGAAAAAATCCTAGACTCCAGAATCTCCAGAGGGTCCCTTCAGTACCTCATCAAGTGGAAGGGCTTTGGCCCTGAAGAATGCTCCTGGGAAGGATACTCTGATGTCCATGCTCCCCGTCTGGTGAGGGAGTTCCATTCCAAGTTTCCCCAGAAGCCAAGTCTTGGTGGTCCGGAGGCCCCCCGTGAGGGGGGGGTACTGTAACGATCGCCGCCCGGAGCAGGCCCAGGAGCTCCGGGCGGCGCGTCCTCTCCTGCCGGCGTCGCTCCCAAGATGGCGGCGCCCATGGCCGCCACGTGGGTAAGCGGCGCCGGCGCGATGACGTCAGTGCGCAGACGTCGGCGCAAGGACGTCAATGACGTCACTAAGGCGCCAAATTCAAATAAAAAGCCAGTTCAGATGCTAGAATGGCGCCCAAGTATAGAATCCTGTTCCCTAAGTGATTCCTGGGTTCCCTACCTGTTCCCTCTGCTAATATCTGCCTGATTCCTCCTTGTGACCCCTTGCCTGTACCTGGACTTCGCTGTTACTCTGCCTGCCATAGACCCTTTGCCTGGACCTGGACTTTGTTTGTATTCCGCCTGCCTTTTTGACCTGTGCCTGGACTTTGATTATTCTCTTGCCTTACCCCTGGATACCACGACCCGGATCCCTCGTGAGGGGCTTCCTCCTAGATCCGGACTACTCCCCAGAGGGGGCTCCCGGCTCCCTGACATTGACAGTGCTGGGTCAAGCCAAGAATGCAACAAAGGAAAGGAGTGATCGTCAGGAAGGACCTCCACTTCCCTTCTCATCCAGGGCCAAAAATGGGGGTAGGCAAACAGAAGAGGTACATGCTTAGTACCCCCCCCCCCCCATTGTGCCTTAGGCCTCTTCTGCCTACATCTAGTTCCGGCCCTGGACATTGATTGAGTTTGGCAGAAAATAGAGTCCTACGTTTAGGGTAGTTCCCCCTTCATCATAACAGTCTATTACTTTTAGGCTTGGTTTGACTTAGGTCCATACTACTTGTGTATGTACCTCAAGGTCTGTGAATTACATATGGGTTTGAGAAGGGCCTATGGAAAAACAAAGGACAAAGAAGGTTCAGTGGAAAAAAAAGATTACTTCTTGTACCTGTCTGATGCCATGGAATGCCTGTATGTCCTGGAATCATGTGGACACAATGCATGCAAGATAATTACTGACTCATTTTCTCACTTCAAAACCTCTTTTTGAATTTCAGTGTAATTTCCTACAGAGCTCATATATATATTTCTCTTCTGTGCTCTGCAATAACCTTTATGTTCAGTCTCATTATAGTTGGAGTGACGGAGAGGAAGTGCTAGAAAAGGTTGACTAATGGAACATGCATCGTTCTTTCCACGTTCTGTACTTTAAAAGCATCGGGAAAGCTTAGACTGGAAGCAGATTGAAGCGGAAATGGTAGAAAATGACCAACATCTGACTGCTTTCTACTTGATTGTATTTGATTGATGTTTTTAACCAATTTAGTACAGTATTGTCTAAAGTTAATGAAAGGGTAGTTAGCGAATGATTTCACCATAAATAAATCAAATCCAAATGTTTAGCGATTTTGTCAGCTATCTGCTTTAAAAGGACACAGGCAGGGATTTATTTATCTTCTTTTCTTATACTGTACATACACGTGCCGCTTCGGAATCACTGGATCAGCTGTTAATATTTTCATTGTAACTAGCTCTGTCCTAAGGTCTTATACTCATCATAAACCGACCATTGCAGTATTGCTCTATGCATTTTTTTCTGTAGTACAACTCCCACATACAGTCAACACATTCTAAAGCATAATGAAAGCTGTCGTCCAACAATATCAGGGGTATATATATCATTTTTTGCGCATGTGCGTGGGGGGGGGCATTTGGATTTGGATTCAATTTGGAGCCCCATACCTTATGTCTACAAAAAAATCATTTAAACATTAGAGGGAATGTCAACCAAATGAACAATAAAAGTTAGTTTGCCTAATAAAAGAAAACAAAATTCTAAACAACTTTGGAATACACATTAATTAAAAACGTTTTATGGTTTTTAAATTATGTGTATATGTAATGCTATTGAAAGCAGCGTCTGTCTCTCCCTTTCAATTCTTTCTTTTCATTCCCTTATGACTGTTGAAACAATGTAAGCCAAGCAGCCAATTAATAGACCTGTATTTTAAATAAATAAATAAATAAATAAATAAAAGTAAATTGCACACTTACCAATAATCACATGTTTAAACATCACTCCCAGTAGTGTCGGACTGGGATGCCAGGGGCCTACCAAAAAGCCTTAGACAGTGGACCTTTCCAATCTATTATTCCTCCTCTACTCACTCCACCTCTTTATTCTCCTAGTCTTTTATAATATTCTCCCATTATTAAGCATTTTTCCCCATAAAGAAATAGGGAATGACCATGAAATAGGCCAAATGTTTAGAAACAAGAGGGCCCACCAACACCTGGGCCCACAGGGAGTTTTCCTGGTATCCCGGTGGGCCAGTCCGACACTGACTCCCAGTATATTCACTGGTGGTTGTGCCTATGGGTAGTACATATAACTTGAAAAAAAAAAAAAAGAGTCAATAAAGACCCATACAGAGGTACTCCATACATTTTTATTTGCAAATCACTTGTCCCTTAAGCCTTTTATATGGTGATTTATTTTTAAAAAAAATACACATATTGCACACTCAAATCCACTCCGTTAAAAACATAATAACTGAAAATACCCACATGATGTGCATTGCTTCATATCTGTGTGGGTTGAAGCATCACAGTGTAAGGGAGTTGTAGTTCAACTGCTTCACACATGTTAAGATCAGTCTCAAAGGGGGAAAAGTTCATCCATCAGATTACACTCTTAATACAGTCAATTGTATATACATAGTTGGAGCTCCACATAATTCCGATGAGATTACAGATATATTACTCAGTTAGTGTAGTAGATTGAATTAAGAAAGATCTGCCACAGCTTTGCCCCAGACACAATGCAGATTATTTTGTCGGCCACGTTAGGAAGAATGTTAAATCTTCTAGTGCACAGTTAAAAGCATTGACAGGGTCCCAGGTTCTGCAGCCGCATATATTGTTATATTGAGGGTCAAGCGTATGGCCCTCTCTCACATCCTCTCCCCCTCCTTTAGCAGCTTTTGGGACACCCTTAAAGGGATACTGTCATGGAAAAAAATTTTTTTTTCAAAATGAATCAGTTAATAGTGCTGTTCCAGCAGATTTCTGCACTGAAATCCATGTCTCAAAAGAGCAAACTGATTAACTGATTCATTTTGGAAATTTTTTTTTTTCCCATGACAGTATCCCTTTAAGTAATTAAAAGTATTAGCAGAGTGTCTCAGTGTTTAAAACCACATGTAGCGCTAATTAATAAGGGTTGAGTCTATCCTCCCACTCACGCACAATCTCACCATCCGTTAGCCACTTCCGTTGCGCCCTTCAGTCGTGCCGGCACTGTTTCCCACCATCATAGCCTGGAGGCACATCATTATAATAATTCAAATTTGAATTATTTGATTAAAATGCAGGCTATGGGAGATGGCCTTGCCGTATTTCAGAGCTTTCTGGATAATGTTTCCAAATAATGGATCCTATATCTGTATTTTTTTCGTTGTGATTTTATTTTTGTTTACTGCAATACTGGCAAATTAAAATTGTGCAGTAAATTTATTTTGGGTCATTTACTAAGTCAACCATTTTTTTTGCACTTTGTGCAGGCTTGTCCCATGAATATAGCACTGCTGTAACTGACAGAAGGATGTTGTGAGAAGTAGCAGAACATGGGGAGCTGCTGTTGTCATATTCGGGGGCCAAAAATTATGACTGCTTTGGGCTTGTACAGAACCCTAAGGCTGAAACCACATGATCAGATCTGACACGATGAGAGGAAACAGATGCGTCGAGACGGTTGCAACGAAAATAAGGTGATAGAAATGTCGGACCTTGTCACTGCATGCATCCTGCATGACACGACTGTTGGATGAAGACGCAACATGCAGCGTTCGCATCCGACAGTTCTGTTGTGTTGGATGTGAAAAAAGTGAGGTCATCCCCTTTAGCACTTCCTTTTGCCATAATTATCCAGATATGCTAGTGTGAAAAATGGCAATGAGTATGTTAAACTCAGAAATGCCAACAAGATCACTGGAAAAAATGGGCTATGAGCACACTAGTAACCCAAACCTAATAATGAAAATAATAATCCCAGATATGACACTAAGATTACTACAGAAATGGACAATGACCACTCCATTAAACCCATGCATACCAAAGCACATTAACCATACACATGCTGGTAAGATCATGACAGAAAGTGAGTTCTGAGCACATTAACCCCTGACATGCCAACATCACTGCAGAAAATAAGCAATAATCACTCCATTAACCGAAAATGGATAATGAGAACTGAAATGAAATGGATGATGACCACATTAACACCAGATATTAAGCTACATATTTCCACTGCCCCTCTCCTCTACCTCTCCCTGTTATGTTCTTTTCCAAGATTTTTCATGTTTTTTTGCGATTGGCTTTGTCCTCCTTGGCTCATTTTATTCTGCTCTCATTCATTGTACTTATTTGTGCAGTTTACCTCCTTCAATCTTTCTTTTTTAAGATGACAGAAGACATGACAGACAGCCTAGACAGATCCTTTTATGCAGCAGCTTCACATCATTTTGCTGTAACAGTCCTGGTGTAGCCAAAAAGTCATTGGACAGCCTGGGGGAAGGATCAGTTTTTACCCCAGGCAACCAATCCCTATGCTGCTATACTGGGACTTACCCTTATGCTGACGATACATGTAAAGAGCCACTTGGTGAGGTTAAACCAATATGCCCACCTTTAGCAATATTGGGTTGATCTTTTGGCCCATGGGCTAACAATTGGTTCATAATTGGCAATATGCAGGCTGTTAAGACAAGAACTACATCCAGCTGCAAAATCAAACTTGCACAATTGATATCTGGGCAATATCTGGACGAATAGGCTCGTGGGAGTACCCCATACACTGGCAGATAAGCTGCCGACTTGTTGGGTGCCTATAGAGAGGATCTGAAGCTGTAACATAAAAAAGAATCCACCTGGGCTACATGTCTTGTTTTTAAAGGAAGAACAAATCTTTTTCTTTTGGGAAAATACCCTTTGATGTCACATGAGAGCTGACTATGATAATGCTGCATTTTGCACATGTGCATCAATGGTTTAATTTATGAACCGGCTTGGAATAATCCATATGAGGGCTATTGTGCAAGCATGAAAATGCAAAATGAATATATGTAAAATTCATAACAACACAGAGATTTGTACCAAAGTGTCTTTGAAAATCAAATTGTTTTCCTTTTCTATTAGGTCTCCTTGCAACTTCTTCCCAGATGCAGCAGAAATGCCATTAGGAAACAGATTCTCCACCAAAATGAAACAAGTAAATTGTTACGACATTTGCTTATTTATTTTAGAATTCCACTGATTGGCCAAGGATTCTGTACATCGTAATTATGTGATGCAGTTTCCTCCTTCAATGCTTTTTAAACTGCGTTAAGCTTAGATTTCAAAATTATTACACAAGGCCAAGATTCTGCTTAGAACGTGTACATGAGTTGTTGATTTACTGCTCCTTATGCCCAACAACTAAATGAATTTCCTGGAATTTAGACCACATTACTTTAACAAATGAGCTACCATATTACTTTGCAACAATTTTCAAGTTTACATTTGCTGGTTAAAAAAAAAATCAGCTTTTTGTGGTGTGTGTGCTTAACCCCATGTAGCTTCTGAATAGTTACTATGGCTTCTGATTATGTATATAATCAACGGACATCTGCCTTCCAGATGTTACAGTTACAATTATCTGTACAGTTAAGTAATTAAACCTTATTCACCTATTAAGGAGTTTAGGTTCCGTTTCCAAAAGTCTTGCATACATTAATGTTCTGTCTTATGGGTGATTAGGGATGTAGCGAACTGTTCGCCGGCGAACTAGTTCGCGCGAACTTCGACTGTTCGCGTCCGCCGCAAGTTCGCGAACGTCGCGCGACGTTCGCCAATAGGCGTTCGCGTCAAAATCGTTCGACCATTCGACCATTCGATCGCTAAAATCGAACGATTTTCGTTCGAATCGAACGATCGAAGCCATTGGATTGAATGAAATCATTCGATCCAATGGCTTCGATCGTTCGATTCGAACGGAAATCGTTCGATCGAACGATTAAAATCCTTCGATCGTTCGAATCGAACGATTTTCGGATGTTCGAAGTTCGCAAACTGTTCGCATTTTTTTGCCGGTGTTCGCGAACGGCGTTCGCGAACACATTGTCGGCGGTTCGCTACATCCCTATGGGTGATGGCATTGGAAAACAATCTGGATATAGAGAATCCTGGATTCGGTGCATTATTATTATTATTGTTTTTTATATAGACTTCCACCAAATAGGTACTGGGCAAGTTCAGTATTCAGTATGTCGATGTGCACTGTAGACATTTATTATTTTGTAATGTACAAGTATAATAAAAAGTATTATTACCCTGTGAATTTACAGCTGGTATTGGTGCGGCAAATAATATTTTTTATAAATTTTTTTTTTCTTTTTTTTTTAAAGGAATGTTAAAATGACCTTTGAACTTGAATTTTTTTGATAATGGACCACAAGGGCTTGAGAAAGGTGAAATGATGACAGTTTGGTAATTCTCAAGATTGGTAGGTGGTGATCATTTCTAGTTTTATGCATCTTGAATCCAGTGATTTCTATGGTAAGCAGAAATCCTGCTTCTATGCTACTTTTTTATAATACTTGCTAAAAAGTGGTCACATTTTTTTGGCTGGAATTAGAAATTTTGCAAGACTGACAACATGAACAAGGAAAATTCTGGAGATGCTGCCATTGGAGGGACACTATGTCCATCATGTCCCCCACCATATCCGTTACCACATTATTTACCTCGATTGTGTTCAGAGTCGGTGGGGGGAGTGATTCACAGATAAGGCAATGGTGTCTATTAATGTAAAATAACATTGGAGCTACCATCACATCAAAGGTCATAATAGATCAGTTCTATGGAGAAGAACCAAGTGCAGATGGTCTACTTGGGCTGTAGTGAGCCTCACAAAATTATCTAACCTGCAGCTGTGAAACTGCTCTTGGTTTGTGTATTAACTAAAAGTTGTAATTCTGAAGGTTATTTACAGACAGTCCCAAAGCAACATGGACTCCCAATTAATAAACTGCCTCACTTATACTATTTCTTACACTGTATTTTAATAAGCTCCCAATAAGTTGACATTCAAAAATATTTCTCTTCAACTTTAACTCATCTTTAAAGTACAGTTGTAACCAACCAATATCTCTACCATTTAATTATTATTTAATTTATTCTTGCAATCTCTAGTCCTAGCGGGGTGTGTTGCTGGGCCCACAATAGGTCACTTACCGATCATTTTGACTCAGAGGGAAGGACGACAGATGTTAGAAATCTGAATGGAGGGAAGCACTTCTGGCAGTAGTCCAACTTTCCATATTTACAAATTAGGTGTGGTAAATGGGGGTGCTGGTGTGCATGTAAGTGGGTGGGGCCTTATGCCACTGTGGAAAGGCCTTCATTTTTCTCTCTTAACCCAATACTGCTTAGGAAAGGAAGTATTTTGGCTCAGTCGCTCATTTATTTAAATGTAATTATTTTACAGTTTCATTAAATTGGAAAAAATTATTTTTGGTTGACTATTTGCTCAGTGTTACTGTATACGCTTCAGGTTAATAGGGTATATGAACAGGTGTATAAATGATGAGGTGGTGAGAGGACCGGTGTTTTGGAGCCCCACCATAGCACATAGCCAAGGACCTTGTAGTCACATAACTGCCAGAATGTCTTTCCCTGATCCTGTCTTGCGTTTTTAGAATTTATTTCCTACAGTCTGTTCCCTACTTTCTACAGGGCTGGATTTATATAGCGGGTGCCCCTAGGCCCGCTGCCGTTCGTCACCCCTCTCCCCTCCCTTTCATTGGTGCTCATGCACAAATTTTCATCACCAGGTTGGGAGCACTGGGGATTGGCACATGGGAAAGAAACTATTGTATATCAAGAGCAGCCCCAGAGCTTCTGAACCAATGTGGATGTGGTTGGGTGGCACGCCACCCCCTAAAATCCTGCCGCCCTAGGCCCGGCCTTGGTGACCTTTTCACAAATCCAGGCCCGACTTTCTACATGATGTCTTACAATTATTGTCCTTTTAGCTCTTGTGTTTTGCATTTGTGTCACTAAAATTTTGATGATTGAACCAGAAGGATCTCAAACTGCCAGAATGTCTTTCCCTGATCCTGTCTTACCTTTTTTTTAGAATTTATTTCCTACAGGCTATTCCCTACTTTGTATGTGATGTCTTAGAAATATTGTCCCTTTAGCTCTTATGTGTTGCCCTTTGTGTCACAAAAAAATTGATGCTTGAACCAAAAGGATCACATACAGTACATTAGTTTTTTAGGATTATATAAACACCTGTGTATCTGTAAGTGGTAACTTCAAAAATACCACATTCATGTACACTGACAATATAACTGAATAAAATAAAGACTTCTATTTCCTTTAAAGAAACGCCTCCTGAAATAGAACAACTCACAATTAGGGGCAGAATCATCAAGTGTCAAATTTAAAGTTTATGGGACTTCATAAAAACTCCCATAAACTCAAAATTCGAGAAAAAAACCCCCCCAAATTTAACAAAAAAAACCAAAACGATTTTTTAAAATTCGTGTGTATAGGATTGACCCGCAAACTCAAATCGAATTCGATTCGAGTTTTTTTAAAAAAAAACAAAAAAAGATTTTCAAAAGTCCACCAAACGACTCCAAAATTATTGCAGGACGTCCCTCATGGGCAAAAACACCAATTCGGCGAATGGTGGAATTCGAATTCTTAAAGGGACAGTACATGATACGAATCGAATTTGGATTATTCCCTAGTCGAATTACACTAAAATAAACTCAAAATTCTAATTTTAAAATTCTAATTTTCAATTCAACCCTTCATAAATTTGCCCCTTGATGTTCTCATTGTTTTCTACTGTGTATTTATTATTGTTTGTTACACTCACACCATATTACATCATATTTACAGCCCTACATTTACTTTCTTATGATAAACCCATCAGACCCATGTTTTAATATATGATCATGTCGTCGCAGTTTGTTTGCAGTTTATTTAAACTAAACTTAATAATTAATTTATCTTGGTTAATCAGTTATTTATTATATAAACAAGTTTGGCTTGTGCCAATTCGTAGTCTGATGGGTCTTTAAAGGCCAAAACTTAGTACACCCTGAAAATGTTTTTTGTTTAATTGATTTGATACCAGTACACAACTGAAATAATGTAATAGAACCTATGACTAACTGACTTGGGGAATAGGGGTGTAATTTATTTAGTATACTGTAATTACTGATTAAATTATTATAAAATTACTAGACTAGTGATGGGCAAATGTGTCTTGTTTTGTTTCACCAGTGAATTAGCAATTCATCAAAAATTCACAAAACACAACAAAGTCAATATTGTTTTTTTAGGGCAACTTTTTCCATTGGCACTTTTTCAGTGCAAAATACATTTGAGTCTATTGGCGTGTTCTTGGCAATTTTTTTTTAACTGCAACTTTGCCTGAACAGAATACATCAATCTATGGTTTGGTTTTTGCAAAATATTTTTGCACAAAATACATTATAGTCTGTAAATGTCTTGACAAAAATGCTCATTGTGACATTTGCGTGGTGGAATTTCCAATAATGGAATTTCGTCACAAATTTAGTAGGGGTTAAAGGTTTATAGCTTGCTATGGATTACTTGAATGGAGCAATGTTACACAATATTGCACAATAGAAACACTTTTTTTTTTTACACAGAGGCTAATGTTGTACCAGAAGTTAAGAAGACTACTGCTCCAATTTAGTTTCATCAATTGTTGACTATATCTGTGCCATCATGATGTTCCACAAGAGCTGATAAATGAGGCCACTTTACACAGTTTGTATAGTTTTATGCTTTGACCCGGACCTCTAGTTGAAAATCAGTTGATCCATGTGTTGACCAGATGATGAAGATATTTTTATGAGGTTTGAACAGCAGAAGTACTTACAAGGAAAAGTAGTTTAAATCCATGCTTTAGAATTTATGGTCTATAAATGTCCTTTACCTTCATCTGACTACTTCTGGTCCCCTGGATTGAGATACTGTATAATGCTTTGTTTTATGTACACTTCCATCCTCTTGTATTGGGACAGGACCATGAAACTTATCATCTAAATTCTGATTTGACCACATGCTTCACGATTTGTGTTTGAGGAACCTTCATTCAATACAAAGAGTGTATGCTTATAATTTCATTTAGATTTTAAAACAGAACATTTATACAATAAATTCCATTCATAATGAAAAACTATTCTGAGGATGAACACATGTATCTATTCTTTGTCTTGTTTTAGGTTATTCTATATTGGCAGAGGACAATATAGATTTTAGAATTTTCAAAAATGAATTTCCCTCTTAACAGGTACAGAATGAGCCTTAGATGATGTTCCTTTTCATTTACTCCCATTCTATGGCAAGTTCTAAAATTTCAATGTAGCACTAAAGACTCTTGTTTTTCATTTAAATTGAAGATTTGATTTTGGAAACTGTTATTAAACAATATTTGTTGTTACATAGAAACATAGTAAGTTAGGTTGAAAAAAAGACACATGTCCATCAAGTTCAGCCTTTTAAGTCTGTATATAACCTGTCTAACTGCCATTTGATCCAGAGGGAGGCAAAAAACCCCATTTGAAGCCTCTCCAATTTGCCTCAGAGGGGGAAAATTCCCTCCCGACTTTCTATCTTTCATAGCCCTGTGTTTCTTCTTAATTAAGAAACCATGGTTAAAAAAAGAACTTGAGGCTTTAGTAATGCCCAGTTCAACTAGTATGAATTGTCAGGGGTTCACATATGGTGAGACTAAGGGAGTGATTTATCAATGTTTGAATTAAAATGTTTGCCACAATCCCAATTCTTTTGCACAAATAGTTTGAATTGTATTTATACTTTGTTTGGTATTTATGAAGCACAAAACACTTGAAAAACTCAAATGTTCAACTTCAGCATCTAAAAGCTTGCGAGTTCATGTAGAAGTCAATGGAAGTTGTCCTAGGCAAAAGTTGTCATTTTTTTAATTCAAGATTTCTTGAGTTTAAGTTTTTTTGTTCTGGTAAACGGACAAATCCTAGTTTTTTTGAGCTTGTAAATGGACAAATTTGAGGTATTCCAGTTTTTTTCTATGATTGTATTCAATAGAGTTTTTTATATTCAGATTTTTTAATAAATAAGCAAACATTCAAGTTTTTTTCAATTATGAGTATTTTTGAAGTAGAAAAAAATACCTCAAAAATTAGATTTTTAATAAATAAGTCCATGGGTGTCAAATATATATCTATAACATAAACCCATTTAAATGACGGTGATGATTTACTGGCATAAGGGTTTCATGGGTTTTAGTTGGGTATTTTCTTTTTTTTTTGTATCCCTAAAGTCAAGGATTTGGAGAGAAGAAATTGACTCACCCTTTACATTCAGGGGGGTGATTTTTTTTCAAGGAGGAACCCCAAAATTTAGTCACCCTAGAAATAAGAGATTAGGTTGATTTAGTACAGCAGATTGAATCTCCTCTGAAAAGGTAGAGGGCAAGTATCCTGGTCTGATCTGCATGTATAGGGACTCAAGTGCATAGACCCACGGTAGAGGAAATAGTTTTGAGTTCACGGTGGGGGGCTTTTTAAAATGGCCCTGGGATATCTGAAGGAGTAATAACATGGACTGCAACTAGTACCTTCCCAGGTATTTTCTTAAAGACATGGGAGGCCTTATTTATCAAATCCAAATTTTTCTGATTATTTTAATCAAAAAAGTCTGACCAAACTAGTATCCACGACTGAACCTTATTTATTCATAAAAAAATCACGAGGAGTCAAGCAAAAATCCAGAAGCGTTCAAATTTTTGCCTGAAAAGTCTTAAAGTCCGATTTTCGGTCTAATTCCAGCACAGACCACAGAAACTCTCGCATTGACTTACATACAACCTCGGTAGGTATTATATGCCAGATTTTCAGATTCAGACTTTTTCCATCCTTGGGGGTATAAAAAAAAAATCACTTTTTTTACCAACTAAAAATTCCGATTTTATAGTAAAAAAAACAATTTTTTCGAGTTTTTGGCATTGGGACCCCCTCCAGGCACCCTGCCACAACCCTAGTTTAAAATACCACACTTGCGCGTGTGCGTACATTTGTGTATTATGTATTTGCTGCGACCGGTGGCAGGAAGATCATTTGCACAGGGAGCAGGTCAGTCCGACCCTGAATTTTTCTGAGTGATAAAGCCCAGTGTAACCCAAGAGTGGTCAAGAAGCTGATGAAGTTTAGCATTACATTTGAATCTCAACATTGTGCCCGAAACCAGGAGGATGATGGCACACCAGGAGATTAGTCGCCTGCAGTAAATCTGTTCTAGAGTGGGTGCAGATTTTTTTTTCTCCTGAAAAAGATTTTTGACTGGCAAAAATATAAATTGCCAGTTGGGAAACATATGCACGTTTCTGGTTTTTCAGGTAGACCAAAGTTCCCTCACAAGTTTCCACATTCGCCAAAAATTTGCCAAACTCATTGAAGTCAATTGTCAAAGTAAATTTTTCAAATCGTAACATTTTTTACTATCCACTATAGTCTATGGGCATTTTTTTCTCGTTTAGCTCTTGCCTGCTCACAAGGCAACTTTAGGCTAATAACAACACTGTCTGAATGTCTCCCCACTGCTGTAAAGAATGAAACTAAGGACGTTTTTCCCTCAAACAGTTGCTTAATAAAACCTCTTCGTATCCCATTTGGGTATTTTTTGGGAATCCTGGGAGCTGTAATTCAGTATCAATTAAATTCTTCATCTTCACGAGTACTTCCCCACCCCCCACAGCTGTAATCTGGGCCCTTCTAAAACATCTGGGTATTGTTAAAGTTTACATTTTAGTCGTGCAGATTATTAGATCTTTTTGCTAAAGATTGTTTGCAAGATCTTTATATATATATGTATTTAATAAAAATAAGCGGTATTATATGTCACCTGTCCTCGCCTCCATGTATCTTTTGTTTCTGACATCTAATTAAAAACAACCAAAGCCAGTTGCGGAAAAGTGTATATATCAGATATAATGTGTTTCAGATTTATTTATCCATGCACCTGTAACATACAGACACACAAAGAGAGGCTTTTTGAGACAGAAAAGGTAATTCCCCACGATTATATTTACAATTGGAACTTGTTAAACATTTTTGGAGTTACCTATAATACAAAAAGCAGCTGTTACGGCAATATTCAACATTAATAATTTATGAGGTTTGTAATTAACAAGGTTTCTTGAATGATACGTAAAGTACAATATACTTAGTGTACATATTGCAAAGAAACAGTTTAATCAAAAGGCCAACAAAAAAAATTGGCTTTTTGCCTCAATTCAAGAAAGGCCCATCTGGATTGCTTTGGGAAAAAAATATTGGAAAACAGCTGTAAGAGCAATCTATGTTTCTACTGATCAAATATTGTGTAGTTTGGTTTATTTTAGTAAGTTGTCAAGTGTTAGTGCAAACATTAATATATACTATTTATTTCTATATTACAACAACGGCATTGTTTCAGAGCAGAAAGAACCCTCCCATGGTTCATTTCACAAAACATTCCAACCCTTGGACTCCAGCCCTAGCAGGAACTCACCATTGACAATGTTAAAACCGTATTTAACAATATAATTTAGCGTTTAGCAGCACTTCTCCAGTGCCAGGCAGCCCAAGTGGAGTAAATTACTCTCTGTACCATAATACGTTTTCTTGGATGATTTCTGGACAGCAGCCTATCTGTTCATGCTAACTGAATTATATTAAGTAGTACAAAGGATTTAACTGTGAATTGAACCGATAAGTATATATACTGCTTCAAATAAAATCATGTATGTATATGATATCTTTCTGTATGCAGACACCAGTTGCTGTAGACAACCATCTCAGGTCATTTTGCCTGGCCATGTGATTTCAGAAAGAGCCAGCACTTCACTATGGAACTGCTTTCAGATAAGCAATTGTTTCTCCTACTCAATGTAACTAAAAGAATTGTGACTTGAGTTAGCTGGACTTGGATTTTTACTATTGAGCCCTATTCACATTAGATAAAGCATGGGAGCATTTTTAGCAATTCAAGTGTCAAGGAGCTGTTATCTTGTTACCTTCATATTTTTCTGTTGAGGTGCTGCTAGGGGGTTCTAAAGGGAGGGGGCTGATCTCACTCCAACTTACAATGCAGCAGTAAGGAGACTTAAGTTTATTAGAGCACAAATCACATGACTGAGGGCATATGTCCCAGTGCCAGATTTCGAAATTAAGTATTAAAAAAAAAATCCAGGATTCTGCATTTTCTAAAAAACACGTTTTCCTATGACAGAATCCCTTTAGTATGCCTGTGCCTGTTCTAGGCTGTAGGTTTACTAATAAAGTATTACTTTAACACTCTCTTTCAGTGAACCTGCTGCATGTTCAATCCAAGGAACATCTTTTATAAATGCTCACTGAATATATACTGCCAACATGTAAAAAGGCATAACTGCATACATAATATAAATACTACATAACTATAACAGCTCATGTTTGTCTACCCCAACTAACCCTAAAATCCGCAAGACATGACCTTTACCAAACTTTCTGTAATATCTAAATAATCTCTAGTTTCCCAGTTTTACTTCTGCAAATGCCCTATTTCTCCTTTTTGGGAGCATTGTGAAAGTTGGAAAGTTTAATGACTGTGCAAACCTTGCCTGTGACTTCTTTCTTTTCAATTATTTTTATTAGCATATTTAAAAACAGAAAGAACAAAGAGCAGCAAAGCAATAGCTTAGCATAACAATTGTCAATTACATAATAAAAAGAAATATCATGTAGCAATTCATTGTCTGTGACTTCTTTAGTGTAAGAGACTGTAGGTTCTATGGGTGACATTGGCACAGTCATTCAAAACATTAACGGGGAACTCCGGCTTCCAAACAAAAATTTGATAAAGAGGCCCACATAACACAGAATCCCCTAATATACCCATCACAGTTACCTGTTTCTTCAAAAAGTATGAATTAATTAAAAAGTATGTTCTTCTCTTTCTGAAACATAACCCACAATGCATTGCGCTGTGATGTTCCGTTCCTAATGGAAATCACGTGTGCAGGGAATTGTGGGGTTTAAGGATGCAGGCTAAGGACAGCTGGCTGTTGATACAAAGTAACAGTAGTCAGCCAGCGCAGCAAAGTAGTCAGAGAGATCAGCAGGAGAGCACGGTGCTAGGCTTGGGGAACTGTTCCAAACCATTAAAGATCATGAAAAGTCTGCACATTTTTTAATTGATGTATGTTGCAAAGTTGCTTGAAATTATGTTTACTTTTCAAAAAGCTTAAGTTATGTTTGTGTGGAGTTCCCCTTTAAATAAGCTTGTCTAAAACAACATTCTTTACTTCCTCTCATTTCATGTGTTATATCATAGGTCTAGACACAGGACACACCAGCACAACATGGATACTTCTAGCAGGATTTAACCTTGCTCGTTTATTTGCGGATGCAACGTTTCGGGGCGTGACCACGAACCTTGCTCGTTTATTTGCGGATGCAACATTTAGGGGTCACGCCCCGAAACGTTGCATCCGCAAATAAACGAGCAAGGTTAAATCCTGCTAGAAGTATCCATGTTGTGCTGGTGTGTCCTGTGTCTATGCTGAATTTGAGGTCGTCCAATTCCTCTAACATTTAGCACCTGGAGTTCGTGAAATTTCGGACGGCCAGGGTGTGCGAGTGTAAGTTTTCCTTTTTTTGTACCTTATATCATAGGTCTGTCTGTCTATTTAATTCATTCTGATTAATACTGATCCTGTCGGAAACTATTTAGATTGCAATTTTTGCAAGGAAAAAGGCTTTATATGCTTTTTACATGGTGTGCGCAGTAGAACACCTTTTACATGTTTGACCTGAAATATAGAAATTTCAATGTCTGGATTATTGGACTGCATACTTCTGTATATTTCCAAAAATAATTATGATTGTTGGTTCAAAATGCGCATGTTTTGCATACCAAATCTTAGTAAATCTTAAATGTCTTCACTGCAAAGAAAGAGGCTGCGTATCATTACAATGAGTTTTATAATGGCAGTTGAGATGCTAGAAGAATCATAGAGATTAAACTGGCAACAGATCCACAATTGTACCCTATACTGGATGTATGTCCAGAACAATATTATTGTATAATCTGTTTAATCTGTTTAATCTGTAACAATTTCACGCCTAATGTTCTTCCCTAGAGGTGTCCTAATTACTATGGCATCTACTTTACATCTTAATGTATTCATTAAAAGGAAGATTATGCTGAAGTTTGCTGTGTAAACTATTAAATGAATTTGCTTATTTGGGGCTACATGATAGACTTTCTCTGTCCTTACTCTCTATAAATTGAATCATTCTGTATTACAGGGAATGTCATAAAAGGGTGAATTATTTAGCTCCAATAACTCTGCCTGTGCTTCTAATTACTTCAGCTGGAGTTTCCATGTAATAGTGATGTGATCTGTGATATTGGATCTTAGTTTACAAAACTTAAATGGCTAATTGACCTTTCATCTAATCCTCAACTAAATACTCTGTCTTTCTTTCTTGTCCATACTTTACTAATGCAAGGTCTACTTTTAGTGATGTTGTCCAGTTATGATCTACATCCATCATATCACTATTAGCATTCTGTTCCATGGAAAATATTACATTGATTTATAAGAGAATTTATATTACCATATTTAAAAAACTATTTTATTTCCTTAGTGGAGAGGTATGTGAAAGTGAATTGACTACAGAGGCTGTATTAAAGATGGTTACCAAGGTTTTGGGATGGAAATGAAGGAGTTTGTTGAGCAACCCGATGTTTGCTTTCATTTACTGACTAGGCGTGAACTGATCAAATCGAAATTCTGATGGTTGGTTCTATAGAAAAATGCCCTTGAGCTATTTAGCACTTATTTTAGCAAGAGAGACTTGGAATCATAGTAGTGCGGTATATCAGTAATAGACTGCAATCCAGTGACTGAATCACAACTAGTATTATATAGGGATGTAGCGAACTGCCGATTTGGTGTTCGCAAACGCCGTTCGCGAACACCGGCAAAAAATGCGAACGTTCGCGGACAGTTCGCGAACTTCGAACACCCGCTAAAATCGTTCGATTCGAACGATCAAAGGATTTTAATCATTCGATCGAAGGATTTTCATTCGAATCAAACGATCGAACGTTTTAAAATCGTTCGATTGAATGAAAATCATTCGATCGAATGCTTACAATCGTTCGAACGAATGGAAATCGTTTGATTTTTAGCGGTCGAAGGAATTCGAATGGTCGAATGGTCGAACGATTTTTATTCGAATCGAGCGCGAACTCAAAATGCGAACGTTCCCAAACGTTCGCGAACATTTGGAACATTCGCGCGAACTAGTTCGCAGCAGAACAGTTCGCTACATCCCTAGTATTATATTGGCCAGGAAATACCACTGTATCAGATAACAAAGATCATATTTTCCCCTGTCAAATGAGCTATATCACGTGCCTTTTGAATAGATCCATCTACTGTGTACAATATTATTAAATGTTTGATTTTGTTGTATTGTAGTTGGGCAGTAGCACTACCTGGGACCAATTGTGCTCTTTTGGGAAAAGGGACCGAGACTCTTTGTCTGCCAAAGGAGTAGTGTGGGACTTGGCAGGGAGGTGCCAAGATGGAAATGTTACAGGTTCTCGAGGGTAGTGGGTCATGCTATGTAAATGCATATTTCTACTATGAATATTTACAAAGGCCTTTAAATCTTTATTATAAAGTTGATATAGTTATACAGCACTGTGTGCATTTGAATGTTTCCTAATGGGGCCACCCACAGGTGTATTCCACATTATTGGTTGTTGCACACCAAAAAACCAAATGGTTTGTGCGCACTGCAGAGATATCACTCATATGTGAAAAGTGTAAGTCATATTAAAACATACCCTTAAATTCATATGCCTCCTTCTCCCCTGTGAAGAACACAGCACCCCCAGCACATAATTAAACACCTTGGGGGCCCCCTAACAAACCCTACCAGGCTCACATCCCACAGGTAGCATAAGGCAGTCAGAGTATGACACACAGAAGGAGCATAGTGAAGGCGGAGTATAGTACACACAGACAGAGTAGGGCAGGCAAGGTATGGCACACACAAGGATCATAGGGCAGGCAATGTATGGCACACACAGGGAGCTTAGGGCAGGCAGAGTATGGCACACATAGGGCAGGCAGAGTATGGCAAACACAGACCATAGGGCAGGCAGAGTATGGCAGGCAGAGTATGGCACACACAGGGAGCATAGGGCAGGCAGAGTGTGGCACACATGGAGCATATGGAAGGCAGAATAGAGCAGGAGACAGGGAAACCTATCTAAGATGAACAGTACATACTGTGCTGCATATAGTGACACAATGCTGGTGCCCCTCCAGCAGTTTGTATGAGATGTGAACAGTGTGGGCACTTTCAGTCTGGGTCTGTGAACAGTACAGGACTTTAAGGGTGTGAACAACAGATCGAGATACAATTATAGATAATGGACAGCACTGTTGTAACTAATGTAGACCAGTAAATGCTGATTAGTTCCTATGGGATTATCTGATTTGTGGAAACTTGATCCTGTGATAACATTTCCCTGCATATATTCTTGACATAGGTGTCCTTAATAGGATATTCAAAATAACATGCGCATATAAGGAGTCTTATCTTATATCTGGATATCTTATACATGTGCAAGATATTTCATTTTATTATGCACTGTGTATCAATACATATGTATGTATAAATGTATTGGTAAAAAGACATAAACCTTTTCCAAAAAGTACCCAAGATATTTTATAGATAGAAAAGAGATTTTGTCACTGTGTTGCTGAAGAATATTTTACTCTATGCTATGATTCTCTAATGAAGCCAAAGAACATTTCTAAACAAAAATCCCAACAGGGAAGCTTTCCCGTTACTGGTGGTAATATTACAAAAGCAACCAATTCAACTTTAACATTGTGTATGCAAACATGTATTGAATGAAATAATGACAAAATAAGCTCTGTTTGTTTCAGTTTCATCCTAAGGCAAAACACAGATTTTAGAGATCTGAGCTAGCCACTTGGAACATCTGAGGTGTCACACTGACAAATCCCTAAAAAAAAACAAAATGTATTTTAATTAGATAAAGCATATACAGGGGGTTCATATTTATGAACAAGAAAAAAAAATCACAGTAACAGTAAGTTACAGTAGGTTGAAAAAAGTCACATGTCCATCAAGTTCAAGCTTTTATATCTATTTTAACCTGACTAACTGCTAGTTGATCAAGAGAAAGGCAAAAAACCCATCCCATTCCACATCTTCACACTCTCACTGTAAAAAACCCTTCCGAATATTGAGGCAGAACCTCTTTTCTTCTAATTGGAATGTGTGCCCTCTTTTCAGCTCTTTCCAAAGAGTTGTGGTAACCTGAAATCCATATTGAAAATTTGGTCCAATAAATCTTTACATATTCTATACACAGTATAATGCAATCACAGTGGTTGCTCTTAGCCTCTATTACCATAACCATTTCCATTCCTGATTTTAGATGAATGGGATTGCAACAGATAGGTAACTTGATAGCCCACATTAAAAATGAAGGAAGCTGGAGATATAGAATCAACGTTACTGGTAATGCTCGGGACCTGGGGTTTTCCCGGGAGCTTTCTGTAATTTGGGTATCCATAGGTACACTAAAAATCATTTCAACATTAATTAAAGCCAACACGATTGTTTTGTCTCCAATAAGAATCTCCAATTAGATTTTATTATTACAGGGAAAAAACAGAAATAGTCTTCATAATTTTTAATTATTTGATAACAATGGAGTCTATGGGCGATGGCCTTCCAGTAATTCTTAGTTTCTGAATAAAGGATTTCCGGATAATGGATCCCATACCTGGTACTGTGTCAGTGCTGTAGATTCCACAATTCACTGCTATGGATGGATAATATGTAACTAACCACTAGGAAAGATTAACAGTCAGATTTGCAGAAGCTGAAACCATTGACATAACAATATATTTCATATAGAACTATAGGAATAGTTTTTGTGCAAAAAACAAACAAGAAAATGATTTTTTATTTTATCACGCCCTGTTTAATGTTAATTTATGGGTTTACTTGGGAACTGACATTGATCTTACTAGAAGCCATGTAAAACTAGTAAACATACATAAAAAAGGATAACGTCTTTATAAAAATTCCACATTAGAATGGATTGGCCCAAGTGATGTTGATTTGTAGCCTAGTAAATACAGCCCATAGTAACAGTTTGATGGATAATGGTGTTTGGACCAATTAGTTCTGTCTCCAGCCAAAAACATTTTATATTTATTCCCATTCATTTAAATGCAATATACAACACTTATTGCAGAAGTTGAAGCTGTCAGACAGGGATCACTTGGGAAGTCTAACTTCCACATTCCCAAACTAATCCCTGCCAGACGGCATTTATGTCTGCTTTAGGCAACATGTTTCTCAGCCAAATAGAAGGAAAACGGCTGCTGATTGGGCAATGCAATTTGATCACAGAGGTTCTTCCTACAAGGTCTGTAGAAATCAAAATGATGTGTGCGTCATGAGCTTGGAGTATGAGTATGGAGCATAACGATTCATAATGTTCTCTCATATCAATTGTTCCATTAGTAGGCAGATATAAATCATGTTGCTTTTTTTCACATTTTCCACATAAAGGTAAAAAAATGCCTTCCAGGGACTCAAATATAAAGTCCACTTGGCTCAATATATTATGATCATTCCTACCCATAAAAGCATAGCTGCCTTGAAATACATTTTAGGAGCAGATTTATCAAAATTCAAATACAACTTTTCACCACAATTTGAGTTTTTTGGTGAAAAAAACTCAAATACAAAAATTACAACAGCTCATGTAGTAGTCAATGGGCGTTGTATTAGCAAAATTCAAGCTATTGAAAATGACGTCATTTTTCAATGTGATCTTTACTTTGTTCATTTTGTTTCCAGCTAATTTTTCTAATTTTTAAGGAACCATGATTTTCGAACTTTCAAAATTTAAAATAAATCTGAAATTACAATTGGTCCTCGTTTATTATATTTTGAGTTATCTGGTTTCTATAGTTTAATCATCCTAACAAACCAAGGGCACACATACATGCTAGGTTACATCAGCCAATGAATGGACAGAGCACTGTTTTACAGGAAAATATGTAAAAGGACAAAATTTACTGATACACACATATATATATATATATATATATATATATATATATATATATATATATATATATATATATATAAATATATAATTCTTTTACAATTCTTTAATAGGTTATTATGCTATTATCATTATCTATTGGTATTCATTCTGAATATATAGTTTTCCTTTAAGCAAATAATATAACATTTTTAAAAATGATTACATTTTCTCTGTATTTATAAAACAGTACATTGAAGGTAACTAACCTACATGAATCTATATTGGTGGCAAAACATTTCTATGGGGATTATTAACTGTTTTAAAATATTATATAGTAGACTTATAGTAGACTTAGGGGGTTATTCATCATAGGTCAAGTATGTGAAGCTTGTGAGTTTTTTTCTACCTGAAATAACGTCTCAACTTGAATGTTTGCTTATTTATGAAAAAACCCTCATGTAAAAAAAACTCTATTGAATGCAATTGAGGGGGGGAATCAAATACTCAAATTAATCCAGTCATCACTGAAAAAAACCTTGAATACCTCAAATTGATCAAGTTTTCGAGTGCAAACCACTTTGAAAAACCCCTAAAATTCATGAAGGCTAAAAACATCTTTAAATGGTTCAAGGGACCTCTGCCAATGACTTCTACATGACCTCGATAGGTTTTAGCAGGATTATTTTTGGATTTGGGATTTTTTGCATCTTTGGAGCATAATAAATCTTGAAAAATTTGATTTATCCCGAAAAATTTGAGTTTTTACTGAAATTACCCTTGAAAAACTTGAATTTTCCTGTAAAACCTAACTCGACCTTTAATAAATAACACCCTTAAATTATGAAGATCCAAATTATGGAAACACCTCTGATCCCAAGCATTGTGGATAATAGATCCTACAAAAGACCCAAGAGCATCCAGGTCAGTCCCAAAGGGAACGCAGATGGAGTGTGCAATCAGTTTTCACTCCTACTAACTGTGTTTTCATCAGAAACTCTAATACCATTTATATAAATGAGCTTTGTGGAGACTGTTTGACAAATAACTAGAAATAAACCATGTATTGACGAAAACAATTTATAAACATATATATATATATATATATATATATATGTATATATATATACATATTATTTTGTTTAACAAGGACTATTTTTAATTTCATCATAATATCAACAAACTGCCAAAAAAAGCTTGGTTTTTAAGATGGATTTCCAATAATAAAAAAGGGGTCATTTACTAAGTCCATGGCAGCATGCAAAAAAAAAAAACAAACAAACAAAAACTTGTAGGAACTTTGCACTATACCACTATATTTGTCCCATGAATACAGTGGTGTCTGCATTTGGCAGCTCTGTATTCATAGCTGCAGGCTCATAGGTGTCTCCCTTGCTTAGAGTACGCCGGTGGATGCAGGCCGCATTGGAGCCTTGTGTGGAATCAAGTGTGTCAGATAGTGGCTTGTGGGCTATATCTGTGGGCCAGTAATTGTCCACCTCTTATTTATATTCTGTGAGGCTGAAATGTGCTTTCACAAGCAAACTCCATTAGAAGTTATGATTTAGCTTACCCTTCATCTTTCATTCCCCCCTAGACCCATCTTATACCACTGTGTGGGGGAGCTTGGAACATAATTCCACTATTAATCTTTTATTTTGTTATGTTTTCCTTGCGTGTAATATTCTCTAGCACGAAGCACGGTTTTTGATGTTTTCATTAATCTCTCTTGGAAAATATTTCTGATTTACAAACTAAATTTTATTGACGCCGCGGCTCACACACATTCGTAAATATGCCTCTGTTCAGACACGTCAATGAAACAGTATACATGGACCTTACAAAAGTTTTATGATGTTTTACAATAACAGTATAAACATTGACGCCTGCAGATAGTATCAAGTGCACGATGAAATATGAAGGTAATATTTATTAAACTACTGAACTCCTTGATTTTTTCAGTATTGTACCGTGTGATTGCCGATTTTTCCATTTGTTTCTTTTTTAAGAAATCATTTTAATGATATCTATTATGTCCTAATAAGCAAAACCAACATATAAAAATACAGATGGGAAATAACAAAGATACTGCATAAAAAATTTAAATTTTATATTAAAATGGAAAGGCAGACTTGGCAGATGAACCAAACAAGCATCTTTTAAAGTGATGATAACAGGATGACATTGAAATGGCAGTTCACTTACTAAACAAGTGTGAAGCTATGGCTGTAGCCTTTGTTTGTTTGAAAGTGCTGGCTGACACAAGTTGGTTTTGAAAGGGTGATATTCAGAGACTCAAAGATTTAATAGCACAAAAAGAGAACAGGACATGTCATTATGGGGCCTAGGGTCGAATATCGAGGGTTAATTAACCCTCGATATTCAACAGTCGAAGGATTTTGCGCTATTCCTATAATCGAACGATCGAAGGAATAATCGTTTGATCGAACGATTAAATCCTCAAATCAAACGATTCAAAGGATTTTAATCCATCGATCGAAGGATATTCCTTCAATCAGGAAATTGTTAGGAAGCCTATGGGGACCTTCCCCATAAGCTAACATTGGCCTCGGTAGGTTTTAGGTGGCGAACTAGGGGGGTCGAAGAATTTTTTAAAGAGACAGTACTTCGACTATCGAATGGTCGAATAGTTGGACAATTTGCAGTTCGAAACGTTCGATTCGAAGGTCGTAGTCGAAGGTCGAAGTAGCCCATTCGATGGTCGAAGTAGCCATATTCGACCATTCGAAATTCAAACTATTTTTCCTCTATTCCTTCACTCGAACTAAGTAAATGGGCCCCTAAGTGTCCCAGACAATATGAATCAGCTCAAGTCCCTTTCGGAGGGCCAACCTTTGATTAGGATTCCCCTTTTGGGTAAAAAACTTGCAGATATAGAAAAATATTGGTGCATTGAGTTATTGAGCCATAGGGGTTCATTTTCGTAACAATTTCCAATAGCTCATTGTCCATTAATGCTGCAAATATGTCCAAACAAATGCAACTGCTGCTAAAGTGTATAATTTAAAGGGTTTGTTCACCTTCCAACACTTTTTTCGGTTCAGTTGGTTTCAGATAGTTCTCCAGAAAAACAGACTTTTTCCAATTACTGTCTAATTTCTGTATGTGACTGTTTTTCTAATATTGAAGTGTAAAGTGTCATTTTTCACCTTCTAAAGCAGCTCCGGGAGGGGGTCATTGACCCTGTAAACTGTTCTAAATTGATACATTTCATATTTTTGTCCCTGCTGAGCAAAATCCCTGAGTTTTATTACATGCAGCTGTTAGAGTTGATACAATAATTGCTAATACACCAGAGATGCTGTAGTATCCACTAATCCACTAAATGTCGCACCTGAATTACTGAGCTGCCAGACTCAAACACCAGAGACAGCGACATTAAAGGGGCCCTGTCACAAAAAAAACTAATTCCCAAATCCTATTTTACCATGTTAGTCAAGCAAAATGAACTTTAATTACACTGTAAAAATTATTTGAATCTTGTTTCCCTCCATCTGGGAATTCATAATTATAGCAATGAGGCAGGAACCATTTTGTGGACACTGTTAAGGCAATTCTTGCATCATCTCAAAATCTTGTTTGTGCACCAGTATGGGGGACCTGATGTCCATCCCTATACACTGGTTACACAATTTAATGGTGAACAGCGGAATGTGTGGAGAGTAGTGACATCTAGTGAGTGCTGAATGGAAAGTGAAAGTAATTGCTTGCTCTGCCTCTATGCCTACGGCATAGAGGAGGGGCAGACAATATTTGATTGACAGCTGAACTTTTTAAAGGAGTTTACAACAGCTATGAATGCTTAAATAAAAAAAGAATTTGGATTTCATGTTTATTTTAAAAAGGATTTTAATTATACAGCTTTTTATGTCTGGGTGACAGGTCCACTTTAAACTTCAAACTTAGATTTCAGAAAAACGGTAAAAAATAAAAAATGGATAGTATTTGAAAAAAGTCTTTATTTCTGGTGAATAATCTGAAAACAACTCAACTAAAATATACTTTTGTACAATTTATCAAAAATAGAAACAGTACTTTCAATGCCCACCTCCAGGTCATTCACAAACAAGTTAAAAAGCAAAGGATCAACCCCTGAGGTACTCTACTAATGAGAAAGTGCTCCATTTATCACCAATCTTTATAAACTATGCTTCAGCCAGTTTTGTACAAATACAATGCTCCAAGTCAATACCCCTTAATTTAGTTTCTGTATGGTACTGTATCAAATACTTTAGCAAAGTCCAAGTAGATCACATCCGCTGCAATCCCAGAGTCCAGGTTCCTGCTCACCTCCTTATAAAAGGCAAATAAATGAGTTTGGCAAAGTCTGTTACGCATAAAACCATGTTAGTACAAACTCATTCTCCTTTTAGGTAAAAAAGGTTTAATCTGTGTGGTATAAGAGCTTTTTGAAACCAGAAATAAACTCTATTTCTCTAAAACCATGAATGCCATGTTATTAGAAGTTTAATGCATCTCAAAATTTTGAGTTTTAGAGAAATGAATAAACCATGAAAAAATATGATTAACCAAAACCCAAATAGTAGTAAATTGGCCTATAGTTTTGTGAATCTCTTAGTATTCAAGTATCTTATCCCTTTCTATTTTGCCATCAATATAGATTCATATATTTTAGTTACCATCATATTAGAATTATTTGTTTATAGTGGGCTCTATAGGAGATTGCTTTTCTGTCTGGACAGTTCACTCTCTGAGCAGCAATGTAAATTGGATAATTTATTCTTTATTTGGTGACAATTCTAGGACTAGTGTTTAGCAAAACTTGTGACACACCTTATGTAGGATAAATATAAGAATCAAAAATGTACAGTTAATGTGCCCAGTAGTGTTCAATGTTATCCTGCTCCAGAATAAACTATAAATAAAACAAATATGGAAGACTGTGCTATCCTAGAAGTTAAGAAACTAAAGGATTATCTTGGGGTACTTTTTTGCGGGATAGAATGCCATAGTTGAACACAATCACACTTCTGCACACTACATACTTGTAGAAAATGATGCTCAATCCCCTCCTGTTCCAAGTCCAATATAGTCCATAAAAAAGGCACAAGTTAATTTTTTTCTTCATAATAAATGATGTAGGGCAACAGCCCACTGTAAATTCTGTGTACCTCCACTTTTCTATGGATAAAATCTAATAAACAGTTTATTGTGAATCAACCATGTTAATTTGTAGCCACTATACCACTAATGCAGGGGTCATTTATGAACACACCTGTGGGGATGCTCTCAAATGGATGCAGTGGAGATCATATATTGACACAATTCACTAAAGTACTTGCATCCAAACATAACCCTACACTTTCACATGCTCGCCAATGTGTCTATCCTGTCTCTTCTGATAAATGGTGCGCAAATACTATTTATGCTGGGAAACCCTGGAATTACCACCATTAGAGTGGTTGCTCCAGTATTAAGCTTAATGGCACTTCTGCCTGTCTTTGACCAATTTATTGTGCCCCATGTTTGTTGCAAGTTCTGTCTCAAATGTATGTCACCTTGTCACTCTAGGCCGGACTCTCCTCAACTTCCCATCTGGTGTCCAGTGATGGGTGGATGAGTCTGTATACACCTTAGTACATGTCCAATCCACCATCACTTTGCATCATGATGGTGGTCATGCCCTCAAGATGAAACAGAGTAAGAAGATATTATGTTGAAATCTTCCAATGTCCAGAATCCCAAGACTTTTGGGGGCCCATTTACTAACAATCAATTTCGTTCTTTTCCCACGAATCGTGGTTTTCTGATTTTTTTTATAAACTCTAAAAATTCGAGATTCATTAAGTGTAAAAACCACAAAAGCCACTAATGCAAAACTTTGCCATGTAAAAGTAGTTGAGGTCCTATAAAAAAAATCGGACTTTTACAGGTTTTCGAGGGGGGGTTGCTAAGAATTGCCCGAAAAACTCTATTTTTTAAGCACATCTGTGTAATTTTCCGCTTATAATACTATTTTTTTTTAAAATTCTGCCCCTTTGTGTTAAAGATTGAAAGCTTAGCTATGACTTTAGTTGCACATGATTTGCATTGAGCAAATCAGATGTAATGGCCGCTTTAAAACCCCCCATTTTGAAAATACGCAACGTTTTACCGATTTGTGTCAAAACACCATGTTGCTGTAATTTAGAATTTTCCCCTAATATTTCTCACCAACAGTTTTTATTATAAATGACCCAGTAAAAGTCAAAATGCTAATATGAAAGACTCTGTGATATATGCCAATTGCAGTGGATACAAATATATTTACACAGAATAGATTTTGGGGGTTTGGAATTAGTAACTTCACAGACACAGATACTGTATCACCAAGCAAAATCTAAAGAAATCTTAGAAAAATGTAAAACAGACCAGTAGGTTAACACCACAATAAATTGAAGTTGCAGATTACACACATCGTATTCTCAGATAAGGACAAGTAGTGGGGTTCGAAGTGGGATTTATTCAATGTCTTTGAAGTTAGTAAAAAGGAAACAAAGGACTTTAAAATCAAAATACAGCATTGAGACAGTAAGCCAATCAAAAAAAAACATTGTCAGTATTGATTAAAAGGATTATACCCCACTCTGCAAACTGAAGCCTCTTAAATCAATGTGTCTGAAAGCAGATTAAAGAAAAAATCAATGAGGTCGGTGATTGTATGTTATCCAGCTGCGGTTTCAGTTGTATATATTCTGTATTTTGACTGACAAGCTGAGAATAACATTGAGAGAAAAGAGCAGAGCTGTGCAGGTCCAGCATATAGAAAAAAGTGATAGCATACATGGATAAATATATGATTGTTATATTCAGGTTAATTAGTAAAAGCAGCAAATGATAATATACATTAACTATTTTCTCATCTATTTATGTCTGTGAAGGTTTTCATTCATCCAGGTCTATATATATATAGGTCTGGTATATCTATAGTGAAGTCAAATCAACTGGACTTGCTGTATTTTCTTTTTCCTTGAAGACGTTTCACTAGTCATCCGACTGGCTATCTCAATTCAGAATGTCCTGTACAAAATATTTTTGGTTATATACCATGGAATCTTACTCCAATTAGCATAATCTGTTTAGTAATACCAGCATGTTGTCAGAGACCTCCTGAATGTTATTGGCATGATTGAAGCTATGAGGTGGTATTACACCATCCAGGGAAAGGTGCTAAAACAGCATTGTATGTGCATACCTCAAAAAAAGAATCAAATATCACCATACTGCTTGTGGATAATGGAAGATGTACAGTTGTACATCTGACTACCATGCAAAGGTTACCATGTTTCTAAGGGACAACAACACGCATGAAACTCTAAGAAGGGGCCCAACCAACAGTTACAAGAAAATGTCACAATTTTCAAAACAGCTGCAAAAACACAAAGCTATTGATCGAGCTACATCGCTTTTACCTAGGTGAAACCCCTCCATGTATATATGGACTCCCTATGATACATAAGGAAGGTTCCCCTCTCAGAACAATTGTCAGCAGCATCAACTCTGTGACCTACAAGGTGTCCAAATGCCTAGCCAACATCTTAAGCCCCTTTGGTTGGAAATACAGAGCATCACATCCAGAACTCCCAGGTATTTACAAGCAGTCCAAGGGTTGGTACTGGGCACAGAAGAAACTATAGTATCCTATGATGTTACTTCCTTTTTTACATGCATACCCATCTCAGAGACAGTTGAAACTGTGAAAAAATGGCTGCTACAAGACAACACTCTTGTCTAATCATGCTGTTTCAGCAGACTTCTGCATTGAAATCCATTTTTCAAAAGAAAAACAGATTTGTTTATATTAATATTGAAATCTGGCATGATTCTAGACATATTGTCAGTCTCTCCAGTCATGTGTTCTGATAAACTTTACTGCTGCACTGCAAGTTGGAGTCATATCACCCACCTCCCTTCCACCCCCAGCAGCAGGACAATGGGAAGGTAAACAAATAACAGATCCTTGATTCATACAAGAACAGCACTCAATAGTAAAAATCTATGTCACACTGTGACTACTTTAGGTACACTGAGTAGGAGAAACAACAGCCTGCCAGAAAGCAGTTCCATAGTGCAGCACTTGCTCTTTCTGAAAGCACATGACCAGGCAAAATGACCGGAGATGGCTGCCTAGACACCAATATTACAACTTTAAAAAAGAAACTTATTGTTTCAGGAATTACATTTTATATGGTAGAGTGAATTTGCAGTGTAAACAGTGTAATTTAGAAATAAAAACTACATCATAAAAATCATGACAGACTTAACGCAGATCAAGTGTGTTCCTTATTGGACCTACAGTATGCCTGGGTACCACCTATTTCAAGTACAGTGCAACCCTGGGTGTCCGGCCGGCCCAGTCCGATGCTGATCCCACAATCCATTAGATCACTGGGGCTTATAAGAACACTACAATACAGAGCAGATACAATCCCCTCCCCACGCTTGGGCAAAAGAGTTGAATCACCTCAGAGGTGCCCTTAAAACATGCGGGTACCCAGACTGGGCCTTTGTTAAAACTGGTAGAAGGAATAAGGACTGGTGAAGGTGGAAAGCAGGACAGATGAAAGAACTTGGTCACTCCATATATTTCTGGGTTGTCCGAAAAACACATTGGTTCATTCAAAAGACCCAATACCAAAGCATAAGAAGAGTAACATTATGCATGCAGTGCAGTGAGGAATGCTTGGACTTATACGTCGGAGAAACTAAACAACCGTTACATGGCGCAGCACAGGAGAGCCAGCTCCTCTGGTCAGAACACATATTTTGAAGACTACCAAGTTCACATCCTGGATAGGGAGGAGGATTAGTTCAAAAGAGGGGTCAAAGAAGCACATATATGTGAAAATGGAAAAACCAAGTCTGAACAGGGGCTGTGGGGGGTGCGACATCTATTGTCTGCTTTTGATAAGGGCTAATGGTTCCTTAAGATGTACAGTGTAAGGTTTACAATGGGGAACTGCTGTAACTGAGGCGTATCAGGCATCAAGGTTTTCAGGTATCAAGGTTTTCAGGTATCAACATTTTTAGGTATCAAGGTTTTCAGATATCAAGGTTTTCAGGTCGGCAGGTCAAACAGGAACAAACAAAATACATTCAATGACACAGCTGGGATTATAAAGGGAAGGTGATTGGGAATAGGAAACACACAAGGGAACAGGTAGATAAACAGGAACATCAAGGACAAGAGTTCAGGATCAGCCCCAAGAGCCCCCAGTGGCTCATGAGGTAAATGCAGCAAGTGCCCAAAACAGCATAAACAAGAGTTTGAGTCCCGGGCTGATCCTGAAATACAGTAGTTTGCCTTGTTTGTTATAATTGCTTTGTAAGTATCTCATAAAAATGTCTGATCAAGCTTTATATTGACCAGGTGCTCATTATAGCAATCTCTAAGCTTCAGAATGGTGATGGCCATCTGATCCTTAATTAAAGGGGAACTATCGCAAAAGTGAACATTTAATATAAGCTTCAGCATACTGAAATACTTTTTTTTAAATATAGTCAATTAAAAATGCTGTAAGAAATGTATCAACTAATGTATCTATTTAGAAAAGTTACAGAGTTAGTGACTCCCCTCCCAGAGCTGCTTCTGAAAGACATAAGATGAAAAATGAAAGTTTAAATATTAAAAAAATAGAAAGTAATTGGAAAAGGTCTTTATTTATACTGAGCTATCTGAAAACAATTAAACGGGAAAAAAAAATTTGGTGAACAAACCCTTTAAGTAATGCAGAGTAATAAAGAAGTAATTCTAACCTGGTGGTTCTGTTATTTGTCTTTGTAATGACATGGCAGCCCATGAAAGCAGCCTTTCAACCCAAAGGGACATGTGGGGCTGTAGGTGAAAATATCAGTTATTCTCTAGTTATAACCAGAGTGAATAGGGATTTCTATAGGTGGAAAGCGCACAAAGGGAAAGTGTGCTATAGCAAAGATGTTGTGAGGTTCCCTGCTACATTTGCTTGAATTTTGATTCGGAAGGAACTAGAGATTTGAGTCTGTACTTTAAAGTATTCAGTTGTTATCCATTTTCTGTCAACTCTTTAGTATGTTTTTTTCTTAAGTATAAATAAATATTCATTTTCAATCCTTGGTGTTCCAGTTCATCCCCAAAGGAGTTTAATAAGGTTTTTCCACATCAGACTCAGTAAACCATTTCTTTATTTCTTTGTGCACAGGGTCATTGTTAAGCTGAAACAGAAAAGGACCCTCCACAAAGTGAGAAACACAAAATTCTCTAGTATTTAGAATGAAGGGACCTAGCCCAAACCATAAAAAACTGCCCCAGACCATTATTCATCCAACACCAAGCTCTACAGTTGGCACAAGGCATGCAGTTTGTATTCTTTTGGCATCCACCAAACTCAGATTTATGCCATAAGTTGAAGCGTGATTCATCACACATTTTCATTGCTCCAGAGTTGCTCCAATGGCAATATGCCATCACTCCAGATGATGCTTGGCGTTGAACATTGTGGTCTTAGGCTTTCATGCAGATGCTTCTCCATAGCAACCCAATTCATAAAGCTCATGATGGACAGTTCTTGTGCTGAAGTTTATTCCGCAGGCAATTTGGAACTCAGTAGTGAGTGTTGGGAAGGACCGATGCTTTTTCCATGAAACATGCTTCAGCACTCAGAAGTGTCAAACTGTGAGCTTGTGTCATTATACCCCTGTTTGTGCTTATGCCTTGTTAAGCCCCATGTACATTTCTGATGCTGTATAAATAAATAAATATGATACATTGAGCTGCTGTTGCTTTCACTTCCACTTGTATCCACTTTACAATAACTGAACTAATGGTTGACCACGTAGGTCTAGCAGGATAGAAATTTGATTTACTTGAAAGGTAGCATCTTATAGCAGTACTATGTTGAAAGTCTCTAAGCTCTTCAGTCTATTGACCACAGTCCATAACCATAGCTTGCCTTGAACTTTGTTGAATGTGTACATGGTAGACACAAAAACCCTACTGATATTTACCTCCTTGTGAACTACCTATATAGTTATTCCTTTGCTGTGCTGTCAACTACATAGATCCAATCTGGAGTAGAAGCCACTATTTTGGATTCGGCAGAGCCCTGGAATCCTTTGCCTAAATCCGAATTTGCATATGCAAATTAATAAATTTAATTGACCTTTTAGCCATGGGAATTCATACTACACCTCTCAAGTGTGTTTGTCTTGTGTCATTTTGGATATCATCAAATGTGAACATTAAGTTTGATTTCTTGCATTAGGGGTGGGAAGGGAAAAACATTTTTTACTTCCTTGTTCTTTGACAAAAAGTCACACGATTTCCCTCCATGACGCTAATTTGCATATGCAAATTAGTATTCTAATTTGGTTCGGCCGGGCAGAAGGATTCAGCCAAATCCGAATCCTGCTGAAAAAGGTAGAATCCTGGACGAATACTGAACCAAATCCTGGATTCGGTGCATCCCTAATCTAAGGTAAAATCCTTTTACATGTTACTAAATTTAATTTACCTGTTAACCATGGCTAGGAAGTGATACTTCCAAAGTATGTTTGTCATTTTGGATATCATCAAATGTGAACATTAAGTTTGATGTCTTTGTGGATCATACAGCTGCTTTTAAGATTCAACATTGTTGGTAGCATAAAAGGCTTTAGTAATTATAATATAGATAAACATTTCAGGATGTTATCAAGGAAATGGTTTAGACAGTGTTTTAGAACGGGTCTGATAAAAATAAACAACATATGAAGCAGTGCTAAATCTTGTCTTGTTCGTCATGGCTAAAATCTCTAGTAGCATTCTCTTGATCAGGGACTTTCAGCTTCAAGGAACAGGCATCCAAGGGGTATTTATGTCTCCCATCCTGCCCAAAATCTTTACAGGATTCTTTGTATGACATCATTAATTAAATATAATTTAACATGTGGTAATCCTGCATGTAGGACTGGCTACACAAGTTTGACAGTTCAGGAAAACGAATCAAGTAGCATGCACAATATGATCTTCTTAATTATGGCCATTGCAGCCAACTTAAGAAATGACTTCCTCTACATCCTAGTCCACTTTCAATGCCATGCCATATATTTTCAGACTGATGCGATTATATTCTGACACACCATTCCTATTTTCTGTGGTTTTAGGTGAAATGAATCTTCATTTGAAAGTTTGATCTGCTTGGAGGTTGTTTAACAAATTCAAATCTCTGTGAATCTATTAATTCATAATACTTAATGGAAAATGCATTCTGAAAGGGACATTCATAAATCACAGGGTTGATACAAGGCATGTAGGTAGCATTTATAAAAGTGTGCAAAATATTTTATGCCAAATAGTGTAAAAAGTGGCGTACAAATTTGCCAGACATAGAGCTTGTGGTCTTTCATTGTGAATCAACATTATAGGTCAAATTGACATAATAAAGGGGTTGTTCACTGTTGAATTAACTTTTAGTATGATGTAGGGAGTGATATTCTGAGACAGTTTGCAGTTGTTTTTATATTCAGAAGCTCTCCAGTTTGCAATTTCAGCAATCTGGTTGCTAGGGTCCAAATTAACTTAGCAACCAAGCATTGGAGACTGTAATATAATGAGGGGAGGGTCTGAATAGCAATATCAGTAACAAAAAGCTGCATTAACAATACAGGTATAGCCTTACAGTGCATTTGTTTTTAGATATTGTCAGTAATCCTTATTTAAAAGCTCAAAAGAGGAAGAAGAGGGCAAATAAATAAATCAATAATGAAGACCAACTGAAAAGTTGCTTAGAACTGGTCATTCTATAATATGCTTAAAGTTTACTTAAAGTTGATCCACCCCTTTACAAATACACCTTCAATGTTTAGCTTTGATTTGAGAACATTTTGGAATTTTGGTTTTCTGAACTCAAATTTTTCGATTTATCAATTAAAAGTGTACAAATACAAATTTTAATGAAAACAATTGCCAACTAAAAACCTGGTGAGCTACTTTTAAACTTAATGGGAGGTGTATATTCAACATTCAAGCTATTTTAAAATTGAAGATTTTTTTCAGCTAACCAATATTTATAAATTGTAATTCTCAACTAAAACCAAAGTATTTCAGCTCTGGCGTATCTATTGATTAGTGATGGGCAAATTTATTCACCAGGCGCGAATTTGCGGCGAATTTGCACGATTCGCAAAACCGTCGTGAAAATTCACCAGCATCAAAAAAAAATGGACACCTGCATGAAGACAGAAAGAAAATAAACAGATGTTGAAAGAGGGATAGTGAAGATAAATTTGATCATTTCAGAAACAATGCAGAATATTTAATTGATTGTATTTAGAAAGTTTTTTATTTCCGTATGATTAAGCTCATATTATATTTTCATTTTCGCAATAGTTCCCCTTTAATTACCTGTATTTGAAGTTGAAAAAGTAAAGATTCCACAAACCAAACAAAAAGTAATAAAGAAGTAATTCTAACCTGGTGGTTCTGTTCTTTGTCTTTGTAATGACATGGCAGCCCATGAAAGCAGCCTTTCAACCCAAAGGGACATGTGGTGCTGCAGGTGAAAATATCAGTTATTCTCTAGTTATAACCAGAGTGAATAGGGATTTCTATAGGTGGAAAGCGCACAGAGGGAAAGTGTGCTATAGCAAAGATGTTGTGAGGTTCCCTGCTACACTTGCTTGAATTTTGATTAGGAAGGAACTAGAGATTTGAGTCTGTACTTTAAAGTATTCAGTTGTTATCCATTTTCTGTCAACTCTTTTGTATGGTTTTTTCTTAAGTATGAATAAATATTCATTTTCAATCCTTGGTGTTCCAGTTCATTCCCAACGGAGTTTAATAAGGTTTTTCCACATCAGAGTCAGTAAACCATTTCTTTGTGCACAGGGTCATTGTTAAGCTGAAACAGAAAAGGATCCTCCACAAAGTGAGAAACACAAAATTCTCTAGAATTTAGAATGAAGGGACCTAACCCAAACCATAAAAAATTGCCCCGGACCATTATTCATCCAACACCAAGCTCTACAGTTGGCACAATGCATGCAGACAGTTTGTATTCTTTTGGCATCCACCAAACTCAGATTCATGCCATAAATTGAAGCGTGATTCATCACACATTTTCATTGCTCCAGAGTTGCTCCAATGGCAATATGCCATCACTCCAGATGATGCTTGGCGTTGAACATTGTGGTCTTAGGCTTTCATGCAGATGCTTGTCCATAGCAACCCAATTCATAAAGCTCATGGTGGACAGTTCTTGTGCTGAAGTTTATTCCGCAGGCAATTTGGAACTCAGTAGTGAGTGTTGGGAAGGACCGATGCTTTTTCCATGAAACATGCTTCAGCACTCAGAAGTGTCATACTGTGAGCTTGTGTCATTATACCCCTGTTTGTGCTTATGCCTTGTAAAGCACCATGTACATTTCTGATGCTGTATAAATAAATAAATATGATGCATTGAGCTGCTGTTGCTTTCACTTCCACTTGTATCCACTTTACAATAACTGAACTAATGGTTGACCACGTAGGTCTAGCAGGATAGAAATACTGTCAACGATTTAATTTATTGAATTCTTCAGCCTAATTTTTTTTATGGCTGCAACCAACACACTCATTCTGTGAGCCACTGTCAGATTGAGCCCTGCTCCAATTGGCTGATTCCAGCATGAGACACTAATACTAACAAATAGCATGGACAACTTGAATGCAGTAGGTTGCAGACTGCATTAATAAACCATTTAAATCTAAAGTGCATAGTAAAAAATAATGCATACTATTTGTATTTAGCATCCAGTACATTTTAGGTGCAGGTTTATAGCAATGACAGGAACCCTTTAAGATTGATTATCGTTTTCTTAGTCAGTGTGTCTGCTAAAAATCTTCTATAAAATATAGATGAAAAGTGCATTCATCAAATTTTATACACTCTACCTCATCAAAATGAAAATTCGTCCATATGCCAGGTTTAATACTCGCTCAGTAGTAGATAAAAGTTATGGTTGGTTTCCATGGGCATTAGACTGGATTAGTATTAAAATTGCCTTTCCCCTTTTTTCATAAATTAGGTCTGACAAGGTCCACCTTGTGCTTCTCTGAATTCATGGTCCCACTGGGGAGGCAGTTAACCAACAGTGATACAGTTACACTTTTAGATTTGCAAAGTTCAGATGTTAGTGGCAGGCATAGTAATTCACTCTCGGATATACTGCTTTGTAGATCCTCTCAAAGAGAGATGTTAACTGCTTTCATACAGACCTCAACTTTTTGAAGAGCTTTGCAATTAAATCATTTGATTTTATCAAGGCAATGTATTTGCATAGATTTGTTTCATACTTTTTAAAGCAAAGTCTGAATTATTATAATATTGGAGTATTATAAAAAGAATAAATGTAAATCATTTCAATTTAGACTTTCTTAAAATAAATGAAAAACATTTTTATAAAAAAATAACATCATTTTTTAAAACAATTCAAGGTGGATTGTAGGAGCACTCCAACATGAAAGTAGTTAAGTATAATGGAAAAGCTACTGATCTGACCTAAATTGCTACAATTTGGGATTTACTATAATTTTGGGTTTATTAGAGCAGGTATTGGATCTATTATGCAAAATATTTGAGACCTGGGGGTTTTCCATTTAAAGGGATCTTACATAATACATACATGTAAACTTGGATCTTCATACCATAAGTCTGCTAAAAATATAATTAAACCATTTGGGGGGTTATTTACTAAAATCCAAATTTATCTCATTGTTTTAATAAAAAAAAGCTCAACCAAACTCCCATCACTGATTTTGCCTTATTTATTAATAAAATAACTCAATAAAACTCGATAATATCAAGTGAAAACCTAAATCGTTCAATTTTTCAGTTTTTTTTGCCTGAAACCCTCAAATTTTTTTGATTATTGAGCTAAACCAAGTGCAGACCACAATATCTTGCAATTGGAATAGGGACATTTTTGAATTCTACATGACTTCGACAGATCTGAGATGGTGGATTTTTGGATTCGGGCTTTTTACACGTTTTGGGTTATAATAAATCCCGAAAAATTGGAGTTTCTTTTTTCTACGAAAAATTCAGATTTTTGCCTCAAAAAGCCAGGCCATATAAAATTGATGTTTAGTAAATAACCCCCTTGATAAACCCAATAGGATTGTTCTGCAACCAATATGGATTCATGAAGCTAAATTACCATGAACTACAAGGTACTGTTTTATTATTACAGAGAAAAAGGAAATAATTAAAACAAAATCTCTATTGTTTGCTTAAATGAACTCTATGGGGGATGGTCTTTCTGTAATTGGGAGCTTTCTGTATATGTATTCTTTCCAAGTGCACATATTTTTAATAACAGAGTTATTATATACACCGTATAGTGAAAAGTACCCTGTTGTAAAATATAAGGATATTATAATTCACCTAGGAGCTTTTCCCTATTTAACTTTCAAGCTTGTATTCTGGTAGTATCTAGAGCAAATAGGTAATCTCCCCACAGTTAGGGAACCTATTTTTTAGAGATTCCTATAAGGCAGCTACAGAAGAAAAGGTATGTCACCAGAAGGCTCTGTAAAGTTGTCAATATAAAATGTGAACATTAGTGTAACCTACGGATGTTTCAGTGTCAAATCTGTAGACGTGTGAACTGTTCATGGAAGGGTTACCGAAAGGCTATACTACCTTAGATTGTATGCTTCTCAATTACCAAATGAAAGGGCAAATAAACACAAAATACTTTGGATATTTGCTTTGTTTCGTTTGAACTGCCGCATTGTCTGGGTTTATTTACCCCCTTTTGGTGCCTGCCAGGCCTACAATTTATTGCTGAACCATTATGGTCTGGTCTCAGTCTGGAACACAGATGGGAAGGAATCAGATATTTCCTTTGCCTTGTCCTGTGTCGATTTAGAGTTACAGAAGCTAAAATGTGTGTGTTATCAATTAGTTTTCAATGAATATTTCTGTTATGTGCAGTGTAAGTAAGGTTAGACAGAAGTTGTGTCTGAGTTCAGCTGCACTGACCCAAGTCCCAGGTCTTTTATGAACATTACATATGAATGACCCCGAATATAGGCTTGTGAACAATGAATTCCATATCGATTTTATGTCTGTACATGTGTTTGGCTGAGCTGCAGTTAGGTCCCAAGCAATAAAAAAACAATAAAAAAATGAATAAAAAGGTAAAATATCATACACCCCTAGGATAAGTCTGTGCCATTACACAATGTGGTAGGAGGACTTTTATGGCCTCATGTTGAGTATTTAATATTGATTTTACTGACTGCGAAAGTAAGAACTCTAGTGAAACGAATAGAAGTTCACCAGATTGTTATTCTTTATTCTGCATTTGTTAGAAACTCTACTGGCACAAATCTATATTATACCCACTTTAAAACAGCACAGACGTTTTTCATATCATGGTTAAATACTCCAGATAACTGTGTTCCTAAAGGGGCTTTATGCAATTGAATGGCTTCAACATAAATAAATGGGTCTTTTTTGGTGGTTTAGATCCCCTTTAAACCAATGGTAATATTATGTAGTCAATTTCAAATTTTGATTTTGTCCTGTCAGTCTTCTTTTTGATGCTTGTTAATGCATTTGTTTTGTTGTTGTTTGGAAACTGCTACTGTCCTATGAAGGCCACTACCTGGCGGTAACTATTAAGGGCAGGACTACACTGGCAATTCCGCTGCCGCGCTGCGCAAAATCGCAGGCGTCACGTCCAATGCGACAAAAACAAGGTAAGTAATGGCAGTGTCGGATCGTGTCGCATTGTTGATGCGACGCTAAACGACTGTCGGGTGAAGACGCAGCGTGCGCATCAATGCTGCGACACGATGCGACAATTGAATTACTTACCTTATTTCCGTCGCATCCGACGTGACGCTGTACTGATCCTATTGGACATTTCTAAATCAATTCGGACATTTAGGGGGCCATTTGTTAAACTCTGATTTTTTTCTGGTCAAGGTAAAACTTTAATTTTTAGTGTGAAAAAAATCTAAAATCTTTAGTGATTTATCATATCCCAAAGCTGCTAAAAATCCAAATCCGAAAATACTCCATCTCAAACCTGTCAAGGTCATGTAGAAGTCAATGGCAGATGTCCCTGAAGCTATTTCTTGATATCATGATCTGCGGTGGATAATCCGATAAATTTTGGGTTTTTGGGTAATAATTAGAAAAAATCCACAGCGTCAATCATACGATACAAATTGACTCTCAATTTTAATGTTTTGTCAGATTTGTTTTCATAAAAAAGAGATTAATTCGAGTTTTAGAACATGTGCCCCTTAGATGTTTTTGTATTTTTTTTGTCAGAAAAAGTTGCATTTTTGGAGGTTTTTCGAGATATTTGCAATCATCTATATTTTCAGTTTGTACTGTTTTATTTGGATTTTTAAAGTTTTTTTGTAGTTTTAGGAGGTTATTTACTAAACCTCAATTTTTTCTGTTCAGGCTTTTTGGGTCAAAAACTCAAATTTTTTGTGGAACAAGAAAATTCAAATTTTTAGAGCATTATTATACCCTAATCCTGCAAAAAGCCAGAATCCAAAAAAAACATCATCTCAAACCTGTCGAGATCATGTATAAGTCAATGGCAGATGTCCCTAACCCAATTTCAAGATATTGTGGTCTGTGCTGGGTTTAGCCGATAATCTAAAAAATTTGGGGTTTTCGGCAATAACCCAAAAAAATCGAGTGATTCTGGTGTAATGACCAAAAAATTCTAACAATTTGTGTTTTCCGACCTGACTTTAGTAAATAATCCCTTATTGTTTGTGAGTTTAGTCATGGTTTCAAAAACCACGAAAATGAGACTGTTGATAAAAAGACCCCCATGTGTTTGTCTCTGGAAGTTCTGTGTTAGGTTTGTGGCATGTTAGTAGTCAAACTGGTAAGTAGTCTGGTCTCTCATGTTAATACAACTGTTAATGGTGCTTGAACAAAGTCTCCTGGGTATTCTCTGTTCAGTACTGACGTTCTTGAGAATTGCTTGGCTTTTTGTACATATGATTTGGTTTTCCCAGTGGACACTGATGATCCCGTTGAAGGCCCATCAGGCCCTTCCATGGAGATTCAGGCTGGAGAACCTTTTCTATTAGTTCATCACAAAACATAGGTCCTGCTCTGAGCAAACAGCTGCAGACAATTTCCATTAAACTCTGCCTGCTGGGCCTGCTGCTGTGCATACTGTTGCAAAAAAGTTCGGAAAAATGCTCCACCTGTTACATGTTTATTTGCAGAGGAAAGGAACAAATGATAGATTGAAAGTAGGAAAAAATATTTTATACAGCCAAATGCAAATAAACACCACAAGCTATTACCACAGTCTTATAGCAGGCAAAGCTGAATTAACAGGCGGGGGGGGGCTCAGTCCTTTACGGTCTTATAGAAGCCGTGTGTATCTTTCCATTTCTGGCCTCGCCAGTAGTGGCTGAATAGTGCTAGACGGGATATTATGGAATAGTTAAAAGAAAACAGCATTCTCTACACCTACTAAAACTTCCTCTGCTTCCTCTGAAGTGGTGATTTTGCAGAGTGAAGAAATGAACAATGCATCTCCATTATACATTCCATCAGCCAGTAAAAGCAGTTCTAAATGTGTACAGCCTCCCTACCTGCCCTTTTAATATCCATGTTGTTTTTATACAACTGCAGGTAACAGTGTGTATTGCAAGCTTCTTCTTCCAACTGTCTGGGGCAGATTTACTAAAGTGGCCATCGAAATTTTGCCAGAAATCCAATAAGCAGGGACATCGCCAATTTACTAACAGACGTAAAGGACAATTCGGTAACAAAAGAGACCGTCACTAGCCCAGTTTCGCTCCCTATTACCAGGCACATATTTGATCATTCAAATGAATGTCACTCCGCAAATTCACTAAAGTGGGAATTGTATAAAACATTACCCCTTTCTCCAGAGTTTCCTTCTCCACCTTAGACCTTAGATGAAGCTACATCCTCCTCAATCTTATGTCAGTGACATCTAAGGTTGCCACCTGTCCGGTTTTGACCTGGACAGCCCAGTAATTTGAAGGCTGTCCAGGTCAAAACTTCCTGCCCGGATTTCCAAATTAGGAAAACTGGGAAGGATTCCCCATGATTGACACGGTGACCGGCCAATCACAGATCGCTGTGTTATAGCCACACCCCTGACATCACAGCCCACCCCCTGCTGTGTCACGGCCCCACCCCTCCATGCCATGGCCCGCCCCCCCTGCCCGGTCTCCACCGGCAGAAAAGGTGGCAACCCTAGTGACATCATATCCTGTTTGCCGGAAAGTCATATTTTAAAGCGGAATTGCCTTCAAAAGTTCTAGCTATTAAAGATTTTTGTTTTAACAATTTTTTTTAACCAATTTGAGGGGCATGCCATATTTGTTTTAGGTTGGGCTCATATGTAGGGCATTAGAGGATCTCTTTTGACTTTATTTTGCTTCCTCGGATATTTGTAATAATTAGTGGCCACTTCAAGCATTTGCACCAACATCTCCAATAAATACATCTAAACAACCTATATATACCCGCCCTATTCATATTGACCTATGCATAAGAGTACTAATGAAGTTTCGCTAGGCAGAAACGAATGTTAGCAAAAGTTGAAAATGCTTGCGCTGTCGAATTAACACTAGCAAAACTTCGTCAGCATTCAGCTGCCCGGACGCAACTTTGCATTTTAATTTTCGTCTTGCGAAGTGGCACGAAGTGTGTCAGATCATTTGCAGGTGAAAATTCACCCTTTAGTGAATTTGCCCCTTTAAATCTGGTGCTCTGTTATTTCTGGGAATTCCAGTACAACTGCTTTTGCTCTGTTTCTTTACTCATTGATGGAAAAAAATACCCACAGGTGGCAAAAATGATAAAACATACCTATTTGTAGGTTAATGATTGTGAATCAAAATTAGCGGCTTTGCAAAAAGTGTCATATGACCACCAGATCTTTTTGTTTTTACAGAACTTTAATAGAAAACCATAAACTTTGAAATGGTTTATAATTTTGCAGAATTGTGACGCTGGTTTTTCTGCTTATGTTATTTGATACTTATCATTTCGTTTTTTGCTATTTTGCAGTGGGACGGTCCAAAAATTGTTGTACATATCCTGTAATTCTTTGAATATAATCTTATGTGGTCATAATTTGGTTTCATGTACAGATTGCTTTCTCTGCTAAATAACAATTTACAGATTCTCGCAGGACCAACATTGTGACTAAAGCTCCATTCCTATACTGTAAATATCTGTCCATCAATTTACTGTATCTGAAGATAATTTTGTCTGTGGTTTTATTGCCCATGGAAATACCATTACTTTTTTTATTCTCAAGCCACAAGCCCATAGTGTACAAATAATAAACCAGAAGAAAATGGAAATGAGTTACATGGAGGAAATTGTAATCTTTCCAACTGTTGATTTAATGACACAGGCAGTATGGAATGTATTTAAAACATGCATTCTTCCTGTTCTGCCATTCCTTCTACAACGCAAACATTATTTTGCAGTTAACATGTTTGAGTCCAATATTATGTTAAACATTGTGTTAATGAGTGCAACCCACAGCAAACCAAAAGTCATGATACATGTGACTCATCTGGTGGGTATAAACTTTATTGGGTATGGGATCCCATTATCCAGAAAGCAAGATATGATTTCTTTGTCCAAATTACGGAAAGATCCATTATCCGGAAACCCCCAGGTCCAAGCATTCTGGATAACAGGTCTCATATCTGTATTAAAATCTTAAACAAGGCATTTCAGTTACTGATTTATATGACCAGGGCCGGATTTACATAGTGGGCACCCCTAGGCCCACTGCCAGTTGCCGCCCCTATCCCCTCCCCTTTATTCGTGCAAATTTTCATCATCAATGGGGATTGGCACATAGGAGATTTAAAAAAATATTGTATCTCTATCGCATTCCCAGTGTTTTTGAACCAATGTGGGTGTGGTTGGGCAGCATGCCGCCCCCTAAAATCCTGCCGCCCTAGGCCCGGGCCTAGGTGGCCTTTCCACAAATCCGGGCCTGTATATGACTAATACTGACATCCTTACACTATTCTGTTGTAAATTGCTCATTTCTAAATAAGCATAGTTAATTGTCATTACAGTGTGGTAAAGTTTTTCTAGTTGTGTTTTATAGTTATCAATAAGAATGTTACTATTTTAAGTTTAAGTGGTAAGAATAATAATTATATTTTAAATATAATAAGTATATTTTATGTGACTAATTGTTATTTTATTCTAGTCAGTAGATGGTTGCTTTAGGAATCTCCTTGAGGAGGTTATAGCGCAGGGCTTAAGGGCCATTGGTATATCCAGTATTCTGCGCCTTCCTACCTCTCCTCTGTAAAGTCATCAATTTAAGTTAATAAATCTGCTATAGACTCCCAGGGGGCAGATTTACTCGAGTGTGAAGTGACTAACGGTAGTGTCAATTCACTAGCATTACCGCCTGCAGGGACATTGACAATTTACTAATGGGCGCAGGCATCACTTCGCTAGCAAAAGAGATAGACGGTAGCGGTCATTCACTCTCTATTGCCAGGTGACAATTCGCTCTGGTGAATGGACGTTACTCCATGAAATGCGGATTTTACTGAACGTTACCACTTTCACCAGACTTGCCTTTGCCAGCTCAGACCAGGCAAAGTGAACTGCATAGATCTTCCTCAATCTTCTGTTACTTACATCATAAAAAGTCCAAAAAACTCTGGCGTCTTTTCCTTTTTTGAGTGATAGCCTGCAAAAGTCCTTAAAATTTTTTTTGGGTAACTGGGTTCCCCAATACATTTTCTAACATATGGAACATAAACTATACACTGGGCTCGTGTGTAGGGCTTTATAACAACTCTATTTTCTTTATTAAGGTCCCTGGACTTGTGTAGTGTAATGTACAGTATTTGCTGCGACATATACGTCCATTCAACTTTAACTTCCCACCGTATGCAAATTAACCTGAGCACAAGACCTCTAGGGAATTTGCGCCAGGCAGAAATGAACGGTAGCGCATCTTGCTTTCAATTGCTCGCATTGTGGAAGTAAAGCTAGCAAAACGTCGCCAGTGTTCGGCGCCCACAATGAAACTCCGCATTCCAGTGAATTAGTGTTGTCTGAGCAAATTTTAGTATTGCGAAGTGTAGCGATTGGTGCGAATTGGTCACTGGCAATTTTTCGTCCCTTAAGTAAATCTGTCCCCAAAATGGTTTTGTATGTATAGTTATTATTTTTAGTATTATTTATTGCTTTCTTTTAATTATTTCTTCTGTGTATGTATGGTGTGTATAGGAATTTAGTCCTTTCCTTACATTAGGGGGCAGATTTATCATGGGTCGAAGTGAAATCGAGGGAAGTAAAAAAATTCGAAATTCAAAGTAATTTTTTGGATACTTCGACCATCAAATAGGATACTACGACTTCACTTAGAATTCGATACAATAATTGAAGTACTGTCTCTTTAAAAAAACTTTGACTTCAATAGTTTGCCAAATTAAACCTGCCAAAGTGCTATGTTAGCCTATGGAACCTTCTAATGCATTTTTCTACGTTTTTTGTAGTCTAAGTAAAATCGTTCAATCGATCGCTGAAATCGTTCGATTGAACGATTTTACTTCGACCGCAAAATGGTCAAATTTTGTAAAAAAAAACTTTGACTTCGATATTCGAAGTTGAAGTATAGCCATTCGATGGTATATTTCAAATTTCAAAGTATATATTTTGATAAATCTGCAACTAGATAATAGATATAGTAAATGCACTGAGTATGTTGAAGGTATAGGGGAAAGGGGAGGGGAGGTTAGGGGAGCCCTGTGAATTGTGGAAATTCCTTTGGTTGAGGGGCACCACATGGTTCCTCATAGTTTATTAAAGATAGGGATAATCCAGGTTTGGTTTATTTAGACTCAACTCAATATAGGAGAGTTTATGCAAATCCAACTCATACTACCTCTCCAAACACTATGTTAAAAATGTATAAACTTTCATGGTCAAATTTAATGGTAACATTTTAGCATGTCAGCATACAAATTAGTGGATCGTCCGCTTTATGCATTTCTTGGCATCTCGCCACTTCTTCAGAAGTCACTTCCGAAGAAATGGCGAGATGCCACGTAACACGTAAATCATATGATCCACTAATTTGCAATCGTTCATGGCGTCTCTCCATTTCATCAGGAGAAGTGACTTCATAAGAAGTGGTGAGACACCACGAAACGCGTAAAGCGCATGATCCACTAATTTGTATGCTGACATGCTAAACACTTTTTATTATGGACCATTAAAGTTTATACATTTTTAACACTCCTCCTGATACTCTGTGAATTGCTCTTTGTTGTATCAATATAGGAGAGTGGATGGTGGATTCACAAGGTGGAACATTTCAGGCTTTTTCCTTAAAGCACCACTGTGTGTCTCTTGTATTCTACTAGTGCCTGTAACATCTGAAAAAATATATGGGCTAGAAAACTAATTAGCTATGTCATAAACCATTCTTTAAGTAGGTTGTTTAAGCCCCATTGAAGCCCTGACTGACTATATATTCGTACAGAATTTGTTATATAACTGTAGTAGCTAACAAACCGCAACTTATAATCACAGGCAGAAACATGCAACCCTTAATAACAAATTGTATCTTTGCCGACAAACAGAAATTAATGGCAAATGCTTTGTTTTCTAAAATATTGGAAAAATGAACCTTAATGGCTTGTCAAGTTATGACATAAACATAAGACTGAATAAGTGAATGTAATAGGTGTGGGGGAACAGTTGCTTTCTTTTATATCAAAACGTGTAAACTTCCAAACCACACCATATGGTCTGGCTGAGAAGTCTCAGCTTTGTTGCCACAAATGCCATGTAAACATTTATTTAATAAATGACACAATGCACTTTGGGCTGCATCAGAACAGAAATAAATATATTCTTCATGTTAAAATATGTGCACACGACCAGCCAGCCGTTCAAATGTTTCTGTGGTCATCCATTAATAGGCATGTAAACACTCACAGTAAAAAGCAATATCATGATAAATCACTGAAATTTATATAAAACAGATGATGCTGAGTGAATGATCTGTACTTCAGATTGCTCAAGTAAACAGAAGCCTTGGGCGATTCTTTATCAGTGAATATACATAACATGAAAACTAAAATTTACAATGTTTAAATGCCCATCATTTTTAACTTTTTGATATGATTTAATATGTTGTAGTTGACTTGGTGGAAGGCAAAAAATAATGCACTCATATCCTGGATCAACATTTAACAATATGAGGCCCATTTATCAACATTCTGAATTTAGAGCTTTTGGAAACCAGGAAAAAAAACTATTTTCCCTAAAATCACAAATACCAAGTAATTTATTAAAAGATCCAAATATCCAAATACCAAATATATAAAGAATGAAAAAATAAAATGTATCGAAACTTATCCAAATAATAATTACTAAACAAAAACCTTGAAATCCTCATGCAATTACAAACAAACCCCACGAAAACCTTTAAAAGCTTGAGTTAAAGATTTTACAAACTGATAAGGACAACTCCCATTGACTTCTACACATCTTGTAGTGTATTAATATTTTGTTAGTGTTTTTCATGGTTTTAACACAACAAATTACAAATTTATTCAGTTAAATCCACAATTTTTAGCGCTAAAAATATGATTTGTGGAAAAGAAAAAGGAAAAAAAAAGAATATTAGTAAATGAGCCCCTATGTATCCATCAGTGCTTTTTTGAAACTGTCTACTCTAGGAGGACATTCTGCACATCTGCTCTGTTCTTACTTTAAGGGACATGGACCATGACATGGCATTTTTTTTATACTGATTAAAATCCCCACTAACCACCACAGGTCTTTTCTTGTGATTAGAAGTATGACTATGAAGATTTTCATTCATCCAGGTCACAGTATATCTAGTATAGGTAATTCTAAAACAACTAGACTTGATAAGTAATCATTGAAGACGTTTACTCAACCGAGCAGCTGAACTGAAGAAGCTGCTCTGATGAGTAAACGTCTCCAATGTTTACTCCGCAAGTCTGGTTGTGATTAGAAGGTTCTATGGGTTGCAATTACAGCCTGGAAACTCAGAGGTCCATGTGTTGGGTGATTATAGCCCATATTGTAAAACCTTAACCATTCCTGACAGTAGAATGCACTATGCAATGGTTAGTCCAGAAGCAACAAATCCAAACGTTCTCCAGTGAAAGGAGAAGTCACAAATCATCTAAAAGCAAGGCTTGTACTACTGCTTTCTGTGAAGGTCTACAGTGCATTCAGCAAGGTGTTGTAAAATCATAATGTCTTGCTTGTGTAACTATTATTTATCCATCTGCATTTCTTACTGAGGTTTAGGTTTTCACACCAAGTAGACATTAGTCTTCGGGAGGTGTGGACAAGCATTATGGTGCTCTTCTGTGGTTGAAGGAGTAGATGCTGCTCCACTCAGAGCTACCAGAGAACATTTTCTGGAGGCTACTGCTGAGCTGAGGGCTGCAATTTCTAAAGTAAAACAAGTGCTACCCTGTGATAAAGAGATATGTACAGTATGTACTTTATGTATTTATGTATAGAGAAAACTCTGTGTTGTTAATTCCAAGACAAACAGAGGATTATTTTCTGTATTTTTGTCTTGTCAAAGTGCCATATTTCCAATGTAAAATAACAACACAATTGTTTTGTATAATTTTTTGAAGTGTCTGTTGCACAAAATCGAAATCGGCTTAATCCCCACATTATATATATATATATATATATATATATATATATATATATATATATATATATATATATATATATATATATATATATATATATATATATATATATATATATAAACGGAAGAATGAAACCGCACTCCTAGGATTTTGATGAAAAAACGTGGTAAAACTTACCACGTTTTTTCATCAAAATCCTAGGAGTGCGGTTTCATTCTTCCGTTTGTATGCTGTTTATAACCAGCACCCAGGTAATTGTTTGGTTGTCCAGTGCACCAGCTCTGAACTCTATAACTCTATATATATATATATATATATATATATATATATATATATATATATATATAATAAAATGCCCTTAGGTGACTTTTTCCCAATCTGTCAGGACTTTCCTTATACACTAGATAATGAATTCCTTTAGTTAATCTGGTTGCCCTTTTCTGAAATGTATTAAGTGAGTTTTTTTTGGAGATGGGGGTGATTTACTTATTTGTACTGTTAAATATTCAAATGCTGCTAACAAAAGTACTGGTGCCCATACACACTACTTACAACTTGTGCATAGTACATGTCTTGATTGTTTGCTATGTGCAAAGTGCAGGGTGCTCAGTGCTCAGAGCTCTCTTTCATAAGGAGGCGTTTCCTAAGTATTTTGAATTAATGACTTGCTGCACCTAGTCACTAATGCTAATGATGTTACTAACACTATCCTCATCAATACACATGATTTTCCATCATCACAAAGTTCAAAAAAAGTGATTAGCTTTTCCGCAATTAACTTAATACACAAACAGAACTATAGACATTTTCTTATATAATCATAAATGAATACAACCCAATTTGGTCATGGGTGAACCTGTTCACTTGTTTATCACAATTACTAATAGAACTCAGTAAAAATAAATTTGTCTATTCATCATAAAAAAATGGGTTTAATGCAGTGAACCCCACATGTTGCTCCCCAACCCCTTTGATGTTGCACCCAGTGGCCTCAAAGACGGTGTTTGTTTTTCAATTCCTGGCTTGGAGGCCTTGTTATATAAGTTTTGGTTGCATAAAACCATATGTACTGCCAAACAGAACCTCCTGTAGGCTGCCAGTCCAAAAAGGGACTACCAAATACCCAATCACATCCCATATGTGCTTTTTCATGCTTGTGTTGCTCCCCAATTGGATGTGGCTCACAGGGAAAAAAGGTTGGAGACCCCTGGTTTAATGAAACATAAGGATAACTTCAAAGTTGCTATCTAATACTTTCCTTCCAGTATCAGAATAATTAGCAGCTACTAATAGTAACATTGAAGCTCACAAAATTCAGATGCCAAACATAATGATGCTAACATAGTTCCACAGTCCTTATAAGCCATGCATGGCCTGGGACACAAGACTCGGTAACATTAATCATCCTCAGACTAAGAGGAACTGAAACTTTTCATGCATCTATACAGAAATGTCCCCTTATATTGTGAAATATGATATGAGAAGCTGAATGCCCAAAGGGGTAGTTGAGGGTAGCTGGTTTGACATTTGCATGTTACATACGTGAAAGTGTTTGAACGCCAAATTTTCAAGCTACTTTAGCAAGAAAGTGTTGGATGAAGGAAGTCTGATGGTATAGGTACCAGAAAGCAATGTGGGTCTGCTTTTTTGCTGCTGTTTCCAAAAAAGAGATCAACAATGAATTATACCACATGCCATTGCACAATCAGCAACATACAGCAGACATTGAGACTTAGACACAAGTATGAACTAATGCAGATGTTTGTATCAATGCTGAAAAGGATGCAAACTCCTAGCTTGGCTAGGCAAAGGTAAACTAGAGCTACTGTATATTACTGCTGAAATGCCTGTTAGCTAAAAACACCATCAACCTGCCTTCAAGAACTGCTTTGGTAAGCTACCTTGCAGAAAGTAAGATACATGGGATTGGGATCCATTATCTGGAAACCTCCATTTTAATGAAATAATTAAAAAAATTTTAAATGATTTCCCTTTGATCCCAACTAAGATATACATAATCCTTATTGGTGGCAGAATAATCTTAGTGGGTTTATTTAATGTTTAAATGATTTAGTAGATCCAAAATATCCCTTATCCAGAATACCCTAGGTCCCGAGCAGATCAGTATCAGCATATTTATATGCCCAGAGTTGTAATCCCAAGCAGGCATCATGTAAGACCCAATTGTCCACAATCCATAGGTAATTACGGTAATATGTATTCCTTATAAATGGAACAGTAAAAGGTTTCCATGAACAAAAGAGCACAGAAGCCTGGCTATTCTCATTAGCATGCAGACATTCATTACTTCACTTAATTAAAAAAAAAAAATCTGCAGTAAATATCTGAGCACAAATGTGTGCCACGGTAACACAATGCAGCACTGTAGTAAATGGCAGGTTTCTCCAGATCCCATCTAAAAACTGTGAAACTCCTCCATTAATAGACAAGTCCCAATTAAGCAAATGAAAGGATTTTATTTTCAGTCTAATGTTAAAAACATGGCTTGTTAGGAGTTTTTGTCAGTATTAGTGTATTTCACAGCAGGTCGAGAGTTGTGTGAAGACAAGGGATATTTTAATTGCTGTAAAGAATTGGGAACGTGAGCGGCAGCTTGGGCTTGCTCTGAAGGAGGGTCTCTAAGGAGCTGATTAGGTTCAAAAACAGTGCCAGTAGATACAAGGTCCTGCCGCAAGCAATCCTGTAGTTAATATTCTCGGTTCCTGCAGGGTACACACATGCTGGGGAGCATTTGACTGGGAGTTTAGCACCTGCCTTGCAGCTACTTCAATGAGTGGTGAAAGACCCTTTCAGTTTAATTGGATCATTTAAATCCATAACTTAAAAAAGGGCACTTTTCATATAACTGCTGAACATTTGACTTCTTTTACTGGCATGTGAGAATGCAATATCCACCACATAAATGTTAATAGAATTTCAGCCTTGATTATAGCATTTCATGTTTATTGTCTGCCGCCGCTTGGCAAGCTTTTCCTACCTAGGCCCGTCCACATCCAACAAACTAAGCCTTAGCTCTAGGCAGTTTTCCAGATTTTAGATCTTGAAAGCCCAAGGAATCATGTTTTAAACATAGGCACTTTTTTTTGGCCGTAGACTAACAAAATACGGGCGTCCGTGCAGCTGAGACTCTTCAGGAAAATGGTGAAGAATCAATCAATTCTTCTTAAAATATCACTCACACTGGATTTTATCAGTTATTTAGATTATAGTTATAGACAAAGGATGGACATACACAAAAAAAAGCAACGTTTTTAATTTGTACCACCCATCCAAAAACAGCACACAATCCAAAACAAAATAAACATTAAAAATTAAGAAAGGAAATTCCCATTATAATATTATTTAGTTAATACAGTAGAACCCCTATTTTAAAATTTTCAGTGGTAAAAATTGTGTAATATGGGGGAAAATGTAAAATTCGGAAAATGCATTATTTTGTCTTCCAGGGTCCCTGGGAAATAACCTACTCATCTATGTGTGCTTTATTAAAGATATCATTTTTTTTGGGATGGTCCATCTGGGTTCCTGGGGGTGACATTGGAGTCTAACTGTAATGGATCTTATATTCCACAAATAGTAACATATCTATTTCAACAATAGTAGTACATCTATTCCACAAATAGTAATACGCACTACTGACAAACAGCATGCATGAGTTGTATGCAGTAGGAGACAAAATGGTAGGTTGAAGAAGCAAACTGTATTAAAGGGATAATGTTTTAGCATAATTGAACTCTTCATTAAAATATGCCTATATGTCCTTTAGACCATTTTCCTCAATGTGACCTCTTTCTATGTAAACTGGACATAGGTCACTTTCTCCTTTAAGAGAGTGCCGACTCCAACACGTTCTTATGGTCCCTTGGGAACTTGCAAGGCCGGAAGTAAAATGCATGACTGACAGGAAGAATCCAACAGCACAGTTAAATGGTGTTGACGGCTTATACTACGTGGCCACAGGTATGTGACTATACAATAACAATCCTCCGCTCCCCCACTGCACTGAAAAAATCCTCTTCTGCACTGATCTGTGCTGCTCATCTTTTTTAATGGTGCTTTTAACTTATTCTGCCTTACTTGATTATGTGTGGTCCTTGCATGCCTTCCCTGCACAAACAGAATGATCTGTGCCAGGACTGCTTGCAAGATTAACATTTTAACCCCCAGAGCTGGAGTAGATCGTTAGTGCAGAAAAGTTAAGCAGGCAGGACATGCATATATAGCCTAGTAAGAGGGAATGAATTAAAAGCACCATCTGAAAAAACCAAACTGAGCAGTGTGAGAGAGGAGATTTTCAGAAAGAGGAGGCTTTTATTTTGGGTGTGAGATAAAAGATATACAAACTATACAATGATGTAACCAGTATATGCTAAGTTTAGATGCGTTGTTTGAGCTTACCGCTGTATACGGTGGGCCTGGGTGCACACACCCCAGACCTTCAGCAAGGGGAGCAAATACCAGGAAACTTTGAAAGAGGCTGGCACAAGCCTGGACACACAGAGTAGTGAAGCCGGAGTCAGATTGTAAAAGGGTTAAAAAAGCTTACTTTTTTTTTTTCCATAATTAAGAACCAAGCTGGTTCTTAATTATGGAAAATAAAATGTAAGCTTTTACAATCTGACTCCGGCTTCACTACTTTGTGGGTTCACGCTTGTGCCAGCCTCTTTTGAAGTTTCCTGTGAAATAAAACAGTCTGAAAGCAGTAGAATTCACCCCTACAGGAGGTAGTATCCTTCTCCGTATGTTTTTTAAAACAATATATTTCACTAATTTGTGGGTTTACATCAATAATTCTGTGATCAATGGTCATTATTGCCATCAAAGTAGAGCTCTAAGAAGAAAACTAGAGGTGTCACTATGACTTTAAGCATCTACTGCGGTTTGGACTGCGTGTTTATGTCAAGGATGGTTCCCTCTTAATTGTAACAATATGGGACCTACATACATATGCAATTTTTCTAGCAGTTGTCATCATTATTTAGACTTTGTCTAAAGCCATAAAAACATTAGTGCAACATATACATATAACAAACCCTCAATGCTTAATGGTTATTTACATTGTACTAACAACCATACAGACAAAGCTGACGTAACAAAGTCCAAACTAGACAATGATCATGTTGAAGAGAAATTGCTCAGAGACACAGATCTCAAAACAAAACAGTATCCTTGTTCAGTAAATATGAAGAGCAGTGTTAATACTAGAATTTTGTAGGAAGATAGAAAGGAGGTAGAAAAGGGAGGGATACTGTTTTTATTATGAAATATAATTGCCAGTTTGGTAACCACAATACTATGACATATTTCTGGAGAGGATAATGAGGGATAGATTATTAGAATACAGTCATATGAAAAAGTTTGGGAACCTTTCTTAAAGGAAAACTATACCCCCCAAACAATGTAGGTCTCTATAAAAGGATATTGCATAAAACAGCTCATATGTAAAATCCTGCTTCATGTAAATAAACCATTTTCATAATAATATACTTTTCTAGTAGTATGTGCCATTGGGTAATCATAAATAGAAAATTGCCATTTTAAAAAATAAGGGCCGCCCCCTGGGATCGTAGGATTCACTGTACTCACAAACATACCAACAAACCATACATGTTAGGTCACATGAGCCAATTAACAGACAGAGTTGTGTCTTTTGCTTTCACACTTCTTCCTGTTACAGTTAGAGCTGCAGTATTTCTGGTCAGGTGATCTCTGAGACAGCACACAGACCATCATGAAATGGTGGTTCTAGGCAAGAGATGTAAAAGGGCAATATTTACTTAAATATATATTCCAGTTTCCAGATTCTTTAATATGCCACTTGATATATGCCATATGATATGAACTATCCGTTGCTTAAGTGTTCATTTTGGGGGTATAGTTTTCCTTTAATTCTTTGGAGTTTTGTTTATTATTGGCTGAGCTTTCAAAGTAGCACCTTCCTTTTAATATATAACACGCTTTATGGAAACAGTAGTATTTGAGCAGTGACATAAAGTTTATTGGATTAACAGAAAATATGCAATATGTATCATAATAAATTAGACAGGTGCATGAATCTGGGCACCCTGACAGAAATATTACTTCTATACTTAGTTGAGCCTCCTTATGCAAATGTAACAGCCTCTAGACGCCTCCTATAGCCTTTGATGAACGTCTGGATCTGGATGGTGGTATTTTTGACCATTCGCTAATACAAAATCTCTTCAGTTCAGTTAAATTTGTTGGCTGCTGAGTATGGACAGCCTGCTTGAAATCATTCCATAGATTTTCCATGATATTCAAGTTGGGGGACTGTGACGGCCATTCCAGAATATTGTATTTCTCCCTCTGCATAAATGTCTTTGTAGATTTCGAAGTGTGTTTAGGGTCATTATCTTGTTGGAATATCCAACCCCTGCGTAACTTCAACTTTGTGACTGATGCTTGAACATTATCCTCAAGAATTTGTTGATATTGAGTTGAATTCATTCAACCCTTGACTTTAACAAGGGCCCCAGTCCCTGAACTAACCACACAGCCCCACAGAATAATGTCTTCCACCATGCAAAGTGCTTTTTGTTATGACAAATAACTAAATTTTTGTATCATCAGTCCAAAGCACTTTGTTCTAAAATGACTGTGGTTTGTCTAAATGAGCTTTTGCATACAACAATTGACTCTGTTTGTGGTGTGAGTGCAGAAAGGGCTTCTTTCTCATCACCCTGCCATACAGATGTTCTTTGTGCAAATTGCGCTGAATTGTAGAACAATGTACAGATCTGCAATGTATACATCTGCAGCAAGTTGTTCCTGCAGGTCTTTGGAGGTGATCTTTGGGTTGTCTGTAACCATTCTCACAATCCTCCGTAGATGCCGCTCTTGTATTTTTCTTGACCTGCCAGACCTGGGTTTTACAGCAACTGTGCCTGTGACTTTCTATTGCCTGATTATATTCCTTGCAGTTGAAACTGACAGTTTAAACCTCTGAGATAGCTATTTGTAACCGTCACCTAAACCATGATATTGAACAATCTTTGTTTTCATATATTTTGAAAGTTGCTTTGAGGATCCCATGCTGTCACTCTTCAGAGGAGAGTCAAACAGAAGCACAACTTGCAATTGGCCACCTTAAATACCTTTTCTCATGATTGGACACACCTGCCTATGAAGTTCAAGTTTTAACAAGCTAATACAACCAATTTGGTGTTGCCAGTTATCAGTATTGAGCAGTTACATGCATTCAAATTAGCAAAATTACAAGGGAACCCACATTTTTGCACAGTCAGTTTTTCACATTTGATTTAATTTCATACAACTGAATACTGATTCACTAAAAATCATTGTTCAGAAAACACCCCAGTACTCAGATGTTCCTGGGAAATGAAAGACATACTGTATCACTGTTATCTTTTTTGTTGAATCATCAGGGTAAGGCCTTGTTTCTTTGCTGTTTTTTAATGGCCTTGAGGTTGGCATTGTAAGTTATGTCTTTGTCTTTGCTGTTGTTACTAAATTGTGCAACTTCCATGCAGGATGCTGCCACTTGCAGAGAGATTTGACTAACTTGCAGAACTTTGCGGCAAACTGGCAAAAGAGGTTGAATGTTGATAAATTGTGTAGGACTAGGTTTGAAATGCTCCCCAGCTGGCCAATAAAAACGTGACTTTTACGCATGCGCGTAGTGCGTCATTCGAGCAACTCATCTAACATGCAAGTGCGCAACAGGGGTGGGAGTTTGGAGGTCTAGAAGGGGCCCCGGGGACAGCCTGGAGGACCCTTCGTTTTGCAGCCCCGTTGGCCCCCAACGCTCCAGTCCAACCCTGAGGCAGTACACAGACCATCACAAAATTGATGACTCTAGGAAAAACATGTAAAAGGGAAATGTTTACTGATATAGGTATTTTTGGATCCTTCAATAAGGATACTTTAATAGGTCACTTAATATGATATACATTATCTGTTGGTAAAGTATTCATTGTAAAGTTTTTCTTTAAAAGAATACAGAGTTAGTGACAAGAGAAGGAAAAAAAGTCTGCAGAGTGGGGCTGTGGTTTATGGTTTTCTGGTGGGGCCCTGTCACCCTAGTCCAACACTGTTGATATATGCAAAGTTGTGCACTTTGTTAAAAGATGATGAATGCTATTCATACATTACAAATAACTGAAATAGGGCCTTTCTCAATTAAGCAATTAATAGTCACTTTACCATAGTCCATTGGGCAGCCCTTGAGCCTTTTCATAGTCCAGTTACTATAGTCCATTATACAACCCATATGGGTTAAAGGCCCATTCTGTTGGGCCCAGTGTTATAGTACTTTCCAATCTGCCCATAAATATTGTGAAATTAACTGTTTTAACTGGTACAAAAATGCACCACCACTACCCAGAGACTCTGGGTAAGAGAATGACAGGGTCTGGTCCCTGGTCCTGGCAAACACATGACTAACAACTCCCCTCCACTCGTCACCCACTCACTCACAGCAAATGGGGTGGAAATCAATCTAGCTGGTCTATGCTGCCCTTCCACTGTGGCCCAGCACTGAGGGTAATATCAAGAATGTTGTCTTATGCTAAAACTGATACTGCTATGTCACAGCAGTATAATGATGTCCACCATAACCCTTCCAAACTAAAAGTTGGGTAGCATTAAAAATGATGGAACCAGCCACATGACGGGAGGATCAAAATAAATTATTATCATGGATAGAGGCATTTGGATAAATAAACTGGACAGTAATTTGGCCAAACATATTTAAGTAGCAGTGTATAATTTATCATTTCCCTTGAGTAGGCAATCAAATGATAAGCCTCAAGGACTGTGTTAAGCCTGAAGGCTACCCAATAGATTGCACTAATGCCACATGTATGCCTGGTTAGAATTCCATAAGATTCATTTCTTTTGGGTGGTTGTAATATCGCTAGAGGAACCATTGGCTGTAAGCCATGGGTTGCACTCTTGAATGAAACTTAATACATTCCTGTAATATTTATATATATATATATATATATATATATAATATTTTTTTGAATTACTTGTATTAGCTACACTCCTGTAATATTTCATGCACTGTAGGTTATGTGATACAATGCTAGTGGTGCCATGGAATATTTAACTAACCATGGGAGGCACTCTGTGTTATAATTAAGTCATTCGTGGGGTTGCTGAGGTCTATATAGTGAATTACTGAGGGCACTGTAGAATATATCATAGTACAACAATATTATACCAAAGAACAAACATTCTATTTTGGCATAAAAGCATATCCACAAATTCTGAACCAAACTAGAGGTTAGAGTTCTTGGTGTTCAGTCAACTTAATTTCTTCTTCTTTAAGCAATTAATGGACAGTATATAATGTGAAGGGACAACTATTTCTTAAAATATGTAAAATCAATAGAAACATTCTCTCATTTTATGTCTTACGTCCAGTATTCCCCCATTTAATATTTAGAATGTTTTATATTCTTACATGTCTCAGAAGGGTTTATCAAAGCCTTTAGGGTCATTGTAACTGATTGACTCCGAGCATTTAGGAGAGAGGTGCCGGAGATGATGGGATTAGCTAGATATAGTAATCAAAACAATATCTGGTTAGTTTCCCCATTCAAACAAAATATAATAATGGAAGAATATATGAAGTGGTGGTGATGACAAGCACTTACCATATGCTTGTATTTATGTTACATATATTTTAGGTATTTTACAATACTGCTTTTTTCTAACTGGAAGACAGCTCATTGAGTTAGCCTTTATTGCCACTTTTCCTTTAGAATTTAATCTGCGCATTTTCAGTTGTTGTAACTGTGTTTATATTGGCATCCAAAGCAGTCAGTTCATTCAGATTTCTGGCTCAGAACAGAACAGTATTCCAGATGTCAGTCAATAGAGCTTTTGTGTTGCAGTACAGATGCAATTACTTATACAAATGGCCTAAAGTTTTTTATTTAATACCATTGTATGCTTCTTTTTTAATTATTTCCTTTCTTTTTACATATTAGCCTTTTGAGAAAGGGTACAAAAATGTCAACGAAATGTATATCTTTTTTCTGTCTATCTGCAATATAATAGATATATATATATTCATCTTATATATAATAATAGATGAGGTGAAGCTACATGAGAAACTTTGCTGCATTTAACTTCTTGGTGCATTTGGAGTCCATAACACCCAAGTGGACAAACAACAGAAGCAACACTTAAATAATGTAATAATAAAACATTAGCTTGTACTTGATCCAAACTAATTAATTAATCCTTATTGGAAGCAAAACTAGCCTATTGGGTTTATTTAATGTTTACATGATTTTCTAGTAGACTCTTCAGATCTTCATACCTTAGTATGAAGATCCAAATTACTGAAAGATCCATTATCATAAAAAACTCAATCTGTGTCCTGCTAGGCCATGCCCCTTGCATTCCTGATGGAGGGGGATCTCTCTCCTATGTTCCCATAAGGGTATTGTGAATTATTACCTGTTAGAGAGAACGGGGAAATAGTCACATTATAACGCCAAAGATATAGAATTCATATTTTCCCTAATTCCCCTTTTTTTTTTTATATGTGGCCTAGCAAAAAGCCTCAGGTCCTGAGCATTCTGGATAAAAGGTCCCATACCCGTACATTGTACTTAATCCAACTAAGATATAATTCATCTTTATTGAAGGCAAAACAATCTTATTGAGTTTATTTGATGTTTAAATGATTTTACAGTATATGGAGAGATCCCTTATCCAGAAAACCCCAGGTTCCCAGCATTCAGGATAACAGGTCCCATACCTGTATTAATAAAACCACACTGTATATACAACACACAAATCAACTACTAATCATCTTGAAAATACCACTGGTCTTCACAAATACTGTATGTCACAGCATTATACTGGGTTACATGGGAAAAAAGGAACCTCTGTTTAATAATCCTTTTTCTTGTGAATATGTCACATTTTCACAACCACAAAGAATATTGTCCCCATGCACCCACCTACACTATTGACATTCTCACATGTTAAATCTCCTTTACCAATGTTTGTGGGGGAAATATTCTGATCACATTCAGCAACAGTAGATACGAAGGGTCAACATGCTAAATGCACTCTACTCTCATGTTGTAGAGCTTTCTCCAGACTTATACAGCCTGGGAGACAACAGCAGCCAAGGCAAGGCTAGAAGGCTAGAAGCTAAGTCACTTACACCTTCCATTAAACTAGGAGTGAAAGCGACAGTATAGATATGGCACGTGTTATCCAGAACGCTCAGGACCTGGGGTTTTCTGGATAATGGATCTTGCTATAATTTGGAACTTCCTACCTTAAAGGAACAGTAACATCAAAAAATGTAAATGTTTTAAAGTAAAATAATGAACTGTTGCCCTGCACTGATGTGTTTGCATCACAAACACTACTATAGTTTAGCTGCTGTGTAGAAATGGCTGAAATCGAAAAAGGCTATATGGCACAGGATAAATAGTGGATAACAGATAACACCATTATGTTCTACAGAGCTTATCTGCTGTGTAACCTGAGCCTTTTCTCCTTTGAATGTCTGACCCCATTGCTACACAGCAGCTTATTTATATAAACAATAGTAGTGTTTCTGAAGCAAACACAGCAGTTTTACCAGTGCAGGGCAACACTACAATACATTTGTACCTTTAGGTGTACAGGTATGGGACCTATTATCCAGAATGCTTGGGACCTGGGTCTTTCCGTAATTTGGATCTTCACAACTCAAGTCTACTAGAAAATCATATAAACATTAAATAAACCCAATATCTCAGTTTTGCCTCCTAAGGATTAATTATATCTTAGTTTGGATCAAGTACAAGGAACAGTTTTATTATTACAGAGAAAAAGGAACCCAATTTTTACTAATTTGGATTATTTTGATAAAATGGTGTCTTTGGTAGACGGCCTTCCTATAAGTCATAGTTTTCTGGATAACGGGTTTCCGGATAATGGATCCCATTATTATGTGATAGAAACACCCAAGTTAGAAGGTTTCTGTCTGCACGAAGGAACACATAAAATAATTATTAGTAGCCCCCAATTGGTCCCCTATAAAGACAACCTAAGGCTAGGTGGGGAGGAGAGATTTAGGTGGTGATATAATAAAATAATACCAAGTGCTGTTAATATTCCCACAACAAAGGGTTGATGCAACAAAGTTGAAAGGGTTAGAGGGATATTGTCATGGGAAAATGTTTTTTTTTTTTTTTTTATTTAAACGGTTCAGTACATAGTGCTGCTCCAGCAGAGTTCTGCACTGAAATCCATTTCTCAAAAGAGCAAAGAGATTTTTTTATATTCAATTTTGAAATCTGACATGGGGCTAGACATATTGTCAGTTTCCCAGCTCTCCCAAGTCATTTGACTTGTGCTCTGATAAACTTCAATCACTCTTTACTATTGTACTTCAAGTTGGAGTGATATCACCCCATCCCTCCACCCCACCCCCCAGCAGCCTAACAACAGAACAATGGGAAGGTAACCAGAAGGTAAGCAGCTCCCTAACACAAGATAACAGCTCCCTGGTAGATCTAAGAACAGCACTCAATAGAAAAATCCAGGTCCCACTGCGACACATTCAGTTACATTGAGTAGGAGTAACAACAGCCTGCCAGAAAGCAGTTCCATCTTAAAGTGCTGGCTCTTTCTGAAAGCACATGACCAGGCAAAATGACCTGAGATGGCGCCTTTACACCAATATTACAAATTCAGGAATGAAATTGTATATTGTAGAATGAATTATTTGCAGTGTAAACAGTGTAATTTAGAAATAAAAACTACATCATAAAAATCATGACAGAATCCCTTTAACTGCAATAGCAAAAATGACCTCTACTGAATTTGCGCTAGGCAGAAATGAACGCTAGCGAATCTTTGCTTTGAATTGCTTGTATTGCCGAAGTAACACTTTCGAAAAGTCACCAGCGTTCAGCGCCCATGATGAAACTCTGCATTTTAAATTAGCGTTGTCTGAGCGAATTGTCGCCTGGTGAGGTGTTGCGATGGGTGCAAAGCAGACGCTGGCGACTTTGTGAATGTGAAAGAGACATTTGATCATAAGCTCCATTGGGGCAGGGACTGATGTGAATGCATAATCTCAGTAAATGCAGCAATGCAGGATAATAATAACTGTTACTTGTGGCAGAAATCTAAATGCCCCTGTTACCCCAGATGGCTTCCAGTATGATTACATGGGACACACTATGGGCCACTCACTGTGGTCCTGAAGCACAAATAAGATTAAGGAATGAATTACATTGTTTTATTTCATCTGGACCTCTCTATCTGAAAAAGATATAATGCAAACTCTACTATACAATATGCAGTATATTTCTGTGTTTGTGGACCTATTCTGGGATGCTGGATTCACTGCCAGCTTTGAAATTCAGAGATCAGCCAGCTGCTACAGATTGTGTATTACTCATTGCTATCCCCATGTATCATCTAATTTAGGCTTCACTGTAGTTTATGGAAGCAATCTGTAACTTCAAAGGCTTAGTTCCATCCAGTGATATAAGAAGGAAGTTGAGGACATAAAAGATATGGAAGTTATAGAGAAGGAGAAGGAAATGTGGTGCAACGGGTCATTGCAGGGTCCGATATATCTCTTTCCAAGCCGATTGTGTATTGACGATTGCAACACATTGCTGAACCAAACACTCGAATCAAGATGTTAGATTTCAATTCTAAAAGCCTGATGTGTGCAGTTGTGGAAGTCAGATGGGGAATGGTTTATGCAAAAGTATTTGTTTAAACTGAAGGATGTTATGCTAACAGCAAATGTTACTTGTGAACCCTTTTTGTCCAAACACATTTCCACATTTTTCACGCATATATTTAGAATAAACTGAGGGTTTGCTAAAATGTCTGTAATATATTTACTAGTAGTGGCTGCAAAAGCATGAAAAAGGATTGTTGGAATAAAACATTTATACCTGGAAGCAATGTGCAGCAACAGGTAAAATAGTGCAGTTCTGGGATGAACCTTGATTTGCTTTATTTTTGAAAAATGAATAGTTTTTTTTTGTTAGTATAGGGAAGTGTATTTCTGCTACCAGTTACTATTCCTGTTTTCTGTCTGAAAACCACTCCTTGCTTTGCTTTAATGCCTGAAGTCTAGGGGCAAATTTATCAAAGTGTTGAATTAGAGCTCACCACAGTGACACTCTCTATTCATTTCTATGGGATTTTAGAGGCATATTTGTCAAATGGTGAGCTCTAACGTTCACCCATTGATGAATATGTCTGTAGAAATGACTTAAAAGAACACAAGCACAGGGATTTAGATTTTTCTTTGTAATAACAAAACAGTTTCCTGTACTTAATAATAACTGGCACACATCCACCTTGGTGGCAAAACAATCCTACTGGGTTTAATTCATGTTTGAATAATTTTTTTAGTAAACTTAGTAAGGACAAGTATGGAGATCCAAATTATGGAAAGACCCCTTATCTGGAAACCCCCAGGTCCTGACTCCTGAGCATTCTGTATAATGGGTCCCATACCTGTATCAGGTTTTCTCTAAAAAGGCCAATCCACAGGTATGGGGTCAGTGCACACATAGGGTGAACATCTGACTGAAGTGGATTGGCATTTTCTCTGCTGGAGTATCTACAACAGTGGAGAAAATGCTGTGTGACCAGGGTCGAACTGGAGCATTGGGGGCCACCGGGGCTACAACACCAAGGGCCCTCCTAGCAAGTCCACGGGTCCCCTTCCGACTTTTAAACCTCTGCGCCCCCGTGCATGAGCAAATGTCGGCCCGCAGCACACATGAGCACTGTTCAGGGGAGCGGGTCTGGGCTAGTGGGGGTCCATGTGTCCCACTGGCCCAGTCCGACCCTGCGTGTGACACTGTCTTAAGGGAGAAGGTACATGGGGTGATTTCAAGGTGATTTGAGTGCTGATTTTCAAATAGCCCAGAAATGTGGTGTGTCCAAAATCAGCCCTCACTGATTGGTGGATAGGGTTGCCACCTTTTCTGGAGAAAAATACTGGCCTTCCTATATATTTATCTTTTTTCCCTATTAATAACTTTGGGATCAACCATAATTTTTACCAGCCAGGCCGGTAAAATACCAGCCAGTTCGGTAAAATACCAGCCAGGCCGGTAAAATACCGGCCAGGTGGCAACCCTATTGGTGGAGCTCAAAGTGCTGCGTGTGGCATAACTATGAAAGCCACATTGCTTGGATTTAGTACAGACATTGCATTAGAGCTTTTTGTCATGCGTTAAACAGAAATGTAGAAGACACCCACTAATAGAGCACAAGACCTCTCAGCAGCCCATTTCACACCCCTTACTTTTTACCCACGTCATCCTGCCTTCCATGTAGGCCTAAACAGGCCGGATTTGTGGCGAGGCCACAAAGGCCTGGGCCTAGGGAGGCAAAATCTTAGGGGCAGCATGCAGCCCAGTCCAACCGCATCCTAAGGACCACTGGGGATTCAAAGCTCCCTAGTGCTCCGCTGCTCGAAAGCGCACGCATGGGGGAGCTAGGTTTTGCACCCTAAGGGCTGGTGCTAGGACCATGCGGGCTCCAGGTGGGTGCATGTCACTTTTCCTCAAGTGCAAATAATTAATATCCAATTATATGGGTTTAGTCAATAAAAGGTGCAAAAATGTTTCATATACAGAGTGCTTGGGCTCTACCTTTCTTTGCATGAAATGTTTATTTACCCCTGTGATGATCCCTGTCTGTCACACCCAATGTTCTGTAACTCTTTTATCTGCTCTTGTTTTACACTGATCTGTTATTTGTAATATCACGAGTACAAACCTCTTTACTTACACGGACCCCGACACAGAAGCGCTATTATATAACTATTACATAGGTAACAATACACTGCTCACTGTTGTTTGAACCAGTGCTCATGCATAGCAACCTCTGTTTTTCATTAGCATCCAGATGGAAATAGGACACTGCAGAGTGATTAACTGAATTTAAATAATTTCACTCTGTGGTGGAGCCTGTATTTCCTATTTCTCATGCCAGCAACTTCTTAGCCCTAGGTCATACTCAGCTAGGGAGCTGCAGAAATCAGACTGTGAGAGTGAGAGCCATCCCTCTGGGCATTCATGTTGCCTTAAGCAGAAAGCAGGGTGGCTGCTGCTCCAGATGATCTATTGGGCTTTCACTTGAGATTCCTGCAAGTGGGAACTTTCAAGCAGCTTTGTAAATATGTCTCTGCATGCAGCCACATTAATGTAAAGTAGCTCATTACTGCAGAATTATAAATTGCCCTCGGCTCAGTTACACTGCAAACAGAGATTTAATAGCACGTATGGACCAGTACTGGTCTTTTTACTTTATTCAAGGAGCAACAGGGTATGTTTCTATTAAGCAATCAAATGTCATGTTTCTTACTAAAGAAAACAGATTTGTGCATTTTGCAGAGTCCATCAGCCTTTCTGGAACAATATGTAGACAATGAAATGTCTTATAAAGCACCTACATCCAAGAACACAGGCACTTAAGCAGGAATATATGTGTGTCTAACATTCAAAACATCAGAGGGATAATAATTATTAAAGAGATGCAGCCTGCTTGTGTACTATAGGTCCACTTTGTCAGAGACAATTGACAGAACTTACTGGAGAAATCAATCATGGCAAGATATAGCAAGTGAAAGTGTGTTTTTTCAGATTGTGTAGGGAAGAAGCACACCAACTTTTTCTGGCAAATGCCTTTATCTCATTTTATTGCAGAAATTTGAAGCACAAGCTTTTGGGGACCAACCCCTTCCTCATGTGCAATATTTCTTACTGAGCAGAACCATCTGAGTGGGGTCAGATAGGAACAGAACAGCAGTAGGATGATGAGACAAAATCTAGTGTGGCCAAAAGGAAAAGGGAGGCTGCTCCAGGGTTAATGCATCCCAACAGATTTTGTGAAGAAGATGGGAGTGTGAACTCTGGATTGGCAGTTCTAGATGGGATTGATCTCTCTAACAGCTAGGAGACTAGTTTCTCTAGTAGTGGTGGGAAGGAGAGCAGAACTAGGTCTAAACAGATTGTGGTTATAGGGGATTCAATTATTAGGAAAGTGGATAAGGTAATTGGTTATCCATATTGCTATAACCCAACAATTTGCTGTCTTCCTGGTGCCAGGGTTCAGCATGTGGTTGATCGGGTAGACAAATTATTGGGTGGGGCTGGGTCTTAGTACATATTGGTACTAACGACAAAACTAGTGGTAGGAGGACCATAAAGCGTGTGTTCATGGATTTAGGCTCTAATATTAAGGGAAGGTCTTCCAATGTAATTTTTTGCAAAATTTTGCCTGTGCCCTGTGCAAGTTTAGGAAGACAGCGGGACCTTAGGGAGCTTAGGAAGTTAATGAATGGCTAAAGTCTTGGTGTAGGAAAGAAGGATTTGGGTTCCTAGAGCACTGGGCTGGTTTTTCCTTGGGGCACAACCTATATAATACCCTTGTAATTGAAAGTGTAGCACCCTATTATGTGTGCAGACTGTTTGAACATTATAATGCGGGACTATAATTAGTATTAATGGACAATAGATTACTAAATTGCTCCCCTGATGTGATAAGACAGAGACTGCAAACGTTTGATCTTTTTGGAGGCAGAACTGTTGCTTGGGGTTAAGAACTACATTTCCAACAAGCCCTTGCTACAGGAAGTGCACGGGGACAGCCAATAGGAGCCCAGTCCAGGAACCGGAAGGGGAGGTGGAATTAACCAGCAAGGAGGATTGTGTTGTGCTGGAAGACTTAGGCACTGGGGCAGTTGTGTTGCAGCCAGGATTAGTGATTAGTCAGAAAGAGAAACTGTCACTAATCTGCAGAGGAAGACATTGCAGTTTTGCTGAAAGTTGGTTCCTGTTATTCCCTGGAGGGAAAGTGCACAAGGTCCCAGTAGCCAGTGTGATCCTGGGTTGTGGCCTTCCAGCCATTTTTGATCAGGAGGAAAATCCAGTGAGAGGAGAAGCAGAGTTCCTGATAAACTGTGAGTCATCATTAACCCCTGCCCTGCCAGTTTGGAAGATTAATATTCAGCCTTAGAATATCGGTGAGACTGTGTGGTTTCTATGGAAAGAGAAACCCCTAAATTGCTGGATGTTTTCACATGTGTTCAGATGTGCCGTTTTGTTATTACAATCATCAGCTGAGAGTGTTGCAGTGAACCAGTAAAGTTACTGAAGGTGTCACCTCATCAACCTGCAAGGATTATAAGTAAGGCTCACAGCATTGCATTCATCACAAGGGGCCCCACCGGTACACACACTATATCCAGCTGGCAACTTAGGAGACTTAGGTGTGCACACCAGGATTACACTGGGCTATTCTTACAGCTGTTATTGTTGTTATATTATTGTTATTTACTACTATTCTAAGTAACTAATCTCTTTTCTTACAGCTTCAGCTGTTAAATAAAATAAGGCTGTACCTGTTGCATTGCCATTCTTGTTTGTCTGTTCACTGGATCTGGGGTGTCACCAGTATACTTTGCAAGATCATACCCAATAGCACAATTTCATAACACACTCACAGGTGTGCTACAAAAGCAAGGAACTTTGTTGCAAAACAAAACCTTTGTGGTTCGATAAATGTTAGTGTTGAGTTGGGTATGAAAAGACATGCTTTTAACCCTTTAACCGCCAAGCACGTACGGCGTACGTGCTGGCGGTTCAGGGCTCAGGCTGCCAAGAACGTACCTCGTACGTTCTTTTGCAGCTGAGCCCTTCTCTCTGCATCGGCGGCTTTTGCCGCCTCTGCAGAGAGTCAGGAGGGTAGACAGCCCCCTGGGCAACGTGGCTGGGGGGCTGTCAAGTCGGATCTGCGACGCGATTGTCGCAGATCCGACTTCAAAGTAGCAGAAGCGCAATGTAAGCGCTGCTGCTGCTGGCTTACCTCCTCCTCGTCGCACCACGCGCCCAGTCACTTCCTGCTGCGCAGTAACTCTGCAGACACGCTGCCAGGAGTCGTCCTTCGGTTCCAGCGATCCTCCTGCTACAAAAACGGTAAGTGCACTTTTTTTTACACACTTACCTGCACTTACACATACCTACAGTACATTTATACACTTACATGAACATTTTAGTAAAAATTTGTATTTTTTTATTTTTTATTTTTTTATTTTAGCACACTTAGTCGATTTTGTACACTTATTTACACTTAATTACATGTATTTGCACACTCAGACAACTTTTATTAGTGCACAAATATGTATACACAAAAACTCACAAACAGGGGTTTTTTTTTTTTTTTTACTTATTCATTGTACTGTTTGTTTTGCCTAAAAGCATGTTATTTTGACAGCGTGACTATTGGATAATCGATTTCGGCCACTAATTACGCTGCCGGATCAATTATTTTGTTATTTCATTGATTTACGCTATTTTTGTGGTTTTATTGCAATTTTATCCATGCATTATTGTTCCTTATGTATCTTTAGTATAGTTTTGCTGTTTGGTGCTTTGGTATAGAAAGATTTATTTTACTTAGTTTGATTCGCCAGAATATATGCTTTCCAAAAATATATGGGTTTCTGGGGGTCTTTTTACAGTTTTGGGGTCTTATGGCACATAACGCACAGTTGGGGCTCTCTTTTCTGCAGCTTAGTTGGCTAGCGTGAAAATTCATAGGCATGTTTTTCATTTGGGGTCCGTACACGCCACATACTTTGGTAAATCTATGCATATTGGGCATCAAACTATTTAGTAGACCTCTGACGTCCATATTTAGGGTGATTTTTCTTTATACGTAAAACATTGTGTGTGATAAATGCGGCAAACTGCAACAATTTTAGGCGATTTTCAGAAATGTAAAAACCTCTGCGTTTAGAAAAGCTTTGCAGTTTGGTGTAGAAAGACGTCTTTATCTTTTTTGGATTCGTCAGAATGTGTACTTTCCAAAAATATATGGTTTGGGGGGGGTCTTTGCTGTTAGGAGGGTCTTGAGGCATATAATATGAAGTCAAGGGTCTATGTTCACAGAAGGCGAATCGGCAGCGGAGAAAAATCATATGCACTATTTTCATTTTGGGTCCGCACATGCCAGCTGCCTTGGTATATCAATGCATATTGGGCATCAAACGGTTCAATTGACCCTTGGCATCAGTATTTATGGTGTTTTAGAATTGTATGTAAGAAATTGGGTGAGATAAATGCGGCCAATTGCAATATTTTTAGGCAATTTTCAAAAATGTAAAAACTGTTGCTTTTATCGCCAAATTTAGGAAAGGCTTGCGGCTTGGTACTTTGGAGTACAAGGACATGCATACGCAATTTGGATTCGTGGGAATGTGTACTTTCCGAAAATATATGGTTTTCTGGGGTGAATGCACTTTTTTTTACCTTTGCTCCCCCCAAAACTATGTATATGTGTTGATTTTGCAGTACCTGAAATGACAGACCATATGGGGGTCTTCATTTTGGGGCCCCTATATGCCACGTGCTTGGGTACATCTATACATATTGGGCATCAAACTGTTCAGAGGACCCTAGGCTTTCATATTTGGGGTGATTTGTCTTGATACCTAAAAGTATGTGGGTAATACGATGCTGCAGGGTAGATATTTTGAGGTGATTTTTGGAAATGTCACCTAAATCACCAAATTTAGGAATGATTTGTGGCTTGGTACTTTGGCGTAGAAAGACATGCATACCCAATTTGGATTCGTTGGAATGTGTACTTTCCGAAAATATATGGTTTTCTGGGGTGAACTTACTGTTTTCTACTTTTGCCCCCCCAAAACGATGTAAATGTGTTGATTTTGCAGTATCTGAAATGACAGACTATATGGGGGTCTTCCTTTTGGGGCCCCTGTATGCCACGTGCTTGGGTACACCTATACATATCGGGCATCAAACTGTTCAGAGGACCCTAGGCTTTCATATTTGGGGTGATTTGTCTTGATACCTAAAAGTATGTGGGTAATACGATGCTGCAGGGTAGATATTTTGAGGTGATTTTTGGAAATGTGACCTAAATCACCAAATTCAGGAATGATTTGCGGCTTGGTACTTTGGCGTAGAAAGACATGCATACCCAATTTGGATTCGTTGGAATGTGTACTTTCCGAAAATATATGGTTTTCTGGGGTGAACTTACTGTTTTCTACTTTTGCCCCCCCCAAAACGATGTAAATGTGTTGATTTTGCAGTATCTGAAATGACAGACTATATGGGGGTCTTCCTTTTGGGGCCCCTGTATGCCACGTGCTTGGGTACACCTATACATATCGGGCATCAAACTGTTCAGAGCACCCTAGGCTTTCATATTTGGGGTGATTTCTCTTGATACCTAAAAGTATGTGGGTAATACGATGCTTCAGGGTAGATATTTTGAGGTGATTTTTGGAAATGTCACCTAAATCACCAAATTTAGGAATGATTTGCGGCTTGGTACTTTGGCGTAGAAAGACATGCATACCCAATTTGAATTCGTGGGAATGTGTACTTTCCAAAAATATATGGTTTTCTGGGGTGAACTTACTTTTTTCTACATTTGCCCCCCTCAAAACAATGTAAATGTGTTGATTTTGCAGTACCTGAAATGACAGACCATATGGGGGTCTTCGTTTTGCGGCCCCTATACGCCACGTGCTTGGGTACACCTATACATATTGGGCATCAAACTGTTCAGAGGACCCCAGGCTTTCATATTTGGGGTGATTTGTCTTGATACCTAAAAGTATGTGGGTAATACGATGCTGCAGGGTCGAAATTTTGAAGTCATTATTGGAAATGTCCCCAAAATCACCAAATTTAGGAATGGTTTGCGGCTTGGTACTTTGTAGTAGAAAGACATGCATACCCAATTTAGATTCGTGGGAATGTGTACTTTCCGAAAATATATGGTTTTCTGGGGTGAACTTACTTTTTTCTACCTTTGCCCCCCCCAAAACGATGTAAATGTGTTGATTTTGCAGTACCTGAAATGACAGAACATACAAGGAGGGGTCTTCATTTTAGGGCCCCTATATGCCACGTGCTTGGGTATACCTATACATATCGGGCATCAAACTGTTCAGAGGACCCTAGGCTTTCATATTTGGGGTGATTTGTCTTGATACCTAAAAGTATGTGGGTAATATGATGCTGCAGAGTAGATATTTTGAGGTCATTTTTGGAAATGTCACCAAAATCACCAGATTTAGGAATGATTTGCGGCTTGGTACTTTGGCGTAGAAAGACATGCATACCCAATTTGGATTCGTTGGAATGTGTACTTTCCGAAAATATATGGTTTTCTGGGGTGAACTTACTGTTTTCTACTTTTGCCCCCCCAAAACGATGTAAATGTGTTGATTTTGCAGTATCTGAAATGACAGACTATATGGGGGTCTTCCTTTTGGGGCCCCTGTATGCCACGTGCTTGGGTACACCTATACATATCGGGCATCAAACTGTTCAGAGGACCCTAGGCTTTCATATTTGGGGTGATTTGTCTTGATACCTAAAAGTATGTGGGTAATACGATGCTTCAGGGTAGATATTTTGAGGTGATTTTTGGAAATGTCACCTAAATCACCAAATTTAGGAATGATTTGCGGCTTGGTACTTTGGCGTAGAAAGACATGCATACCCAATTTGGATTCGTTGGAATGTGTACGTTCCGAAAATATATGGTTTTCTGGGGTGAACTTACTGTTTTCTACTTTTGCCCCCCCCCCAAAACGATGTAAATGTGTTGATTTTGCAGTACCTGAAATGACAGACTATATGGGGGTCTTCCTTTTGGGGCCCCTGTATGCCACGTGCTGGGGTACACCTATACATATCGGGCATCAAACTGTTCAGAGGACCCTAGGCTTTCATATTTGGGGTGATTTGTCTTGATACCTAAAAGTATGTGGGTAATACGATGCTGCAGGGTAGATATTTTGAGGTGATTTTTGGAAATGCCACCTAAATCACCAAATTTAGGAATGATTTGCGGCTTGGTACTTTGGCGTAGAAAGACATGCATACCCAATTTGGATTCGTTGGAATGTGTACTTTCCGAAAATATATGGTTTTCTGGGGTGAACTTACTGTTTTCTACTTTTGCCCCCCCCAAAACGATGTAAATGTGTTGATTTTGCAGTACCTGAAATGACAGACTATATGGGGTCTTCCTTTTGGGGCCCCTGTATGCCACGTGCTTGGGTACAACTATACATATCGGGCATCAAACTGTTCAGAGGACCCTAGGCTTTCATATTTGGGGTGATTTCTCTTGATACCTAAAAGTATGTGGGTAATACGATGCTGCAGGGTAGATATTTTGAGGTGATTTTTGGAAATGTCACCTAAATCACCAAATTTAGGAATGATTTGCGGCTTGGTACTTTGGCGTAGAAAGGCATGCATACCCAATTTGGATTCGTTGGAATGTGTACTTTCCGAAAATATATGGTTTTCTGGGGTGAACTTACTGTTTTCTACTTTTGCCCCCCCCAAAACGATGTAAATGTGTTGATTTTGCAGTACCTGAAATGACAGACTATATGGGGGTCTTCCTTTTGGGGCCCCTGTATGCCACGTGCTTGGGTACACCTATACATATCGGGCATCAAACTGTTCAGAGGACCCTAGGCTTTCATATTTGTGGTGATTTGTCTTGATACCTAAAAGTATGTGGGTAATACGATGCTGCAGGGTAGATATTTTGAGGTGATTTTTGGAAATGTCACCAAAATCACCAAATTTAGGAATGATTTGCGGCTTGGTACTTTGGCGTAGAAAGACATGCATACCCAATTTGAATTCGTGGGAATGTGTACTTTCCGAAAATATATGGTTTTCTGGGGTGAACTTACTGTTTTCTACTTTTGCCCCCCCCAAAACGATGTAAATGTGTTGATTTTGCAGTACCTGAAATGACAGACTATATGGGGGTCTTCCTTTTGGGGCCCCTGTATGCCACGTGCTTGGGTACACCTATACATATCGGGCATCAAACTGTTCAGAGGACCCTAGGCTTTCATATTTGTGGTGATTTGTCTTGATACCTAAAAGTATGTGGGTAATACGATGCTGCAGGGTAGATATTTTGAGGTGATTTTTGGAAATGTCACCAAAATCACCAAATTTAGGAATGATTTGCGGCTTGGTACTTTGGCGTAGAAAGACATGCATACCCAATTTGAATTCGTGGGAATGTGTACTTTCCGAAAATATATGGTTTTCTGGGGTGAACTTACTGTTTTCTACTTTTGCCCCCCCCAAAACAATGTAAATGTGTTGATTTTGCAGTACCTGAAATGTCAGACTATATGGGGGTCTTCCTTTTAGGGCCCCTATATGCCACATGCTTCGGTACACCTATGCATATTGGGCATCAAACTGTTCAGAGGACCCTAGGCTTTCATATTTGGGCTGATTTGTTTTGATACCTAAAAGTATGTGGGTAATACGATGCTGCAGGGTAGATATTTTGAGGTGATTTTTGGAAATGTCACCTAAATCACCAAATTTAGGAATGATTTGCGGCTTGGTACTTTGGCGTAGAATTACATGCATACCCAATTTGAATTCGTGGGAATGTGTACTTTCCGAAAATATATGGTTTTCTGGGGTGAACTTACTGTTTTCTACTTTTGCCCCCCCAAAACAATGTAAATGTGTTGATTTTGCAGTACCTGAAATGTCAGACTATATGGGGGTCTTCCTTTTAGGGCCCCTATATGCCACATGCTTCGGTACACCTATACATATTGGGCATCAAACTGTTCAGAGGACCCTAGGCTTTCATATTTGGGGTGATTTGTCTTGATACCTAAAAGTATGTGGGTAATACGATGCTGCAGGGTAGATATTTTGAGGTGATTTTTGGAAATGTCCTCTAAATCACCAAATTTAGGAATGATTTGCGGCTTGGTACTTTGGCGTAGAAAGACATGCATACCCAATTTGGATTCGTTGGAATGTGTACTTTCCGAAAATATATGGTTTTCTGGGGTGAACTTACTGTTTTCTACTTTTGCCCCCCCCCCCAAAACGATGTAAATGTGTTGATTTTGCAGTACCTCAAATGACAGACCATATGGGAGTCTTCCTTTTGGGGCCCCTATATGCCACGTGCTTGGGTACACCTATATATATTGGGCATCAAACTGTTCAGAGGACCCTAGGCTTTCATATTTGGGGTGATTTCTCTTGATACCTAAAAGTATGTGGGAAATACGATGCTGCAGGGTAGACATTTTTAAGTGATTTTTGGAAATGTCACCAAAATCACCAAATTTAGGAATGATTTGCGGCTTGGTACTTTGGAGTACAAAGACATGCATACCCAATTTAGATTCGTGGCAATGTGTACTTTCCGAAAATATATGGTTTTCTGGGGTGAACTTACTTTTTTCTACATTTGCCCCCCTCAAAACGATGTAAATGTGTTGATTTTGCAGTATCTGAAATGACAGAACAAACGGGGGGTCTTCCTTTTGGGGCCTCCTATGCCACGTGCTTGGGTACATCTATTCATATTGGGCATCAAACTGTTCAGTGGACCCAGGATTTTATATTTGGGGTGTTTTACATTGATACCTAATGATGTGTGGGAGATATGTTGCTGTAGAGTGGAAGCTTTGAGGTCATTTTTCAAAAAATTCACCAATTTCTATAAAACATTATAACTTTAGGAAACAATTGCAACTTGGTGGTTTGGAGTACAAAGATATTTCTACCCATTTTTGATTCACCAGAATCTGTTCTTTCTAGTAATGGGTAGTTTTCTAGGGTAAACCTACTGTTAGCGGAATGTTTGGCCTTGAAATCAAAAGTATGCCGTTTGGGAAGTGTTGCTTTGGAAATTTGGTTGTGTACTGCTTGTAGATTTTGAGCTATACAAGTGAGAAATCTCCATAAAACTATATATATTTGGTATTGTCGCGTTCAGGAGACATAGACCTTTCTAAATCGGCTGTGTTCTCGTACATAAAATGAATGATGTTTCTGATATATGTGATTGTTCTTCGTGCAACATGATTTTTTTCATTTTATTTGACACTTAGAATCCAATATTTTATTAGAGAAGTAGAATTACACCAAAATTCTTGCATATTGTGAAAGTTCAGGTTGTCCTGAAAAAAACAATATATTGTTTTCCTGGGTTAACTAAAAGACCACCCCAGGAAAGGCCCTTAAAGTGAAAGAGTGCAAAATATCTAAAAACTGCTTGGCAGTAGATGTTCGCATCTAGGACAAAACGGCTGGCAGGGAAAGGGTTAAGGCAAGTTAACTGGTATAGTCAAAATATTTATCAAGTACAAGAAAGCCAAAAAAGCTATCAGACAAAATAAAATTGAGATGGAAATTGCAGGCTATTGCAGTAAGGAGTAAAAATAATCCAAAATGATTTTTTAAGTATGTAAATGGTAAAATAATTAAGCAGGATAGGGTGGGACCCTTAGGGTGTTATTTATTAAAGGAGAGTAATGTTTTCCCAAAAAGTTCAAGTTTTTCATTTCACTAAAAACTCAAATTTTGTGCGATAAAAAACTCATTTTTTCGAGATTTATTATGCCCCAAAGCTGGTAAAAGCCGAAATCCAAAAATACTCCAGCTAAAACTTGTAGAGGACATGTAAGCATCAATAGCAGAGGTCCCTTTAACCATTTTAAGAGGTTTTTTGCCTTCATGATTTTTGGGGTTTTTATTATGGTTTGCACTTAAAAACTCAATTAGAGGTTTTTTAGCCTATAACTCGATCAATTCTAGGTATTCAGATTTTTTCCCCAATTGCATTCAATTGAGTTTTTTACATTTAATGTCAAAGGGGGGGGGGGGTCAGTTAGTTGATGAAAACAGAGAGAAAGTAGAGATTATGAACTGTTATTTTTCATCTGTCTACACAAATGAGGAACCAGCTAATGAAGGTTTCTTTCTTAATAGTCCCAATGCTAGTAATGCTAAGTAATGATCCTTGGTTCACGCAAGAGGAAATTCAAAAGAGACTAGAACATTTAAAGATAAATAAAGGTTCCATGTAGGATGCTGCCACTTTGCAGAGTGATTTGACTAAACTGGAAAACAAAGTTTAATGTTGATAAATGCAAAGTTATGCACCAAATGGCAGTGTGTTGGGAGTCTCCTTAATTGAGAAGGATCTAGGGGGTTTTGTAGATAACAAGTTGTATAATTCCAGGTAGTGTCATTCTGTGGCCACTGAAGTAAATAAAATGATGTCTTGCTTAAAAAATGGCATTAAATCTAGGTTGAGGTGTTCCGGAGTGGTGCCTGCCCGCTATTCCAGTTTTCTCTGTGTTGCTCCCCTTTGCTGAAGGTCTGGGGCATGAGCACCCGGACCCACCGTGGAAAGCGGTAAGCTTGTCCTTTTATTTATCCAATCCTGCTTCCTATGATCTTTGATATATTGTGATTGTGATACTAAAATCTACAATTAGTATAGATATTGGTTGATATAGTTTATGTGAGTTTATGATGGGGTCGGTGTGAGTGTGTGCATATGGGCGCTGGTTTTTATTTGGAGGTGTTGAACTTTATGGTCTTTTTTCAACCCAAATTAACTATGTAACTAAATACCTATGGAACTCTACCCTCTGAGTAAGGGGTTTGTTGTTTCTGGGAGTTGATTTATTTGTATTATAGTTAAAATAATTGATGGTGTCCCTCCCTCAAATCTCATAAATGCTTGGTATATGCCCTCTTCCCCATATACCCCATATAAAGCAACTCAGATGGTCATTTCTAAGAAGCTACAAATTACCAATCTGTCCAAAGAAGAGTTGGAGAAAAGTAGCAGACTCAAATACAGACCCACATACAGGCTGTACACCTGGAGCAAATATCTGTCTTTATTCACAATGACAGAAATGGAGTGATAATTATTCTAAATTTCAAGAGTAAATGGGGGTCTGGGACTACTCTAGCACAAGTTCAATTAAACAGTGGAAAATTCTACAAAAACACTGGCTGGAACAATCATTAATGAACTTACTTTGGAATAAATAAATGCAAAACCAACCTTCAATTAAGGGCTACAATAGATGGCTGCAAATATATTGACTTGAAATATTCACTTTCACCCTATTCCCTAATAATAATAATCCCTATTCCAAAATAACTTTGTCAGTGATGGACCATTGCAGATATTTACATACTCTACAATATTTGCAATCCATATCCAACAATAATGGATTTTAAAGACTCTGATTATTAATCCATTTTCCCGGAATTTCCAGTTAGGAAAAAATTTCAAAAATCGTATGAAAATTCGAATCGTATAAATTTTTCAGATTTTCTGCCCGAAAAATTAGATTTTTTTTCAGATGTTTTGCCAAAAACCACAACATCTTTGGATTATTGCACGAAATCCAGCACAGATCAAGATATCTTTGGGACTTCTCCTATTGACTAGTGATGGGCGAATAAATGTGTCGGAGAAGACGCTCGCGTCAAAACCATTGAACGTTAACATTATTTGGACTCCCATTGACTTTAATGGCGGTGTCAAAATTGACATGAGCGTCATAACTGATGCATCCAAATTCAGTTTTTGTGACTTTTTCTCCGTTTCGTGAATTTTTAGGGAAATTTCCTAATTTTTCGGCATAACAGGACAAATTTGCCCATCACTAGCATTGACTTACATACATCCTCGGGAGGTCTGAGATGCCAGATTTTTGTATTTGGAGTTTTTCCATCCTCAAGGTATAATAAAGCCAGAAAAAGTTTAGTTCTTATGTTACTAAAAAAAATTTTTATAGTCAAAAAGACTTTTTCCGAGTTTTTGGCATTCTAAGTCTTGTTTGCAAATGGAAGAAAATCATATTTATATATCTGTAAATATACAACTTTAGTATGTCTTTTACTGTTGGCGAACTGGTGACACCCCAGCTGTTACTGTACACCTACTGTCACCATACTGTCATCCAGGTGATCATGACAGAGGCTGGCATTGTCATACAAGAACAGCTGGTGGGCCGCACACTCCCCACCTCTCAATATGTTTCAGATAAACGTTAAACAAAAGAAGGGGGGTGGTCTTCTGTAAACAATCAAGACTACATGAATTTTTGTCATTTAATTTTCTCTGAACGTTGCACAAAGACCCAGATGGATTGGAAGCAGAAGATAAATCATGCTTATTTGCTTATTTAGAGATTGCATATATTTAAACAATGACTTTTTATTTCCCTGTGAGATTCATTATAGCAGACATCCGTTACTGACTTATGGAAGTCATAATGAAGATAGCATAACACAATCTAGCCTTCAAATTGAATTCCCAAAATATAACTTTCTCAAGTGCGTTATGAAGACTGTGCATGCAATACTTGTTGAGTTGTTTCATTATTAAACAAGCAATGACAGATGCCCAGAGTTTATTCTGCTTTGCTTAAGAAGTGTTTTAAGGAAGAAAATGAAGACAAATAAGGCCTGAGAAGGAAGATAGAGAATACAGTATGTGCAATAATAATATTGCAGCCCTGAAGATGTGGAAGAAACATCTTTCCATAATCATACTAAGGTTATACATCTTGACAGCAGTTGTGTAAGTAATATTAATAAACAAGATCCTTGACTGGCAACATACCTTTCTGTCTTGAAATAATAGTCTATAAAATGGGGTTCATTAAAAAAATTAATCATACATGCAGCTTTCCCCTCCTTTTGTTGTATCCAAATTCACTCATACATCTGGCTAGAGCAGGGATACCCAACCTATTTTTTATTTTACCTGTGAGCCACATTCAAATTGGGGAGCAACGCAAGCATGAAAAAGTCCAAGACAATGCCACATAAGTGCTGTGATTGGCTATTTGGTAGACCCCACTGTATGTGGACTGACAGCCTACAGGAAGCTCTGTTTGGCAGTACACGTGTTTATGCAACCACTGAGCTAGAGGAACAGAAGGTTGTAATTGGTGAAAAATCAACCCAGGATAGTACACTTCCATAAACTAGTGTGTGCAAAACTGCAAAATATAGGGAAAATGATCACCTTCAGTAGTCCAGTGTTCCTAAATTACATGGTATGAAGGGTTTGCATTTGATTTGGCCAGGCACTCGCTGAATTCTGGGATGAGCCAAACCCCTAACCAAATCCAGGGTATGGGTCATCCCTTATTTGAATTTATTTTCAAAATGTGTAGTCCAGCATCTTGCACTTAGGGCCTTACTGTATTTATCAAAATCCGACTGTCGGGGGGGCCTATCGGCTCCCACCAGGGAGTTGTCAGTACCAAGGAGGAAGTTATAGGGATAAAAGTCAGAGAACGTAGTACAAAAGGGTTCAGGCAAAATCTAGGTCAAAGTTCAGGCAGGGGTTCAATGGCAGGCAGAATGTATCAGAATCAAAAGTCCAGGCAAGGTTCAAAGTCCAGAAATCACAATAATAAAGGACCCAGGAACACTAACAAACAGGTCCTATACTTGGGCAATGATTAGTTGAATTGGGCTCACTTTATTTACAAATTTGGCGCCAATTCGACGCAGGCATTGTGACGTCATTGCGCCGGCGCTGCTACCCACGTGGCAGCCATGGGCGCCGCCATTTTGGGAGTGATGCCGGAAGGAGGGGATGTGCCGCCCAGAGCTCCGTGACACTGACCAAACTAAAATCCGCGTATCTTATTTATTATTAAAAAAGCATGAAAAAACCCTAGAAAAAACATACAGAAAATCTTGTTGTGCTATTTTTCCATGATTTTTCCCAAATCGTAGTCGGATTTTTGAGGCTAATTCCAGCGCAGACCACAGAAACTTCAAAATAGGATAGGGACCTCTCCCATTGACTTATAATACAACCTCGGCAGGTCTGAGATGGCGGATTTTCAGATTCTGATTTTTATGCAGCCTCGCGGTATAATAAATCTGACTTTTTTTTTTCACAAAAAATATAGATTTTATATAAAAAAACATAAAATTTTCGGGTTTTTGCCATTTGGACTTTGATAAATAACCCCCTTATTGTTTTTGGCATGTCGAACAATCTGGTAACTTAAACCTGAAGTCTTTATTCTGAAATCATGTTTATATTTCAATATTTTTAGAAAATTACAAAATTGATCATATACTTCCTATCTAAGAGATCCATATTCCATGCATAACTCCATTCAGTAGATTCAGTACCTCATAACTAGTATTCAGGCTGGGAGTTCTTCAAAACTGATGCCATTTTAATAGCTCTTATGCCATGTACTTCTTTAGCTAAAACAGCCTGGGGTACATTAATTAAAAGAAAAAAAAAAAGAGATTGAGATTTGGGTGCTCTCTGTTCATTTATTTGGTGAGAGTTCAGTCTTTGATAAACAAGACTTTAAAAATGCTAAATAAACTAACAGATAGTGGTAAAATGTCTCTACAGTGAGCTCTAATTTCATTCTTTGATAAATATACCTCAAGTATAATTTATTAAAATATACTACATGAAACATATATTGGACATAAAATAGTAATATACAATTTAAAAAGTTGCACCTATTGAAAAAAATTATCATTCAATATAGGACTTTTAGGGAGTTATTTACTAAAACTCGAAATGTAATGTAATGTAAATGGATCAGTAAGGGTTACCTCTGCTGAAGATTCTATAATGTTAGTAACCTGGGCTTTTTTTTTTTGGTCGAGTGTTTTAGGGGGAAAACTCTAATTATATAGACTTTTCCCACAGTAACTTTTTCGAGCTGATTGTTTGATAAATGAGTTAAATTCATGGATGGGAGTTAGGTCGACTTTGTTTTAGTAAATATCCCCTGAATATACTCAAGGGAAATTGCAATTGCATTAGAAGGATATGGTTCATGGAAATCAAATGGCACCAGTATATCTCATTTACAACTTGAATGACAACAAAGACACCAAACTGAATACTGCTTCAACACTGTCCTGTGATTCTTGTGTTATTTTAGTTGTTTGATGCCTTTGCATATATTGAAAAAAAAAGTTCACCTTAAAAACTAATTGTAGAATATTTAAGAAAATTGTATTGTAAATGGTATTTGACTAGATGTTAATTTTTCCAAATTATTTTTTTTCTGCAGTTTGACATGTCTATAGGGTTCATTTATGCATCAAGTTTGGGTGCAATGTGCCATCTTTCATCTAGCGCTAGTTGGTTTAATGATGCAAAAATGTTCAATTGTTGAGTTAGTTAAGAAAATGATATTTAGCCATCTTTAGTTTTTTGTTGAACATATCATCCACTCACAGCAAGAATGAGAATATTACCAGGCCTGAAACATTTCACAATGACGATCATTATTAAATGCAATAAAACCTTAGTGTTCACAGAAGAAGATGCCAAAGGGGATTTGTTGTCACAACAAGAAGACAACAAGAATAATTTCAGTTGTTTATTTTTCAATGCTGCTAGAAAAACAGATTGTCTGTTGCCAAACGTTATGGCACTTTTATACGTAAAGGGACATTTTCATAAAAGAAAAGTGTTGTGTAACATTCACTAAAGTAGAATCATTCTATAATATATCAACTAGCGTAATAACAGGCACTTCTACTTGCACCAGATGTGATGGTCCAGCACCCTGTTCCTAAATAATGCACAAGTTTCATTGAGTCAACTTGTCCTAGCTGTGCAGTGTTGTGAAAGTCATTTGTGCGAGAGTCACGTTGTTCAACTGGAAGCACCATACATGAATTTCATGGACATCCACTAGAGAACTGTTGGTAATTCCAGTGTATCCCTACCAGGCTGTGTCCATGGACATAACTGCTCCTGCTGAGTCCAGAACCAAATCCAAATCTTAGTTAGCATATGCAAATCAGGTCAAGGAAGGTTTACTTTGAAAACTCTACTTTATCGAATTTTCTCTGCAAAAACTCGACTTTTCAGATTAACGGACGAAAACCCCAACGTAATTGGATTATTCATTGCAGATCACAAAAAAAGTTCTGCTTTTCAAAGATTTGCCATATTGTTACAAAAAATGCTGTAAGAGAATAATTGCATAATTATTATCAGTGGTAAATAATGTCACCAGATGCACAGCTTTCCATGAGATTTTATTGTAGAAAGCCTTATAAGTATGCACCATCTGTATCCTTTCCTTTGTACACATTGTCCCCATATCCCTATTTTTTCCCCGCAGAGCTGATGAAAACTACTGAAATGCTTTCCTGCTGAATAATGGCAAATCCCTTTACTTCCTTAATGACACTGTTTTCTAGAACACAGATACAACATACAGTAGAAGATGGTGAAATTATTTTCCTGCAGTTTGCAGCATAATTTAGGCCATTCATAGATGTCAGTCATATTTATAACCAGCTGGACTGTGAACTATTTCCCTTAGTTTGCCTTTTTATTGTACAGAGCACAGCAAAAAAATATAATTTTGTTTCTCCAGTGATTTTTTTTTAAAGAGAATTCTTCTGTTGGTGCATTCTGCATTCCATTTCCATTGTGTCCTTTCCGTCATTTTTAAAATATAAACACGTTACAGCAAAAATAACAGAACAAGTAACTTAGACAAACTGAAGAAACCCAAGATAGGAAAAGAATGATTAGCGGGTTATATAGTAGGCAAGGTGGGATTTTAGCTATCTACAATCTAGGTGAAGATAGCTGATTTTAGTTTATATATGCATAAAAATGAATAATAAGATACCATTGTGTCTGTAAGGCATCAGTTGTCAGGCTCTGCTGGGATTCAAGCCAGGGACGTTTGGGTTTCTGGCTCGGTGCATTAACCATTGGGCCAGGTGAGCAGCCTGCAGGGTTGCTCACTGTCTATTACCTGGCCTTTGCCGGCCTAGCCCAGCAGCAGCCTGATTGGTGGTTTGGAGTCAGCCAATAAGGGATGACTCTGCCCTATTTAAGGGCAGCCCTTCTCACCCTCCTTGCCTGAGCATTGGCTCCCTATACTAGCACTGAGGCATTGCCCCTAGCTAAATATTCCTGCTCTAGCCTCCTTTGCTTTATCTTGCCTTGTTTTAACCTTGCCTTGACCTTGCCCCCACTGGTCTTCCTTGCTATTCTGAAACTTGTTCTGTTCCTTGCTGCTATCCTGACCTTGACCGTACCTTGCCCTTTCTTTCTTACTCCTGTCTGAATCTCATCTGCCTAGTCTGATCCTTATCTTTCCTTTTCCTGCTACTTAGTCTGCTCCCGATCTACGCCCGCACAGTCCTGTCCTATCCTTCCATTCTGTTCTGAACTATCACCCTGTTCCTGCTTATTCCTTGCCATGTCCCTGTAGGCAAACACAGCTCCTGCCTCAATGACTCACCTTCATCCTCTGCCTCCATAGTTCCCCCTACCTAACCCTTGACATCGGTGCATCCAGAGACGTGTTCACCTGTGTGCGTCTATGCAAGCTCCCATGCATCACGTTGCGCTCGCCACATTTGGTGCAAAGCCCTAGCCCTTAAATAGATGTTAGTGGAAACTAACAATGCTTGATTATATTTCCATGCTCCTGATCCCGTGCTTGATACTGCTGACTCCTGATTACGACTCAGCCTGTTTCTCCTTTGCTTGATCTCAGCCTGCCTCTTGACCTCTTTCTGTCCTCAACCACAAAAACCTCTGCCTGCCTCCAACTTCTGGCCTGTTCTTGGCTATATTTGTATTCAGCCTGCCCAAGACCCCATCTTGCCTCCCAATACTATCTACCTTTCTGTTTTTGCACCGGTCCTCCTGCCAACTCTCCTTACGCTAGGCTCTATCCGCCTCCTGACAATGCCATTGTTTTCAGAAGAGAGAAGAATGTGACCTTGTAACCGCCTATTAGTTTATAGCCAAACTACCTAACTGATTATTGAAACCAAAACACTGCACTTTTGCTTTCTGCATGGTTGTCGATGAGCATCACAAACCTTTATGAACCAATGTGCAAAATATAACATTCCTTTGATAAATGTGAATTACATTGCAGTTGATGATGCCTCCTTAGAAGCCACGTTACTGGTTTCAGGGCACCAAGCAAAACCTCTGAAATCATTTATAAAATGCATGGAAAGAACATGAAAAAGAAAACAAGTGAAAAATTGCTGCAATTACTTGTGATTTAAAAAATCATCTTAGAAAGGGCCAAACATATGTTACGGTATGTTATATATAAGCTAAAGTGCAAATTAGAAACATCACTTCCTTTAACTCATTTTGTTCAATGTATAATTCCTGATTTAACATGTCACCAATTTTCAATATATATATTTATAATGATAGCTAAAAGGGTACAAAATATCTAAAAACAGGATTGTAGTTAAAATCTGAAAACATTATATATATTATAATATATATATATATATATATATATATATATATATATATATATAATTATATTACATTATATATATATTATATATTTATATAGTTCTTATAATATTATACGAATATTATATTTATAGTTATATTTCATATAGTTATATTTATACATAAATAGTTATAGAATTTTTTTTCTCAATCACTAATCATACGGGGGAATGTAATAAAAATCGCTAACAGAAAAACTATTCGCAATGCGAAAAGTTATGCCTTTGCGCGAACAAATTTTGCTTTGTGCGAATTTAATATAGCTTTTGCTAGCCCGGAAACTGTTTAGCGACCACTTCCGACAGTGAAAGACCGTTTGCGAATTTTACAGTTTGCGCCAATGCGCAGTCAATGTAATAAAACTTCTTACTGAAAAAGTCGTTATGTTTGCTCCAAAAGATTACGACACCTTCAAGCACTTCTTATGAGTGCGTAATTAAAATTCTCAATGCAATAACTGTTTAAGGAACAATATTACATTGCAAGATGTGGATTTTTAGTCTTATTGGTGCGAATTGTTATGCTCTTTGCGACTTTTATTACATTCCCCTGATTATGTTATAACCCTGAAGTCTAGAGACTAGTGATGCATAGTTTTCTTAGTTACTTGATACCCTTTTCTTCTCGTTCCCTGGGTAATCTCACTGTCATTCCGCCATGTATCTCTCTTCCCGCTGGAATCAAAGTAGCAGTTCAAAGCACCAGTTTTAAACAGTACCAGTTTTAAAGTACTATTTTTAAACAGATTTGATCCAAACATTTTACCTTTATTAAAACTAAATTCACTTTGTACTTTGACTGTAAAGTAAGAGGTACAGTACCAAATTTAAATGACATGTTCCTTCAAAGTCCCCAGATGTTCCTGGACAACAAACTACCAGATTTCTTGCTAGGTAGGACTACATGGACGTTTTCGGCTGCAACAAAACGCCGGCATCAAATCGTAATAAGGTAAGTAATGGAAATGTTGGAAGAAGTACAGCATGCAGTGTCTGCATCCGACAGTCGTGTCGCGTCGGATCAATGTTGTGACACCAATCCAACAATGCATTCACTTACCTTACTTCCGTTGCAATAGATTTGATGCCGGCATTTTGTTGCAGCCGTCGGATCGCTCCAAAAACGTCCATGTAGTCCTATCCTAAAAATTAGTTAAGCTATATGATATATAGTGAAGGATGTAAGTAGTTGTAGTCCTGTAGCATAAGGGGATTTAAAGAGGTTGTTTACCTTTAAATTAATTTGTAGTATGATGTAGATTGTGATATCCTGAGACAATTTTTATTATTTGTGCTTTTTGAGCTATTTAGCAACTCTCCAGTTCGCAATTTCAGCAATCTGGTTGCTAGGGTCCAAATTGATCTAGCAACCATGCACTGATTTGCATAGGAGACTGGAATATGAATAGGAGAGTCCTGAATAGAAACATATGTAATAAAAAGTAACAATAACAATTCATAAAAAAAAAAAAAAAAAAAAAAAACAATTCATTTGTAGCTGTACAGAGCATTTGTTAGAGTTGAAGAGAAGGCAAATAATTTAAATTAAAAAAAACATAAAAAAGAAAAAAATGAAGGCCAATTGAAAAGCTGCTTAGTATCAGCCATTCTACAGTATAACATAGTAAAACTTCACTGTGCAGACTGTAGAAAAAGAGCTCTAAGGCAACAATTGGCAGAGAGGTGTGGTGGTCACTAGCATCACATGGCAACAACTTACACTGCTATTTCGACCTCGCATTTAAAGTCAGGCCCCACAGGGCATGAGGGATGGGTCAACGCTAATCATACAAGGACTGGACCTTGAGCAGCACAATAGTATGGTGACTGCTGAGCACTAGCGCTAACATGATAAATGAACCTCATTATCACTCCCCAGTTCATTTGTTTCTAGTATGTGAAACCTCACTTTCAAAAACTTCCCATCCATTTAACCATTAAAGCTCACGTTATTCGTCTGGCTCCTTCTATAATGTGTTCCTAACGTTTTCTCATCCCTAAAGCAGATGTCTATTTCACCCATTTCCTTTTGCAAGATTTCCTTTTTTTTTTTTTTTTTTAACAAATGATCTTGGGTGTTTTTTTTTATATTCTTCGGAGAGGTGGGTTAGTCAGATTCATCAATGTTTATGCCAGAACACAGTGATCTGCAGATTAGGAACTAATAAATGTGAAATATATTTATATACAAGTGGTAGAGTCCCTACAAATCAGTTTTTTTTACAATTCGCACCTTATTTTGTACATGAGGCCCTAAAACTGCAGCTGGTTTGATCAAATCTATACCTGTCTTAAAGGAGAACTAAACTCCCCACAGACAAAAATCCCCATTGCCCCCCCCTCCCTGCCTCTCACCTGTTTAGTGTTACCCCAGAATTGTGTCCCCTATAGAAATACTTATCACACATGCAGAGTCAGCAAAGTGGAGCTCACAGGCGCCATCTTCAGTGTTTCATTATTCTTTGTAAATTGAGCGCCGCATTGGCGCATGCACAGTCGGAGCTTCCAGCTGCGAATGCGCCAGAAGTGAAGAAAATTGCCAAAGGGAAGGAAGAAGACCTGAAGAATACAGAAGCACCGGAAGATGGTGCCCATGAGCTCCACTGTGCTGACTCTGCATGTGTGGTGAACTTAAAGGTGATCCACCCTTAAAAAAAGACCTGTTTGCAAACTATATGAAAGCTGTATGTACAGGTATGGGATTTATTGTCCAGAAAACCCCTGGTCCAGAGCATTCTGGATAACAGGTTCTATACCTGTATTAAAAAGGCAAAGGTTTTTTGCATGAAACAACAATGCTCAAGTCATATGCACCTGTGCTCTTTGAAGAGCGTAATTAAATGACAACTGTTCACAAGCGTCTGATTCTGTCAAGGGCTTTATGATGATTCTCAGCGAGCTTAAGTGAGATGTTTCACAGCTATATTGTACATATACAGGGCTTGCACACTCAAAAAATTATTTGGATAGTCACACAGTGGTATTCATAAAAACATTTTTTATATGTAATATAAATGCATACAAGTAGTACTCTGTACAATCAATGTAAATAAAGCATTTAACATATTAGAATTTTTTTTTTTTCATTTACATACTACCAAATTGCAACTCGAATACCAAGCAGGCACTAGCATTGCCACCTTTTCTGGACAAAAATACCGGCCTTCCTATATATTTATATTTTTCCCCTATTAATAACATTGGGATCAACCATCATTAAAATACGGGCCAGGTGGCAACCCTAGCAGACACCCTTGCCAGAGAATGAGAGTCACCCCCATGTTTTGGCAAAAAAAAATTATCAAGGGGAATTCTGGTGTGCTTGCGATTGCCATTAACTTAAATAACCTACTGAACCAAAGGCTGAACTTTCCAGTTTCATGTAACGCATGTAACTGACTTCCGTGTACGTGACGTCACATCCGCATGCGTCACTTCTGCTCATCTATCAGAGTGACGCAAGCCGTCCCTTCAGCTTATCTCCCTAGAAACGCCCATACATTATACTGCTGACCTCGCTTAAGCTGTAGCTTGGCAACCTTCCTGTGATGGACACTTCTACCATCCAATACATTTGGAGCACTGTCGATTCTTTTTGTTTTCAGCAATCAATTAACCACCAATTTAAGTAACAGGTTATCGTAGGTAATATCATTCAATTCTACCTGCAGTAATTGCCATTATTGATCATATTACACATACAACTTCTTATACAATAACAAGAATGATTAATGTGACAGTGCATCATATATTGTAGCTCAACCACACACTGTATATTATTAAACCAGTGCATAGTGTAACAAATTCATGCCATAAAACGAATCGTCTAAAATTCATAGTATCAATTTCCTACCTTAAAAAATGCATCAAACTAGAGATCATAGTGCCAAATACAATTCATTAAAGTGACTGCAATTATTGTTCATTAAATGCTGTGCAACACCAAGTAACGATAGATTCAGTAGGTAAACCTATAACCACGGCTTCCGTCCAGTGAAGCAATATAATCAAACAATAAAGGCGGTGGTTAATAATAGGTCCAATACGCAGAACTTTACTGCAAAACTCAAGTGCTTTAATATGTCACGACATGTTTCCAGCTGATCATCACTTAAGAAAGAGCTCAGCTCGAAACATGTCGTGACACATTAAAGCACTTGAATTTTGCAGTAAAGTTCTGCATATTGGACCTATTATTAACCACCACCTTTATTGTTTTATATTAAAGTGACAGTGCACTCCTTTCAAAAAAAATGTATCCTTCAGTGTCCGTGTATTATCCTTATCCTATAGTAAAATGTCATTACATCAATCCAGTTGTATCTTCAAGATATCTTTTCCCAATCAAGCGAATAAAGTTCATTTGTGTCTGTGAAAATAATAAATACACATAAATACATACAATACCAGAATTACATCCATAGAATCCCATATCCCACACCTCTGTCAAATTTTCCATGCCCTGTTTCTTTTTCATATGATTGGAGTGCCCTCCACCCATTCTTGTTTGTATGTGTTTCACAGCTATAAACATGCACATTTAACAAATCAAATTACAGAATAGGCTTGATTATTTTGTCCTTATAGGTTTTTAGTACATGTATGCTCATTCAACTTAACATTTGTTTTTGTTTTCTGCAACTCATTAAGGCTCATGTACGTCTGCAATGCAAGTGAAATTGCATTTCCTGCAATTTCCCTGCAGTCCTTTGCATGTAAAATTACTTTCATTAAAGTTACTTGCATCAATATGTGCTCCATGCACTTCCATATAGTTACGCTTGGAGCCACTAAGTCCTTCCTGCATTCTGTTCTAGATTACATATTTAAAGAATTTGCTCCTCAGTTTAAAATTTATTGTGGGAGGGCACCAGAAATTTCACCAAACGTATTTATTTATAGGGATGCACTGAATAAACTGTTATTTTAGGATTTGGCCAAATCCCAAATCCTTTGTGATTTGCATATGTAAATAAGGAGAAAAAGTGGAAAGAGAACTGTGCGTGCAGTGTACTGTTAAGAATATTTTAAATTCCTTGTTTATGTGATGAAAAGTCACGTGAATTTTTGGATTCGGATTCAGTTCAGCCAGGCACTTGGATTCGGGAATTATATGTAATCTATAATTCCCTCCAAGGCGATGGTACTATGATGCAACTTAACTGCAATATATTTTGCAAAGAGATTTTAGGGTCCAGATTCAATTTGATGAGAAAAACTCATCTCATGTTTTATCAAGAAAAACTCCATTAGAACCTTGGTGACATTTTGGAAGAGTATGGCACTCTTGGGCTAACCTAAACCTGAAGGCAAATTAGGATGGAATTTGTTAGTACATTTATTAGTGAATACTTACTGTAATTGTTATGACAACGTTTTCATATTTCGGCACCATTGTTATGAATCAATGGGGGAAAGCAAATGTTATAAATTAAAGTGGGGAACTAAAACTCTGCTCTAGGGCATTCCATACTAAATATATGCTTTAACCTTTGAGCAGAACAGATGGAAAATATCTAACAATATAGAAGTTTATCAAGTACAATTTGTAAAGGATGATGAAGAAAATCCCTCCCAGAGGACTGACACAGGAAAGGGAAGACAACAGGAACAGAATAGAACAGTAAAGAGAAATGAAAAAGACAGATGGAACAACTGAGAAGATCATTCACATTTTAGGAAAGGTAGAGGCATCTGTACTTATATATTGCTGTTAAAGTGCAAAAATGGTGGCAAATATGTTAAATAAAGCTAAGAAAAAGGACAGTTATAAGGTTTGTGCAATATAAGGTAAATTGTTTTAGTCACTGCAACTGTGGGTAGGCAATCAAAGTAATTTGTTGTTCAATAAGAATAAGTCATAGGAGCTCATTGCCTTAAAGAATGTATCTGGAAAATAGTTTATCATCTCATCATTGTGTCATTTGGTACGTGGGAGGAATATCTTCCGACCCATTTCACCAGTACTTTACTCAAGGGTAAGGATCTGTATTTTACATTTTCATATACATTACATTTATTAAAGGAGAAGGAAAGTAACAATCACTTAGGGGTGCACCCTTACCTGATATCTGCTCTTTTCAGTGAGCAGCAAGGAGGGATCCCCTTCTTCTGCTTCTTCTTTCTTCAAACGTATGTGCAATAGAGTGATGAGACTGGCTTTTTTGTTAAAGTTCAGCTTTTCACTGTACTGCACATGCACACCCGCGCAAGGGAAGAAGAAGTAGGAAGTTGATCAATCTGTGTTGTTCGAAGAACCTTGGGTGGTGCATTTTCTGTTGAACACCATCCCGGGATTTATCAGATAAGTGAAAACAATCACTGGGATGCATAACGTTTCTCTCCCCCAGTGACTGGTGACTTTCCTTTAATCCTTTACTATTTTGATTTCTTTTAACATCTTAATTAGTGGGTCTCAGCTGTGGAATTTTTCCTAAGAATCTCAATAGATTTCCAATGTCAATTAAGATTCTAGAATTGAAGAAATTTCAAATTTGAAATGCATGGTTCACCACTGAGAATCCATTCAGAATGAAAAAAAATAACCAACTTCTGTGGTACAGAGGGCCGGACATTTTCTGGCCTACATGGTGGAGGGCCGATAATGGAAGTCAGTGTTAACTACTCTCTGTTTTTAAACCACGCCCACTTTAAACCACACCGATGTTATCACAAGACCGTGTCCACATTAATGGTGGTAGCACATAAAAAAAAACAAATGGTTGGTGTTCACTGCAGGGATATCACTTATTACTCACATGTGAAAAAAGTTGTCATACTAAGACATACTCTTAAATCTATATGCCTCATCCTCCCCTGTGGATAACACAGCAACCCTCCCAGCACATGATTAAACACCTTAGGGGGAATTTTCAAATGCTAACAAACCTCCAGAACAGACCCCTACCAGGCTTATGTTTCTCAGGTGAGTATGACACACACAGGGAGCATAGGACAGGCAAAGTACGGCACACACAGGGAGCATAGGGCAGTCAGAATATGACACGTACAGGGAGCATAGGGCAGGCAGAATATGGCGCACACACAGGGAGCATAGGGCAGGCAGAATACGACACACAGAGGGAGCAAAGGTCAGGCAGAGTACCACACACACAAGGAGCATAGAACAGTCAGAGTATGGTACACCCAGGGAGCATATGGAAGGCAGAGTATGGCACACTAGGAAGCATAGGACAGGCAGAGTATGGCACACACACAGGGAGCAAAGGACAAGCAGAGTATGGCACACTCAGAGAGCATAGGACAGGCAGAGTATGGCACACACACAGGGAGCTTAGGACGGGCAGAGTATGGCGCACACACAAGGAGCATAGGGCAGTCAGAATATGACACACACAGGGAGCAAAGGGCAGGAGAGTATGGCACACAGAAAGGGAGCATAGGACAGGCAGAGTATGGCACACACAGGGAGCATAGGAGAAGCAGAGTATGACACACAGGGAGCATAGGGCAGGCCGAGTATGGCACACACAGGGAGTAGAGGGCAGGCAGACTATGGAACACGCAGGGGACATAGGGCAGGCAGAGTATGACACACATGGAGCATAGAGCAGTCAGAGTATGGTACACACAGGGAGCATAGGGAGGCAGAACAGAGAAGAAGACAGGGAAAACTATCAGGACCACTCTAATGTACTCTGCACAGTCAATCAACGAAAGGAGAGCACTTCAGATGCAGATTTACTGCTAATTCTTCTTTATTAATTTACTGCAAGACACTCTAATGTACTACATGCAATGACACAGTGCTGGTTCCCCTTCAGCATTTTGTATAAGGTGTGAACAGGTGAACAATGTGGGCAGTTTTAGTCTGGATCTGAGGTGTGTACAGTACAGGATTTTAGGGTGTGAACAATGCAGGGGGGATTAAATGTGTGAACAATGCAGGATTTTATATTCTGAATTTGAGGAGTAAACAATGCAGGAACCAGTTAATCTCTATAGTGATACATTTTAAATCTTACACAAGGTAAGCAGACACAGCAGGCAGACTTTCATGTGGGGGCCACACAAGGGGAAGTCGTGGGTTACCAGTTGGACAGCCCTGTGCTAGAGCAACTCACAGGTACATATTTCCATATACCCCAGATAAAAGTGATAGATCACTAAGGGGCACAAAATCTCTCTCTTTTGGGCTAATTTAGAAAAGAATTGTGTCCAGGGTATACCTGCACTCTGTTCCTGGTAGTAGTAAAAATAATTTGAAAAATTCATTGCTGGCAGATGCAAGGCAGACTTGTGCTGACCAACTGCAAAAGCTGGTCATAAATCAGACTAGTGATTGATTGTGCCTCAGTATTTAGAAGTGTTAACCCTTCTGCAATATCAGTAGTTGAATTGTGGGGGGTCTTGCCTTCCTTCCAATCCTCAGCATAGTAACCAAGCTAGGTATATTAGAAAGGCCAGTGTGAATACCCATGTTGCCCTTGCCTAAATCATGTTTTTCCACTGTTAACAAGACAGTCTGGCAGCCGGTCTTCATAAACAAATGGCCACGTGAGCTTTGGAATACCAGAAAGACAAATAACTGCATGAATAGGCATGGGAGACAAAATTAAATGCTTTACCTTATATGTAGTTAAGGTGATTGTATGTATGTTTCTTCTGTTAGATAAATACAAGATCACATCATTTAATTCAGTATCAAAACATTCTAAAACATTGGCCGTGTTTGAAAACAAACACATATTAATCCTCTTTATTGAAAAAGAAGAGAATGCATGAAGGAGTAATCAGTATACATCCACCCAAAAACCTTTTCATGCAAAATAAATATTTAGATCATCAGGTTATAAATTGTTCAAATAATACATTCAATATGTTTCGGTTTTCTTAAGAAGCTGTATCATATACCGTCTCATCTATTTTACTGAGTTATAATAAAAACAATGCAAACCTTCGATTGTGTATTCATTTCTTTAGGTTTATTTCTCTGTTTGTGTAATCAGTCCCTTTATAATATGACTTATGTGTTCTGTCTATGGATATGAGCTTTTCGTTTTCCCATAATGACATATGTTAGAAAACACTATGTACAAATTCACTTGCATTCATTGTCTGATGTTTTCACTTACCCTCATTATAATCTTAACTTCTATTATCTGGTAGATTTTATAAAATCTCTTCCTGCTGTCTGCTGCATTCGAATATGACATCCTCAAGACTACAATCACAGTAAATAATGGAAAAGCTAAATTATTATTTCTAAATGACATCATCAGATGATCTCAGCATTCCAAGGGTTTCCTTTGTCTTCTGCAATTTAGAGATTTTACGGTATGAAACGTTGCCTTCTGTGCCTGTATTGAAACACTGAAATATGACAGCAGAAAAAAGGCCAACACAGACATACAGTATATTGAGTTTAAGAGGTGTATTTATTAAACTTTAATTTACATTTTTCTTCATTTAGTTGTTTTTTCCGTTGTGTTTTCAATGTTGAAGATGACAGCTGTTATGAAACTTATGACTATGAAGATTTTCATTCATCCAGGTCTTGGTATATCTAATATAAATAATTCTATAACAACTGGACTTGCAGAGTAATTATTGAAGAAGTTTCACAACTCAACCGAGCAGCTTCTTCAATTCAACTGACTGGTATAGGAAATCCTCAGCATATAAACTCTTCCACTAATCCAATCACAATGGACACGTTGTAACTCTTCAAAGAGGTGACAACTGAAATTTACAGAGGTGTTGATTCTGTGTAGTTACTGTGATAGGATTACCCAATGTGTCATGCAATTCCTAGAAACAGGTGTTACTTGTGAGAGTTGCATGAATGGATGTGTGAAGTGTTCTGAATCCGCCAAGGTACAGAAGACATTTAGAGAGAACTGGTGCAAAATCTAAAGGAACCAAAGTTTGTTGGGGAAAACTCTAATGTAGACAAATATAAGAGGTCCTCTGCACTCAATCCATTATCAGTATATTAAGGACATTGAGACCTTTTGTACCTTAAGCTATAATGGGTTGAGAGTAGATGACCTCTTGTATTTGTCTGTATGAATTTTGTGGTCACAGCATCATTAATTCATTTGTGCACAGTATATGGGTATTCAAAAGGAATAGTAGACAGAATCCCAAGGCACACAGGGTCAATGCAAGCAAGCTGCCTTGCGTGTTTAATGCGAAATGCAACATTTCAGGGTCATGCCCCTTTCTCAAGCTTGAAAATAAAATAAGGCTAGAATTGCTGTATTTTGTATACTAAACATAAGCATGAACTTACTGCACCACAAGCCTAATCAAACAAATGATTTATGCTTTCAAAGTTGGCCACAGGGAGCTGTCATCTTGTAACTTTGTTAAACATCTTTGCAAGACTAAGACTGTGCACATGCTCAGTGTGGTCTGGGCTGCTTAGGGATCATCATAAACAAAGCTGCTTGAGTTCTGCATGGCTGGTAAGTAAGGCGGGGGCTCCCCCTGCTGTTCATAAGTATGATTGTTTCCCTGCTCAGCAGTTAGGGACCATCTGACAATTCCTATCCACAGCAGTAAATGAACGGAGAATTTCACTGCATACAGTCAGGTTTCTTATAAAAACGGTACACATTTTTTAATTAAAGTATATTGGAGATAGGTTTCTTTTTCATTAAAGAAAGCAAAAATGGGATTTTATTTGTTTGCCTTTCCTTGTCCTTTAATGGCTAACTGAAGAAGACAATGACAAAAATGTAGGAACAAAAGAAACAGTAAAAGTTGCAATGTATAAAACATTATAGACAAATGGGGTTATGTTTTCCCGGGGCAATAACCCTGTTTAAAAGCAAACATCTTATTGGTTGCAATGGTTTACTGCTCCTGGGCAAACTTGTGCCTTATATTACATTTGCCTTTCTGTCATTAAATTAAACAGAAATTAAACATATTTTTATATATACACACATATATTTATGTATCTCTCTCTCTTTCTCTCTCTCTATATATATATTCTAATATTCTTAAATTACCCTGTGCCAGACGAGGACTAATCATCCTACACAAAGTTTTTTTGTAAGCATACCACAGAACTACCACAGTAATCTCAGCACAGACCAAATATGTGAGAACTTTAATAAAAAAATGTAATTATCCACATTGGCACCAGTTTAGTTTGGCAGCAAAAAAGTCATTGTTGGCAAGATTTTTCTGTGGATTACGAGAAATTGCAGGTCTGCACTTCTTTTGGTGTACCTCCAAGAAATAAACATTATTCTGTCCAAAAAAGACCTGTGTTATTGGAGTATTTTCTCCAAATTGTAAATAATAAAATATCTAGTTTAATAAAAAAAATATCATTACTAAGCAATACTTGTACTATGCATTTGCCATGGGACTTAATTTTACCTGTAATTTACCACAGGGATCACTGTTAGGAAGGTGAGTAGATTACCCTAAACTGTAGTATTATTAGAAGTCAACAAGAAGTTCCATACGACAACATGAGACCTCAGGCCAAGTTATTTTCTTCAGGACATGGTGCTCTAAGATGACTTCTACTGTTTCCATATTTAAATCAGAAAGTTTGATTATATTTTATTACACATATTTAGGGGGAGGGGGTTATTTATCCAAGTTCGAGTTTTAAGGTTTTTTTCTACCTCGAATAAACTCACAACTTGAATATTTGCTTATTTATGAAAAACCCAAATGTTAAAAACTCGATAGGATGCAATAGGAGGAAAAACTGCATTACCTCAAATTTATCAAGTTTATAGGTAAAAAAAAAACCTTGAATACCTGAATTTTCGAGTGCAAATCACCGAAAAAAACATGAAGGCAAAAAACATCTTGAAATGGTTAAATGGACGTCTGCCATTGACGTCTATATGACCTTGACATTTTTTATCTGGAGTATTTTTGGATTTGGGCTTTTAGCGGCTTCAGGGTATAATACATTTCGGGAAAAAAATTATCATGAAAAATTTGAGTTTTTTAGTGGCCCTACCCTCTGGAAAACACAACTCAACCGTTAATAAATAACCCCTTAGTGAATTGTAAGACACAACTAACATTAACTGATGTTAATAATTAAAGGCTTAGAACATTTTTGGATGTGCAAAAAGTTGCTAGTGTGTGTGCTATAAACAATGATATGAAAATCTGTAGGTTATGGAAACACAGGTTGTAAAGGCCTGAACCAAGCTCCATATCAGAAACAAGACTAGGCCCTCTGCTTCTTTGTGATCTGTTTATTTTAATATATATTGGCTCAAAGAAGTGAGAATGGATCAGCACTATAATGGCCTTCTACTCTTGGGACAAGACACCTGTGCATGTACTACCACTAACTAGACCTACTGCCTTACCTATTTACCTATTTCTGTAACATCTGAGTGACAAATGATGGACTGTGCACCATCTGGTTTAAGGGTCACTAAGGGGCCTGTTTATGATTGCTTGAGCCTTTGGGAGCGAGTTAAGGTACTCATGCTGGTTTTCAGGCCTGATAATCTCAGTAGTTTTCTTTTTCACCAAGCGGACTTTTGCAAAAACAAAGTTTGTCAGCTTTCAGGTCAGTATAAGAACATGGTATATTGGAGCTTTTTGTGTTATATACAGTATATATATATATATATATATATATATATCTCCAATGGTGACGGCACTCCATAATCAGCCAAACTGGACAACTAGGTAAATATTCCAAAGGTTTATTAGTGGACCAACGTTTCAATTCCGCACAGGAATCTTCGTCAGGGTGAGAAAAGTGCCAAACACAGATAGCCAGTATATAAGCAGAAAATGGCGCCAAATACTCGTTGCTAGGGTGCCTAGCAACACATGTGAAGGAAAGAAAAGAGTGCAAAAGTGTTAGATTTAAGGGAGACACGCATAAATCGTATAGTACCCCTTTACCTTATGTTCTGTGCGCATTCTGTGGGGATCGAGTCCAGTAATCAGGCCTGTAGTGGAGTCGGCGATGTCCCATATAACCCGTCCGTGGACATAGCAGCAGCAAGCCGGCAACCCGGAAGTTGCTGGCAATCTCCGTGAGCCGACCGCTTCAGTCGTTGCTAGGCAACCCGTGCGGCTGAAAAGTACTGTGAGTGCGAAAACAGCTCTATACGCGGTAGCTGCGTCCCAGTGTAAGGTTGACACGGGCAGCTCAGAACCGCTGTTGCCGGCATAGGGTCTTGGCATCAAGGCAGTGGCACAGACGGGAGCGCAGACAGTACACCAAAGGTGCGCTGACGAACTGATGCAGGCCACCAGCCCTGCCAGTCTGTAAGGTGCACAAGTACCGGTCAGATAGGAGAGTATACTTGCCATTTCCTGGGTCAAGGGCACCATGCGAGGCCGAACTAATCCATACCCAAGCATCGGTCATGCCATGGACACCAAAGAACAGGTGTCTGGGAGGGTGTGCCCGCTACCCACACCCTTGATGGCACAAACTGGGTACACCTGCTACCCAAGGTACGATTGGGGACATAGTGTAACAATTTGTAATGCGTGAGAGATAAAAGAACAGAATAAAAGCAAAGTCTGTGTGAAAAGCAGACACAGGGGCAGACAGTAAGGATAAGCAATGTATCAAGTAGGCAAAATAAATGCAACAAAGAATGAGAAAATAGAGAGAAAACTGTTACAAATTTACATACACATTGCGCTTGATACCATATGATATCGATACAGCTATATGGAAGATGGGTAATACGCAACAAAATCAAATGAAATGTGCGGAATTGAAACGTTGGTCCACTAATAAACCTTTGGAATATTTACCTAGTTGTCCAGTTTGGCTGATTATGGAGTGCCGTCACCATTGGAGATATTTATAGAAAATTTTACCGACTGGCACCCAGCATTCGGATCATACTTGTGGTTGTGCGCTCCTAATTCATTTGGATTATATATATATATATATATATATATATATATATATTTATATATATGTGTTCGTCTGGGTGGCACACCGTATCACTTCGATTACCTGGGTGCACGGTAAAAAATCATACAATGTTCAAATGACCAGCAACTCCAGGGATTTCTGTGAAAAATTCTTTATGTGGTTATTTATGTGTAGTACAGGCTGTACAGGCTGTACTACACATAAATAACCAGATAAAGAATTTTTCACAGAAATCCCTGGAGTTGCTGGTCATTTGAACATTGTATATATATATATATATATATATATTAAATACAAGAGGTCTCATTATCAAATATATTAAGGAATTTGAAACATTTTGTGCCTTGAGTTACTAATAATGCTTTACCCTTTAAACAAAACAGGGATTGTTTGTCCATATATTGTAATATATTTAAGCTGGCCAACTATGTCAAAGTCATCCCCGGTGTGGCCAGTCCTACACTCAGCTTGCATCTGATTCATTAACAATTCTATTGCTTCAATATACATTTTATAAATTTTATGTGATTAATTGGAGCACTCGTGGGACTTCTAAACAAGTGAAATTATTCATTGGTGCTTAACGTCTTAGTCCCAGCAAGAGGACCTTTATATATATATCCTATATATAATTACTGTATATCCCGCTGCTTTCAGGCAAACTTTTGTGATCCATTCTCAGATGGGCCCTCACAAAGGTGAAGGAAGAGGTCAGAAGTGGCTGAACTGTAACTCCCAACACACAAAGTGTTTGAAGCAATAAATATTTTATTAACTGGTAGCAGCAGATGCTTACAAGTATATTTAATGTATCAGGTACAGTGGCATACACACAAGTTCTCTGGGAATTAACTTACACCACAGGTATTGTTTCCCAGTGTTTCAGGATATCTGAAGTGTGCTCCAAGGGATCACACTTGGCCAATACCACATGGGAAATAATCCTAAACAATATCTCCTTGGTTGAGCCTTTTCTATCTCCCCTGTCTATTTTACCATACCGAAGATGGGGAGGCACATCTTTCAAGGGTTGAATTTCGAAATGAAATTGATTATAAATATCTAATTTTTTAAACTCGGGTGAATGGGCTCAACCCGAAAACTGGAATCGAATTTTAAAAACTCAATTCGAGTTTTTTATTCGGAGAAAATGTCAGGAAGGCTGTAAACAACTCCACATTGCTCCATTGACCTCTCCCATTAACTTAAACAGCAATTCGGCACGATTTAGGCGGCGAATAGTCGAATTTGAGTTCTTTACGGGCCAGAGTATGATAAATCTCGAAAATCAAATTTGAATTTTTTGAATTGGAAAGTCCATAAAAAACTGAAAAATTAGAATTTCTAATTTTTAATTCTACCCTTGATAAATCTGTCCTGTAGTATAACAAGATTTGTTATGGACTATGTATACTCCATTCACAGGGTTCCTACTCCTGACTTCACTAAAGGTCCTTCTGCCCTACTGGCGTCCTATACTATTGAGGAACGTAAACCTTCGATTTATTAAATTAGGTTTTTTGTATCGATTACAATTTTGCAGTACAGTTTTCATTTAATCTTAAACAAGCAAGGGGTGTTTGCTTTCTTATGAGGTGGCTTTAAATGTGCTTAATGTTAAGAACAGTGTTTATTTGAATTGTTTCTCAAATGTAATTGTGCATGTGTAGTAGCAGAGATACTATAGTATAATAAAACAGACTATATTGTTGTACAGTACAGATTAGCTGTTTTATACAGACATAGACATTTGTTTTCAACTGCAAGCACATCCCTAAGGCATTGCTAGTATGTCTTTGCTTCCCTGGGACACCATCCAGGAGTTGCAATGAAAATGTCGAGTTGTCAGTGATCAAGTTTTGTCTTGGATGCTACTGGGTGGGGAAATTTCATCCAAATTTTTAGAGTAGGTTTTGATTAGAGTGAATTCGGCCAAGTATGAACTTCTGTTGAAAAATACAGAGCAATTTTGCATTAATAAATGATGAATTATACAACATACACCCACCCAGATCCCTACAGTATAATTAATCTTGACGTTTATCATTAATATTACAGTAACTATTATGACTAATAAATATATATCACCAAGCTTAAAAAGTTAAATACTGTGGGGAACTAAGGATTAATTATATCTTAGTTTGGATCAAGTACAAGGTACTGTTTTATTTTTACAGAGAAAAAGGAAATCCTTTTTTTTAAAAAAAAAATTGAATTATTTGGATATTGGGGATGGCCTTCACATGAATCCCATACCTGTACTACAATCCATACCCATACTGTTGAAAACCTTTATAAATTACCCTATATGGGAACTTTTGTGCATTTTTATTAACATTTTCCACTTATTGGGTTGGTATTCTACCTAAACCCTCTTTTTAACCAATCAAACAGGAATCGTTGAGTAATAAATCAATGTTATATACATTCTCACCACCTTAAATATTTTACTCCCTCTAGAAGCTTTATAGAGTATACAGGGAAGGGTACTCCCTGTTGGCCATACTTGGGGCTCAGTTTTATTTGAAGAAATCATTCTTGCTAAGGAGGCCAGAGAGGGACAAGACAGAAATCTAGCTAAATTTGCAATCTTTAACATTTTTCTTTCCTACACTGAGGTTTGCAGTCTTGTCTGTGCTTATGTGGCCTAACTAGGCTGCATATAATTGAAATCTCTGCCATTATGTTTTTGCAGGGAAATTGCATCATCAAGTTATTTAGTTAAAATGTCATTTCAAATTGTTTGTATCACTTCTATTTGGAGTATTATGTTGTGTTTCTCTATCTTCCACCTTGGAATGCAGAAAATAAAATACCACTATTAGCCAAAGGGCTTTTCAATTGTTATTTAATTTGATGAAGTATTTACTGCCAAACCGTACCTATTATAGGAAACATAAAAATCTCCTGCTGTTACAAAAATACAAGTTTCAAGCCTGATTTATGCAACAATAGTTTTATTTGGATTAATTATTTATCCAGACAAACACAATGGGCAATTGCTTATTAATAATTAACTACAGAAACAATAACCTAATTTCCCTTAAGGTATCTCTTAGCACCTTCTTTGCAGTATTCATTTTATTTTTATAGGGCTAAATTGTTCTCTTTCGAATCCTCATAAATATTCCATGTAAAATGTAAGTATTGTTCTGAACATTATAAAAAATGAGTACAGTCATCTATAATATATAAATTCTTACTTGAAGCACTAATAAAGCATCAGTGTACCATCTTGAGTGCAAGGATTTCTGTCCTCTTGTGCTTCTGGATGCCTGGGGTTAATTGTCCTTCATTGGTATGTATGTATGCATGTATTCCAATAATGAACAGTTTTGTATGCATTATATCTCTTAACCCCAACCATTAGCTTGCAAAAAATGTTGCTTAACAACCCCTCTGATGTTGCTCTCAGTGGCCTCTGAGCTCAGTTTTAAATTCCTGGAGGCAAGTTTTGAAGACATAAAGACACAAGTCACTTCCAAAAAGAACTTCTTGAAACTTGCAGTCCACATGGGGCTACCAAACTATCAATTAAAGCCCTAATTTGGCAACACCCAAGAACTTTGCTCATGCTTGTGTAGCTCCCCAACGCTTTTGGGGAGTTTAAAGTAGCTCAGAGGTTAAAAAAAAAAAAAAGGTTTTTGAACCACGAATAAACTCTATTTCTCTAAAACCATGCATGCCATGAAAGTTATTAAAAGATCCAATATAAAAAGTACAAACGGAAAAAAATACTGAACGATGTGCAAAATAATAAGAATATCTCTAAAACCTCTAAAAAGTTCGGATAATTACTAGAGAAAAAAACATGAAAACCTCTACAAGTCAAAATGGTTAAAAACAGTCCAATAGGATCAGCTCAGCTCCCATTGACTTCTATGGGACCTTGATTGCAAGTCGTGGAAGATAAAAAGGAAAAAAGGATATTAGTAAATCATGTATTCTGTTGTTCCTCAAAATGGACTTGTATTCTCAGGGCCGGATTTACGTAGTGGGTGCCCCTAGGCCCACTGCCATTCATCCCCCCTGTCCCCTCCCTTTTATTCCTGCAAATTTTCATCATCTGGACCGTAGCAATGGGGATTGGCGCATGGGAACTGTCGAGTCCAAAAAGCAAGCAGTGTGAATTGGCTGTGAGTTATGAAGCCAATATGCTTCTTTAAATAAACTTGAAAGCTTCTTTGTTTCCACTGGATGTGGTATTTCTCCCCTCAATTTTTGTAACCTTTATGGTCAGTTCCTGTACCTCGTCCAGGAGTTGGGTTAATTCCCTTAGCAAAGTTGTTACTCTTACGCCCACCTCCCTTTTCCCCTCCCACCTATTTCCTATAAAGATAGTGTGTTAATGGTAACTTGTACACTTGACAAAGGGCATTTTTGCTCGAAACATGTTGTGTGAATTAAAGGATTTTTTGCAGAAAAGCTCTGCGTCTACCTTGGTCTGTTCCACCAACTACACTTTCAATTGAATGCTTCTTTAGATAAGTATCGAAGACTTAGAGCAGAGACACATGCTCAGATTCGAGGAGATTTCGTCGCCCGGCGATAAATTGCCTCTTCTTCGGGGCAACAAATCTCCCCAAACTGCCTCCCGCTGGCTAGAATCTAAATCGCCGTCGTGATGGCACTCAGAGCACTTAATTTTCCGAAGTTGCCCACAGTTTCCTTGTGAGGCATCCCGTCGACGATTTAGATTCTAGCAGGTGGGAGGCAGTTCGGGGAAATTAGTGGCCCCAAAGAAGAGATTTCTCGCTGGGCAACCCCATATCTGAGCAAGTGTCTCTGCCCTTAGAGAAGATGAAATGAGTACGCATAATAATTTGAAAAAAGTCCTTATGTGGAATTGCCTTTCCATCGAGTCAGTGTATCATTGGATAGAAGCATTTTTTCTTGTTAGTTTATGAAAATATCAGCCTAATTCTTCTGTAACATTTCCAAATGTACTCATGGATAACTGAGAAGTGTTGTCATGTGAGAATTAAAGCCTATCATTATAATGTATGCAGTGAATGCATGAGTTAAACATTCTTAGATAATTCTCTGCTTTGCTTCTAAATATTGTTCCAAAGTAAATAAGAAATGCTCTGAGCTGTGGCAATGGGCCTAAATAAAGTTTCTTTGGCCCTGAGAACTCGGTAGCTTTGCTGTGGCATTGTGTCTTTCCTTTCTTCTAAGTATTCAGGAATCATAGGAAATATGATTAAAGGATTTTAATCTTCTTGGAACCTATCATTAAAATGTTTCTGTCACCATAGATGCAGATGTCATTGGTAAATTGATAGTCTTCTTTGGGTTATCTATTTCAAAAAACCCAGTATCCAGAAAGCTCTGAATTACGGAAAGGCTCCCATAGACTCCGTTTTATACAAATAATCAAAATTTTTAAAAATGATTTCCTTTTTCTCTGTAATCATAGAACAGTAGCTTGTACTTGATCCCAACTAAGATATACAGTAATTAATAGTTATTGGAAGCAAAACCAGCCTATTGGGTTTATTTAATGTTCATGTGATTTTCTAGTAGACTTAAGGTATGAAGATCCAATTTCCAGAAAGATCCGAAAAACGTCAGGTCCCAAACATACTGGATAACAGGTCCCATACCTGTACTGAACACTCAATTTCCCATGCTTGTGCTTCCTATTCACCAAGACATGGACTTACCAGAAACATAATGCGGGCATGATAAGGAAATAAAATGCATGAATATAGTTAAAGGAAAACTATACCCCTGAACAATGTAGGTCTCTATAAAAAAAAGATATATTGCATAAAACAGCTCATGTGTAAAACCCTGCTTCATGTAAATAAACCATTTTCATAATATACTTTTTAGTACAACAAAGTTCTGGTTTTTTTTTCCCATAATTCATCCTGTTTGGTAAGATTCTTTAAAATACCACTTAATATGTTGTAAACTATCTGCTGCTTAAGTATTCATTTTGGGGGTATAGTTGTCCTTTAAAGGAGAACTAACCCCCAGTACAAAAAAAGCCCTCCTTAACTGCCTGGCATTGCCCCCCCCCATACACACTGTGCATTAGTAAAAAAAAACCCTGACCCTAAAATGTTTTTTTTTACTAATGCACAGTGGGGGAAGGTAGAGGGAGCAATGCCAGACAGTTAAGGGGGGCTTTTTTAGTAACTATGTTTCGCCTATTATCTGTTTCCGGGCGGTTATTTCTATTGGTGTTCCTGTTGGGCTTGGTTGCTGCTATTTTGACAAAGGCCCAGTCTGGGTAGCCACACACTTTCAAAGCTCCTCTGAGATGTTTTTGCTTTGTCTTTGGACTGAATCGAAGTAGATATATTGATCCTTATGAGAGGGTTTGCTGTATACTTCCGTTTTCAAGTTATCCCCCTCTTAGATGCATATTAAACAGTCTAAAAAGCGGACATCTACCCCTGTGAACTTGATGTTATTGTCCACTGAGTTAATGTGTTCTGTAAAGGCCGCCACTTCCTTGGATCTGATTTTAACCCAAGTGTCATCAACATATTTGAACCAGTGACTCTGTGTAATTCCCTGGAATGTAAGTAAGGCCGTCCTTTCCACTTCCTCCATGAACAAGTTAGCTACAATGGGAGAGACTGGAGAACCCATGAAAACAGCCATGTTTTTGTCTATAAAAAAAGGTCCTTGTACTTGAAGTATGTGGTGTTACTGCACAAATCTAGCAACAAACATACTTGGTTGGGACTGAGCTTCGTTCTGCTGCTGAGGGTGTTGTCTTGCTGCAGTTGAATTGCTGCCTCTGTCGTGGTTATACATGTGAAAAATGAAGTGATATATGATAACATTGTTTCTTCTGCCTCTAGTGTAACACCATGAATCTTGGTTACAAAGTCTTTGGCATTCTGGATATGATGTACTGTATTGCCTACCAACGGGACTAAGATGTTAGCCAAGAATTTTGCAATGCTGTATGTCACTGGTGGCGGTATAAAACTTGATTGATGGCTTTCTCCTTTTCAAGTTGTTGTAAGCAACCTATCACCTTTTTCTTGTAACAGCTGGTTGGGCCTTTCCTTAAAGGTTCATATGTATTGCTTTCACTTATTTCTTAACCCACGTGTCTTTGATGTCTCATCTTTCTGCCTCCAGGTTAGCTCTTCTGCTCTTTTCCAACTGCTGCTTCGTGACAGTAAGGTGGAGAATTTGCTTATTATTTGCTCTCCTTACTCTTTATGTGTTGGGCCATCTGTACATGTTCAACAAACACAACTTTCCAGAGTTGATCAGGTAGTTGTTTTGCCAGACTCTGTTGCAGATGTTCAATTTCCTGCTTAAGGGCCTCAATGGTAAAATTGATCTGTCTGACACGTTCATTTATAAATGTTTTTGGGCTTTTTGTAAAATCTTGTTGGCTCTGTGACCTTTATGATGGAACCCAGGCACAGGCTACAAGGGGTGAGTCCCTGATGTCGTCATCGGAGATTAAATCGTAGATGGTTTTGATAGTCCGCCTGTTTTCTTGCTGTTCTTTCATATTACAAACCAGTTTTAGAGGATTCTCTCCGAAATAAATGGCAAAATGACTATAAAAAATTTCATTCATCCAAGTCATGGTATATCTAATATAAGTAATTAAAAAAAACTTCCAGTTGCATGTATATGCACCACTAGTTACTGTACACCTCTGTTATTAATTTCTCTCCCAAAAAAATACAATAAATCATTTATAGGCATCTAAGTCTATAGTTCATAGTTTATTGGATAGCTTATTGAGACTTACTGAATAAAATATGAATGCTATAAATCATGGTGAAATTAGTTTAAACATGCATGAGTTCTACATTCTATTTAACAATATGACTACTGCCTGGATCAACACAGTAGGATATATATATATATATATATATATATATATATATATATATATATATATATATATATATATATATATATATATATATATATATATATATATATATATATATATATATATCAATAATATTGTATTTTTTTCTGAATATGAAATCCAGCCATTTCTTGTGGATGCCAATAAGACCACATCAATGATGAAGTATTGTTTTGAAACTACCCTTCATTTAAAATGGAAAATGTAAGTAAAGTATTAGTGGCATATAACAACATTGCTAATTTGAAAGACAAGCATATATTAAAACAAAATATGTAAACGAAAATGTAAATTATTTAAAAACAACAACAAACTATTTATCTAAAGATATCGATAGTGTCCTTGTACAGCAACCAGTAGCAACCAGTGAAGTTACAAATCCAGTTTCTATGGAATACTGTACTGAAGCCAATATCCCCCATGCCCCAATACCTTTAGTATCATGGTCCATAAGGAATATTGATGTCCAGTACTTTCATTAGATATAGATTTGTCTATACCACATATTTCATTTGTCACTTGCATCTTTTACTGCTACATAAGAGCTTTTGACATTTTGTTCTTGGACAATATCAATACAGAATTTCCATGCTGCTCAGCTTCTGGCCTTAAGTAATGTTTCCAATTTACACAGTTTGCAGACAAGATGAATTGAATGGTATTTGGCCGCAGGATAGAAATTCACACATTAAAACCCACAAAGCCGAATACTTATACTATTTATGATGTTTTGAAAACAATAATTTGTGCTGAATATGTACATTTGAATTTCAAGTTGACTAGCAGTCAGTCGATTAAAAAAGGTTTATTCTTGAGATAGTGGGTGCAAATGGAGTTATAAACACAATGTCGAAAAGCAGACAGCACCACACTTGAAGTAAATTCTTAAAATGCCTTTATTCCAAAAGGGCTTATTTCAGCATGGACAAAATAGCAGCGACGTTTCAGGCGTACAATCACCTTTTATCAAGCTACTAGACACACATTGGTGCAAATGGAGTTATAACATGAATGCTTTAACATTTTTTAGGTGTCTTCGGTTACTATGAGTGAACACATTACAGATTGTTAGACCTGTTAGAAAAATTCATACAGTACCATTGCAGTAAATAGTTATCAATAATCTGCCTGCAGGGCACTCCAGCAGAAGGGTGGAGTGGTTACCAAAGTGTTAGACTAGCTGGATCCCATTAATAACTGAAGTACAGCCTGCACCTTGGTCATCCTTGATACAAAGACCTTTATCTAAACTCTGAACTCCCTTCATCAAGGAGGATCCAAAGGAGACTGAGCTCACTATACCTTCCTTAGGGCACTTTCACCTATATACACCAGACTTTTGGACTGGAGCTCTACCCTTCACTAGTCAGGAACCTTGAACTGCTGCCTTAAAAAACTAGACCCCCTTTAGGCAAAATCCCCACTGGCCCCCATCCCTGCCTCCCCCCTGCACAGTGCTACAGCAGATTCTGTGTCCCCTCTAGGAATACTGACCCGCACATGCAGAAGATCGCAGCGGGGCTCACTGGCGCCATCTTCCGGCACTTCGTTAATCTTTGGGTCTTCTTCCTTACAATTTCTGTCTCTTTCGGCGCATGCACAGTTGTAAAGAACGGGAAGATTGCTCCAACTGTGCGTGTGCTGCTCACTTCACAAAGAATACCAAAGTGACAAAAGGTGGCCACACACGGAGAGATCCGCTTGTTTGGCGATGTCGCCAAACAAGCAGATCTCTCCCCGATATGCCCACCTTGAGGTGGGCAATATCGTGCTGATCCGATTGGGGGCCCTAGGGCCCAACGATCGGATCCTAACGAATAGTAATGGGCGGTCGGATCGCGGGACCGCATCAACGAATAGATGCGGCCACGATCCGACGGGATTTTTCGTCCCATCCGATCGAGATCTGTCCGACTTTGGCAATTCAGAAAAAAAAAATGTAAATGCAAGATTTTTTTGCAACAAAAATTTATTTTCCATGTTAGAGTGGATTGTTTACCTGCAGAAAAGTACTGAGTAAATCTGAAACAATGAGATTCAGCTCTGTTAAAATTACTGAATAAAAAACTAAATTCTTTGTCTTTGCTCGGCCCTCCAGCTGTTCTCTTGATTTTATCTTATTCTTAAAAATAAAATGTTTGCAGAAAAGATAATTTTTGTGTCCATGGTCTAAAAGGCATTAGGAGGTACTGTTCATTGATATTGGTTAATAACATTCTGAGCATACAATACACCAGTTGATAAAACAAAACATATTATCTGAATCATCAGTTTTAATATAATACTTCTGGAATGTTTAGTAATCTATGACTATACGATTTTTTCCAACAGTTAAGAAACCTCTTACACATTCTTATCCCAATAAATCACATGAGCCAATTATTTGTTAATAAAATCTGTGGTGTCTTTGCTGACAAGGCAAACCAATGAATTCAATTTAGTTATCCTACCTAGCATTTTCAGTGAAACATTATTTTCATAGCTAAAGCCTTTCTGGCATCTTCACCATATGCAGAACATTGTGGTAGACACAAATATAAATGTGGGTAATGGTGGAACAGCAAAAAAACTTTCTTACTAGATTAAGTAGCAGTTTTACACTTATTCTTAAAATGCAACATTCAAAGAACATTTGGCAGTGGTGCACATAATTAGTTTCCAATCCTAGGCATCTAACACCTCACCCAACGTAGAATTCCAGCTGAAAACAAACTCCTTCGTTACTGAATTGTTAGCCATAAAGCTCAAACTAATTTGTAAGATATTAAACATTGAAAATGCTTACTGTATATTTACTGCCTGAAAATATTTCAGAGCATTTGACTCCATTCTCTCACTATTTAAGCACTACTACACTATTTACTACTTTGCATGAAACTTCAAGCCTTACAGGACCCAACATGGTAGCCACCATTACAAGTGACTGGTGAAATAATTAGCACTGATGCCAGGGCATCTGGCATTGGTTGTTTGATGTCTTCCCCATGCTTATACGCGTTTCCTTCTAAAGCATATAGGTTAATAACATTAACCATAATTTGTGGACTTGTAATAGGGACCTTAAACTGTAAAGTCCACTGGGCAGGGACTGATGTTTAATCTCTGTGACATGTAGTAGAATATGTCTGCAATATAAAAACAAAAAATAATTCCTGCAAAGAAGCTACTATATGTACTGTAAATGGTACAAAAACTTCTGAATAAGCACACAGTAAAATAAGTATATAAAACTCTTTAAAACTTTCATTTTAGTATAATCAACAATTGTAAAAGATACTTGAATCATCACTAACCCAGCTGTGCAATGACATTCAAGTTAGTCTGAAAGAATGTCCAAAGTGTCATGATCAGACAATTTTCCAATCGCAACTGCCACATTGATAATGGTCAGGCCCCTTGTTATCTCTTTGTATCTGATGTGTATGTTTGATGTATACACCTTTCAGTGTTGCAGACTGGCACTTTATAAATTATTGTTGATAATAGAAAGTTCCACTCAAATAGAGGACAACCTCTAAAAGAACTGTGTTTCACTCCCTTTTATACAATTCTCTAGCCCTTAAGGAAAGTTGTTACACAATATTGACCTATCCCCTAGAGGTTTATAAAGTACTTCATCTTGGGGTTCCATGTACACCCCACTGCTTGCCTCAACATCATATTTTTACCACTAGCCAGTTGCAAATGAACAAACTGTGCAGTCGGACTGTTATTTCAGCTGTTTTTAAAATGCATCAGTAAATATTGATCCTAACAGAGAGACATACAAGAGCACAATTTTTTGTATTTAACTTTCACATCTTGACAGCAAGCAAACCATTATAGTTATTTACCAGGATTCATTCTCTCTCCTGAAGTCAGTACCCCCCCCCCCAGCTGATGCCTTGTCTGTTCCAGAACAATGGGCAGGTAACAAGATAGCCTACATGACACCTCTCTTGGGGGACTTGACTGGCTGAACTAAGCAGACTCTGCAGTGTGACTTGTAAAATCTGACTGTAATTTCTGCTGTTGAACTCAGGAGACCCCCCCGTTTCTACCATTGCTTTGTTTTAGACTAATAGTATGTGTGAGTGGAGAAGTGCTCCCATATTTTAGTGAGTAGAGTAGCAGCTGATTAAAATATGCTATTAAAAAACTCCACATTAGCTTCAGACCATTTGCACAGAACAGACCATACATTTGCCCCTAGTGAAAGACTAGAGAATACAACCATGATAGGAGGAAAAACTCTCATGTACAGGGATATAAGCAAGAATCCAAAACTAACAGATTTATCAAATTAGCAAAATCAAAAAATTATTTTTGTTTTATTTTGTTGAATCTCAAGAATTTGCTTCTCAAACTTAAATGGTTAGGAAGCTCGAGAATTCTCGACTTCTGTTGAGAATTGCCAGTGTCAAGTAAAACTCTAAGTATAATGTGTATCCCTCTATTAGCTTGCTGGATGGCAGAGATATCAACTAACCCCCATGTTGTTAGGGAACACTAAATAGTAACATAAGATGAGGTCTCAAAACACCCACAGTGAATCATCATCACCCTAATGGCATAGGGTTAGATGACATCTCTGTGATGGCCATGAATGTTTATTTTTTGCAGTGTCAGTTCTTTAGTTCATGCCTTTACATTCTTCTGTGTGTGGCAGGCACAGCTTTAACATAAAGCCAAGATCTGTGGTTTGGGATTATAGTTCTTTGTGAAAAAGTAAACCTGTATGTTTTAATTAGATTCAAACTATATCCTTGCAATCTTTATTACATCAAAATGCCAATCTCTATAGAAATAGCGCCAACGTTTCAAATGCCGCATGAATACAAAAGGTCATAAATATTTTTTATCAAAGGATCAAAGCCTGGTCTTGTAAAGCACATTATACCATGAATATACATGTGATAAGTATAAAGAGCATAAAATCACAGTTAATGGTCAGTATAAATACTCCATAAGACATGGGGCCTATTTAAAAATATATTCAGAATTATTTTAGGTAGGAATATATATTTTGTATTACAGCAAAACTATATTTATTGTGCAGGGGTTGTATGCATTTATTATAATGTAAACAGAATAATGTTAATGGTAAACTTGTGAAATTTGTTGAAAGAATGACTATAAAGGAATCAGTTGAGTTAGCTAGAGAAGTTCTTATGGGTGGCTGTTGGGAATTGGAGACTGCTGATCAGCAAATATCATTATGTACGGTAACCCTTCTTTTTTCAGGACTAAATTAATTTTGAATTTGCGTTTTCCACTGTGGCATACTATTAGAACATACCTTTATATGGGTATTACTAAAAATGCAAATAAAACCATTTACAATTAATATCTGTGAAATACAGTCGGTGATATAACTACTAGGAGTGTGATTGCACCCAGGCCCACAGGAGTCACAATGGCATCTCATTGCTGAAGAAACTGTAGATAAGTTTTCAAGTTTTTTAGAGACTGGATGTGCTTGTGGAGGGGGCCAGGTGAGGGACCCAGGTGCACATCCTGCACACAGTAGTTACACCACTGAATACAGTAGAACCCTGATTTTATATTTCCAAGAGAACGGCATAAAATCTGGGTACGTTAAAACAAACAAGCTACAATGTATAACCTGGAAAGCTAACCAGTACAAATACTATATAAAATACATATAGAAAAATAGAAAATGGTACACATACAGCAGAACCCCCATTTTACGTTTTTCAGGGAACCATGAAAAAAAGATGTAAAATCAGGGAAATGTGTTAAGGGCACATAAATGTTAAGTATTTAAAGGAAATAAGTACAGGAATCATTTTTTGCCTTTGGCTGATGGGGGGGGGGTGCTGAGAAGTGCAGTTAAACAGCAACTGGAAGGCTGCACATGGATGTGTATAGGGAAAACCATCAGTATATATTTACACCTCCCCTATGGGCCCCTAAGCTGCTGTGGCCCAGGGAAAAGTCCCTCAATCTGGGTTTTTTTTGGGTCAGGTATAGGGAAGTGTCAGACCGTACAGGGCACAGACAGGAGGGCAACCACACCCTAACCAAAATGGGGTAATCACTGGAGGGCCCCTCACACCCCCCCTTTCCCCATTGGCCTCTGGTTCTACACTAAATGAACTAAAGTACTGGAAAGATGGTGTCCTACAGTTCTACTCTCTGCTGCCCGTTAATACTGCATTGACTGCCGCCACCTTTGCCTCTTACCCCCTCCCTCCCACACTGGGAAGCAGCAGAGGTGCAGCCACAGAAATTCAGGCAGCAGAGCATTGGTAGGAGGCAGAGTAATGCCCACGTGTTGCAGGGCAGGGCAGAGCAAAGTGCCGGCACAAATGTCTTGCAAACTCACCTCCTGGGCTCAACCCTGCTACCTGCGAGCGGACATTCCCTGTCTACTGACCTTGCTATGCAGGGAGGGGCAAAGAGCTTAGAGACAACATTGGATGTTAGGCGGCATTTTTGACAGGTGTGATGTCTGAGCGGCAACAAGAAGTACTGTAGTAGTTACCCTCCGTGCTCAGCCCACCCTCCTTCCCTCTGTGCATGATAAAAACAGCGTAATACGTGGGAAATGTAGATGTAAAACCCAGGAAAAGAGCCCATAGTAATACATTGAAATTGGTGGGACCACAAAAAAACGGGAAAATGGTAAATCCGGGGATATTACAATAATGTAATTTATTGCAGAAATTCCCAGACTACTATTCGTGACCCTTTATGCTTTTTTAAAGATGCACAAAGGTCCATGTCTGAAGTGTAGGGATTTCGCTCACTTGAGGGTACCTAAAATAACTGGCATCACTCTACCCATAGGCCTCCTTGCCCTTAAACATACCATAAACATGTACACAATTTGTCTCTATGACAATTTCGATTTTGTCAGCAAAACAGGACAAATGTTTCTTGTTTGCCTAGTGAGCAGAATGTGAGGTTGCATTTGTTTAAGATCATGTGAAATATATGTCAGCAGTGCAATGGGCTGCAGTGGAACAATGTGCACGATAGAAAGAAACATGCTGCCATGCTGAGATGAAAAAACCATTAAAGCCTGCTCTATTTCTACATCATTTAACCCAGTTTAGGGTAAACCATTGCGGTTCGCAGTTTGATTATTTGCTAAGAAAACACCAATAACATTGCTAGGCTCTTTGTCAATGATTATTAATCAGCTCCAATACGGATTGCACGTGTATATATGCCAGCACACATCCTAACTGCTAGAGAGCCTGTTGTCTGTTATTAGGGACAGCACTGTCACACCTTTCCTGGAAATCAAAGCCTCAATAAAAACACTCAAGCAGCATGGCCGATTAGTAATTAACCCAGCCGCATACCACATGGATACACAGGACCCATTCAGCCTACATCATTCACCAGCCATCAGGCATTTGGATTTTACAGTAAACTTCATTCCTTTAATCAGAATAAATTAAACCAGTTGTTTAAATACATCCCTGGAGCACTTAACATTTGGATTTGTTTATTTTGGTGTCCAGTTTCCAATGCAGAAAGTAGAACTAAGAGCAGATACCTTTCACACATTATCATTGAAGTGAGTAAATGATATTGACTCAGCCCATTACACAAAGTACATTATAGAATATTAGTTATATTACACAAGACATCTCATTCTAAAACTAAAGGTGACATTCATGTAAAGTTGGTCCTCCATTAACAGCGTCTACTCTTCTGGGAAGAGATGCTGGAACATTGTTGATGGGATTTGCTTTTCTTCAACCACAAGATGATTAGTGAAGTTGTGCAATTAGTCATGGCTTGAAGTTGCCTAGGTTAAAAAGTGTAGTGTACCTCCCCTTGTGTGTAGGTCATTATTGTTTTCACAGGAGAGGGCCTTTGCCAAAACAGTTGCCAGGGAGCATGGAATGAAGGCATGGAGTAATGGCTTTTCTTGACCTTAAGAATTGCCCTTGGAAATCCAGAGAAATCGTTCTTATGCTGATGTGTTGTTTCCAGAGAAAGTTTGAAACTTGGCATTGAGTAACCAAGTACATCCAGTTTCTATGGTTCAGCAGTTGATGGCCCCTTGTTGTTAATTTGAACACCCTACAACTTTGCAACTGAACATAATATATGTTTCTACTACATAATCACTTCGCTTCCAGCAGAAATCTGATAAAATTACTTGCTGTTAGAGCCGCACAGAGAGGCAAAAAGCCCTAGCACAGGCCATGCCATGCCATGGGAAGATGGCCTTACTGAAAGAATATCATTATTTGGGTCACATTAACATTCGATTTAGATGCTAACATATGCTTGAGGTACCTCACTATCACACTTGATCAGCTCAAGGAAGCAACAGTGACCAATCATCTTAAAAATAACATGCCATCCTGATCTAGTCAGTCTTATTAGACCATCAGAGTGGTGGGACAAGTAAATATACTGCCTCTCGCTGGCTACCTCTCAAACTTTGTCTATCCTGTAGCTGCACATTTTATTGCTCACCAGTTCATGCCAAGGAAGAGTTTGGCTATATTCTAGTCAAACTCACCCAAGCACATGGCCAAATTCACATAAGCATAGTCCAATTTAAGCATACAATGCTCCAATTTAAGACTAGGAAACAAGGAAAAAGACAATAAATAAAAAAAAACGTATAAAAACAGCTTAATACAATGATTTTCCAAACAAGTGAAGCCGAGCAATGGATATAACAAGGCTAGTTTTGGACTGTGCCCCATGATCCCTGTGGATGTGCATTCAGAGAAAGAAAGGCATAGTTCATAAAATACTCTGCATCTGAATCTTGACCAAGATCCCTTGCTAAGGTCCCACAAGACCTCCGAAACAAACAAGATAATATTGCATTTGGAATAAGCAGTGCATCTGCCAAGTTTCTTTTCCAGAATCTTTATTTTAACTGGAGAATGTTTCACCACAAAACACAGTTTTTTTGTTGAAATCATTCTCTTGTCGCCACAGAGTTTTCAAACATACATATATGCAAGGACATCATTCCCTAGACTCAGCAACTTGGGCTAAATACTGACACACTATCTCAAAACATATTTGAGTAGAAGGATTCCAGAAACATGGTTAACAGCCAATAGATGTTCAGTACATTCAGCCACCAATCATCATTGGTGGTTTTCTAAATGAAGAGTGACATACCATCTCCAATTTGATGGGTAGATTTTAAATATTGTGTATTGTTTGTTTACGCAACAATAAGAAGTTTAAAAACATCTTGTGCCCAAAACAATTTTGAATTGCATATTTAGGTATAGCTAGCAAACTACATTTGGAAAAAAGGAACAGTTTATGGCCAAACTAAGTAGTTGACAAGTTATTTAGGTATAGGAAGTGTGAACTACATTTAACTGGGTCTAAAGAAGAGCAGTTATCTCTTGTGAATGTTATATTTAAGGAATTTATGTAGGAAAAAGGGCAGAACCATTTTATTTTGGAGATCATATTGCTTTAAAAACCCATAGCCCACCATGCTTCCAAATAGCAGTTAGGTCCATATTTGAACAGATTTCTTCACAAATGCACCCCAATTCAGAATATGAAAAGTAAAAGTATTCCTCAGTAAAAGACAGTTGGTCCATGTATACACATTTCTGAGAGTCAAGGCTTAAAAAAAAAAAACGTTTGTGTTCTGTACATATATTTAGTTGAAAAATGTGTCTTGGCCAAAAACTAACTTTACATTGTCATATTATTTCAGGACTACTGCATGAAGAGGATGCTGAAGGCCATTACTACACAGCAGACTGCAACATATGGACTTTTTCTTTCACCTGGGGAGGGAAAATGTAAGACATTAGAATAACAATAATAATAATAATAAAAAATTCTACATATGCTATCACCACAACTTCAGCAACTTCTATTTTTTGTGGCCACAGAAGACCTTTTGAAAATGTCTCAATGTCTAAAACATTCATTTGTTTCGCATTGATTAATATCCGAGATCTTCCATACCCTCAGATATGGAGATTAATCTATATGATCCATTCGTACTAATTTAAGGTTGGTGTAAACAACTCTCTATTTCCCATCAGGTGTAAACTGGCAGGAAATATTTCCTTGTGTGATTTCATGTTGCTGCTACAGCTGAATTCATACAGGCAACTTCGGGCGACTATCGAAAACACATCGCCGCATGTGCATTAGCGCAGGCGACTTTTCGGGGAGATTGTCGCTCAGAAGACGGGGCGATTAGTCGCCAGGCGACAAAATCTCCCCGAATCTCCTCGTGTGAACTAACCCTAAGGAGGGAACAACTGTTTGTTTATGATTTGATTTCACGTTTATAATGCTATCCATACTATCTATCCACTGCACAATGGGCAATTTCTGGTCAAAGCAATAGCACCTTTACTGTGTTTATTCTATGCATGTGTACCCGCTAGAACTTGCCAACAACTCAGTACTTACCAATCCTTGCACACTTCCAAAATATGCCAAGGACTCTGAAATATGAAGAAAAAAAACAATACTGTTAAGTAATAATAATACTGAAAAGTAAATAATGAAATTGCATAGTACTCTCAAACATGTTTTCCAAGGAATAAGGTCAGGTTTTAGCGATGTATAAAAGAAACCTATTCATTCAACCAAATACATACATCTAATTCGTTAAGAGGTTTCCTTGTTTCATGATAATTTAGACAGCAAAGGCCATTCAAAGGCTTAAATAACAAATGTGTAGAAAAATGGATCTCTATGGACATACATACCAAAACACCATTTTTAACTGAACTTTAAAAAAAATAAATAAAGTGGATGCAATTAATAGGGAAATCATTTAAATTATTTATAAGTTTTCTGCATCCTACCCTTAGAGAAAATACATTGAGCCAGAAAGAGGCTGTTTCACCTGTTTATTTGTAATGGGAAACAAAATTCCCTCAAAAAATTGTCTTATTCACTACTGTACATTCTGATTTTACAGTAAAAGTGAAAACCTAGACATGTGTAGTTATCTCCCATTCTGTGAACTGTCATGCCAATGATAATTGGTTTATTGTTTGCCTGTTTTTGTTGTCTATTTATTAGGTGGATGTGTATTCTCATAGCGGACTGTTATGATTGAGTGTTTTGTCAGTGTTTCCCTTTTTCACTTTTGACAGTTTTTGTAAATCAGAACACGTCTTCAAAGAACTTCTTGTTTCTCTGTCTCATCGGCTGCTTTCCACAAAGTAGAAAAAAAATACATGTTATCCTTTAATTCACGGTTTCACAAACATTTTAAACCGTGACCCCAAACATACACTGTGCTTCTCTTCACAGGGGAAAGACATGAGTTAAAGACTAATCATTTTATAAATACTTATAGAAGGATAATCAAATTATTTTTGGAGAGTTAAAAAGCAACTAAATGTGGGGCAAACTGGCTAACATTTTTTTGCCAGTCTTATAAAAATGCCCATCATGTTTTCAGAGCACAAAACTAGTTTTATTTTTTTAAATGTTTTTTCTTTTCTACTAAAGAATTCCTGGCTATTGGAAATTGTTAAACTGTACTTTGGAAAAGTAATGACTGTAACTGCTTTAAATGAAAACCTGTATGCCTCAGTGCTCCTGAAGCATAATTAGTCACAGAAAAGAGTTATGTTTAGAGTTTATATTGTACACAGGTGAGGCACTTAGAGATACGGATATCTTAAATAGATCATAACATTGTTTTTGCACGAGCTTTATTATTTTGCCATAAAGGTACTTCCCAATGTTTTTTCATAATACACATACAAAATAGAAGATTAATATAAACTCCAATAGTGCTCAGAGGAGCACTCTAATAACGTTGTGGTCTTGCACCACCATTCATCTCTTGTTTTGAGAGTTATGTGATCAGTAATTACTGTAAGATACCACCCCCAGATCCCACGCACAAACACTGATCCTGCCAGATAATCTCATTCAGCTATGATTGCAACCCCATGATTGAACTGGCTTTTCTTGGACATATGTTTTCATCCAAGTGAATGATGTAGGCAAGAGCTGTCAAACTAAAGGATCAAAAAGAGATTTTGGCCAGTCTGAGAAAAAAACAACAACTGGGTTTTAGCCATGTATCTGAAAAAGCCAGGCAGCATAGCATTACTCGTTTCTTTCACAACAGGGTGAAAACATTCTCTGTTTAATCAAGAAATCCATGGCAATTGTCAACAAATTTTCATAAACCCAATATTTTAATGCACTTAAAGCAAACATTTTCTGACATCATTCTCAATTATTGTACATTACATCAGAAGGTGTGAAATAGTTTTCAGTATGTTTAAACATTGATTGGAAGCAGCAGTTAAAAGTTTCCCCCTAATTAGAGCCAATATCACAACATCACATTTTAATCACAATTAGAGCAGTGTACGCAAGATTAAATAATCTGTACTATGTTTTTCACTTTGCTGCCATGTCTGTGGTTGATAAGGCCCAGTCTACTCATTTTTTCCTGAGGTTGAGGCCAATGTCACAAAGTGTCTCCAATTTAATTATTTGCAAAATGTCTGTAAGCACCAGCAATGTTGTTTTTCAAACTCAAAAAAATGCTCATGTTTCCAGGTTAAACAGCAGTATTGCTAGCACTTTCATACATTTCACAGTTAACTATGTGGAAGACAGGAGTAAGTGATTTTAGAACTTTTTACACAACACTGAAAAATGCAGCAAGCCAAATGCCATATAACCACCTGGCTAACTAAAACCTATTTTAATTAGTAAACTATTTTGGTGTGGCTGTCACATTAGTCAAGCAAAATGAAATTTAATTAGACTATATAAATTATTTGAATCTTGTTTCCTTCAGTCTGGGATTTCAAAATTATAGCAAGCAGGCAGCAGCCATTTTGTGCACACTGTTATTAAGACAAGCCTTGCATCATCTCAGAATATTGTTTGTGCACCAGAATGGGGGACCTGATGTCCATTCTCATGCCCTGGCTACACAATTAAATGGTAAAGAGAACGGGGGAATATGTGGAGAGCAGTGACATCTAGGAAGCGCTGAATTGAAAGTGAAAGTTATTGTCCAGGGCATAGAGGGGTGGCAGACAATATTTGATTGGCAGCTGCGATTTTTAAATGAGCTTACAACAGCTATGAATGCTTTAATAAAAAATAGAAATTGGATTTCATGTTTAATTTGCAAAGGACTTTTATTATACAGATTTTTGTGTCTGGGTGACAGGTCCACATTAACATTTTTTTTTTTTTTTGAGGAGTGCAAATAAATTCATTCAAATAAATTAATTGTGTCAGCTTACAGAGGAGCCGGAAGATGGACGTGTGGAACTTCGCTGGAAGAATCTGCGCCGAGGGGTAAATATGGAGTATGGGGGCATTTCCCCGGGGGGAGGGTAGTTAGCCTGGGGGGATGAGGGAGGGAAGACTACCTGGGGTGGGGGTATGGGTTTTTTTACCCACATATTGATTTCTCCTTTAAGTGTTAAGGTGAAATTCTAAACATGAGACTAAATCAATAAATTGTTCATAGCACAGAGAATAGTTTATGCTGATCTCACATTTCCATTGGATTTTGACTAATATAACCCTAGCAAATGTATTCATATTTCTCTTCACTATTTACCCATAAAGCCTTATACAACATATATGTTTTAATTATAAATTTGTCATCTTACCCGGTTTTATTTTTATCTAGTAAATTGGGGACCAGGGAACGCAGGTAAGCACAGGTACATATTAACAGGAGAATCACTATCAGCAGGCTCTGGAAATTAAAAATGGCAGACTGTGGAAGAGAAAACAAAAGATTCAAATTAATAACAATAATAAATAGCATACCATTTAATCTCATATTATACCTGCATATTGTGAAATTAGCCAATTGCAAAAAAAGGTGTGTTTTGGAGGGTAGTTAGGAGCAGCTGGAAGCCATTACTGCAAATTAACCTCATCCTATAAAAGTATTTAGTGTTGAAATTATAAACTAGCAATGGTGACCATGCATATCATCTTTCACAACAGATGAAATCTGAAGTAATGAATAGGCTCTCTTTACTTGCGGAGGTTAAATTAAAATACAAATGTCAGATCCCCCTAGGCCAGGTCACCCAGACAGTGTGCAATAGATGAGTTGCAGGTATATATTAAGACTTCTGATCAGATAAAAAGACTCAAGGGAAAACAGCGATCACTTTGACTTTGACTGGGCTTGACCTCATTCATAAAGCAGGGAAAGCTTGAGATTGAATTTAACCATCTCATATGCTCTGAAGACAAAACATTCAAATTTGCCTCAGGCTTTAGTTGGAAACATTAATACACTTAATACCAAAGAGCTGCTTTCGGGATAACTTGGTTCATCTGATAGAAATTCTACTCCAGAGTAGGACATACTGCATATTAACATATCAAACTTTCACTGAAAGCCAGGCATGTGAATGGATGTTGTGGATGAGTAAAACATGAGCAATGGGCATTTTGATATTTGCTCAGTCTACAAGAAGAAAAACGGTGAGTAAAGGTTTCTGGAGGCTGTTTAGTCTGATATAAAAGTGAATGTTAGCAAACCAGAGTGAGAGAATCCCCTACTGTGTCATTAGAAACATGAAAACTTTTTTTTACAGCAGCTAAATAAGAGGAAGTATGTGATAAAGAGGTGCCCATATGTTACTGCTTTTTTCATTGGCCTGTGAAGGTTTATTAGTTAGGATGAGTTAAGCGCTAGTAAAATGCTATTCTCAATGCTTTTTTTTTTTGGCAAACCAAAAGCAGGATGGTTATTCTAGAGTTAACAAAATTGCAAAAAAAAAAAAAAAAAACAGTACAGAGGGAGATATTAAAAAGGTGATGATAGAAAAAAAAAAAAAAAAATTATATATATATATATATATATATATATATATATATATATATATATACACACACACCATTTGTAATGGGCACACACACAGAGAGTAACTAATTTATTTCCCTAGATGCGAAAGTTGATTAAAAGGAGGAAATGCTGGCTGATTACCTTACAAATAAAAACAAGTCCTAAACGTTCTCCCTTTCATGTCTTAAAGCAGCACAGGATATTAAATGTGCATGTGATTGTATAATGTGCATTGCAGCTATAACATAATACTTCTGTGCATTACAGAATTTATAATGAGGTCCAGACATCTGTCATTAAAGGCAAACTTTAACATAGGACTTGGTGCAAAACCAGACAAGGTTCATTCATAAAAAACTGCATCAAAAATACGAGCGGGATAATTTATCAAGGGTCAGTACATTTTACAGAGTGGTAACCACAGTTAACGCTTGGTTACATTTTATAAAGCCTTTCAGATTTAAACTATTTATTTTACCAGTCCTTCTTGTACATACACACACTGGGGTCTCAGGGTTCAGATGGGTGATGGTGAACATCATTGCTCCACAGAGCAGAATGGCTCAAAGCAGTTCAACACATACTAGCATATTAACACAGGTAACTTATCTGACAAATGTGTCTTTAAAAAAATGTCTGATAGGAAAATATCAAACTGCTATTTTTGATAACTAAGTCCGTCCCTAAGAAGGAAAAAATGGACATACCAACATACAGTTCAGTTTACTCTCCCTGTTTGATATGTACAGTCCTTGCTTTATAAACTAAATGATTGAGTTTACAGATCATATTTGGAGCTGTTTTTGCAAATGGCCCTAGGGAATAACAGGGACAAACCTCTGCAACAAGATTATAAAGAGAAACACCATAAAATAGGTCTAGCACATCAACTATCGTGTAGAACTGTGCGCACAATTATACGTCTGTCAACTCCTGTGGGAACCCACTCAAAATTATTTGCACAGTTACAAAACATATAAAACAAATATAGGGATAAAAAAAACAGCAGAAGCATTGGACAGTTTGCTAGGCTTCTTATCCACACCCCAATATTTTAGTGTATCCCTGACATCTAATCCCTTCTATCCAGGTTAAACACTATCTCCATCCTGAATACCCACTTTCATAATCAGCAGCCAACAAGAAAACACATCTTTAGCAATTCACTCACATATCATGCCTTTGCCCATAAAGGGATTTTAGGAGATTCCCACAACTAGGGGTAGTAAGTTGATTATGCCCTGTACCATGTCAGCTATTATATAAATAAAATAAAAAAGTACTACGGACATGATTTACAATAATACAACACAGACTATATGCAGAAAAGGATTATTTCAACCTGGGAAATTACAGTATTTTTAAAAAGCCAAAAAAAATGTAAATAAGTGGTAGTGGCATAAATCAGCTCAGTAACAACTTCCAAAGGAAATAATGAAACCGTCTAATCTAGAGAATTCTCGAAGTTTCCCGTTTTATCTTTAGGCTGACTTGCTATCTGTTGGCTGCTTTAAAGAGTCTTAGAAGAACAGGTTTTATCTTTCATTTCCCTATCACCCTTATTGTAACTTCTTTGCTCCGTCTCATGGAATCTTCTCCCACTTTAGATTTGAATGTTTTTATGGTGCAGGAAGTACCACGGGTTCTTATCCTGACAACAGTCCATAGGAAGCAGCGGTTTTAGGTGTCATGATAAGGCACTCACATTTTACAGGAATCTGTGATACTTTCCATAATTTCATGGTTTATTCCCACATGATTTCCTATTCCAAATGGATATATAGATATATACACACACACACGGGTTTTAGATTTTCAACTATTGATTTAGTCTTATAGTTCATTTTTAGAGAAAAACTTTACTTAAAGGAAAACTATACCTCCCACACAATGCAGGTCTCTATAAAAAGATATTGCATAAAACAGCTCATGTGTAAAACCCTGCTTCATGTAAATAAACCATTTTAATAATAAAATACTTTTTTAGTAGTATGTGCCATTGGGTAATACTAAAAAGAAAATTGCCATTTTAAAAAAATAAGGGCCACCCCCAGGGATCGTGTGATTCACGGTGCACACAAACACACCAACTAAACCATACTTGTTAGGTCACATGATCCTATTAACAGACAGAGTTCTGTCTTTTTCCACACTTCTTCCTGTTACAGTTAGAGTTGTAGTAGGTCAGGTGATCTTTGAGGCAGCACACAGACCATCACAAAATGGTGGTTCAAGACAACAGATGTAAAAAGGCAGTTTTTACTTAAAAATATATTCCAGTTTGGTAAGATTCTCTCATATGCCACCTAATTAGATATAAACTAGCTGATGCTTAAGTATTCATTTTGGGAGTATAGTTTTCCTTTAACACTTTAGTGTCCTTTCCTTTTTGTTAGTTTTTTGGTTTTGTGTAAAACCTGAATGTTTGTCCTTTATTAATTGATAAGTTATGACTCTAGCATATCCATTGTAAGCAGATTAGTTGCCCAAGGTAAATTTGCTCTACCATGGACAAAAACTCCTAGAAATGCTTTCCCATCAGCATTAATGTAAGACGCTGGTGGGAAAACATGCGCATTGCATATTAGCCCCAAAGTCTCTTTTTGGGAGAAGATGGCGCCTGTGAGCTCCGTGGACAGGACCTGCGCAGAGGGGTGAGTAACAAGTTAGGGACATTTGCCAGACGGGACAGGTAGGCCAGGGGGGAGGAGGGAGGGCCAACACAGGGGAGGGTTTTTGCGCCCAGGGAATTTCCTTTAAAAGAAATCTATACCCCCCAAACAATGTAGGTCTCTATAAAAAGATATTGCATAAAACAACTCATATGTAAAATCCTGTTTCATGTAAATAAACCATTTTCATAATAATATACTTTTCTAGTAGTATGTGCCATTGGGTAATCATAAATAGAAAATTGCCATTTTAAAAAATAAGGGCCGCCCCCTGAGATTGTAGGATTCACTGTACTGTATGTTAGGTCACATGAGCCAATTAACAGACAGAGTTGTGTCTTTTGCTTCCACACTTCTTACTGTTACAGTTAAAGTTGAAGTATTACTGGCCAGGTGATCTCTGAGACAGCACAGAAAGCATCACGAAATGGTGGCTCAAGGCAAGAGATGTAAAAGGGCAATATTTACTTAAATATTTATTCCAGTTTGGTAAGATTCTTTAATATGCCACTTAATATGATATGAACTGTTGCTTAAGTGTTCATTTGGGGGTTTTCCTTTAACGGCATTTGGGCACATGCAATTCATACATTTTTCAAGAGCTATATGAAGCGAATTATGACATTACATGGTGCAACAAATCCCAAAGAACTTGTTTTTAAGTTTAAAGATAGACCAGTAACGAAGAATTTCTTTATACAAAAAAAGTCATTATTTAATTTGAACAGAAATGGGATGCCGCTCTACATTTGATTCAACAGGGCCGAGTAGAGAGAGGAATGTGATGTACAATGAATGTCTAGGACTAGCAGAGAAGACATTATAATGAAATATCTGCTAAATAGTAAAAGTCAAAAATGATTATAGACGAAAATAGCAAAGGGACCAAATCAATTATTCTTTGACTATTTGCTGAGAAATTCAGGGTAAAGATTTTATAAATAGATATTGCACATTAACCCACATAATAAATGTAATCTAATTAGCATAATGCCATTCAGGATCTGATATGATCATGCTGAGCACTTGATATCCTCCTATTTGTTACTCACCCACTTAGATTGTATACACTTGAGGGAAATGGCCTCCTCCCATGTCTTACTAACACTTGCCACTTAATTTTGAATGAAATTATTTATTGCACCGTACTGACTTGCGTACATTCTTAAATTAAATTATTACATGCTGACAGGAATAATTTTTTCGCGCAAAAGACAAAACTTGTCCATTAATTGGTTTATGTGATCAAACACATATGTGTGGCCTTGGTTTGTTTGTGTGCACTGAGAACCATAAGATCTCATGGCAATTTTCTATTTAGGATTACCCAATGCAACAAAAAAACTAAAAAAAAAGTATGTTTTTATAAAAATGGTTTTATATAACAGCCGTTTCATTGATGACAAAGGAAATGAAGCAGATGAAAAGTATGTCGTAGCTACTGAAGATAATCCAATATTTCTGAACCCTGCAAGTCATGAGGAAGTAGGAAATATGGCATTTACTGTCAACTGTAAAAACAAGGAAATTGTGGAAAAACACCTTTGTATATTTGTGACAGAGTTAAAGGAACAGAGCAAAGTAAGCATTTTAATTTATTCATATATCCCATGAGAGCCGGCAGCAGATGCACAAGTCTGAATCTTGCTTGTCAACACAATCACTAATGTTAGTAAAAGATTATGGCAAAGAAGTACTATTTTTAGGATGCTACTCTTATCTGCATAGTAACACACTGTGAAAAGTAGTTGGAAAAGCTTAATTATATAGGAAAATAGACCCTGGGGGCTTATTATAGATTAAGAATCTTCTTTGGGAAAAATAATCACTTTATGCACCTAACAGCAGTTCGGTAGACACTGATTTAGCTGCTGGATATAAAGAATATCTACTTAAACCACAGTTTGGGTATGTTATATTGTAGCAATAAAGTTTTATTTCAATAACCTTTTATCATCAGATATAGAAGCTGGAAATCTGCTTGCTTAAATTGGCCATACTGAGCCACTCCTGAATAAGCCTGCAGTCTACTGAAGAAGGATCTGTGGTTATTGTAGTTTGACCAGCCATAATTTACAATAAGTGAATTAAGTAAGATTGCACGTGTCAATCGTTTTTTACCATAGTATTAAATGTATAGGAAGGTGCACACTCTGTTTTGGTTACATGGACAGCCAAAAAAAAAACAACCAAATTGGTTAACCACTTGCATGGTAAGTGTCCAGCTTAAAGTGATATTATTGAAAATATTAATGTACATCAAAAGTTACCTATAGTTCATGTTGATCGGTTTTCACTGATAGGGCTGCTTTTGTAAGATATTGTTACTTGAAGTTCCGAAACCTGACTGTTTTGTTCCGAAACCTGACTGTTTTGCCAAGCTGACTGTCCCTTCTCAACATGTCAGTTAGAGTTTCTAATGCTAACAGACTGCTGAAGCTCAAATATGGCAGCCCCCTTATAGAGGAACGTGGGGGATCAGATGGGTAATGTTAAAGAATCTGCAAATACTTTTTTGGCAAAATTATAGATAGCATTCAAAGACAATGTTATGATAGATGGAAAAATGTTTTAATTTCTGGTGTCAGTATCTCATTAAGAACTGCAGTTTCTAAACCTTTAGCAAACAGGACAAAACCACAATCTAGATTTACAGACAAATATCTAACAAAACTTGCAAAGTGCAAACTCAATAGAAAGGCAGCTAAATTTAAAAGAAAACTAACACTCTATAGACTTAATATAAAAGTTCTCATGCATAACTGTGATCACCAGTTAGAGAGAAATATTCCAACAGAAACTATAATTAAAACCAGGTTAGGTACACTCTATGAGTTAGTTGCAAATATTTTGTTGCTGAATTGCACAAGATTTCTGGCATTATTTAAAACGGGTAAGTAATTCACTACTTTCCCAGCTTAAAGGCCAAAGATAAAACAAAATTACTACTGGGAGATGAGAGGTTTACTAAACGTAGAGATAAGTAAATTATGGCCAACTCTTTCTCATCTTTGTTAAAAGATTGCTCAAGCACTAAAAAAAAAAGTTTTTTTTTGGTCAATCATTTCCTTTAAATAATTTGTATTTTTAAATCACCAAAGCAATTCAGTAGCAATTTATGAATACTATCTACAGTTTCTATAAAACAATTATCTGGGTTTAAAACGCTTCCAAATTTTTCGATTTAAAAACAAATATAAAATAGACAAAGCAATTAAAATGTATAGCTGTAACATCTGCATATAATTAAGCTGCCTATAATGAGGTATCTGAAATAAAGTCTTTCCAACATGCTTAGCAACATCCCTAATGAGTAAACCACTATTGGAGTCAACATTTTTCCAGGTCCGCAACATTCTCCATAAAATCCAGTCTTACCATAGTTATTTCTTATTTTATAAAGACAAAATACATGAATAATTAATATTGAAAAAGCTAGCATCAATACAGGTTGGAATATAAATAATCTCAGTGGGTCTTTTCATTTTTTTTTTTTTGCAAGTAGCCTAAAAGATGGACGCAAGTGTATATGTATTGAACCCTTATGCAGAAAAAATCCAGGTCAAAAGGATTCTGAATATGAGTCTATAGCCGTATACTCTGATTTATACACAAACAAAACACAAATACTATAGGGGATACTATACCCCAAACTAGGATATAGGATGTCATGGTCCCTGCCATATAAAAGCACAAGAATACATGTCATGGCACTCAGGTGTGGCTGCTTAGATCCCTATGAATTACAGCATGGGGCATCATCTGTTAAAATGCCCAGGGAAATGTGTAAACCCTACACAAAGGTCCAATTTATTAGATTTTCTCCGTTTCTCAGTAATCATTTGCCCGAAAAACAAATTTCCACCCCTAACATAAATAAGGTGGCACACTTACTAGTGTGCAAATTTTCAGAAAATCTTAAGTAAGTAAATGGTTACGAGAGAAATATAGTGAAATTCCTCTTGCTGTAAATTCTTAGAGAAAACTCACTAATGTATTTTCCCAATATAATTATAGTGGGGAAGATTCTCCATAAGAAAGAAAATGGCAAATTATCCTTAAGGAGAGGATGTTGATTATGAGTTGCAAAAGTGGCTGCTCTATCTTTACAGTAGAAGTTTGACAAACCTGCAACTGGAGAAATTTCTCTTGGCTAAAATGTGTTCCTGTACTCTTTAATTGATGAATTGGTAAATATTTACAGCTTTGCAGTGGAGAAATTTCACCTTCCAAAAGATGGGAATGTTCACCAATGCAAAGTTAATTTACCAAAACTTGTCGTACTCTCCTTTTGCAAATTGGTGATGTTGTGAATATGTATTTCTTTTGTGAGAAATTTTAACTTTTGCCCTAATAACTATAAGCCGTTTGTTGATAAAATTTGCCTGGAAAAGGTTAAAGCACATGGACACTGGTACAACAGCCCTTAAAGAGGTGGTTCATCTATAAGTTAACTTTTAGTATTTATTAGAACGTCAATTCTAAGCAACTTTTAATTTGCTCATTATTTATTGTGGATATATATTTTTTTAAATTATTTGTCTTTTGTTTTTTTCCAGCTTTCAAATGGGGGTTACTGACCTCATATAAAAACAAATGCTCTGTAAGGGCAGGAGCACACGGGCAGATTCAGGGAGATTTAGTCGCCTGGCAACTCTTCTGCGGGGCGACAATATCCGCGAACTGCCTTCCGCCTGCTATAATGAGAAAACACCTGCGTTGCTGCATTCGCAGCGCTTTGATTTCCGAAGTCGCCCGAAGAGTGCATTGACGCAGGCAGTTTCCCGTTATAGCAGGTGGAAGGCAGTTCAGGGAGATTGTCGCCTCGCAGAAGAGGCGATTAGTCGCCAGATGACTACATCTCCCCGTTCGCTCCTGCCCTAAAGCTACAAATGTATTGTTATTGCTACTTTTTCTTACTTTCTTTCTATTCAGGCCCTCTCCTATTCATATTCCAGTCTCTTATTCAAGTCAGTGCATATTTGCTAGGGTGATTTGGACCCTAGCAATAGGATTGCTAAAATTTGTAGATTTGAGAGTCACCGAATTAAAAGCTAAATAACTCAAAAACCGCAAATGATAAAAAAATAAAAACCAGTTACAAATTGACTCATAATATTCTCTACATCATTCTGCAAGTTAACTCAAAGGCAAACAACTCCTTTAACCTTAAAAATATGCTCTAAGACAAAGCTAAGTAGAATACAGATATGAAACAACTACTACAATATTAAATATAGCAAACTGTTCAGTATTATATCACATCACTATAACATGTCTCTAACGGAGAGCATAAAGTCACATAATGTGGTCTAGAGGTACTTTGGTCACCCAATTATTAGCAACTGATTTGAAAAAACTACCTACATTTTATTTTTAAAAGTCCAAAGACTCATTACTAAGTAAAATAACTAAAAGAATCAATCAACTAGCTGCTAAAAAACTGAGTGAGCATACAATCCATGACCCAGGGTGAGCTTGCAGCTCCCACAGTGACATCTGGCAAATATTTCTTTCATTTCTGCCCCCTCATCCTTCCTTTGCTTCCTGCTTTCGTGAGATCTCAAATGCCAATAAATGGTACACAAGCAGAAAAAGTAGTAAATAGCTGGATGTAATTAAAAAGTATACATAAAAAGACATTACCCACTGGATTTTGTCTAGTCAAATATACCTTTTATAATTGTAAACCCCATCATTTTGTACAGGATCCCAGATAAACATATTTGCATCTGGGGACCACAAGTTAACAGGCTTTGAATTACCAAATACTGCTTTCTATAACACAGCATTTGAAATAAAGTAGTTGTGGTTGGATCAAAAGAGCAGAAAGTAGTGATGCACCGAATGCAGGATTTGGGTCAGAATTCGGCCAAAACCAAGTGCCTGGCCCAACTGAATCCAAAAAAATCTTGTGACTTTTCGTAAAAAGAATGTGCTGTGCGCGGTCCTCTTTCACCGTTTCTTGTCCTATTTGCATATGCTTTCATTAGTTATGTAAAGCTGGACAAATATGGGCAGATTTAAACTGCTAATTCTACTCCTTCAGATTGAGTTAACAGTCTCTCTGCCATTACAAGCCATTCCGGACAGACATCTAGGCAAAAATCCGGACAAATTTGACCTTATGTAAGGACCCCAACCAGTGGAGCATTGATGCGGCCTCTCACCCAACGGGTTTGCATAGACTGGGCCAATGATTGGATTTGCCCATGCATGAAATGGCCAAATAAGATAAAGCTAGAATTATGTTGAGATCAGCTCATTTGAGACCTTACCAAATGAGCGAATATTCATATGTTTGGTTATCTAAACAGGAGTTGGATCTTGGCCAGGTTTTTTAAAGAGTTTTTATCAGCTGGAAAGAAGCACTATTTTAGGACACAGAGCTAACTTATCTGTTGTGTAAACCTGTGTTTTTTTGCACTATTCAGCTTGAATATATACTTCCAACTGCAAGCTCTACAGGTCAGGGATCTCCTTCCTACTGTGTCTTATACCACATAGCACTTTAAGCTATGTGTCCTCATATGAGCTCTGTGTATATTTATTGTATTTATTGTCTGGCTTGTCCTCCCTGTGTGTATTTATATATTATACTTTTATTTATATTGCACTGTTATGCACTGTACACTGCTGTGGCTTTACAAATAAAGTTATACATACATAGTACTTAAATGCATATAAAACAAATGCATTTTTAGGTGTTACTGTTCCTTTAATACAATGTATGTAGCATAAGGTACCTTCTCTTACCACACAGCTTTTACTTCTACTCATATATACAAATAATAATCACATGTATAAATGGCTTTATGTCTGGTCTGGGCTTGATTAAGCAGTCCAGTGCAAGCAAAGCCAAACTGGTCCCTTTTTTGCCCATATCAGCATCAGGTCAAAAACAGCACCACAGAGCATTGAAAAAGCAAATTATTCATTTTAATCAGCCTAGTACAGTAACCATACAGGTGGTCAAATTGATGACCTTTGCTGACCCTAACCTGTCCTACATATAACCCTGCATGCAACCCACCAATCTCGAATGTTGAAAAAGAAGGTGAGGTGGGGCCACAGCAAGTATATAAATTTAACGTGGCATCGATGGACGATTTAAAGAATCTTGTCGAAGGAAAGCAAGAGCACGGTGGGTAATGTCACCTGCTTGCAACATGCACAAAAATAAAAAGTTAACCTCAAACTGTCCGTGAACCCTTGGTCCCGGCTCTGGCTGTATACCACTTATTTTACCTCCCCATTTCATCTGTACGCTCTTCACCAGTGACCTCAACTGTTTATTGATACTCCTAGCACTTATGTATTTATTTTGTCTTATTTATAATAACTATATCCCTGGCTTGTGTTTGCTCCTTGTGCAAGCACTGCATTTACTTGTGGTGCTATATAAAGCTTGATAAAAGGCCGCACGGCCTGAAACGTTGCTTTGATGCCCTAAAGCATTAATAAAGGCTTTTTAATAGGAAGAATATTGTGTGGTGCTGATCCAGACGTTCCCATTTGTGAAAAGTGGCCACTGAAGAACGTGCACTACCCCTATAAAGAACGACAATCATTGTGCTGACTGCTTGTTTGCTATATAAAGATATACAATAAATATATGTAGGTAGAATTACCCTGTATGCATGTAGCATTGACACAGAACCTTACAAACAAATTGATCATTCTTCAAATATGAATTGCTGTATCCTCGGAAGCCAGTTTGGCGAATCACGTCAGTGAGGACGCAGTCGCTCTGAATTTGCGGAAGCGTGTCAGCGGTATGCGCATTGGACTCTAAGGGACGGCGAGGAACCGAAAGCGCAATACGGAACGCACAGGACACTTTTTTTCAATGCGGTTTGACATCGGATGTTTGTGAGTGTGATTTTAATTATTTATTACACTTGTGAAAAACGCTTCTGCATGTCCATTTATCTCTCCACATTTAGCGGATAAAGAAGAAGCCTCAGAACAGGAAGAAATAGATTTTAACCAACGACTTCCTTGTCTCACGTCTAGTGAGTATAATATACCACTGGGGGCACTAGGACTATAGCGGTCGGTTGCTACACCACCACCTCCTTAGTAACGCGCTCACACTGTGGGAATCACTGCACACAGCACTTTATGCTCATAGAGCTAATGTAATTGGTGGGGATTTTATGATTTCACGGTTCCAAAAGTGTATTATATTCAATCACGGATTGCTTTGTTAAATAACTTCTCACAGAGAAAGTAAAAAGTGGTGAACAAATGTTATAAATAAACCGAGACTCGGTTTATTTATAAATAATGCACTATATAAAACTTTATGTTATCTCCCCCTCGATAAACTTTGCTTTTTTGAGGGATACAGCAATTCATATTTGAAGAGTGCTTTATAATGGGCGGGAAGAGAGCCGGATTGCTGGAATTTGGGAACACCATAGCTAGGGTTGCCACCATTTCTGGAAAAAAATACCGGCCTTCCTATAAATGTATCTTTTTTCCCTATTAATAACATTGGCAACAACCGTCATTTATACCGGCCAGGCGGCAACCCTAACCATAGCTCCGGGATTCAAACTTTTATTTTTAAACAAATCGATCATATCAGTTCCTGTGGGGCTTAAAAGGGAACCCCACCCCCATTTATGAAAACATGGGACGTAAATTATAAATAGATTTTATTATTATATTATGAATGGATATAAATTATATTTCTAATCAACTTTCCAATATACATTCAATATTTGTATTGGTTATAAAGTTGTTTGTAAATGTAATGCAGTGCACTTCTGGTTCTGACTCCTGAAACAAGAGAACAGAAAAGGGCTAAAACAAATGCTTTCAATGGTAACTGCATTTACAAGTACCAGTGAAACAATTGATAAACTGCAGTGACTTGTATAGTGGAAAGTTCCTTCTATTTTGCAAACACGTACTGTTTTGCCTGGAACTCCCCTTGGAAAACAGATTTACTAGAGAAGTCCCATATGGAAACACTGCAGACATGAAGCTCTTGCACAGCTCTCACAGAAGCATTAACCACCCTCCCTTCAAGCTACATTTTTGCTTTCAATTAACTATAATGTCGCAGAATGACGCTGCCCTGAGTTGTGTTATCTGTATTTAGAGAAAGCGCTCCAGCTGATACCCAGCGATTACCAACAAGACACGTAAATAAAGAAGCAGACCTGAAGCTAAACAGCCGCACAGGCAGAGAACACCAGACTATACAAATTAAATAATATCGGCTTGTCAGTAAAACTCACCATGATTAGCTTCTGCTCAGCCACATCACACTTCCTGCTTAAAAAAAAAAGAAAGAAAAACGTCACCTCCGCTCATCACTGATTGGATGAAGCGTATTAGCCGCTGGAGTCACGTCTGTTGCTAGGGGAGGTGATGTCACGGAGGTTCTCTCGCTTCCTATTGGCGCGTTTTATTTTGCGGCAAAGAAACCCGGAAGTAGCGAGGGAATTCCTTCATAGAGGTAGGATACAATGGTGGGCTTGAGCATGGTTATAGTTAGTATAATCTGAATGGAAGCTGTAGTGCATGCTATTGTACTGGAGAGGTTTAATAGAACAGAAAACGGAATCGGTAGTTTATATTTACGTCCCCAGCGTGTGCCTTGAGTCCTGCAGGTGTAGCGGGTGTCAGTGATAGGATAATAATAGAATTCTGCAGAAATAAACCTGTTTCGTATGAACCAGGTTTCTTTTCTACCTATTGGGCTTCTTTGTACCTTTATTTTTATTCTGACTAACTGCACAGAAGCATTGATTGAAGTACAGCACCAAAAAAAGACTTTTGTGGATAAAAATTGCCTTTATTAGAACATTGGCAGGACCTGGATAAGCGACGTTTCAGGCTACACAGAGCCTTTTTTCAAGCTTGAAAAAAGGTTCTGTGTAGCCTGAAACGTCGCTTATCCAGGTCCTGCCAATGTTCTAATAAAGGCATTTTTATCCACAAAAATCTTTTTTTGGTGCTGTACTTCAATCAATACTTGTGAAAAGGATTGGAAGGTGGCCAGTCAGGGTACGTGCACCAGGATCTATAAATTGACAAAGTTTGGGAGCTGATTCTACTATACAAGCATAACTGTACAGAAGCAGCAGGAAACCAGTGTTCACGATTTATTCTATAAAAATGAAGGTAGAAATTGCTTTATTGCTGTGACCATCAAAGGGGGATATCGACACTGAAAGCAAATGTAATTCTAAGCAACTTTTCAAAATACATGAAATAAAAGATGGCTGTGTTTGTTCCTTCTGCACTCCTTGCTCAAAAGGTCAATCCCATACTGGTTTCAGTAGCAATCAAATAATGTGAAAACTATTTTTCCCTTAAAATTACATTTTCTTTTACTAGGCAGAAATTGTAGTTTTGGATTTCATTCAGAATCAGAATGCTTGGGACTTGGGGTTTTTTCGGATAATGGATCTTTCTTTAATTTGAATCTTCATACCTAAAAGGGATACTGTCATGGGAAAACATGTTTTTTCCAAAACACATCAGTTAATAGTGCTGCTCCAGCAGAATTCTGCACTGAAATACATTTCTCAAAAGAGCAAACACATTTTTTTATATTCAATTTTGAAATCTGACATGGGGCTAGACATTTTGTCAATTTCCCAGTTTTCCCAGCAGAGTCACAGAGTTTCATTAAAGACAGCTGTTAGAATTGATACAATAGTTGTTAATATTCTACAGATGCTGCTGAGAAATGTATCAACTAATTATTTCAACTAAATGTAGCAAATTGTAACAATTCAGACGCTCCTGGATCACTGAGTTGCCAGACAGACACTAGAGACATGAACAGTGAACTTTAAACTTTAAACTTACATTTTGGGAAAACTAAAAAATAAATGATGGAAAGCAATTGAAAAAAGTCTATGTTTATGGTAAAAAATCTGAAAACAACTAAAATGAAAAAAAATGTTTGGAAGGTGAGCAACCTCTTTAATTTCTGTGGCCATTTTTGAAGAAGAAAGTTTGTCCATGCTAGTGAGCTTGACCTGTGACCATCGTTTTTCCTTGCTGCTGTAGTTTGTGTGGTTCTGAATATATTGTCATTTTTCAGTTTTCTGTGAACATGATTTTCACCAATACACCTATATTTCAGGCAGATACTCCTTGGTCTCTTTGGATCTGTTAGTTGCCTTGTTGCTTTAAAAACTCACATTAAAGTCTGTATAGTTCTTTTTATAGTTTACATATGCGGCTTATGGACAGGCAACCAAACATGACTCACCAGTGCAGCTGCCTTTGTAATCTTAATTACTGAATCTTTATTCTTGTTAAAATGACTGTCATTTTGTCCAGCTTTTGAATTTTTGTCAAAAAAGTTTAGATATGCCCTTTTCTTAAATTTTCTTAAGCTTTTTTCTATTCTTTATGGTACTTTGTACCTCTGCCTGATACTTATTTCATATACATATTACCATCTGATTAGTAGAATAGTAGATTATTAATAATTATTATTAGCCTAATGATATCATTAATCCAGATATTACGGCATTACATTAATATTTAGTTTTGTTACAACACTTCATGTTTTGTTTTTGTCGCTCATAATAAACATTAAATAAACCCAATAGGCTGGTTTTGCCTCCAATAAGGGTTAATTATATCTTAGTTGGGATCAAGTACAAGGCACTGTTTTATTATTACAAAGAAAAAGGAAATAATTTTAAAAAATGTAGATTATTTGGATAAAATGGCATCTATGGGAAATGGCGTTTCTAAAAAACTAGAAAAGGATATAATCATTATACCAACTATATTCTATGAATCATGACTGGACATAGAATAATAAAGTATATTGAAGACTAAATTCACTTTCACCATTTGATAAATACGCCTTCAAAAATCCCATAGAAATGAATGGACTCTAATGGACTGTGGTGATCTCTAATGTCACTCTTTGATAAATATACCCCTATAACTGTATGCAGTCAGTAACATGCATAGTACTTTTTCTGGCCCTGATCAGACTCCTATTTGGCATTTTCTTCCCTGACTTATTTAGACAGGAATTTGTATACAATATATAGCAATATAGAAATATTCTGCTAAACAATTTGTGCTTGGGATCTTATACTGAGGCCCATTTATCAAAGGTCGAATTTCAAATTCATGAGAGTTTTTTAAAATTAGAATATACTCACAATTTGACCGGGATGTTATTTAAGAAAAACTTATAGGTGCACATTTACTAAGGGTCGAATATCGAGGGTTAGTTAATCCTTGAATTCGACCCTCGAGGTAAAATCCTTTGACTTCGAACATCGAAGTCGAAGGATTTACTGCAAATCCTACGATCGATCGAAGGAAAAATCCATCGATCTAAGGATTTTCCTTCGATCAGAAAAAGCTTAGAAAACTAATGGGGAAGGTCCCCATAAGCTAACATTGTAGCTCGGTAGGTTTAAAGTGGCAAAGTATGTAGTCAAAGTTTTTTTAAAGAGACAGTACTTCGACTATCGAATGGTCGGAGTCGAAGGTCAAAGTACCCAAAAAAAAGTCAGAGTTTTTTTCTACGAATCCTTCACCCAAGCTTAGTAAATGTGCCCCTAAATGTCTAATATTCGATCGAATGTTTCCAACCCAAGAATAAGAATTGTATGCGATTTGTACGTATGTAATCAAGTTTTTCTCCTGAAAAGAAATTCGACTGTCAGGAAGGCTATTAACATCTCCAAATGGCTCAACGGACCTCTGCCATTTACTTGTATATGAACTCGACAGGTTTTAGGTGGCGAATATTCGAATTAGGACTGTTCCATGGTGGAGGTGTGATAAATCTCACATTCTAATTTACATTTGAATAGGGGATTACAATTTGAATGTGTGAATTTTAAAACTCGAATATTTGAATTGACTATTCGACCCTTAATAAATCTGCCCCTATGTAAAACGTTTTTATTTAATTGCAGCCGTGCAGTGCCCATCTTCATATGTGCAGTTGGCCCATGTTTGAACAGTAACTAAAGATTTTAACCTTCAAAAGCTATTTCCTGAGTCTAATAACTGTAGGATTCATGAAAGTCAAGGACCATAAAATATTTTGCTTCAGCACAGTGACCTATTATGGTCTGGCAGATGTTTCTATAGATACTGTCACTGCAGTTATTATTTTTAATCTCCAGCTTGTGAAAATGGTTTGGTACCTGAAATATTTATAGTGTAAATGACTCCTATTTTAGCATTTAGTTATGTATGCAAGGGAATAGGAATGTTCTTAATAGGCCTTTAATGCATTGTGTACCTTACTAGTGCAGACACTGTTTTTCTCTGTCACACATAAGGCAAAAGTCATTGTACAGGCACATGGTATCTGTAACCTTTTGAGTGCCACACACCTTGAGGCCTCATTGACCCTGCAGACCTTTAGCTGATATGGTCAGTCTGTTGATCTACTATTTCTGTCTTAACAGTATGTTTCAGTGTGAGTTATACTGCCCATACACTGGATGATCTACCAAAGCTGAAGCATATTTGTGCTTGATTTTTGTCACCCATATAATCATTTGGCCCTACCCCAGCTGCCATGTTTCCATAGATTAATCGAGCAAATCATTTTTTACTTCCCCAGAGTTATTAAATATTGTGATTGCCAAAGTGCTTAAAATCAACCTTGTGCACCATGGCTGTTCAAGCAACACCAACATTTAATACATTAAGTCTTTTGTAGAAAAAATGCTCCATGTATTTTCTTGCATCAATAGTTTTTATTATTATTAGCCTAGTGCTATAATAAATCCAGGTATTATGCTATTACATTTTTATTTAGTTTGGTTGCTATCCTTGCGGGTTTTGTTTTGGTCACTGGTCATTTTGTATACCAGAAGTCTAAAGAGGTAACATAATTAAAAGTGCAAAGTTTTCTACAGGTCCAGTCGATAGTACAGGTATGGGATCCGTTATCCGCAAACCTGTTATCCAGAAAGCTCAGAATTACGGAATGGCTGTCTCCCATAGACTCCATTGTAATAAAATAATCAAAATTTTTAAAAATGATTCCCTTTTCTGTGTAATAATAAAACAGTACATTGTACTTGATCCAAACTAAGATAGAATTAACCCTTATTGGAGGCAAAACCAGCCTATTGGGTTCATTTAATGTTTACACGATTTTCTGGTAGACGTAAGGTATGAAGATCCAAATTACAGAAAGATCCCTTACTGGAAAACCCCAGGTCCCACGCATTCTGGATAACAGATCCCATACCTGTATTTACTTGTTAACTGTTTGAAAGCATCAATTGTTTTTATTTTCCATTAGTACTTTTTCTCTCCCTGAATAGACTTCTTCTTGGCTTTTACTCCCCTGACATTTACAGACAGGAACTTGCTTCTAATAAATAGTAATATAGGAATATTTCTATTTCTATTTAACTGCAGCCTTGCAGTGTGGAAAGGAGGCGTCTGGGAAGAAGAATAGTCACAGATTACTTACCAATATTTTCAAGGGGAATAACCCCCCCAAGAAAGGGGAGCAGTATCATCTTCTGCCGATACTCCTGTTTGTGCACTGTTCCGATGGACAATTCTCTTTTATCATAAAGGCAATGGCACACCTGGAGTTGCCAGTGATAAATATCTGCTTCTGCGGTTAACTGATCTCCATTAAAAGCTTTCCCACCAGTAATAATTGGAATTGCTGATGGTAAAACCCATGTGTTGTTTCAGTATCCCAAAATCGCTTGAAGTTCCCTCAAGAGGAAACTTGAAGCGATTTTGGAAGACTGAAGCGACACATGGGTTTTATCACCAGTGATTCACATTATTGCCAGTTGTCACCCACAGAAGCAGAGATTTAACACTGGCAATAAATCTCCTGGTGTACCATTGCCTTAAAGGAGAACTAAAGCTTAACTAAAGAAGTAGATACAAATGTTGTACAATATGTTTTAGGCTTCTATACCAGCCCAAGGCAACCACAACCCTTTAGCAGTAAAGATCTGTGCCACCAAAGATACCCCTGTAACTCCCCATCTTCTTTTCTGATTCACTGCACATGCTCTGTGCTGCTGTCACTTACTGAGTTTAGGGACACACTCACAATATACAGTACACATAGAATAGAAATGTCACAATATAAGGCTGGTTAGTACTAAATACAAATAATTACTAAATGGCAGCTCAGAAACCAATTCAATTAGCATCAGAATTTAATAACTGGCCTTGTAGCATCAGTTTATATTACAAGTCAACCTAATTTTCTGTTTGATAATTTGAGATTACCCCTAAGTTTAGCTTCTCAACAGCTGCTCAGAGCCCACTGAGAATGTGATTGTCACAGACACTTTCCAAGATGGTGACCCCCTGTGACAAGTTTGAAGTTCTGGATCATTGCTGCTATTGACAAGCTGAAACTTTAGGCTGGTGCAATAAGTTCAGTAAATAAAATATGGCATTTTTAGCAACATACATTTTTAGGGTTTAGTGGTCCTTTAAGAAGAAACAGTCCCCATAATTCTTCACAAAAATCAGACAGCCCTGTCCATAATTGATATTACGTCACAAGTACAAGGATATTATTTATTTGTTCTTAATTATCTTTTCATTTTACCATTATTTCTTAGGGCAATGGCCGATGGGGAGATTTGTTGTCTGCAATTATTTATGCACGACTGCAGGCGGCAAATCTCCTGAAAATGCATCTCCATTTGGAGATAACTGGAATTTGCTGGTGGTAAAACCAACATATCGCAAAGTCGCCCGAAGTTTCTTTCTGAGGGAACTTTAGGCGACTCTGGAAGAACTAAGCGATGAGTTGGTTTAACTGCCAGCCATTTCAATTCTTTCCAATGGAGAGGCATTTTTAACGCGGATGTCAAATCTCCGGGCGGCCACTGCCCTTAAAGTTTCTTATAGTTTTCTTTTCTGTTTTAATCACCTTTCCATTAAAAGCTTAGTACTTTCTGTAGATTGACCTTCCTGTCTACACGAGATTAATTTTCACCATCCACTTGTATCGCAAGCTGTTATATCTAGATAATGTCCTTACTAAATCCTGGCCAATGGTATAATCTGTGTGAAGACGCTGAATGTGAAGACAGGAGGATTAACATGGAGTCGTGTTCAAGTAGTCACTTTCTGAAAGTTTCTTAGTTCTGCGTTTCCTTTTGATGATACAGCAATAATAGATTTAAAGATGTAATCACACATACATGCACTAGAAAGAAGAATAGTTGACGGGCTGAAAATATTTTTTTTACGCATTTAACAGTTATTTGTATTGCCTAAAATTTTTCATTTCAATTTCATTCTGTAAACATTTAGTTTTTTTTTAATGAAAATCCAAAAGTATTTTCTGAAAACTACTTCGACCAAATCCACAAGGGTTTTCCCCTTATTTATCAATACATTTTCCAAAAAATTCCTGTGTGGGGAAAAAACTAGAAAAAATCCTGAAAAAAAATTGACTCATAATTTTTTGGATTTTCCTCCCGAAAACTCAAGATTTTTTAGGATTTTTGCACGAAAACCAGGAAATCTTTGGATTATTGTACGAAACCCAGCACAGATCAGGATATCTTTGGGATTTCTCCCATTGACTTCTACATGAACTCGGCAGGTCTGAGTTGGAGTACTTTTTTATTTGGACTTTTAACACCATCCGGGTATAAGAAATTCCAAAAAAAAATGTTTTTTTTTCTCTGCTAAAAATTTGGATTTTATGGTAGAAAAAGTTTTTGGCATTCGGACTTTACTTTTCATGTACCTATGTTACACACCTGGTTACCAACAGTAACTTACAATATTATCATAGGTTAGAGTCCTGCGTGGAACCAATTTCTAAGACCCGGACCCCACCCGAACCCATTATCCGCAACCCACATATTTACCCACTTTGAGTAAAATATAGACAATATTACATAAGATAAGAAATTTAGATGAGACTCTCAACCCAGCCCGCTACCAGTAGTCCCGCGGATAAACCCGCACCTGAAAATTCTCCACTCATTCCGCAGGGTGCCCACTTTTTTTGCGGGTAACCCGCGGGTTCCCGACCCGCTGCAGGACTCATCATAGGTTACACTTCTACAGTGCTCCAAAGCAAGAATTCACCCATTTCAACACATGATTTTTTTTATCTTAGTAATGTTAGGAAAAGGGTTTATATAGGTGTACGCTGCCCCTATAAGGGAGGCACTGGTCATAGGTATTGATTACAGACAACTGTTTTTATAATCACAGAAGAATAAAGGACTTCTTCAAGTGCTCCATGAAGAATCAAATGATTCCAGTAAAGCAATTAAACAAGTGACAAAAGGAGCGGGAATCGCTGTATATGCCATTGCCTTACAGCTGACAACTGATGCAAAAAGAACTGTACAACTGCCTGCATAAGTCATATGACCCTCTGGCAAAGACAGTAGTATGGCACTACTGTTGAATCTCATGGTATTAACAGCTAAAATTGCTAAAATTATGAAAACTAAGAACGAAACTTTCAAAAGTGCTCAGAACAATTTTGTAAGCATTTTTTTTGGGCATTAGATACATCATACGTCAATATAGGGTTAGTATTTTAAAGCTGAAAATATTTCAGAATAAAAAATGACCATAATTTTATTTAGGAGCTTATTTATGATTTCTCAAGTCTTCGGGCTTCAGCAATTATTAAGGAAACCTTGAGGGAACTCACACTGAGTTTTGGGCCTGCTTATCTCGCCATTTTTCATTGTTTTCACCAAGAGGGCTTTTGTAAAAGAAAAAAAAAAAAAAAAAAGGTCAGCAGCTTTTAGGTCCTTTTTTTCCCTACAAAAGCCTGTTCGGTACAAAAAACAAAAAATTGCTGAGATTGTTGTGCCTGAAACCCAGCATGAGTACATTGAGGAGCAATGAAAAAAATTGAATTTCGAGCTATTTTTTGTGTACTTCGACTAGGGAATAGTCCAAATTCGATTCGAATTTGAAAAGAATGCAAAAATTCAGTTATCAAAAATTATCATGTACTGTCTCTTTAAAAATTTGACTTTGACCATTCGTCATCTAAAACCTGCTGAAATGCTGTTTTAGCCTATGGGGGACCTCCTAGAGTCCTTTGAGTCAATTGGTTGACTTTGAAAAATCAAATATGGACCTATTTGATCGAAAACGGACCTATTCGACCAAAAAAGAACTCCAACTTAATTTCGGTTGGTCTTTATGAATTCAAATTGCAAATTTTTTTTAATTCGTAATCCCACCCTTAATAAATATGCCCCTAACTGAAGGGTCAAGCAATCTTAAATAGGCCCTGTAGTGTGTCATCATCATCATCATCATTTATTTATATAGCGCTGTCAAGATACGCAGTGCTTTACTGTAGTTATTGCAAACAGGGAATAAATGGTGGATAAAAACAAGGATTACAGAGTACAATAGGGTTAGAAGGACCTAGAGATTAGAGTTTACAAACTAAAGGTTAGGGTACAATTGAGACATTCGGATTATATAAACACTTTGTCATTTTTGATACAGCAATGATTAATTAAGGTACATCGAATAAGCCTCTTTAAACAGATGGGTCTTTAAGGAGCGCTTGAAAGTTTGGAAAGAAGGAGAAAGTCTGACAGCTTGTGGCAGAGAGTTCCAGAGAAAAGCAGAAGCCTGAGAGAAGTCTTGTAGACGAGAATGGGCAGAAGTGATCAGAGGAGAAGTGAGGCGAAGATCAGAAGCAGAGCGTAGGTTTCGTGAAGGAGAGTATTTGGAGATTAGAGATGAAATATAGGGAGGGGTTTCATTATTAAGGGCCTTGAATGTGAGTGTAAGTAATTTGAATTTGCTTCTAGAAGAGATTGGGAGCCAGTGAAAGGACATACATATGGGAGCAGCTGATGTTGAGCGGCGAGCTAGATGAATGAGTCTAGCGGCCGCATTTAGAACAGATTGGAGTTGTGAAAGGTGACTTGTTGGAATACCTGTGAGGAGTAAGTTGCAGTAATCAAGGCGGGAGATGATGAGAGACTGAATCAGTGTTTTAGTTGATTCTGAACTGAGATAGGGTCGTATTCGAGCAATGTTGCGCAGTTGAATACGGCAAGATTTTGCAAGTGTTTGAATGTGTGGTGAAAAAGAAAGATGAGAGTCTAACATAACTCCTAGGCAGCGTGCCTGTGTGGTGGAATGAGAAGAAAATATTTGTAATATCCTGTACAGAAAACATTTTAGTTAATTCTAACCTTTAAAGGGTGATTTTAACCACGCAGAACATGTTATAGTAAATTAATTTATTTTCTTTCTGTGTATGTTTATTGACATTCTATCCCCCCTCATGGTGGTAGTGTATTTAATTTGTTAAATGCGATGTGACTACATGCTCCTTAGTAGCAAATGGCATGCAAACAGTAAAGCCGGCTATTTTATTCACCTAAGTATATTTATTAGAGATGCACCGAATCCAGGATTCGGTTCTGGATTCGGCCAGGATTTTTCAGCAGGATTCGGATTCGCCGAATCCTTCTGCCCGGCTGAACCGTATCCAAATTTACATATGCCAATTAGGAGTGGGGAAGAAAATTGCATGACTTTTTGTCACAAAACAAGGAAGTAAAAAAAATATTTCGCAAAGGATTCGTGGGTTCAGCCAGATCCAAAATACGGGATTCGTGCATCCCTAATATTTATTAATCTAGGTAACATTTCAAGGTATATAACTGCATTATTAGATGTACTTACTATGCCTAGACAATTCTGTAAAAAGTGGGAGGTACAATTAGTAACATTTTGTCAGAATAAAGTTAATTAAAATTCTACCTTCCATTTACATAGTAAAAAAGAGGAGGAGAGTACATATGGCTTTAAGTCTTAGCTCACTGGAATTCTTATCAGTGCTGCTAATCCTAGAGATTTTTAGGTTTGTATTGATCACTGTGGAGTCAAATGTTAATTCTATGGAAACATATTTCAGTTTTGCAATTTGCTACTCCAAAAAAAAGCAAAGATGATAGCTTTGAATTTGTACCAAAATCACAACTTATGTGAATTTAATTTTTAAAGGCAATCATTTGCATATACTTTGCTGCTATAGAATTACTTTTAAAAAGTAAGCAAGTCAATTTTCCAGTCAATGTGTATGTATTACTATTTTCTTTTTTTTTTTTTTTTAGAGATTTTTACAAAAGATAACGGTTAATGTTTGGAGTAATCTTATGTCTGAGAATGTGATATAAACAAAATCTATGATATATTGTATAACATAATGGTATAATGCTAATTCAGCGAATGGAACAGAATCCGGTTGATATTTTGGGGATAAATTCCTGCAATTTTAGCACACTTATCCAAGTGTTAGTTTAATATATACTATATATATATATATATATATATATATATATATATATATATATATATATATATATATATATACACTAAATACGACTGTTAACTGACGTAATACCTGTTAAGGGGCCGATTCACTCAGCTCGAGTGAAGGGTTCGAATGAAAAATACTTCGAATTTCGAAGTATTTTTTGGGTACTTCGACCATCGAATTGGTTAAATTCGTTCGAATTCGATCGAAGTCGAACGAAATCGAACGATTCGAAGTAAAAATCGTTCGACTATTCGACCATTCGATAGTCGAAGTACTTGCCCTTTAAAAAAAACTTCGACCCCCTACTTCGGCAGATAAAACCTACCAAAGTCAATGTTAGCCTATGGGGAAGGTCCCCATAGGCTTGCTAACCTTTTTTTGATCGAAGGATTTTCCTTCGATCGTTTGATTAAAATCCTTCGAATCGTTCGATTCGAAGGATTTAATCGTTCGATCGAACGAAAAATCCTTCGATCGTTCGATCGCAGGATTTGCGCTAAATCCTTCGATTTCGATATTCGAAGTCGAAGGATTTCAATTCGAGGGTCGAATTTCGAAGTATTTTTAACTTCGAAATTCGACCCTAAGTGAATCGGCCCCCAAATGTCTGGAATGGTTATGTCCTTTTTTGCATTACATATATCGATAAAATTCTCAGAAATAAAAATATTTTAAAAAAAAAGTAATTTCAACTTCGTTTCGATTACAAGTATGGCCTAAGTGATAGAAATTTATTAAAAATATATAAGAAATGTTCTATATTTAATATTTCTTAAAATAGATGTGAGTTACATGTAAATTCCCTGCTTTGTTCCTATGGGTCCAAAAGGTCACCCTTCAAGTCAGCACTTCATGTAAGAATGAGCAATTTATTTGCTCTTTTTTTGCAGGTGGAAAGATTTACATCCCACCCTCTCTGAGTAAAGCAGTGAATTATTCAACTGTCTGTAACAGTTGAGGATTGAATTTATCTACAGAATTCTTTATCTCCCTAATTCTTTGTCTTGGGTAATCTAAATTAAGCAATGTTAAAGGAAAAAAATCAGCTGTTAGCTGATTTGCTATTGATGGAGGTTTGAGAAAGGAACAATTGCCTTACACAGTATCTTCTGAATAAACAAGACATGTTTTAAATGAACGTACAAAGAATATTCTATTTTCTGTTGAATGACTTTAGGGTAGGGTTCGAAAGCCAACTCTGTCGAGTCTACTGCTGCTACTTACAACAAAGTGTCATTGATAGCAAAAATGAGTTTCTTCTGGTCATTCATTTTTTTCTTTCCAAATTGCCTTGGTTGCAGGTGCCGACATTCTCTATTGAGGAGCAAAGAGCTAACTGTATTTTTCTAGTGAAGCGATGAGAGTGGGCTTTCTTTAGTTTTAAGATTATAGCCAAGAAAGATTTTTCTCTTTTATACTTGGTTCTTACAGTGTATACATTCAAATCATTTGCAAGAGAAAGATGCCTTGGCTGACATAAGTGAGAATGCCAAGTGCAGCTCAGAAGAGCACAAGTGAACTTGCACTTTCTTATAGGAATGGGACCTCTTATCCAGAATACTCGGGACCTGGAGTTTTATCTGGATTGGGGTATTTCTGTAATTTGGTTCTCTTAAATAAATCCAATAGGATTCTTTTTTTCCAATAAGGCTTAATTATATCTTAGTGGGAATCAAGTACAATATACTGTTTTATTATTACAGAGATAAAGGAAATATCTTTTAATAAATTATTTAATTAAAATGGAGTCTATGGGAGATGGCATTCTCGTAATTCGGAGCTTTCAGGATAATGGGTTTCTGAATAACTTATCCCACACCAGTACAGTTATGGGATTCCAGAAACCCATTATCCAGGAAGCTATGAAAGGCTACGTATCTCATAGACTCTATTTTATTCAAATAATCCAAATTTTTTAAAATTATTTCCATTTTCTCTGTAATAATAAAACAGTAACTTGTACTTGATCCCAACTAAGATATAATTAATCCTTATTGGAACCAAAACCAGCCTATAGGGCTTATTTAGGGGCACATTTACTATTGGTCGAATATCGTGGGTTAATTAACCCTCGATATTCGAACTTTGAAGTAAAATCCTTCGACTTCGAATATCGAAGTCAAAGGATTTACAGCATTTCGTTCGATCGACCAATCGAAGGAGAAATCTAATCGAACGATTCGAAGGATTATAATCAATCGATCAAATGATTTTCCTTCGATCAAAAAAAGCTAGGAAAGCTTATGGGGACCTTCCCCATAGGCTAACATTGCTGCTTGGTAGGTTTTAGGTGGCGAAGTAGGTAGTTTTTTTTAAAGAGACAGTAGTTCGACTATCAAATGGTCGAATAGTCGAACGATTTTTAGTTTGAATCGTTCGATTCGAAGTCGTTGACGAAGTAGCTAATTCGATGGTGAATGGCCAAAAAAACTTCGAAATTGGAAGTATTTTTTATTCTAATCCTTCACTCGAGCTTAGTAAATGTGCCCCATCATGTTTACATGATTTTCTAGTAGACTTAAGGTATGAAGATCCAAATTACAGAAAGTTCCATTATCCAGAAAACACCAGGTCTTGAGCGTTCTGGATAACAGGTCCCATACCTGTACTGTGCCTTAAGTAATTGCTGCCCTGCATATTCCCTAAATAATATATATTTCTCATTTGTCACACTAGCACCAAAGCAAACAATTATTGAATAAAGGGCTTGCCTTTCAAATACAATTTTTATTAGTATGTGTTAAATTTAGTCCTTTTTCTGAACTATGCCATTCAAAAATCTGGCATTTAGAAACTGAAGTCATGAGCTTATAAATTATTTTAAATGCATATGTAACGCTGTTGTTTGCTTGGATCTTTGAATTATAACATAGATATACTCTTGATATGGAATGCTTTATTGATTTTAATCTACGGTAATTACAGAATTACAATTTTGACCCTGTAGGAGAAATGTCTAAAAAGACTGTATCTGTTTATTTTATTTTTTTTTTTGCAGAAAGCGTTTCTCAAGTTTTATTTTCGTTTTTGGTTATTTATCATTTATTACTTGCATATTCTTGTATGTAATAATATTCAGTAAAATTTACTGAGACTAGCACTAGGGTATTTTGACTACTTGAGTAATTGGAGTGATAGAAAGAAGAGTGATAGAAAGATATACATTCAAACATGCCTATTGGATTGAATGGATCTTAGCAGGTTTTAAATGATGAAATGTCCACATTGGTTAGCCAAAGAAACTGCTGGTGAGAAGAAATTGAAATACTGAGAGAAATATTGAGCTGCTGGCGAATGATCCTTTTGGTTTTTGGTGTTGACTATATGTATTGCTAGCATTCAGCATTCCAACCTTTTCTCTTTGCTTTAGATGGACTGTGGGGCACATTTACTTAGCTTGAGTGAAGGATTAGAATAAAAAATACTTCGGATTTGGAAAGTATTTTTTTGGCTACTTCGACCATCGAATTGGCTACTTCGACCTTCGACTGCTACTTCGACCTTCGACTGCGACTTCGATTTCAAATCAAACTATTCGAACTAAAAATCGTTCGACTATTCGACCATTCAATAGTCGAAGTACTGTCTCTTTAAAAAAAACTTCGACCACCTACTTTGCCACCTTAAACCTACCGAGCACCAATGTTAGTCTATGGGGAAGGTCCCCATAGGCTTTCCAAGCTTTTTTTGATCGAAAGAAAATCGTTCGATCGATGTTTAAAGATGACATCAGTTCAAATGTGATTAATTATATCACAGTAACACAAAACAAAGCCGTTTCCCATGTGTCTGTGAAAAATTCTAAGCTGCAACGCTGAGGAAATAGCTGTGTAGAAATAAATCATGCAACAACAACATTGCAGGTGTTGGAAAAGTCACCAAAATAGATGGAAGTGAACCAAATGATTAGAATTTCTCTAGAACATGTTTCATAAAAGTAGAGGTGCTTTGTTGCATAAAAATGGCAATGAAGTGAGGTAACACTGCTGCATAGGTGATGACAGACCAGGAAATGCTTTGTAGTTGTATAACGTTTAAAGAATTTATCTGTCTATAGAGAGGAGTTGAAGTGCAGGTGCTTCTTGAAAAACCATGATGTCAGTGCCAATTTTGTCGCAAAGTCATAGGAAGAGCAGAGTAACGAGCTGAATAAACTATTTCAAGGGGAACTTGAAAAACACCTATGGTGAAGGCCAATAATACTTATTTTAAAAATGGATATCAGCACATATTTGAAGAGTAACTAAAAACCGTAGCTATGTCCATATGTATGTGTTTGTGTAGTTTTGCTGTTCTACTTCTCATGGACAATAGCTGGTTACTGGTTTCCTGGCAAATTTCCCATTGTTTCCTCACATTCAGATGTACAGTAGGAACACCTAGCTTGACACACTTCACACAATGTCAACCTAAGGGAACAGGTATAAATTAAGCTACATCAGGAGCCTGATATTTAGTGCACTTTTCTCCACTGTTGTATTTGTTTGGGTAGCTGCCATTTTAAAGGAACAATAACCCCAAAAAATCAAAGTGCTTTAAAGTAATGAAAATATCATGTAGTGTTGCCCTGCACTGGTAAAACGGATGTGTTTGCTTCAGAAACACTACTACTGTTCATATTAACAAGCTCCTGTGGAGCAATGGCGGAAATTGAAAAACGGCTATATGGCACAGGTTAACTAATGGATAACAGATAACACCATTAGACAGACAGAGCTTATTTGCTATCTGCTGTGTAACCCGAGCCTTTTCTCCTTTAAATGGCTGCCCCCATTGCTACACAGCAGCTTATTTATATAAACAATAGTAGTGTTTCTGAAGCAAACACAGCAGTTTTACCAGTGCAGGGCAACACTGCATTATATTTTCATTACTTTAAAACACTTATTTTTTGACATTACTGTTCCTTTAATACTTTGTCAGAACAATGCCAGTCCAGGGCGACAAACTCTGGCGAATTTTCTCTAGCGTTACTTCGATAATGCAAGCAAATCAAAGCGAAGATGCGCTAGCGTTCAATTCGGCCTAGCACAACTTCGTTAGAGGTCTTCAATCAGGCTAATTTGCATATGGCTGGAAATTTAAAGTTAAAGGGAAGTATATGTTGCAGCAAATACTTTACATTAGACAAGTCCAGGGAATCTTAAAGGGATACTGTCATGGAAAAACGCATCAGTTAATAGTGCTACTCCAGCAGAATTCTGCACTGAAATCCATTTCTCAAAAGAGCAAACAGATTTTTTTATATTGAAATCTGACATGGGGCTAGACATTTTGTCAGTTTCCCAGCTGCCCCAGTCGTGACTTTTGCGACTGTGACCGCTCCTGTTTTTTTTTTTTTTTTACAGAAAAAAAGTTGCATGTCAGCGAGAATTACATTGTTCCATTTATTTTCAATTCAGAGAAATTGTTAGTTGAGTTGAATGGAATGTGATCTGAGAAATTGGCGTTATTTAAAGGGGAACTATCGCGAAAATGAAAATTTTCATCATACTGAAATAAGAAACTTTCTAAATACAATTAATTAAATATTCTGTACTTTTGCTAAAAAAAATCAAGTTTATGTTCACTATTCCTTTCTCAGCATCTGTTTCTCTTCATTCTGTTTTCTTACAGCAGTTGGGTGTCAGATAGACAGTTACACCCAATATATGTTATGGGGGGGGGGTCCTTTCCTAATAGATGTATTAGAGCTCACTCTACTAATTCCAGTACAAATTCTGCATGTAGAGAGACAGGATTTCTGGTGATTTTAAGAGTGAGCTCTAATACATCTTCTAGGCAAAATGAGCCCCCCTATAAGATATATTGGAACTAACTGTCAATGATTATCTGACACCCAACTGCTGCATGAAGACAGAAGGAAGAGAAGCAGATGCTGTGAGATGGAAGATAAACTTGATTATTTCAAAAACAGTACAGAATATTTAATTGATTATAATTAGAAAGTATCTGTTTTCAGTATAATGAAGCTTGTATTAAATTTTAATTTTCGCAATAGTTCCCAGCGATAGGGTTTGAATCTGTTCCAAACACAGTATGTGGCAGTGGAAGTAGAAGGCTGATAATGTAGCTGAAGTTTTTTTTTTTTGCCACCTGGGCTGGAATGGTTCCTATGAGTTGCTGACAGGTGCAAGTTTCCCCAATGTTGATAAATCAGTTCCAGTGTATTTGATGAAGGACAATATATTCCTTCCGTGAAATCAGAAGCGTCTTGTGCAACACAGGGGCACATTTACTTACGTGCAAATTTTAGCTTTGGAAGTCATAAGTATTTCAGCTTTAAATATGAAAAACCGCCAGCTTTTTAACTTTTGCTTATGACTTTTTTGGAATACAGGATATGATGTCACTGACATAATAATGTTAAGAATGTAGTTTCATTGTATTCATTCACCAGTCAGAACCTGGTGAAATAGATTTTGGTAAAAAGGATGACAAATTGAAATGGTCACACTTTGATAAATTAGCAGATTTACGATTGTTTGCCTGGCGAAACGCAATGAACGTTCGCCAGCCCAAGGTAATGCGCTAAAGAAGTGTGTTGCTAGTCTTTTAGTGGGTTATTTATCAAAGTCCGAATTTATCTCAATATTTTCTGCTACAAACTCCAATCAAATCCGCTCTTTTTTTTTTTACACTTATTTATTAATACATTTTCCCGAAAATTTGCTCTGCATAAAAAAAACTGAAGATTTCGGATTTTTCCATCTGATTTTCAAGATTTTTTCAGAATTTTCACCAGAAAACTCTGAAAACTTCAGGGTACTGCACGAAACCCAGTACACAGCAAAAAAATCATTGGGACTTCTCCAGTCTCTAATCTTCTTGACAGGTCTGAGATGCCAGATTTTCAGATTCTGACTTATCCCTCCTCTGGGTTTAATAAATTCTGAAAAATTCGTGATATTTTAAATGTCTGGTTTTAAAAAAAGAAAAATCACCAATTTTTCGTGATTTTTGCATTCGGAGTTTAGTAAATAACCCCCTTAGTAAATAGGCAATGTTGTTGCAAATTGTCTTATTAGCGAAAATTTCTCAGAAACATACAATATGCTCTTTTTTTAAATGTGCCCCACAGATTCATAAAAATAACTTATTCTTTAATCACTGAACTAGAGATAGTATTGGGTTTTTGTATGAATCCATATAGTAGCAGGTTGTGACATGTTTTGGGCTGTTTATCTTGAACATTACTGAACTGTTATATAAACAGCTATTTTGTTGTTTAAATGGCTTAAACTATTTTAAATGTTCTTTAAATCCAACATTAAACCACCCTCTATGTAATTCACTCATATTTCTGGAAGACATGACTTTATGTTTATGAGAATGTAACTAATTGCTTTATATTTTGCCCTTTCTGTCTTACAGTTGCACATCACTACCATGATTTATATTTTCTCCCCATAAACTGACATTTCTTTCATTTTTAAACACTATAATCTACATACTTATGAGTAATTTTCTACTTCAGACAATTCCATTTTCCAAAGTCAAAGCCTACAACTAGTGTTATAGACATCTCTGAAGCTTAAGGTTAACGGGAGTGCTAGGAAAATTATAAGAGCTATATTTCAAAGGGGCCTTTTGTATGAGAGAACAAGCTTCCCATAGTAATCAGCCTTCTCTTTGCTATTCTGCTCTTCTTTATCATTGAACTCTGTAGTTTCAGGAAGTTTAGTTGAAAGAATTTTGCAAGGTTTTGGAGAGCTTCTCTAAAGGCAGTGATATGTAGAATTATTACTTAAATGTATAAAAGCTTTTGGCACCAAAAATAGAGGCACCATAGACCACATTTTTATGTATATAAAATATTGCTAGGTGTGATTTTTAGATGTAAATTACCATGATTTTCACTCAAAATTCTAGCAAATTAGTGGGTGCAAATTAAATTAAAACTGCTACAACATCCGAGCAATGCTCTAAAACAGATGCAAGTTAGCAACTGTTGAATACTCCAAACATCACCATCTGAACAGCAGACATTGCCATGATTGTGTATCTGTCAAGCTTTGCATTCATTTTCAATAACTTTCAATAACCTAAAATGTTGTGTAAAAAGTGGCAACAATGATTTCCGACTCTTTTTTTTTTTTTTTTAACACATCGACTATCTCTTGAATTACTTGGTGCCTAATGGTCTATAACAATGTTCCCCAACCAATGGCTTGTAAACAACATGTTGCTTACCGATGTTGCTTGGATGTGGCCCCAGTGGTCCCAGAGCAGTTGATTATTTGAAATCCTGGCTTATGTAAACACAGGTGCATTGCCAAACAGCAGCTCCTGTGGCCTGCCGGCCACACGGAGGTTACCAACTAATTCTGAAAAAACTTTTCTCATACTCAACTATACCTTTATGTTCGGCTTTTCTTTCCACATCCCGTCCAGACGTTAATTGTACTTCAAAGTGCTTTTGTTCACACGACATGTTTTGGGTGTAGAACCCTTTTTCAAGTGTGAACTTGAAAAATGGTTCTACACCCGAAACATGTTGTGTGAATAAAAGCACTTTGCAGTAAATTGCTGCTTGGGCTTGGTCCTTCCTTAAGAGTGTTGTATTTCCATGACTCTGTTGGTTTACTACTCTTTTTACATTTGAATGTGGCTCATGGGTAAAAAAGGTTAGGGACATCTGATCTACGATTATGGCTTTAAGATGGTGACCAAGTGGCATATAATAAAATACACATCTTTATAATGTCTCCATTTATTTTACACAGTTGTTTGCCATTTTCCCAGCATAACTAATTTTACATAGCATATTAAATAGGCCCTAGGTTTTATTATATCTATTGTCATAGTTAACAAGATATGCAGGTATAGAAACCCTTTATGCAAAAAGCTCCGAATTACGGAAAGGCCGTCTACCATAGACTTCATTTTATCTAAATAATCCAAATTTTAAAACACGATTTCCCTTTTCTCTGTAATAATAAAACAGTACCCTGTACTTGATCCAAACTCAGATATAATTAATTTTTATTGAAGGCAAAACCAACCTATTTGATTTATTTAATGTTTAAATGATTTTCTAGTAGACTTAATGTATGAAGATCCAAATTACGGAAAGATCTGGAAAGCTCCAGGTCCCAAGCATTCTGGATAACAGATCCCATGCCTGTACAGTGAAACCTTAATTTTACATCCCCTGATTTTTAGTTTCTCTTCATTTTACACCTTTTTGTGGTCCCATCAATATTTAATATGTTTACCTAATTCTACATTTTTTCAGAATTTACACAATTTTTTTCTGGTCTCCTGAAAAAGGTAGAATGGTGGTTCTACTGTAAATAGCTTGTTTGTTACCTTAACCTACAGTTTTTCCTTTTCAACATTTCAACCATGAATAATTTGTCAATTCTTTATGTTTGCATTTAGAATAATTTTTTTTCCTACATGTGTACCATGGGGCCTGACCATTGCTGAATGCACCTATTTCACGCAAACACCATTAATTCACATTAGGGAGTTACTTTTCATAGGGGCTCCATATGTTGGTCTTTATAATGGTTAATGGGATATCTGACAACAACAGCATTTTCTTTTGTTGTAAGTTAAAAAAAACACAGTATGAAAAAAGACTGCTGAGCCCATATGTTTGCAGTTTAAAGGTTCACCCTTATCTGCTGAGTATTTCTTTTTTCAGTATGTTGTTGAGCATGTCTCTGGGATGTGCACCTGACACCTGATTTCAGGCTTCCAAAACACATTATTCCATTACTTCCTAGCAACTCTTAAGCTATCTGTTATCAGGGCTTTTGATCACTGTGGACACATTATTACCTAAAATCTGATTTAAAGCAATCTATATTATCTTTGTAGTAGTGTCTCACGTAACTGTATCATTCCAGCACTATGATAATGACTAAAACCTTCAGTATGTACAGTGGTCCATGCAACAAATACTTCAGTCATTGGTTACCTCTCCTGGCTCCACGACTGTCTTTCTTCTGGCTTGGTACCATCCATGGAAAACCTAGGTCATTTCTCAGCATGAGAAGGATTACTAGCACAAAAGAATGTAGAAAGTAAGAATGGAAATGGAAAGGGCTTGGTCTGCTGTAAATGAAATAAGGGGCAGATTTATTAAGAGTCGAACTGAAAATTACTTAGAATTTTTGACGTTTTTATGGTCAAAACTCTCAAATTCGAATTGTGAATTATCCAAACTTGATTTGAATTTTAACTCAAATTCAAATTTTGAGTTTAAAAACTCAAATTTGACTATTCACCACCTAAAACCTGCCGTTTTCATGTTTAAGTCAATGGGAGAGGTCCAGGGACCAATTTGGACATGTTAGTAGCCTTCCTGATATTAAAAACTCAAATCGTGTTTTCGAGTCGGTAAATGTGTGCGAGATTCCGATATTCAATTTTTTGAATATTCAATATGTAATAGAGTTAAAAAAAACAACAAAACTCACATGAATTCAAAATTTGACCTTATAATAAATGTGCCTCCAAGTGTGTAGTGGTCCTATGCATTGTCATGAACCACCAAAAGTAATTTTGTTGCCCTTTAAAAAGGCAGTTGATATTCATTTATTATTTCAGATATAACATTTGTCTGGGATATTATTTATTTATCTAAAATCTATGATGTGTGTTTGTCCAAGACTTAGCAACACTACTGTTCACCAAGCTCTTCACTTTAGTGGTAGTTTAAGTAGTTTGATTGAGTGGTTCACGTATCCAGGTTCATCCAGGTTCATTTCATACCAACTTATTGGTTTATATCACAAGTAATTTTCATGATAAGAAATTGGTTATAGAAAATCAGAACAGAATCCTAAAAAATGAAGCAGCTCATGTTAATATGTACTCCATATGAAGGCTAAAATATGGACTACTATCTGTCTGGTATGCTTTCAGAATTGGTAAATGTAAAATGTACATGATCAAAGACATTTTATCAGAACACACCTCAAACACAAATACAAATTATGGGCTATATGGGATGTTACAAGGCATAGTGGCTTCCACATTTTATTCTGCAAGGCCCTGCATAACCTTAGTTGTAATATGAGCACTAAAGGACAGGGTCTAGAAAACCTTAAAATTCTATGAGGAATGTAGTATTCACTCACAGTAGGGACCTAACAATACCCTTGCCCTTATTGCCTAATATTGATAAACATGACTAATGTTCTAACAATACTGGTATTTATGATAGGCATTCAGATGTTATCAATGCATGAAGGGGACCATGGCATCCATTTCCAGTTTATGCCAAGACACACAATTCAGAAAGTTTGTGGTGAAGTTTAACGTTCCTCAGGGAGCAAGTAAAGACAGAATCGAACCATACCGTTCATATATTAGAAGGTCACTGCCTTAATTGGATGGTGCTGTGGGTAAATGGGTATCGTAAGCATGTTTTAAATTCACTACAATCCCCTCAAAAAATACAATTTCATTCTTTGTTAAAAAAACAAACAAAAACACAACCTCTCAAATTATATGTGCCTATAATTTATGTACCGTTTTCTCTCTATACTCTTGTATACTTTTTACATTATACTCCCATAGTCCCAATCAAGATGATCCTTTGTAAATTGATGGACATTATTGTTTAGTATATGTGACCCGTCTCTAATTGACTTGGGTGATAAAACAGTTTAAACAACAAAAACAAATGTGTTAAACATCCGCCCACCAGCAGTGATGGAGTCTAACTGGCTACTATTTGTTTTCCAACGTGACACTCAATACCACAGTCAAGCTGCTGTACAAGCTAAGTTACAGATCTCTCTAGTCTTCCACATTTATCTTATTTTCTTTTCTTTGTGTGTCTAATGCCTTTAGTCCTACACAGTATATGACTTTATGAAAAAAAATAAGCATCTTTATTGAATGTAAGTCATGAGCTAAAGCCATGTATTTATCTCGTATTAAACATCACTCGTTTATGAGCTTCTCAAGGTGATGTCAGATGTGGATTTTTGGATTCTGCGAAATACTGAAAAATGTGATCATCTGTGGGCAAAAACTGGCCTTTTCTGTTGCACGAGTCATATCATTTGTGACAGTGGTGACTTATAAAGTGGAAGCCCCTTTACAGGTCCAGTTTTTGTCAGGGCCCTCCTTAGCATATAAGAAAGATATAGAAAGATAAAGTAAACCATTGTATCCAGTATTCATCCATAGTTCTAAGAATATCTATTACAGCAAAGGTATTATTGCTGTATTATGCCACAATCTATTCCTAAATTGTCTACTGACAACTCCCAAGCCACTGCTCCAAGCAAGTCCCACAGTTTGGGAAATTACTTTAGAATTTACATTGGGTTTGGTTAAAAAAACAATGCTTGGATTTGTCCACATCAAGAACTTTATTCCTGTATTTGGTGAATCCACTTTTGGTGAATTCATGTTTTTTTTTTTAAATATATTCTAACTGGCTTAGTTGCTTGAATGATTTTTTCATGGTAGGAAACTTTCATAATCAGCTCAACTTGGACAGACACTGATTAGAATAATGACCAATGTATGTAAACATAAAGAATAAAAGCAATGTTTTACTAAGGTAACCTGTATTATGTAATAAGGAAAGTGCTGTACTAACATTTGCATTTTATTTACAGTCATATCTTTGTGGTGATAATATTACATGCTTAAATAAGAACTGCAGTAAGGATAGGATGGAGAAAAAAATAAGAAGTATCTGCATATCATCATACCCAGGAGCAATATATTTTCTTCAAATTGCTTGGAAGAAAGATTTGGGAGATGGATTCACAGTAGCACTCACTGATGGTCACTCTGCCTGGACTGGTGAGGGTGAGTATGCACTGGGAAACATAGAATGTTTTGTAAATTAAGGATGCACCGAATCCACTATTTAGGATTTGAACGAATCCCTGAATCCTTAAAGGAATTGTTCAGTATGAAAATAAAAACTGGGTAAATAGATAGGCTGTGCAAAATAAAAAAAAGTTTTCAATATAGTTAGACAAAAATGTAATGTATGAAGGCTATTATGTTAGACATCCAATCACTCTAGCCTTTATAGATTTCAGTTTTTGACTAACTAACTGTATTAGAAACATTTTTTATTTTGCATAGCCTATCTATTTATCCAGTTTTTATTTTTACACTGACCTGTTCCTTTAATGAAAGATTCGACCAAATACCGAACTGAATCCAAATCCTAATTTCCATTTGCAAATTAGGGACAGGAAGGGACAAAGTGGAAAAACATTTTTGACTTCCTTGTTTTGTGAGAAAAAGTTGTGAAGTGATTTCCCTTCTGCCCCAAAATTAGGATTCAGATTGGTCAGGCACAAGGATTCGGCCAAATCCGAATCCTGCTGAAAAAGCCCAAACCGAATCCTTGATTTAGTGCATCCCTATTATAAATATCTTTGGAAGGGGGCATCTCTACTTGAGGACAACTAATTGGAATCTAAACTATGGACTTTTTTGTAATAAGCAATGACGTATTGTATTTCAGTAAGTGTTAGCTTGTTTTTTTCTCTTTCTTCTGTGATGGACTTATGGCTCAGGGCTTGTGAGATTAAGCACCTTCTGTTTATTGCTTGATATGTTGTTCAGTGAAAGTTGATAGGTCAACAACCTAAGCTTCTATGTAACTTTTGATTGAGGTCAGATTTCATGAGGTAATTTAGTGACATAGGTGTAAAAGGTCACATATGCGATAGCCCTTGGCACTCTGTTAACAATTTATTTATGAGTTGTTTGGAACACTAAGACTTAGAAAACCAAACAACCAGTTGCTGTGATTTACTGTATTTGTACATTTGCATTTGTTTTACTAAATATACCCAAGAGACATAAGCAGTGGACCTGAGTAAAACACTCTTTAAAGCGGACCTGTCACCCAGACATAAAAAGCTAAATATTCAAAGTCCTTTCCAAATTCTTTTTTCCATTAAAACATCCATACTTCTTGTAAATTTATTTAAAGATTTCAGCTGTCAATCATATATTACCTGCCCCTCTTCTATGCCTTAGGCATAGAGGTGGGGCAAGCAATTGCTTTCACTTTCCTTTCTGCATTTCCTACATGTTGCTGCACTCCCTACATTTCCCCTTCCTGTTCACAGTCTATAATTGTGCAGGCAATGCAAAGGCATGGGCATCAGGTCCCCCATTCTAGTGCATAAACAAGATTTGAGATGTTACAATGCTTGTCTTAATAACAGTGTCCACAATATGGCTGCTGCCTGCTTGTTGTGATGGTAAATTCCAAGACTGACTGCAACCAAGATTTAAATAATTTATATACTGTAAGTAAAGTTTATTTTGCTTAAAAAACACAATAGATAAGAATTTGGAATTATTTCTTGGGGTGACAGGTCCCCTTTAATAGTTAATCATTTAGATATACTGTGGTTATCAAGTATAAATTCTGTACAAGAGACATCTAATAAGATATTCTACATATAGCTTAATGTTTCTCTGATTAGCACCTCATTGGTTGTGCATAAGGCTTTATAACCCCTCCAGTGTTTTTCTTGGGAACAGATGTACGGCATAACAAGATTCGAAGAGACACGTCTAAAGACTATTATTCCCTTTGCTGGAACCCCTCTCATTGATAACATGTTCTGCATGTTACTGGCCATAAATCATTTTGTATAGAGAGACAAGAAAAAGGTAAAAAGAGAAATGCATGAATCAGAGAGAGTCTTGTCTGGAAATGTCTGCTCATCAGTCCTTTATAGATCTAACCTGAGACTATAAAGCTTGGGCCACACAGACTATGAATCAGTTTGTTTCCTTTTTGGTCAAAGTAAAGTCTGTTTGTATTACATGTGGTTTTGTCCATAGGAAGCAATTACACCTATTGCCAGTTACAAGTAGTCATATGGTTCTCTCCTTAAGGAGACAAACAATGTTTTCTTATTGCCTCGTCTTTGGGGTGGTCAGAAATATGATCCTTTTGTCTTTTTGGCTTCCTCTTTTCACCAGCTCATATGCACCCTGGGAGCGATGGTGATGGTGTGTGAGGTCATGTTTCAAACTATAAGGTCTCAGCTTTGAGGAATTGCACTGTGCATATTACAAAATTGAGAAGAACTTCCATTATACAGTAGTTTTTTCTTAAAGAAATGATCTACTATCAACTGTATTAACAAGCTCTAATAAAAGCTAAATTGTGGTCTGTGCGTACTTGGTGGCAGCACTAACTTTGGTCACGTTTCAAGCCCCTTTTTTTAAATTGAAACGGACCAACTGCTGACAGCTGTTTCATAAAATCTTGTATTTGCTTTTAAAAAAGTTTGTGCTTGTCTGTGCTTGTACTAGCTGCAACTCTAGGGCAAATCTGTTAATGAGATTTTGGTGAAAAGAAATGGTCTTTTGTGAAAAGAAATTGTCCATTTGCCGTTGTTATAAGCAGTTCAGAATAAATGTATTTTGACGCCATAGTTATATTTATTATAAACTTTTTTTAAAATGTATTTTATCTTGTACAGGTATAGGATCCAATATTTGTTATCCAGAAAGCTCTGAATTACGGGAAGGCCACATCCCATAGATTTTAATCAAATAATTCACATTTTTAAAAATGAATCCTTTTTGGAGGCAAAACAATCCTGTTGTGTTTGTTTAATGTTTCATTATTTTTTTTAGTAGACACGGGGCTATTTATTAAATTCAGAATATTAAATTCTCAAAAATCTTTTTATCACTAGAAAACTAAAATTTTAAGAGGAAAAAAAATGCTGCAAAAAGCCAGAATCTGAAAATCCGCCATCTCAGACCTATCGAGGTCCTGTATAAGTCAATGGGAGAGGCACCTATCTCAATTTAAAGTTATCGTGGTCTCCATTGGGTTTAGCCTGAAAATCTGACTTTTTCTGGGTTTTATCAAATGATAATCCCTGTTAGTACTAAGTATCTTGTTAAAATCCTGTACTATACTATGCGGAAGATGTTTTCAGGTAAACAGGTAAATTGATAAAAAAAAAACTATATTCAAACCTCTGGGCACATCAGCATATATTTAAATGGAAAGCTATAACTCCACGTACTCGAGAACTATGAAGTGCTATCTTGAAAGTTGCTTTACCATTAAAGTCTCTAGAGACCTTGTTTTGTGCAGATAAATAACAATATACAATACACTTTTATAGACATTTGAAATGTGTTCATGGGTGTAGTTTCCCTTCAATTACTAATGTATCAATAACAATTCACAATAAATAAATAATAATTTAAACATTTTGCTTTAATGATTTTGTTTTCATATCTTTTGTCATTTATTATACTAAATAAGTGCTGTACAAGTGTATTCTAAATCTTAAAGGAACAGTAACACCAAAAAATGAAAGCGGTTTAAAGGAATGACAATATAGTGTACTGTTGCCCTCCGCTAGTAAAATTGGTGTGTTTGCTATAGAAACACAACTATAGTTTATATGAACAAGCTGCTGTGTAGCCATGGGGGCAGCCATTCAAGCACAGGATACACAGAATATTGCAGATAGCATCTGGTGAATCTGCAGTGTATCCTGTGCATTTTTCTCCTTTTTCATGGAGAATGGCTATAAACTATAATAATGCTTCTGAAGCAAACACAGTGCAACACGACAGTACGTTATATCTTCATTACTTTAAAACACTTTGATTTTTTGGTGTTACTGTTCCTTTAAAATGTAGGTTTCAAAAGTGGTACCTGAGAAAATATGGTGTTATAGTAGTTGTTCCCCTTTAACAAATTGGCAAACCCTCAGTTATTATGACATTTCATGTCTTAAGTCTTAAATCTCAGACTGAATTAGAATTAATAGGACTTGTTCCATTAAAGGGGTGGTTCACGTTTAAGTTAACTTTTAGTATGTTAGAGAATGGCCAATTTTAAGCAACTTTTCAATTGGTCTTTATTATTTATTTTTTATAGTAAATTTTTTGACTTTTTCTTCTGACTCTTTCCAGCTTTCAAATGGGGGGTACTGACCCCGTCTAAAAAAGAATTTTTTTTTGTAAAGCTACAAATGTATTCTTATTGCTACCTTTTATTATTCATCTTTCTGTTCAGGCCCTCTCCTATTCATATTCTAGTCTCTTATTTAAATGAATTGCTAGGGTAATTTGGGTCCTAGCAACCAGATTGCAGAAATTGCATATTGGAGAGCTGCTGAATTAAAAGACAAATAACTTAAAAAACCACAAATAAAAAAATGAAAAAACAATTGCAAATTGTCTCAGAATATTACTGTCTACATCATACTAAAAGTTAACTCCGACGTGAACAACCCTTTGAGTTAGTGATACTAACTAACCTATATATAAATTGAATTTGGTGGATTGCGGTAATCATTTTGTAGCCTTATTATCAGGCAAACCCCAAAATCACCAGAATCGGGGAAAATGCATAGAAATTTAGCATCATTAATATACTATGTGTATTTTTATTTTTGGACGACAGAGAAGTAACACTTATTTCTTCTAGTTCCGGGTTTACGTAAATACCATTTTTGATATATTTTTTCAATACTGTAGTTTCTCAAGAAGATGTTTCCCAAGAAGCAAAAGACATGGAGATGGAGAGGTCAAACTATGTTGAGGAATTAAGGAAAGCTTTGATTATGACAGCTTTACCAGCAAATAAATATAATTTTGATCTGTTGGAAGATAGAGAAAACCCTGAAATCTATCATTTCACATATGAGAAGACATTAAAAGAAGTTGCGGTAAGTAATGAGTTTTCAAATTAGAATGTTGTTTTTCTGCTAGATACCTGCTATATCAGTGCTAGCTATTATCCTAAACTCGAGACGTCATTAGGAAGTCTTCCTGATGACGGCTCGAGTTTAGGAGCCGAAACATCGCAATAAACCTAAGAACTTTTTCAATAAAAGTCCTGGTGTGGTTTCTTCTTTTTTGAGTACTACATATTTGGATATAACCAACACCAAGGCATTTTTCTACAGTTGGTGGTGCACCAGCTTTGGATAGTCAAGTAGTTGAAAGCACTCAGTTCAAAGTGGTAAAATTCTTTATTCCACACTCACTCCAATTCTCAGCTCCAGCACTCTTTTCCACACTCCAGAGACCTCAATCCCACATTTAAGTCAAGATACAAATGGTTAAAGATAAAACTACTTTATATAAATATACCACTTCAATATCTCAATCTGGAGTGCTAGTAATTGTCCATCTATCCTCTCATTCGGATTAACTATCTAGGCCCAGCTCAGAATAGCTGATAGATCACTGAACCTTACACATTTGATAAATTTGTGATTAATAACTCATACATAAACATATCACCATATCCATGTATAACAGGATCAACCCCCTATATATCCAATGTGATATATAAAGTGCCATATATAAAGTGCATCCACAGAAAATAAATATAAAGTGCTATTTTATAAAAGTGCCATGTGCAAGCGCTACAATCTTATATTTTGTGTAGTGCCATGTAGTGAATATAATTCATATTCATAACATACTAAAACATATTACTGTAAAAATCATTAAAATCAACAATTTTTTCAATTCGCTCAATTTAAACGGGTGTGTTTCACTTTCCTACACCATCCTGATGACGGCCCTGTGAGGGATGAAATGCGTAGATGTGAGTGTGGAATAAAGAATTTTACCACTTTGAACTGATGGAATGAGCTGTGAGTGCTTTCAACTACTTGACTGTATTTTCTATGGCTAGCACCCAGCTGTGATATTTTTGAATGGAGAGTGCCGTTGAACCCGCAAATCCTTTTAGAATCCTAATTAGGGGTGGGAAGGGGAAAGCATTTTTACTTCCTTGTTTTGTGACAGATAGTCACGCGATTTGCCTCTCCCCCCATAATTTGCATATGCAAATCCTGGCCGAATCCTGAACCAAATCCTGAATTCGGTGCATCCCTTTCAATTTGAAGCATTGAGCTTTCATAAATGTTCTCCCTGTTCTTTGAAATGTTGATCCTTACATTTTCTCATTTGGTCTCAAATTCCATATAAGAGAACTTGGAACCTGATTGTGACTCCCTGTAGTCACTGCAAGGCACCATGCACCCACATTGGAAAATAGCTGTGAATATATGCATGTCGAAAGTAGGTGAAATTTAAATAAATGTAAATAAGACTAAATATTTCCCACTACATTAACTTTTGTTGTATGGCATAATCTGAATCTGATTCAGTTACTTATTTTTATAATTTAATTATCTCGAAGATATAGGAGAGGATAAAGAATCCTTAAAGACATGTAAATAGTATTCAGAATTAACAATTGATAAATTAATCTAAATACAGCTACAAATTTAGGAGCTGTTGCAAAAAAAAGCCATGATGAATGAACAAAGCTACACTTCAGATTTCTGCTACTCTTACTGGTTATTTCTCCCAAGTGAAATGCCTGAACACATATTTTTTTTATATAATCAGCAGGATGGAGATGTACTGTATATTGCTATTGTTTGGATTTGTTTATTTCCTGAATAAGAAAAAAATAAAAAAAACAAAGCAATACAGCAGGGGGTTCTGATTACAGTTAAACATATGTTTTCTATGTATTTATGTAGGTTTAGCTTTTGCTCACTGAGATATTCGTTTTTCGTGCACTTGTGGTTCCATAAATATGACTTTCTGTTTAGAGAAAACCTGTGCTGGCCATATCAACTTTCTTGTATTAAAGTGTGTTGGGAGTCGTATATTTATTTCTTATATGATGGTCATAAATTCAAACAGAATGTAATTATAAAATACCTTTAGTGCATATTTTATTCAACATTTCTGATTTTCTCATTAGCTGACACAGGTAATAGAATACTGAAAATGAACTTTTATTAAACCCTCTAAATCAAACATAAAGTATATTTAATGTATGGGCCTTTTGTTTCAAGCAGTTCTATTTCTTGCAAATAGGCCCTCTTCTTTTGTGTGGAAAACAGGTATATTTAATCAGTGATCATTTGCGTCAAGCAGTTCTATTTCTCGCAATTATACCCTCTTCTCTTGTTTGGATCTTAGCGGTGGATCTCATAGCCTGATAAGTCAGTTGCTATAAAAACCCTTAGGGCTAAACTCCACGAGCGCTTATGATGGATGGTGTCAGACTTGCCGATGTGACGATTGTAGAAAGAGTTGTCAAGCAGCTCACACTAACACTGGACACACCTAGAATGGGACATGGAGCCAGTGGAGAGAAGCCAGAGGCAGTGTCTAGGAAATTGGCAAAACTCAACGGGGGTTATTTGTTAAAGTCCAAGTGCCAAAAACTCCAAAAAAATTGTGGGTTATTTTTACTATAAAATTCAAATTTTTAGTGGAAAAAAACCCTCAAAAATTTCAGAATTTCTTATACCCCGAGGATGGAAAAGGTCAGAATTTGAAAATCTCAGAACTGCCGAGGTTGCATATAGGTCAATGGGAGAAGTCCCGTGGATATCTTGATCTACACTGGGTTTCGTGCAATAATCGGAAGATTTTGTTGTTTTCCGTCAAAAAATTGTATGATTCAAATTTTCACAAATTTTTTGGGTTTTTTCCTGCACAGGAAATTTTCTGGAAAATCTATTGATAGATAAGGGGAAAAAAACAGTGCGTATTTGGTCAGAGTAGTTTTCAGAAAATAATGAGATGAATTCGGACTTTGATAAATGGGCCTCCTTGTCAAACAGATCCGGTTTGGGACAGACAGGGAAGGTTCAGCAGGGGCATTAGGCAGAAAGGTGACGTCAGGCAGCAAACATCACAATTAAGAATCCATTCAGAATAATACACCAGGAAGTAGAGATATGAGCCTATGATTAAGTGTCCCTGCGTGACACGAAATGCGCCAGGCATAATTTTTTTAGATGTAGTGTAAAATAAAGTATCATATTTTTATATAAAATTTTTGGCTCTTGGGTTCTACTTTTGTTGGATGTTCCGGATTGGTGCCTGCCTAATGCTGTTTTTGTCAGAAAGTAGAGATAGTTCAAGACAATGAAGCAGCAATGGCAGAACACACTTAAATAGGGAGCAAAGGGTGCCAAAAACTGTGCACCTTGCGTCCGGACCTGGACACATGCGCGCGCACTACATCAGGATCAGTGCAGATGTGAGGATGCAGCCCTTTGCCAGCACTGGTGCAAACATTCCTTGATGCGCAATGCGGGACCGTGGACGTCCTCACATGGGAACGTATATTGCCGCAGGTAAAGAACCTTACAGATGGTGTTGTATCAACAAGACGCATCCGACAAGTCTGATGTAGTCGCATAGGTCAAATTATAATGGGACTGATACATAAATATCATGCGTAACTACATGTAAAATTTTCCATCCAACACGACTGTCGGATGGGAATGCTGCGTCTTCATCCAACAAGATAAAAATGGATGGTGTCGAAAAGACTTTTTTTTTTTTTTGATTGAAATACATTGTCGGACGTAAACGCATGAACAAACTAAACCATCCGACTTTATCTCATCCGACTTTACAGTTGGGGGGGATCAGATTTTGTAGCATCCTTGTGCTGTGTGTGTTGGTGTCATATGTTATGATCAGATAAAATCTGGCCCATAAAATCTCATCAAATTCGTCCATGTAGTTTTACCATTAACCAAAAACGATGGACCCCATTTTAGTGATCACAAAAAAGTTTATTTGCCTGATAGGGCTTGTTATTGGGTTTAATAGGGAGCATCGACATATATAATAGACTGGGGCTGCAAAGAGAACACTAGCCCCACAGTTTGGGAAGCACTGGTCTATGGAGTAGAAAAAAATATGATTGTTCCCACTCTTCTAAATGCAAAGTTTTAGCAAATATTTACACTGTAATCTACATCCTAATCTTATGGCACACATATATTTTGCCTGGAAAAACCATTGTGTTGCAAATTGATTTTTGTTATAACTAACAGAAGTCAGGGTAAATGTGCACAGCAATAACATCACAGTTATCTCCCCAAAACATAGGCAGGTGCATTTGCCAGGCATTCCTATTGCCATGAGGTTACTTGTAATGGGTAATGGTAAGTCACAATTTTCTGATTCTGAAATAGTTTTTGGGAAACCATTAATTGAAGGGAACATACTAATAAAGGTCGATGTTTTTCACTCAACAACTGTGGCCGTAAATGTAGTGTTATATCAACACAGAATCCGTTATCTAGAAACCGATTATGAGAAAGCTCTGAATTATGGAAAGGCCAACTACCATAGACTCCATTTTATCTAAATAATCTACATTTTTAAAAATGATTTCATTTTTTCTGTTATAATATAACAGTAGTTTGTACTTGATCCCAACTAAGATATAATCGATCCTTATTGGAGGCAAACCCCAGCCTATTGGGTTTATTTAATTTTTAAATGATTTTCTAGTAGACGTAGTGGGTTATTTACTGAACCTCAATTTTTTTCTGGTCAGGGTTTTATGGGCAAAAAATTTAATTTTTCATGGAAATAAAAAAGCTGCAAAAAGTCAGGCTCCAAAATCTGCCATCTCAAACCTGCCAAGTTCATGTAGAAGTCAATAGCAGATGTCCCATTTAGAATTTGAAGATATCATGGTCTGTGCTGGGTTTTGTCATATCATCTGAAAAATTTGGGATTTTCCGGCAATAACCCAAAAAATGCAAGTGATTCCAGTGTCCAATCCATAAAATTTGTACAATTCAGGTTTTCACAAAATTTTATTCAGTTTTTTCCCGACCTGACTTTTAATAGTTATTTTATTGATGAATATAAAAATAAATGAAGATAAAATCGTGAATGGGAGTTTGGTCAAGCTTGGTTTAATAAAAATATGAGATAAATTTGAGTTTTAGTAAACAACCCCCTTAATGTATGAAGATCCAAATTGTGGAAAAACCTAGTTCCCATAACTGTAATATATAACTTAAGTCAATGTATAAGTGAATCCAACAATTTATTTTTAGAGTTGAAAATGTTTTGGAGGCTTTTTGATTATCTATTTTTTTCAGATCATCGTTTCACTCTCTTTTAGGATTAAGCTTTAATAAATCCAAACCTAAATGATATTGGGAGATTTAAGGCTCCTGTACTGCCAAACTTTAAAATGCAACAGTGATTTTTAATTCTCAAGTACTAGGATATTTGAGGAAAAAAGTTAGTATTGAAGTATTCAGCATTCTATCAATGCATTTGGCAACAATTTTAAATAAAGTTACTGTGTAGCACAGATGAAATTATGATGTATATTAGTTGCAAGTGAAGAATGGAAAAAAAAGGAGAAACATTGAAAATTCTATCCTGAAATCTCGTAATATAAAGTATAATAAGTTGGTTTAAATATGAGTCTTGGCTGCAGTGGGGCATAAGCTTTTCATGAGAACTCTTAATTTTGAGGCTTGTTTGTATATATTACTAAAGGCAGGATGAAGCTATTTAGTAATTAGTCAGTCACAATAATTGGTACAATTAACATAAAGGTTGAGATGTAACAGATATATTTATTTGCCATGTACCACGGAAATACGTTTCCCTTAGACTTTATTTTCACGAGATACTACCTTCTCTTTAATAAAGGACTTGCTAAATGCTGTTGTTAATTAGGAGAGCACAAGTAGTAAAGTGTCACATTGTAATAACAATGACTTTGGTACCTTAGCTATACACAAGGGCTAGTGTGTAAAGGCAGATGCTAAATAGGCCACACACACAACTCTGTAAGGGGTCATTGAGCCTTTGCCAGCTAAACTGCTGCCACCTAAACAAACATTGTCCTAAAAGCAATAGGTTATTTCTTAATCTTAGTAGATGTGCAACTGTATTTATCCAAGTATACAACCAAATCTTCCCCAAGTAGTTGACCCCTGCAGAACCAGGGGATTTTGTTCCAACATATGGAATTACTGACATTGAAATGAAAAAAAAAACCCTTGTTACATTTCCGCATTGAAATAACTGTTTATCTCAATCAAATAAAACAACAGTAATTGTTGAAAAAAGTGTGGTTGAACAGCACAGCTCAATACTTACCTGGCAAGTCAACACACTGCTGTAGCACCTTGATTTGTTGGTGCAGTAACTTAAATATTGCAGCTGACAAAGCACAGAAACCTTCATGTATATTAATGCACAATACCCTGTAACTACTACAGGTATGGAATCTGTTATCCAGAAAGCTCTGAATTATTGAAAGGCCATCTCCCATCCATTTTCCAAATTATCCAAATTTATAAAAAAAAATTTCCTTTTTCTCTGTAATAATAAAATGGTACCTTGTACTACATCTAAACTAAGATATAATTAATCCTTATTGGAAGCAAAACCAGCCCATGGGGTTTATTTAATGTTTACATGATTTTTTAGTAGATTTAAATGATTAAGATCCAAATTATGAAACATTAGTTATAAGGAAAACTCCAAGTCCTGATCATTCTGAAAAACAGGTCCCATACTTGTACCCAGTGGTGGGCCAAGTCAGCCGGGCGCCCTAGACCCATATAGAACTGTATATGTGTAATCCATAGCACTCTCAACAGAGGGACGGGCTTGTTTACACATGTTTTATTTTTCTTAAATCAGAAGGCAGAATGTATTTCCAGCATAAATGCTTTTCATATTGCTCATGTTGGAAAAAGATTTAAATATTATGATTTTATTTTTATAGTGCCAACATATTCCGCAGCATTTGAAAAATCGTATACATCATTGATGAGACACACACACACACACACACACACGTCAGATTTACCAGGAGCCAATTAACCTGCCTGTAGATTTTTGAAGTGGGGGAGAAATTGGAGTTCCCATTCAAACAGAGAACACACAGATGCCTTGCCTTGCAAAGCTCTTTTCCATTCTATAGCGATTCATTACAGCTCAGAAAAAATCATTAAGACCCCCTTTACTCACAAGTTTTTCAGGGCCTAATAATTTCATTACCACTAAGCAGGCAAGCTCATTGTGTGACTGGGACATTAATCAAAGTGATAAATATGATTGTTCATTAAAATGCTTTGACATATATATATATATATATATATATATATATATATATATATATATATATATATATATATATATATATATATAGACAAATTCAAGAGAACCTCTACACTCAACCCATTATTAATATATTAAGGACATTGAAACATTTTGTGCCTTAAGCTACTTAAAATGCCTTACCCTTTAAAAAAACAGGGAGTGTTTGTCCATATATTGCAATATATTTAAGCTCAAAGTCATCCCCGGTATGACTGGTCAACTACGTCAAAGTCATCCCATATCTGGCCAGTCCTACTCTCAAATTGCATTGCTTTAATATACATTTTACAAAGGGACTAAGTTTTACCTGCAACTTACTTGCTGCTTTCAAAGTAAAACTTGGTTGCCCTTTTATTAGCCACCACTGGGGTCAACTGACTATAGCAGGAAAGGGTGGGAGCTACAACATGTAGCTGGTCACTGCTCCTGAATAACTATAACAAACAAGGATAAGTTGCCCTTACCACTAATTTTTAAAAACATGAAGGGGGTGCAATGAGGTTGTGACCACAAAATTCACATAAACAAATACAAGAGATCCTCTGCACTCGACCCATTATCAATAAAGTAAGGACATTGAAACATTTTGTGCCTTAAGGTACTAAAAATGCCTTTCCCTTTAAACAAAACAGGGATTGTTTGTCCATATATTGCAATATATTTAAGCTCAAAGTCATCCCCGGTATGGCCAGTCCTACACTCAACATGCATCCGATTAATTAAGAATTCAATTGATTCAATATGCATTTTACAAAGGGACTAAGTTTTTCCTGAAACTTACTTTCTGCTTATACTGTATATATATAATATATATATATATATACTTTCTTATACATAAGTGACTGCTATTTATTCTTTCATTCAGTGTGTGTACTTATACATATATATGTATGTAAATATATATAGGAGAAGTTCCGTGATCATATAAAGATTGAATGCTTATACAGGTTATGAAACTGCAAGTTTACTTCTAATATCCTCAAATTTTACAACAGATTGTACATTATATATTTTTTATAATACACAAGTTGGACTAAGTCATGTGACACATTTCTTCACTGAGAAACAATTATAAGTGATGACATTACTATGCACCATTTATAAGGACATAATTTACAAGATGTAATTCATGCATGTACAGAGTGCCATATCTACAAACCCCCTATCCAGAAAGGTCTTTATTTGAATTATTTTAAGAAAATTATTACATTTTTAAAAAACAATTTAATTTATCTCTTCCATAAAAAAACAGAATCTGGCCTTAATTCCACTAAAAAAAAGACAACCAGGGTCCTTGCTCTCAGTGCACATGCTCCAGCGGAAAAATAAGAGCAGTGAAGGCTTGAAAAAGATGGTGCCCATCCCACTGGGTTAGGGATGACCATTTAGCTGTAAGGGGTCCTAAGATGTCTGATAGTTGCCCTGTATAGAACCCCGGGCTGGTGCAGTTTTCTGCTGATAGGAGCACCAGCCCTGGGTTTCAGGTAAGTAAATACATTCACTTGGGAGTGCCTAACCTTTGGCGCCCCCTTTGCCTTTCCTTCTCCATAAGGATAATAAATTACCTGACTTTCTATTACACTTTTAAACATTATGACAAAATTGTGCTATCTGGAAACCCATTATCCAGAAAGCCACGAATTACAGGAAAGCCATGTCCAGTAGACTCCATTTTAAACAAATAATTAAATTTTTTAGAACAATTTCCTTTTTCTCTCTAATTATAAAACAGTACCTTGTACTTGATTCCAACTAAGATATAATTAAGCCTTATTGGAGGCAACCCAATCCTATTAGTTTTATTTAAGGGCAGATTTATCAAAATGTGAGATTATAGCTTAATAAATAAAAACTCATCCATGTTCTATTCATTCCTATCACATTCATTCCTCATATTTTGATAAATCTGCCCCTAAATGTTTAATAACATCTGTAGTCCCGAGCATTGTGGATAACAGGTACCATACCTATATTTCTAAAATTCGTTTTTCAAACAGAGGTTCATTAAAGGGTTTGGAGTGAAGGTAAGGACCCTGTTTCTTTAAACTGAGATGTCACCTCATGTTAAAATTAAAACAATAGGAAAAAAAGAAATCCAACAGCAATGTCAGAATTCACTTAGGTTTGCAAGTAAAGGAGCTGTTTATTATTCCCATGACAAGTCTCAACAGGAAACGTCCTGATAATGGTGATTGTTGCAAAAAGAGCATCTGGAAAACAGGCTTACGTTTGGAAAGTCTTCCAATTCTGGTAACTGCAACCCATTAAATAAACGAGGATTGAATTCTGCTTTTTATCCAGCTTTTGCGTAAAACTGTAATTAACAGTTTGAGGCAGATATTGCAGAAAGTTTGTATATTACTGTTTTAAAATTCATTTGCATGTGCTGCTAATAACATTTATTATGAGCCATATACATTTGTAGAGCTTGGAAATTAACAGTAAAGGGTTGCTTTTATCATTTAACATGGTACATATATCTGATATATGGTGTTTATTAATGCTTCTCTCTGATTTTCCTTTTTGTCCTCAAAGGGAAATAGTGAGCTAGATATACATACAAGGCCTAATGGTTGGGTGGGCTGGACGGCCCATTGCCATCTTGGTTCACTGGGAGTTTTCCTGATACCCTGGTGGGCTAATCCAGCACTGTATGGATAATAAACTCACATCAGTACAATAGTACATAAATAGATTGCAAGGCCAATACCCATGGGATATTCTAAAGTATGCCCCACAATACCAAACTGGATTCTAAATTCAGAAACATTCACTTTTTAAAAGACTTTAGGGAACCTTTAAGCATGTGCTCAACATACTGATACAGCATGAGTTTAATGTATTCCAAATACAAGGTACTGATCTTTAGATGTCATACTTAGAAGTTAAATCTTTAATAAAATGGAACTATAGCTATAGCTGACACTATAGTTCTGTTATTAAGAATCCTTTAATTGAGTGGTCAACAACAGTGAATTCCCACTGGAATACAAAAAAGTTGGTATGTATAGAAAGATACAGGAGTAAGTGCTGTATGTTTAGGACACTTTAGATATTTGGTGGTCGTCTGACTGTGCTTCAAAATGTGGCATTGATGAGGTGAAGAAATAACTTATCAAGCAGGAAGATATTGTAAGTTTAAGAGGCTATCATATATATCCTTTGTGAATCTTGGAGCAAGCAAAAGGTTATCAGGAAACAATGATTACTTCTTAAGAATATTCAAGTAGTTCAGTTTTAGCCTGATAACTAACTACTTTGTACATTTTCTGTTTAATATCTGACATATTGACATGCAACAACTTGCTTATTTTGTGACAATAAACCATACAGACTAAAGTTGCATCCCCTTTTATCTCCCCACATTAAATATTTCTAGATTGCTATATTTTATATACAGGTATAATTATACAGCTCCTTGGTTGTAGTATATCTGGGTAACATGACATGATGTCCACTGGTTTTGCTGGAATGCAATTTTATACAGTTTTTGCATATTCCTTTGGCAATTATTTTATTTTGCATAAAATAATAATAATAATAATAATATATTTCTTGCATCCTCTGGTGTGTAGAAACCTACTGACTAAAATATGCGTCTTTTTTAACATAACAAACAATATTGCTGATATGCTATTTTCAAAGAACACATTAAATCGCCAGCTGCCATAATGCACAGATAACTTATTTTTTCTTAGATTAGAACATCTCACAGAATTGTAACCTATTAGTCCTTGTTTCACTTATATCTTTGTAATTGCCATAGTTAAGAAAGGAAATAAAAGCATTCTCTGTTCCAATAATTCAATATATTAGTATACGTTACATGTAAATTAGGTATCCAATTCAAAGTTGCGAAAGGAAACCAGCGCTAATCCAGCATGGGGTATAGACAACAAGAGAATAATTCTCATATAGTGTAGTATTTTTGTATCAATGTAATACACCACTTTGTGAAATTAGAGTAATATAACAGTGCCCTTTATAGATTATACTGTTTGCCGTGCCACTTGTAAAAATACTACACTATATGAGAATTATTCTCTTGTTGTCTATACCCCATGCTGGATTAGCGCTGGTTTCCTTTCGCAACTTTGAATTGGATTCTGTACAGGTCTGAGGGAGAGCAGACCCCTTTGGGAACCGGCAGAGGGAGCGGACTACCAAATCCTTTAATATCCTTTTTTCACTGTATGTAAATTAGGTAACCTATTCGACTATTAACTTAATCTTTATAAAGAATAGGGGTAAAGCAAAAGCTTTGAGCAAGTGCAGGTCATATAGAGATTTGAAGGGGGTTCATCACCTCTGAGTTAACTTTTAGTATGAAGTAGAGATTGATATTATGAGACAATTTGCCACTGGTTTTTAATTTTTTATTATTTGTGTTTTTTGTTCTTTAAATTTTTTTCCGCAGCTCTCCAGTTTGCGTTTTCAGCAATCTAGTTGCTAGGCTCTAAATTACCCTAGCAATCATGCATTGATTTGAATAAGAGACTGGAATATGAATAGGAGAGGGCCTGAATAGTAGGGATGTAGCGAACGTCGGAAAAAAAGTTCGCGAACATATTCGCGAACTTGCGCAAAAATGCGAGCGGTTCGCGAACGGTTCGCGAACCCCATAGACTTCAATGGGAAGGCGAACTTTAACATCTAAAAAAGACATTTCTGGCCAGAAAAATGATTTTAAAGTTGTTTAAAGGGTGCAACGACCTGGACAGTGGCATGCCAGAGGGGGATCAAGGGCAAAAATTTATCTGAAAAATCTGCATGTGTGTGCTTGGAAGAGATAGTGTAGGGGGAGAGCTGTTAGTGATTTCAGGGACAGATGATAGTAAGTTTGCTGGCTAGTAATCTGCTTGATACTGCTCTGTATTGGAGGGACAGAAGTCTGCAGGGATTTGAGGGACATTTTAGCTTAGGTAGCTTTGCTGGCTAGTAATCTACTGTTCTCTTTAAACAACTGCCATACATTGACCTTGTAGGCATTGTTTGCCCAGTTTTTTTGGACGCAGCCACTGAAGCACAGTTGCCAGAAAAAATATGCCATATAAATGCTGAAAATAGTAATTTTTCGCCATACGTTGACCTTGTAGACATTGTTTGCCCAGTTTTTTTGGACGCAGCCACTGAAGCACAGTTGCCAGAAAAAATATGCCATATAAATGCTGAAAATAGTAATTTTTCGCCATACGTTGACCTTGTAGACATTGTTTGCCCAGTTTTTTTGGTTGCAGCCACTGAAGCACAGTTGCCAGAAAAAATATGCCATATAAATGCTGAAAATAGTCATTTTTTGCCATATACGTTGAGTCAACGTATGGCAAAAAATGACTATTTTCAGCATTTATGTGGCATATTTTTTCTGGCCTCTGTGCTTCAGTGGCTGCGGCCAAAAAAACTGGGCAAACAATGCCTACAAGGTCAACGTCGTTGACCTTGTAGGCATTGTTTGCCCAGTTTTTTTGGCCGCAGCCACTGAAGCACAGAGGCCAGAAAAAATATGCCATATAAATGCTGAAAATAGTCATTTTTTTGGTCGCAGCCACTGAAGCACAGTTGCCAGAAAAATTATGCCATATAAATGCTGAAAATATAAATTTTTTTGGTTGCAGCCACTGAAGCATAGAGGCCAGAAAAATTATGCCATATAAATGCAGAAAATATGCATTTTTTTGGTCGCAGCCACTGAAGCACAGTTGACAGAAAAATTATGCCATATAAATGCTGAAAATATAAATTTTTTTGGTTGCAGCCACTGAAGCACAGAGGCCAGAAAAATTATGCCATATAAATGGAGAAAATATGCATTTTTTTGGTTGCAGCCACTGAAGCACAGAGGCTAGAAAAATTATGCCATATAAATGGACAAAATATGCATTTTTTTGGTTGCAGCCACTGAAGCACAGAGGCCAGAAAAATTATGCCATATAAATGCAGAAAATATGCATTTTTTTGGTTGCAGCCACTGAAGCACAGAGGCCAGAAAAATTATGCCATATAAATGCAGAAAATATGCATTTTTTTTGGTTGCAGCCACTGAAGCACAGAGGCCAGAAAAATTATGCCATATAAATGCAGAAAATATGCATTTTTTTGGACGCAGCCACTGAAGCACAGTTGCCAGAAAAAATATGCCATATAAATGCTGAAAATAGTCATTTTTCGCCATACGTTGACCTTGTAGACATTGTTTGCCCAGTTTTTTTGGTTGCAGCCACTGAAGCACAGAGGCCAGAAAAAATTAAACCAGTAGGGTTTGCACCCTAGTTTGTAACGGTGGCGGAGGGAGGAGGACGCTAAAGGACAGCTGTGTGTGGAGTCATGAGACTTGAAGAGAAGGACAGCTGCATAGAAGTCAGAACAAGTCTTCCGGCGTGCAGTAACCCTCCGAGATCCACCCCTCATTCATTTTAATAAAGGTCAGGTAATCGACACTTTTGTGACCTAGGCGAGTTCTCTTCTCAGTTACAATCCCTCCTGCTGCACTGAAGGTCCTTTCTGAGAGCACACTTGAGGCTGGGCAAGACAAGAGGTTCATGGCAAATTGTGACAGCTCTGGCCACAGATCAAGCCTGCGCACCCAGTAGTCCAGGGGTTCATCGCTCCTCAGAGTGTCGATATCTGCAGTTAATGCCAGGTAGTCCGCTACCTGCCGGTCGAGGCGTTCTTTGAGGGTGGATCCAGAAGGGTTGTGGCGCTGCCTTGGACAGAAAAACATTTGCATGTCTGACGTTACAGACCGGCCAAAGGGCTTTGTCCTTGCAGGTGTGCTCGTGGCAGGATTACTGGCACCTCTGCCCCTGGAATGTTGATGAGTTCCTGAAGTGACATCACCCTTAAAAGCATTGTACAACATGTTTTGCAGGCTGGTTTGTAAATGCCGCATCTTTTCGGACTTGTGGTATGTTGGTAACATTTCTGCCACTTTATGCTTGTACCGAGGGTCTAGTAGCGTTGCGACCCAGTACAGGTCCTTCTCCTTAAGCCTCTTGATACGGGGGTCCTTCAACAGGCATGAGAGCATGAAAGACCCCATTCTCACAAGGTTGGATGCAGAGCTATCCATCTCCGCTTCCTCATTATCAAGGACTGCATCATCCACGGTCTCCTCCCCCCAGCCACGTACAAGACCAGGGGTCCCCAAAAGGTCACCACTAGCCCCCTGGGAAGCCTGCTCCTGTTGGTCCTCCTCCTCCTCCTCCACAAAGCCACCTTCCTCCTCTGACTCCACTTCTGGCACCTCTCCCTGCGTTGCAGCAGGTGCCTGGGTTCGTTCTGGTGATTCCGACCAGAAATCGTGCGCTTCCAGCTCCTCGTCACGCTGGTCTACAGCCTCATCTGTCACTCGTCGCACGGCACGCTCCAGGAAGAAAGCGAAGGGTATTAGGTCGCTGATGGTGCCTTCGGTGCGACTGACCATATTTGTCACCTCTTCAAAAGGTCGCATGAGCCTGCAGGCATCGCGCATAAGCACCCAGTAACGGGGGAAAAAAATCCCCAGCTCTGCAGATCCAGTCCTACCACCCAGTTCAAAAAGGTACTCGTTGACGGCCCTTTGTTGTTGCAGCAGACGTTCCAACATAAGGAGCGTTGAATTCCAGCGAGTCTGGCTGTCAGAAATCAAACGCCTGACTGGCATGTTGTAGCGCTGCTGAATGTCAGCAAGGCGTGCCATGGCTGTGTAGGAACGTCTGAAATGGGCCGACACCTTTCTGGACTGGGTGAGAACGTCCTGGAATCCTGGGTACTTGGAGACAAAACGTTGGACTATTAAATTTAACACATGTGCCATGCAGGGCACATGTGTTAAATTTCCCAGTCTCAACGCTGCCAACAGATTGCTTCCATTGTCACACACCACTTTTCCGATCTGCAGTTGGTGTGGGGTCAGCCACCGATCGGCCTGTGACTGCAGAGATGACAGGAGTACAGATCCGGTATGGTTTTTGCTTTCCAGGCACGTCATCCCCAAGACAGCGTGACAACGGCGTACCTGGCACGTCGAATAGCCTAGGGGGAGCTGGGGGTGCACAGGTGTGGAGGAGGAGAAGGAGGACCCAGCAGCAGAGTAAGAAGAAGAAGAGGAAGAAGACGAGGTAGAGAGCGATGGAGGAGTAGAGGTGGTGGCAGAACCGCGTGCAATCCGTGGCGGTGACACCAACTCCACTGTTGTTGTTGTTGTTGAGCTACCCATTCCCTGCTTCCCATTCCCAGCCATTACCAAGTTCACCCAGTGGGCAGTGTAGGTGACATACCTGCCCTGACCATGCTTGGAGGACCATGCGTCAGTAGTCATATGGACCTTTGGCCCAACACTAAGTGACAGAGATGCGGTAACTTGGCTCTGCACATGTTGGTACAGGTGTGGTATTCCCTTTTTAGAAAAAAAATTGCGGCTGGGTACCTTCCACTGCGGTGTCCCAATTGCTACAAATTTGCGGAAGGCCTCAGAGTCCACCAGCTGGTATGGTAAAAGCTGGCGGGCTAAGAGTGCAGACAAGCCAGCTGTCAGACGCCGGGCAAGGGGGTGACAGTCAGACATTGGCTTCTTACGCTCAAACATGGCCTTCACAGAAACTTGGCTGGTGGCAGATGACTGGGAATGGGAACAGGGGGTCAAGGTGGAAGGCGGAGTGGAGGGTGGTTCAGATGGGTCAAGGAGAGCAGAGGTAGAGCAGTAAGATGCTGGACCAGAAGGAGTGTGGCTTTTAGTTTGCCTGTTGCCTTTGAGGTGTTGCTCCCAAAGTGCTTTGTGCTTGCCGCTCATGTGCCTTCGCATAGAAGTTGTACCTATGTGGCTGTTGGGCTTACCAAGGCTCAGTTTCTGACTGCACTCATTGCAAATTACAATGCTTTTGTCAGAGGCACACACATTAAAAAAATCCCACACTGCTGACTTTTTGGAAGTGTGCGATCTGGCGGTAACAGTAGAAGTTGGCGGCATTGGCGGCAATGGCGGGTGCGTTGGCTGGCTGAACACAGGTGCCGATACATGTTGTTGCCCTACTGATCCCTGCGGGCTGTCCTCCCTGCTTCTTCTAAGTCTTATTCTCCTACTGCCTCTCTGACTCTCCGTCTCTCCATCTGAACTACCCTCCTCTTGCTCTCTTCTACTAGGCACCCACAAAACATCAATCTCCTCATCATCATTCTCCTCAGATGCATCAATTTCTTCTGACACATCACAGAAGGAAGCAGCAGCGGGGACCTCCTCCTCATCACTCATCATTATGTCCATCTCTGTCGTGTTCTCTGCCAGAATTAAATCTGGTGTAACGTCCTCATCTCCTTCATCTTCTTCTGCCAATAATGGTTGCGCATTACTCAGTTCAAGAAACTCCTCTGACTCCAGTGAAGAAGGGGCACCGGTGGTGGAGGAAGTGTTACGTGGGGTGGCCATAGCAGTGGAGGATGAGGAGGATGTTGTGGTAAAGTTAGAAACGGTAGAGGATGGGGTGTGCTGTGTAAGCCAGTCAACTACCTCTTCAGCATTTTGGGAGTTCAGGGTCATTGGCTTTTTAAAACTGGGCAATTTGCTAGGGCCACAGGATTGCATAGCAGCACGGCCCCTAGCACGGCCTCTGCGTGGTGGCCTGCCTTTGCCTGGCATTATTTTTAAAAAAACAACAACAACAAAAACTCAGTTGGTTTTTCTGGAAACGATAATACACACAGCTAGATGGCGGTTTGAAGAAAACACTGTGCAAATAATGCCTACAAGGTCAACGTATACACAGCGGTGGATACGGATTACGTAAAATATAAGAATGCTGCTTGAAAAAAAGTAACTCAAGTGGTTTTTCTAGAGACGATAATATTATCAATATTTAGACAAAATGTGAACAAGCTCACACAGCTAGATGGCGGTTTGAAGAAAACACTGTGCAAATAATGCCTACAAGGTCAACGTATACACAGCGGTGGATACGGATTACGTAAAATATAAGAATGCTGCTTGAAAAAAAGTAACTCAAGTGGTTTTTCTAGAGACGATAATATTATCAATATTTAGACAAAATGTGAACAAGCTCACACAGCTAGATGGCGGTTTGAAGAAAACACTGTGCAAATAATGCCTACAAGGTCAACGTATACACAGCGGTGGATACGGATTACGTAAAATATAAGAATGCTGCTTGAAAAAAAGTAACTCAAGTGGTTTTTCTAGAGACGATAATATTATCAATATTTAGACAAAATGTGAACAAGCTCACACAGCTAGATGGCGGTTTGAAGAAAACACTGTGCAAATAATGCCCACAAGATCAACGTATACACTACTACAGCGGTGGATACGGATTACGTAAAATATATTATGGCTGCTTGAAAAAAGTCACTCCGGTGTTTTTTCTGGAGACGGTAATATTATGGATATTTAGACAGAATGTGAACAAGGTCACACAGCTAGATGGCAGTTGGTTGAATAACACACTGGGCAAAAAATGCCTACAGGGCAAATAATGCCTAAAAGGTCAACTTATACACTACTACAGCGATGGATACGGATTACGTAAAATTTATTATGGCTGCTTGAAAAAAGTCACTCCGGTGTTTTTTCTGGAGACGGTAATATTATGGATATTTAGACAGAATGTGAACAAGGTCACACAGCTAGATGGCTGTTGGTTGAATAACACACTGGGCAAAAAATGCCTACAGGGCAAATAATGCCTAAAAGGTCAACTTATACACTACTACAGCGATGGATACGGATTACGTAAAATTTATTATGGCTGCTTGAAAAAAGTCACTCCGGTGTTTTTTCTGGAGACGGTAATATTATGGATATTTAGACAGAATGTGAACAAGGTCACACAGCTAGATGGCTGTTGGTTGAATAACACACTGGGCAAAAAATGCCTACAGGGCAAATAATGCCTAAAAGGTCAACTTATACACTACTACAGCGGTAGTAAAATAAAAAAAAGTAAAATAAAAAAAAAATGAATATTAAAAAAAAAAAATTACAGTTGGTGCTGCTGAACTACTAGGAGCAGCAGATTAGCACACCAGTCCCACTCCCCAACACTGCTAGACTAATAGCACTGGGCTCTTATAGTAGTAGTAGTAGTAGTAGTAGTAGTAGTAGTAGTAGTAGTAGTAAAACAACAAAAAAATAAATAAAAGCAGTCCTTACAAGGACTACTGTTATTGCAGCAGTCAGCAGATGAGATCAGAAGCAGGACAGCTGCCCACTGCAGCTACATACAGAGCACTGCAGTAGAAGGTAGATTACTAGCCAGCAAAGCTACCTAAGCTTAAATGTCCCTCAAACCCCTGCAGACTTCTGTCCCTCCAATAACAGAGCAGTATCAAAACGATTACTAGCCAGCAAACTTTCAACTGTCCCTGAAATCACTAACAGGCAGCAGCTCTCTCCCTACACTATCTCTTCAGCACACACAGGCAGAGTGAAAAAAACGCTGCAGGGCTTCGGTTTTTATAGGGAAGGGGAGTGGTCCAGGGGAGAGCTTCCTGATTGGCTGCCATGTACCTGCTGGTCTGGGGTGAGAGGGCAAAAAAAAGCACCAACAATGGCGAACCCAAAATGGCGAACGTCGCGCGACGTTCGCGAACTTCCGGCGAGCGCGAACACCCGATGTTCGCGCGAACAAGTTCGCCGGCGAACAGTTCGCGCCATCTCTACTGAATAGAAAGATGGGTAATTAAATGTAGCAATACATATGTAGCCTTATGGAGCATTTGTTTTTTGATGGGGTCAAATGAAGACCGATTGACCATTCTATGGGGCAAATTTACTTCCTCCGAATTTGCACCAACGTTACCTTCGCCGCACTTCGCCAGGCGTAGATTCGCCAGGGCTGCGCAAATTCACGAAGATCCGAAGTTGCGCACAAGTTACCGATCGGTTGCAAAGTTGCACTAGCGATATTACAATCGGCGGTTCGAAGTTACGCTATCGATCGGAAATTTGCATACGGTGTGCAGTACAATGGCCATATATGCAGCAGAAAACACATTACACTACACAAGGCCAGGGAACCTTAATAAATGTATTCTAATGCCCTACACATGTGCCCACAGTATAGTTTAGGTGCCATATGTTATCAAATGTAGGAGGGAAGGTGGGTAACTTTTTTTTAGCCCATCACCCTATAAAATGTAAAAGACACCAGCGTTTTTGTGGGACTTAGAAAAAAATCTCAACTTTTTTTGAACCATCCCTATCTACTCTATTGAACTTCGCCTGGTTTGAGGTGGCGAAGTAAAGTCTGGCGCAAGATGTATCGTTCACGAAAATCCGCAAGTTAGTGAATTGGCGTAGTTACGTCCCTTTGCCATAGTGCAACTTTGCCTGGCGCAAGGGTGCGAAATAGCGCTAGGGTAGGTCCACTTGGCTAGTGAATTTATGCCAGCACCCGTTAGTAAATCGGCGAAGTGGCAAAATTACATCACTCGCCACTTCGCCCTTTACTAAATTTGCCCTTATAACGTTAACTATAACCATCCCTTTAAATCTGCTTCAAAGGTATCTGGTATTCCTTCTTTACTGGTTTAGGGTACAGATTGCCTTAAGAAAGACCCACTACCAAAGGAATGACACTTGGCCCACGTTACTATGGAAGTAGCCACCAACCACTCTGTTTGAGTTGTGATGTGGCAGCCATTTGTAGAATACATGACGCCTAAGAGTGACCTAACAGGTGCCATATACACTCACTATATGCAGAAAAGACTATGCAGCCACTCTGCAGTTTAGAATTGGCAGCAGTGGAACTGGGGTGGCCAGACTAAGGTGGCCAGGGATACCGGAGTGTATAAAAAAAGTATATACAGTAGTAGGTTATTTTGATTGGTCCTAACAAAAGTCAACAATTGGCCCCTGCTTTTCCGATTTTGAATTACAAAATGTAAGCCTAACCAGATGCTAAATACAACTAGTTACTGGGAAGATTTAGACAACACACCAAAAATGGAGAGGCCCATCAGCATTCTCATTTTAGTGGTTGTAGAGTTTTTTCAAACTATGATAAAACTCGATTTTTTTAAAATCACGAATGCCTTGTAATTTATTACAAGATCCAAATATAAAAACCATTAATGAAAAGAAAACACTGAAAGATCCCCTGAAAAACACCTTGAGAATGTCTAAAAGTCCATATGGCTAAAAAATAGACCAATAGGATCAGCGCAGCTCTCGTTTACTCATACTGTATAGAACCTTAACTGCTTTTACGTGCCGAAGTTTTGTATTACAGCTTTTCATGGTTTTTGCACTTTATAAATCACCAGTTTTAAAGAAATAATAAAAAAATATGAATTTTTAGAGAAAAGAAGTGTATATACCATTCTGTTCTCTTGTACTGACTCTCAGAGGCCGAATTTTGAATTCATATGAATTTTTTTACTCTAATAAATTTGAAAATACTCACATGGAGGTTATTTAAGAAAAAATGTGAACGCCTAAAACTCATATTACCAACCCGAAAACTCGAATCGAATTCGACTAAACTCAAATTGAGTTTTTTTCTCCGAAAAAAACTTCAATGTCAGGAAGGCTATTAACATCTTCAAATGGGACACTGGACCTCTGCCATTGACTTCTACATGAATTTGGCAGGTTTTAGGTGGTGAATAGTCTAATTCGAATTGTTCCCAGGGTCCAGGTATGATAAATCTTGAATTCAAATTTAAATTCAAATCCGACTTCGAGTTTGGTTATTTCCAACTCAAATTTGTGAGTTTTGATTAATAAACCAACTCGAAAATTCGAATTTCTAAATTGAACCTTAATAAATCTGCCCCTTAAAATAATGTAATGGGAGTTGGGACTCTGGTCGTTCAATGAACATTTATCAGCTGCCTTGTACCCTTGTTAATAGAAGCCATGAGTGCAGAAAATGTCAGCAAACAGAAATACCACTTTTTCATGCAAAAAATTGAAGGACCACTTCCCCCAGGACCCATTTCTGCCAATAACTTATCCACTAGGGGCATATTCTGTTTTGTTGCTGATTGGGAACTCAAATTACAGTTACAAATTTGGTGCATCTGGTAAACATATCAGCAATGCTGATAATTGGATATTGGCTGCCTCTACATATTAGCATTTTATTAAATATTCTCCATGGAATAAGAGATAAATAAAGTAGAGAGGAACGGATAAGGAAAATGTTTTATGAACAATGTAACTTTACACAAAATTATCAGAATAAAAGACAAACTGTTGCGAGACCAAGAGAATTTGATGATTTGGAAAGCACACATTTACTGCACATTTTACTACACATTTAGTAACTAACTTTTGCTAGTAAAAGTTTACTTATTAAAAACAAGAGAATGAAATGAAATTGATGAGAGAAGAATTATTGAGTATTAGGGATGCACCGAATCTGATATTTGGGAATCCTTTGTGAAAGATTTGGTTGAATACCAAACTGAATCCTAATTTGCATACAAATATGCAAATTAGGGGAGGGAAAGGAAAAAGTAGGAAAAAAATATTTTACTTCCTTGTGTTGTGATGAAAAGTCTGATTTCCCTTCCCTAATTTGCAAATGCAAATTATGATTCAATTCCTCCAAGCAGAAGGATTCAGCCAAATCAGAACCCTGCTGAAAAAGTCTGAATCCTGGCAGAATCCAGAACTGAATCCTGGATTCGGTGCATCCCTATTGAGGATACAACTATGACAAAACATCGTAGATAAAGAACAAAAAGATACCGCTACTGCTCACCGCTCTTCCCTCAATCCAGGTGCTCAGTCGAACAGTGTCCCCACTGTGAACGCTACAAAACAGGCAACAGGCAGACGGCACTTCTTGGATTAGGTTTATTGGAGTTACTGCTGTGGAAACGCATTTCGGGAGTATATCCCTTAGTCATAGGTGTGTGGGCTATACTAAATATATTTTTGTCTTTTTAAATCAGTAATATTAGTAATGAAGTTGGAATAATTTTTTTGGTGACTTGCCATTCATTGGCCTTTGTAACAAGAGAATAGGTTTCTTCAATTTTTTTACATTTTTTCATGGGTGAACCTATTAAACTCTCTGGCCAGATACTGTTTTTATACCCTGACTTTTGCAGACCTCATGGTATGCTTTTCCTACTGCCTTTCTTGGGATAATATCTCTATTGAATAACTGATAGTTTACCATACATTCATTATATAAAACAAATCTTTAACATATGTCTATGCATGTATAGACATCATTTGAGAACTAGTCAGGAATACTGTCCTTTGCCAAAATTGTAATGTCAGATTGACTTGTTTTGTTTGGGGCTAAATCAACTGAAATTGTTTAACCTGTCTTAAACAACCCATATCCATGTTCATCAATGTTCTGTCACAAATGCCTCTTCTCAAGAAAAAACAATGGCAACTCTCATAGTCTTTCCTCATAGTTTTATTGTTCCATTCCTTTTACAGTTAGGTTTATTTGTCTATATTCTGTCAAGATCTGCTGGGTTTCAAACTCTGCGGTTTTTTTCCCAGGGACTATGCACTTTCCAATTGAGCCACTGGCTGCTTCTGATCAGTCCTATTTTCATATTCATTGTTTTCTGTCTGCTCCCTTGTTTCCACCCACCTCATTAGCCTCATGTGTTTTTCATCTCCCTAATCAGAACCCCTTATAAACCTGTCCCTGACCATAGCTCCTGGCTTGGTCATTTTACATCCTAGCCCTGATCTTGTTATTCCATGCCTTGATTCCTGTTCCTACTTACCTGTTCCTGGATTCCTGTTCTTGAGACCTTCCCATATTCCTGATTCCCAGTCTTGCTCCAGTTCTCCTGTTCCCTCCTTACCTGTCTTGTTGGATTTCCCGGTTGTGACCTTGGCCTGATTACTGGGCTCTGTTTGCCTGCTGCCTGACCCGACCACGGCCTGTTTACTGGACACTGTTTTCATCTTCCGATTCCGACTGCTATATTATTTAATATTTTCATCATCTACTTGTTTAGTTTTTGCCTCATTAAACCTTATTTTCTTTCACATGTCTCTAAGACTCGGTACCACTATTTTTGGTTAGACCCCTGGTTCACCACCATACAGGCTCCCATCTGATTATTTAAGTTCAGTGTCCGATCCTTATATATTCTATTCAGTCCATTTATAGCCTTCCTAACTGTGTTAAACACTCAAGGTGATACCTTACCAAGGATCTATATAGAGGCAAATGTATACTTTCATCCTTCAAGTCAATGCCTTTTTCAATACAAGAGAGTACTTAATTACCGTTAGTAGAGACTGCCTAGAGTTATAAAATGTTGCATAACTGCACATTTGACAAGGCTGAACACCAGGTGCCACTTGTTGGCCAATTCTTCAACATAGTCACATCTCTACAAAGTGGGAACATCCTTATTGTTTTACATTGTTTTTTTTACATTGTTTAATACCTTTACTGTATTGGGCTTCTGATTGCTTATTCTTTTTGTAAGAAACTGCTTCCTGATAATACTTTAAGCATTTTCATCTTCGTGTTTCAGTGTTTAACACATCGTTCAGTCCTTTAGTTTTAGCAGATTTGTACTTCTTCAAAAAAATGCTTCCCTCTTGAACTACCTAATTGCTTTGATATATTTAATGTTAAGCTTGTCAGCCTGATTTATATGATTTATTATGAGTAAGCAATGTACCATCTTAGTCATTCTCTAATAATTTTATAGTGTATTCATGTCTGTTTTTTTTTTTGTAGGAACTTGAAATGCAATGTTCAAGGTGAGGTCTCATTAGTGTCCGGTATAGGGAAATTATAATCTGCCTCTTTCTGCTACTATTTCATTGGCCTCTTGCAACTAGCGTGTACTTTGCTTTCCTTACAGTTTTACTCTTTTAATTGCTTTGAAGTGTGCTGAAATTCTGAGCTGTTGGACTTTCTTCTTGGTACTTGCATTCCAGCTTCCATTACTGCTAAAGTGTTAATATTCCATCTAATGCAATGTTGCATATCTCAACCACTACAAGAAAACTGTACCCTCCCCAGAATATCAACAAAATTTTATAGTTCAATTAACCTGTGTATTAATACAGAACAGTGGTGAGAAAACACAATGCTTTGGGGCTGGGCATAGTCTCCCTTTATATGACATGGCTCTTAAGCTGGCCATAGACGCAAAGATCTGATTGTACGAATCGAGGATTCGTACGATTTTCGAACCGTGTGTGGAGAGTCCCGACATTTTTCGTCTGGCGGAGATCGGTCGTTTGGTCGATCGGACAGGTTAGAAAATTTCTGTCGGCTGCCGATAATATCTCTGCGTGTATTGCCTATCGTACGATTTTCAGTGGGAGACTGTCATTAGCTTTGGTTGGACATAGATATCGCACGATTGCTGTCAGCGGCAGAACATTGCTGATCTGTTCTTTAACTAATCTGACTGGTAAGACTTTGATCTGAATGGTTAGTGGCGGGTCGGGAGATGGGAAAGTCCGATCGTACGATGATCTATGGCCAGCTTTAGATTTGTTTTCTACTTTTTGCACTCCTAGCTATGTTTGTTTTGTTTTGCATCTATTCAAAATGACGGGTAGAAACATGAAATGATGCTCTAGCTGTTGTCAGTATTGCACACATCATTCTTTGTAACACTGCTATTGAAATCTATTGTGACATTTCCAACTTTCAGAGGAGAGCTGGCTCTGCTGAAGTGCATGTAGTTTTCCAGAAAAGGTTGTCGGACAAACAAATGTTACAGTTGCTACGGAACACTAAAGCAGTTTCTCTTGCTATGTATGATGTATTAATTAAAGTTGCTGTGCTATAAGAGCATATGCCTGAATACGCACGGACAAAAATTACTTAATTTTTTCCAAAAACCGATTGTTGGACGTGGAGCTTGTGAACAGAGAAACTGACATGTGCTTATTTGAACTCATACAAGTCCTGGCTATTTTGCCAGTATAAAAGAAAAAATGTAGAACAGAGACAAAGTGTTTGAAAACTCAAACTTTACATCTTCCATAAACATGTAGATTAAAGGGGGAACCACACCGTAAATTGTACAGCAAGGTGGCATGCTATTTGTCATAAAATTCTTAACTATTTAAGGTTAAATTGTTTTGCAAAACAGCTAAGGTAAAATATGCTTGTAGCTGAAATTAGTGTTTTAAAAGCATATGACATCATATCTTTCCATAGCAATGTCTGTTTAAAGAAGAATGCAAAAGATATATTTAACTTTTTCTCATTGAAGCAAATACTTGTAGGAACATACACTAAATGTATTGGGGCTCATTTACAACCACAAGCAAAACTTGCATTTGCTCAAATTTCTTTGCAGTGAATTGCACTAAAACTCCTTTCATGAAGGGGCAGATTTATGAAGGGTCGAATAGTCAATTTGAATTTGCATTTTCGAGTTTAAAAATTCACACATTCGAATTTTAATACTCCCATTCCAATGTAAATCTGAATTTGAGATTTATCATACCCCGACCATTGAAACAGTCCTAATCCGAATATTCGCCACCTGAACTGCCTAGTTCATGTACAAGTCAATGGCAGAGTTCCGCTTGGAGATGTTAATAACCTTGCACCAGGCGCAACTTCGCCGCGCTTCGCCACACTTCGCCAGGCGTAGTTTCGCCAGGGCTCCGCAATTTCACTAAAATCCGAAGTTGCGCACAGGGGTAGCGTAAGGTTGCGAAGTTGCGCTAGCGTTGATTCGCTATATATAGTGAAGTTACGCTAGCGAAGGCTAATTTGCATACGGCGCGAAATTCAAATTTCAATGGAGGAACACCTATCAGCACTACAAATGCCTAGAAAACCTTCAAATCTGCAAATAAAAATTTTATTTTGCCCTACACATGTGCCCACTGTCTAGGTAAGTTGCCATGAGTCAGGAAATGTAGGGGGGAAGGAGGGGAGCCCCAAAATTTTTTTCGATCTTTTTCAGCCTATCACCCATCATGTAGAAAACACGCCAGCGTTTTTTGGGATTAGAAAAAAATGTGACTTTTTTGGAAACAATTCCTATCTACTCTATTGCGCTTCGCCAGGTCTGAGGTGGCGAAGGAAGTCTAGCGTAAAAGGTAGCGTTCAGTACACTGCGCAAGTTAGTGAATTTGCGTAGTTTTGTCGCTAGCGAAAATTTGCCTGGCGTAAGGTTGCGAAGTAACACTAGCGAAACTACGCCAGCGTTTGTTAGTGAATTTGCGCAGTAGCGAAAATGCCAAACGCTAGCGAATTAACGCTAGCGTTCGGCGCTTCGCGGCTTAGTGAATTTGCCTCCATGTGTGATCATCATTGCCAGATTTCTTTTATAAACTAGGGATGCACCGAATCCAGGATTCGGTTCGGGATTCAGGCAGAATTCGGCCGAATCCTTCTGCCTGGCCGGACCGAATCCAAATCCTAATTTTCATATGCAAATTAGAGGTGGGGAGGGAAATCTCGTGACCTTTTGTCACAAAACAAGGAAGTAAACAATGTTTTCCCCTTCCCATCCCTAATTTGCATATGCAGATTAGGATTCGGTTCGGTATTCGGTCAAATCTTTCGCTAAGGTTTCGGGGGTTGGGCCGAATCCAAAATAGTGGATTCGGTGCATCGCTATTATAAACATACTATAATTTGTATTTGATTGTCCTCCACCAGTCATCATATGTAGTGAACTGTGAGTTCAGATAGTTCCACCATCTAACAGTTGGTGTCCAGTTATTGTTGAGTTTGTTTTTAAGTATTTTATATACTATGTTGTAGACATACAAAAGTTCTTCCTTACGTTTGCCCACATTATGGCCACTATAAGAAATAGGGTTGCTACCTTTATTGTGTTGGAAAAATGTGCGGGCCAGGTGACTCAGGGGTGGGGCAATGACATTGGGGGTGGAGTGGTGACATTGGGGTGGGGGTGATGTTAGGAGGCGGACCAGGTGATGTCCGGGGCAGGACAGTGACATCGGGGGCAGGGTAGGGGGCGTGACTGATGATGATCTTAAGGATGAACAGGGGTTAATACATTTAGCTTAATGAAGAAGAAGCTATAAAAAGTCACATACAAACCCAGTGTAGTATGCAGAGTGCAATTTTGGATGCAAATCACCATGTTTGTTTTACCCACAATGCAGCATTATTTCCTAGAATGTAGTTGCGGCTGCTTGAGGAGCTGTGCCTGATGTCAACTAATACTTATAAATGAATTTAATTGTACATGTACACATGCTTGTAAAGAACATTTAGAACTTTATACAGGTTCAGAAGCTTGTGGTAAGGAATCAGTTTTTAAATTGGAGAGATAAATGTGACTGGGATTAGTGCTGGAGTTTCACAGAATCATTCAAGATACATATTGAAGTGAGGAACTAGGAGCAATAATAATTGAAAGTGGATGGAGACAAAAGCTTAGCAACAAGTTTGTTTCCTTAAAAAAATTTGCAAAAAATTTAGGGGCAGATTTATCAAAATGTGAGATTAGAGCTCATCACACAGAAAAATTCACCCATTTTCTATTTATTCCTATGGGATTTTTAGAATCATAATTATTAAACGGTTAACTCATAGATATATACGCTATATACTAAAAATCCCATAGTGATGAATAGAACGTGTGTGAATTTTTATGTGGTGCGTTCTAATCTCACATTATGGTAAATCTGTCCTTTAGAATGCCTGGATATGAGTTGTGGCATTTAAATAAACATATTTGTCATGGACTTGGCTTGTGATTATGTATAACCGTACAGAAGAAATGTACATTAGGGGTATAGGAAGGAACTGCAGTTTATATTAAGTCTACCTTATCTACTTATGTGCCTACCATCAGACCATTTTATCTGCTATCATTTTTGATTGAAGCATCTCTTTTTAATGAGTTGGATAAGCTCTACAACAGCATTTTCTTTCTTTAATTTTTTTCTTTAAAGGAGAACTAAAAGTTAATTAAAGAAGTAGGTAGAAATGTTGTACATTATGTTTTTGGCTTCTGTACTAGCCTAAGGCAACCACAACCCTTTAGCAGTAAAGATCTGTGTCTCCAATAGGGTTGCCACCCGGCCGGTAAAATACAATGTAGTGCAATGTGTAATGTAGCTGCCGGTAAATTTGTAATACGATTAAAAAGAGCCCTTGGCCTGCCCCCAATCCCCTTGAACTTAGCTTTTCTTTTGGTTCTTTAAGCGTCTGTGGCACGGCCCCGCCGCCTTTGACATCACAGCCCACCCATTTTGACGTCACAGCCCGCCCCTTTGTGTCCCCGACCCCCACCAGCTGGTAAAGAATTTTAAAAAAGGTGGTAACCCTAGTCTCCAAAGATGCCCCAGTAGCTCCCCATCTTCTTTTCTGCTGATTCACTGCACATGCTCTGTGCTGCTGTCATTTACTGAGCTCACTCACAATATACAGTAAACACAGAATATAAATGTCACAATATAAGGCTGATTAGTAATTAATACAGATAATTACTATACATGGCATTACATAAACCAGTGTAATTAACATCAGAATTTAATAATCAGCCCTGTAGCATCAGCTTATATTACAGACAAACCTCATTTTCTGCTTGATAACTTACAGTGACCCCTAAGCTTAGCTTCTCAACAGCTGCTCAGAGCCCACTGAGCATGTGAGTGTCACAGACACTTTCCAAGATGGTGACTCCCTGTGACAAGTTTGAAATCCTGGATCATTGCTGCTATTGAGAAGATGAAACTTTAGACTGGTGCAATAAGTTTAGTATATAAAATATGCCATTTTTAGCCATATTTATTTTTAGGTTTTAGCTCTCCTTTAACTTTCGATTGAAACAAACTTACCTTAGGGATCTTTTTAATTAAAGGCAGGTTATCTTTAGTTTTGATGGTTGTAGTGTTCCATGTACAAATTGGCACATATCTTGATTATTCTTGTATATTTACACTCTGTGTAGGAGTTTCAGAAGATTATTCCTCAGATTCACTGACCGTGCTCACTAGAATCTGAGTAAATGTGCTGATATCTGTGATACCATCTTGACTCCATCCATTTCTGCCCCTCCCTTTTTAGTTTACATTCATTATGAATATTAAAATATGCTTATTTTATATAAAACTGACCAAATTTTTGTAAGAAAAGCACAAGTAACAGATTGTTTTCCTAAATCAATACATATGTGAGTGATTGAAATAGCTGAGTGACAGGTTATACCTCTTGACTGTGAAAGTGTGAAAATTACTATATTAAATGGTGTGACTTAGGAAGCTTTCCTGTGCCAAAATACACTTAACAGTGCCCCAAAGCACAGTAAAATACCAAATGGAACAGCTTCCAACATACAGTCTGCAGCCACATAATATAACCATAATAGTGGTTTAATTAAAGGGAAATCTTATGAGCTGGTGCTAGATTGTGGAAACTTATTAATTAATAATCTAAATATAAATGGCAAGTAGAAAACTATAAAATTATCATTAAATATTTGTGTTCACATACATATTTCATTTTAGGATCAATCCTAGACTACCTTCCCAAAATTCGCAATTAATTTTGAAAGAGAAACATCTCTCCTCAAATAAAATGTTTTTTTAACGGATTCACTTCCATGGCTCCACATATGCTTATTGGAAACTACTGCCCTGTCTTGATGAGCCCCAATATTGTGAATCTGGTCTGCAGCTGTAAATCCAATCAGCATACTGCCCTGGCTCTGCTTTAAAACGCAATGGATGAGGTTCAGTCTCAAGGCTATTCTCTGTAAATTGAAATTTTAGAAGCAATCCTGGCCTTCCTGAATTTCTTAAACAGGCTAAACATTCCTGTGTTTTTCAAGTCAAGCAAGATTCTGAGAAGTTGGTACTCCCAAAAGACCCAACACCAGATACACAAGATAATGCCAATTAAGGTAACGGGACACTCCATTTGAGGACAACAATGTGCATATTCAGAACCAAGAAGATAGATGGTTTGAAAGCGGCGTGAAGGACCGTGCCAAAACAATGCTACTACAATGCTACTACAATGGCTACCACTCAAAGGAGACCACCCCCCCTCTGCAATTTTCATCAATTCCGTCGCATTGGCAGTTGTCGCAAATGCGACGCCACGCCAGTCTCGTTGTTATCAAAGACCCGGAGGATGGCTGCCATGAACTCCGATCCCTTAATCTGCACCGAGGGGTAAGTAAAAAGTTAGAGGCATTGGCCCGGGGTAGCGGCTAGGCTGGGAGGTGGAAGGGGGGGTCTGTGTGGGGTAGGGGGTAGGGTTTTTTAATAAGGATTTTGTTTCTCCTTTAAGATGTTTGGATGAGTGGTAAAAAGCTTTCAAGAATACTCTTTCAAGAAGTCCAGTTTCTATAGACTTATCTCAACTAGATATTGTATAACATGACCTGAATGAATGAAAACCTTAATAGACAATGTGACGCTAAACAAGAAATATGTTTAAATACATTAGAGATGCAATGTTTTTGTGATTGGTGATTACCAATGCAGTGGCTTATAGAGAGAATAAGTCAGATGCCAGAGCAAGACAAAAAAATTCTTTGGGATACATAATGATGAGGCATAGTTTGCCTTCCGATAGGGCCATGTCCACAAATGTCTGTAAATGTAGAAGAATGTATGGTATGTGGTTTGCCTGCCTCTGCACCCTCCCCAATATGCTCTGTAGCAGGGGCAATTATTTGAAGAATAAAAAGTATAGTAAAAGTATAGTAAGTTGAAAACAGACATGATTGTCATCTTTGGAACCCAAAGCAGCAACCATTGAGTAGACACCATGTGCAGCATCAGGATAACTTAGCCCTAGCAGATGCACATCTCTCAATGAACAAATACAATTAAAGATGCTTCAAGCATAGCAACTATGGCTTTGTTACTTCTACTGAGTTTAAAATTATGATTTTGGTTCTAAAGGCCACCTATCACTGAAAGATTCTCCCCCCTCCCCACCAGAGGTCCAGACTAATTGAACTTGCACTCTAGTAGGAGGAAAAAATAGTTATTTTCTCCATTAAAAATGCTCCTCGCCAGCACTAAGCCACCCACAGGGAGGAAACTTCTGGTGCAGGTACCATGTTGGGGCACACACGTGCACATAATGAGTGAATGGCCTAGATTGAATCAATGCAGACAGAATACAGTATCTATAGCATGGTGCATTTTTGTGGAAAAAAATGTTTCCCCTGGGGAAACAAGTTTACCCTCATTTTGTTTCTTTGAGAAAAAGACAATTGTCATTACGATTATTGAGAACAAAAAATACCAAAACGTCACAGCGATTCACATTTAAACCTTTGCATATCAAATTGTATTATATTTTCAATGCATATACTATATATGATTCATAGATAAAATATAATTTCTATAATTAGTTAGATTTTGATCTTTTCAAGCTGTCAGAAAAAAAATATAATAGACACTATAAAATTTGAACTTGGGAAATGTTACACGTGTAACACAAGTACATTTAGATGTTGGAAAATGAGTATCACACCACTATTCCCTTGACAGGGAATAGTAGTTGATATATTAATATAGGAATTTAGATATACATCTTTATCAAGGTTTATGACATAGAACCTCAAATTCATTATGTTAAAGGAAGAATGTGGGTATGAATTACAAAACCATAATTTATCTTGAGTTAGATTTGGCATCTTTTCAAAATCAGCATTTTTCAAAAGTCTGCAAGTCTGCTGAAAAGGCTCCCTGAAACATTGCCTCTACTGTACTATACGGCTTTGGACAGCAACTGGTGCCGACAACATAGGACCTTGTGCTGGTATAAAATAAAAGTGAAGTTGCTGTTATTTGCAGATAACATTTTATCTACAGGCTGGAAGTAAGCAGAAGAAGAAAGCTTTTTCAAACTAAATAATGGATACCAAATACAAAGTTGCCTAGAATAGGTACATCTGTATCATATTAAAGGAGAAAAAAAGTTGAAATTATTGGGGGTGCCAAATGTTAGGCACCCCCAAGTGACTATAAAAGCTTACCTGATACCCAGTGCCAGCTGAGAACTGCACCGGGGTACTTCTGTGGACGCTTGATGATCATGCTTGATAAAGGGGTTGTCCCCGAAACGTTGCATGCCGCACTAGATAAATTTAAAGCAAGGGGTTTCACCCTGCTAGCATTACCTGAGTGCCAGTGAACTTTTTTCTCTGTGTTTTTGAGGGGTTGGCCGATCCGCCATTTTGCTGGGCACCAGGGCTTCAAGTTCCAGGAGGGCCAGGGTGTGCGTTTGTAAGTTGGATAATGTACTTCTGTGGACGCACCATGCCATGCTCTTCTCTGCTTCTTCTTGGCACATGTGCAGTTGTGCTGATCCAAGGCAACAGAAGAAGTATTAAAAGAAATTTGCACTGTAGAGTGCATACAGAAGTACCTCTGGCCGGTGCAGTTTCTGCTAACATGAGCAATGATTATGATCGTGCAGATTGGTTAACCTTTGGCAACGAAATGAAACTAGGGTCGCCACCTTTGCCGGCAGCTAAAACTGAACAAAGGGGGCAAGGGAAATAGCATTTGAGGGTGGTTTGTGATATTGGGGTGGGGCAGGAACAATGATGTTGAAGGAGTAATGTTGCTGGGGGTGGGGATATTGCATCACTTAGGGGCAAATTTACTAAAGGGCGAAGTGACTAACGCTGGTGAAAATTCGCTAGCGAAGGAGATAGACTGTAGCGACACTTCGCACTCTAACACCAGGCGAATTTTCATTCCGGTGAATGGACGTAACTATGCAAATTCACTAAGATGCGGATTTTAATGAACGTTACCTCTTGCACCAGACTTGCCAACTCCACCTCAGACCAGGCGAAGTGCAATAGAGTAGATAGGAGTTCCTCCAAAAAAATTGAAAAGTCCCAAAAAATGTGGGTCGACTTTTCAGTTTTTCAGGCTGATAGGCAGCAAAAGATTGTAATTTTTTTTTTAGGGTACCCGGCTTCCCCCCTTCATTTCCTTACATATGGCACATAAACTATACACTGGGCAGATGTGTAGGGCGTTATAGCAACTCTATTTTCTTTTATTAAGGTTCCCTGGACTTGTGCAATGTAATGTATTTGCTGCAACATATACGTCCATTGAAATTTAACTTCCCGCCGTATGCAGATTATCTAACGCTATTGCAACTTCGCTTTGCTTGCCAAAATAACGCTAGCGAAACTTCACCATTGTTCGACGCCCTGGACGCAACTTCGTATTTTAGTGAATTAGCGTTGTCCTGGTGATTTTTCGCCTGGTGATGTGAGCAAAGCCGTCGCCAGCAAATTTCTGGAGGTTAGGGAATTTGCCTCTTAGATGCAAGTAGCTGGATTTCTGTCCAGTATTCTCAATGTTTTAAACCAGACAGAACGTTTTGGGCAGCCCTTTGAAAACCGAGATGTCAAGTTCAAAACCACATGGGTGGCAACCCTATTTCCATGCATGGGACCTGTTCTACAGAAATGAGTTATCCAGAAAGCTATGAAATACGGCAATACTAGAAACTGTATTTCTTATTTTTGATTGATTTGCTTACTTTCTTTCTGAAATAATAAGAAATTAACTACACGCGATAATAACTATATGCCTTGCGTGCCAGTGTTTTGTCTCACTGACTTTATTAGAGGTTGCCAAATCCTCTTACACCGAGCACCAGGCTACACAGCAGAGGGTGTGTTAAGGGTGTGTGCAAGCTTCACCTGTTCGAGTAACATTTGGCATCCCCAGTGATTTTAATTTCCCTCTCCTTTAAAAATTAAATGTAATGTGAACTTCCTCTTTAAAACTGATGGAAAAGTATAATCACTGTGTGGTGCCAAAATGTCAGGTATCCCCCCCAGTCATTATATCCAAGACAGTGATCATGTTAGCTGAAAAAGGGGTACCACTGTAAAATCAGAACTTTGCAATATTCTTCCTGTTCTCAGATCATCGATTTCGGTTAAAATATGGACATAAGGTTCTAAGTTCGCCTTTGCACACTACTGTGCATTTGTTCCTGTGCCATGCTGTAAAGAGGAACCAGAAAAAATAAGATGGTGTTTTGGTTCTCCAAAAATAGTAACCCGGGCCAGGGCTGACCCAGGGTAAGTGATTATTATCACTAGCTATCACTGGCTGATGGTAACATAATTGCACTTTTAAAGTGTCCCATAAGGCCCTAAGGATGGCACATTCACAGAATCTATGCCTGCCATTAGTTTACAACATGAGAAAAGCATATAAATCATGTTATACCAGTGTGCACATAAACAACAAAACATTTTTGACCACGTTGCATGAAAACAAATACATTTTTAAGACTTTCTTGTTTATTAGTTGCTCGTAGACTTGGTGGCTTCATAAGGTGGAGTATTGACCTAGGACTGAGCAGTGCTGAGAACAGTAGAATGAACATAAGCAAACAGTCAATGGTTTGTTCACATTAAATCCTTGCTATTACTCATTCTGGAAAATTGTTTGTAGTGCACACTTTGGTAAAACTTTTATTTTTCCTTAGTCTAGGCATTATCTCATGCTTATTCACATGGGCATAGGGCTTAGTTTCCAAGCAAAGCTCTGCTAACAATTCAGGTTAACTCTCTCTATTCTTGGTCTGTCAGAGAGGTGGAAAGCATCACTGCATGGGCACACTTTTAACTGCAAGGGAGTGTTCAAGAGACATTTTTTTTCCATGTTCTTTTCTGCTTTAAAGGTCAGCCTACTAAAAGAAGCTAACCTGCATTCCATATGTTTGGAATTTATTACAAGCCATCCCAGTCAGCTTTATTAAGATTAACTTTAATGTGTCCTATGTTGCTTTTAAAACTGAGACAACGTTTAGCTACCTTTTTGTTTGAAATATATATTTCTGACAGTCCTGTTAACCATATTTAATGCTTCTCATTTAGACTTGCAAGCTTTAATTTTAAACATATACATGTGGTGGTATTAAACTCTGCAATGTGTAGTAACTGGTACTCACTAAAGCAACGTGACCATTTCCAGCAGATTTGGAAATACAGACAACATCCCAGGAGGTCAGTGGTACGGTATTGCAGTTATTGGCATTGCCGCCTTGCAGTACTGGAGTCCTAGGTCAATACTCCATCCAGGGCACCGTCTTCAACTAGGGTTTTTAATGTTCTCCCCATGTTTCCTTTGGGTACTGTTTCCTCCCAAAAACATTCAAGAAGGATCATGATAACATTGATGATAGTGTGAATGTGCATGTAAACCTTACCTGCATATGTAATAAAAGACACTAACCATCATATGTATATGCATATGGGTATAAGTAACCCATGGCAGCTAATAAGATGGTTGCATTTAAACCAGTGACTGGTAAATTCTCCCTGCTGATTGGTTGCTGTGGGTTAATGAACCTGCCCAAATGTAGTGCCTTTTCTTATATAACTCCATTAGTTTGTCCAGCAAATTGAGCAGTAAACCATAGCAACCCATAAGATGTTTGTTTTTAAACCGGTAACCAATAAATGCTTACTGCTGAATTGGTTGCTCTTGGGCAAACTTAGAGCCTTTTTTTTAAGGTTTTATTTTGCATTTTTATAACAAAACAAACATTCAAACATTCATTTTTCCATAATCAGTATAGTAGTCTCCTTACAACAGATGCATTTTGAGTTCCCGTACATTAGTATACTCTTCAAATGCCCAGATACTTCCCTATTTCTAGCTACCCCTCCCCCCCAAGTAGTGATTTTAGCTATAAATCTGTACCTATTACCCATAGGCAGCCAGAACAGTGGGTGTATATAGCTTGCGGCATAGGTGAGTTGTATCAGGGGTAGTGTTGATTTGAACAAGTTCAGCCAGCCATTGAGTGTGGGGGGGTTGGGGGGACATCCAGTTCAGAAGGATACATTTCCTGGCATAGAACAGTAAGGTACGGAAAAGTATTCTTATGGTCACCCTTGGGGTAACCTCTTCCACTACACCAAGGAGTCATACCTTGGGGGTTAGCAGTTTAAGCAGTGCTGTTTTGTCCTGAATGTAGGTATTTGGGACCAGAAAGCTTGGATTCTGGGACATGACTACACAAGGTGTAGGTAAGGTGCATCTGGAGCTCTACACTTAGGGCACTGGGGTGAGTTGCGTTTGTTCATACAGAACTGTCTAGTTGGGGTTAAATGGAGTCTGTGTAGAATTTTGAATTGAATTAGTCTGTCTCTGATTGAGACCAAGTAGTCATAGGCATTGTCAGTTGCCTCTTCCCAAACATCATCCTCTAACTCTGGGATGTCTCTCTTCCAGGCTATATCCGCTGCATTAAATGGAGGTTTAATGGTAGTTAGGAAAGTCGAGTATAGCGTAGTGACAAGTCTCCTGTTGGAGGTGGCTCTAAGGGCTGATTCTATCTTAGTAACTGTAAGGTCCTTGGTGTGTCCCTGAAATTGGGTATTAGCAGCCTGTCTCAACTGAAAGTAGGAGAACCAGGGGAGAGCTTCCTGAGTTTGAGCATTTTTAATTTAGTTCCTGGGGCGTATTATTACATCCTTATCAAGTCCCCTAGTGTGCGTAGACCCCATTTTGGCCATATTGTGTACGCTGCTATGTGTTACAAGTGTGGGAGAAAGGAATTTCCCCATAGGGGTACATAAGGTGATAGGAGAGGAAGTACAAGGTTACAAACTTTAAGTGCTGCCACCCATGCTTTGTAGGGGGTGGTTATAACTGGGTGTGTTGTGTGTAAATCGGGGGATTTGTAGAATGGAATGTATGTGAGTGACTCTGTTGAGCTTGCTAGAGTGGCCTGAAGTGGAAAGTTCGGGTTATATAGGTCTGGATTGAGACACCAGTGAACATAATAGATCTGGGCTGTCAGTGAGTAAAAGTATGTGGGAGGCCCAGCCCACCTTCACTGACTGAGGCCCTTAGTTTTGCCCAGAGGAAGGCTGATTAGGCAGTTTCAATTGAGGTAAAGAAAGTGCGGGGAATGGGAACTGGGGAATTGTGTAAGATATAGATCAAGTTAGGAAGGAATATCATTTTTAGGAAATTGATCCTGCCCCAGATTGAAATGGGCAGGTTAGCCCACACTTTCAGTTTGTCTTTCATATTGGTGAGGATTGGCTAAAGATTAGATAGTATGAAAGCGTCTAGGTTTCTGTGGACCACAATGCCAAGGTATTTGAAGGAGTCCACCCAGACCAGAGGGGAATGAGTTGAGATTAATGTTCGTGTCAATGGGGAATATGCTCGATTTCTCCCAATTAATTTTTAGTCCTGAAAAAATTGGTCCACTATGCTCTGTATAGCCTGGAGGGAGTTGCCTGGGTTATCCTGGTATAATAGTATATTGTCCGCATAGAGTGAGATGCGCTCTTCTACAAAATACTATTGGAGGTCTGACTAAGGGATTTCCATGTCCCCCGCCTGCTCCAAGGACCACATAGCATTTGTGTGTGAGAAGAATGTCTGTAGTGTACATTACATAAACCAGTTCTATATATTTACTTATTTCCATTATGGTACCTTGTAATTTTCTGTGACACTATTTTTCCAGGACCAAATGGAGTTAAAAACCAAATGGTTTTATTTTAAGATTAACTGACAATCAGGCCATTAGGATAGGATTTTCAATGAAAAGATATATTTCAGATCATATGGTAAGAAACAGATTTATCCTAAACCTCAAACTCATGTAGCACTTGATTTCCTTTGATCTTCCCATATATTTCCAATTGCGTTTTTGTTTGTGTTTTTTTTTCTCTTTTGTTTAAACACTTGCTTTGCTCATGTAAGCAATGGCAAGCCGCTTATTGTTTATTCCACATAATAAGCATATGCAGTATCATTACGAAGCAACACTTCCCTTATTAATGAGTTGCCATATGGTAGCTATTTTTCCTCCTATAAATGTTTGAATGCTTTCATGGCCCATGTTTTGAATTATACAGTCAATTTTCTTAAGGAATCCCTGATTTAGGAAGTAATTGCCACTTTGCTATGCAAAGGCAGCAAAAAGACAGTAATATGGGGTCATGTGGGAGTATAGAAGGAAGTTTCTGGACATTACAAATTCAAGACAAAGGAAGAAACCTTACCTACGAATTTTAGCTTTGGGAAACTTCGCCATATTTCGCACAACTACGTCAGACTCTATTTTGTGATGAAACACATATTTATTAAAATGCACAATTTCATCTCATCCAAAAAACACTGGTGTACTTTCACCAGCAAAATTTGTCAGCGCAAAAGTTTCTTAGTTCATTTTCTCTAGCATTAATTTCTTCCTAATGAAATTTTGTTAACTTACTTACTCTTACATCGATTTAAATATAGCAGGTATATAAAGGTCATATGTATGTGTTTATTAGTGATGTTGGTGGAATTGCTGGAAGTGGCCACTTTTTATTAAAAATGTCTAAGGAAGCAAAATGAAGACAGACGTGAGCCCACCCTAAAACAAATGTAGCATGAGCTTAAAATGGTTAAAAAAGGGTAAATAACAACATAAAATATGAAAATGAAAAACCACCATCGTTTTGTCTTTTCCTGTGACTTTTTTGGAGTACAGGATATGATGTCACTGACACAATAATGTTGAGGATGTAGCTTCATCTAATTAATTCACCAGGCAGAACCTGGCAAAATAGACTGGAAAAAAGGGTAACAAATAGACACATACTTATAAAATCATAAATTTGTGGATTAACGATGATTCTCCTGAGCACAAATTCGCCTGGAGAAAAAGTGCAAAACTTCTCCAGTGCTGAGCTTTTTCTCTAGCGAATTTTGTTATTTACCTTTTAGTAAATTGGCCTGTGAGTTGTCATTTTGGTGTATTTTCGCTAAAAAAGCGATCCACTCTTTAGTAAATATGCCCCCTTGAGTGTATTGACTGGTTTATACAGTTTGAGGTGAACTAAGGCTTATTGGAAAAAGATTAATGTCAGAGTCTTGAAAAGGCAAAATCTGCAGTGGTTATAGCACCTTCATAGAAGCAGGCAATGTAAAATAATGATCAGGGCCAGCCATCCCAGGCAACCTGGCCAGCCAAATTGTCCCCTCCAGCGCGCGCGTGTATGTGAGCACGGCCCACTGCGTTACCCCTCATCTTGCGCATGTGCGCAAACAAGCACAATGAGCGGAATCTGCAGACCGGACTGGGGTAGGCAACAGTGAAAGGTATGTGCCTGGCACCCCCAAGCTTTGCGCCCTAGAGGCATGCCTACTCTGCCTACCCCTAGTTCCTGCCCTGATAATGAGTCCTCTACATTCTTGAGCTTCAGGCTCTGGTTCAGACTTTGATTCAAAATAGGCACTGGCATTTCAAGTACAGAAAAGTCCAAACAGCCCCCCAAGACCTAATAAGGCGTCGGAAGAACTGGGGGGCCACAGGGTCTGTCGCCTCCCAGAATTTTCTGGGGTGGGCCACAGAGGAACCTGGAAGAGGAACCACGCTTCCTCTGTGCAGCATGGCATTGGCGAGTTCCTGCTGCATGCAGTGGCATAACTACATGTGGCCCGGGGGAGCAGATGGTGCAGTTGAGCCAGAACTGCACCTGTGCCATCCTACTATCAATTATGGGGGTATTTATACATGGAATTGCACCTGTGCTATCCTACTATCAATTATGTGGGTATTTATACATGGAATTGCCAGTTTGCCATCCTGCTATGGGTTCTGGGAGGTATGTATACATAGAATTGCACATGTGCCACCCTACTATCAATTCTGGGGGTATTTATACATGGAATTGCTCCTTTGCCATCCTACTCTGAATTCTGCGGACATGTATACATTACTATATAATGTTCTTAATAGTACTTGTGGTGCCTTCTCTTTATTATGTTCTTGGTAGATTAGTACCTACTGCTCCTTTGTATGTCTTTGGAGTGGGTGGAGTCCAAAGGGAGTGGCCAAAAGAGGCATGGCCAAAAAATGTCCATCTTCTGCTGCCACTGGACTGTTTATCAGAGCTGGGTCCCTAGGGACCTAGGTGGCCACCATGACCGTCCCCTGCACACGTGCATGCAGTGACGGCACACGGGATAGGGAGAGTGCATCGACAAGTGCCAGTAACGAGTGCTGATGGGGGAAACAATTATGTGGGTATTTATACATGGAATTGCCCCTTTGCCATCCTGCTATGGGTTCTGTGAGGTATGTATACATAGAATTGCGCATGTGCCACCCTACTATCAATTTTTGGGGTATTTATGCATGGAATTGCGCCTGTGCCATCCTGCTATGGGTTCTGGGAGGTATGTATACATGGAATTGCGCCTGTGCCAACCTACTATCAATTCTGATGGGGGAAACAAGGGTCTGGACCAGGGGTAAGCAAAGAAGGGGTACATGCCTAGCACCCCCTCACGCTAGGTACTTGTCTCTTCTTCCTTCCCCTAGTTCTGGCCATGCTGTCTATGGCTTCTTATGGCAGCCCCTCTGACATCTGCCAAAATCTTCAGATTGCCAGTGTGGGCATAGACATTAGTGAAATATTCTACAGGGCACATTTCCACCTCCTATGTGGAGCAAGGGCCTCTGAATTGGGTACCTTGCTCAAACTTTGCACTACCAACCCTTTGATTGTTGGGGTTAGGGGTGGTAAATATTGAATTTGTCGATCCTTGTCAAAAGGTATACTTCTATTCCTATTGCCAGTCATCATGTCCATGCCTATGCCCCATGCTGTTTTACCTACATTATGCTACAGATGTTGATTTAAATATACATATTGAATTAATCTTCTATTCATAATGAATTTTTAGATTCTGTTTCTTATGAGGTCTGGTATTCTAGTAACTAGTTTGTGGCCATCTGTTTATTTGCCTTGCAACTGAACTGAACGGTTATTGGAAAAAAGCATATGTGGAAAAAGACAGCCTTTTACAGTAATTTTTGTAGGGCACAATGCTACAGCCTCTGGCAGCTGTTACTGTCTTACTATGATTTGCCAGTAAGTAAAATAAGTTATTCGTTTTTCTGCAACTCCATGATAATGTAACATTCAGCTAGAGACATTCCATGCCACACCTACAGACGTCATGGTTACTTTTGCACAATTTCCCTTGAGATAATGGTGGCTCAGCATAAAAAAAAAATCAGGACCACTTGCTGACTGATTAGAGAACTAAAGAAATCTTAATGTTTTCCAGACCAAAATCTGTTAGAATAATGGTTTCACTCTGCAACTGGGCTGAATGTCACCATGGCTCTATGTTTGATTTATTGTTTATTTGTTTAACCCAAAAGTTGTATTGTGATATATAAGTGTTTACACAGAAATTATTATTATTATACTGCCTAGTACATACTGCCTAAAATCATTACAAGGGAAAGCTAATTTCAAATAAGTTCAAAAACGTGTTTAAAACTTCCTTATATGTTTATAAGTCATAGTGGCCATACACCAGCCAACATGCTGTGTGGACAACTCGAGAGGGTAGTTTATTGGCCCATGTATAACCAAAACAATGGGCACAACCTCACTGAGGTTAAGGAAAGTGGCAGGTCTAGTACGGCCCAAAATTACATTTTTCCTCTTTCTACACAAGTAGCAGAAATTAGGGTTGCCACCATTTTGGGCTTATTTCTTTTCCTGGACAGTTGGTAGAAGGTGTGGACTATGACATCCAGTGGGATGGAATGGGCAAGATGTAGGTGGTGAGAAGATGGCTGTGGAGCTTTAAAGATTTTATCAACTATCAGAAAGGTTCAGAGGAGTGAAGGAACATAGAAATTTACTGGCGAGTGCTTTGCTGGAAAATTTGTTGAACAAGCCCCAACCCTAACTGCCGATTTACTGGCTAGGCTGTAGAAATACCGGTTGAGATGTTGTAACTTTACAATCTTATAGCCTAGGAGGTGGGGTAGTCATGACTCTCTCTCCTCTCCAACTCAGACATTGGAAGGGTGGAGTCCCTAAAAACCACCCAGGTTAAACATAGTGTATTTGTTTTACCATACTTTAAAACCTTCTGCTTTGTTGAAGATAAGGGGTTAATGCTACTTGCTATGGTTGGAATGTTATGACCAGGCACACTGTGTAAGTTAAATTTGCTTGCATGGTAAGGGACATCCAGACCTGCTTTTCAGTTATGATGTGCAGAGAAGCAGGGCCGCCATCAGAAATCGCAAGGCCCCATACGAAAAAATTTCCTGGGCCCCCTGGGCTATGCCCACCACAAGCCCCACCTACAGGTCCACTTTCCCCACCCCACAGGTCCACCCTCCACCACACAAAAAAACAACATTTTCTTCCCTTATTGGTCACAGAATTTAAAGTCCTGGTAAAGCTGCATGGTGATTGGATGAGCTGGAGGAGAAGTTCAAACCTCAGCTATCCAATCCCTGAGCAGCTCAACTGGGACTTAAACTCAGTGACCAATAAGGGGAAGTAATGGACAGAAGATACCTCCTTCCCGAAGTCAGCAGCTCGCAGAAAGCAGGAGGGCCCCGCTAATCAAGAAAGTGTGACGTGGCAGAGCCCCCCTTACCCTTGGGGCCCCCTACAACTCTCTCCCCTGTTCCCCCTTGATGGCTGCCCTGCAGAGAAGTTGTGAGATGTGCCTGGAGATTACCTCCCGGTGTGCAGACGCACACTTCCTGGTCCTCGGCTAAAGTGACAGTGAGCATCATGACTCGAAAAGGGGCCGGATTTAAATCCTTGGCTCCAACCTTAAAAGCCCAGTCCTCTATTTTGTGAGTGCGCAAGCTGGCTTCAGTTTTCTGATCCTGCCGAATTATTATGTTCTTGTGTATATTCCTGGTTTTTGACTCCTGCCTGACTTCTTGACTACGATTTCTGCTGCCTGCCTTGATCCCTTTGCCTTAACTTTGACTACCTTGCTCTGGACTTTTCTATTTTGCACAACCTCTTGTTTCAGTTCCGTAGCAGAAAGCCCGGGGCCCCAAAAGGGCGTCAGTGAACACCGGAACCCACAGGGGTGTCCTGTGCATCTGTGAGTACCCGCAATCGCCTAAGGTTCCAACTAACTTGTACGTTGCAGAAGTGATTCTGGCTATTCTTCTACTTGATTACATTATTTCTCAGTGTTTAATAGACATTCTGGACAAAGCTCACTTATCCCTTTTACCGATGTGTCTAAACCAAAATGAATTCTGCATAACTTTCTGAAAAATAAAAAACATACAGTTTGAAGGCACAGAGACCTAAAATTAGAAATATGTTGAAAAAAACCCAAACAACTGGCAAGTTTCAGTCATCAGTAATCAGGCAGGCCAACAGCAGCTGCTGACTGAAAAACTGACACTAAAAACACCAGCAACATCCACAGTGCAGGGGTGAAGATATCATAATCTACTGTTTACAGAAGACTTTGACAGCAGAATTATAATGTCTATACAGATGCAAATCCCTTATCAACACCAAAAATAGAAAACCCAGATTATAATTTGGAAAAAAATTACAGACACAAGGAAGCAGTATTCTGAAAATAAATGTTGTAGACAGAGGTGACAAAGAAAAGGCTAAACTGAAGCAAAAGGGAAGGTGTGAAGGAAGGAGCAAACTAAAGACCTTGTTAAGTATCCATAAAATTTGATGGAATTAGAAGTCCATCTCCATGTTTTAAAACCACAGGTATTAACATGAAAGCCTCTACTCTTGCGAGAAGACTTTCCACTAAATGTTGGAACTTTGTTGGTGGGATTTGCAACACCTCTTTCTGCAAAAGCATTAGTGAGGTTGGCCACTGGTGTGGTTTGGGATTAGGACTTATTCCCATTCAGGGTTTCACTTAATTCTGCTGTATTTAAACTCGCGTCAGGGTTTTGTACAGGGCTGTCAAGTTCTTCAAAACTATTGCCACAAGTCAGAAGCACTGAATGGTCATGAATATCATGGCACACTTTGGTTTGCTTTTAATAGATGCTTTTAATAGATTCTGGGACTCTAGACCAAACCTACATTTTCCTGTCGGATGATAAAACTGATGATCACTCTTCAGGATGCATTTTCACTGCTCCATGGTCAAGTGGTGGCCTTTGCACAAGGCCAGCCAATAAATGGCTTTGCTTGTGTCCTTCTATTTGCCTGCACTCCTGATCCTTTCTTGTTTTGGAACTCAGCAGTGAGTTTTCAAACTGGGGACATATCATTTTAGAGTATTCGGACACTTTTGGTTAAAAATGTGTCATTTGGAGGCCTATTTATCAAAATTTGTATGCGTAATTTTGATGAATAAAAATCAAAAAAACGTGTTTTTAAAAACGTTATTCAAATTCAAGATTTTTAGCAAAACAAATTAACTTTAATAAATAACCCTCATGGTGTATGTGAAAAAAAAAAATTTGTGCCTGACTTACAACTAATTGTGTGTTTTAACTTTTTCATTTGCTTTAATTTGTTCCTTTTCTGATGCTTTAATATTTACATCTGAAATAAAAGTTGCATACACATCTAAAATGTTAATTTGATATAACCGTCCCAATACATATAAATACTATATTTGTGCAAGTGTTTCTAGGTAACCTTTTTCCTAGAATAAGTAGGGTCTATTACTACTTGTTTATTGTAGTCAGATACTGAGACACTAGCAAAACAAACACTTTGAATGGCATATTATATTATAAAAGATATCTAAATAAGCTAAATTGTGAGCCTTTGCTCACATGGCACTCCCTTTCCTCTGTGTTTCTGTATGTACAAAGCAAATGAAAATTATATTAATATATAAACTTGTTAGTATATACATACTCTATGTTTGCAATGCATTGTATACTGAGTCATTTGTTATTTTTCTAGTATGTTTTAATTACAGAAATAACAGTAAAAGTCATGTAGGTTTGGTCTGGCAACATGAGCATAACAGCATTCATTCCAAGGGGCCGATTCACAAAGGGTCAAATATCGACTGGGAATTAAAATCCTATCGAAGTCGAAGGATTTTAGCGCAAATAGTGCGATGGAACGATCGAAAGGATTATTCCTTCGATCGAACGATAAAATCCTTTGTTCGAACAATAAAATCCTTCGATCGAACGATAAAATCCTTCGAATCTAACTATTCGAAGGATTTTAATCCAACAATCGAAGGAATATCCTTCGATCAAAAAAAGTTAGCCAAGCCTATGGAGACCTTCCCCACAGGCTAACATTGAGTTCGGTAGCTTTTAGATGGCGAACTAGGGGGTCGAAGTTATTTCTTAAAGAGACAGTACTTCAACTATCGAATGGTCGAGCGATTTTTAGTTCGAATAGTTCGATTCAAAGTCGTAGTCGAAGGTCGTAGTAGCCCATTCGATAGTTGAAGTAGCCCAAAAAACACTTCAAAATTCTAAGTTTTTTTACTTCGAATCCTTCACTCGAAGTTAGTGAATCAGCCCCCAAGTGTTATAAGCCTTCATGACAATGGTAAATATATATAGTCCCATCGAATAGGAATGAACAGTAATGAGTAGGTAATGAAAGCTGGGTGCCAGTCTGCCAATATGTAAACAACTTCCACCAATGACGGCATTCCAAAGTCAATCAGCTGTAACAAAAAGGTCAAATAAAGTGGACTAACGTTTCGATTCCGCACAGGAATCTTCGTCAGGGAGAAGCAACCTTCACTTGCACGTGCACCAGGGAATTACTATACCAATGAAAGCAACTTACACTCCCTACAGACAAATTAAGCTAGGAACTGTTATTTACAGGAACCACTCTATCTTGATAATAGACCTTGTAGGTTAGGTTGTTCCATAGTGTGGATCACCATGTCTTAAATATACTAAAGAAGAACAGATTAGTCATGGAGACATTCAGTTTAAAGGGTAAACTCTAACCCAATAATGACAAAATATTGTGCATGAAAGAACTGTGATTCTATTAAAATGATTATACAGCTAATTGCAACTGTTATTTTGCTTCATTCTACAGTATTTTGAGGTGTCCTTCTTCCTTGGGTGAATTACACCACTGCCCTGCTTGTCATTAGACTGTGCAGTACTCACATACTTAAAGGAGTACTACAGTCTAACTAAAGAAGTAGGCTAGATATGTTGTACATTATGTTTTGGGCTTCTGAACCAGCCCAAGGCAACCACAACCCTTTAGAAGTAAAGATCTGCATCTCCAAAGATGCCCCAGTATCTCCCCATCTTCTTTTCTGCTGATTCACTGCACATGCTCCATGGTGCTGTCAGTTACTGAGTTTAGGGACTGACTCACAATATAATGTATATACAGAATATAAATGTCACAATATAAGGCTGATACATAATTAATACAGATAATTACTGCATGGCAGCACAGAAACCAGTGCAACTAGCATCAGCCCTGTAGCATCAGCTTATATTACAGACAAACCTCATTTTATGCTTCTAAATTTGTGATGACCCCTAAGCTTAGCTTCTCAATAGCTGCTCAGAGCCCACTGAGCATGTGACACTTTCCAAGATGATGACCCCCTGTGACAAGTTTGAAGTCCTGGATTATTGCTGCTATTGAGATTCTGAAACTTTAGGCTGGTGCAATAAATTCAGTGTTTAGTTTTACGTTAAGACTTCATCTTGAGTTTTGGAGTGCCAGTTCATAGGAACAAAATTGATGAGTTGCCATAATAGAAATAAAGTGGAAGATTTTTTTAGGGAGACAAAGCCAAAGGACAAGAGGCAAACCTATCAGACTTCAGGAACATAATTATCAACTGAAGCAATGTAAACAGTTCTTTCCATGAGGGCAGTGAGGCTCTGGAATGCTTTGCTGGATGTTTGGAGGCAAATTACTTTTTATCATTTAATAGGTGCTTGGATGTATCTTTGGAAAGCAAAGTTAGTTTTGAGTAAACCTTTCTGTACATATATTTATATACAGTATAAGATGTCAATATAGGTGTTTTGGAAACAAAAATAGAGACCGTTCCTGAAAAAAATGTTCTGCTTTGCAGAATTTTGTCATAATTAGTCATAATGTGTTCAAATGCAGAAAAAGCAAATCTACAAACAGACAAAGTGCCATCTTTATATAAGATGTGTGTGTATATATTTGTGTATATATATATTTGTGTGTGTGTGTGTGTCTATGCACCCTTCCTGTGTGGAATCGAAACGTTGGTCCACTTTAATAAACCTATATGATTTGTATCTACTGACTTAAGCTTGACTGATTCTGGAGTGCCGTCATTGAAGGGATGATTTACTGATTTACAGACTGGCACCCTGCCTTTGGATCATTAGTGGTCGTGCGTTCCTGTTCTTTTGGTATATATATATATATATATATATATATATATATATATCTTCAGTATCCGCACTCCAATCAAGCAATCTCAGGGGTGCACGGCCAATTCTCAATCATATAATCAAAGTTTAGAATAAAGCATTCCTGGGCCAGCACCTCCCTTAGTGAAACAAGTGTCTTAGGAGCAGACCGAAACGCTGGCTGATTCTTCTTTTTAATGTAAACCAATAAATATGGAGTTTTAACTTTTTGTATAAAAATCCTGGTGTGCATCTTTTTCTTTGCTATTTGGATAATTTTGCCAGTGAAGATAGCACCCACGTAATTGATAAAAACCCAGGTAATTGATAAAGGTAAAAATTATATATACATTACGGTGTGCGGTAAGGACTTTTGGACTGTATATATATGTGTGTATATATATATATATATATATATATATATATATATATATATATATATATATATATATATAATATGTAGAAAGAAGAAGCAGCACTTGAGTGATGCTCTGATGCTCAAGGCCTTGAGTGATGCTCTGATCTTTTAATACAATTTTTCTGCAATTGACGAGTGCTGCTTCTTCTTTCTACATATTCTATTTGATGTAGGGATGTGACGGCGTCTCCTATTGGAGCGAGCACCGACCAACACAGCAGGTACAAGACTAAGAGTGCTGGGGCACCCATTGTATAATTATATATATATATATATATATATGTATATATAAAACAAACAAGGGAAAGTTGTGCTCACCACTATTTTTTAAAAAATAGTGGTGAGCACAACTTTCCCTTGTTTGTTATAGTTATACAGGAGCAGTGACCAGCTCCATGTTGTAGCTCCCACCCTTCCCAGCTATAGTCAGGTGATCCCACTGGTGTCTAATAAAAGGGCAGCCAAGTATGGGGGTTTACTTTGAAAGCAGCAAGTAAGTTGCAGGTAAAACCTAGTCCCTTTGTAAAATGTATAATGAAGCAATAGAATTCTTAATGAATCAGATGAAAATTGAGCATAGGACTGGCCAGATATGGGATGACTTTGACGTAGTTGGCCAGCTTAAATATATTGCAATATATGGACAAACAACCTCTGTTTTGTTTAAAGGGTAAGGCATTTTTCAGTAGCAGTATGCACAAAATGTCTCTGTCTTAAATATATTGATAATGGGTTGAGTGCAGAGGACTCTTGTATTTGACTATATATATATATATAGCCTCCAAATAAGCTCGCACACGTCAATGAATAGCTCGTGCGGGTGCAGTGTATAGATTGTCTTGTATAAGGATCCAAAGTTCGGTGTGCGTGGAACTTTGGATCCTTATATATATATATATATATATATATATACAATTCCAACGTTTATGATGCACTAATCCCAATGTATATCAGAGTCAAGGGTGCTGATCCCAATAGCAGTGAGTAATTCCGCTTCTTAGTTATATTGGTCCAACCAGATCGCACTCCATATTTAAAACATAGCTTTTATTAGCTTGTTAAAATGTATCACAAAGTGGCATTATTCACAACATAGTAGCAGCGTCATTTGTATCAAGACACTTATCTGTTAAAAGTCCAGCATAAACGCTATATCCATCCACACTCACACAACGTTTCGGGACACATCCGTTCCCTTTCTCAAGCGTATGTATCGTGTAGTAGCGTGTAGGACCCCATTGCACACACCTTCTGCTTCCTCGTTAGGCGGGGCATACGTGGTAAGTAACTGTGATGATGCTTCCTCACCTGGAGGCCGGATCTGCACGTCAGTCACCACATATCTCCACCCTCCCGTTACTATACAGAGTCCATAGTTACCAAAGAAAAGAAATATATCAATAACAGCAAATTACATGGGCATTTTTCACTATATCTGATGATTGCAGTTGTTGGAGCAGATTATGCCAAAATAAAAAGAAAAAGTTAACAGATGTATGGCAAAAAAGAAAAAAATAAAAAAACATTTTTGAAAAAATACAAAAATACTTATAAAGCAAAAATTCAAAAAATATACACAAAATGGTATTAGTTGCCCGAAATATTACTACTCACCCTAGTTGAGTACTTTACAAGAATAAATGCAAGTCAAAATCACGATTTAGACCCCTTGGACTGAGAGTCCCTAGCATGTCAATCCATTTAACTTCTGCTCTTTTTAATGCTAGAACACGATCTCCTCCTCTTTTCAGGGGTGGGACGTGTTGGATAACTCTGAATTTCAGCTCCTCTGATGTATGTCCTTGTTCTAAACAATGTCTAGAAACTGGCAATGATCTATTGCCCACATGTATAGTTGATCTATGTTGAGAAAACCTATCCTTCATATATATATACTGTATATATATATATATATATATATATATATATATATATATATAGAATTCTGATGAATAAATTCACATTTTATTGTGTTCAATTTGCATGTCCAACGTTTCGGCCCACCTTAGGGCCTTTGTCAACAAACGAGGCAAAGTTGTGGCTCTTTGCCATTGGGCGGGGGTGCAATGAGGCTGTGACCACAAAATACATATAGACAAATACAAGAGTCCTCTGCACTCAACCCATTATCAATATATTTAAGACAGAGACATTTTTTTTTTTTTTGAAATATGTTTTTATTGATTTTCAAAAGTGTGGGGGGGGGTACAGAAAAAAGAAAGGAAGGGGGAAAGGTCTAGGCCTACAATATCATATCATGCAGTACAGAGGTATAAAATTGCAATACTTCATTTCAGAACAATACAGCAAAGTACACCCGCTAGAGATATCGCCAGTTACATGCATTTAAGAGTAAATGACAAAGCCCCCCAGCCTGGGGAGGGCCTAGTACAGGGGTGTCAGGCAGGCCTAAGGATACCTCAGAGTCACCCTTCTCAGGGCGTAAAGAGTAGCACATAGTCATCTGTTTCCCTGAATATCAACCATCTCAACCATACATCCCTATATTGTAAGTGTTGCTTACTAGAGAAAGTGGATAGCTCCTCGAATTTGGCAATTTCATTAACTTTCACGGCCCAATCCTTAACAGAAGGGGGGACGGTGGATTTCCACAGTCTGGGGATGAGTACCTTGGCAGCATTTAGCAGATGTCGCTCTAAAGATACATCTGAGGGACCATCCACACTCTCTAGCTCCCAAAATAGTAGTATATGAGCAGGGGAGTTGGGCAACTGTCTCCCTAAGATAGTAGAGCAAAGACGTAGGATCGTGGCCCAATATTCAGCAAGGTCGGGGCATTCCCAGAAAATGTGTAAAAGAGAGCCGACATTAACTTTACACCTCCAACACAAATGACTAACAGCGGGGTAAATGCGGTTCAATTTGACCGGTGTGTAATACCACCTACATAAAATCTTATAATTTAACTCTTGAATTTTGCAACATCTAGAACTGAACATCAGATTAGCTATGCCCCGTTTATGCAAATCTTCAGGGATATCTAAGCCCAGGTCTCTTTCCCATGCCTTAATAAATGGTAGTTGCTTTCTTGCCAACACCGGCCCCAACAAGTCATAAATAAGCGATATCGTATGTGACGGAGGGATCTCCAGAATGCATAGTTTTTCAAATGGGGTTAGTGGTCTCCCAAGCACTTTGTCACCTCCCAGATAGGCAAAGAAGTGTTTAATCTGACAATATTTATAATCTTGGAGGGACTCATTAGGTCTGACTTGCCTAAGAAGCTCCAAGCTAGCGAGCTGCCCTTTCTCCATCACATGTATAAATTGTAGATGGCCATCCACTAACCACTCGTGAAATGCTTTGGGCCTAAGTGCTGCTGGGAACGCCGGATTGTTCGTGATCGGCATGAGGGGCGAAGGGAAAGACGTGATACTAGAGTTACATTTTACCAGATCCCAAATCTTCAGGGTGTATTTAAGTAACGGGTGTGAAGGGTACAATATCCTCCGATGTAGCTTATCAATCCAAGGTAAGTGCAGAAGGTGTGTACCCGAGGATTGTTGTTCGATTTCAACCCATCCCTTATTGTCCACATGGTAAGACCAATCAAGTATCCTGTTAAGTATCGATGCTCTAAGATAACGTGTACAGTCCGGGAGGGCCAGACCGCCATCAATTTTTTTCCTGTATAGGAGAACAGATTTGATTCTAAGGGATTTGTTATTCCATATAAATTTAACAATAGAGGATTGAAAGGTCTTCAACCAGTTGGCAGGATAGAGGAGCGGAACACATTGAAACAGATAGAGCAAACGAGGCATGACATTCATCTTAACGACATTTATTCGGCCCACCCATGACAAAGGCTGCTTAGACCAGGCTCGAAAATCTTTGGCTAACGTGTTGTGTAGTTTCTTACAATTGATTTCCACCCAATCCTCATAGTCTTTTGTAATCGTAATACCTAAATACGTGATCTGTCGGTGCGCCCAGCTATACGGGAAATTCTGAGAGAGTCCCTGAATCGTTTGTGGGTGGATAGAGATATTTAGTGCAACTGACTTGGAGAAGTTTATCTTAAAATTGCTTAATTGGCTATACGTATCTAGTAGATTATTCAAATTGGGGATTGATATAATAGGATTAGTTATGAAGAAAAGCAGGTCATCAGCGTAAGCTAAGACAGAGACATTTTGTGCATACTGCTACTGAAAAATGCCTTACCCTTTAAACAAACCAGGGATTATTTGTCCATATATTGCAATATATTTAAGCTGGCCAACTACGCCAAAGTCATCCCATATCTGGTCAGTCCTATGCTCAATTTTCATCTGATTCATTAAGAATTCTATTGCATAAGAATTCCATAGTTATAAAAGTTTTAAAACGTATAATTTATTGTCTATCATAAAAACAGATATCCAACATAGATCAAATACACATCTGTTCAGAGGTAATACAACATTTCGGGGCCATCCACACCCTTTTTCAAGCCTATCTCCATATGTCATACATACATTCCCAGTCATACAGGGAAAATGTCAGAAGCGTCTTTTAGCTCCTCGTGTCTGCAGGCAGCGAAACCGACGTGACCGATTACCATGACGACGCGGGACATATATACACATATTTGTGTGTGTTATACAGGCAGGTTAAAATTGCCAATAGTGTGTGTGAATTTAATCAGGACCTTAGATTGTAAGCTCCGCCGTGACAGGGATTGTAAATGATGTATAATCTCTGCTGCGTAAATGTGTCAACACTTGATAAATAAAAGTAATAATATTAAAATATAAGGATTGACAGATTAGCTATTTAACTGTGAACCAAAGTAAGTAGATCTCTTCTGTTATACTTTCCATTATGTAGTAAAAGCATACACTATAGACTTCCTTGAGCCCCAATGGAATTCCATGTTCAGGTAAGCTTTTTAGTCTTTTTTTTAGTAATTTCTAAATCAAAATCAAATCTAAACATATGAAATAGATCAATGTTTTAGAGTTTATTCAGAAAGATCATTTTATTTTTCCTTTATAATTAAATAAATATTGTTACGCATAAAATATTGATCCTTTACAACATAATAAGTTCCTTTAGTCATTCTTCGTCTGCTTTTGCAAAACACATCCTAGGGACACGTTTGTTTTGTTATACTAGAAGTTATACAGATCTTTTAATAGGTGTCCACAGTGTGCTCCAGAGTGATAGTAAAAAGAATGCATTTACAGACATCATTCCTGCTGTTATATACATCGGGAGCTCCAGTTTCCTGCATTATGTGTAGTTTGCATTAACAAGTGTCTAAATGCCAGTTAAGATGCATGACTGAAACACTACTAGATTTCTAGTTTAATACTTTCCTCTTCCAAGAATTTGATCCCTAGTGGTCTTTCTCAGAAAGGAAGTTTTGCTTATTTTTTTATTTATATATCCTTTCCCCGTGGTATTTATGCTACTTAAAGTGGTTTATCCTTCTGTCTAATGTTCTAAACAGCCTTTTCTGATTATAGGCAAATGAGCGTCTTAATTTCTTATTTATCTTCCAAACAGATGAAGCTTTAACTGCCTTTAAACCCACTATAACCCCACATAGAAAAGCTGGTAACTGTTTTTCCATAGTGCCTGCATTTTCCTTTAGACCAGTGCTGTGCCACTTCTGTGGTACCATTGGAGAGAGACTTACCACCAGGAATTTTTGTGGCCTGTATGGTAGAAGGCAGTGGAAGCCAGGGATAACCGTGCCCAGTTTTTAAACCACAACCACCTTTAAGGTCAAATTGCAAGGGACTGACCTCCCAACATTGAGGGAGTTTGAGTTTGTGAGTTGTTTTTTTTTATATCTTTTTTATGAAAAAAACTCTAGTCAGTGCATTAGGGAGGGAAAACCTGAATATTATTACACGAATATATCGAGTTTTCGGTGAAAAAAAAAAATAGAGTTGCTCGAATTTATCGAGTTTTCAAGCTCAAACCACTGAACAACCTCAACATCATGAAAGCTACATCTTCAAATGGTTGAAGGAACCTCTGCCATTGACTGCTACATGACCTTGACAGGTTTTAGCTGGAGTATTTTTGGATTTGATCTGTTTTCATTTTTGGGGAATAATAAATCTCAAAAAATTATTTTTGAGATTATTTTTTAAACCCGAGATTTTACTGAAACTACCCTCAAAAACTTGAACTTTGACAAATAATGGCCTAAATGGCACCGTAACGTCTGACATAAAATGGCATAGTAAGGTCCAGCTTCAAATGGCATTGACCACCTCAATAATAAATGGCAAAGTAATATCCAGCATGTAATTGACTACCTTGAGGACTCCCAATAAGGCTCACTTGTTTTCTCCCACAGACAGTGAAAAATGAGTATGAGCAGAGTATGGCAGGCACAAGTAGCATAGGGCAGGTGATAGGGAACCCTATCAGAACCACATTCCTTGTAACTTGCTTGACAGATGCTCCTCTCTTTCCCACCACTCTCTAAGCTGACCCTGCATCATTCAGGAAGATTGTTGTCTGAACAATGTAGGCAGCGGTTTTCAGAACTGGGCTACTTCGACCTTCGACTATGACCGTCGACTTCGAATTGAACGTTTCGAACTAAAAATCATTCAACCATTCGATAGTCGAAGTACTGTCTCTTTAAAAAATTCTTCGACCCCCTAGTTCGCCACCTAAAACCTACCGAGGTCAATGTTAGCCTATGGGGAAGGTCCCCATAGGCTTCGTAAAATTTTCTGATCAAAGGAATATCCTTCGATCGATGGATTAAAATCCTTCGAATAGTTTGATTCAAAGGATTTAATTGTTCGATCGAACGATTATTCCTTCGATCGTTCGCTCGTAGAAATAGCCGTAAATCCTTTGACTTCGATTTTACTTCGACGGTCGAATATTTAGGGTTAATTAACCCTCGATATTCGACCCTAGGTAAATGTGCCCCTTAATGTACATTCATATTTTAAAAAGTAGTTTTTTAGTATCAGTATAACTTTAAGCTTCTTAGCTTTATCAGATATGTTCTCTGTCAGGGTGCATCTTTGCTCTGTACATGTGAGGCAAAAGCATGCAGCATTGGGCATTGCTTGCATCTCTGGAAATGGCCTCTGCCTAATATAACTAGTATCTCTTTAAGGAGTCTAAAGAAAAACATAAAGTGGTAATAACTCAAAGGTAAGCATGACATTAAAACACATGATTTTATATCTTTGTATATTGTTTTACTTGTGCCAACTATGTTGCTACTCACACACGACTCCAGCATAATGTACAGGTTTCTTTTTTTTCTGGAATGTTGTCCTTTGGAAGTTATTCTTTTTTCCAACAATTTTTACTATATAACTAGATGAAGATTATAATTTTGTATTATTTTGTTTCATTTCTGAGAACGGAGAGACAATCCCAGTTGAGATTATCTCAAGTAAAAAATAACTGTAACAATATTTTTATTACTTTAATGTTTTTGTTTTAAATTTCTTCAGTGGGAGAAAACACCATGGGTTTAACCAACATTGGAGAGTTTGTAATTAACATACCTTATCTAAGATTCTTTCATTTGCATGATTAACCCAACATGTCAGGGCTAGTCCACACGAGGAGATTCGGGGAGATTTTGTCGCCTGGCGACTAATAACCTCGTCTTTTGCGTGGCTATCTCCCCGAACTCAGTAAGGCAACTTCGGGCGACTATAGAAAATGCATCGCCGCGTGTGCATTAACTTTGCGTTGTAGCCTATGGGGAAAAACGCTGAGGCAGTTCGGGGAGATAGTCGTGCAAAAGACGAGGCGATTAGTCGCCAGGAGACTAATCTCTCCGAATCTCCTTGTGTGGCCTTACCCTCATAGTTTCTTTATATAACTGCCAAAGAACACTCCATTCACAAATCAGACATGTCTGACATTATTAGCTGTTTAATCCTTTACTTCATTTCCAAGATTAGACAACCACTTATCACTGCCCTAATCAGTTTCTCCTAGCCCAGTGTGTGCCATGATTCCTTTTTCCATCTTAAAGGAGAACTAAACTATATATACTGAACTAATTAAACCAGCCTAAAGGTTCAGTGTCTCTATAGTAGTAATGATTCAGTCCTTCAAAGTTGTCACAGAAGTTTCCCATCTTGGATTTTGTAATTCGTGTCTGTGACACGCACATGCTCAGTGGGCTCTGAGCAGCTGTTGGGAAGCTAAGCTTAGGGATCATCGCAAAACATGAAGCAGAAAATGAGTTTTGTCTGTCATATATACTACAGGGTTGATTATTAAATTCTGCTGCTAATTGTTGTGGCTTCTGAACTGTCATGTACCAATAGTCTGAATTATTTACTAATTAAGCTATTGCGACATGTATATTATATATTTAAGGGTGACAAAAATGGGGTAATGAGATTAAGCCAATCAGGGTTTACAATCTAAGGCAAGAAGTAAGATCATTATTCGGAGAAAGCGGCTTCAGCTCACAGAAAAAAAAAACAATTCAAACCAAATAGGAAAAAATTAAATATATCAACATTCCTTGTACATGTTCTTTATTAACAACTTGTACTGTGGGATATTTACTCCTCCAAATTCAATCTTATTGTAACTGTTTTAGTTTTTGCACATTTCTAAACACAGTTTTTAAATTGCATTCTTCTAGTCTTATTGTTGGTATTTGTCTATATTTGATTCATTTTCTGGTTTGAAAATAGCACAGTTGTTAACATACAGGGTAATAAAATCAATATCTGAAGTGTGAACACAAATTGAGATAAACATATGTTTTAAATCCATCAGCTTCTATTAGACAATAGATTGCTAATGGCACCTGTCATGTTTGCTGCCCTTGTGCAATTAACAGATAAACATTTTTGGTTTTCTGATGGTGCCTGTGTTGGGAATTTCTCTGTTTAATCCTGTATAGAGATGGCGCGAACTGTTCGCCGGCGAACTTGTTCGCGCGAACATCGGGTGTTCGCGCTCGCCGGAAGTTCGCGAACGTCGCGCGACATTCGCCATTTTGGGTTCGCCATTGTTGGTGCTTTTTTTTGCCCTCTCACCCCAGACCAGCAGGTACATGGCAGCCAATCAGGAAGCTCTCCCCTGGACCACTCCCCTTCCCTATAAAAACCGAAGCCCTGCAGCGTTTTTTCACTCTGCCTGTGTGTGCTGAAGAGATAGTGTAGGGAGAGAGCTGCTGCCTGTTAGTGATTTCAGGGACAGTTGAAAGTTTGCTGGCTAGTAATCGTTTTGATACTGCTCTGTTATTGGAGGGACAGAAGTCTGCAGGGGTTTGAGGGACATTTAAGCTTAGGTAGCTTTGCTGGCTAGTAATCTACCTTCTACTGCAGTGCTCTGTATGTAGCTGCAGTGGGCAGCTGTCCTGCTTCTGATCTCATCTGCTGACTGCTGCAATAACAGTAGTCCTTGTAAGGACTGCTTTTATTTATTTTTTTGTTCCAATACAGAGCAGTATCAAGCAGATTATTAGCCAGCAAACTTACTATCATCTGTCCCTGAAATCACTAACAGCTCTCCCCCTACACTATCTCTTCCAAGCACACACAGGCAGATTTTTCAGATACATTTTTGCCCTTGATCCCCCTCTGGCATGCCACTGTCCAGGTCGTTGCACCCTTTAAACAACTTTAAAATAATTTTTCTGGCCAGAAATGTCTTTTTTAGATGTTAAAGTTCGCCTTCCCATTGAAGTCTATGGGGTTCGCGAACCGTTCGCGAACCGCTCGCATTTTTGCGCAAGTTCGCGAATATGTTCACGAACTTTTTTTCCGACGTTCGCTACATCCCTAATCCTGTATCCTCGCACAATGAGGATAAGTAATATCAGCAGCACAATATGGGCTTTTTTGGTGTACATTGACCTGCATGTAAATTTATTTTTTCCAAAATAGATCAATGTAGGAAGGCACAGAAGAATCTTCTCTTTTCAAGTAAATGTGCAGTTTATCATGATTACTTTGGGAATGATATGTAAGCAAGATAAAATTGTGCGGCTTTAAGTGTATTTGGTAAACATTAAGACCTACAGTAGTCTGCTTTAAATTTTAACAAAAACTGGTAAGACTTCATTGGTCCTCACTAGAGATTAAGGGGGTCAAAATCTGAATTTATCGCATTGTTTTCTAAAATATACTCTGACTAAATCCATATGGGTTATTTCCCTTATTTATTAATCCACTTTACTGAAAAATTCCAGTTCAGAAAAAAACTAAAAAAATTGTGAAAATCATACGAAAATTCGAATCATACAAAATTTTTTGAATTTTTAGCCCGAAAAATTAGATTTTTACGGATATTTTCGCCCGAAAACCACAAATCTTCGGATCATTGTACAAAACCCAGCACAGATCAGCATATCTTCGAGACTTCTCCTGTTGACTGATATACAGCCTCAGCAGGTCTGAGATGCCGGATTTTCTGATTCAGACTTTTTCCATCCTTGGAGTATAATAAATCCCGAAAAATTCTAGGTTTTATTTCACTAAAAGTTCGGATTTTAATAGTAAAATTAAAATTAAAGTGAATTTCACATCCCGTTACCTTCAGAAGAGTTGCTCTAGTGGTAATTAAGAAAAACCTTTTGAATATTACTTAGCTTCAGTATTTTCATGTCAGTGCAATAAAAGTCAGCAAGCTTGCACCAGGTCTAGTAATCCATAGCAACCAATAAGATGTTTCAAACAGGCAGCCAGTAAGTTCTGACCTGGTGTTTTGGTGGTTGTGGGTTACTAGAACTGGTGTGACTTCTGTCCCAATGTCATCAATTGAGATGCAGCTGTGTTTTTTTCCCAGAGAATGGTAAAATCCACATTTCTGTAATGATTTGACATCCCCCATAGAGTGCTGCAGTATTTGCTACATACTCTCACAGTTTTGAGTCTAAGTTATATAACTATTTTTTTTTTATTTTTGTAGTTTAAGCTTGGATCAACTAAACTGAAATCTGTCCAGAACCCGGCACATGTCATCAAAGAGTTGATAAGCTATTGCCTGGGCTGTACAGCTGAATTATATAGCAGAAATGAACACCTGCAAAAGGAAAATGAAAGACTCCAGTGTGACTGGAATGACATGCACGCACAGTAAGTTTATGTTGGTGGAGATGAAAATCTTTTTTTTTCCAGACTGCAACCCAGTAACCTAAATACATACACTATGTTGCTCATGTAAAAATTCAAGTGTTAATTGCAAACAATGTAATGCAAGTTATAATAAGGGTCATTTACTTACCACAAGTGCAAAGTTTGCCCAAAAAAAAGGATTTGTTTGTTATTTTGTGTCCAAAGCTGCATTTTCATAATAATTGGGCTCAGTGCTGCTGCCTTTGTCTAATCTTCTGTTAAGAAATTTGTGCAAGTGTGTCCATTGATGCAGAGGAACTTCGGAGCCACCACCTCTTAAGGTGCCAGTAGTTACAGCGTTCCCAATGTGGCCTGCACCAATTGATTAAACAAACTTGCACGTAAAGAACTGAGCCCATGTCATTTTGATGCCAAGTGCCAGATGTAATGCCAAATTTTCGGCACAATTCTATCTGATGCATTCTAATGCGCAAGTGTTCACATCATCCACAATTGCACCAGGCACAACCCCCCTCTTAGAGGCAATGATGCAGGAGGTGATTGTGTCCAAAACTGCACTTTGCATAATGCATTTGCGCTAAATAAATGAACCTAAATGTGTTTACCCATATTCTAATTAATATTAATTATTATTCTAATATTTAAAAAAGCAGATTTTTCCCCCCAGAAATTCAGCAATTCAATTAAAGAACAAGAAAATCTTAAATCACTGGGGCTATCTGTATGTGATGCACCAACTAGTGAATTAAATCACTAAGGGGCCCATTTATTATTGTTCTCATTTTTTTCTTTTCCACAAACCATGGTTTGTAGGGCTAAAAATTATGGATTCTAATGATTACTCTAAACCAAGATAAATTCACAATTAAGCATTTAAACCACGAAAAAACTTGAATACAAAACTTCACCATCTAAAATTGTTGAGGTCGTATAGAAGTCATTGGGAGCTGTCCTTTTCCAGTTGTCTAATCTTTTTTTAATTCCGTGCTTTTTGAGGTTTTTAGGGTACAGGTATGGGATCCCTTATCGGGAAACCTGTTATCTAGAAAGCTCCGAATTACGGAAAGGCCATCTCACATGGGGTATATTTATCAAAGAGTGAAGTTAGAGATTGTTGCAGTCCTCTAGAGTGAAATTCTGCCACTTTCCATTAATTTCTATGGCATTTTTAAAAGAGAATTTATCAATGGTTGAAATTGAAAATTCACCCTTTGATAAAGATGCCTTACAAAATCCCATAGAAATGAATGGAGAGTGGCGGAATTTCACTCTAGTGGACTGCAACGCTATCTAACTTCACTCTTTGATAAATATACCCCATAAACTCCATTTTATCCAAATAATCACATTTTATTAAATGATTTTCCTTTTTCTCTGTAATAATAAAACAGTACCTTGTAGATCCAAATTACGGAAGGATCCATTATCTGGAAAACCCCAGGTCCTGAGCATTCTGGATAACAGTACCATACCTGTATTTGCTAGTAATTGCAAAAAAATAGAGGATTTCAAGGTTTTTGTTGTTGTATTCAGATTGTTTTATGTTTGTGCTTTTTATAATCAAATCTTTTTATAAATTTCATGACATTCATGGTTGTGGAGAATTTTTTTTTCCAAGAACCTCTAAAAACACTAAAATCAGACTGTTTATTTCATAGGCTGGTGCTCCTTTTTAGGAAATAAATGCATCACCTTGGAGAATCTGTACATCATTGAGCGCAGTTTTCCCTTTGCTTTTGTGCAAATATGCAGTTTCAGTTGTGTCAAATAGTGACGTGCAAGAGTGCAACCCTAACCCGCCATGAGCTCCTACTTATATACCTGCTGGTGCACGACTATATGAAAAAGAGCGCATCCGGCTGAAGTGGGACAGTAGGAGGTCGGCCAACAAACTTTCCGCTGACTTTGGGTCAGACCGCATATCACTAGTGTCAAAACATTGTATTAGCATTTTCTGAAAAGCTTTGTAAATAATGCATACAAGTCAGAATTTTACTTTTATACAGAATGTAAAGGATTTATTAATTTACTAATCCTAAATAAAAATGGCATGAAAATTGTTTTGTTGCAGCTAGAATGTAAACTGTTTAAAGCAAGTGCATTTTCACAATAGTTTAAATGTATATTTAAATGTATTATTTCAGGCTGGAAAAGTTTGTGGATGGCAAAGAAGAACTAGAGCAAACCCTTTATACACAATTTACTTGTGTTCTAAATGAGAAGAAAGCAAAAATCAGGAACCTAAAGGAAAAATTATCAGAGGCACAAGAAAGACTAAAACAAAAACGGTATATTAGCACATTTTGAGCTCTGACTTTACTCTACTTTAGTAGACTGGCAGTATTATCCATTTAGATGCAAATGATCACATTTTCAAGCACTGAATGTTGTTTTCAGTTTTTACCGATCCTTCACACTTTTGAGCTATTCTTATGTACTGGCAAAAGAACGAACATAATGAACCTGTAAAGGTCTCCACCAGGGAAACACGAGTCAAATAGTAATCAAAAATCATAATATTAAATAACACAAGAAAGTAAACAGAAACCTCAGCTAGTTGGGGCCTTTGGAGAAATAAGAGAAAAGTGTGAACGTCACTTCATTAAGTTTAAGGGAAACATAGTACAGAAAGTGAAAACACAGGCCAGAAACAAGAAGTGCAAGTAAGTAATGAACAAGATTGTAGTAGCAAGTGTTACAGTATAAAGGGAGCAAATGGGCAGCTGATCAGTGTATGTTTGGCATGATATGAATAAATAGGAGTTTTTGAAGATTTTCAATTTTTCAATTAATGTAATTACATTAAGGGGCAGATTTATTCATGTTCAAATTTAGAGGTCGGAAAAAAAATCACCAATCTAAATTTATCAAAAAATTTAAATTTTTCAAACTCGGGTGAATGGGATTGACCCGCAAACTCGAATTTGAATTTGATTCCAGTTTTTTCTCTAAAAACACTTGATTTTAAGGAAGGCTGCAAACTCCAAATTGATCCCAGGATCCCCTATAGGTCAAAACGGCAACTCAGCAGGTTTAAGGTGGTGAATAGTCGAATTCGAATTCTTAAGGGCCAGTACATGATAAATCTAATTCGAGATTTTTAAAAAACTCGAATGGAATTATAACTATTCCCTTGTCGAATTCTACTTAAAAAAAACTCGAAGATTCGAAATTCGAATTTTCACTTGGACCCTTGATAAATCTGCTCCTAAAAGTGCAGGTCATTAAAGTGAATTGGTTTTACTGTATAAAGGTTCAGTTGTGCTGCAGTACCACAATACTCATCACTGGAGTGTAATTCTGGAATTTCTTATATATATATATATTTTTTTTTCCCCAACACAGTGAAGATTCTGCTCCTGTTGATACTCTTGCAGCCAGTGAAATGAAGTATGATGCCTTTGGTGGCTCAACTGATGAGGAGCAGGAAAGCCCTGCAGTTGCCTCAAAGACTGGTAAGAAAATCAGAACAGCCATACAGTATAACTGGCCACTTTTTCTTTAATTGCCATATTGAACAAAAATAATTGTGTAGGAAAATAAAAGCTGTGAATATTTTCAAGTTACCTTAACTCAATAATCACAAGTGGTACCTGAAATTACTGCTTTGCAACACAAGTATCAAGCTCAGCCTTACAACCAAGACTGAGTTAAGTCAGTGAGTTGGAATCCTGTGGGGAACAAATTTTTGAAACCCGGACCTGCAGCCTGCAATTTTGCCCACGGTTGCCCAACCCGTAATTGCCCTTCTGATCACCATTTAGCAGGAAGTGCTGCTGCTGCAAACTGGAAGTGACATCATCAGGAGTGGGCAGGGGCAGAAAAAACTTTTAAACGTATAAAGGAGTACAATATAGATAATACACATGATATTATATAAGATAAAAAAAAATATAGATAAGACCCCCAACCTGACCTATGACTCATGATGATTTTATCATGATAGATGAGAACCCCTAATTATAAAGGGTTATTTGCTAAACCTAGAATTTATCTGGTCAGGCTTTTTGGGGCAAAAACTGGAATTTTTAGTGGGAAAAAAACTAAATTTTTTTGAGGTTTATTATACCCCGATGCTGCAGAAAGCCCGAATTCGAAAATCCACCATCTCAGACCTGTCAAGGTCCTGTATAAGTCAGTGGGAGTGGCACCAATCTCAATTTGAAGTTATCGTTGTCTACACTGGGTTTAGCCTGAAAAAAGTCAGGACAATTAGGGTTTTCACTCAATTATATATAGAATATGTACAAGTTATTCTGAATTGAGAAAGCCAATTGGATGACTGGTGAAAAGTTTTCAAGGAAAAAACAACAAGTCCAGTTGATTTGACTTATTTCTACAGATATACACCGTGCAAAGTTTGCATCTTTAGTCTCTCTGTGAGGTTCAGCAAGCACAAACTTCACTCCATGTAATGGAAGCAGCTGTTCCTCCTACTGGCACCTAGTATTACTACAGCAGAACCCCCATTTTACATTTTTCAGGGACCAAGAAAAAATTATGTAAAATCCGGGAAAATGTAAAATCAGGTAAATGTGTTAAAGTAACTTTTTCTGTACTGAAAGGCTATAAGCACAGGAGTCCGTTTTACTTTGAGATACAATATTTACTGTGTTAATAACAGGGGTTAAGCATTGCAGAAGGAAAAAAATCCATCCTGACTCCAAGATGGAAATCTGACTAGTCCCTGGATCAACTTGTACTATGAGTTATCTTTTATAACCCTGTATTCCCTCACTTGCTAAAAAGCCATCCCACCCCTTCTTAAAGCTATCTAATGTATCAGCAAATATGACTATGCCAAACATAGCGACTCAGCCTCTGTCTATAGCCTCTCTAATTCAATAATGTCCTGTTTGAGTACTGGAGAAGGTGTGCTGGGTTGGGTTGGAAGAGGGCTGGATAGGGTTGGTGCAGATTGACCTTTTTGTTCATCCACATATCACTACTTCTCTCCCTTTATTTTTACTGCCTCCCCATGCCATTCTTTCTGCTTTTCCCTCCATCATGTGCTATGCACTCCTTCTTCCTGAGGTTAACCTGCTTAACTAAATGGCATTCATAATTATGTATGAAGTGAACTAGGGGCCTATTTATCATACTGTGTAAAGCAAATAATGCCAAAAAAAGTAAACAGTAAAAAGCCATGTAAAATAAATGGAGAACTTATCAAGGTGTGTGTTTTATTTTACACTGGCTACACGTCGTTTTTGAGCTACCAACCTGTCATAATTTGACAAAGAGGTAGGGGACCACTGAAAATAAATACACAAATTCATAAATAAGCTGTTTTTTACACTGTGACGCCTGGTGATGTGTGGTGCAAATGGTTAACATTCTTTTTACCCAGCATGATAAATAGGCCCCCTAGTGAAAGAACTGGCCCTGCACAAAGAATGTAACACTGGATTGAATTGAATGTGAGCCAATGAAGCCTTTAATCACTATCGGGGCTGACTGGGGCTAAAGCTTGGTGCTTGAGCTGTTCTCATTTCTCATGCGTGAATGACTTTTGTACATGTTATTAGCAATTGAGGTGTCTCATTTATTTATTTATTTATTTATTTATTTTGGCAATGAAAATGTGTTTACATGTGGCCACAAAATGTGCTTTAATGGTTATACATTTTGGCTGCCTTAATTTGTCCATCACCACTACCTAATGTTTGAGGAAATACATTTTTTAAATCAGGCTAAGCCAAACCGCTAGTTTAAAAACTGTTCTTTGGCCCAAATTTCTATTAAAACACACTATCCATTATGGCCTTTCGGTCATAAAGTAACCACTTAAAGACTGTACTGAGTACAATGTGATTGACTGCAAGTGTGTGTGGCATTTAATTCCCAGTTCCATCATTTGATAATGGCAGCATCAGTCAGTTTTCCTGTTTGTGATATATTTTAATGTGCAGTAACGTTTTCTTTTTATGAACCATCCCTTAAAGGGATTCAGCATAACAATAACAACTGGGTAAATAGATAGGCTGTGCAAAATAAAAAATGATTCTAATACAGTTTGTTAACCAGAAATGTAATGTATAACGACTGGAGTGACTGGATGTGTAACATAATAGCCAGAACACTACTTCCTGCTTTTCAGCTATCTTGGTTTCCACTGATTGGTTACCAGGCAGAACCAATCAGTGACTTGAGGGGAGGCCACATGGGACATATCTGTTGCTTTTGAATCTGAGCTGCATGCTGAGGATCAATTGCAAACTCACTGAAATGTTATGTCCTGTGTGGCCCCCCTTATAGTCACTAACTAACACAGAGTTAGAGACCTAAAAAGTGGGAAGTTTTTTATTTTGCACAACCTATCTATTTAACCGGTTTTTATTTTTACATTGAACTGTTCCTTTAAAGTCGTATTGTGTGTAGAACTATTTCTTTACAGGTCCCTGCATTACTCTTGGTTTATCAGACACACAATACACAGGTTGTGTGTAGGGAGGTGTGTATTGTTCCTTTACTAAACTAGCCGTACTTTTCTAGCCTTTGAGCAATATTGCCCTGTTTATTCCTTTAGATTACATTTTCTGACCTTTTAATACTGTGTTTTGTTGCTGAACTTCTGAACTGTAACATCCAACAAACCAATACAAAATATCAGGAATTATCTCCAAGAAATATTGATAGAAATCACGATTGTTATAGCACATACTGAAAGTCAGTGTTTTGAATCTTTAATGACCTGACCATTATTTTCATATGCTTTTTTTTTTAAACAATTTGAAAACACTTGTGTCATTAGATGAAATATTAATTGTAATAGTCATGTAACTGCTATTCTGTTTTGTTGGTAATCTTTATTTGTTGACATTTTCGTTTCAGACGCCTTACAGGCCCAATTATTTCCTAATGCTGATACAGGTATAGGATCTGTGATCCTGATACAGGTATAGGATCTGTAATCCGCAAACCTGTTATCTAGAAAGCTTCGAATAATTGGAAGCCCATTTCCCATAGACTCCATTTTATCCAAATAATCCAAATTTTTAAAAATGATTCCCCTTTTCTCTGTAAAAATTAAACAGTAACTTGTACATGATCCAAAGTAAAGGTGGTCATAGACGTAACAATTACGATCTTTCTTGGAAAAGATCTTTCCAAAAAAGATTGTTCGTTTCAATACACAAGTGTAGAGCTGAATCGTCAGATATACAGGTAGAAACAATAGAATTCTACCTGTATCTGACAATTCAGCACTAACAGTGGCCGATGTTTGGGTGCCTTCAAAGGCACCCGATCAAAATTTTCCATCCAGCCCAATCAACGAGCCGACCGATATCCAAGTCTTCTGCAGATAACGGCCGGCTCTTTTCCCACCATACACGCACCAAATATCGTACGAAAATTAGTTTTTGTACGATATTATCTATGCGTCTATGGCCACTCTAAAATATAATAATCCTTATTGGAAGCAAAACCAGCATATTGGGTTTATTTAATATTTATATTATTTTCTATTAGACATAAGATATGAAGATCCAATTTACGCAAAGATCTGTTATCCAGAAAACCACAGGTCCTGAGCATTCTGGATAACAGGTCCCATACCTGTATTTATTTAGTGCCAATAGAGCTTCACCCACTTTACAGGGATTAAACATAATTTGCATCAGTCCCTGCCCCAGCGGAGCCTATAATCTAAGGTTCCTATCACATTCACACATGGGGAAGCCCATTAATCAATATTATTGTTGTAGAGGTTTTTGAAATCACGAATAAAGTCATTTTCTCTACAAACCACAAATGCCATGTAATTTATTAAAAGATCAGAATATAAAAAGCACGAACGAAAAAAAAGCTGAATGATACGCTAAAAAAATACAAAAAAATAAGAAACCTCTTAAAAGTCTAGTGTTTCGGACAATTACTAGCGAAACAAAAAAAATCAAAAAACCTCTAAAAGTCAGAATGGCTAAAAAAAGTCCAATAGGATCAGCACAGCTCCCATTGACTTCTATAGAAATCCAAATGTTAGTCATATGAAAAGTTTGGGAACCCCTCTCAGCCTGCACAATAATTTAAGATAATAAATAATTTAAGATAACAATGGTATGTCTTTCATTTCCTAGGAACATCTGAGTACTGGGTATTTTCTGAACAAGGATTTTTAGTGAAGCAGCATTCAGTTGTATGAAATCAAATGTGAAAAACTGGCTGTGCAAAAATTTGGGCACCCATGTCATTTTGCTATTTTGAATGCATGTAACTGCTTAATATTGATTACTGGCAACACCAAATTGGTTGGATTAGCTCATTAAGCCTTGAACTTAATAGGCAGCTGTGTCCAATCATGAGAAAATGTATTTAAGGTGGCCAATTGCAAGTTGTGCTTTTGGTTGACTCTCCTCTGAAGAGTGACAGCATGGGATCCTCAAAGCAACTCTCAAAAGATCTGAAAACAAATATTGTTCAGTATCATGGTTTAGAAGGCTATCTCAGATGTTTAAACTGTTAGTTTCAACTGTAAGGAATGTAATCAGGAAATGGAAGGCCACAGGCACAGTTGCTGTAAAACCCAGGTATGGCAGGCCAAGAAAAATACAGGAGCGGCATGTGCGGAGGATTGTGAAAATGGTTACAGACAACCCAAAGATCATCCTCAAAGACCTGCAAGAACATTTTGCTGCAGATGGTGTATCTGTACATGGTTCTACAATTCAGCACAATTTTCACAAAGAACATCTGTATGGCAGGGTGATGAGAAAGAAGCCCTTTTTTGCACTCACGTCACAGAGTCGCTTGTTGTATGCAAGAGCTCATTTAGACAAGCCACAGTCATTTTGGAACAAAGTGCTTTGAACTTATGAGACAAAAAATTAGTTATTTGGTAATATCAAAAAGCACTTTGCATGGTGGAAGAAGAACATCGCATTTCAAGAAACACACCTGCTACCTACTGTCAAATTTGGTGGAGGTTCCATCATGCTGTGGGGATGTGTGGCTAGTTCAGGGACTGGGGCCCTTGTGAAAGTTGAAGGTCAGATGAATTCTACCCAATATCAACAAATTCGTCAGGATAATGTTCAAGCATCAGTCACAAAGTTGAAGTTATGCAGGGGTTGGATATTCCAAAAAGACAATGTCCCTAAACACACTTTGAAATCTGCATTTATGCAAAGAAAGAAGTACAATATACTGGAATGGCCATTACAGTCCACTGACTTGAATATCATTGAAAATCTATGGGATGATTTGAAGCAGGCTGTCCATGCTCGGCAGCCATCCAATTTAACTGACTGGAGAGATTTTGTATGGACGAATGGTCAAAAATACCACCATCCAGAATCCAGACAATCAACAAAGGCTATAGGAGGTGTCTAGAGGCTGTTACATTTGCAAAAGGAGGCTCAACTAAGTATTAATGTAATATCTCTGCTGGGGTGCCCACATTTATGCACCTGTCTAATTTTGTAATGATACATATTGCATATTGTCTGTTAATCCAATACAATGTATGTCACTGCTGAAATACTACTGGTTCCATAAGGCATGTTATATATTAAAAGGAAGTTGCTACTTTGAAAGCTCAGGCAAGGATAAACAAAACTCCAAAGAATTAAGAAGGGTTCCCAAACTTTTTCATATGATGTATGCCCCTCTGTGTATTATTAGGAGTCAGTTAACCTGTCTGTATAGTTACATAGTTAAATTGGGTTGAAAAAAGACAAAGTCCATCAAGTTCAACCCCTCCAAATGAAAACCCAGCATCCATACACAAACCCCTGCCTGCTTTCACATAAATTCTATATACATATCTATACTAACTATAGTGTTTAGAATCACAATAGCCTGTGATATTATGTCTGTCCAATAAACCATCCAAGCCACTCTTAAGGGCATTAACTGAATCAGCCATCACAACCTCACTGTGCTGACTGTGAAGAACCCCCTACGTTTCTTCAAATTAAATTTCTTTTCTTCTAGTCTAAAGGGGTGGCCTCTGGTATGGTGATTCCCTTTATGGGTAAAAAGGTCCCCTGCTATTTGTCTATAATGTCCTCTAATGTACTTGTAAAGTGTAATCATGTTCCCTCGCAAGCGCCTTTTTTACAGAGAAAACAACCCCAACCTTGACAGTTTACCCTCATAATTTAAGTCTCTCATCCCTCTAACCAATTTAGTTGCACATCTCTGCACTATCTCCAGCTCATTTATATCCCTCTTAAGGACTGGATTCCAAAACTGCACTGCATACTCCAGATGAGGCCTTACCAGGGACCTATAAAGAGGCATAATTATGTTTTCATCCCTTGAGTTAATGCCCTTTTTTATGCAAGACAGAACTTTATTTGCTTTAGTAGCCACAGAATGACACTGCCCAGAATTAGACAACGTGTTATCTACAAAGACCCCTAGATCCTTCTCATTTAAGGAAACTCCCAACACCCTGTCATGTAGTGTATAACTTGCATTTATATTATTTTTGCCAAAGTGCATAACCTTGCATTTATCAATATTGAACCTCATTTTCCAGTTTGCTGCCCAGTTTCCCAGCTTAGACAAATCACTCTGCAAAGTGGCAGCATCCTGCATGGAACCTATAGTTCTGATCAATTTAGTATCATCTGCAAAAATAGAAACATGACTTTCAATGCCCACCTCCAGGTCATTAATAAACAAGTTGAAAAGCAATGGACCTAGTACAGAACCCTGTGACACTCCACTAACAACACTGGCAAAATTAGAAAATATTCCGCGTACCACCACTCTTTGTAGTCTATCTTTTAGCCATTTCTCTATCCAGTACAAATACTATGTTCCAGTCCAGCATTCCTTAATTTAACCAGTAACCTTTTGTATGGCACTGTATCAAATGCTTTAGCAAAGTCTAAGTAAATCACATCCACTGCCATCCCAGAATCGAGGTCTCTACTTACCTTCTCATAAAAAGAAATTAAGTTAGTGTGGCACAATCTATTACGCATAAACCATGCTGGCAGACACTCATAGTATTATGATTTGCTATAAAGTCCAGTATCTTATACTTTATTAACATTTCAAAAAGCTCTCCTACCACTGACGTCAGACTAACTGGCCTATAGTTTTGAGGCTGAGAACGGGATCCTTTTTTGAATAGAGGCACCACATTAGCAATTCGCCAGTCTCTCGGCACTATGCCAGACCTCAATGAATCCTGAAAAATTAATTAAAGAGGTTTGGCACACAGAGCTAAGTTCGCTAAGTACCCTGGAATGAATACCATCTGGCCCCGAACCTTTGTTAATCTTAACATGTTCTAGTCTCTTTTGAATTTCCTCATGAGTGAATCATGCATCAATTACTTGAATTGGGACTATTAAGAAGGAAACCTTCATTAAGTGGTTCCTCATTTGTGTAGACAGACGAAAAATATGAGTTCAGAATCTGCCCTTTTATTTTGTTTTCATCAACCAGCTAACCACCCTCTGATACTAAAGGTCCCTCCCCTTCCTGCTTCATTTTTTTACTATTAACATATTTAAAAAATAATTTTGGATTCTTTTTACTGCTTGCTGCAATATCCTTTTCTATATCAATTTTATATTGCCTTATAGCTTCTTTGCATGATTGATTGGCCTCCTTGTACCTTATAAATGATTCAGCTGTCCCAGCTAACTTGAAAGCCTTAAAAGCACGTCTTTTCTTACCCACCTCAACACCAACACTTCTATTGAACCAAAAAGGTTTTGCTTTGCAACAACGTTCCTTGCCTACAAGGAGAATATACTGACATGTATATTTATTAAGCAGCATTTTAAAGACTTCCCATTTTTGTTCTGTGTTTAACCGTGTGAAAAGCATTTCCCACTTAATATGTTGCAGAGATGCCCTTATACTGTGAAAGTTTGCACGTCTGAAATGTAGTGTTTTAGTTACTCCCTTATAGAATTGCTTCTGCAACAGAATCTCAAAGGAGACCATATTATGATCACTATTCCCTAAATGCTCACCCACACAAATGTTAGAGATGAGTTCAGTACTATTAGTTATTACAAGGTCCAAAAGAGAGTTATTCCTAGTAGGTTCTTGAACGAGCTGGAATAAAAGGTTGTAATTCAGCATATTTAGGAACCTACTAGCTTTTTCTGTCTTGGCAACCCCATTACCCCAGTCAATGTCAGGATAATTGAAGTCACCCATAGCAACAACTTGACCCAGCTGTGAAGCCGTTTGTATCTGCAAGAGTAGCTGGGCTGCATACTCGACACTTATACGTGTTTGGAGTGTGGCAGAAAATGGGAGTACCCAGAGTAAACCTACATAGACATGCGGAGAACCTACAAACTCCTTACATGTAAGTGTAATGTAACATTTCAAGTATTTAAGGGTAATTTCAGGTGCTACAAACTTGTTTAGTTCTTTGACCGTCCCTCACAATCTTTATTATGGCATTTAAATTGTTATGGTTTGAATGTATTTGCCCTGAACCCGCCACTTAAAATCTTAAATGTGGTTTTAAAATCAGTGTCACTCACCGATCTCCGATGGTGGTCTGAGTGCTGCACCCCGAACCCGTAACAAGGGGAGAAAATGTTACACTGATATTCCGCTGTGGATGCGCACTCCACAGATTCCTCAGAGGCAGAAAAGATCAACGTTGTTTTATTTAACATACGGTAATAGACACATAACGCGTTAGGTGTCTATTCCTGTATGCAAAATAAAACAACATTGATCCTTAACCGCAAACTCGAATGGAATTAGATTTGAGTTTTTTCTTAAAAAACCCTCAATTTACAGGAAGGCTGCAAACAACTTCAAACTGAACCCAGGACGTCCCCCATAGGCTAAAACAGCAATTCGTCAGGTTTAAGGTGGCGAATAGTTGAATTTGAATTCTTACAGGGCCAGTAGTACATGATAAATTTCAAAAATCGAATTTGAATTTTTTGAAAAACTCGAATAGAATTTTAGCTATTCCCTAGTCGAATTTCACTAAAAAAAACTCGAAAATTTGCATTTTCACTTCGACCCTTGATAAATTTGCCCTTAAGTCTACTAGAAAATAATGTAAACATTAAACAAACCCAATAGGCTGGATTTACTTCCATTAAGGATTAATTATATCTTAGTTTGGATCAAGTACAAGCTCCTGTTTTATTATTACAGGGAAAAAGGAAATCATTTTTAATAATGTGAATTATTTGGATAAAATGGAGTCTGCAGAAGACGGAGAGATGTGGGAGATGGTCTTTCCATAATTCTGAGCTGTCTGGATAATGGGTTTCCGGACAAGGGCTCCTATACATGTTTAATACTGCAGCAGCTCATAGTAGGCATAGCAATACCTTAACACACATCCAACCCCAACCCACAAAATGTTGTCATTGTAGGACCCGCAACTGACCCATGCCCTTGTCTTCTCAGTATGCTGCTTATATGTGTGCTTCTGGTTCCAAGACAGGGAATCTGTGGGAGCAGTGGAGGAATGTACTTCCCCATTCTGACCCACATCCAACACTAACCTGCAATGGTTGGCCAAACTTCAACCCAAACCTGCCCAACCGTTGGTCAACCCATGGGTCGACCGCATGTTTTGGGTCAGCCCACCCGTGACTAATACCCCTCTCCACTGCATCTTGTATTTTTAAAGCAAGCTAAATTACATCGAATTTTATCAATTGTCGTACAACTCTGTGTCCTAGTTGTTTGGTGCAGCATTATGGAGGTTATTTATGAAAGGTCACATTTTTGAGTTGTTTTATACCTCGAATGAACTCACAACTCTAATGGTTTCTAATATAAGGAAAAGCTCAAAGGGAAAAAACCCTCTGAAAAAACTCAAACACCATGAAGGTTATCAACATCTTAAAATGGTTAAAGGGACCTCTGCCATTGACTCCTACATGACCTGGACAGGTTTTAGATGGTGCATTTTTGAATTTCAGTTATTTCCATGGTCAGGGTATAATAAATGTAGAAATAGATCAAGTTTTTTTCTTAAAAAAACTTGGAAAAGTCAAGGTTTTCTTAACCCGAAAAACTGATTTTTGAACAAAATAAACCCCTTGAAAAATCAAATTTTAGTGGAAAACACAACTCAAACTTTAACAAATCTGGCCCAAAGTGCTTGTTTACAGCTGATGAGATTATCCTCAAATTCTGGTGTGAAATGCATTTTAGGAAAAAGACATGATATGAAATTTTTTCACTCAGTTTAGTAAACTAGGCCCCTTTTTCGTTAAGGCTTCTGAATATGATTGAAATATTGTTGATCCAAAGACTAATCTTGATGGGCTCTGTTTACATAAGGTATGCATTTCATCTCTTGTGGCTCAGCTAATGTAAAAATCTAAACTGACTCATAACTGCAATGTTACTTATCATTTTTCTGAATACATTCTGTATTAGATCCCTTTGTGGCTTGTGCTTAAGTGTACTGGAATTTCTCAGTAATCTATTGAAAGGGACAAAAGGAGGAAACCAGTACTAGCAGCACGATTCACTGTATGACTGGAACCTGACTATAAGATCATGTGTTTTATTCATACTTTAAGTTGATTGAAGCAGAGTCCTGGTAGAATTACCAGTGTACAGATGGGCTTTGCAAATTCCACTGTGTAAATATTACACAAACCTGTTAAACTGATATTCTCTACTTTTCTTGATATTTAGCTTCATGTGATTATATTGACATTATGCAAACAATGACAGTATGACATTGATTAAAACATATTTGTACATATTTTTTCTTTTGTTTTCAGCCTCCATCTGTTTCCCCACTAGGGACCCTGTAAAATATCATGCTGTCTAAAGAAAAGTAGTTCAAATGTGCTATTCCATCTTAATAATTATAATTCAATTGTAAAGGACAACAAAATTGAAAGGATAGGACAATAACCCTAAACATGGAATTACGAAAAAATATCCTAAACCCTGATGAATTCAAAACTAATAATTGAGCATTACAAACCCCCAGGCCACTGCTGGTCATCAGTAGGGTGTAAATCCTACTTTTAAATGGTGCATATTTAATAAAACCTGTCCTTTTGACTAAATGACTGATTGCCATTTTGGGATGATTTTATGGAGCCTGTACACGGTCTGAAAATCATGCAAAACGTAGTTTCTGAGCAATTATATCAGAGTGTGAGTGGCTAGCTTTACTTTATATATTCTTGGTTTTTTTTTTCAGCATCATAACATACCCTGTGGTCAGCACTTGATTGGTGTAGGCAGGTCAATTCGAAGCAAAACCTATTTGGGTACGAAACATGAAGCCATAATGCTCTCTCTTTAATTGACTGGCTAGCACAATCTCCAGAATTCAGCTCTATTCAGCACTTGTGGGAAGAGTGCCATCTTAAATTCAGAGAAAAATACAGCGACTTGAAATTGCTGTAGTTTTCTGATAAATAGGAGAATATAATCTCAAGTTAGTAGTCATTCCATGATACAATCTAAATTTTGGATATTTTTATTGATAGACCTGGTATTCCCAATTTCACTTTATGACTGCAAGCTAAGCCATTTCAGCAATTTGTATAAGAAATTACATAAAGCATAAAGAATAGAAACTGTACTTGTTGCCAGACCTTCAATTCTGTAACTTTATTCTAAACCTTCTTTAAAGGGATGGTTCACCTTTAAGTTAAATTTTAGTAGATTATAATATGACCAATTCCAAGCAACTTTTCAATTGGTCTTTCTTATTTTTTTCATAGTTTTTTAATTATTTGTCTTTTTCTACTGATTCTTCCCAGCATTCAAATGGGGGTTGCTGACACCATCTGAAAAACAAATGCTCTGTAAAGCTATGCATTTATTGTTATTCCTACAATGTATTAATCATCTGTCCATTTCATATTCCAGTCTCTTATATCAGTCAGTGCTAGGGTAATTTGGGAAATAGAAATCAGATTGCTGAAATTGCAAACTGGAGAGCTGATAAAATAACTCAAAAAGCACAAATAATAAAATGTGAAAATAATTAGCAAATAGTCTCTATATCATACTAAAAGTTAACTCAAAGGCGAACAACCCCTTTAAAATAATTATCAGCTGCTGTCATCTTCGGTGGCAGCTGATCTTTAACTTTTTATTTGCCATGGAATGTAGAATCTACAGTGACCATAAATCCAAAGGGTTACAGTAAGGAATAGAGGAGATGTGTTTGTTGTCTTCAATGATTTTTTTAAAAAAAAATGTTTTAGTGACTTGTGATTTATAGTAATGAATACATTTCTTCACCATGGGAAGAAATAATTGAACTTTGTTCATCTGTTGACATAGTTGTAAAACATTTTTTAAGAAAGGAACTTTTTTTCAGAAAGAATATTAGCCATTAAATCATCAGATCGTCTGCTTCAGATCTCTTTAGGCAGAGCAGCTGAGAGAGATGAACATTTGCGGTTGTGTGGAATACTATGCTAACAAAACAAATACACAATGTAGGAGCCTTGGTAGCAAAAGGGAATGTTTATCTTAAATGAACCCTGACTTCTCATGTTAAAGACACCATTATCAATGGGCACTTTCTCATGTCTAAGCAAATTTATTGTCTGTAATGAAATGGTTGTAGCAACACATGTCTCTCTCTTAATGTGAAGGCCCTGATGATCTCCAGTATTTGCATGTTGCTAAACTTTGTAAACCGTTGCATTCACATAATACCAGTGTCACCAGATACATAGATGTTGCCTTTATTTTAAATTTGTTTACATATGCATGACTGCATTACCATTGCATCCCCATACCTTAAGTCTAATGAAACCATTTATTAAACCTTAAAGGGATCCTGTCAACGGAAAACATATTTTTTTCAAAACGCATCAGTTAATAGTGCTACATGACTTGGGGCAGCTGGGAAATTGACAATATGTCTAGCCCCATGTCAGATTTCAAAATTGAATATAAAAAAATGTTTGCTCTTTTGAGAAACTGATTTCAGTGCAGAATTCTGCTGGAGCAGCACTATTAACTGATTCGTTTTGAAAATTTTTTTTTTCCCATGACAGTATCCCTTTAAATAAACCCAATAGGATTGTTTTGTCACCAATATTGATTTGTGCAGCTTAGTAACCATCACATACAAGGCACTGTTTTATTATTACAGAGAAAGAGGTTATTGTTTAAAATTAGAATTATTTACTTAAAAAAGACTGTATGGGCCAGATTTACAAGAGGCCGAAGTGGCCATCGTTTGAGAAAATTCGCCAGAAATCTCATCCGCAGACACCACTAACGCCAATTTACTAACAGGCGTAGAGGACAATTTGCTAATGAAAGAGACCATCGCTAGCGTAGTTTTGTGCCCTATTGCCAGGCAAATTTTCACTCAGGTGAACGATTGTTACTACACAAATTCACTAAAGTGCGAATTTTACAGAGCGTTTACCTATTTCGCCAGAGTTTCCTTCGCTACCTTAGACCTGGCGAACTGATAAAATTAAGCTAAATCCTCCTCAATCTCAGTGACATTATATTGTGTATGCCAGAAAGTCATAAACGTTCTAAAAAAAATGCTGGCGTTTTAAAGCGGGTTTGCCACATTTGTTTTATTGCGGGTTCATGTCTAGGGCATTAGAGGATCTTTTTAGTCTTTATTTTGCTTCCTTGGACATTTGTAATAAGTGGCCACTTCAAGCATTTGCACCAACATCTCTAATAAATCTATATTTTATATGTACCTGCACTATTCAAATTGATCTAAGGGTAAGAGTACTAACGATGTTTGCTATGAAATGCTCGCGCTGACAAATTTAAAGCTAGTGAAACTTCGCCAGTGTTCGACTCAAGTGCTGAGACTCAACTTTGCATTTTGGTGAATTAGCATAGTTATTACGAATTTGCACCTGACGAAGTGGTGCGAAATGTGTGGCAGATCGTTCGCTGGTGAAAATATGCCCTAATGAATTTGCCCCTATGTGAGATGGCCTTCCTGGAGCTTTTTGTATAACCGGTTTTCAGAAAAGGGAAGCTATACCTAATATACAACATAACACAAACTAAGGGGCCGATTCACGAAGGGTCGAATATCGAGGGTTAATTAACCCTCGATATTCGACTGGGAATTAAAATCGTACGACTTCGAATATCGAAGTCGACCGATTTTGCGCAAATCCTGCGATCGATCGATCGAAGGATTTTTCGTTCGATCGAACGATTAAATCCTTCGAATCAAAAGATTCGAAGGATTTTAATCCAACGATCGAACGAAAATCCTTCGATCAAAAAATCACAGGCAAGCCTATGGGGACCTTCCCCATAGGCTAACATTGACTTCGGTAGCTTTTAGCTGCCGAAGTAGGGGGTCGAAGTTTTTTTTAAAGGGACAGTACTTCGACTATCGAATGGTCGAATAGTCGAACGATTTTTACTTCGAATCGTTCGAATTCAATTGAATTCGATCGAATTTAACCAATTCGATGGTCGAAGTACCCAAAAAATACTTCGAAATTCAAATTTTTTTTTATTTGAATCCTTCACCCGAAATTCGTGAATCGGCCCCTTAGTCTTTGAGGAAGATTGATAAAAAAAACTAAATTTTTTATTTTGAAATAACTTGCACTTATTTATTAAAAAAACTTGATTTTCAAAAACATGATTGTGTAAAAAACATGAAATTCAAACACGTTGAAGTTACATTCTGCTCATAATTTGTGTATCCAACAAATTTTGAATTTATCTTGAAAAATCTAATTTAAAAATTGTTTGAATTTTCCTGATACTCCTATTGACTTTAGATGAATTTTTATATTTATGTTTTCAAGTGTTTTTGCATTTAACTTAGCTCGAAAATGTGAGTATGGAAAATGGAATTTGAGATTTTTGCTGCAAAAAATGTTCAAATTGAGATAAAAACTTGAATTGATATTTGATAAATGACCCCCGTAGTGGATGTATTACAAATATGTAGTCTCAAAAATATGCGGGTATGCCTCAAAAAGTTAAGATAACCATCAGCTCCTGTAGTTATCCACAAGAAAGACCATGTGCGGATGGAGCCAGAGGCTGTATATCCGCATCTGTGAGAGGCACATTTTATCAGTGGCACAGTGACACATACAATCTGTTCTCCACTTGGGGTAGATGGGACAGATTTTAGCACAAAAACTATAAAACTATAAGTCATGTATTTTTTCTCCGATATCCGCCCTATTTTCTGTATTATTCTGCATTGCTTTCTGTAGTACAGGTTTTTTTTTCTGGCGAAATCACCATCAGTGGATTGACTCTATTGTGTCCTAACCATCTTATTTCTCTATTTTTCCAGTTTGGTGAGGGTTCCTCCCTGTGATACAATTTTATTCCATGCTATTTGCTATTTCCCCTTTTCTCCTTCATATCCTCTCCCTGTGAACTCTGTATAAACTTAACTCATTTCCATTTGTCCTAACTATTAATAAAATGTGAAATCTGTGTGCACATGTAAAGTCACATATTATTCTTATGGCTGACAATGGTGTGAGACTATAAAATTGCTGAAATCCAATGTGAGCCACAAGACTTTGCCTATAACAATCCAAAACATGAGCATATTGTATGTGAATATGCGTTATGATGCAGGTGTGATTTCTTGGCACCTAGAAAGTGGAGATACTGTATTATTCTTAAATGTGTTTTTTTATGATTCTGTTAGAGGAATTTACTATTCAAGTCTTGATAAATCTGCCCCTTAATGTTGTATGTTGTATTCTATTCCTATCTTCAGGTTTTTATAGATCTGATATTTTATATTCTTACTTCCATTCTTCTAAATGACTGCGTCTGTTCATAACATAATGTTTTTCCTTTCCCTGAAAACATGTAGTAAAGTCGAGTACAATCTTTATCATAGACCCAACCAGTCTTTTTTGTGGTGAGATACTGAATTGCAAGCAGTTAGCTCTGGGTTATTACACTATTCTTTGAGAAAGACTGACACCGCTCAAAATTTTGAAGTCCCTGGGGTTGAAAGGAAGATGTCTAGTATTGATGACTAGAGATGGATGGCTTTTGCCATGACAGTTGCAGCTCTAAAGACTTTTGATGGAAATGGTCAAATCTATAATTATCACAAAGCCCTGTGGATTGTGCTGGGTATGCAGGATTTTGCCAGCTTCTTTCTGTTATGTCTAAAATGTCAAGTTTTCCATATTCTGAATCCTATTAATGTGACTACTAAGGAAAGAATATATCCCCTTTCTATTATTGGTACAGTTTATGCAAGATTAATTCTGTATCATTTTACAATAATAGATACAAGGTCTCATTCCAAAATCTTACCATAGACTCCGCTTAGAGTGTGTAGTGAAGACCATGTCAGTATATAGACATGTCATGTTGGATATAGTTTCTTCCAATCATTTTGCAGAGTATTGTGCCACAAAATTAAGGGGGTTATTTATCAAAATCTGAATTTATCTCATTATTTTCTGAAATTAGAGTTATTTCCTCTTATTTACCAATACATTTTCCTGAAAAATTCCAGGTCAGGAAAAAACCTTAAAAATTATTTAAAAATTTGACTCTTACGAACCTTTCAAATTTTACGCCCGAAAAATTACAAATTTTTGCCCGAATACCACAAAATCTTCGGATTATTGCACAAACCCAGTGCAGGTCAGGATATCTTTGGGACCTCTCCCATTGACTTATATTCAACCTCGGCAGGTCTGAGATGCCGATTTTTTGGTTCTGACTTTTTCCATCCTATGGGTATAGTAAATCCCAGAAAATTTGAGTTTTTTTCCACTAAAAATTCAGATTTTTGTAGTAAAAAAAACTCTCTTTTTTGGCATTCGAACTTTAATAAATAAGCCCCTAAATGTCTGTAGTTATATACATTACAATAATGTAGAGAGATCTATATAACCAATAGTAGCAGTTATCATCCCGTGTGTTCTTTCCCATATCACTGCTAAGATTAAATTTTTCAGTTGAATGAACAACTTATTTTCTTTATTTGCTTAAGTTACACTATTGAACAAGAGAATGATGTAATTAGATAAAGCAGCTTCAAAGCCTCTTAATTACTTTTGTGTGCTTCATAAATACATGGCTACATTATCCTGGGAGTGGGTCATGCTGTCTCATTTAATATTGCCAAAAAGAACGTTGTAATTTACAGCACAAGCGTCTTCATAAAAATGTTAGTATCAAGAACACCGTCCAAGTGGTAATCCCTATATACATTGCATTTCATTTTTATAAGCAGCACATGAAACGTAATGTAACACGTGTAATGCATATATCTGAAACTTGAGATATATTATGTATTTTTGGTTAGACTTTTACATTATTATTAAAACCATGTGGAAGGAACTCTGGTAATTGGATTAACAAAGATATAAAGATCTTCTAGATATATTCTACTTCCAGATCTAATTTAATAACAGAGTCTGATTTTTGTCAGAACAGCTTACGAGTAAAATGAATTTTATAGTACTGTATGCTGAACTTAATATTTGCAGTATTTTAAGGATATTAAACTTTGAGATTAAACCTAGTAGAGAATTTTGCCATTTAAAATGCACACAAAGATATTTAATATTTTGCAGTCTGACAAATTGACAAGTTGATGGTAGAATAAAATCAGTGTATTTTCTTCTACCATTTTCTATAGTTTCTTAAAGAGAAAAGTTTTGTTTCTTCCTGTGCATAGCATTATAACATGTTTTATTATGTTTTTGTGACTTGAACCCATGTTATCTCTGCTCCAAAGCCAATCTATAAATCCACATCCATTGCAGTAAAATATCCCCCTCTTTATTTTTTTTCGTTCAATAAATAGTTTTGTAAATTGTTCTGTCAGTCATAAACTGCCCACACACTGGGTGATTTTTGTAATATCCTTTTTGTTGATTGGTATATATTGGTATAATACACAAAAGCCATGAATATCCTGTAAATTATATCCTTATAAACGGTGAGTTCTGATGTCATCAGTTATAAACGGTGAGTTCTGATGTCATTTCTTTCACACGACTCAATGAAACTTGTGTATTATAATAAATAAAGTACCTCCAGTTGTAAAATATGAGGATATTAGAAGTTACCTCGGAATTCCATGACCTTTATAAAAACACTCGGCCTTCGGCCTCGTGTTTTTATATGGTCATGAAACTCCTTGGTAACTTATAATATCCTTATATTTTACAAGAGGGGGTACTTTATTCACTATATATTGAATTGCAAAATAAAAATCATCAAGTATTACTAGATGTTGTGAGCTGTGTATTGTATTTAAAGGTTCTTAACCCCAAATATGAAGTCATGTAAACTTACTCAGAGTGGTCCTTTTCAGTTTTTAGTTGTTTTTGAGATATATTTGAAGTCCCTTAGTGACACCGGGAGGCCAATGTACTAAATATGGAATTCTTGCGTTTTTTTCCTAATTAAAAAAACTTTTATTTGTGCTTATTTATTAAAATATTCACATTTCAAAAGCTTGATTGTGTAAAAATGTGAAATGCAAGGCAGTGAAATCAGATTCTACCATTGTTTTCAATGGCTGGCAAATTGCTAATTAATCTCGAAAACTCAAATTAAAAAATATTTTAGCTAATATAACACCCATTGATTTCTACATGAATTCATCAGCTTTTAGATGCTGAATTTTGAGACTCGAGTGTTTGTGGGGTTTTTTTGCACAATAATTCTTGAAAATTCACTCCTAAGGGAATTCTTTTTTCCAAACTGGCTGGAGTAAAAATGACAAACTGAAATTGTACACAGTTTCTAATGAATACATATAGAAATATATCTATTAACTCAAGAATGTATTACGATCCCAAATTATCTACAATTAAATACTCAAAACATGTAGGAAAATTATGGCCTCTAATCTATTGTTTTTTCTGTTGTTGTTTTTTAATTACAAAATATTTCATGAGGAGAGATTTACATCTCTCTGTCACCCCTACTGATATCCTAAAGAATATGGATACAGGAAACTTAAGGAGTTGTAGGATCCTCTACAGAACCCTACCACAGTCAGTGGAGAAAGGGCCATTAAAGTACCTTTAACTACTGGGTTATGGGTTAAGTAATAAAATCAGAGAACTGATCTGTTACCCATACCTTGTTGTTCCAGTGGTGTGAAGGATCATGCATGGAATACATGGTAAATATTTGGTCAGGTTTTGATAAGCACACATAGTCCATCAGGTTATTGACATCAAAGAACTATTTTCCTTTAAATATTGATAGTGCCCTCATGTTATGCAGCAATTTACAAAGAGGATTCATTGTAGGTAGTGCTCAACATCTTATGTTCCTTTTACATGCACACAACACACATGTACACACACAATGGTTAAATTAATCAGGAGTCAGTTAATGTCTGTGTTTTTAGATTTATGGCACATGGGGCAGAATCAGCTTTGTCACCCATGCAGAATTACCTTTCGGCAGGCAACCAAATACCTTAAAATACCTTCCGATTGATTAGTACTGTAATTGTGTTATCCCTGGTTGTGCATTCGCTTTGTTGTTGAAAAAAATGCTTACGGAAGGGATTTTCTGTAAGACATTACCCCCTGGAGTATGTAAACCAGAATTCCCAGAAGAAACTCTCTCAGAAGCTGGGAGTACACACATAAACACTTTTGTGCAATAATCTGTCAAATTGGCATTAGGGAGATTAAATAAATAAATAAAAATACTTACCCCCAATATTGATTTATATTGACCTCTTTCCCCTGGAACATTTGTATATCCCTATTTTCTTGTGGGAACTTTATTCCCAGGAGTTTACTGTTGCACCACTGGTTAGGACTGCTCAGACATTCCAACTTTATAATAAGGAAATGAATTCTACATCATGTATCTTTAAATATCTCTTTTGCAGTTGTAAATTGGACAGTAAAGATGTTTTCACAATTGATTAATATTTAATGGCATTAGTGTGGTTACTGAAAACAGATGTTTGTGACTGCACTTAAGTGCTATATGGTAAGAGACATAGTGGGAAGGAGGCCCCTGCCCCGTAGAGCTTACAGCCTAAGTGCACTTGTGAAAATGTTTGTGAAAATATATGTTAGTGAAAGAAAGTAAAACATTATTTTAGAATATTACTGCCAATCTCGTAGTAGATATCCAAAGGTCAGGGCAGGCAGTAAAAGTATAGAAAGAAAATTCTCAAGCATTAAGGTGGCCATAGACGTAGAGATCCGTTCGTTTTGCGATGTTGGCAAACGAGCAGATCTCTCCCCGATATGCCCACATTGAAGTAGGCGATATACAGCTGATCCGATCGTTGCCCCAACGATCGAATCAGAACAAAGGCCTAATGGGCAGTCGGATTGCAACCGAAAAGATGCAGTAGGATTTTCTAACCTGCCGGATCAGCAACTGCCAAATTTTCGGCCAGATATTGATCAGGAAAGCCCGTTGGGGGGCTCTACACATGGCTCGATAAGCTGCCCACTTGGTCTGTGTGCAGCTTCTATCGGCCTGTGTATGGGGGCCTTTAGGAATACAAGCTATGGCTCATCACATGGATAAAGTGATCAAAACCGTAGCAAGGTCCTGGACAAGAAAATCAAAAGACACTTGCTCATAGTCATAGTGGTCCAAAGGTTTGGCTATTAATATGTTATGAACTTGTAATTATGCAATCTGTAGGCAACACATTGAAGATGCATAGGTATGCAAAAGTTCTTTCTGGGGGCGATTTACCATGTTTGGGTTTTTTTCTGTAATGACCACCTGAAAAAAATAGAATCATTGGCCCTGATTAACGCATTTTTTGAGTTTTTTTTCCAAATAAAAAAAAGACACGGGAATGTTTGTAACAAATTGCACAAACTCCTCATAGACTGGCATCTGATTATCAATACCCAGCTTGGAAATTTCTGCTGCAACCTTATGAATTCTGTGCAGACTTCTGACTTCTAGAAAAAATTCCAGGAATTGCAATTCAAGCTTTAGTTAATTCCCTTCTATTTTTAAGATTTAATGTATTATTTCCATATTACATTAACATGGCTTTTTAATACATATCTGTATATCCATGATATCATAGAGCACGAAGGAATGTCTCTTGCAGAAAACATAAACAGACTTACAGTGCAACAATGAATGTATTATATAGTGTAAAGCACTCTGTGACATGGGTCAGAGATAGAGGCCTCAATTATATAGCTGGTGAAAGCTAAGAAGTTGTATTTCAGTTATCTGAAACCTGTTATCCACTAAAGTGGCTTTCCATGGTTTATTATTTATGGTATCTTGACAGATTGAATGGTAAATGCTGGCATCCCAGCATTCTTTGCTGCACATCCAAATGCTAGTCTTTATTGTAAGTCATTTAGGTGTGCCAAGGCCATTGTTAAATATTCAATTACAAAATTGGTTGTATTGGATAGTTAGAGCTTTGTACTGTTTGAAACTTCATTACATGTCATTATTGTGCTAATCTTTACACATTTTTAGACCTACTGTTGTGTAACTAGTCTTGTATGTGGGGACAGAAGCAAGTGGGCTGCATTATGAATAAAAAGAAAGGTATAAAATGACCTCTACATAGAGGAATGAATGCATGTATATAGAAGTTAGTGAAATCTGTATGGACTGGATTTTGCAGAAAGTTCATTTTTTTTTATTATTTAGCCTTAGATTTGTGAGAATTGTTGTGACACTGGTGCAAGCCCTAGTGATGTTAATAATAATTTTAATTTATTACACTATATTATTGGCTTGCATAGCTTCCTTCTCCTGCCACTCTAAATGTGTATAGTAAATGTCCTTTATGAATGAATAAATTATATTACAGGCAGGCAATAACAAACTGAGCACAAGTGATTATATAACCAAGCACTTTTGTGGTCTTAATAAAGCTAATACTTTATAGGCCTATTGTTTATCTTTGGGGCACACTGAGAAAATGTTTTGTTTTTTAAATATTTAATTCATTCAGGTCATCATATAAATTATCTACTAGAATTAAGTCTAAATTAACTGAACTTTTCTTGAAACCATTTCACCACTCATCCAATCGGCTTCTTCCGTTTAGTTGAGTCCAGTTGCTTTAGACTTAATACTGTTAGACTAGACTTATACTGCTGACTAATGCTAATACTAGACTAAATGCTGTTTTGTTGTTTTATAGTACGTTAAACTGGTCACAGCCTGAAGTTGTATTGGCATTGATTAGTTTGTTGCAAAGAGGCAAAAATTGTTGACCTGAACACTGTCCGTGACACCAGGCTGTGTTAACTACAACTACAGTGGTGTGAAAAACTATTTGCCCCCTTCCTGATTTCTTATTCTTTTGCATGTTTGTCACACTTAAATGTTTCTGCTCATCAAAAACCGTTAACTATTAGTCAAAGATAACATAATTGAACACAAAATGCAGTTTTTAAATGAAGGTTTACGTTATTAAGGGAGAAAAAAACTCCAAATCTACATGGGCCTGTGTGAAAAAGTGATTGCCCCCCTTGTTAAAAAATTAACTTAACTGTGGTTATCACACCTGAGTTCAATTTCAAAGGTTATAAAGCCATTTCTAAAGCTTTGGGACTCCAGCGAACCACAGTGAGAGCCATTATCCACAAATAGCAAAAACATGGAACAGTGGTGAACCTTCCCAGGAGTGGCCGGCCGACCAAAATGACCCCAAGAGCGCAGAGACAACTCATCCGAGAGGCCACAAAAGACCCCAGGACAACATCTAAAGAACTGCAGGCCTCACTTGCCTCAATTAAGGTCAGTGTTCACGACTCCACCATAAGAAAGAGACTGGGCAAAAACGGCCTGCATGGCAGATTTCCAAGGCGCAAACCACTTTTAAGCAAAAAGAACATTAAGGCTCGTCTCAATTTTGCTAAAAAACATCTCAATGATTGCCAAGACTTTTGGGAAAATACCTTGTGGACCGACGAGACAAAAGTTGAACTTTATGGAAGGTGCGTGTCCCGTTACATCTGGCGTAAAAGTAACACAGCATTTCAGAAAAAGAACATCATACCAACAGTAAAATATGGTGGTGGTAGTGTGATGGTCTGGGGTTGTTTTGCTGCTTCAGGACCTGGAAGACTTACTGTGATAGATGGAACCATCTACTGTCTACTGTCTACTGTCTACCAAAAAATCCTGAAGGAGAATGTCCGGCCATCTGTTCGTCAACTCAAGCTGAAGCGATCTTGGGTGCTGCAGCAGGACAATGACCCAAAACCAGCAAATCCACCTCTGAATGGCTGAAGAAAAACAAAATGAAGAGTTTGGAGTGGCCTAGTCAAAGTCCTGACCTGAATCCTATTGAGATGTTGTGGCATGACCTTAAAAAGGCGGTTCATGCTAGAAAACCCTCAAATAAAGCTGAATTACAACAATTCTTCAAAGATGAGTGGGCCAAAATTCCTCCAGAGCGCTGTAAAAGACTCGTTGCAAGTTATCGCAAACGCTTGATTGCAGTTATTGCTGTTAAGGGTGGCCCAACCAGTTATTCGGTTCAGGGGGCAATTGCTTTTTCACACAGGTTTGGATTTCTTTTCTCCCTAAATAGTAAAAACCCTCATTTAAAAACTGCATTTTGTGTTTACTTGTGTTATCTTTGACTATCTTTGACTAATAGTTAAATGTGTTTTTAATGATGAGAAACATTTTGTGTGACAAACGTGCAAAAGAATAAGAAATCCAGAAGGGGGCAAATAGTTTTTCACACCACTGTACATTTATGGGGGTTATTTACCAAACAGCAATTTTTTCTGATTGGGGTTTTTGGGACAAAACAAATCTATCATCTTTTAATTTTTTTTGCGATTTATTATACCCCGAAGCTGTAAAAAGATCGAATACGAAAAACCACCACCTAAAAGCTGCCGAGGTCATGTAGAAGTCCCTTTTACATTTTGAAGATATTGTGGTTTGCTCTAGGGTTTCGTCCGATAATCCAAAAAAATCGGGTTTTCAGGCGAATTTTGAACAATTCGGGTTTTCACTTGATTTTATTGAGGTTTTTAATAATCTGACTTTTTAAAGTAATTTTATTGATGAATGAGATAAAATCGTAGATAGCAGTTTGGTTGATCTTGGTTTAATAAAAATATGAGATAAATTTGAGTTTTAGTAAATAACCCCCTTAATGTTTTACAAGGATAAACAGCAATAGGTGATGTCTATGATCCCTTTTATGTTTGATTTATGTTTAAAATTTGATTCAAAAGTGTTTTTGTAAGCTAAGAACATTTACTGAGACTGTGCTGTGCTGTATTAATGCTTGCCCTTCTTCAGGCCTGGTGTCCAAGTCGAACCCTGTTACAGTACCATATTGGTGTCCCACTGTTGCACTGGTGTGAATCTTTTCAATTACTAAAGGTGCCTGGGGAGAAAGAGCAAGGGCTCCTGACCCTCAATTATCTTTTCATTTTGATTTAAAAATGTTTATATTATTTTACAAATTGCATGCATGATTAAAAGAAAAAAAAGATTCTTTACACAAAGGTGAATAATACAGTCAAAATCACGAGGAGAGTTTGATGGTTGCTTAATGTTAACAAAAGGAAGAGTAGAGTGAATTACTTTTTAAATAAACAGAAAATCCTGTTCTGGTTCCCTTTTTTGGTGGCATTGTTTTATTTTGACACATTTCTGGCAGAGCCCTTGAGATTGCTGCATTCGTCAGGAAATCTCAGGTTTCAGCTCACATATTCAGGCTTGTTAGAAAGTGATGCCCAACTACATTATCTAGAGTTTGACTTTTAGAATATTGTTAATTGTTCAGTGTATAAACTATCTCAGTTAGATTGCAGATGTTACTGAGAAGCCCTTGAACATAACGCTGTTATTTTAGGAGCTTATTTTATTGACCTTAAAGTGCAGACACAAGTGTCTACACTTTATGGTCAATAAACATAGTGTTCTAAACGCCCCCTAGTTAATTAAATTTTGTATTTTTACTAAATTGTAAGTACATAACATATTTAGCATTTTGGTTACTGCTAGAAGTAATGGCAAGCAAAGAGCTATATGAATTTCACCAGACTCCTTTGCGTTATAGGCAAATGGAAACACCTAGGGGCTCAAAAACACAATCGGTAATTCCCTATTTTGGATGCAAAATTGAGCATGTGTTTGCACTACAGTGAAATCCCAATTTTACATCCCCTGAAGTTTTCCCTAATTTTATTTGTTTTGCGGTCCTACCAAAGTATAATGCCTAATTTATTAACCCTGATTTTTAATTTTTCCGAATTTTACACCATTGTTTTCTGATCCCCAAAAAACTTAACATGGGGATTTTACTGTATTCAGAAATGTATTTTCTGGTATCTGCACCTGATTCTGTAGGTGCAAATGTTCTTTATCTGGTGACGCTGGATGCCAAGGGAACCTCGGGGCCACCGCCTAGATTGGAGTTGGTAGTACCTCCCGGGTTCCCTTACGTCCAAAGACGCAGCAGCTCTCTATTCGGAACTGAAGGCAGGAAGAACCGAATTGTAACAAATTCACTGTAGGGAAAAATGTAAGAGCACAACTGTGCTTGCAGACATAATCCGTTATTTTTATGTTATATATATATATATATATATATATATATATATATAAATATATATCCTTGAAAAAGGTCCAAATGTGGGCCGAAACGTCGAATATTACAGAATGACAATAAAATGATTAAGCTTTTAAAGGGAGTGCTGGTCAGAAGATTTTTGATATATATATATATATATATATATATGTTTTCCAATGAGTATCCGCACTCCAAAGCAGTTATCAGTGGCGGGGTGCACGGTAATTGTTTATGTATCAAAGAATCTTCTGACCAGCACTCCCTTTAAAAGCTTAATTCTTTTATTGTCATTCTGTAATATCCAGAATGACAATAAAAGAATTAAGCTTTTAAAGGGAGTATATATATATATAATTCAACAGAGAAGGTCCGCACTCTCAGGTCTTAAAAGTAAAAAATGGTTTATTTAAAAAGATAAAACCATTTTTTACTTTTAAGACCTGAGAGTGCGGACCTTCTCTGTTGAATTGTAATTCTAAATTTGGATACTGCACCCAGGCACGCTTATACCATGTTTCGTGAGTGCCGACTTCCCCATGGATTGTTACTATATATATATATATATATATATATATATATATATATATATATATATATATATATATATATATATATATATATATAGATAGATAGATATAGATATATATAGATATATAGATATATATATATATAGATATAGATATATATATATATATATATATATATATATATATATATATATATATATATATAGATAGATAGATATAGATATATATATATAGATATAGATATATATATATATAGATATAGATATATATATAGATATATATATATAGATATAGATATATATATAGATATATATATATAGATATAGATATATATATATAGATATAGATATATATATATATAGATATATATATATATGTACAGGCAGTCCCTGGTTTACGTACAAGATAGGGTCTGTAGGTTTGTTCTTAAGTTGACTTTGTATGTAAGTTTACTTATTAAATGCAACTTAGACAGAATGTCTTAACATAGTATTTATTTTTACCTTTCTGTGCATATTTCTGTTCTCTGCAGTAGACAACACACACCAGAGGGGATTGGGGCATGTGGTTTATTAAAGCTAAATGCTAATTAAGTCCAAGCACACCATAGTATGAGTTGTATGTAAGTCGGGTGTTTGTAACTTGAGGACTGTATACTTAATTCTAGTGTTGTGGCTTTGGTGTTGTATCGGGCTTTCAAAAATAGCTCTGTTTCCATGTGTACACAAGTTTGTTGCACCCTTAATCTTAAACTTAATCTTTAAAATCCAAAAAAAAAAAAAGGTAGCAAGGTCTCCATGGACTTAATACTCACCCTCTGCACCTTGAATTTTTTAACACACCTTCTTTTGTGACTTTATTTTGCACCTTACCCAATGTATCAGCTTTAAAATGTTTATGCTGTATTTTTCTATATTGACATTTTTATAACCTTTTTTATGGATCTAGTTCAATATATCTTGTTAAAGAAGTACAGTTACACCATAATTCAGACATATTTAAAGAGCGTGTATTGTTCCAGAAAGCAATATATAGATTTCCCGAGCAAATGCCCCCAGATTGAAAGAGCACAACATGATTAAAGTTTGCCTGTCATCTCATTTGTATTGGTTTCCATGAGCGTAGACCTTCCTTATAGTTTAGTCAATTGTTTTACAGAGATAAATGAATAATTTGTTATTGTATTTCTACAGCTGCCAAATCCCAGCGAAGATCACTCGTCATTGATGATGCCCCTGATGTTGCACCTAGTAGAAAACGAAGACAGAGGGGCCAGAAGACTTTCTACACAGATGTAGTAGCTAATACTACTAAAACATCTAATGAAGAAACACAGAGGTAACCCGCTTTGCCATTTGTGTATGTTTTCTTAATTGTGTCAACTGGAGTGAGTTTATTTTGTTCATTTCTCAAGAAGCCTGAGAGGGTTGTATTTCACTGTCCAAACATTTAACCCATATGAATATTAATATTCTGTAAATGATATCCTTATAAATGGTTCTTTCTGATGTCATCAGTTATAGTGATGTCATTTATTTCACACGACTCACGGAAATTTGTTTATTATAAAACATAATGTACCCTTTGTTGTAAAATATGAGTATATAAGAAGTCACTTTGGAGTTAGATGACCGCATAAAGGCACAAGGCCTGAAAATGAAATATAAAATTATTTTCTGCTGATGATTAATTGACTGGATTTTTAGAAAAATTATAATTCTTCAGGAACTTGCTTATAGGATTTATACATGGACTTTGCCAAAAATGAATAAAAATATAGCTAGTGAAATGCAGGTATAAATCCAATCATGCAGCAAAAGGGAACATTTGTTATATACTGATGTGAAAATGTATAAAATATATAAAATCTTCTGCATCAATTCTTGAGAAATGTAAATCCTTTGGTGTTTATTTAGTACACAATAACATGAACCTATTAATTAGCACTCTGCATACATTAAGGGCTGATTTATCAAAAATTTAGGTTTTTTTATTATGATTCAATAAAAAACTGTTAAAAACAGGAATATACTCAAGAATATTCATTGTAACCTCGAATTGTCTCCATTTATTAAAGAATAAAACCATAAAAAGTCGCCAAAAAAAAACTCGGCAAGTAAAAGCTGGCAAGGTTGTCCAGAAGTCAATGGGAATGTTCCCCAACAACTTTATTTATTTTCCCAGTTTATTAAAGCATTCAAGATTTTTAGTCTGAAAATGAATGGGACAATGAGATTCTCACTGGCATGCGACTTTTTTTCTGCAAAAAAACGCGTGCTGAAATATTTTGTATTATTTCTGAACTACGCAAGATGCTGCCAGTTCTTAATGTGGGAGAACCAGAGAGAGAGACAGGAACCAAACGTATGAGGAAAGGACAGGGGAGCAGTGTAGTCGTGGAACAGGCTGGGTTAAACCAAATGGGCAATGCTGTACCAAACAGGAGGCAGGAGAGTAGATGAGGTCACTAACCAGGGTCAAAACCTACAGACAATGCACAGTACTAAATCGTAACAGGCCAGGAGTCAGAACAGGCGCAAAACTTGGAATAATCTGGGACAGGCAAGATCAAGAGTAGACTAACAAACAGGAATAGCACCCAGGAACAATGCAGAGTGAAAAGAGTGGAAAGCTCTAAAATGTTCCTTGGGGCTGATTTATGATCATCCGATACCTGGGTTTTGATAAAACATAGTCATCTGGCACACTTTTAATCGTTTGAAAAGAAAACCTTATAGTGGAAAAAAATCCTGCACAAAGCAAAAAATTAGCAATTAAATGATAATGATTAGCCCATAGAGTCATATTTAAAGAAAGAAATCTTAATTTTTGGCTCATAACTGTGATATTCAGAAAAACATTAAATTACTGTAGATTTATCTAAGTTAACGTTAGTGATTTTTGTTACAGAAACAATTACTTTGTCTGTTTCTTTGGGCTTGTTTTTGGTTGTTTGTTTAGACCGTGCAGGTCTCATAAAACATACTTTTTCTAAGGGGCAGATCTTTCAAAATGTGAGTTTAGAGCTTAATAAATAAAAACTCAACCACATTCTCTTCATTCCTATGGGATTTGTAGAACTGTATTTATCAAATAGTGAGTTTTAACTTTCACACATTAATAAATACAATGCTAAAAAAAGAGAATGTGGGTGAGTTTTTATTTATTAAGCTCTAAACTCACATTTTGATAAATCCACCTCTAACTATTGCAGACTTCTGTGTCAAACAATTCTGTTGGTATACTCATTTCTAGGTCATATGACGCAATTACAATTCACTATATTTGGACAAGATGATATTTCACACCTTGTTTAAATAGGAAATAGTTCGAGTTGAATTGTAATATTTTATTTTATACTAGACCAGGGGTCCAATGCATTCAGTAGTTGTGGAACAAATCCAGGGCAGCAACTTGTCTGCAAAGTTCTTTATTGGGAAACTGAGTTACTCAGTTTCCCAATAAAGAACTTTGCAGACAAGTTGCTGCCCTGGATTTGTTCCACAACTACTGAATGCATTGAACTATTGGGTATTATACACAGAATACCGGTGGAAGAAGCCAACAAAGAAATTTGGTGAGCTTGCTCTGAATATTATATTTAGAGTAGACCATGGTCTTAGTTAGCTTCTACAAGAAAAAAACGCCCATTGACTCCAATGCATTTGGTGCAACTAAAAATTGAGCAAAAACACCTATTGACTTCAATTCATTTGGTTAAATATGTCACTATTTTGCAAATTTTTTGCTTAAGTCATTTAATTTTAAGGGTTTGGATTCGGGCGCTTGGATGTGGCCGAATCCGAATCGTGCAGAATCCAGGATCCGGTGCATCCCTACTTCAGACATTTGTTTCCTGTATATGAGAAAAGTACTTCTATTTATTTTGCAAATGGAGATGTAGCTGAACTAGCATCAACAACTGTATGTTTATGTTTCCACTACATTTTTCATAAGTATTGATTGGTCAGTAGAATTTTTTTTATTTTACAAATAGTAGGGCTGCACCAAATCCACTATTTTGGATTCGGCCGAATCCTTCACTAAATATTTGGCCAAATAACGAACCGAATCTGAATCCTAATTTGTGTGGGAAGGGGAAACTTTTTATTACTTCCTTGTTTTGAAAGTCACGTGATTTCCCTCCCAGTCCCTAATTTGCATGCGCAAATTAGGATTCCAAATCCGTTTAGCCTGGCAGAAGGATTCAGCCGAATCCGAGTTTGTAATTAAGGCAATGCCATTGCCCATAATTACATAGACAAACCTGAAACATTTTTGGGGCACAGAGATCGCAACATATTTATCGACAGGATGTTCCCATTATTCATATGGACTTTTTTCTGTTGGCATCTATTACTTTAACCAGGAATTGCTTCTGTTTTCTCATAGGGACTATGACTCAGCCTGAATATGGATATTTATGAGTGTGTTCTTGGTATAATAGTCAATTAGATAAACCCAGAGAGTAACTGTTTGTACTGAAATCCAAAACCTAATATTTTCTTTCAATATTCATTTATATCTGCATATGGGATGATTTATTTATTTTACTGAAATCTAATTATTCTGCCATTGCAAGAATATCACTTTACATTCAGCCCTCACAGACCACTGAGAGGCCATCTAAGGTAAATTAGAGCAGTTGTCACAGTCTATTTAAGGGATAGAAACGACAATCAATTGGATTGTGAACTACCTTTTTCAATCCTATTTTCATCCAGATGTTAGTTAAGGTCAACCAGATGTTTATGGCAATGTTAGACCTGTTCATAATCAGAATATGAACTTAAGTGGAAGCACCGCAGCTTGGTCTGTAGTTGAAAGATGGAGCCTTTGGCTTCTGCTAGCCAATATAGTTGTATTTTTTTTACCAGGCCACTATGCCCCTCCATCAGAGTTTGAGTATGTCTGTTATGTAGCTGACCTCTAGCTGTAAAGATATAAAATGATAGGGCAAGGGTGTTATACAGAGGAACCAAATAGGTTGTGAATTATTCTAAAATAAGAGCATTTTGCAAACTTTCATGCATATTGTAAGGTAAGGAATCCTTTATCCCGAAAGCTCAAAAATTACAGTATGGCCATCTTCTGTAGTTTCCATTATTAGCATTTAGTTGTCATTTTTAAAAATGATTTGCTTTTTCTCTGTAATTAAAAAACAGTAGCTTGTACCATGTGTGTACTACCGTTTTTGTGGAGGCAAAACAATTATATTGGATGTATATCATGTTTACATGCTTTTTAGCAGACTTAAAGGGGTTGTTCGCCTTTGAGATAACTTTTTAGTATGATGTAGAGACAGTTTGCAATTTGTTTTCATTTTTTATTATTGAAGGTTTTTGAGTTATTTCACTTTTTATTCAGAAGCTCTTCAATTTGCATCTTAACCACATCCAAATTTCCCTATCAACCATGCATTGATTTGAATAAGAGATTGTAATATGAATAGGAGAAGACCTGAATATAAGAATAAGTTATAAAAAGTAACAATAACAATACATATGTAGCCTTACAGAGCATTCGTTTACTGCAAACAAAGAGTGAGGAGAAAAAGGCAAATAACTATAAAACTATAAAAAATAAATAATGAAAACGAATTGCTTAGAATAAGCCGTTCTATAACATAATAAAGGTTACCTTAAAAATGAACTACCCCTTTAAGAAATGTTGCTCCAAATTACAGAAATATCCCTTATCCAGAAAACCCCAGGTTCCAAGCATTCTGGATAATAGATCCTATACTTGTAAAAAACAAAGGGATGCCTCTACTAGGCACTAGACAAAAAATAAAAGAAAAACACAAATACAGTTATGTAGATATTAAAACTATTAAAGTAGATATTAAACCCAATAGGCATGTTTTGCCTCCATTAAGGATTAATTATATCTTAGCTGGAAAAAAGTACAAGGTATTCTTTTATTATTACAGAGACAAAGAAAAATCTTTTTTTAATAATCTGAGTTATTTGATTATAATGGAGTCTATGTGAGATGGCCTTCCAGTAATTAAGAGCTTTCCGGATAATGGGTTTCCAGATAACAGATCCCGCAAGTATTGGATCCTTTATCCGGAAACCTGTTATCCAGAAATCTCAGAGTTACGGAATGGCCATCTTCCATAGACTCCATTTTATCCAAATAATCCGAATGTTAAAAAATTATTTCCTTTTTCTATATAATAATAAAACAGTAGCTTGTACTTGCTCCCAACTAAGATATAATTAATCCTTATTGGAAGAAAAACCAGCCTGTTTAGGTTTATTTAATGTTGAAATGTTTTTCTAGTAGATTTAAGGTATAAAGATCTGTTATCTGGATAACAGGTCCCATACCTGTATTATAAAAGTTTAAGCCCTGTAGATAACCTTCACACTTGCTTACAGGTCTATTATTTTAATACATTTACTGCCCCAAGGCATATTTTTGTCATGAACAAATGACAAATGATCTTGTGGGCTGTGCTGATTATAGAAGTGAAACACGCATTACTTGCCATTGTAATAAAAATACTGTTCTCGGTCTTTCATTTAAGAAACACATCAGTTATTTTATCTTGTTTGTTTAAAAATGCCATAACTTTAAACTTGCATTTGCTCAGGTTGTATACAATACCCTTGAGTGAGAAAAGAAAGCCGTTGGGGTGAAATTTCCATTTACCCACCCAAAAATCTGGAACAGAGATCTGTGCGACTGATATGTAATAACTTAGGGTTCATTGTTCATACATCTCTGACAGTTAAATTGTGGCTTGCTGCATGCCGACTTCCTTTCTCCTTTGTATTTTATCCCTGTGTTAGTATCACTTATACTTAATCACAGGCTGGACAAATAAATATTCTAAAATATAATATTTCTCCAGATTTAATGCATTCATATTAGTTTCCCTGAGGTTCTAATGTACAAATGTTGCTAAAACGTAATTACAATGTTATAATGGAATTCAGATGCTGCCACGTATAGGCCTGTAAATCTTTAATGCATTGACTACCTTTACTAACATTATATGGCAGACACAATATAGATTTAAGGTACAGTATGATGGGTAAGGTGGGATATTTCAGTTGGAAAATAGGTTGGATTTTACTTTCAAATTTACAGTCTGAAGCAAAAACAAACAAAAAAATTTCCTGTAAAAGTTGAGTTGGTAATATGACATTTTTCCCTATGACTCGGCTTGACCACCCAAAGAGAGAAATAAGGCTATCAAATGTTCCTAGAATTTGTTTATTTTATTAGTTTTATTGGTTGGTACATGGATTTTTTTAACTGTCTCATTAACATCATGACATTACATCGGTATTACTTTTTTATCTCTTCCAATACAACTTACTCATTTTCACTTATTTTCCCTTAGCTGTTCTGAAGCATGTACCCAACGCACATACAATGCAGTCTTTTTTCTCAGAATTCTAGTTTAGTTAGGGTAATTAGCATTAGGGCGTAGTTAGGGTTTCCAATATGTATGCAAATTCATGCCATGCCAAGCAGACTGCCTGAAGGGGTTATTTACCAAAATCTGATTTTATCTCATATCTAATTAAACAAACCACAACCAAACTCACATGCCCAAATTTAGCTTATTTATTGATAAAAAATTAATTGGATCACAGAAAAACTCGATAAAATAGAGTGGAAACTTGAGTTGCTCAAAAAAAATGTAGGGCTTTTTTTCCTGAATTGCAGAATTTTTCGAGTTTTTGCCTGAGAACCCAGAAAAAGTCAGATTTTCATATATGGTGAATTGGCAGATAACATTTCCCAATCAATTTTGGAATGCAGACATTTTACTTGTGCAGATTATGGTAGGTGTTGGGACCACTACAGTTCCACTTTAACATTTTTGATATCACAGGTTGGGCTCAGTTCCTAGCCAAAACTATGGCTCAGTCTCAGTGCAGGTTGGTAAAACTATGGCTCATGCCAGATTTTAGCAAGTAGCCTTGTGCTGCTTGTGCTCTTAAGCTGGCCATAGATGCAAAGATAAAGTCCGAAACAAAGGTTTGTACAATTTTCGTACTGTGTGTGGATTGTGCCAACATTTTTTGTACCACGGCGATCATCCATTTTGTTGATCAGACAGGTTAGAAGATTTCTGTTGGCTAATGATAATTTCTCTAGACCGGTGCTTCCTGTCAGTGCAGACACCATGGGGTTAAGTATCCACCTCCGGAGGCAGGACAGAAGAAGAAGAAGAATCTCGGCTCCTCCCCCTTGATATAAGTTGCATGCTCCTCCTGTTCCCCTCAGTTTTTTCTTCTGTCCTGCTGGAGGTTAGGACAGCATATAATTTTTTTTTTTTTAACTTTTTATTTTATCTTATCTTACTGTTTATTTTATTATTCATATTTTTCTTCTTCCATCATTCTACAAAGAAGACTGATCGAGTGAGCAGGAGGCATCCTAGCTCAGATCATAGCAGCCCCATTCCGTTTCTCAACTGCCTTTGGCCATCCTCAGGATTGGTGGCAGTATTGGAGGAAGGGCACACTGCTTTACACAGCCTACCTTCTCACAGAGAACGGTCCTGTGCTGATTCGGGGTGCGAGAGGAACGATTCCTCTGCTGCCCTTCAGGTCGGCGCGCACTTCCGGTTTTACCAAAGGCGCCAAAGTGAGGCGCAACGTGCACGCGTACATCCAGTGACGCGTACTGCGGCCGCCATCTTGGATTTTTGCCGCGATCAGCACACAGCTACTCGCCATAGCGCAGCAACGCTGAGTCGCATCAGGTACCCAATAAAGCGGTTTTTTGTCTCACGTGCTTACAAACACAGCTGTCTATATGTTATGCTGGTCAGCGCAGGGGAAAGCACAACCCTTAGGCTATTACATGGCTTAATCCCCATCAAGACTGCCAGACTGATGCCTATATGGCAGATCACTCTAGGGGGTATTTAGGTTGTTGAACACAAGCCTTATTAACCTATTCATGCCTACAGGCAGAGGTTCCTTTTGTTTCTCACCATCCTCAGAGCTGGTGTAGTATTATAACAAACAGGTCCATACTATTAAGGATTGCACCCACTACACACATTAAGGGTGTCTCCTGGTACAGTTCAGTTACTGAAGCTAGTCTTATCTCTGTTATACAGATACCTCACTATGCATCCACAGATAGAACTGGAAGATCTTAGGAGGGATATGACCACCATTGTCAATACTCCAAAGACAAGGAAGGCAACGAGCAAAAAGGCTCCCAGTCACTTTAAAAAATGCAAGACTTGTAAACATACCTTGCGTAAAGGGGAACAAGAGATTTGTTTGGATTGCACAGACCCACCTATTTCTGCACCGACATTGTCGCCACCGCATTTGCTACAATCTAATAGTAGTCCCCAGAATGTTGAGGCACAAGATCCTTCCACTTCAGCAAAACCTCCCCAGATGGAGGAGTTATTTGATTGGATAAAGTCCACAATACAATCCTCTATGAGGCATCCAATTCCTCATACCAAGAAGCGAAGGGCTCAGATGAGCTTAGATGCAAATTCTTCTGACTCAAGTCACACTAGTGATCAAGATAGTGATCCAGAACCAGGAGAATTATCGGCTAGCGACATTTCCTCTGATAACTCAGATAGGGAACAACAGTATCGTTCACTTGCAGGACCAGACACAGCAAAACGTCTCTTACGGGAAATGCTAGCCACACTCGAAATCAAAGACGAGACATCGGCCACTTCGAAGGCTGATAGAGTCCTAGGGGTCCAACCACGGCGGTCCAGAGCTTTTCCCATTTTTAAATCTATTTCGCAATTGATAGAAAATGAATGGTCTCGACCTGACCATCGCCTCGCACTAACTCAGCGTTTCCTTAGCAATTATCCAATACCAGAGGATCAGCAAAAAATTTGGGACAAGGCTCCTAAAGTAGATTCCGCTATAGCTCGCCTCTCCAAGCAAACCACACTACCAACAGAGGACGCTGCTTTCAAGGAACCTATGGACAAAAAGATGGAAACCTCTTTAAGGCGGGGCTACACTCATGCCACTGCTATCCTCAGACCGGCTGTGGCATCCGCAGGACTAGCGTGTACGGCTAGATTCTGGTGCCAAGAACTGTTAAAGAATCCTCCTCCACCTGAGGAGTTACAGGAGGAGCTACAAAGACTTAGTTCCGCACTGGCTTTCCTCTCTGACTCAGCCATGGACACAGTCAGATTGGCGGCCAAAACCAGTGTTGACACGGTGGTTGCGAGGAGAGCTCTGTGGTTGCGGCACTGGTCAGGGGACACAGCCTCCAAACACAAATTGATTAACCTGAAGTTTACTGGTGACTCCCTTTTTGGTCCTGACCTCAAGCAAATTATTACGGAGGTCACCGGTGGGAAAAGCACATTCCTACCATCCGGGAAGAAAACCAGAACGGATCAACCACACAGACCATACAACAGATCATGGGGTGCGCAAGGACGCTCCTTTCGTACCTCCAGGAGTTCCACATTTCGGAATCCGCACTCAGCGGGTGAGGCCAAGAGGGGTAGACCGGCCTGGTCCAACCAAACACGACAAGCCAGGAAACCAGGACCCCCCAAACCTAACTCTTCATGACTTCCAGATATCAAGTGCAGGAAAGGTAGGCGGACGGCTTCAGCAATTTTGTCCTTTGTGGCGCACCCACATTCAAGACAATTGGGTGATTTCCATCGTCACAGAGGGATACCGAATCCCGTTCAAGACTCTACCTCCTTGCACGTTCAAGCGCTCAACCGATCCGACAAGTATTATCAGAAAAACGGCTCTACTAAACATTGTTTCAGATCTACTCAGCAACAATGTGATTACCAAGGTCCCCTCTTCAGAGCGTTACAAGGGCTTCTATTCAAATTTATTTCTAGTTTCAAAGAAGGACGGATCTTTCCGACCAGTACTCAATTTGAAGTCCCTCAATCTCTTTGTGTCTACACAAAAATTCCGCATGGAGTCCATCCGGTCCGTACTGATGTCCATGACACAAGGGTGCTACCTGACAAAGGTGGATCTTCAGGATGCCTACTTGCATGTCCCGATCAGGCCGGCATCCCAACGATATCTGAGGTTTACTATTCTGGACGATCATTATCAGTTCACGGCGCTCCCTTTCGGCCTTTGCACTGCGCCCAGGGTGTTCACAAAAATACTCAGCCCTCTTATTGCTCACCTCAGGCGCCTAGGGATCTCCATCACTCCGTATCTCGACGACCTGCTCATCAGAGCTCCATCTTACCAACAGAGTCTCACGGACACCCAGACCTGTGTCACAACACTGACGAGGTTCGGTTGGATAGTGAATCACAACAAAAGCCACCTCGTTCCAACACAACGCATCCAATTCTTAGGAATGTGGTTCGACTCATCCCTACAAAGCATCGCCTTGACACAGGAAAAGATTCGGACGCTGACGCACTCCGCCCACGTTGTCCGCCTTCAACACAAAGTTTCAGCGGAGAAGTGCTTACAACTTCTGGGCTACATGGTGGCGGCGTTGGAAGCGCTACCATACGACCGTTTCCACATGCGACTGTTTCAAAATCATTTTCTACACAGTTGGAACAAGAATCATCTAGACCTCTCTCAACAGATACCACTCAGCAGGTTGGTCAAAGATTCGCTCAATTGGTGGACGATTCCACACAACCTAGCACAGGGCAAGTCATGGGCTCTCCATCAGTGGACGGTAGTCACCACAGACGCCAGCCTCACGGGCTGGGGAGCAACATGGCCACCACGCCAGGGACTCTGGTCGCCAGAAGAGTCTCGAATACCTATAAATGTGCTGGAAATCAGAGCAATACGGAATGCCATCCTGCATTGGTCAAGGTAGTTGACAAATCAACCACTCCGCATTCAGTCAGACAACGCCACTGCAGTGGCTTACATAAACAAACAAGGAGGAACACGCAGCAATCGAGCTATGCGAGAAGTTGCTCAGATACTCAGTTGGGCAGAATGCCACGTCCCAGCCATTTCAGCGGTGTTCATCCCAGGTGTTCTCAACTGGGAAGCGGATTATCTCAGTCGACAACAGATAGATCCAGGAGAGTGGTCACTTCATCCGGAGATATTCCGACAATTGGTGGCCAGATGGGGCCTACCAGACGTGGACATACTGGCGTCAAGACACAATTACAAGGTTCCTACATACTGCACCAGGTCACAAGACCTGGGGGCGGCGTATGTGGACGCCTTAGTCATACCTTGGATTTTCAACACGGTCTATGCTTTCCCTCCTCTCGCAATTCTACCATGGATCATACGCAAGGTACGGCAAGAGGGGACGACAACCATCCTCATTGCTCCAGATTGGCCAAGGAGGGCATGGTACTCGGACCTCATCACGATGTCGGCAGCTCCGCCATGGCGTCTGCCTCTTCGTCCGGATTTACTTACTCAGGGCCCGATAAAACACGGCGATCTGCAGCGACTCCATTTAACGGCCTGGTTCTTGAAACCGAGATCTGGCGGTCCAAAGGGTTTTCTGCCAAGGCCACTGACATTTTAATGCATGCCAGGAAGCCATCCACTACTAGAGTGTATTATAGGATTTGGAGAGCGTTCATCGATTTCTGTGAGTCCAGGAATACTCCATGGAGGCATGCCACCACACTGACGATTGTTGAGTTCCTCACTCAGGGGTTCCAAATGGGTCTCTCCTTGGCTACTTTGAAGGGTCAGCTATCGGCATTGTCGATCTTGCTTCAACATCCCTGGGCTCGAGATCCGGACATTGTTCAATTGGTGCAGGGCATACGTAAAGTCAGACCGCCTTATAGGGACCCTACACCGCCATGGGATCTCACTACAGTTTTGAATGTCCTTCAAGGACCTCCCTTTGAGCCATTGGCATCATGCCCACTGAAGTTCCTTACCTGGAAGATGACTTTTCTCTTGGCTATCACCTCAGCTCAGCGAGTTTCCGATTTAGCGGCCTTATCTCATAAAGAACCATGGCTCATAATTCACCAAGATAGAGTGGTTTTCAGGACAATTCCATCCTTTACACCCAAAGTTGTCTCGGCCTTTCATATTAATGAAGAAATCAATCTTCCTTCCTTATGTCCGAACCCGTCTAATGCCAAAGAGAAGTCATTGCACAAACTGGATGTGGTCAGAGCGGTGCGATATTATCTTGACAGATCCAAGTCCTTTCGAAAGACTGATGCTTTTTTGGTCACTTATGGTGCTAATCAAGGGTCGCCTGCATCTAAACGCACCATAGCTCGATGGCTCGTTGACACTATCAATTGTGCTTACGATATCAGTAAAAAGGCCCGACCCTTCAAGGTTAGGGCACACTCCACCAGAGCTCTGAGTACCTCTTGGGCTCTGCACAATTTAGCTACCCCTGAGCATATTTGTAAAGCGGCCACTTGGGCTTCATTGTCTACTTTTGTTAAATTTTACAAATTACATGTGTTCCATTCGGCACCTGCAGCCTTCGGTAGGACTGTGCTTCAGGCTGCACTTGGACACCTCTAATTCTAATCTGAACCCAACCCTGATGTGGGACAGCTTTTGAACGTCCCCATGGTGTCTGCACTGACAGGAAGGGCCGGTCTAGAGAAACAAGGTATTTCTACTTACCGTAAAATCCTTTTCTAGACGGCCTGGACTGTCAGTGCAGTAAGCCCCACCCTTCTGTTCAGTTTTATTGTTCATTGTTCATTGTTTATTGTTATTGCATGTTGTGCATATGAATCTCTTGTCGCTCCTCTCTACTCTACTCTCTGTTCTCCTACTAACTAAGCTGACATACACAAACTGAGGGGAACAGGAGGAGCATGCAACTTATATCAAGGGGGAGGAGCCGAGATTCTTCTTCTTCTTCTGTCCTGCCTCCGGAGGTGGATACTTAACCCCATGGTGTCTGCACTGACAGTCCAGGCCGTCTAGAAAAGGATTTTACGGTAAGTAAAAATACCTTGTATCTCTGCCTATCTGACGATATCAGTGGGAAACTGTCACTACTGTTTGTCGGACATAACGTTCATATAATTCATGGCACGAGCATTGTCTGATTTGTTATCTTTACTACTTTATTTAATATGAATGGTTAGTGGTAGGTTGAACGATTGCAATAGATGATCAATTTTTAGACTAAAGGATAAATCAACACGTCAATGGCCAGCTTTAGGTATAATTAAAAAGGGATGTTCATTATACATTTTGAGATTAGTTGGAAATGTTAGAGACAAATTTCAGAGCACAAAAAAATGGCCCCTTGTCTGCAAATTAAGTAATTCTGTTTAGTTTAAAGCTGTTTAAAGCTGTTTAATTGCTTTATACTTATTCATGTTTGAATTGATTTACTACATTTCGCAAAAATTACTACTGCTTTAAAATTTGGAGAGCAGTCATGTAAACATGAACTAGTGTCTAGTAAAGTTATTTAGCAAAAAAAATCCATTTCAGTGAAGACTTGAGGCCAATGCTGAAGTTTCAGCACGATTAGCTTACCAGCTTGTGTCATAAATGAAACAGTTATGTTTAGCTAACCATAAAGCTATCTTTATAGAGTCCCATTCTGGCCTGGTGTTTCACAGACTGCTGGTAATATATAAAGGCGACAGATACAAGAAACCAAAACAAGTAATGGAAAATAAGTTATAAAACAATCCCTAATGGGAAAAGCTTACCGACAGAACAGGGACAAATACATGTAGTGATGGAAAGAGATTCCAAATGGTTTCCATTTTATTTTACACGCATCTGTCAGAAAATGACTGAAATGCGTCCTTAAGGAGGCTCTAATCTTGTGCGGCAATCAGTGAGAATGTCAGCGAGGTAGCTGGGGCAATGGTTAAGATGTTTCATGTAAATATAAGGAATGAATTAGACAGAGATCTGTAAAGATGAAAGGGTTTATTTTGCAAGACTAGAATATATTTAAAGTGTTTTATATGTATGATAAAGTAACTAACCCCTCTTCACGATCTATTTATTGATATCATAGGCCTTTGAAGCATTTGCACATGAATGACTATTACAGGTCAACTGGACAAGACCCATTTTCTTATTTAAGCCAATAACCTAGCTTGTGTAGTTCAACTGTCAGAACTTATTAGGAGGCCTTACCATCCATGTTGGCCCTCTGCAGTTTTCCTTTTTGATTGCAGATTGTAGTTGTCAATTTAGCAGTTATTACAGCGAGCAGAGCTTAAACTGCAGGCTTTGTACTTAAAAATACACGGATTGCATCCTTGCAACTCCCTTGCTAAAATTAGAAGAAATGTTATGTATTGGCTATTTCTGTTTGTCAGTCATTCCACAGTAACCAGTTTCTAGAAGGAAGTTCATGAACCGAGTCCAGTTTTTGTCACCAAATATCCAGTGCCTATATCACTAATGTGCCCAGAAGGCAGAAGTCTTTGCCTTAAGGGCATATTTATTATGCCGTGTAATACTAAATTCACCGAAAAAAATGGTGTAAATAGCTGTGTTAAATAAATGGTGAATTTATCAAGGTGTGTGTAATTCCACGCCATGCAAATGCCAAATTTGCCGACGTTATTTTCTATTGCTTCCGGTAGACATCAAGTAAAACACGTAAAAACGTTAGGCTATTTTATACGTGGTGAAGCCTGGCGATGTGTGGTGTATTATCCCGCTGCTTTTTTACAAAGCATAATATACTGTATATGGAAAAGCAGATTGTTTGGGATATGATTTTCTCTACTTGAGTCTACCGTGTTCAGGAGGACATTCTTGTCTTTCTGTCCTTAGTTTTGGGTTTTCCGCCCACTTGTCTGAAATATATATTGACAATTAATGGTGTGTCCTGTGTAATATGCGTGTTTTGTTTTAAAGGAATAGTTCAGTGTGAAAATAAAAACTGTGTAAATAGATAGGCCGTTATAAAATAAAAATGTTTGTAATTTAGTTAATTAGCCAAAAATGTAATATATAAAGGCTGGAGAGAACAGATGTCTAATAAAACAGCCAGAATCCAACTTCCTGCTTTTCAGCTCTATAACTCTAAGTTAGTCAGCGACTTGAAGGGGGGCCACATGGTACATTTCTGTTCAATGAGTTTGTAATTGATCCTCAGCATTCAGCTCAGATTCAAAAGCAACATATATGACCCATGTGGCCCCCACTCAAGTCTCTGATTGGTTAATGCCTGGTAACCAGGGTAACCAGTCAGTGTAAACCAAGAGAGCTGAAAAGCAGGAAGTAGTGTTGTAGCTGTTATATTACACATCCAGTCACTCCAGCCTTTATACATTACATTTTTGTCTAACTAACTATATTAGAAACATTTTTTATTTTGCACAGCCTATCTATTTACCCAGTTTTTATTTTTACACTGAACAATTCCTTTAAGGGAAGCTACAACCTCTCAGATCTCATTCTTTAACTATGAATATGAACTGCACAGTTAGTTGATTATTGTACTTTATAGTAAAATGACAGGTTGGGGCTGATTCACTAAGGGTCGAATATCGAGGGTTAATTAACCCTCGATATTCGACTAGGAATTAAAATCCTTCGACTTCGAATATCGAAGTCGAAGGATTTAGCACAGATAGTTCGATCGAACGATCGAAGGATAATTCCTTTGATCGAACGAATAAATCCTTTGAATCGAACGATTCGAAGGATTTAAATCCAACGATCGAAGGAATATCCTTCAATCAAAAAACGTTAGCCAAGCCTATGGGAGACCTTTCCCATAGGCTAACATTGACTTCGGTAGCTGTTAGATGGCGAACTAGGGGGTCGAAGTTTTTTTTAAAGAGACAGTACTTCGACTATCGAATGGTCGAATAGTCGTACGATCTTTACTTCGAATCCTTCGATTCGAAGTCGTAGTCGAAATTCGAAGTTTTTTAACTTTGAATCCTTCACTCGAAGTTAGTGAATCGGCCCCGTTGTGTTCTAGTCATTTATCAAGACAAAAGTTTTTGAAATATATACTTTGGAATAAAGGTAAGCAGGTCACAATCCTTACACAATAATAATATGGAGGGCTCAGGACTACCTAAAAATCAGGTGGTAAGAGCCATCATCTAAATTGGTTAGTCCAAGTGCTAAAAGGGCTATACAGGTTATTCAGAGACTCCTTTTTAATAAAAAATTGAACATTTCGAAATGTATTTCCCTTTTCTCGGTAATAATAAAACAGTACTTTGTACTTGATCCAAACTAAATTATAATTAATCCTTATTGGAGGCAAAACCAGTCTATTGTTTGTTTGTTTTTTGATGTTTAAAGGATTTTATAGTAGACTTAAGCTATAGTTAAACAATTTACAGAAAACCCCAAGCATTCTATATAACAGGTCCCATACCTGTATTTATACAATAATTTCCTGTTACCTCTGTCAGGACAAGCAATGGTTTAACATCAAACATGTATAATAGGTATAAAACATGATATGAATGATGTACAATCTCTGTCAAGTGCTGTAGAATATATAAAAAAAAGGGTATGGTCTGTACCCACTGTAAATGTAGCAGATTTAATGGGTACAATATTATTTAACATGATAACAAAGACTTAAACCGAATGTCAGTTATTACCTTAAATAACCAACATTTTCATTTATATACACAATTCTTTTGGAATGGTTCATGAAAGGAATTGTCATCATTATCTTCCTATATGTACACCTGGGCATAATATGAATTGTTAGCAGATATTGTTATATGTAAGATTGAAACGTTCATTACATTCCTGCAGACAAAGCCTATATTGTATGTAAGAGAGCTAAAGGTGGTGGTGGGGGGGGGGGGAATATCTAAAGCCTTAGCCACACTTTCATTAGACTTTTGTCACAATATTATTTTTGGTAAAAATTCACATTTTCGGGTTAAAAAAAAAATCTAATTTTTCGAAATCTATTATACCCCAACCTTGGAAATAGCTTGAATCCGAAAATACAAATAATCTAAAACCTGTTGAGGTCATGTAGGAGTCAATAGCAGAGGTCCCTTGAACTACTTGGAGATGTAAATAGCCTTTGTGATGTTTGAGTGTTTTTCAGACGATTTTGCCCGAAAACCCGATCGATTCGAACGATTTTTCACTGAAAACTTGATCAATTCTACTTTTTAGGTTTCGCAACGCGAACTTACTTAATCAAATTTTTTCCATTCAAGTTTTTTCTTAAATAAGTAACCATTCGAGGTATAAAAACTGTAACTTTCGACCTTTGATAAATAACTCCATTAGTGTGCATACATATACCACACTGAGCCACCAATGTTTTTGGTGTCAATTTTTTGAGCTCTGTTGATTCACAATATGGTATAGAGAAAGGCACAATGGAAAATGCTGGTGACAATACCCAAAAAAAAAATACAGACAAACACCAACAAAAAGTAAATTTGCACAAAGGTTTGTTTTATTTAAATTGAGCATCTTAGTCTTTGATAAATTAGCTCCAAAGAGAGAGTATGTGTATTTGAATTTAAATATATAATTACAATGTTCATTGTGTCATATCAATGTTTGTCTCTATGTTTATCTATACTTTGTGTAATACAATCAACTCTGCATCACTTGACATAATCTTTATTCTTAACATCATTCATTTCAGTCTAAATCTGAGACGAAAATGAAGGCAAGTTCTACACTAAACATTTTGTATTGTTTTAGTTTTACAGTTTGCTATTAGGAAACCATCCTTTTGCCATTCACTCATGCAAAAGTTCCCAGCTCACGTTTAATGAAAGGATTAATTTGTTAGAATGAGAGTGTCATTAAGAAGGGCACTGCAAAGGAACTTTTTATTTACCCGTCTCAGTAACCTGCTTTTATGTATAAGGGCCTTTGTGTCATTTCCTCTGTGACTGCCCATTAATGTCAGTATGAATGAATTGAAGCACTTTGCATTCAACTGACCCTTATTATAGCTTTCCTATCTGTGCTGTGCTTGTCATTTGCTTCTTTTCCCTGGATTTCTCCTCAACATATGAATCCTATTTAGTTCCCTGCACCTCTTGAACCCTTTTCTATAAACTTCCTTCAAGTACTCTCTTCTCAGGAAGTGGCTTTGATTCATCCCCGGGCTCAGCAAAGCAGCTGAAATCAAATATACTCTATTGACACATACTACAATTTCCTAAGCAAATATGCTAAACAGTACTGGGTTGCCAAATCTGCAGATCTTTTTATTTTATCTGAAAAAACACCCGCTTTACGTTTGTTGTGATCTTCCAGCAGTAAATCCAACATTGTTTTCAAAGTGATTCTATCACTCTACCTACTATTGTTATGAGACTTTTCTGGCCTATAGTTAATATTGTTCAGAATTATTTTTAAATTAATGTCCTATGGTAGGGAATGTTGACTGCTAGTTCCACTGGGGCATGGACTAATGAGAGTGATATACAACATATTCTGTAAAAAAAAAAAAAAAAACAATCAAAATAATTAGACAACTCTTTAATATGTCCATCTTTCCACCTGCCTGGCAGCCCTTAGATCACATTCATATACATACAAGTCCATAAATATTTGGACAGTAAGACAATTTTCGTATTCTGTGAGGGTTATTTACTAAAACCCGAACTTTTCTGATTATTTAAATAAAAAAAGTCAGACCAAACTAGAATCCACGATTTGACCTTATTTATTATCAAAAAAGCTCAATTTAATCGGTTTGGGTAAAAACTCAATAAAAACTAGCCAAAACCCAAATTGTATGAGTTTTTTCTCAAATCGCTCATTTTTTTTCTGGCTTTGCCAGAAAAGCCCGCATTTTTCTAATTTTTGCCTGAAAATCCCAAAAAGGCAAGCTTCCAAATAGGATAGGGACCTCTGTCATTGACATATACACAACCTCGGCAGGTCTGAGATGGTGGATTTTCGGATTTGGGCTTTAATAAATCTTGAAAAATTCAAGTTTAAAAGAAACATTTAGTTTTTCCACAAAGAGCCCTACTGGAGTTTACTAAATAACCCCCTGTATGTCACCAAAATCGATTTCAAATGAAACAATCAAGATGCGATTGAAGTGTAGACTTTCAGCTAATTTAAAGAGAAAATATTGTAAAAGTTGTTTAGGATTTACATGGAGATCAAAAGTAATTGGACAAACTATATAATTATAAATATAATGATCATTTTCAATACTTGGTTGAAAATCCTTAGCAGTCAATGAGTGCCTGAGCCCACTCCCACACCTTTTGTATTACTCCCTTCCCTTTAGACTAGAGTGTATGCTCTTTTGCATAGGGCCTTCCTCACCTTTTGTACCAAATTATCCCGAGTAATGCTTTGCCAGGCCTTTACTGCAGCAGGATTCCATTACTGCTTGTTCATTGGTGTTTCTGCCTTCAGTTTTGTCTTCAACAAGTGACATGCATGTTCAATTGGGTTGAGGTTGGATGTCTGACTCGGCCATTGAAGAATATTTCACTTTGACTTCAGAAGCTCTTGGTTGCTTACGCAGCATGCTTTGACAAATTGTCCATCTGTGAAGCACTGTCCTTTTTGCACTGTCCAGTTTTGTAGCAGATATTATAGACCTATATACTTTAGAATTTATCCTGCTGCTTCTGTAAGCAGGGACATCAATAATCACTAGTGGTCCAGTTCCACTGGCAACCACACTTGCCCATGCAATACCACTATTTTCACCATGTTTCATAGATAATGTGGTATGTTTCTGATCATGAGCCAATCCTTCTCCTCGCTATACTCACCATTTCATTAATTCTTTTTAAGAATAAACCCAATTGTTGATTTTGGCCACACCTAATGTTTCTGCTGTCTCTTTGATTAGTTTGTTTTGATTCAGCCTAACAGTGGCATGCTTTACTTGCATTGGCAGCTCTTTGGACATCGCATTCACAACGGCAGTTTTAAAATGCTAATTCCACACTTGGAATAAACTCTAGACCTTTTACCTGCTTAATTGCTAATGAAATAATGAGGGAACTACCCACACATGGAACAACTTGTCAATTTTCCAATTACTTCCTTTCCTTGAAAGGAACGAGCTACATATAAAAAGTACTGTGATTCCTACACCATTCCTAAACCAGTTTGGATCTAAATACCATCAAGTTAAAGTCAACAGTCTGTGCTTTCAGCCCACATTCATTATATAACTTCAACTCCAATATATTTGGCAAAAGGCTAAACCCAGATCAATCTCCATTTGACTGTAGCTGCCTCCTATTCTTTCTATTCTGAAAGTGAAGAACCAGTAGCCATGCACCAGTCCTGAAATTCATTATATGCCTAGCCAGATCTTCAAATAACATTGTTGACAGCTTTGTTTTAGTTTGTTGCTTGCTTTTTACATTCACAGTGTTTGCCAGAACATAGCACATTGCATCAGTATTGATTTGAAGCAGTTTTGCATAGCAAATAATTGAAAGAAAGGTTTTTGCCTGGACAGGGATTAGCCAGACTCTGAGATGGAAACTATTTGGTCCTTTAGGCAATTACTTACATTTGAATGGATTTTCTCTATTTTCTGTATTGAATTATACGAACCTGCTTGTGCATGTGATTTTGCACAAAAACACTTCCTATATGGAAATATTGTCTAATAAACTTGAAGAGAGAATAAGAATTCAAACTATTTTTTTGGGAAAATGTGCCTGGTGTTAGTCAACTACTCACAGCTTGTTTAATTGTTTGACCCAAAATAGGTGTTTTAATGAATGCATATATAAAATTTGCCTCTTGGATTTGCCTGGATGTCTGGATGCCTGACTTATGATTATTTTAAGTTATTGCTTGGTAAAGCCAAGTCAATTTTCAGCTGCTGGTTGCATACAGTACAGTACAAACATAACAGTACAATCACTCAGGCATGGTGCTATGTAGCACGCATTGATTTCAATGGAATCTATAAATTTAAAATCTATGTGTCTAACACTGCGTAGCTTTCCCGCTACATAGATTCTGTGCTGATGCTGGCTAGGGTTAAATATAACATATTACAGAAATATCCTTATTACAAATAAGATGCAAGCTCCAGAATAACCCATATCTCTAACCCTAACTATTCTGCTTCTGGAAAGTCTTTCTTATTTTATGTTGAATGCATACACATGTTACTGATATAATCAAAGGTATGTCACTAAAATCCAAACAAGTGTCAAACCCAATACAGATTGACATGTGGCAAGAACTCTACATCTGTGGGAATGGAAATTTTCAAAGGTTATCACTTACTCTCCTATCCAAATAAATTATGAGCCGCATGGCAAGATGAGACCTGTCATGGAGAAGCGATACCAATGTCATGTCTTGCAAGACAGGTGACCTCTTGTCATTAGCGCCTCATTTATAAAAAGGGTAAAATATTATTTTGAGCTTAAGGCAGACATTGCTTTGTGAAAATAAAGATAACAATCCATAATGGTAGCTTTCCTATATATGTTCCACCGTGTTGGACTAAAACATAATCAGTAAGAGCATGGAATGCAACAAGAAGCCCTAATTTTAATGAAGACCATTTTAAGTATACGTACCAGAGTTGCATGTTGATTGGGAGGATACTTGCACATTCTTTTAATTAGATTCTGTTCAGGGGGTGACTCTTGTGCACCTCAATAAATAGTTTCCCAGTTGGGCTGAAGTTAGGATTTGATTGCCCATTGTAGGACATTGACTTTGTTATTCCTATACTACTCCATGGTTGTTCTGATGAAAGATCAACTTTTTCACAGGCTTCAGTTTTTAGGCAGCCAAGATTGGTTGTCTTGTATTTTGATGCATCCTTTCTAATTGAGCCCTTCTGATGCCTCCCCACAGCATGATGCTTCCACCTCCATTATAACTCACTGTAAAATGTACTCAGAGGGGGCTCAAGAAAAAATGGTGATTTCCTTACAATATTCCAGTCCAAGCCCTGATGTCAACCCTGTTAAGGATCTGAGTACTATTTAGAAAACGGTTGTACTATTGGAAAATGGTCTAAGGTGGCCATAGATGCACAGATAATATCATGTGAAATTAATTTTCCTGCCATATTCGGTGTGTGTATGGTGGGACACAAGCAGACCTTTATCAGCAGAAGACTTGGATATCACCTCGTCAATTGGGCTGGCCAGAAAATTTTGATCTGCACCGTGAAGGCACCCATCAGCCATTGTTAGTGCTGAATAGTCAGATAAAGGTAGAATTCTATTGTCTCTACCTGTATATCTGATGGTTCAACTCTATGTGTATATGTGTGTGTGTGTTGAAACAAACAATGGAAAGATATTTTCCAGGAAATGCCCCAAGGTATAGGATAAGTTATCCAGAAACCTGTTATCCAGAAGCCTGTTATCTGGAAAGCTCCAAATTCGAATTTGACTTAATGACAGTTTCCATTTCTGACTAATTGAAGGTAGAGAAAGGTTTTGCTTGCAGGTCCATGGAAGGAAGGGGGGGGACATTCTTCAAACATATGTTAAGAGGCATTGAAGTCTTAAAAGTATGTAATGTGCTGAGCACTGGGCAAAAAGGATGTAAATGTGGTGTCGTCAAACAAAAAAATAATCCGCAGGCATCCATCAGATGTTACTGTTGACAGGTCTGGAACTGTACAAGTTCATTCTCCTTTGTATTCTTTGTTTTGTTAAATTAGATAGGAAATGTAATGACTTCTGTACAAATAATTAAACAGCGTAAGCTATAAATCCACTTTTTAACGTGTCAATGTGTAGATGCCTAAACATTTAAAGGAGCACCGTTTTTTTACATTCTTGCAAGGCATTTGAGCTTTAGACACATAGAGGGGGGATGTAATATGCTTCGTTATCGAAAAAAATGCTTGCAAAGACGATTGTGTCCGTTATCGACCATGTTTGCGCCATTTTTGACTGATTAAGACCTCAATGACTTCATGCAAAGTTTGCAACCAAATTGCTTTTGTGAATGTTCACAATGTCTGTAATAAAATAATGTATGTATGTATGTATGTATGTATGTATGTATGTATGTAAGTCATATTGGTTACAAACGTAAAAATAGTTCGTAAACAATGTAAATAAATGTTCACAAAGTGAACAATTTTGCCTTTGTGAACACTTTGCCCCTCACACGATAGTAGGATAGTGATTGCTAATGTTATGGTCTGCGCAGTGTATGTAATAAAACTTCTTAATGAAACAGTTGTTATGTTTGCTGCAAAAGTTTACACCACATTCAAGCAGGTGTTAAAGGTTTGCAATGTGCAATTAAGATTCACAATGCAATTAAAGCCTAATAAAGAATATTACATTGCGACATGTGAATTTTTTATTCGCAAATTTGTTCTCTTTGTGAATTTCATTACATTACCCCCATAGGGCTTATTTACTAGGGAACAAAAAATATTCCAAATCTCAGGGGTTTATACCCACATAATTCCAATTTAATTCTGCCTCAACATCACCGGTTAAATTGCAAACAAATAGGTGCAAGTTGAGTTTGGTAGCACAATCCACACAGGGCTTTCCTATACAGAAGCACGACTAGTAGATACAAATTCTGTATCATTTTTAATGTCCATGGTTCAATGCCCTTTTTGTGTCTAGAGCAATCATCTTAATGATGCAGTTTAGCAGTAGCCATTCTAAATCAAAAATGCTGGACTCTTCTTGCTAGACCAGGTTGCTTGGAGCATTCAGTTAAGAACAATAACTACAAATGCAAAACTTAAAACAGTAATAAACATAATAAAGTAACACCAGAGCTTAGAGCACTGTATGTAGCATTTGTAGAGAAATCCAAGTATGTTCTTCTCAACAGGAACATAATGTTTAGTGTGGCTTGGGCACCATATATGCCCATGGTAGTTTATGAGAACAAAGATTTGATCTCTGTTTTCCTGCTATTTTGTTGTTTTGTGTATCTGAACACTTTCAGGCACATCCGCTGTATCCTGACAGGTCCTTACTAGTAACACACCAGATGCCACCCTGACATAACTGGAATTTATCATACATAGTTGTGTCTAGTTCTGCTAACAGAACAGTTAACAGACTTCATTACTTTTAGCATTTGTCTGAATAAGTGACCCAAAGTGTGTTGAACTCTTGTGTGGGTTTTACTAACTGTTGACCAAGTCAATCATAATCAGTTATTTATATGGCAAGATATGCAGCAATTTTCAGTAATATACGGTTTATTTATTAACACAAGAGGAGTTATAAAATAACTGGAATAGTGTGCATGATTTGATGTGATTCACAAAGGTACTTGTGCGTTTCCATGCTCTAAGCATATTGCAGCTAGTGGCAATTCAGCATTTTCTAATGAATTTCATGCAAGTGCAAAGTACAGGGCCCAGTAGACATAAGGGAGTCCTACAATTAACCAACCTAAGAGTGCCAATCCAACCTAACACAACACACACACAATTTGCATCACGTGAATTGGATGGCAATGCTGTTATTGTTGCTATGAAGTGGTCACTCTCACACAAATGGAGTAACAATTGCTGGGCCTGCAGGGATTCATTTCTGCTAATTTGCAACCACATTAATCAATTGTGCACAATATTTTGTGGTGTGCTCACAAGAATATTGGGATTCTGGAAAAAATACTGCACTGCATCTAAAACCTTGATGATATGTATGTGAATTTTATACTTTGCACAAGCTTCATAAATGATCCATTACATCCCTAAGACATTCTCAGTCCTCTTTTTAGAGCTTCCCTCTAACCAGACCTTGAGAATGATGAACTTTGGTACTGGGCTTTATTCAAGACTAGTGATCTGCGAGCTGGCCCAAAACCCATGGTTCGGGGTGAAAAATCGGCCACCACTTGGCTGCATATTGGGTGTTGGTCTCTGATGCCGAACATGAAACTGTCCTATGGTAGCCTACTCTCTCTTCCCTTTCCCTATAATTTTGAGGGAATTTAGTTCATTTTAAGCCCCAAGTGCTTGTTTGTGTAGGAATGTGAGCCCTAATTTGGATCTCCATTACTTAAATGTACTTAAAAATTATTTAAATATTGATTAAATCTAATAGGATTGCTTTGCCTCCAATATGGATTCATGCAGCTTAATTGGGATCAGTACTGTTTTGTTATTACAGAGGAAATTGTTTGATTAAAATCAATCAATTTAGTAAAATGGAGTCTATGTGAGATGGTCTTCCAGTAATTCATAACTTTCTTTATAACTACATCACAGATCCCATACCTGTATTGTGTGTTTTAAGTGTTCACAGCTTCTGGTAGTAAGCGGGTTCTAAAAGTTGTTTATTGGCCTTCCAAAACAAAACTCTGGCTTCCAAAACAAAATTTGATAAAGAGGCCTACATAACACAGAAACACCTAATATACCCATCACAGTTATGTGTTTCTTCAAAAAGTATGAATAAATGCCATTTTCTATGCTGTGATCCAGCTGTTAAACACTTCTTCTCTTTCTGCATCATTTGAAATCCTGGCAGGAAAGGGGGGACTAAAACGCTAATGCAGGAACTACATACCCCACAATGCATTGCACTGTGATGTTCCATTCCTTATTGAAATCACATGTGCAGGGAATTGTGGGGTTTGGAGGATGCAGGCTAAGGTGGTTGTTGATACAAAGTAACAGTAGTCAGCCAGGTCATCAAAGTAGTCAGATAGATCAGCAGGGGGCTAGGCTTAGGGAACTGTCAGAAACCATTAAAAATCATGAAAAGTCAGCATAATTTTTAATTGATGTATATTACAAAGTTTCTTGAAATTGTTTACTTTTCAAAAAGCTTAATTTATGTTTTTGTGGAGTTCCCCTTTAATACTCTTTATATTTTATACTTGGTTGCCATTCATTATTCCTAAATTATTTTTGTTTCAGTTAAAATGTAAAAAATAACACGGAATGCTATTTTCTTGGTGTTCTTTATTTCACATACCTTAGTAAATATGCCTTATTTATGAAGCCTGCTCATTACCACTCTAGATAACGCTTTACAATAGCATCATTTTTCTGGCTAGTAAAGTTCTTTCTAAAGAATTTTCCCATGGACCAGGTCAGTAAAGAGTATCATTGTCAGAAAATTAACTTAATGATATGTTTTCATTTCTAACAAACACCAGATGAAAGTTAGTTCTCCCTACGACATGTTAGAACACATGTCCAGGGAATGATCCAATTGCTGCTCAGAAAACAGAACGACACAGAAGGCACTAATTGTGATATTCCTTCACATAGAAAATAATTACTGTGCTAAAATTGCGTTGTGTTAAAGGTGTCTCCAAAAGAATGATAATAACAAGGCAAATGGTGCACATTAGTCGAAAGTTACATCATGGTCACCTTGTAAAGCTAATTTGCATGTCATGAGAAATCTGCTGGCGGGATCAGACGGACAGAAATCGGTCCATTCACATAATTTTGCCCATTTGTGTAATCTCATGAGACCTGACTGCAGTTAGCTTTGCTGAAGAGAACCCATGTCCATCCTTTAAAGTTTTATAGGAAATAAAGTAGGGGGCTTCTAATTCCTTACTTGATACTGCACAAAACAGATCCATTTAGCAACATTGGGATTAACTCTACCAGCAGTAGTTCCATTCAAAAGTTTGCCAACACAAAGTCTTAGATCTTTTCCTGTGGCTCTTGTATTGAGATGCGGTTAGGTGCTGGAGATACTCACACACAGATCAGATACAATGATATATCTATTCAGATACAATGTGGTGTTTCCATGTTAATGAATAAATAACCTTTTTGGACAGAATTGTCCTCCCTTATATTTTGTACATTAAGAGAGTTATTTACTAAACTACAAATTTATCTTACTGTTTTATTAAAAATCCACAACCAAACTCCAATGCCAGATTTGACCTTAGTTATTAATGAAAAACATTGAATTAATCGGATCGGGAGAATACTCGATATAATTGAGCGAAAATCCAAATCATACAATTTTATCGGAAAAGCCTGATTTTTTTCAAGTTTTTGCCCGAAATCATCGGATAATTGGGATAAACTCAGCGCAGGCCATGATACCGTCTATTTGGGATAGAGACCTCTGCCATTGATTTATTGGACCTGAGATGGCAGATTTTTAAATTCTGGCTTTTTGCAGCACAGTCTATAATAAATCTTGAAAATTTCTAGTTTTTTTTTCACGCAAAAATTCAAGTTAAATAACCCCCTTAGATAACTGGGTGTGACTGACTGCCAAGAAGTGCTGGTTTCTTTTAGCCAACCACTTTATGGAGATCAATGTATAGTTGTCTAGTACAATCTAGTTGCTTCTCTGCTCTCGTATGTCAAAACCGTGTTAATATGTATCCCTATCTTTCTCTTATTCATGCTGGTAATTCAGACCAGTTTGGCTTTTTCACATACCAATTTACTGAAGGTGGAACTGCGGAATCCTGAAAGATTCCCACCAGTTGGAATTTTTTCACAAGTACTAAACACTTCATTGCCTTGCCGGAAATGATTGAATGAACTGACAAATTTATCAAAGCTAACACCCTACTGAATATATAATCATTAAGGCATTACAATTAAAAGTCTGCAAACTAATAGGAGAATTACTGATTTGGAAAATCTGAAAGGATCTTTTTTTAGTTTGCTTATTTCTTTGTTTTGTATCTTTATTAAATCTTTTCCCAAATTTTAATACATTTGCTAGAAACATTTGAATGTACTCTGAGCAGTGTGCTGATTTAAAGGAAATCTCTCGCTGTTTAGCATTCCTTCGCCCTCTAAGTGGAACTAGCTCAGGGCACTTTCCCCTCTAGACATTCTCATTTGTAATCATTAGTTCAGTAGTAATTCCTCAGAGCTTTTCATAGCGGCAATTTTGTATGCTAGTCATTTGGGCCACCCTGATCAACCTTGTGAGCTGCAGTTGCAAAAGCCGAGTTTCTCTTTTTCCTCTTATTTTTTTAAATATATATTGAGTATATATATTAATATAATATATATTGAGTGTTGCACACTCAAAGGATCCTATTTGCTAACAGGGCAATTTTTTTCCATGTCACCACATTTCCTCTAAAAAATCATATTGTATTAATTTACCAAGCACCACTATTTTATAACTTTTTCTAAATTTAATTCCCAAACAACATCCCAAAAAAAGTGTGTTAGATACTAAGGGGCAGATTTACTAAAGGTTTGAATGGTAAATTCGAATTAAAGAATTTTTTTGGTCAAAACTCACAAATTGGAATTGAAAAGCACCAACTCGATTTTGAATTCAAATGTGAGATTTATCACACTTTGACCGTGGAAACAGTTCTAATTTAATTATTCTCCACCTAAAACCTGTGGCAGGTTTTAGGTGGAGAAAAGTTAAATTAGAACTGTTCATGTAAAAGTCAATGGCAATAAAAAAAATTTGATGTGCAAAAGTCAAGGTTTTTTTTCAGAGGAAAACTCAATTCGAATTTTATTCAAATGACTATACAATCAAATTTTTGATGTTTGTGTTTTTCATAAATTACATACCATTCGAATTGTAAATAAAATCTAATTTATTAGAGTTTAAAAAAAATTCACATTACTCTAAAATTTGACCGTTTATAAATAACTCCCTAAAAATACAGATATAACACAGTAATTATGATTCTTTTATGTCATCTTAAGGCAGCCAAACACTATAAAAAAATATGGTAGACAAAAAAATGGGGGAAATAGTGACAAAATCTATTCTCAAAAGGCAACCTTATTTTAATGCAGAAAAAAGTAATTTTCATATGTATTTATGAAAATGTTTGACTCATTGTATTGATTAATAGGCCCATACAGTGTAAGTATACAATTTCAGATGTTTATTTGCCAAATTTTTAGAGAAGATGTAATGAATTTACAGTATCATTTGAAACATTTAACATGTGAACTAGAGATGAAATTTGGGGTTTGTAATACTAAACAATGAACATTCTTTATGAAAAGTCACAGGCCTCTGACATATTTCTCATATGGATATCATAAAAGGTCGATTAAAGTAAAGCATCATGGGTGACAGGGGTTTTGACCTTAAAGATGTCTACAGATCAGAAGTAGTGGTGGTTAATCCCACACAGGATCATTTTCTCAGCAGGTACTGAATACTAACAGATGCCCTCTTTCTGCAATTTGGGACATATTTTGCTTCTTTAATGTGCATGTGTAGATTAGCTCGTAATCATTTATGACTGTTTCATGTTTTAATGTGACAAGTGACTTGTTCTGAAATGTGTTTGTTTCATGTTGCATATTTGGAGATAGGAAGGTACTGATCTTTTTATTTATTGCCTGAATGATTTTCGTACAGTAACAATTCATAAATGTCATGAACATGGTGGATCTACATCAGACATCATTTGTTTAAATTCTTGACTGAATGCTTGAAGCAGCCAAATTAGCCTACCACATGGGTGGTCAGATAGGAAAGAGATCCTAACTAAGCATGGCCTCACATACTTTGTGTCAACCCTTAATTGACAAGCCATTGAGGCACCAGTAGGTGCTAAGCAAAGGAGCAAATCCCTCCTGATTGCTCTATATTATGACAGTACAGGACTGCACTGTGCTCAAGTACTCTGCATTTTGCTATGGACGACAATACTGCGCCTTCAGTGCTCTTTCCATTGTTACAGGAAATGAGTCTTAGGAGTTTATTTATGAAAGCCAAATGTTAAGAGTTTTTTTATACCTCGATTGAACTTAAATGAACTTACAACTGGAATGGCATCTTATGGCAACTCAAATTAATCAAGTTTTCTGTGGAAAAAAACTCAAATCTCTTGAATTTTCGGGCAAAACTCTCCGAAAAATACACCATGCAGGCTATTAACATCTTCATATAGTTCAAGGGACCTCTGCCATTGACTCCTACCTGACCTCAAAAAGTTGCAGATGGTGTATTTTTGGATTTAAGCTATATCCAGGGTCGGGGTATAATAAATATTTCTTTACCCGAAAATGTGAGTTTTGACCAAAAAATCAACATCAAAAATCATATTGTTGTGGAAAACACAACTCGAACCTTAATAAATAACCCCCCGCCAATATCCCTTCAAATGCTACATTGTAATTGTGTAGTCATTCATTTATTGTTACTTTGAAAGTAATACAAATAATACATAGAACCTTGTAAATAAACAGATAACATAGACAGGACACCCATGGCCGATATTAGTTGAGCATTATGGGGGGCTGCTGCTCAAGGAATCATTTCCAAGCTATGTGAAAGGTACAATGGCAATAGTGGAAGCCACTATCAGCCTTGCTGACCTTTTGTTATAGCTGGACTGTGTTTTGTCCCCAGGCAACGGTTTGTTTCTGTTAAAAACTTAGCGGCTTGCAAGTTTTTGATACATTGGCAGAACTGAAAATGGCAGAGTGGTCTTCATACCATACCCTTCCCTGTACGAAGTTATGTATTTTATGCTGTATTATAAAAATGTGGGTGGATCGGTGATGGAGTTGAGTGATTTGATTTCAGTTTTTTTCTGATAAGCTCCAGGAAATGTGTTTTGGGACATTGGAAAAGTCTCTGATGATTTTATGAGCCTGCCTTTGGGACTGGGAGTGTTCCATGCTTGCTGAACCCAATTAAGAGTGTGAGGTTAGCAATTTCTCAGTGCTAGACTTTAAAGTAGACCATCAATTTTGACAAAGGGTTGATAGTGTCAATTTAAATAGATGATATGGGTCAAGAGAGTGTTTTCTGTCCAGGGGCCATTGTGTCTCTTTTTATTAAACATTCCGTATGTACTGTAAATGAAGCGTGAAAGATGTGTCAATGTTAGAGGGAACTACTGTAATTTGAGTTTGTTTGATGAAAGATTAGGTTCAATCTGCAACCTTTAGGTAAGGAGGAAGTAGTAAAGCTGGCCACACATAAGCCAACCATTGTTCAGTTGGACCAGACAGGACATTGGCACCTAGTTTGATTAGTTTCTTCTCATAAATGGAAATTCAACAGGCTTAATTTACTTACACTAGCTTTTTTTCTAATTCTATCTTTTTATGCCTGCCCTAGAATTATAAAGAGACAAAGATCCACAGAGCCTTTGGAATTTAAGGTACAGGTATGGGATACATTATTTGGAAACCCATTAACCAGAAAGCTATGAATGATGGCAAGGCCATTTTCCATAGACATTTTATCCAAATAATCCAAATTTTTAAAAAATGACTTCCTTTCTTTCTGTAATAATAAAAACAGTACCTTGGAATTGATCCAAAATAAGATTAATTAAGCCTTATTAGAAGCAAAACCAGCTAATTGGGTTTATTTAATGTTTACATTATTTTCTAGTAGACATAAGGTATGGAGATCCAAATGATGGCAAGATTGGTTATCCAGAATACTCCAGGTCACAATCATTTTGGATAACAGGTCTCATACCTGTGCCAGAAGGCATTTGAAAGATACAATTTTTAGAGGGAATGTCAGATGGAAGAGACAGAGGAAAAGTAGCATCTCATACTACTTTCCTGCACAGCAAATAAAGTGTAAAATAAACATGTTTTGGAAATTTTTACAGATTGGTACAGTTTTTCATATAATGAAAAATCAGCCCCTCAAGGCTAAAAGCTCTTGACTTGAAACTCTTCAGGAAAGATCCTTTTCTGGCGGCATAACCTTATCTACAACACATAGTCTGTTCATTTATATACTAATGCTTTCATTAAATCTATAAATCATTATATACACTGCTGGTGTTTTTTTAAATTGGGATATTCATATACAGATGAAAACCTTAGCAATAACTGTGGAGACCAGAACTTGTAATATCAATTTTCAGTCTTTAATAATAGTAAATGAAAAATGAGAAGTGACTAATGAATAAAGAGGCAAGGGAAATTATTGCTTTCAGTGTCTGCTAAATAACTGTTATTCCCTGTAAAATTATGTGTCCTTTCAAACCCTCTCTTCTTTGGCCTCTTGCTCAATTATGCTGCTTAATATGGTCCCAAGATATTTCATCCGAGCAGAGCAGTAGCAAGCTATGATATTCCTGAACACATAAAGTGATTCTAGAAATTTTAGTACCACAAACCTTGAAAACGCAGTTTCAAAATCTCACTAATTATTAATTATTATCATTATGCTTTATATAGCACCAACATACTCCCCAGCATTTTTGCAGAAATTATAGAGCTTATGTATTCATGGTAGAACTGGGTGCATAGTGCAAAAAAATGCAAGCAAATATGGTTTATCTGCTCTGCCATTAGCATCTGTGAACACAGGTCCTCATGAATATGGTGCTGCCTTTATCAATCCCCTATTCCCTGACATGCAGATTAGGGAGCCCCATAGCCTCCAGGGTGCAAAGGGTTGCCTTGTATCCATCAGTGCTGTGTTCTGCACTTGCACCATATTTTTCTAACAGGGCATGATGCAGAGCGCAGCAAGACCCCAGACACAGTGCTTTTTAAATGAGCACTAAGGGGCTCTGTTTTGGGCTCCATAGTACTCTAGCACTTAAGTCCAGAGTTTTCTTAAAGAATACCCTAACCAAAAGCTTTGACTAGTCATGCAATTGTGTGTTAATCCTTTAATTGATTCCCCCTCCTGAAGTTTGAAGAGCACAATGATTTTGAGGCAAATTTTTTCCATTTGGGCCAATTTAAGTCCTAATGGTTGTTAAGAAAGAAAAATTAAGTAGACTTTTGGGTTCTGTAATGCTTTAATGATGGTGTTACTTGGATAAGAATATCTTGTAATATGTTCCCAGCAGTAAACAGAAAAAGAAACAGACAATACAGGAGAGTGGGTCAGTAGGGTGTGTAGGAGAGAAAGCGAAAGACTGTAGGTGTGTGACATGACATACGTTGCTAGTAGGCTTCATATGACCGGGAAAAAGATGTGGGGGGGAAAAAACAAATAGAGTGTTTCTATTAGGGTGTGAGAGAAGAGTGAGACCAATTTTAACTTGGTATATGTAAGAGTCCAAAACAAATGGATTTTATATAACTGGGCACTTTATTTGTGAATTAGACACATTATATATTATATTCTCTATATAAATAAAACACATCCCAAAAAGTTACATTACATTACAGAGACTTCCTTCTGTTTACCATAATATCTGGCCTGTTGAATTAAAAGGTGCTTTAAGGCAAAGTAAATAATTATTATTTAACCTTCCTTCTGGTTACTATGCAATACAGACTTTTGAACTAGACCGTGCTTTTATGCAGGGCATTAAATATATCTCATGTTTGGAAGGTTCTTGTTTTTTTACTGTAGTTCATGTGTTCAAGTAATATTAGGGTAGATATTGTTGAGACTTGAGCCCTCAGATCGTATAATTCTTTATTAACTTAGAGGCCCATTTACCAAAATTTGTGTGGTTTTAGAGGTTTTAGAAACCATGAAAAAACAAATTTTCTCTAAAATCATGAACATCATGAAATTTATGAAAAGATTAGATAAAAAAGCATGAATGAAAAAAAAAAAATGAACAAGTCTCCGAAAAAAACTAAAACCACAAAGCAAAAAAGATTTTACAAGAGAAGGACAACTCCTGTTCACTTCTTTATGACCTCGGCAGCTTTTAGATGGTGTATTTTTGTACAGAAATGGAACCTGTTATCCATAATACTTGGAACCTGGGCTTTTCCGGTTAACAGATCTTTCCCAATTGGGAACTCCATACCTTAAGTCTACTAGAAAATCATGTAAACATTAAATAAACCCAATAGGTTGCTTTTGTTTCCAATAAGGATTAATTATATCTTAGTTGGGATCAAGTACAAGCTACTGTTTTATTATTACAGAGAAAAAGGTAATATTTTTTTTAAGTTTGGATAAAATGGAGTCTATGGAAGATGGCTTTTCTATAATTCTGAGCTTTCTAGATAGCAGGTTTTCGGATAACGGATTCCATACCTGTATTGGAATTTTTTGTTGTTTTTACACTTAAATAACAAAATCATGGATTTGAGTAATATGAGAAAAAAACTACGATTTGTAGCACACAATTTGGGGTAACGAAAAAATACGATTGTAAATTGGCCAATCAGAAGAAGAAAAAATTGTTCCTGATTGAAGGAAATTGGTCAGTCACTAGCTCAGACATAAAGATGACTTAACCCTCTTCTACCTGACACCAGCTCATAGGCCCATACCGTGAGTTTGCTGGAATATAGAAGATTCAGCCAACCAGATTCAGAAAAGTTATATACAAGTATGGGGTCATAATCTGGAAACCTTTTATCACGAAAAACTTTGTTCGCTTTAAACAAATTTTTCTTTTTGAATAATGTAATAATAAAACAGTACCTTGTATTTGATGTTTCCATATTGGTGGCAGAACAATTCTATTGGGTTTATTTAATGTTTTAATGTGTTTTAGCTGACTTAAGGTGGGTGTGTTTGTAAGACATAGTGCAAAACCAAATAATTTCAGCTTTTAAATACCAACTTCACTGTAGAACAAAGACTTGGAGTGTTGCAGCAGTGTGTTAATATGATCAGAATATCAACAAGCAAAATCTGTTGTTAATCTTTCTTTATGCAACCACATGTATGCTTGAGGTTATAACATTGCTTTTCAAAGGGTAACATTGAAGGAAATTGTCCTGTTTTACAGCTGTCATACACAGCACGCTACAAAAAGACTGAGAACTGTAAATGGGAGGCATATGTTATACAAGAATAATTAGACATGTTTTGAAACTGGATTATTTTACTGCATAGATGATGGACAGCCCACTGTCTTTTATAACGTGAGCATATACAGGCGGATCTGTGTCTTGGCTCAATGACCACTATCAATTGTTGCCAGAATGATGGAATCGAATTGTGCATTTACACACACCACCTACTCATTGATCAAAAAGATTTACCAGCTAGCTGAATCCTAGCATTTCAGTGGGAAGCTGACTCATCTCTAGGTGAACACACAAGCAGATGTCAAGGCAGTTCCACTGAAAATGTAGTTTGGTCCAGAACAAACTTCAGAATCCATGCAGGAAACTCATTTTCCAGATATTAAAGGGATACTGTCATGGTAAAAATTTTTTTTTTCAAAATGAATCAGTTAATAGTGCTGCTCCAGCAGAATTCTTAACTGAAATCCATTTCTCAAAAGAGCAAACTGATTTTTTATATTAAATTTTGAAATGTGACATGGGGCTAGACATATTGTCAATTTCCCAGCTGCCCCAAGTCATGTGACTTGTGCTCTGATAAACTTCAATCACTCTTTACTGCTGTACTGCAAGTTGGAGTGATATCACCCCCCTCCCTTTTCCTCCCCAGCAGCCAAACAAAAGAACAAGAGAATGTAACCAGATAACAGCTCCCTAACACAACATAACAGCTGCCTGGTAGATCTAAGAACAGCACTCAATAGTAAAATCCCATGTCCCACTGAGACACATTCAGTTACATTGAGCAGGAAAAACAGCAGCCTGCCAGAAAGCATTTTCTCAACTAAAGTGCAGGCACAAGACTGGGGGCAGCTGGGAAATTGACAAAATATCTAGCCCCATGTCAGATTTCAAAATTGAATATAAAAAAATCTGTTCGCTGTTTTGAGAAATGGATTTCAGTGCTGGAGCAGCACTATTAATGGATTCATTTTGAAATAAAATGTTTTTTCCCATGACAGTATCCCTTTAAGGCCAAGGGGAGATGGATTGTTGCCTTTGCTCCGCTCAGCCTGTGTATTTTTTTCAGGCTGAAAGAACCGGATCTGCTCCATGTTCCAGCTCCATATAAATGAATCACTTCCGCTTGCGGGCGGGCACACACAGTGAAGTGGAGTGGAGGTCGGCCTAAAAATGTTTGCTTTTACGTATTTGGGCCAACCTCTGCCACTTGTGACTGCACTCAAGCAAATCTTATTCATATCAGTGGAGATGGGGCACAGGGTGGATCCACCTCTCTCAGGCTGAAAAAGTATGCAGGCTAAAACTGAGCCAATATTCTGTCTGCCCTTGGCCTAACAGCAGCAACAAGTTCTTCTAAATATAAACTAGAAACTGAAAAACACCAACGGTTCCCAGCAAATTTGAACTCCTCAATTCTTCAGTTACAAACATATGGCCTATAATTGCTCTGCAATAGAGAACAAAAGACAAAAATGTGGACATATGGGAAGAATGTAAAACCACAGTCACCACAGCACCTGAAAAGAAAAGAGAGCAAATACAATGGAGAAAAGATAAGAATGAATGAATGATACAAGAATGATACAATCTCCACCCACTCCCTATATCTAATGTTTCTTTGAATTTTTTTGCAAAAACGAATTAAAGTGAAAAAAGTGCAGTTTAAGGTGGCCATAGACGTAGCAATTACGATCTTTCTTGGAAAAGATCTTTCCAACGAAAATTGTTTGTTTCAATACACATGTGTAGAGCCAAATCGTTAGATATACAGGTAGAAACAATAGAATTCTACCTGTATCTGACGATTCAACACTAACAATGGCCGATATATGGGTACATTCAAAATTTTCTGTCCAGCCCGATTGAAGAGCGACCGATATTCAAGTCTTCTGCCAATAACTGTTGGCTGTTTTCCCACCATACACCCACAGTATATCGTATGAAAATTAATTTTGTACGATATTATCTGTGCGTCTATGGCCACCTTTAATCCTACTTCTGTAGCAGATGATGTATTCAAGAAACTCCTCAGGGGTTCTACAGTTCTTAATGTAATGATTGCGTGCTCTGCATAGTAGTATCTATGCTGTAAATGTTTGGTTTATCTTCATTTCTTGGAATAATTGATAAAACGAACTGGAAGACAGATGACACTATTTACATGATTGCAAGTTATATGATTCTTAGACATAATAATTATAACATAATTTAAATGATACTTGAAACACTACAACAAATCTAGGATGATGTATGTAAATACTTTTGTTTTCTCAGAAATGTTATGGTTATTGTATTTTTTACAGTTATAAAGAAATTCTTCTAAAACAGAGTTTTTGGCTTGAGGAACTGGATCATTTTTATGATGACTGCACTCATAATAACCCCAACTGTTTTTTTCTTATTTTTGTTTGTTGTGAAATATCCATAAATTATTGTACCTCTTACTTTTCCAGTGCTTCTCTCTCTAAATGAGGTTGTAGTACAAGTATAGGATCTATTACAGGTATAGAACCTGTTATGCAGAATGCTTGGGACCTGGGGGTTTTCTGGATAAAAGGTTTTTCTGTAATTTGGTTCTTCATGCCTTAAATCTACTAAAAATACAATACAAGGTACTGTTTTATTATTACAGAGAAAAAGGAAATCATTTTTAAAAATTGTAATTCTTTGATTAAAATGCAAGTCTATGGGAGATATCCTTCCCGGAATTCTGAGCTTTTCCGAACTTGTATCCAGATTGCTTGGGACCTGGCGTTTTCCGGATAAAGGATCCTTCCATAATTTGGATCCTTATACCTTAAGTCTGCTGTAAATCATTTAAACATTAATTAAACACAATGGATTATTTTGCCACCAGTATGGATCCCTACAGCTTAGTTATCAAATATATAAGGTACTGTTTTTTATTATAGAGAAAAAGTAAATCATTTTTAAAAAGTAAAACAAATTGCTTAAAATGTACTCTATGGGAGGTGGCCTTCCTGTAATTCTGATGTTTTCCGCATAACAGGCTTCCAGATCCCATACATATACATAACACTTTTTATCAGGGGCTTCATAATCCTAGGTGGCCAGCTTCCAGTTCAAGTATCCGTTATTCACGGAAGGCTGCAGGACCAGACAATATCCCTGGCAGAGTGCTAAGAGAATGTGCAGATCAGCTGGCAAATGTTTTCACTGACATCTTTAACATTTCCCTGATCACCTCCACTGTCCCAAAGTGCTTCAGAACCACCACCACCGTGCCAAAGAAGTCATCAGTGTCCTGCCTCAATGACTACCGTCCTGTGGCACTCACCCCCATCATCATGAAGTGTTTTGAAAAGTTTCTCAAGAAACACATCAAAACCCTGCTGCCACTAGCACTGGACCCCCTACAGTTCGCATACCATCAAAATCGCTCAACAGACGATGCAATAGCCACCACCCTCCATCTGGCCCTCTCTCATCTGGACAAAATATACACCTACGTTCGAATGCTGTTCATAGACTTCAGTTCAGCATTCAACACTATCATTCCTCAGCATCTGATAGAAAGCTGAGCCTGCTTGGACTGAACACCTCCATCTGCAGTTGGATTCTGGACTTCCTGGCCGACAGACCTCAGTCAGTCAGGATTGGAAACATCATCTCCAGAACCACCACACTGAGCACCGGAGCCCCTCAAGGCTGTGTGCTTAGTCCTCTACTGTTCACTCTGCTGACTGTGCAGCCACGCACCACACAAATCACATCATAAAGTTCGCTGATGACACGACCGTGGTGGGTCTCATCAGCAATAATGACGAGTCACCATACAGAGAGGAGGTGCAGCGGTGAACAGACTGGTGCAGAGCCAACAACCTGTTGCTCAATGTAGAAAAAACAAAGGAGATGGTTGTTGACTTTAGGAAGACTAGGAGTGACCACCTGCCACTGTACATCGACGGCTCTAATGTGGAGATCGTCAAAAGCACCAAATTCCTTGGTGTCCACCTGACGGAGAACCTCTCCTGGTCCCATAACACCAGCTACTTAGCCAAGAAAGCCCAACAGCGCCTCTACTTCCTGCACAAGCTGAGGAAATCCCATCTCCCACCATCCATACTCAAAACCTTCTACATAGGGACTATCGAGAGCATCCTGAGCAGCTATATCACAGTCTGGGCTGGGAACTGCACTGTCATGGAGTGCAAGACCCTTCAGAGGATAGTGAAGACAGCAGAGAAGATCATAGGTGCCTCTCTTTACACCACTAGCTGAATCTGTAAAGCCACCAGCATTGTGGCTGATCCAACACACCCCTCACACTCACTGTTCACACTCCTGCCATCTGGAAAAAAGTACCGAAGCATTAGGGCCCTCACTACCAGACTGTGTAACAGTTTCTTCCCCCAAGCCATATGGCTCCTGAATACTCAAGGACCGGACAGATCTCTCTCACACACACACACACACACTCCATCTGACCTTACTATATACCACAACGTTACACAGCCACTGTACACCATTGTACAAACAAATAGCCATTGGATACAATTGTTCTCTATGAGCACATCTGCACTTTATCATGTTCTTTATCATGTTCTTACTACTATCATATCACAATAATTAAAATTTTTAAAAATAATTTCATTTTTATTTGTCATAATAAAACAGGAGGTTGTACTGGATCCTTACTAAAATATAATCAATCCTTGGGTTTAATTGACGTTTAAATAATTTTTTAGTAGACTTACGGTAGGAGGATCAAAATGATAAAAAGACCTGTTATCTGGAAAACCCCAAGTTCTTACCATTCTGGATAACAGGCCCCATACCTTTACTTGCATTTCGGGTGAATCTTTGGAGAAGACGCCAGTGACTGCTTCGTACCCATCGATACACTTCACCAGGTGAAAATTCGCTCAGACAACGCTAATTCACTAAAATGCAGAGTTTCATAGTGGGCGCCGAATGCCGGTGACTTTTCACTAGCATTACTCAGCCAATGCTAGCAATTCAAAGCGAAGATGCTCTAACGTTCATTTCTGCCTAGCGCAAATTTGTTAGAGTTCTGGTGCTCAGGTTAATTTGCATACGGCGGGAAATTATATGTTGAATGGACGTCTTTATGTTATATGTTGCAGCAAATCCATTACATTTACACTGTTAAAGGGCCAGTAACATAAAAAAAAATTTAAAAAATTTGAGATTAATTTTGATTCAGAAAAACATATTGCACAGTTCATCATGTGAAAACTCTATTGAAGTCTATGGGGAAAAACTGGAACTGAATTAGGAGAAAGCTTTTATCTCCTCAAATTGAATCTCATCCATGACTTTTCAAGTGATAAACCATGAGACAACTTTTTCTCACTGAACTGAATCTGGCCCAATGTGTGGTATTATCATGAAAATCCTTATCAGCATATTCAACCATCTATGGGATATCACCAATACCCTTGTTTTGTTTCATGGGTTATTGTATTGATGGCTTTGCCACAGGGCACCAATCCCAGTATAAACTTAGGTGGAGCTGAGTATAACTTGTTCTTCCTTCTAGAACAATTCCACATAGAATTTAGAATTTCTAGTTCACAGGGTTTCTCCATGCTGACTTGATTGGTCCTAGTGAACAAATTGGTGTTGTTCTCTCCCTTTCCATTATATACGCTATGGGTCACATGACCCTGTGAGCCTCATGGAAAGACACTAGTGGGTCTCCTCTAAGATCTTCTACTAGTTGTTCCCCAGAGAAACACCTATCCTTCTAGTTCCTATTTACAAATAGTTTCTCTACACATACAGTAAACACCCCTAACAAACACATAATACTGAGGCAGTTTATTTTTTTGGTTAACATTCACATTTTCGAGATTTATTATACCCCGACCCTGAAAAAAGCTCAAATCCAAAGATACACCATCTAAAACCTGTCGAGGTCATGTAGGAGTCAATGGCAGAGGTTCCTTGAACCATTTGAACATGTTAATAGCCTTCATGGTGTTAGAGTTTTTTTCTGTGGATTTTGCTGGAAAACTTGATCAATTCGAGAGATCCGAGTTTTTGGGTTGTTAAGCCTGAACTCACTGAATCGAGTTTTTCCCCATTCAAGTTTATTTTTAAATTAGAAACCATTTCAGTTTTTCGAGTTCAGTCGAGTTCATTCAAGGTTTACAAGACTCTAAAACTCGACTTTTGCTAAATAATCCCCTTATTGTCAGAAATGGAAGAACATAAAAGTGTAGGATTGCTTGGATCATTTCTTTGTCTTTTACTATATATTGCTCATATTTCTTATATTGTAATCAGTTTTGTGACCTGAAACATGGGGGCAAAATGACTAAAAGATGAAGTGGCCATCGCTATCGATAATTCACCATAAAGACAATCTGCTGGGACTTCACCAATTTACGAACAGGCGTAAAGGACAATTCGCTAGCAAAAGAGTACATTGCTAACGAAGTTTCGAACCCTTTCGCCAGGTGAACGATCGTTACTCCACTAATTCACTAAAGTGCAAATTTTCCAGTACGTTACCCCTTTCACCAGAGTTTCCTTTGCAAGGTTATACCTGGCGAACTGATAAGTTGAAGCTACATCCTCATCAATCTTATGTCAGTGACATCATATGCTGTATGCTGAAAAGTCATAAAAAAGACAAAACGCTAAAGTGGGATTGTGTTTAAAAATTGTAACTGTTAATTTTTTTTTTTTTAAAAAAGGCGAAACTTCGCCCTTTAGTAAATTTCCCCATAGAATCATTCCAGTTTGTAAGTGCAGCAGACAGAAATCAGCCTTTTACTGATCTTACACAGTGAGCGGAAACTATCTGTAGGTAGGTTTCTTTTCTATTTCCTTATATTCTATGAATACAAGCACTGAGGATTTCGTCATACCATTCATTTGTTATTACATTGCCTAAAGGCTATGAATGTGTTTTCTTTGGCATTTGCTAAACGTGTGTAAGAGGATTTTCTGCCTATACAGTAACAGGAAGAGATAAAATATATAACCAGTGTCATGTGTATCCCTGTATTACTTCAATGGACTCCTAAAGAGTAAAATATTATCATGCTCAGTCTACTGACAGTCTGATAAACTTTGTGAACTTAGAAATGTGTTCCTGCCGCCTATGTAATAAAGTTTGCAGTGATTCACATATGTATCGGTCGGGATAAGGTCTTAGTGACAGCATCTGGCTTTGATATATCCAATGGTTATCTGATTTGATTGGCATCTGTATTCACCTAATACTGTAAAAAAAACCTTGGTGCAGATGAAGCGCCGTAGCCAAGCCTATTTAAGAATACAAAAGTAGAAAGGTGTTAAGACATTCCATTATCACTAAATATGCTATTACTTAAAGGGCGTTATTTATTAAGGCGCAATTTTTTGTGGCATCCATTTTGATACCAAAGAGTTGCGGTAAAAAAAAAAGAAGCAATTTTTTCGCGATTTATTAAGTCTGAATCCAAAAATACTCCCATCGAAAACCTGCCGAATGAATGTAAACGTCGATGGCAGATGTCGCCTAAACCATTTGAAGATGTTTTAACCTTCACAAGATGTTGAGTTTTTCGGGGTTTGATGCTTGTTTTTTAAGCAAAAACTAGAATTTTTCATGGTTTTTCAGGCATCAAAATCGAAAATTCCGGCTTTTTCACATGACAATCCGAAAAAGTTGTCGTTTTTTCCCAATACAAGGTTTTTTTTATTGATAAATGAGGGCAAATCATGGATTTTAGTTTGATCAGACTTTTAGTTAAAAAAAAAAAACAGAAAAATTCGGATTTTGATAAATAACCTCCAAAATGTATGAAGTGCTGATTGTTACCTAATTGTCAAAAAGACTAAAGCTCGATGCTGCCGTTATATTTTATCAGTCATGCAGATAAACCGTGCTTTGCCTCCCCTTTGTTTCTTGTTCCGTGCATCAGGAAGCAAAGCTCTGCAGAGCCATGGATTCTGTTCAAGGGGAGAAAATGATGTCACTAATTCATTCCCTAGACTTGGCAAATCTCCATGTTGCTGTGCATTTCTTTTTTCTTTTCCACTGCAAATGGTTCCTGAGACTAAACATGTCAGACTTTCGGCCCTTATTTGTCAAATACACCTGTAGTTTTAAGTCTGTGGATGCCGATCAGCTTTGCGTGTTACCTTTGCTAAGAGATGTGTCAATGAGAACACGCCACGCACCTGAATCAACTGAATTTGTTTTATTAAAGGGGAAGTATAGCTCATAAAAAGCACCCTGCACTTTTACTTTGGGGTTCTAAATTGCCGTAGGTCTGATGAGCACTAAAAGCAGCACAACAGTGTTTATGGGGTTTTTTTAGCCAATGTGGTCTGTTGACATTAAAAATCTGTAGTGATGAGCAAATCTATCCAGTTTCTCTTCTCCAAAAAAATTGCGAAACGGGCGACTTTTTTGTCCTAATGCATTAAAGTCAATGGGCGTTTTTTCTTATGGTGACTTTTTTCTCCAAATGGATTAAAGTCAATGGCCATTATTTCTTATGGTGACTTTTTTTCTCAAAATGCGTTAAAGTCACTGGGTGTGTTTTTTTGGCGACATTTTTTTCTCCTAATGCATTAAAGTCAATGGGGCAAATTTAGTAAAGGGTGAAGTGACTAACACTGGCAAAAATGTAATTTCGGGCTCTGGCGTAAATTCGCTAGTGAAGGAGATAGACTCTAGCGCTACTTCGCACTCTAACACCAGGCAAATTATTTTCTGGCGAATGGACGTAACTACGCAAATTCACTAAGATGCTGATTTTACTGAACGTTACCTCTTGCATCAGACTTGCTTTCGCCACCTCAGACCAGGCGAAGTGCAATAGAGTAGAAAGGAGTTCCTCAAAAAAGTCTCAAAAAACGCTGGCAACTTTTCAGTTTTTCAGGGTGATAGGCTGTAAAAGATCGTAATTTTTATAGGGTACCCGGCTTCTGCCAACATTTCCTAACATATGGCACATAAACTATACACTGGGCTCATGTGTAGGGCAATATAACAACTCTATTTTATTTTATTAAGGTTCCCTGGGCTTGTGTTGTGTAATGTATTTGCTGCAACATATACGTCCATTGAAATGTAACTTCCCGCCATATGCTAATTAGCCAACGCTAGCACAACTTTGCTTTGTTTGCCGAATTAACGCTAGTGAAACTTCGCCATCGTTCGGCGCCCTGGACGCAACTTCGCATTTTTGTGAATTAGCATTGTCCTGACGAATTTTCATCTGTAGAAGTGTGGCGATGTGAGCAAAGCCGTCGCTGGCAAATTTCTGCAGGTTACTGAATTTGCCCCAATGGCCCTTATTTCTTATGGCGACCTTTTTCTCCAAATGCATCAAATTCAATGTTTTTTTTCTTATGGGGGTTTTTTACATGGCAAATTTTCACCACAGTTGGCTGGCGAATAAATTCATTCATTACTAATAATCTGCACTGTACTTATGAGAAATCATCTCAGACAAGAGTTAATAGAAAAAGATTGCAAAACAACATGCTCCTCATCCTCAGTATTTACAGGATATTCATATCCACATGTATCTACTTTGCAACTGGTCCTTAGGAATCTTCCTTTTCTCCATTCAAGGCATTAATGTGAGAAAGGGTCAGCAAACACTGACACAATCATTCTTCTAATGCTATTGTTTGCAACCCTATGAAATTGCAAAGAACCCAAACGCCAGGGTAGTTTGAGAAATGTTCTGAAGCAAAACATTTAATTTGCTGTTGAAAAGGTCACTGCAGAATAATATATAAATACTGAACAAGAAAGTTTTCTCACTGCAGATTTTTTGTAACAAGGCATAACCCTAATGTTTGTTTATATATAGTAGGGGTCATTTACATTGAAAATCTGGCACAAGGAGCAGAGTGCAGTGTCAGGAGGTACAGACGAGCCCTGTCCTTACCACCTGCTATAGGGCATGGGGCAACTAATGGGATCTGTTATGGCCTGCACCTCCTGCTGCTCCCAGGCGCATATGAATAACACCCAAGTAAGGGACGGATACAGCACAGGATAGAGGCTGCTTCTGTGCCCCTCCTCATCTGCCCTAATTCAGGCGCTGCTGTATTCAAGGGGCTAGCTGGAGGTATCTTTGCTCTGAAAGGAACCTGCAGAAATTCTGCAAGAGCTGAATGTTAAAGGGAGGGTTTACCTTTAAGTTAACTTTTAGGGGCAGATTTACTAAGCTCAAGTGAATTTTCAAAGTTAAAAAAGTTCAAATTTCGAAGTAAATTTTGGGTACTTCGACCATCGAATAGGCTATATTCGACCATTTGAACGATTCGAAGTAAAAGTCGTTCGAATATTCGACCATTCGATAATCGAAGTACTGTTTCTTTAAGAAAAACTTTGACTTCATACTTCGCCAAATTAAAGCTACTGAAGTGCAATGTTAGCCTATGGGGACTTTCCAGATCACTTTTGTTTGGTCAAATAAAAATCCTTCGATCGATCGCTGAAAATCGTTCGATTCAAACAATTTCTATTAGATCGTTCAAACGCTAAATTCGGTGAAAAATCCTTTGACTTCGATATTCAAAGTCGAAGGATTTCAATTCGAGGGTCGAATTGCGAGGTTTTTTTTTAAAATAATTGGATCAGGTGTAGGTAAATGGCCCTCTTTTTGTCCTTATAGTGTTAGGTTCTTCCAACAGAGTATGGGAGCCGCCACTTCTCCTTGTCTTCATAAATTAAATCACAACTCTGGAGAGCCAGTATCATCAGTTAAGTGATATTTTTATTTGTTTTTTTTTACTTTGAAATTCTACCCTTAGTAAATCTGCCCCTTAGTATTTTATAGAATATCTAATTCTTAGCAACTTTTCAATTGGCCTTAATTTTTTCTTTATTTTATAGTTTTTGAAATATTTGCCTTCATCTTCTGACTCTTTCCAGCTTTCAAACAGAGGTCACTGAACCTATCTATAAATAGATGCTCTGTAAGGCTACGAATTTAAAGGTTTTGCTACTTTTTATTACTCATCTTTCTATTGAGGCCCTCTTCTATTCATATTCCAGTCTCTTATTCAAATCAACGCATGGTTGCTAGGGTAATTTGGATCCTAACAACGGATTGCTGAAACTGCAAACTGAGGGAACTGCTGAATACAAAGCTAAATATCTCAAAAACCACAAAAGCATTTTGCAAACTGCTTTCTGCTTAGTAAATTGCACCTAATATCTTTAACTTTAGAGCCTTTAGAGATTTGACAGTGGCTTATATGATGTGCCCTTCCGTGTCCTAACATGTAATAACTGGACATGTTAATAGTCATTCCTATTAACTTTTCTTGTAAAGTGTCCCTTATTTTCAGTGATGGGGAGGCATGTGGCTAAACATACACTTCCTTCAGTCACTCTGTTAGCAGCCAGCTTACTGCTTGTTCTGGGAAGCTTCATGTTTCCATGAGATAAATCACAACCCTCTTCCAAGATCCAGTGCCAAAATGAGATATGGAACAGATAAGATGTGAGTGCACACACCAACTTGTATTTAAGCATTTAAGTGCCTTGGCACTGATCTTTCGTTTTAATTTTTAAAAAATGTTAAGTCTTCTGTTAAATCAACTTTACGTCCTTGTTACCCTATTACTGTATATTACCTACTAGTTAGCATAATTCTCTTACATGTCAGGGTTATCTGGCTATTTCATTCCCTGTAAATATAATAATTTATAGAAAACTCCAGATGGGAATACCATGATTTATCCCCCAAAGTATTATTTCTCCAGCAGAATTTTTATAGTGTTGTTTTCATTTTGGTTGATCCAGAGAACATCATATCAAAAGTGGCCTGATTTTCCCTGCCCCACAAACAGCCAATTGTGGACTTCCCTAATACAAAAATTGATTCTATAGTTATATCATTACTAAAGCTAGCTATACATGCCCAGACGTGAATGGACACCTGAATTAATTTTGACCATTCAAATAAGGATTGGATAGGTACCTGCCAGTGTTCAACTGCAGCTCTCCTTTATTGATCAGTGTCACTGCAGAGAATTCCTCTGCCTGGGAATTGAGTAATTTCACTATATCAATCAAATAGCAAATAACTATGATATTTTTGGGTTTGACCAAACCATACTGGGATGCTATTGGATCAAAGGTCATTTGATGTGCAGGTGTTAGCCCAAACTATTGGAACAATGGGAAGGTGGCCTTACATGACCATTCCACCACATCCATCAATTGGCAGACCAGTTGGTTGGATACTGGAGAGTAAGGCCACATACTACCATTACAAAAAGCTAATTGCTTGTGTGTTTCTTTATCTCAGACCATGCAAAATGCCGGTACCGGGAGATAGTGGAGACATATTTCCATCATAATGATACACTTTATATGTGACAGGGTTTACGTACAATTTATCATACTCTGGCCCTTTAAGATCTCAAATCCGGCTATTCAATACCTTGAACCTGCTGAATTGCTGTTTTAGCCTATGGTAAAACTCAAAAAAAAAATTAGTTTTGAATTCGATTCGAATTTGCGGGTCAGTTGTATTCACCCGAGTTTATAAAATTAGATTTTTTTTTTTTTAATAAATTGCAATTGGTCGAATTTCGAGTTAATGGGAGTTTATGGGAGTTTTAAATAATTAAAATAATAATTTAAATAATGAAATTCGACCCTTGATAAATCTGCCCCTAAAAGTAAGCCCACAGAGACTCCATGTTTGCCAATGAACATATAATGTGTTCTATGCCCATTTTGAGGTTAGTCAGGTGAATCGTATTGGGATTTAATGGGGATTACTGTCTGTTAATAAACAGGCCCAGATTTGTGGCGAGGCCACAAAGGCCCGGGCCTAGGGCGGCACAGATAAAGGGGTGGCATGCTGCCCAGCCGCAGTGGGGGTACTCTGAGTTTTAGGAGAGCTTGTCCCTGTATTTACAGATCCTCTGCAAGTGATCGCACTTGCGCAACATCCAGAAAGAGCAGGGAACAGTAGAAGATGCCTGCCTGTACGTCCCCCCCCCCTGCATGCACGCGATCCTGAGGGAGGGACATGGCCACAGGTGCAGGCACGGGGGGCAGAGGATGATTCCGGCCTCAGGGCACCCGCATGCAAAATCTGGCCCTGTTAATAAAGGGTATGAAACCCATTACTATAGCAGAGCATGATGTCCGTAGGGCACTGCAAAGGATTAACATCAGGAAAGTGCCGGGGCAGATGGTATTTCCGGGCATTTGTTCTGCTGATCAGCTGACTAGAGTTTTTACATCATCTTCAATGAGTCTTTAGCTCAATCTGTGGTCCCTAATTGTTTTAAAATATATTATTGCCCCAAATGCAAAGAATAATAAGTCTTTAGGCTTAAATGATTACCGGCCTGTTGCATTAACATCAGTGGTTATGAAAGTGTTTGAAAGTCTTATTAAGAATGTTATTACATCTGTCATCCCTAGTAATGTTGACCCACTGCAATTTGCTTCACTCAAATAGATCAACAGAGGATTCTATTTATTATATTTTACATTCTACTCTCAACCATGTGGACAAGAAACTTGGAAATTATGTTTGGCTACTATTTATTGATTATAGTTCAGCCTTGAACACAATAATTCCTTATAGATTGTTCACTAAATTGATAGATCGGGGACTAAATTGTGTGCCTGGTTTTTTAATTTTTTTAATGGGAAGATCAAAGGTGGTGAGAGTTGGTAGTTGTGTTTCTAATACTATCATACTAAATACAGGTGCTCCACAAAGAAAGAGGTGTACTTAGTCCTTTGGTCTATACTCTCTACTATACCCATGATTGTGTGGCCATATCCAACTCTAACTCCATTGTAACATTTGCTCATGACACAGTAGTGCTGGGCTTCATGTCCAATAATGATGAGTCAGCTTATAAGGCGGAGGTGGAATATCTAGTATTATGGTGTCAAGAGAATTGTCTTCATTTGAAGGTCAGCAAAACTAAGGAGTTGGTGGTGGACTTTAGTAGGAAACAGCAGAGGTCTTACTCCACACTTGCTATTGGTGGGGCTGCAGTAGAGAGGGTAAGTAGTTTAAAATATTTAGGGGCCCAAATTTCTGAGGAACTGACATGTTCTGAACACATTCAAGCACAGTCTAAGAAGGCCAGGCACCATCTCTTTTATTGTAGAAAATTGCGGAAATTTCGGCAGAAATGTTAAAGACTTTTTATATTGGTGCCGTGGAGAGTGTTCTGACACAGAATATCATCTCATGGTTTGGGAATTATGAAGTACAAGATCGTAATGATTTACAACGGGTGATACGTGTGGCGGAAGGTTGCACTCGGTTTAACATCATTACAAGATATTATGTAGATTTAGAGCATTCAGAATTATTAAATATAGAACTCATCCTTGTAAGTATCTGTTTGACTTATTAAAATCAGGAAACCTTTTAGCTTTAAGGTCAGAACAGAGAGGTTGAGAAAAAGTTTTTATCCTCAGGCTATTAAGCTTCCTTAATCATGATATGCCACCACGGTTTTTTTTTTTTTTTTTTAATTATTTTGAAATTTTTTTGATTTGATATTTCTTTTTTGGATATTTTAGATGTTGTTACCTTCTGGTTGCTGGGAATTAAAATTGGTACATTGCACTTTACTACGTATTGTTTACAGTGCACTCAAATTTATGGATATTCTTAGGGGCAGATTTATCAAGGGTGGAATTTCGAAGTGGAAAATACTTTGAAATCCGACCATCGAATAGAATCCAACGACATTCGAAGTCGGAGGATTTTATTCATCGTACGATTGTAGTACGATCGTACTTCGCATTGTACAATTCGAACGATTTTATCTTACGATCGTACGATTTTCCTTCGAAGACAAAAAACTTTCAAAAAAATTGCTCTGGAAAGTCCCCATAGGCTAACATAGCTATCTGGCAGGTTTAAGTTGGCGAAGTATTGAAGTCAAAGTTTTTTTAAAGAGACAGTAGTTCGATTATCGAATGGTCGAATTGTCGAACGATTTTTACTTCAAATCAAAGTCGTAGTATCCTATTCGATGGTCGAAGTATTCAAAAAATTACTTCGAATTTCTAATTTTATTACTTTGAAAATTCCCTCTAATTCACTTCCACTCTTGCTAAATCTGCCATTAAGTGTTCACACTAGGAAATTTAGTATGTATTTTCATATTTAAGCATAATGCAGCTGTGTTTTTGAAAAATATGGTACAGCATTTTATTTATTATATATTTAGTATGTATTGTTTGATGCATTGCACTGTCATTGTTTTTTGTATTTTTTTTATGCACAAGTATATTGTTATTTAAAAAATTACACCGTTTTGGAATGATCAGGTTACATTTCACTACAGGTTGTACTGTGAAAAATAAAGGAATTTTTCTATAAAAACTAATGATACTAATAATAAAAGGTGACAGTGCAGATACATATACTCTGTTTAGATGTCAGTTATTATGTTATTTGAGTAAAAGTAGATTTCATGTTGTTTGTTATGTAATGTCATTGTTGTGAATGTTGTGCCTTTTTTTATTGTATTTTTGGAGTGTGAGGCGATATAATTCACTTTTGGCAGTTCCCATCTGGAGGTGCGTTTCCCTATGACCCCATGGTCCAGCACAGCATGGCAACTGGGTGGTCACTTTTTGATATTTTATATTTACTGCCACATCTGCTTGCCATGTTATGTCCAGAAAAAATATATTTGCAAAGTAATGAATTCTGGTAGATTAATCTCCATTATTTTGAGTCTGGTGTGGCAGCATTTTCCCCATAGATGGATGGATTGTATAAATGGTGTCATTGCCATACTTCCTTTCAGTAGGCTGTATATGCCCTTGGGGTGCATGATCAGCATTTGTTTTATATTTATTTTATTATTGTAGCTTTGTGGGTTCGTATCTTAGGATCAAGTACATGGTACTTTATTATTAGAGAGGAAAAAATAAATATTTTTTTAACATTTAAATTGTTTGGTTTAAATGCAGTCTATGGGAGATGGCCTTCCCATAATTCAGAGCCTTTTGGATAATGGGTTTCCGAATAATGGATTCCATATTGTTTAAAACGTTCTTTGCAAAAGTCAGTCTACTTACACCTACCTTTGCCCATCCTTTAATGTTTATAATTATATTGTATTTTACAGTTGCATTAATAACTGGAATGAAAAGCACAGGAGCAAGTATTTATGATGCAATGTATAAAGGCCATTGCTCACTCAGAAAAATGTACTGGCCTTTAAAAGCTAAGTAGCCTAACATGATCATACCAGATGCTATGGGGCAAATTCACTAAGCGCCGAAGCGCCGAACGCTAGCGTTAATTCGCTAGCGTTTGGCATTTTCGTTACTGCACAAATTCACTAACGAACGCTAGCGTAGTTTCGCTAGTGTTACTTCGCACCTTTACGCCTGGCGAAGTTTCGCTAGCGACGTAACTACGCAAATTCACTAATGCGCGCAGTGTACTGAACGCTACCTTTTACGCTTGACTTCCTTCACCACCTCAGACCAGGCGAAGCGCAATAGAGTAGATAGGGATTTCTTCTAAAAAAGTCAAATTTTTTTCTAAGTCCCAAAAAACGCTGGCGTGTTTTCTACATTATGGGTGATAGGCTGAAAAAGATCGAAAAATTTTTTGGGGCTCCCCTCCTTCCCCCTACATTTCCTGACTCATGGCAACTTACCTAGACAGTGGGCACATGTGTAGGGCAAAATAAACATTTTATTTGATGTTTTGAAGGTTTTCTAGCCATTTGTAGTGCTGATACATATTCCTCTATTGAAATTTGAATTTGGCGCCGTATGCAAATTAGCCTTCGCTAGCGTAACTTCGCTTCACTTAGCGAATCAACGCTAGCGCAACTTCGCAATCTTACGCTACCCCTGTGCGCAACGTCGGATTTTAATGAATTTGCGGAGCGCTGGCGAAACTACGCCTGGCGAAGTGCGGCGAAGTTGCGCCTGGCGAAACTACGAATGTTAGTGAATTTGCCCCTAAGTGAGGATGAAGCTCATCAGCGAGCCTCCATGCCACATAAAATTTAGGTATTGGAATACAAAGGATAGATGTTAGACCAGATAACACAAATAATAGCTTTGCAGTATCAGCCATTAAGCCATGTATCCAAAATTAACTAGGACAGCAAGTATGAGGCAGATTTTGCAATAGCCATTTCATTTCTGAACAAAATTTCAGTTTTGCAAATATTTATTTAAAAAATAACAAAAGAGTTGGTCACAATTATATTAAGTTGTGATCAAAAAAATGACAAATGATATGTTTCATTCATTCTAAAGCAAGCTTAGCTTGGCATTAATTTCACTGAAAATAAACTTGATTATCAACTCACTTGAATGCTAAGGGAACACATTCTGTGACATCTTGGCAGGTTTTAGGTGGCGTCATTTGATTTTCAGTTTTTGCTTTCTTTTTTTATATCAACGTCTAACAAAATCACTAAACAAATAACTTTTGCCCAAAAGTTTCTGAATTGCAGCAAAATTTATGACCATAATTGTTCATAAATCCGCCTCCAAGTGTTTGCCCAAAACCTAAATTACCTTTAATTTGCTTTTACTTTAGTAAGTAGAGGTGCTCTAGGCTCCTCTGGGGGTTGCATTTCAAGAGCCGCTGCCCTAAGGAAACATATTAGCAAGAAATATTTAATAGAATGGATATAAACCTTACAGGGAGAGCAACCTAAAACATGTTTGAACTTAGTAGAGGCCAAAAGCAATCCAACAGTAGGAGAAACTAAAAATGTAACAGTTCTTATAATTGTAACTTTTATAACTTGGTAAAATACCCCCCCCCTCCAAGATGTCCTTACATAATGAAGAGCATTGACTGAATAATAGATAATTCTCATGTTTGGCCTGGTTGTTTGGTTCTCAGGATCACTGGGCCCCATTACCGTAGTCATCCTTATGGCCATAATAGTCCCACCACACAACATAGCACTAATTGATGGCAATTCTCATGTAGGAATGCTGCTTCTACATATGAGTTCATTATTTTCATTTATTTTGGCCATTACTTGTTATTGATATCAAGAAGATTGGTCTTCCTTCTACAAATCTAGTGGAGAGGCAGATACACAGATAAACAGAGATCCAGCATTAGTAAACTTGTGGTGAAACATCTAAACCTCAACAGGATCTCTAAGGAGAAGCTTTGAAGAAGTGTTCTGCACAACATATATAAAATAAAAAGAGATTCATGTTGGATTTTCAGCAGTTTATTGAAAAGACTTCATTCTGTCTGCCTGGGGACTTGGCTAATCTATTTCTTTCAAGAGCTATTTGGTCATTTCCTGCAGAGACCAGACCACAGCGACAGATTGCGCTAAGTTCTTTCAACGTTTCATGACTCCCTCTATTGTTTATGCTTTAAGAAATGAAATGAAATCACACATGTTAATAACTATGTACGTCTCTTGCTAAATTTCACTGTACCAAAGGCGGTCTCCTGATGTTAGTGGATTATGGATTTCTTCATTCATGCAAGGGGGGGGCTAAGAAAAAAGAACTTGTTTCTTAGGAACAAGAGTGTTCAGCATCCAGCACTACAGTTCTGTCTGAACTACAATACCCAGCATCCCTCAATAGCTGCATATAAAATAACCACTCCTCTCTAGAGACTCACACTCTTTTAAATGTATTAATTACCAATACAAAAATATCAAACAAGAAGATCTTTATTAAAATGTAATAAGGAGAGGTTCTCAAATATTTACATAGTTACATAGTTAGTTACATAGTTAAATTGGGTTGAAAAAAGACAAAGTCCATCAAGTTCAACCCCTCCAAATGAAAACCCAGCATCCATACACACACCCCTCCCTACTTTTAATTAAATTCTATAAACCCATACCCATACTAACTATAGAGCTTAGTATCAGAATAGCCTTTGATATTATGTCTATCCAAAAAATCATCCAAGCCATTCTTAAAGGCATTAACTGAATCAGCATCACAACATCACCCGGCAGTGCATTCCACAACCTCACTGTCCTGACTGTGAAGAACCCCCTACGTTGCTTCAAATGAAAGTTCTTTTCTTCTAGTCTAAATGGGTGGCCTCTGGTACGGTGATCCACTTTATGGGTAAAAAGGTCCCCTACCATTTGTCTATATTGTCCTCTAATGTACTTGTAAAGTGTAATCATGTCCCCTCGCAAGCGCCTTTTTTCCAGAGAAAACAACCCCAACCTTGACAGTCTACCCTCATACCCTCAGTCTTCCATCCCTCTAACCAGTTTAGTTGCACGTCTCTGCACTCTCTCCAGCTCATTTATATCCCTTTTAAGGACTGGAGTCCAAAACTGAACTGCATACTCCAGATGAGGCCTTACCAGGGACCTATAAAGAGGCATAACAGAATTTGAAGCTCTGTTCCTCCCCCACACTCTAAAATATATACATTTGATGGGCCCCAAACTCAAATAATTCTGTTAGAACAAGTGCAAAATAATTCTCTACAAAATCTTGTTTATGGCTGCTTGGAGAGGTGGGCTTTATCTAATGTGTTATAGAGCCAGGCTGAATTTTGTATATAGACATCCAATGGCCTATGGAGTGGCAGCTTTTGGGGGCCTATGGTGCTTACGTAGAAAAAAAAGTTTTTTTAATCTTTTATGCAAGCTGCTAGCCCACTGGGCTGGATAGTTGCTGAATAATTCAGTGGCAGAGGTGAAGCAGTACATGTCTTCTTCTCAATCGGAGCATGCTCATTTACTGGATTGTCCATGCTCTAATCAAGAGAGGAGCAAATGAAGAGACATACTTTGGCTGTGGTGGCTTTTAATCTGGCACTGTACAATGCTGCTGGATCTATGAGTTGGCACGGCATTCCTATGCCATAAAGGTAATCAGACAGCAGCAGTGGTCAAAATGCCCTATGTGCCAGGAGGCACCAAAACATCAAAATAAAACGTGTGTTCATGGGCTATTCTTTCAAATTGTGGACACTAAGATGGTGTGAGCACCCAGCTGGTAAGAAGTTCTGCTGGCAGGGCCACTAATAGGGATAGAAAGAAGAGACATGTGCCTGGGGTGCAACTGGAGGGAAGAGCAATCAGCAGGGGAATGAAAGAAGAAGAGTGGGAAGCGTGATGATTGTGTGGACCGAGTTGTATTTTTTTGTGCATTGCAGTTCAGCGGCCAGACAGTCAGTGAGGGTGCTAGGCCAAGTTATATTGCTTTTACAATTAGTAGGACATTAGTCTAGTCCTGTCACTTAAGGGGCAATGCTTTAACCTTGTGGACTTTTCCCCTCCGATGTGTATGTTATCCACTCCCTTAGATTGTAAGCTCTACTGGGCAGGGACCTCCTTCCTATTGTCATTCGGACCACATAGCACTTCAGCTTGTGCATTTATAAATATATTTATTGTATTTATCATGTTATTTGTGGTCCTTGCATGTACTTTTATACATTGTACAGTGCTGCGTGTCCTTACAGCGCTTTATAAATAAAGATATACATACATATTGACTAGCAAGGACTTTGAGCTCCATTTATGAGAGTTTGCACAGAATTATTTTTGTTTTTCAAAGATTTGTGGATAAGTGCCTTTTATATTTTGGAACTGCTGCTACTAAACTGATTGTTGAAACAGTAGTTATTAAATTGTTCTTGTTTTCTGCTCTCTTCCAGATGTAATCCAGCCCCAGCTCAGTCAGTTGGCAAAACTTTCTCAACAGAAGGAACTTCTTCCCAGACATTAAAAAACACTCCCGATCCAGATGACCTCTTCAGTGACATTTAAGGAAACCACTAACCCACCTCTACTCAAAACAAACACGTCTTAAGCAATTATTTTTGTAATAAATGTATAATGTTTCTACAAGGGGATCGCCTGCTAAGAGCAAAGTCACATATCTGAGCACACAGGGTCGATGCGGTCGCACTACAAGTTTTTGAATCATTTTTAATACAAACAATAACTTTGAAAGTTGATGTTTCTTACAATAGAATTTTGCCACATCAGAATAAAAGAACTGAGATCTGATTACATATGCCTTTTTTTGTATTTTTATTTTCAGCAGAAATATATCGGCTGCATTTGGATGAAAATGATGAAATGGAATTAACAGGAATTTGGTGAATATTTAATGTAAATACAGCTGTACTTCCAGCCACAAGTCAAAACTGACCTCATGCTTGTTGGGAAATTGGTCTTGCGCTCCTACTGCTCTAGAATTTGTGCTACTAGAAGAGGTAATTGACTCTTTCAGTACTCTGTAGGAACATATATACAAACAATGGGGCTCTCTTGGAAACTCTGGGGGACTGTATGCTTGAATTGAAAGCTCAGAATTGGTATGATGGCACTTCAATCCAGAATGCTCGGGACCTGGGGTTTTCCGGATCTTTCCATAATTTGGGTTTTTATACCTTAAGTCTGCTGGAAAATTATGTAAACATTCAATAAACCCAATAGGTTGGTTTTGCTTCCAATAAGGATTAATTATATCTTAGTTGGGATCAAGTACAAGCTACTGTTTTATTATTACAGAGAAAAAGGAAATCATTTTTAAACATTTGAATTATTTGGATAAAGTGAAGTCTATGAGAGACGGCCTTCCTGTAATTCCGAGCTTTCTGGATAATGGGTTTCTAGATTACGGTTCCATACCTGTACAGGCATTAAACGTCCTAATATTTATACATTGAAATATGTTTCTTAATGAAGTTCTTAGTGTGGTTTATTTTCCACCTTGTTTTACCCTGTGAAAACAAATATATTACGATCCTAATTGTGATACGATCTAAGCATTCACCAGGCAATTTTGCGGCACAGTTGTATAAAACAAAAAGGCAGAAAAAAACTTTCAATATCATCTTTATATCCAGAGATGAGTTTTCTGCATGTTGTTAGCCAATGGGTTATTATGGCCACATCATTTAAAGAGGTTGTGGTATTTAACAGTGCCACAGTGTGAACACTGCCCATAGAATTCCCTTAGGTATCTCTTTTTACTTTTTTCCCTCATAAAAGATGACGCATTCTCTTCTCTACAAAACAGCAAGGAAACGCGTGTTTAAGGATCTAAGCTAGCTGCAAAGTGCCAATAAAAGCATTTTTCCTGAATAGCTTGTGGCTTTTAAGATGTTAACAAATTCAGCGGGCAATCGGCCAATTTGTTATTAGTCTATTTGCATAAAGCTAATTTATGTTGCTACGTTGCCTTAATGTGTTTAAGATTTACAGACATTTGTGTAAATAAGGGGTTTGGTACTGTCCTCCATTGCTATATATATATGCAAATTTGCTGATTTTGCTCAAATTGGAATATGCAAATTAGAGATACGATTGTTATTCAACCAATTCCAAAATTTATGGATTAGTTGCAGGTGACCCTCTCTGCTAGCCACTGCTTTAGGTATCAGTGTAAGATGATGTAAGATGAAGTGGTGCAATTTGTTCGGCTGGTCACCTTTGTGGTGCTTGGAGCAGTGGAAGGGAGCCAAGTCTGAATGCTGGTAGGTTGAGAATTGGGGTGTAGGATGCCTGTTTGCTGCCTTAGATACACCTGAACACAGTTTGATGGTCAGTTAAGCTACAATTTGGGTTGAAAACCTATTTGCTGTCCTATGTGTATTTTTGTGCATGAATGACTGATATAGTGGGACCCTAACCAAAAGCTGGACGTGCAAGAGAGACTTGACCTTGAGGAAATGGCATTTCCAGGGTTCCCTTAGTGCAGTGATCTGCAACCAGTGGCTCATGAACAACATGTTGCTCCCCAACCCCATGGATGTTGCTCCCAGTGGCCTCAAAGTAAGTGCTTATTTTTCAGTTACTGGTTACTGGTTTGGAGGCAAGTTTTGGTTGCATAAAAACCTTGTTGTCCAGCCAAACAAAGCCCCCTCTAGGCTGCCAGTCCCCATAGATAGGAGAATGGCCAATTACAGCCCTTATTTTTCACCACCCATGAACATTTCTGATGCTTGTGTTGCTTTCCAACTCCTTTTACATCTGGATGTTGCTCATGGTTTAAAAAGGTTGGCTACTTCCACCTTAGTGCATTGCACCTATACACACAACTGACTTACATATAGGGAATCACACGCCAGTGCTGTTATTGGCACTGAGTGTTGTAAGTGATGCCATTCAGTGAAGTAATTTGTGATTTACCAAAGAACATATTCATTTGCATCCACACTGATAAATCACTTGCAGGTCAGTGTAAGCAACATTTTTTTGCTTCTGCAGGCAGCCATTGTTATGCCAGACCAGAATTATGGGAAAAAACAACACTGCATTTTGTTTATATAATGGCAATTTGCACTTTCCCCATTGCACCGGTTTATTTAGTGAGCTTTAGGATGTCCCAGCTGGTTCCTAGACTGTGTCTGCTATATATCTTTGTCAAACCAAACTTTTGTCTCACAATGTCATTCAGGCTACAAGCTCAGTTAAAATAGATTGACAACCAGAGCCAAAACAGAGGGCCATGCTGAAATCTGAGCAACACTTCTCTGCAAAGACACTATTTTTGCTGATAGGCTTTCTAAAATATTGCTTTCCCCAAAACGCCTGCAATAAGCAGAGAGCAATAGATGCCTGTCAGTAGAGTGTAATACTAGGATAAAATATCATTCAGGATCCTCTGAAGCCTTGTAATGCTATTTCAACACACACAGCTCCCGCTCTGTTACCAGCTGGGATCTGAAACATTTTACTGTCCAGGAATTAGCTCTACCTAGAGGCAGATCAGACTCTCTGACTCCAGATGCCTTGTCACGGTCTGCAAAAAGTACACGAGTACAACAAATCAGCCATATCTGCCATCTGCAGCAGCTCTTGAGCTGAATCAGATGTGCCCTTTTGGAAACTCTGCTTAAAATTTTACTGGACGTGCACGCCATATATCATTCTTCAAAGGCCACAAACTGATTCTTTTCTCATAAGGAAGTGGAGCATCTGATCACTGTTATACAGTTCAATCATTATTCCCTAATTAGTACCTTTTCCCCTCAACACATCTAAAGCAATCTGTTTGCAGATACTAGACAAAGCCAAATAGCTCAACAGTGACTCACCATTAATTGCACCTAATGCTCTAATTAGGTTTAATTAAAATTTACAAACACAAATTGCCCAAATTGCTCCTTACATTCCTCATATTTTCACTCAAGGGGACACATTTACTTACGTGTGAACTTTCGCTTCGGAAGTGTCCTCCATACTTCGCACAATTACATCAGACGATATTATGTGACGTGTATTCATCAAAATGCGCAATTACGTCTCGGCAATAGAACACTGGCATTGGCAATGATTCATTACATAATGAATTTTCTCTAGCGTTACTTTCTTCCTAGCGAAACTTCATTAACCTATTTACGGTTACAATTCAGTGGCTATATAAAGGTCATGTGTATGTATTTATTAGTGATGTTGGTGAAATTGCTGGAAGTGGCCACTTCTTTTTATAAATGTCCAAGGAAGCAAAAGGAAGACAGAGATTCTCTATTGTCCTAGGCCATGAGCCCACCCTAAAACAAATGTGGCATGAGCTTCTAATGTTAAAAAAAAGTGGAAATAAGATATTTGTAACTGTTACAACTTGTAAACATAATCCCACTTTCAATATGAAAAAACTCCAGTGTTTTGACTTTTGCTTATGACTTTTTTGGAATACAGGATATGAAGTCACATAATAATGTTGAGGCTGTAGCTTCATTGTATTAATTCACCAGTAAGAACCTGGCAAAATAGACTTTGGAGAAAAGGGTAGCGAATAGAAACTTTCACAGTTTGATAAATTAGCGGATTTAGCGACCGAGCGAAAATCTGTCCAGCAAAACTGCACAGAGGTTTTTATTTGCCTTTGAGTAAATTGGAGATGTTGCTGCAAATTTTAGCCAAAAACCCACAATTTGCTCTTTAGAAAATCTGCCCCATGGACATCAATTGTAAACCTTTTTGCCCCTGCCATTAGCCACAAGTCCAGAGACTGGAGAGGCACAGCACTGCTGCCATCTATGGAATCCACATGAAATGCCACCCAAGCATACCATTCCTTGGGTGCTAGAAAGAGTGCCTGTACATTCAATGCTGCTGCACTCTCTACTCTGGATTCTTATCAAAGGTGTAACCAGAATAAAGGCACAGGGCACAGCTTCTCTGTACAGTGACCCGGTGTGTGTGGTATAAAGTATGAAATGCTTGTGCCTGCAATTAAATACAACCCCTATTGACTATTCAGCCAGATAGACATTGCTTGGAGAGCTTTTGTTTTTATTGCATTGCCAACCATTTCTGCTTTAAATCTGGTATGTTTATTGGATTTAAGGTCTTATATGACAGAAACATGAGTGCAGTGGTCCAGCTTATTGTCATGAATGTGCATTATAGTGGTACAACATCTTGCGTAATAGTAACACATGGTTGATTTATATCATAAGGAAAAATCATACAGTAATGAAGAAAGAGAAAGAATGAGGGGGGGGGTATAGGTTTCAGTACCCCTAGTGGTGAAGGGATTGATTAACACCTCTGAGGGAGAATGAGGATTGGGTGGCAATTAGATCATTTTGTTGGCTTTACGTGTCCCCTTTTTTTAGTGTCCAGGTAATAGGCCAAAGGGAACCACTCTAGATCCCCTTCATAACTTCTTTTTGGGAGGCAGGCTCTGAATGATCCCATCTCTCTGATCCTGTTGACTTTTGTTATTAGTGTCTATAATCCCAAAATGTCAATTTTTTCCCGTTTGCTGCCAAGAGTGGCATTGCCAGCTATTTTTATGCAGTCTTTTCACTTGTTTACCCAACTGAAAGCATTATCGAGTTCTTTCCCAGTTAGCAAAACCAGCCTTTGTCTTAATGTATTTCTATTTCATCAGAAATTATATGGACCAAATTCCACTGATCCACGCTTTTGATTCCAGACCCAAACAACTGGATAATAGAGGTATCAGAGGAAACCTTATCTGACTTTTGACCATCCATGCATGCTGATGGGAAACAATGACTGAGGAGCTTTTCATTGTAGAATGATGCACTGCTTGATGGCTTCCCAAACTGGCCAGCCAAGAGTTGCATATTTGGGATGGTGGTATCATAATAGTGGACAAGATGACTGACCATATCTATAATGCAAACAAACCTCATTGACCAGACCTATAGGGTCATGGTGTACAACTGAATGGAAAGTGGCTTCAAGCAGAGATGGTCAAAATGCTTGCTATGGCGCAATGGTTGATGTTCCGTGCAAGGATTTACAATGGGAAGCACATAAAGGTGTTGGCATAAGTGCTGATCAGCCATAAACCTGAGCAATTGCAGGCTAAAAATCACTCACACTTTTGGCTTGATGTGTTTCCCATTCAAATCAATGACGGCATCAGCAGAGGCGCTTTTCAGGCGGCTGAAATGTAGTACATGTGACATTAGCCTTCGGGCTGCAAGCTAAAGAAATACTATATCTCTGCATAAGGAATGTCCATTGCATCATGGTCCTTAATCAACTGTAGACAGGGTGTAATATATAAATATAGGTACACGTAAGATACCTTTTCTTTTGAGTGTGTTATAAATGGACCTAATTCTTTACTTTAAAGGGATCTGTGCCTTTAAGCCATTTCCTCCCTATATACTGTACATCTTTAAGCAGTTTTGAAGTTAAAGTGTTTCAAGTTTTTATACAGACACACAAGGCTCTTTTGTGCTAATGTATGTAACAGTATATATTACATGTGATGTGAAAGATCTTTCTATAAACATCCATATAATATTTCTAACATTAATAACCAGAATAAACTGTTGATCTTACTGTAGTTTACAAAGCCTGACAAGCCACAGAAGGAGCTGTAAATCCCATTTATTAATGGCTCTGAATGTTTCCTTCCAATGGGTCTCATCTGAATGCAGAGAAAATGTTGCTATTTGGTGAGAGCGGTAACAAATATTTTTGTTCTATGGCTAAGAAATGATTCCATCAGACCCTATGGGGATTCTACTCATTTTCTTGTTTAAAAAAAAAAACACAGAGATCTGAAACAACATACACGGCTTATTATGTTTTACCGTTCCCTTAAGAAAAAAAGCTAATATTGAGTTTCTCACTAATGGTGCATTTAACAGAACCTTTCAGTAATGTGAAGTATTTCATGTTGATATTCAGCATATTCATTCCATTCAGTTGTGGGCTGTTGTGTGTTGGGAGGTTGGAGATACCGTCTCAGGCCACAGGGACGGTGAAGCTCATGGAGAGTTGGACAGAGGGGAGAGACTGAAGAATCCTGAGCTCTTTGCACATGACAAGCAATAGGCAACTCCTGCGGTCCAATGTGCGCAAGAAAATAAAGTTCTTGTCAGGGTTGTGAAGATCAAAGCGAGCTCTTTTTAGGGCATGTAACCCAACAGGAGTTCTTTCATGATTCTGCAATAACTGCAACTTCTATGGGGGGTTTTCCAGATGGTCAGTAATGAAGCAAATCTTATTCCTGTGTAAAGTCACTCCTGCCTGGCCAATCATATCCTAATGTTTGTATTATTCCTGCCAATAAACTTTTTAGCCTGATAAGAATATAATCTACTTCTATATATGTCATGTTGTGATATTAGAGATCAAGGAATATATATTCCAGCTCTCCACTGTCTTTTACCCCACCTGCCCCCTGACCTGTCAGCCTTTCCATCAGTTACCATCTCCTGAATAAGCATCTCTGTGATAGGTTAGTTCCATGCATTTCAGGCCAACCTGTGCACCACTAACATATACACTATATGACCAAATACAGTATAAGGACAGTCCATCTAAAATTAAATTAGTAGTAATTAGAAGTGCTCTACCCTCATTAGTATCTGTGTAGGTTTCAGGTGCTAAACTGGAAGACTATCACCTGCTTTTTGGGTCAACTAATAAATCCAGAAAAAGAAACCCAGTAGCACTCTGGAATTGATGCAAAATATTAAGTGATTTATTTAGCCCATATACAAACAAACAAAGGGCCCTTTGTTTGTTTGTATATGGGCTAAATAAATCACTTAAGATTTTTCATCAATTCCAGAGTGCTACTGGATTTCTTCATCTAAAATGACATGTCCTCAGTCTGACCAGTCTTTGATGAGAACTGTTTGTAGGGAAATCATTCTTGTGAGTATATTGGGACACCAGATCGGTGTGAGGAATAAAGTGGGTTCCGCTGTCTCACTTATACTGAGTTGTCTCTTTGTGTATTCACCTAAGCACATGAAAGTGCGTGAATAATGGTGTTATTTCACTAAGCCTGGGTTCTTAAGCATGGTTGAAGACTTGTTTTTCTAACTCAGTTTAGTAATGTGTGGCGCAAGGTATGCTAATTTATATGAACGCTGCACTATATATTATTATTTCTTTCTATCTTGTTTGACCAAAACACTCAGTTTTGAGCTTGACCGTGACACAAACTTTAAATTTTGGAGTTTGGAGAGGATCTGCTGTGTTTCGCTTGAGTTGTGTCAGCACTGATGTGGGACTCATATTTGTTGTTTGGTGAATTCATTTTCAGGAGTACTGGCCTACTTTTTGTCATAGACATTATTCTGCTCCCATGGCTGAAAGTTTGTTACTTGGCACCCAAATCCAATGTTTTTACTGCTGGTTTTGCGTTACTACTCAGAGTTTATCTCTATAGAGTGGAAACCTTTCTAGCAAAAATTACATCCTACACTTACTAATCTTCATAAGTACAGATCCTAGTCTTGCAGCAGTGATCCCCATCCAGTAGCTCATGAGCATCATGTTGCTCTCCAACCCCTTGGATGTTGCTCCCAGTAGCCTCAAAGCAGGTGATTATTTTTGAATTCCAGGCTTGGCGGCAAGTTTTGGTTGTATAAAAACCAGGTGTACTCTTAAATAGAACCTCCTGTAGGCTGCCAGTCCTCACAGAGGCTATCAAATAGCCAATCACATTCCTTATTTGAATGTGGCTCATGGACAAAAAAGTTTGGGGACCCCTGCCCTAGAGAAATTCGATGGGACTGTTGGAGCTGAGCTTCTTCCTCTCATAATCAATGATCATGGAATGTATAGCTCATAAGGACATGATATTAACTGTATGATATAAGGGCTGATAAGGAAGGAAAGGTAAAATAAATGACAGCAATTGAGTTTAATGGTTATGAAATGTGATCGGTGGGAAGAAATTATTATTTGTGTCTGGAGTGCCGGTGATAAGAGGAGGTGGTGGGGAATTGGTTAGCCTGACAGAGAGCAGTGTTGGCAGCAGCAGGGAAAAGACGACAGCTGAAAATGTCATAGAGACGCTAAACAGGCACCCAGTTAATACACACAGGGATCAATTTCCGATGAATTTCCCACTGATTAGTGCTTTTTCCTCTTGTGACTTCTCTATTAGTGCATTGGCATCTTACATGTTTAGGAAAGATATCCAACTTTTTGTGTCCTGGACTGTAATGCACACAGATCAGATATACACCCCTTGGCTCCCCTACAGTCACATTTTGTACTCCAGGCCTTGCTGATATCTCATTTCTGGAAGCATCGACAGTGAGAAGGGCATTTAATTGGCACATCTGGATGGCAACAGATGGTGCTGTGCCCTTTGCTACTGGCATGTGCAGTGGTTTTAGCAGAACTGGGATTTATGCCAGCTGTAGGCTGTTGCCAGGTATAATGTGTCTGTGAGTATCTGGAGGGGTTGAAAAGTCAGTCCCCACCCCCTTACTATTGTAAATATACCCTACAGCAGGATGTTAACTGGAGGCCTGTGGACTGGATATGGCCGTCCAAAGAATTTTATGGGCCCCAGTCTATTCAAAGGCTCCATTGACTTCACTATATGACATTATTTTCATTGAATCTCCAATATGCTGTATGAGATATAATTGACCCACTACTTGCAATAAGTTGGACAGTCCAAAGTAATAGAAACGGACTCCACCGGAGGAATAGCGATTGTGATATCCCAGTGCTGGGTGTTGTGGAACTGGAAGAATGCACACATAGATGCCAGACTGCAGGGTAGAAGTCAGCATTATTCCTGGCTGCTCTCTCCACACTGTTTGCTCCTCCCCCTTCACTTCCCCTTCCTGTGTCCATAACCTTTCTCATTACTCCACCCAGTGCTAAGCTGCTAATGCATATTAAACTGAACATTTAACATCACAGGAATGGATGGAACAACATTACATCCCTCCCCACCTTACAGACAAAACAAAATAAACTGCAACAAACTAGATGTGAGTGCTCAGAGGCAGAATGTTTTTGAAAAGCCAGTATCAAGAGCTTTACTGAAAAACAAAGTCTTTGAGGTGATCTGGCAGGTGATCTGGTGTTCATTTCTTCATCATCTTCATCATAAGCCTTTTGGCCTGTTCCAATAGTGTGGCCTTGAAGTTTCTTGAAGCCCACTTCTAGTTACTTGTTGTCCATTACGGTGACCATGGTACCCTTGACTTGGGTAACTTGATAGGGTTCAGGATTATATGGTGAGGATAACTTGCTGCTAGGTCTCACTCACTCTTGACAAGAACCCAATCACCAACCTCCATTGTTATTATTTTTCTGTGACGGCCACCCTGATCAGCATATGTTTTCATCCTCTCCTTTGCAGCAGCATCATTATGTGTAATGGGTATACTGGCTGATGTTTGAGGGAGATTTGGCAGTTTGATATGCAACGGTCTATTAAAAAGAGCCGTTGCTGGTGGTGTGTCAGTGGAAGAATGAGGTGTTGCTCTGTACTGTCAGAGGAATTTGCATAATTCTTGTTGAAAGTCCTTATGTTCTATGGTAGCAATCCTGAGAGTTTTGTTTATGGATTGCATGAACCGTTCAACCTCACCATTGGCCTGAGGCCAGTAAGGAGTAATTTTCCTGTGGGTAAAGCCTAGGTAGATGGCGAAAGACTGAAAGTCTGTACTACTGAAAGGAGGGCCATTGTCAGTCTTTACAGTTTCTGGTATACCATATTCAGAAAAGATCTTGTCTAATTTGGGTATGACAGCTCTGGCTGAGGTTGCCGAGACAGTTTCAACTACAGGAAATCTGGAAAAATCATCCATGACGACTAGAAGGTAGGAATGGTCTGGCAGGGAGCAGAAGTCAACACTAACTGCAGCCCAAGGACAATCAGGTAGGGGTGTCATTTGCAAGGGCGCACGCTTGTAGTTAGGTGTTGTTGCCTGGCAAGGTATACAAGACTGGATACGTGCATCCACTTTTGCATCAATTCCTGGAAACCATACTTTCTCTCATAATAGCTGTTTAGTTTTGACCATACCTTGATGAGCCTCATGAGCAAGATCGACTACTGTGTCCTGCAACTTTACAGGGATGACAAGGCGATTGTCACGCAGCAGTAGATTGGAGTCAGATATGGAAAGTGAGTGTCGGGCTTTGAAGAAAGCTTGCAGGTATGCAATTTGTTCTGGCCATTGGAGACGAACCTCATCATTGAAAGAACTCCAGTTTTTGGACCTAATGGTTTCCATGACTAACTGGAGGTGAGGATCAGCATCTACTGCTTGCTGGATTTCAACAATTGTCATTGCTTTGGGCACAGCATGCGCCACTACAAAATTCACATGTTCCTCTGCTAGGATGGTTGCTGGAGTGTTGTCCTTTGCAGACTGTAGAGGTGGATGTCTGGAAAAATAGTCGGCAGGATTGCCACTTCCTGCTTCATAACGCAAATGAAAATGGTAGTTTTGTAGTCTAAGTAGCCAGCATTCTATTCGCGGGGGAGGTTTGGATGAATATTTGTTGAAGAGTGGAATCAGTGGCTTGTGGTCACTTACCACAGTGAAGGTGGTATTGACTGATCAATATGAAGTTTCACCTGTAGCCCCTTTAATTTGCCAATGCCGTTAAAAAGTTTAGGATGTTTATGCACTATGTCTGGAACATGGGGTTCATTTACGCTGCTCACTAGTGTAACAAGACCTAAGGCTACTGCACTGCTGCAGCTAAGGAGTGTGTCAGCAGCACATTCCACAACATAGAAAGAGTCAGTTATTGAATTGTCTTTGAATGTCAGTTCTGACTGAAATTGACCACATATAGGCAAGGCATGTGATGAGCCATAAGGAAAATTTTTCAGCTCAGTACTTTGTAACGCAGGTTTGCTTGTAAAGTTCTGGTAAGTGATTTGGCTTATGACATTCACAGATGCCCCTGTATCAATCAGAGCTTCTACAGGGTTGCCATTTATTAGAATTATCTGCCGTGGATTAGCAATTGCATGTACAAGACAAGAATTCTTTTCAGTAACTGAGAATAAGTATGTGCTGCCTGTATGTTCAGCTCCCACTGGTGTCACTGTGCTTACTCTCTTTTCTGGAGATGCTTTAGCAGGTACAAGTAACTGTTTTTTTGGAGCTGATCTGCATACTTTTGCAAAATGATTATGTTTTCCACAGTTATGGCAGATTAACCCTTTTGCTGGACAGTTTTCCTGGTGGGGATAAGGTCCACCGCAATTATAGCAGGTTGCAGGAGATTTATGGGCTAGATGTTGTTTTTGTGTGATAGTAGCTAAAGAGAATGACTGATCTAGAATACTGTCATTTAGCTCAATCATTTTAGCTTGATTCTCTGCAGCATCGTTAATGCGGGCAGTCTCTAGTAATTTAGATAAAGTCATAGTGGGGTCTCTGAGTGCCTGTCGTCTCAGTTTAGTTGATGTGCACCCCTGTATAAGCTGCATGTGAATTTCCTTGTCCACATCTGCAAATTCACACGAGACAGCAAGATGTCTTAATCTCACATGATACTCATCAGTGCTTTCATTTGGTGACTGTTTTGACTGTCTAAACTTGAAAGTCTCAAAAACTGGATTTTTATGCGGAGAAAAGTAGTTTGTTAGGGCTGTTTTGCATAAATCATAGTCACTGTCACCTCCTGTGCCAGGCAGAGTTATAAAGATATCATATACCTGCTCCCCTGCATAATGTAATAACATTGCTTTCTTTCTGGTATTGTCAGTAATGTTCATGGCTTGGAGAAATATTTCAAAGCGCTTTAGCCACTTATTCCAGAGTGTTCCTAGGTTTGCTTGGGACTGGTGCACATCAAAACAGGGAAAGTTAGGCAGGCTGGCCATGCTGTGTGCTGGAATTCTGATAGTACTGTGAATTGTGAGTTGTTTTACTGTGATACCTGCAGATGATATGAATCCTCGTCGCCAGTTGTGATATCCCAGTGCTGTGTGTTGTGGAACTGGAAGAATGCACACAAAGATGCCAGACTGCAGGGTAGAAGTCAGCTTTATTCCTGGCTGCTCTCTCCACACTGTTTGCTCCTCCTCCTTCACTTCCCCTTCCTGTGTCCATAACCTTTCTTATTACTCCACCCAATTAAACTGAACATTTAACATCACAGGAATGGATGGAACAACATTACAGCGATCAGCGTGGAAACCAGCGTAATAAAAATGCACATATTCCCCTGCCGGCTACTTCTGTGATTTTAAAGTGGTATTCAAGCCTTTGAAAATTTTATTACGCTGATCGATATTCTTCCGGTACAGTCCGTTTCTATTACTTTGGACTGCTTGCATGCCGCGGCCACAGCGTTTTTTTCGGACACACAGGTTTGCAGATTCCCCGTATGTGGGCTCACCCTACCTAAATACAATGGTTCCTGTTTTCACAATAAATTGGACAGTGCTGCCCTACAGATTAGGCAGGAATGCTCACTGTAACTACCTATGGCGAGGGATTATGGCATATTCCATAGCACTTTATAAAGATTATACATCATTCACATCAGTACCTACACCAGCAGAGCTTACAATCTAAGGTCTATCACATTCTCATAATGTTACTGAGCAATGGGGTTTTACATCCCAGTGTAATAGATTACATGTATTATTGAAATAAATTTGTGCTTGATATTTAAGATACTGATAGACGAGGAGCACTGAATATTTATATATCTTAGTTGTACATTGTAAAAGGCCAGCCCTATGACAGTCTGGATTCCAGCTCATGATTGATGGATCAGTAATGACTAACTATATAGGGTCATAAAGTTGAATGCACCATTGTCCCATAGACCATGGTTTCACCCAAGGGAGCTTTTAATATTTACATTTTTCCCAACCAGCATCTGGTTTAGCCATCCATGTTATACAAGGACGAGATCTGACCTGATGATAGACACGTGTGGGTATTTACTTAAGTGTATATTAGAAACATCTTAGGAGCACAGCAGAATCTAAACAGAATTGAGGTTTCCCCATATTTTTAGTTTTTAAAAAAGGTACTAAACCAAAATGACCCACAAAAATAATTTATAGCCCTACATTTTTATTAATAAAGCAAGAATACGGCATTAGGAAATAGACTGGTGTTTACAAGAGCTTCCATTCAATGAATGAGCAAGCATGCTCTGGGAAAGTGTTTTCTGAAAATGATTGATGGGTGGTGGTTCCGTGGGTAGCGCTGCTTCCTTGCAATGTTGGGGTCCTAGTTTTGATTCCAGCAAGTAAACTATCTGCAAGGAGTTTGTTCCTCCCATGCTTGAGTGGGTTTCCTCTTGATTTCAACCCACGCTCCAATAACATACAGGCAGGCTCCTGATAAAATAGATCCTACTGTGTGTGAATGTGATAAGGACCTTAGATTGGAAGTTCCACCAAGACGGATGGAAATAATGAACAATCTCTGTAAAATGCTGTGCAATATGTTGGTGCGATATAAATAAAGAATAATAAACGTTCTATTAACTGAAACATTTGGCGTTCTAATGGAAACAATTGAATGTATTCACATGGGATAATGCTGGAACCTTATGAGTCCCATGCTGCTAGTTATGTATGGAGGAGGTTAACACCTATATCGTCTGATGACTATAATGGAAGCAGAATAACAATTTTTAAATTGCTTTTTTGCTGCCTTTCCCATATTCCCAGTATACAAAAAAATCTGTTTTATGCAGCCTTGCACTCATACCAGCAAAGAGGACCTAGAATTTGTGTTAATTAAAAGCAAGAACTCACCAATGAATCTCACTGTATCACAGTATTTTTGATGATACAATCACTTTTACATAGATTTCTTTAATTGTTTTTATGGAGCAATCCTTCCACTGTGCCATAGTGTGTTACTGACCACAAGATCGTATGCCTGTCCACTACATTCAGCTTTAATAACCGCACAGTGATCCTGCAGTTGTACCACTGCACCCCACAAGCTTTGTCCTTGCACAGAGGTGCACCCACATGTGTCTTGCATTGCTTCTTGCATCTTCTGTGCCCTGCACTTTTACACTTTCTCCACATTTTGCACAAGGGAGCCCTTTACTTTATACCTGCCTTTAATCAGGTTGTTTGTACAAGGCTCCCCTTCATTGCACTCACGTGTGCTCGTTTTTTTCGCACCCTCAAAACTGGTCACAATTAAATGGGTGGTACACCCATACTCCTCCAATGGTATATCCATATTTCCTCCATGCATCATAAAATTCCACAATGATTTTTGGTGGCTGCAGTTATGCTGGACTTCTGGATAAAAAGCTTGTCAGATTAAGCCAATATTTTGCACACATTAATAAATATGCCCTATGGTATATATATATATATATATATTTGAATTTTCTGAAGAACCAGCACTCCTGTATATAAAAAATATCAGTTTTTATTTTTGTTACATTCCAACGTTTCGGTCCCTGTTGGGACCTTTCTCAAGGATAATTCAGAAACATTTAGCCAATCTTAAATAGCCTTACAAATTCAAATATATATATATATATATATATATATATATATATATATATATATATATATATATATATATATAACAAACAAGGGAAAGTTGTGCTCACCACTATTTTTTAAAACCATTAGGTGGGGGTGCAATGAGGCTGTGACCAGAGGAGTGCAGAGGACTCTTGTATTTGAGTATATATATATATATATATATATATATATATATATATATATATATATATATATGGCTGATAGTGCCTTACAGCGGTTGTTCCTTATTCACAACGTCTGCAACAGTGGACTCCGATCTAATTTCACCCCATCTGTCATCAATATAACTCTCCGCCACTTCCGTTACTAGTCCCCAGTCGTCCCTTGCATGTGAAGGGGTGCTGACAGGGTTCAATAAACCAATGGCAATCTTTCCAGGGACAGCAAATAGGACCCCTGGTCTAAAGAATTCCAGATAATAGATCCCATACCTGTATTATGATTTCTTCTTCATGTATTCGTTTTAAAAGCCATTTTTGCCACTTAGAACTTCCATTTTACCCCTTGATATTCTTACATGGAATGTGTTTAACTCTGCAAACCCCTTGGTAGGAAGAAACCATTTAAGGCTTTATTCTAAGTACTGCATTCATTTAACTGGAATCCCGAGTCCAGCTTTCATCTGTCTCATGGCGTTTCTATTCTGAAGGGAAAGCAAAGAAGCTGCTCATTGTAAATAAGAGCTTTTAGTGCAAACAACAAAAACAGAGTTTACTTTGGAGACTGACAAAGGTAAACAGTACTGTATGCAGCAGCTGTGAAGAAAGACGTTTTCTGTGGTCTTCTGACAAAAGGAAAACACTTACAATTTCCTCTTTAGGAATAAAGGAAAATATTTACAGTAGATGGGGGCTTCACAAAAAAAAAAAACCCATGAGAAAAGATCCCAAGTAGAAACGTAGAAAAAAAAGTCCATAGTTCTAGAGATGAAACCTATGGAGATTCAACACTGTGCAGGATACGGGCTTTAAACTCTCATTTCCTTTAATAAAGACATTTAAAGCTGAATGTGATTTTATTTCCGAAAGAGCACACCAGTATTGGCTAGAAGTAATGTGCACACCTAGCAGTGTATACAAACTTCTGCATCATGGTCGATGGGCTTTTCACTAAGCAGTTTTAATGCCTATACTTAACTAATGGCAAGGAAACACAAGATTAATGCTCGGCACGTTAACTGCCTCTCTCCAGCTGTTTCTGAACAACAGCACCTGATGCCCTGATCTCCTGGAAGATACATACAACTCATACTTACAAACTGAGGCTATTACAGTAAAATACTGTAAATACTGTAAATTGCTTGGCCTTTATTAGCATTTACTTTGAAAAACCACCTGACCAATCTTCTCTGGCATGTCTTGTCTCTTGCGGCGCACAGAATGGTAAAAATAAATACTATGTTAAGACAAATGTCTGTCTAAGTTGCATACAGTATATGTTTCAACTTACATACAAATTCAACTTAAGAACAAACCTACAGACCCTATCTCGTATGTAACCCAGGGACTGCCTGTATATAGTTCCATATGAAAAAGACATACTCCAATCACAATCTAAACTTTTGACCTAGTAAATCCTGCCTAACTTTGAATTCTATATAGATTATCACCATGCCTGATCAGGTAATATCCTATGTCACCATGAAGCAAATAGGTTCGGTTGTCTGTGGATGTACTATGGGATGAAATATTAAATCCTCTAACCATCATGGAAGACTGGAAGCCTTCAGTTACTGAATAACGTCTCTAGAGACGTGATTCTTAAATTTTGGGATTGCCCTCCTTGGAGTAGTGTCAGGGGGAGTTCACCTTGATTTGGGGAGAATACCTATTTGTTCGCCTAGATCAGGGATCCCCAAGCTTTTTTTACCTGTGAGTCATATTTAAATGTAAAAAACAAGCAAAAAGTTCCTACAGTGACAATTATGGGCTGTGATTGGCTATTTGGTAGCCCCTATGTGGATTGGAAGGCTACAGGAGAACCTATTTGGCAGTACACCTGGTTATTATGCAACAAAAACTTGCCTCGAAGCTCCTGCTTTGAGGCCACTGGGAGCAACATCCAAAAGGTTGGTGACTGCTACTCTAGATGCAGATAAAAGTCCAGCATTAAGGTCAATTAGGGTGAGATTTGGGTTGAATAATTATTTGCTGCCCTGAATATTCTTTTGAACTGGGGCCGAATGACTGATGTATTAATAAAAAGGAGCCCTGATCCAAAGCTGGACCTTCCTGGGGGACTTAAAGTGAAAAAGTCCAACAGCCACCCCTCTAGAGTATCTAGGGTTCATTTGCAATGCACTATGCAGTGTGTAATGGGCAAAAAGGCTGTGATCAGCCATTCTTCTGCTCATTGCAAACTGCGTGGTGCACTTTAATTGAGTGCTGCCTGCATTAGACAGCTCTTGCTCCAAGAGGGTGAGGTGAGGGACATAGGCATCGATGCACCCAGCCCCAAACTAGTGTATTATTCAGACGTGTCAGTTAGGAAGTGTCAAGATGCACAGCCAACATTGGACTCTTGCGCCTTCTGATTCTGCGCTTAGCTCCACTTGACGGATTTTCAATCCGAGTGAGTAGCAGAGCCACGCTTATCTCAAATTATTCAATCAGTCAGTTGTGTTTGAAAACAACCGAAATGACTGATGATTTTCTTTGCAGAGATGTCCAAAGTATCTCAGGTACTGTACATAAGAATTACAAGGCCCAGCAAAACAAATTAAGTCACTTCTCATATTCCTGGCTGATGCAAGAATTACTTATCCCTCATCAAATGGACTGGAGAGATTCAGATTCCCTTCTACAGTATTTGGCAAAAGCCGCCCGCCTGCCCCTGCTTTCACCTTCACTATTAATAATGAAAGTCCGCACTATGATCAAGAATAATATTATGGGCTAATTTCTAATCTAATCACATGCACAAGAAATGGAACGAAACAGTGACTCAACTTATGCGGATGACAAAAAGTGCATTGAGTGTAGAGAGAAGGCGAGCGATAAGAAAAGCAGCTGCTTCAGCCTGCCCGTTGCTGCAACAAAGCTGCCTCTGTGCGTCTCACTCTTCCATCTGGGACTCTGGGCTCTGACTTCCACTTTTTCATTACCTGGCAATTCATTATTCTTACATTGTGAAACACCATTTCAGCAAAGTCCGTCAGCTTTGCCTTTGTAAGCCTGTCACCAGACAATGATTTTCTGTAAACTGCAACAGTGCTCAAATGGAAACTCAGAAAACATCAGTGGTTTGGGTTTTTGGAGCATGAGGGGTGATTTAACAACGTGTCTGTGGCTGTATATGTCAGAAGTGATTCTTTCATTGGTTACTTCTAGGATATGTTTATGAGCCGCGAGTCAACTGACAAATGTCATTCTTCCTTCCAGTGGCATGGCTAAAGGCATTTTAGGAGTTACGTTGGAATCCAACCTCCCTGATGAGTGAGAGTAAACACAGACACCTTGGAGGTGTCATAATTGCCTACTGTTGGCTATTGTGTTTAATAAGCAGCTGCTTTATTATTGAATGCTACTATACATAGACATTGACTCTTAATTGAACCATATTCAAGCTCATCAGAACCCCCACTCCATCCCAGAATGAAGGGAGGTCGCTTATTCTTCAGGAAAGTAAGGATGCATACTCTATCATTAGCACTGGAATGATAAAAGCAAGGGTGCAGAATTTTTTAAGCTACTTATCACCATCCAGATACAAAAGTGACTCAAGTCTTATACCAGAGAACCTCCTTCCCTGTTTTTCATGATGCAAAGATAACTGGGTGCTTCACCAGCTAAAGAAGGTGACTTGTCTCTTCCTTTCTCCCATCCTACAAACAGAGTAATATTTGTCATTGTTATTGTATTGTTATACAATGTGGTTCCAATAGTACAGTACTCTATTGTTGTACAATAAGTCTTACAACATCAGTGAAAAAACATGAAATAAAGATTAAAAGTTTAGCCCGGTTCTTATTCTATTGTTTTTGACCCCAAAGTGTGACCTGTGGGACCACCTGCTGTGTTGCAGAATGCCTTTTATTTCCAGCTGTTGCCTTCATATTAGCTCACATTCATCCGACTTATATTTTCTCATTATCTGCTCTCCATTAGATCATGTGTCTTTCAGTTGGCTAGTCTTTCCATTTGCTCGCAGGGTACATCTGGTATGTACACAGATATGGGATGTTTATTTTATATCATATTTTTGGATCAAATGAACAAACCTATTGTATAAGCAACCGTGATCCCCAAAACAATAGACAATAGACACACTTTTTAATAAGAAGAGGATTATTGTTCCTTAAATGTCCAGAAAAACTTCATAGGGATCAAAGTAACTCATATAATTCATATTCTGTAAGTCCATTTAATGACTTATCTAATTTAAATTGAATATTTCAGTCCAATCAAGTAGACATAAAAATAATGTGTGTTATACATTTACAATGAAGAAGGTCTGGGTTGAATGGGAGAGAGCAAGCACATGGTTTACCAATATATTTTTTTTCTCTGTAGAAGGAAGAATATGTAAGTGCATATATATACAATAAAATGCTAGCATTGGAAAGTCATTAGGAAACCATGGTGGTCATTTACTGGAGGCTTCACCTTCAAATCTGTAGTGTACATTTCACTGCTTCCAGATGTTTTCCTTATAAATAAATATCAACCCGTGCCAGATTTGGGAGACAGTCAGCTAGAAAATACTTTTCTTTCCTATCCTGTAACACTGCAGCCTTGAAGTGTTTGTGAGGGTCATATCTTTTGGGGTTCACGTCCCTGGAAGTGTGTTGTTGGCCGGTGATTTTGATGTAATGGGGAATCTGCAATGCAAATGGCTGAATGAGATATGTGGAAGACCTGGTATAATATTTTAGACCTACAGCAGTGGTTTCCAAACTAAGAGGGTGTATTCACCAAGGGGAACCAAAACAGTGGAAGGAGAATCACAGACTGAAAGTCAATAAGTCTTGGACATTCCAAGAAAACTTCCATTGCTAATCGTTCCAAGACCAGTAGTTCTTTCCAGCTGACACGGGGTCATCCATTCCGATTACAAGAAAAGAGGTTCTGCCTAAATATTCGGAAGGGGTTATTTACAGTGAGAGCTGTGAAGATGTGGAATTCTCTCCTTGAATCAGTGGTACAGGCTGATACATTAGATAGCTTTAAGAAGGGGTTGCATGGCTTTTTAGCAAGTGAGGGAATACAGGGTTATGGGAGATAGCTCATAGTACAAGTTGATCCAGGGACTAGTCCGATTGCCATTTTGGAGTCAGGAAGGATTTTTTCTCCCTCTGAGGCAAATTGGAGAGGCTTCAGATGGAGGTTTTTGCCTTCCTCTGGATTAACTGGCAGTTAGGCAGATTAAAAAAAGTAAAAAGGTTGAACTCGATAGACGTGTGTCTTTTTTCAACCTAACTTACTATGTTACTAGGTTCCTTTCAAAGGCTTGCTATTCATTTACTGAATGATAAAAACAATGCTACAACTTGGCCTCTATGTTAGTAAATCAAGCCCTAAATATCTGGACCTTATGTTGAAAACCTGTGAGCTGACTCTATGGGGGTTATTTATCAAAGGTCGAGTTGGTTTTTACCCAAACGATTTTTCAGTCAAAATTTTCGGGTAAAATACTCAAATTTTTCGGGTTTTATTTTAAAAAAATCTAATTTTTCTAGATTATTATTATACCCCGAAGCTGAAAATAGATTGAATCCAGAAATACACCATCTAAAACCTGTCGAAGGAGTCAATGGCAGAGATCCCTTGAACCATTTGAAGATGTTAATAGCCTTTGTGATGTTCAAGTTTTTTTTCAGTGAGTTTTGCTCGAAAACTCTAAATTTGAGGGGTTTTTTTTGGCAAAAACTCGGGTTGTTAACCTCGAATTCACTGATTGGAGTTTTTTCCATTCAAGTTTTTTTTACTTAAATGAGAAACCGTTTGAGTTCATTCAAGGTATTAAAAAACCTCACAAAGCTCTAAATTTTGAACTTTGATACATAACCCTCTATGTGTAGTTTGGCCAAATCGGATACAATTTGTTCAATTCAGAAAAAAATGATTTTCTGGAAACAAGTGTCCTCACTTGTATTATGAAAATGTGTGATTGGCTGGTCTCATAGGAAGGTGGAGGATGAAATTTTCAGAGCAGATTGGAGACATTGGTTCTAGATGGGGTTGCAGCAGGAAAAGTACCCAGCCTACAGTGCAGCAGCTAATGCCCAGGCAAAGTATATAAACTATTAGTGAAGATATACAGTAACTCAGGCAATTATAATTTTTTTGCTTATTCTCAGGATTGTTGTATCTCCATTGTCAGGAATTGTCATACACAGGGTCACAAAAGGTAACCGGCTGTCGTGACACGTAGGTAGTCTTTTGTTTTAGTGTACTTTAATTAGCCCTTGGTTTAAATATTTGAGTCATTATCTTGTATGTACATAAGTAACAGGGCTTTATTACGTGTTAACACTGATCAAAGAGGTGACATACAGTAACAACTGGTATAGGAGAAAAAAGGCCAAGAGGGCAAGATTCTCTAGCATTTTCTCTGGTCTCTGAAAATTCCAAATGCTGCACTGGGTTTTCCTGGAATTAAGGAATCAGTCATTTTCACTAGTCATTTTGCCAGTTTTAGCGTTCATTCTACCTAAATTGCCATTTTAATTGTTATAAAATATTCAGTGGTACCCTGGCTGCTTAGTACAATCACTTATATAGGAGATTTCTGTCCACCCTAGACATGGTCAGTAATTCAGATTTAACAACAACAAATAATAATAATAATAACAAATAGCCTTGCTGCTCTGGGGTCTTAGGTTCGATTCCAGCTTAGGCACTATCCGCAAGGAGTTTGTGTGTTCTCCCTGTGACTGTGTGGGTTTCCTTCGGGGTACCCTGGTTTCTTCCAAAAAACATACAGGCTGGTAGGGACCTTAGCTTGTAAGCTCCACTGGGCCAGGGACTGATATGAATGATGAATTATCTCTGTAAAGCTCTGCAAAAATGTGTTGTCACATCATCCATTGTATATATGATGGTCAAGAATACATCATGCAAATAGGGTCATTTCTGACCTATTAAGTTTATTGCCCTTACAGGATTTAACTCTGATCAGTTTGACTTCTAGTTCCAGCTCTTTTTTGATTTCAATGCTTTTTCTGGTCATTCATTTCTTAGGTTACAAGCTGCTAATATGTGATTATCACATTAGACATGGCCCCTCCGTATCACTTGTAGCTTTTCTTTATTTCATATTGTGTTTTTGGGAGACTGAGTAGATTATCAAGTACCAATAAAACCCATGCAGTGATAAAGAGCCTTTGTCTGTATTTGAGATGGAGGGAGCAGACCCCCCTTAAAAAATGTTGTTCTTGCAAATGTAGGAAGATATATATTTATATATATGTGCGTGTTCAAGCCATTCACAGTGTCAGATACAGTAATGCTGTATCCTATTTACATTGCAGATGAGGTTGAGTTTTCTCAATAAATCAGTCATGATCGATCCCATGGCAAAGCTCTCCATCACATTCCTATTTTACTGCACTAATGAAAAGACCTGAGCGCTTATGTCACCCCTATAAAGATCCACGGACTTCCCCACCAGGCTGAGAGTGGGAGGAAGCTGTTCCATAAAAAACGGAGCAGATTCTTATTTTCCATCATTGAGACGTGGCGACAAGTCACCATATTACCCTGCTGTAAAGCCCAGTGAGTAAAGCAATGAGAATACGGCTTCAGAGGAAAGAAAATAAACCATGTTCTTTACAACACTTCACTAATTTACATGATTGTACACAAGGTTTATACGCGCAAATAAAACCTTTCCTTCCCAGGAAAGTGTCATTTTAACTTGTCCCGTCTCAAGCTCAGCTTCCCACTGCTGACTTTAAAGGGGAAATACACCCATTTATTAGAATGGTTTATCTTCCAGGGAGACTACCCCTCACATGCTTAATAATGATTTTTATTTCCCCTCAACTGTTTGAATGTTTTCAAAACATTTTCTAATTATAACTTAATTATATTTTATCATTTTTAATTATTAAAACCCTTTTTTAATTATTATGGATTATCTAGGTCTATTTATTTAGTATTTATTCACTATTCTTGAACAGGGCAGGAGAAGAGTAACAAGTAAATGGCCCAGGTTCACTTAAGATTGTAAGTTGTAATTTTTGTGCATGTTAGAAATGTATAAGTGTGAACCAGGTCAGTAAGAACAATGGGCAAAGTGGAATGTTTATCATAGGGTCCATGCAGAGGCCCGTCTCCAATCTCCCGAACTCCCAAATTGCATCACCCACATTTCCAGACACCCCTGCTTCCTTGTACCTTGCAATAAAATGCAGAGTTGCTCAACATGGAGGCCACCATATCTGGAAGCTTGATATCCTGATCTCTAGTTCTTTGGTAGCAATGCCCAAGAGAGAGCATACGAGGGTCCTGGCTTCAAATTTGCAATGCCCGTAGTCGGCCAAGGCCACCAGAGACCTAAGTACAGGAAGGAAAGCAGCTAGACATGGAGGTCACCATCCTGACTGCGCTACTCTGCCTTTTGTTACCAGGTATGGGTTAGCAGGGCTATTTCGAGGATTGTGGTTGGTGCAATTTAGAAGGGTGGAAGCAGGGTCATCCAATAAACAAAACTTCTAGTGGATGCAACAGTTTAAATAAACTCCAGAAAAGCACAATACTGTAATAATGAGATTTAAAGGAGAACCAACTCCTAAAATGAATATGGCTAAAAATGTCGCATGTTATATACTAAACTTATTTCACCAGCCTAAAGTTTCAGCTTGTCAATAGCAGAAAAGATCCAGGATTTCAAACTTGTCACAGGGAGTCACCATCTTTGAAAGTGTCACATGCTCAGTGGGCTCTGAGCAGCTGTTGAGAAGCTAAGCTTTGGGGTTGTCACAAATTATCAAGCAGAAAATTAGGTTTGACTGTAATACAAGCTGATGCTACAGGGCTGATTATTAAATTCTGATGCTAATTGCACTGGTTTCTGTGCTGCCATGAAGTAATTATCTGTATTAATTACTAATCAGCCTTATATTGTGACGTTTCTATTCTATGTGTACTGTATATTATGAGTGGGTCCCTAAGCTCAGTAAGTGACAGCAGCACAGAGCACTTGTAGTGAATCAGTAGAAAAGAAGATGAGGAGCTACTGGGGCATCTTTGGAGACAGAGATCTTTAGTGATAAAGGGCTGTGGATGCTTTGGGTTGGTACAGAAACCTAAAACATAATGAACAACATTTCTAGCCTACTTCTTTTGTTCGGCTTTAGTTCTCCTTTAATCTCAATGGGCGAATTCCCCAGTCTTTTAAATGATCAGCAGTTTCACATGCTTTTGACCAAGTGCTTCAGTTTTCATAGATTTCAGGATTTGCTCAATTTATGACTACGGAAATGAAATGAGTTCTATGACATCATGCAGTCGCATATGATCTGAATAAATGCTCTGAAAGGTTTCAGCCTGGTCCTACTTCAGCTGCTGGACCAGCTGTTGAATCCCACTTTATCTCACTGGATTTGTATGGGAATCAGATGAACATCGGATCAGCATGGGGGACTGGAGGAACGTGACAAAAAATTACATATTTTCTCCCCTTTGAAAATTGAGATCCAACTGAGTTTCATAAAAATCAACGTGAGATGATCAGTTTCATTCATATTCATTTTGGATTCAATTTGTATGTTGTCCAACTCGGGCACATAACATTGGGGCATCCTGGACCTCATGATGTTGTTGATTGATGTCAATGCTGATTTGAAATTTGGGATTCTCTTTGTACACTACAGCCTGTATGGCAATAATTTGGCATCTCTAACCTGGAGCTAAGACATTCTTAAACTAACAAGTGTTCCACTAACATTTTTTGCAGGAAGATGTCTATGTATCCGCTGATCATCATAATAGGCCAGTGTTACTGTAATGATACCACCTGTAACATGAGCTCATTGTTTCCTCTTTGTGATAATGTTGGTTGGCCATTGACTGGAATTCTAGACTTTCCTGGTATCACCCAAGCAAACACTCGTATCACTGGTCCTTTAAATGGTTCAGGTTAGTGCAAAATTCTGTTAGTAGTATTAGCAGACACCCTACACCTGAAAGCCTTTATGCTAATATTGTTCCTCCTATTTGTATTCTATGGTTCTAAAGCTCTGCAAACAAAATTCCTTGCACTCTAAACATTAAGAGGAATATATAGGGATAAAAAGTCCATTTACAATAGTGTGATCTACCATTCATTTAGTTTGTTATCAGACCATAATTCAGTAATAAACACGGAGAGACAGTCACCTAAGAATGTAAATACAGGTATGGGACCTGTTATCCAGAATGCTCGGGACCTGGGGTTTTCCAAAGAACAGATCTTTCAGTAATTTGGATCTTCATACCTTAAGTCTACTAGAAAATAATTAAATAAACTCAATAGACTGGCTTTGCCTCCAATAAGGATTAATTTTATTTTAGTTGGGATCAAGTAGAATGTACTGTTTTATTATTACAGAGAAAAGGGAAACCTGTTTTTAAAAATGTGGACTATTTGGATAAATTGGAGTCTATGGGAGACAGCCTTTCCGTAATTCAGAGATTTCTGGATAACGGGTTTCCGGATAACAGATCCCATACCTGTATAGTGTTCCTATATATCGCTCTTGAGTGTTACAGAAGGAAGAAATGGGGAACATTGGCAGAGAGGGGAAAACAAATTCCATACTAACAGCCTTAAGGCTAATGACACGCTAAGATTCGGGTAGATTTAGTCGCCCGTTAGCAAATTGCCTCTTCTTCGGGCGACTAATCTCCCTGAAAAGCCTTCACACCCGCTAAAATCGAAATCACCGGAGGGATGGCACTCAGGGAGCTTTGTGTGACATCCTTGCCGGCAATTTGGATTCTAGCGGGTGGGAAGGCTTTTCAGGGAGATTAGTCGCAACGAAGAAGAAACGATTTGTTGCCGGGCAACTAAATCTCCACGAATCTTTGTATGTCTCACCACCCTAAAATCTAAAAGTATCACCATTAATGTAGTGTGATATTTATTTCCCTTAAATACTCAGTGACTGTACATGTACCTATAATCGTGCACTTCATATTATATTATAGGTTTATGTATGTTCAGTTTAAGTACCGTGTCCTAAGAGACACAGGAAGAAGAAGGTCCCTATTCCATAGAATTTATACTCTAAGTAACATTCAGACATGGTTGGGGCATTGGCCTTAAATGGGTTGTTCGTCTTTAAATTAACTTTTCGTTTGATGTAGAGAGTGATATTCGGAGACAATTTGTAGTTGATTTTCATTTTTTATTATTTGTGGGTTTTTGAATTATTTCACTTTTTATTCAGCAGATCTCCAGTTTGCAATTTCAGCAGTCTGGCAGCTAGAGCCCAGATTACCCTAGCAATCATCAATTGGCTCTAATATGAATAGGAGAAATATGAGTGATAAAAAGTAGCAACAATACATTTGTAGTCTTGCAGAGCATTTTTTTTTCTAGCTGGGGTCAATGACCTCCAACTGAAAGCTGGAAAGAGTCAAAAACTATCAAAAAATGAAGACCAACTGAAAAATTGATTAGAAATAGCCTTTCTATAACATATTAAAAGTTAACTTTTAATATGTTGGTCGATTTTTTTTGTTCCCTGACCCCCCCCCCCTTTCCTTCCCTGTCTGCCCTCTTAAGTTGCATCCGCTGCAATTCTGCCAGACTGTATGAAAGCAGCTATAAGTTTCCATGTTCTCAAATCAGTCGCAAGTTGTAGGTGTGATGACTGGGTCACCTCCGGTGCAGAACATTAAGTTCTGAGTCTTTTGGGGCAAATCTGCTGCCACTATTGACACAACCAGTGGCGGAACTACGGGGGGAGAAGGGGGTGCGAGTGGGCCAGGGCCCCCCGGCAGCTCGCGCGCCACTGAAATGCGGGCCGAAAATTGTGTACGGAGGGGGGCGGGGGTCCCGGCTGCGCTTCACGCACCAGGGTCCGCCCCCCTCTAGTTACGTTACTGGACACAACCTTGGAATAACTGTCATATTCGGGGTAGCGGTAGTTTAAGAGACCCACTTGAGCACAGTAGAAGGGGCGGAACTGATGCAATGGAGTGTAGTGCAACTATACCGACGTGTATATTTTTGGACATTTTCAAATACAGCCACAGGTGCAGTTGTACTAAAATGGACAGTGACGTTGCAGATTTTGATGCCTTTATTAAATGTATGTACCTTTAATAAAGGCATCAGCATATGCAACATCAGTGTCCATTTTAGTACAACTGCACAGGGCCGGCATCAGAGGGGGACAGGGGGGGAGTGTTGTACCGGGCCTGGAGGGTAAGGGGGCCCCGTCACGCGGGACCATGAGGTCGGTGGGTGGCTCATTAGGGGCAGAGCTATGATGTGGTAATCACCAATTGGTCGATCGCTGCATCAATCACAGGGAATCCTGCCCTGTTTTACTACTTTGAAAACCCGGCAGGCAATTTTGACCCAGGCAGTCCTTCAAAAAACCGGGCTGTCCGGGTCAAAACCAGAAATGTGGTGGGCCCTGCTAGTCAAGTAAGTGCAACCTGGCCACTAATTTTTTTTAAACTTCTGGGGGGGCTGGCCACAATTTTCTTTACATGAACGTGTAAGAGGTGCCCTGGCCACCAATGTTTTTATAACATGAGGGGGAGGGTTGGGGCTGGTGAGCATCTCTTTCTATTTATATTCCAGAATTTTATACTAGCTTTACATAGGGCAGTAACCTAAAAGTGTCCATAGAAATTGCATGCTAATGTCACCTCATCCCCAGCTTTATATTTATATTCTTTGGTCAAGCAAAGACTGGCCTGTGGTTTCTGATATAAACGAGCAGCAGGGAAGTCCTCTGGTATCATTTAGTGTTAGTGCAAATATGAACTTTCTCTATGTCCTTCCTCTCTGCTTTCCTCTCCTTCCTGGGAGATCCAATAACATTTCTATGAGGCTTTGATGCAATGTCCGTCCTGCACGTTCATTGTCCTACATGTGTTCTAACTCAGGAACGCTTGTGCAACCCACAAGTGTGTTTTCTTAAGTAAAAACTTTGAGGGGGTCGAATTAAAGAAACCTGTTTTGCGGGAAGGCTGCAGTGAGTTATTGAATGACCTACTCATCGACATTGACTGCTTTGTGGGAAAATGCAATGAAATTCGAAACTATTAGGTAAGAGACAACATTTTTCTCAATGTTCAAGTCTTCTTCAAGACTACAGGGACTTCTCTGAGAAAGGTAGGAAAATCTTATTCTTCTCAGCAGCTGCACACAGGAAAACATATGGAAGTAGGGCGAATGTTTATGTGACTGTTGCTACAACAGCTGGGCCTACTAAATGCTCCCCTTCCAATAGCTGTCTTGTGCAATCCTGATTCTTCCCTTGATCAAAAGTGAAACTGTATTTTGTTAATCACTAAAAAAGTCCAAAGACCTCCAAAAACACATGTGATGGGACTACTTGGTAGATACAATTCAGTCCATAAATAAACCCCTGGTGATACCTTGCACATGGTGGCTTAACACACCTTTGAAGTAGGAGAATCATAGAAATGTGCAAGGCATTGTGGGAACTGGAGTTTTGGCTGCGTGGTAATGTGATCACCCAGTGCATGGTGTTGTGGAACTGGAAGAGTGCACACAGAGATGCCAGACTGCAGGGTAGAAGTCTGCTTTATCCCTGGCTGCTCTCTCCACACTCTTCCCTTTCCTGTGTCCATAACCTTTCTCATTACTCCACCCAGTGCTAAGCTGTTAATGCAAATGAACATTTAACATCACAGGAATGGATGGAACAACATTACACACTTCCCAACATTTTGGAAGTAGGAAGAGGGACAAAAAGATTTGCCACGTGGAGCATGGTGAAATTTCTGAATTTTCTTGCACATTTCTATGATTCTCCTACTTCAAAGGTGTGCCCATTTAATTTTGTGCTAATGAAGATGAATTGCACTTCAAGCTCCCCATGAGACCTGCTTTTATCTTAAATTGTTACAATTGTTAATTTGCTTATCTTAAATTGTTACAAAAGTATCCAAGTGCACCTGGCACATATTCTGGGCTCTCTGCCAAAAGCCCATTAAGTTAGTGACTTTGTATCTTTTTCTGGCTGTTCAGTGCAGAAGATCAAAGAGAAAGTCGAGACATTTCAGTAACAATCCAGGATCGCAGGTTGAGCTGTCAAAATCGTGACTGTCCCGCGAAAAACTGGGAGGTATGACATTACAGGCTGGAGGAGAGCTGACTACTGGTTACATTACATGGGACTAGGGTTGCCACCTGTATGGTTTTCACCTGGACAGCCCGGTTTTCGGAAAAGGGAAATCCGGACAGGGCTTTAAAGTGAATGGAGCAGTGATCAGCCAATCAGCAATTGCAACATCATAGTATCCGCTCCCGTTGTCATTGGGCCCATCCTCAACGTCATCATGTCCGCCACTGATGGTGGCAACCCTACTTGGGACTATTGGCGACACTGGATCAATAGTACATGTAGTTAGGACAAGTGGTACCAATAAGGGGCAAGCAGTATTGCTGCATGTATTTTTTAACTCACACAAAACCCAGAAGTCATTTAATAAAATGTCCAGCTGTTTGAAAGCACAAATCTGTTTGGTTGCTAAGAGTTGCTAGATCTGAACTAATGTCTATGTTCAGATCTACATTATTGTATTATAGAGGGTACAGAGAAGGGCAACTAAGCTGGTGAAAGGTATGGAAAATCTTAGCTATGAGGAAAGACTGGCCAAGTTGGGGATGTTCAGGCTGGAGAAGAGGCGCTTAAGGGGTGATATGATGACTATGTATAAATATATAAGGGGATCATATAATAATCTCTCTAATGCTTTATTTACCAGTAGGTCTTTCCAGCTGACACAAGGTCACCCATTCCGATTAGAAGAAAAGAGGTTCTGACTAAATATTCAGAAGGGTTTTTTTACAGTGAGAGCTGTGAAGATGTGGAATTCTCTCCCTGAATCAGTTGTACAGGCTGATACATTAGATAGCTTTAAGAAGGGGTTGGATGGCTTTTTAGCAAGTGAGGGAATACAGGGTTATGGGAAATAGCTCATAGTACAAGTTGATCCAGGGACTAGTCCGATTGCCATTTTGGAGTCAGGAAGTAATTTTTTCCCCTCTGAGGCAAATTGGAGAGGCTTCAGATGGGTTTTTTTGCCTTCCTCTCGATCAACTGGCAGTTAGGCAGATTAAAAAAAAAACCTAAAAGTTTGAACTTGATGGATGTGTGTCTTTTTTCAACCTTACTTACTATGTTACTATATTATTATGTCTGCACGTTTTTTATATCATCTATATAGCATTGCTTTTATAGTACTAGTGGTAATTTTTCTCTTATATTGCTAAATAATAACTTGTTAACACAAGCGGGCGAGTTAAGAAAATCATATCATTGTTTTATCCCTTTTCTTATCTCTCCAGGCTTTAAAGCAATCATTAGTCACTTATATACAGACAACTGATGCCAATGATGTGCTATACAGAAAGATAGTGTTCTATATTGGATGGAGGCATGAAATATAAACAGAATATACACACAATACAAAAAGGTGGCTAGATCATCAAAAAAATCAATAGAGCTCATTTTTAAAACTAATCAAATTAAAGGAAAAATATATCCATAGTTATAATCATAGAGCCCCTGTGCTGGTCCTCCTCCCCTTTCTTCATTCACACCAAACAAAAAGGTCTTTGATCCCCCTAACCTGAACTGAAAATACCAAGCAGTGCTGGGGGTGCCATGTCAGAAAGTTGTTGGACCTAGAAGCTGGCGACCCCTCTGCACAGCAATGCCTGTGTTACGAACTGTAGTGGTTAGGAGCCCGTAAGCTACCAGAGCCTACCTCGTGGGTGTAGTAGGATGGCCCTACCAACCCCCCGGTGTTTCAGGGCTCCGGGCTTTCTGCTGTGAGAGAAGGCAGGGATCCAACTCATGGCCAAAATAGTTCAAGCAAGGTGGTATCAGAAGGATCAGGCAAAATGTGTAGTCGAGTTCAGGCAACGGTCGATGGCTGGCGGTAGGATTCCATGGTGAATTCAGTGGCAGGTTGCAAAGATTCAAACAGACAAAGGGTCAAAACCCAGGCAGGAATACCAATAAAAGGCTTTAGGCAGGACCAGGATACTGAAAACCAGCTTGGGAATAGCCTAGAATACAAAAGAGCCTTTTATTTTTGAATTTGATGCCAAAGTGACGTCATCACGTCTGCTGGCGTCCTGAGAAAGCCCGAGAGCCAGTGCATCTACAGGTAGGAATGTACGCTAGTCTCCATGTGCTTCTTATAGCCTGTTCAGTTCAGGTACAGGGGAGTTGAGTTGTTCTGGGGTGTCTGTTAAGGTGGCCATACATGGGCAGATCTCTCCAAACGAGATGCCCATCAAGTGTGGACAATATTGAGCTGATCCAGTTGTGAGCCCTAGGACCCAAAGATCATCTCACAAGGCCAGAAATGCAGGCGGTGGTATAGAGGATCATAAATGACCCCTTATACTGTGTATTCTTTTCATTTAGATTTTTTATATTAACTCCCAAAACCCATTATGCAGAAACTTGGCAAATCCATCTGCGCGATTTCTGTCTTATATAAGCAAACAATACTTTCCAATTTGCTTTTAATCTGTAAAATGACAGTGACCAACATTTGATATTGAATAAACTGCATAAATCCTATAGTTTTGTTTTTTTTTAAGGGCAGATTCGGGGGGAGATTTAACTAATCTCCCCGAACTGCCTCCTCTGCCTTCCCGCCGGCTAGTGCCGGGGTGGCACTTGGAGCCATTCGTTTTCCAAAGTCGCCTGAAGTTTCCTCGTGAGGCAACTTCCAGTGACTTCGGAAAACAAAGCATTCCAAATGCCTTCCCGTCTGCGATTTTCATTCTAGCCGACGGGAAGGCAGTGGATGCAGTTCAGGGAGACTAGTCGCCCCAAAGAAGAGAAGATTTGTCGCCGGGCGACTAATCTCCCCGAAACGCTGTGTGTGTCTCTGCCCTAACAGTTTGAAATGATTTTTGGAAGCCTTAAAAGCACTTGGTGCTCCATATTTCAGAAATACCCTTTATCTATAAGCCCAGGTCTGTATTATTCCAGATAACAGATCCCTTAGCTGTATCATGATATGCCTTAAATAAACTTGCTCCAGAGCAGCTATACGTGGATTCTGAGGGTATAACTGTATTTTTTTCAGTTACCATGCACAGTGCCCAGTATTTTATAGAAAAAAAGAGAACTAAAGGCCCACATTGTGGTTTATCATGTATCAGAAGCTGCCATAGCCAGAGGCCTGCAGTAATCAGATCATCAGAGTCTCGCCACATAACGGCATGCTCCTGTAGGCCGGCTTCTCACATGCTCTTGTATTTATTTTGATAGAAACACTGGGGAACTCTGAGAAGAAGTGATGTTATACGTTACATAAAAGGTGCCAAATAAATGAAATTGCTTTCAAGCAGGACTGGATGCAGCCTAATTGTGAATGAACAGAAAGATGTATGAGTTTGACATAAAACTTTTCTAAAAATAAGCCTCGGAGGCAAAAACAATGCTATATTTCTCCTTGCCTGATTAAGAAGCGGTTGAGCTGGATGTGGAAATGAATTCAAATCTGCCATCAAGCTATGTTTTAATGTTAGACATTTTTATCTTTTCTTGAACAGAGCAAGCCTTATAGTCTTATTATGAACCACCCACTGTCCTTGGATAGCCTTTACCAGAAATTCCATAGGTCTGTTTATAACTCTACTAGGACTCAAGCCAAAAATCTGTGCTTGCCACACCGGTTCCTTATATTGTATGAGTTTCTCTCAATACTGGCATCCCTGGTTTTATCGGGAGATAGCTTTGGGGAGACAGAAAAAGAAGGTTTAAAGAATGTACATTCCCTGGCTCCAAACACCATAGCCAGGTCAAACTGGTCCTATTTACTGGTCATGTTTATCCATGGACTGTAAACTGCCTGTCTGACTGCATTGCAAAGTGTCTTCTGAACGAATGATGTCACAGGATGACCTACATCCACTGCTGCTTTTTTGGGGGATGTCATCTCCTCTACTATCATTTATGCCCTGTAGGCAGGGATTGTACATTGGTTGGTCACTACATTTTTATGTGTGTTTATAGCAGTTTTGGACAGAGAAGTAGCACTTCCATTATACTTTTACATATAGTTGAACCAAGTTGTGTCCTCACAACACATACTATTTAAAATGTAGGGTAGGTCCTTTCTACCCCATCCCATTAATGTACACTTGGTCTTCAGAGAAGAAAAGCTCCTTTGTGTTTAGGCTGCATTCCAAAGTCCAGGTTATCTCACAACAATCAACAAATAGCTGACCATGTTTCCTAGTAAGGGGCCATATACACAGCAGGTCAGTGCGATGGAGCACACCATGAGGCCTATTTTATGGAAAGCATTTTAGGACATCATCAGGGGAAATCCATGTCTTGTATGCAATCTCCTATGCTATAGGAATGCAACGTCGCCTGCTTTTCCACTCACCCCTCCTCAAAGCAGACATCACACCTCGCTCCTCCCTCCTCTGCTGTCAACTCCTGCTCCTCACTCCTCCCTCCTCAGCCACCTGACCTGGGTCCTCGCTCCTCACTTCACCCTCCTCAGCCATCCATCCTGGGTCCTCGCTTCTCCATTTATCAAAGTCGAATTTCAAATTAATGGGAATTTTTTCTTACTCTAGTAAAGTTGAATATACTCACAATTCAACTGGGAGGTTATTTAAGAAAAAATATGAATGTCTAATATTCGATCTAATAATTCCGACCCGAAAATTCGAATCGTATTCGAATCCTATGAATTGAGTTTTTCTCTGAAAAAAACCCTTAAATGTCAGGAAGGTTATTAACATCTCCAAATGGCTCGATGGACCTCTGCCATTGACTTGTACATGAACTTGGCAGGTTTTAGGTGGCGAATATTGGACTTAGGACTGTTTCCATGGTCGAGGTGTGATAAATCTCACATTTAAATTTACACTCGAATAGGGGGATTACAATTCGAATGTCCCAGCAAGCGCAATAGAGTAGAGCCAAGCACTCTGACATTTCACATGGAATTACCTCCTTTCCATTAAAATCTTTTTTTGTAATTTATACTAAGAATGAGTGGCATGCACGATGTTTTCAGTTGGAGGTTCTGGCAAGTCCCAGAAAGAACCAGGTACAGTGGAATTATGAAATACAATTGTTAAGGACTTTCATGAGTCTTTAAAAAATAATTTCTGGATATTTCTCTGCGTGATGAAACGGAGTTGGGATCTCTGAATGTTTTGCAAGAATTCCAAACCTTGTGTTTTTAAAAGCGGCAATAAACTTCAATTGCTTACCAATTTGCCTTTAGTGTGTAATTGATAATGAATATTTCTTTGTAGTGTGTTTCTATTAAACCTAATTCTTAATATGAGATAGTCCTAAGGCTCAGGTCTGTAGTCTGTATGTATATAAGCATCATGATATCTATCACAGGGCTGATAGAGCTATAAACCCAGTGTTCTGAATGTTATAATAACCATTTGCCTGCATCCTCAATAACCAGCTAGAGAGAGGGGATGATTCCAGAGAGGAAATTTGAGCATAAGTGCATGACACGGTCAATTGGTAATATGCATAAAACCTGATCCATTAGGTCAGTTTGACACGGTTGACCCAGAACCAGAGAGTGAGTGTAATAATACTTCATCGATGGCTAAGGTGTGGCACTGTGGCTTTTGTTTCAACCCTGAGAATCCTCAAAAAGCCTCACTCTTTAGATTTAATGAAAACTTTCAGTTGCTGATTATCTACACAAAAAACAACAGTTCTAGAAATTTGGGATTTGGCCAAATCCTTGCTGCTAGGCCAAACCACATCCAAACCCTTAAACTTCTGTGACTTTAAAGTACAGGTATGGGACCTGTTATCCAGAATGCTGCAAATATGGGGTCTTTCTGTGATTTGAATCACCGTACTTTGTCTTCTCAAAAAATCATGTAAACATTAAATAAACCCAATAGGCTGGTTTTGCTTCCAATAAGGATTAATTATATCTTAGTGGGGATCAAGTACAAGGGTATTGTTTTATTATTACATAGAAAAAGGAAATCATTTTTAAAATTTGAATTGTTTGATTAAAATGGAGTCTATGGGACACGGCCTTCCCGTAATTTGGAGCTTTCTGGATAGCGGGTTTATGGTAATATGGATCCCATACCTGTGCTGGATCATTGATGGTGACACTTTTATTTTCAGAAGATGAAAGATTTGATGTGTTTTTCTCATTCCGAAATGTTTATGGATATTTTGGTCTTTGGCTAAAGCCACCATTTATGAGTTTGGTTGAAATCCAGGTTCTCTTTCAATAGTATAACCAACAGCAAAAAGGGCTTGAGACACTACAATAGAATAATTATTGTTATCCTATATGCAACATATTCCAGGCTGTAAATATATATCTATCTAAAGTGTGAGTTCTAGTGTGCAGATTCTCGTTCTTCCTAGGTTGTTCACTTATTTCATTTTGTTTTGATTGGATTGTTAGTTGCACAGTAGGGCTTATAAAGTGCTATTACATACAGTCCAGATCCTTGGTGCGTACTTAAAAAAAAGTGACTGTTTGTCTAAGCACAAAGCTAAGCTTTTTAGACACAAATAATGCAGCAAGATTGTTGGCTGATTGTGCCCAGTGAAGCGATTGTATGTAATGGTAATCTAATGCCCATTGCTAACAAAATAAATTAAGTATATATGTGTTCTAATGGGAAGAGACCTGCTTGAATTACATTTCTGTGTCAGTAATCCATAAATCCACCACCCATTCAGCGAAGTACAGTTTCCTCCTTTCTCCCTGGAGCATGACAAACTGAAGCTTTAAAACATGACCCCGTAGTTTGGAGTCTCTACTTCTCTGAAATACGTTCCCTTCCTGTGGTTTCCGAAATCCCTTAATGTATTGCACGTCTCTGTCATTTGTTCCATCTACCTGAACTTTTGTAATGTTTGCATTCCGAGGTCTTTCAGGTCTATGCAATGTCAGCCCAGAGAGGAAACTAATTGGAGTCAGGAGGAGAAAATCCAATCTAGGCCAGTCTAAACAAAGCTGAGCCACGGCGGGCAACGGTTAGGGTTATAGCGCTGCCTGGTCCATTACATGAAATATTAAGATATCACATGTTTCTCTTTTATTAACATCTGTTTGAATGCTCACTGTTTGTACACGGAATAACTTCTGCATAATATAATAGTTATTTCATTCTACTAAGGACTTGAAACAGGACTTGTTTTAATTCCTGAGTCACAACCACAGAGAACACACAATCTAATTTGATACTTGAGAAGCAGAAAGGCTAAAGTTGGCCCTGTAAAGATTCAATTTAAGCTGCACTGCCAAACCCTCATTCTATGTGCGAGCCCCTTTGAAAGATAGGTTTAATACGGTTTAGTGCAGTCATTCTGTTCGCATACAAAATCCTTTGGCTCTACTCATTGACCCCTTTGGAAGTGAAGGGGTTATGCTGTATTCTTGAATTGCTAGAGATTCTCTTCTTTGGTCCCTCAATGAAATTCAGATATTCATGATCTTCCCATTCATAGATTTTTTAGAAAACTAGCTATTTTAGGCACATTAAATGACTTGTCTAAGGCCACTCAGATATGAAGTCCACCTCTAAGGGTAGAGACACATTTGGGGAGACAAATCACCTCTTCTTCGGGGGCGACTAATCTCTACGAACTGCCTTCCCCTGCCTGTCCGCCAGCTAGAATGTAAGTCGACAGCGGAATGGCACTCAGATCGCTTCGTTTTACGAAGTTGCCTCACGAGGAAGGTAGGGGAAGGCAATCTCATTGACTATGAGCGTGTGTCTCTGCCCTTAACATCCATGAATCTCTCACCCTTAATTTATTGCTTTTTCCCTAATACAGGAGTTAATCCCCCTTCCTTTATAATTAGTTATATAGTTAAATGTATTTCTTTTGACCAAAAGATGACATAAACTACCTTTGCTTATTTCCTTGGGACTTCCTAGGTTGTATTCTAACATAGACTGTAATCATTCATTAGATTAGTTGTCTAGAGAGTTGTCTTGGTGGGTTCTTTCCACTAAATAATGGTTGGGAGGCTAATAATGTATTCACTGTGGTTTGGTCTATGGCGAAGTAAAAAGGTATAAAGTATATTCACTGGGGTTGCACCAGAGGACCCAAAAAGGCAAGCAGAAAGAAAATGGGGACTATTGCTTAGGATCCATAAGACTTTTGTTACTTTTGGTGGATCTTTCAAGTGATGAGGTGGCAGCCTAATCCAGTGATTTACCCACTAAACTATAGATATGATATTCAGTATAAAGCAAGTGAAGGGCAATACAGGTATGGGATCTGTCAGCTGGAAACCCGTTATACAGAAAGTTCAGTATTACAGAAAGGCCATCTCCATAGACTCCATTTTATCCAAATAATCCAAATTTTTAAAAATGAATTCCCCTTTTCTCTGTAATAATAAAACAGTACCTTGTACTTGATCCAGACTAAGATATAATTAATCCTTATTGGAAGCAAAACCAACCAACTGGGTTTATTAAATATTTTCAAATTACGGAAAGATCCCTTATCCAGAAATCCCCAGGTCCGAGTATTCTAGATAACATGTCCCATACCTGTATAGGCCTGCAAGGTATGGCTGCCATATGATAATTTCTTTTTAATTAGTCAGATGCCTTGTATAATTAATGATCTTTGTCTCTATTCAACATTTGTGTGCCCTAAATATTAATAATTTGCTTTTTCATGTTTGAACGCAAGTTCTGACTGTTTATTATCTTCAGATTCAATACAATACACAATATTACTAGTTACAGCAAAAACATATTCCAAGCACAAAATAAAATTGTGTTTGTGCATGCCAACTAGAAGTTGGCTTTTTTTTATTTTAGGAGAGGTTATAATTGATCGTTTATCCGCATAATAATAACATTAGTCCTAATTGCACCAGTATTGTGCCTTTTAAATCTTGGCTAAAAGAACAAGCATTATCCTCTCTTCCTGTGCTATTTGTACTAGACATCAGTGTGGTCTGGCCTGCCTAATATACTAGCGTAAACAACTGCAGGTGTCTGTCTTTTGTGATAAATATTTCTGGAAGGGGTTTTATGCAGATCATGTGCCTCATTAGACCCTACTTATCTGCCTCTAATTTCTAAATTAAATTGTCCTAGGTGGTAGACTTGATTCATTGCCAGAATCCTATTCCATGTCTTTAGTTCAGATTATTCCATCACCTACTTGGTTTCAGGGCAGTCAGTTTCTCCATATTCCATAATCATGCAGGTACTGTATATTTTTAGGCTGAGGACAGCTTGGGTTTTGGCTCTGCACTGTCTTTCTTTTGGCCAGACAGCAACCTTTTCCACCAAAATATTTGCCATCCTTTTTATAGCTATAATTTTTTTCAAGTTTCCTTTAGTCCTTTGTTAACACAGACTTTTATTCAAACGCTTCCAGGTTTTGGCTTTTCTTTTCTGCTCTACTAACTTCTAAGGTCTTCTTTTTGTCTGTTCTTTTTTGGACACTGATACTTTCTGCCGTTTCCTTGTGGTTTTCAGTCCTGTTTCTTTCTTATTCTTTTACTGCACATATTCAGTAGTGTCGTATTTCTGTTTCTCTTTGAAATTCTATTGAAAATTTGGACCTTCTTATAAATCCACATCCTGCACCAATGAAACCAATCTCATGCAGTACATCATATTTATATTGCTTAGCATTATCACTGGTGATGGACGAATCAGTCCTTTTTCAATTCGCTGAAAAATTCACGAAATGCCAAAAAAAAGTGAAATGGCGAAAATTTGAAGTCAATGGGTGTCAAAATTTTGATGCACGACAATTTTTATACGTGCGGCTATTTTGTCCAAATGCATTAAAAATCAATGGGCTTCCGAATAATTTTGACGCACAATAATGGGTTTTTTTCGAATTTTTCGAAGGCGATTTTGAAAACATTCCCGGCCACCAAAACATGAAAATACGCAGTGAATCCATGCCTTGCGGATTTATTCACCCATCACTAATCACCAGTCATCTCAACACCTTATGCAGTTTTTTGTGCATGGTCTCTCTTTACTCTCTTTCTGTCTGTACAATACTTTTCACAAGCTAACAGGGTCTAAAACTAATGCTATTTTTTGTTTCTGCTGTGCCATACTTTTTGCAGTTGCGCATATTTCTTTATCTGGAATTGGTTTTGGGCGTAGTTGTCTTGTCAGACAAATGTAAATAGTTGAAGTTGTTTTGCTGCTGTGTTGAGATATATTTATGTATCTTCTAGGAAGACCAGGGTGAACTCTGACATTCATACACGGGTCAAAACCAGATGTCTACAGCTGTCTCGTAAGTTGCAGCAGGAGCTGAGTGACCAAACCATGAATAACTTCTTTATTATACTTATGCATAAAACTGTGATAGGAAAGCTCTAAACCTGGTCATCAGCCTTACTGTAAGTCTTTGTGTTTTTGTGTTAAGTACTGTTCTAGAACAGTGACACAAACTCATTACATGGTTAAATGGAAATATGGTGATTATGAAAAATGTATATAAGCTTCATCCCATGGAAATGGAATTTTCTAAATATCATCAATTAAGACATTTTGCGCTGTTTCTGAAATATTCAAGTTACTCTTCAGTAGTTCTCTCTCGGCAGTATGTCTTTCTACATGCAGGGGCTGGAGTCAGATTTTGATTGACAGATTACATACATCATTGACCTGTGCTCCCTTTACATAGACAATGTATTCATGGATACAGACAGTAACTGACTTTAACAGATACACGTTTTAATTGATTATGTATTGAAAGGGTTTTTATTTCCATGAGATGAAGCTCATATTACTTTTGAATTTTCATGACAGTTCAATTGATGCCAGTCAGGTGACATGCAAAGCTGTAAATGATTTTTTGGAACTCCTAAAGATTTACCTGTTCCCTTTATGACTTTGTGGGTCCATTTTACATTAGAATGCTGCAGCAGTTTTTATTGTCTGGGTGCAGCCACCTTTGTTTCTGGCAACGACAGTTGGGGTAGTATTTTTAAACTGAACAATGCTAATGTTTTCTGTTACTCTGAAAAGGCTCTGCTGCTGTGCCATCTTTTCTTCTCAGCCACATTTCTCTGTGTCCTTGGACCTGTCCAAGACATCAGATTTCAGAGGGGCCAGAGAGGCTGTAATTGATATGTAGCCAATGATCAGAGGTAGTTGTTTGACGTGTTTGAGAGGTAGTTAACAACAGGACTGATGTGGGCCCTTTGTATCAAAACAGGGGGTAATGGAGTCAAACTTTCCTGTTATGGGTAGAGAGATATTTGAGAGACATCACAACACTTTCTGACAGAAAAGAAAACCCTTTTGACAGTCTGAGCTGAAGGTTGTTGGATGATAACATGTGGTCCCTCAATTCCCAAGTGTTATAGCAATTTAAAAGACCATTGACCAAGTAGACTTGTTGGCTTCACCACAAAATAGAAGAACTAGAACTGACCAAACCAGCTGTTCTACATGTCTCACCTGTACCTCTGATCTTAACAATTTTCAAGAAGATTCGTCAGTTCATGGTCTCAGTAACAACAATTATACCATTATGGCCTCAATGTCTTTGATTCCCTCTAAAGTTCAAGCAAGCCAGCAACTAACCAGGGTCCCCTACACACAGATCCATGTTACTGTGATGGGTTTCTTGTGGCATCCAGTGTCTCAGACATTCAAGTTGATAGTTGGGAAACTGAAAGAAGATGGCTGAAAGCCTAGGGTTTTCTGATAATGTTGGTGTGATTGGTGAGTGGGGAACCAATGTATTAATGTAAATAGCTGATGAAAGAAAATATTTTTTTTCCCATTTTTTTCACTGTTCACTTTTTATTGATACTTAAATTGAAATATCATGGGTAGTCAGCCTGCTGCCTTCCACTTTTTTTTTTAAACGACAACAACCAACTAACATGCTATAAAAAATAACATTGAGTCAAACCAGGAATTGATATCATTACACAAATACTGCAGCTCTACAGTAGCTTAAAGAATGGACCTTAAAAACCAGCTTTTAAAGACATCTGCAAACAATTACTGTATGAAATGTGACTTAAATAGAGAGGACAGTGATTGAATGCAATTTCATTAACACTGGAGTATTATTTGGTTAAATAATAAATCACTTCGAGCCTGTAAACCTTTTTAAAACCGCATCAGCAAAAAAAAAAAAAAAATAAAAAAAGAGCTGGTTTATTGAAGGCCGTTTCATTATGTCACTTGCTTTCATTTCATGCTGATGTTAATGGGGTAGTTAAAAGTGCATTAGTGATATGTAGAGAGGTTAACCATTTCTTTTTTACTGTGATCAGCGTTGGTTAGATTTTATAGGTTCAGCAAGCAATGTGCAATATGACATACCCTCACTTGTTCCACTGATGTATCTCATTAAGCTTTCAACTTGGGGTTATGGGTACACTAGGCATTCTGATTGGTAATAATTGCTGTCAAGCAAGCAACCCGCAGCCATCCAAGGTGTTTTGGTTGCCACTACTTTTAGTGGTCATTTAGAAATCGTTGCAGTTAAAACATAAGATTCACAGCTTTGCCAATTGTATTGAACTGCAGTAGCGCCTCTTGTCTACTTTGCTTGGACTCAGATCTCTTCTATAGACTGTAACAGAATCCGCGCTGCAGACACAACAAATGTTGTTTGAATTCAACAACAGTTGAACAAATCCAGATAAGTCTTTTGAAACATAATTATTGTATCAATGTAATTGCCAATGTATTGAAAACAATATCTGAAGCAGTGTGGCATGTTTACATTCTAGATACTTCTGGTTCTGACTTCTGAGACAGAGGGGTTATTTACTAAATGCAGAGCAGGGAGCAAAGTCTACGTTGTATTTCATTAATTTTATTTCCTGCCTTGCACTTTCCTTAATTTACACAGGTCTCTGTGCTCCAGGACAGGGCCTGTTTCCCCCCATGAATACAGCATTTGCAGCCTGTATTCACGAGGGGCAAGCAGGGGCCGCACATAGATGTCACCCCTCCTGCCCCCTATTCATCCACTAACTTGTGTGTTATTCAGGTGTGCAACGCAAGTGCTTTTTAAGACCAAGAGCAGACAGAGCATTGGCTTCACTGCTCTCAGTCTGAATATTTTATTCAGGCTGAGAGAGGTGGATCTGCTCCGTGTCCCATTTCTCATTTGCACCTTCTCCACTTGTGTGCACACGCAGCAGATTGGAGCGGAGGTCGGCCTGAAAATGCCTGCTTTCATGTATTCAAGACGTCCTCCTAAGCGGATCTTATACAAACCAATGGAGCTGGAGCAAGGAACAGATCCACTTCACTCAACCTGAAAAAAATATGTAAACTGAGAGCTCCATCTGCCCTTGGCCTAAATAAGCACTAACTTGGGCACTTTTCTAGGATTAAAGTCAAGGATTTCTACGGTATAAAAAGCCAGCTGATTAAGAGAGAGAACTGATTTTTGCCACTGTGTTTCAAGTCTGAACCAGAAAGGGTTAATGAAACACTGCTTTCAATGGCAGTTATATGCCTATATACCTTTAAACCACTGAAAACTTATTGGGAAGCTGCATTTAATCTAGGAGCAAAGATCATCCCGGGAATGTCTGGCTTTAAAGGACATTTAGGTCAGCACTGTTCCCACTGAACAGGAGCCATGTTTGTCCATGACATGACTAATAGGTGCCGATACATATTGAGACATGGTTGACCAACTCTGAAATGGGAGATCATTGCTCTGTGTATGAGGCTCTTTGGAAGTGAATCTGGGGGAGTTGCCACCTGTAACCTTTAATAGAGTATTCTGCTGGTCTGCTGAAGGCTCCATGTCCAGCAAATGATTATGTTCCATTTGACCCAATAAGTGTCAAGCTCAGATAGCCAGAGGCACTTATTAGGGTGGTTACATGCGATAAGATTCAGGAAGATTTAGTTGCCCAGTGACAAATCGCCTCTTCTTCGGGTGACTAATCTCGCCGAAAAGCCTTCCCATCAGCTAGAATCGTCGGTGTGATGGTACTCACAGTGCTTCTTGTCCAAAGTCGCCCCGAAGTTGCCTCAAAATGAATCGCTCCGAGTGCCATATCATCAGTGATTTAGATTCTAGCCGGCGGGAAGCCTTTCGGGGAGATTAGTCACCGAAGAAGAGGTGATTTTTGCTGGGCGACTAAATCTCCCCGAATCTTAGCATGTCACCACCCATAAACAATCAAATAATACCTAGAGGCACCTCTGTTGAGCATGAGTCCACTACAATTAAATAATTAGTTGCTTTCACTTCAAAACAATGCACAACAATAAAACTGGAATCACTTTCATCTCATGCTTGATCCCGTGTCCTTTGTGTTTTAGAGCAACTGTTGGAGGAGAAAGGATAGCTAATTAAATATAATTTCCAAGTTAAACTTCCTGTGTAATTATCTTTTTTTGAAAACCTGAGACATGGAAGTAGGACATGCGTATAAAGAGTTCTCCCAGGTTAAGAGAGGGGAAACAATAAGTTAAAAAAAATCTAAACAATTATCCAGTAATATTTTGTAATTAAAAAAAGGAACAGGCACTTCACATAATTAGTAGAATCATTTAAAGTATTTGGTTAGTGATGGGCGAATTCAGTGACCAGTCGCAAATTTGCGAATATGCCGTGAAAACTATAGACGCCGGCTACAATTGACGGATGCCCATTGACTTTAATGGGCACCGGCGTCAACTTTGATGCTGGCGCCCAATTCGCCTGCGTCAGAATCGGCATTTCTCGAATTTTTATCGAGTTTATTTAAATAATATTTAATATAAATGATTTTCTAGTAGACTTAAGGTATGAAGATCCAAATTATGGAAATATTTGTTTTCTGGAAAAATTCAGGTTCTGGATACCAGGTCCCATACCTGTAATTGATATGAGCTATAGCCTTATTTATAGCTTTGAATCTTTAAATGTAAATGGCCTTTTTAATAAAATATGTTTTATAATCTTATTTTTATGATAGTTTACTCACGCTTACTTAAAGCTCCCTACATTGGAAATGTATACACATGCCTCAATCAACCAAGTGAATTTATTATTATTATTATTATTGTGCGTGAGCGGGGGAGACCTTCACCGTGGGAAACACACTCACTGCCCAAGGACTTTGCATCAAATATAAACAGAAAATGATACAGCTGAATTGCCTTTTAATTAAGGAAACTACAGAAAAGATTTCCATTAGATTTCAGTTTACAAAACAACTGACAATTGAATGTATGGTTTGCCGTAGGAGAAGCGAGAGGAAGATTCCAATGGTTACGTCCTACACTGGAGAATCTCCTAATGACTGTTTTGAAGGTACCTTTTTACTTTGATGCTTCTGTTCTCTGTTTTGCTGTGTTTATTTTGGCCTTTGATAAGTTAAAAAGCTTTCAGGCAAGAACTGTAGAAAGCCTTCCCACCCAGTGCCCCACCAGCTGTATCTACATGGTAAACAGAATGATTTCATGAGAGATGATGACTTAAGTACTACTGCTATTGCCCAGGTGCTTGGAAGCCTTCCTGAGTTTCCCACCTCCAGGAACACAAGTTGTTTTTTATCTCTGTAAATCTTAATCACTTGACTCTCCTTGTGTTACTAGTTAAACCTTGAAACAATGGATTTCGTGGCTTGAATTCTTCCCTGTGCAATTGCTCTGGTAAACACTGCCTTGCTGTTTAGGTATAAACGGAAGCCACATTGGTCAGAACTGGAAAGGCCCAAGGTTAAACTGCTTAATAGTTTGGGCCACACACATTGATGACTTAATTGCACTGATCTGATTAATTGGCTAATGAAGCAAATGAGAGAACCTCAGCAGAGGTGGGATTGAAGTGTGGCTCACGATCAGCCGATGGCCCAAACGTGTGAAGCTACAGACCATGGGGCTTATTTATGTATTGCCTTAGCTCAGATGGATGCAAGGTTGTGCTTATATTGATACTTAATGATATACATATCATTAGATATTCTCCTCCAAGAGGGTAGATTGAGGGTAGATTGTCAAGGTTGGGGTTGTTTTCTCTGGAAAAATGAAGCTTGCAAGGGAACATGATTACACTTTATAAGTATATTAGAGGGCATTATAGACTAGCATGCTAGCAGGAGATCTATTTTAACATAAAATGGATATCAGACCAAAGGCCACCCCTTTAGACTAGAGCAGGGATCCCCAACCTTTAGAACCTGTGAGCAACATTCAGAAGTCAAAGGAGTTGGGGAGCAACACTAATATGAAAAATGTTCCTGGGAAGCCAAATAAGGGCTGTGATTGGCCATTTAGTAGCCCCTATGTGGATTGTCAACCTACATTGAGGCTCTGTTTGGCAGTACACCTGGTTTTTGTGCAGCCAAAACTTCCCTTCTGGAATTTGAAAATAAGCACCAGCTTTGAGGCCACTGGGAGCAACATCCAAGGGATTGAAGAGTAAACATGTTGCTCAGGAGCTACTGGATGGGGATCACTGGACTAGAGGAAAAAAACTTTCATTTGAAGCAGTGTAGGTGGTTCTTCACAGTGAGGACAGTGAGGTTGGGAAATGCCCTTCCAGGTGATGTTGATGGCTGATTCTGTTAAGTAGGTGCACTGGTTTCCATTTGGAGAGGTTGAACTTGATGGACTTGATGGTATTTTTTCAACCCAACTTAACTGTAACTGAGTAAAATGCACTCTTTATACTTTCACATTGTTGCACCGAGTGCTCGTTCATTGCTCACAAAGAGAGGTGCACAAGTGTGCCTGTTGGGTCAAGGGAACCAATTAGTCACCATAACCCTGACTGCATCAATAAAGGGGGACAGACTTGTGCCAAAACAAAATCACATGCTAATACCATTTTTACACCAAAAGCTGGAAGTGTTACCATCCCCACTTCAAAAATTTTAGTTACAATATCAATGGCCATGGAATTATAGGAAAAAATACTGCATTGTGAATAAAAACATGGCAATTTGCACCCAAAATTGCACTTTCTACACTGAACTCTAAATGTCACTGAAAGTTGCCATTATTTCCAGTGATGAATTTGGCCAGTTTCACAAAAAAAATTGAGAATCGCATTAAAGTCTATGGGCGACTTTTTTGTTGCTGCAGCTTTTTTTTGTAGCAAAATATATTAGAGTCTGTGGGTGACTTTTTTTCTCACTCCAGTTGAATTAAAGTCAATGGGAGGTTTTTTTTGGTCCAGTTTTTTTTTCACTCCAAATGCATTAAAGTCAACGGCCGTTTGTTCTAACTCCAATTGCATTGAAGTCAACTCAATAGGCGTTTGTTCTTGGCAACATTTTGCTGCAGTTTCGAGAAAAAATCCTCCAATGCCGAAATGCGGAATCTATGCATGGTGAAAAAATTAATTAGTTATTTCCGCCATTCGGTGGGCAAGTAACGTGTGTCCACACGGATTCTCGATATTCTTTCCTTTGTGGTGCTCGTTCTGCAACGGCCACTTCCCATTGACCAACCATGTAGTGTAGAGATTGAACAGCACCATCAACTTAGAAGTAGTTTAAAAAGCCTTTATTTGTGCTCTTATGGGCATCCCCGCAACGTTTCAGGCCATGCGGCCTTTTATCAAGCTTTTTTCCAAATCTTTTGGAGCAACTTCACTGAGGCAATTGCTCCTTTTGACACAAATAACTGTTATAAATAGATTTTTTTTTTTTGCAGAATTCACTGCCGGGAAATATGCTTGACCACGACTGTGTTAGCAATCGTAAATGACCCTTTAAGATTTGTACCTGACTATGGTGGCTACTGAAGTGGGCTTGTTTTTTTTTTTTACATTTTTAACCTTGCACTCGTTTAAGTAGCAGAAGGTTTGCACCATGTTTAGTAAACAGAGAAACAAATGAGATTTTTGCTCTCAAGGAAGAGCCCAGTAAAAGTTTCTTATTGATTCTTGCTATGGGTTAGACCTGGTGCTCATTGTGCTTTTTTATTACATTACCCCATCTGCTATATATACTATATACTGTATATATATATATATATATATATAATGCTAAATTCTGGTTCTAATTCCCACGATTGCTTAAAATGTATCAAATGAGCGTTTAAATTCCTTTATGGAATTACTGACACTTTGTTGCCCCCCGAAATGCTGAAGCAGAAAGATTGAGTGGACCCCCTGTTATCCCTCGTGATCCTGGTTATTAGAATTTATTTACACCGGAACGTCTGCACTAGAAATCTTGGTTGTAGGAAAAACCCTTGAGAGCAAAGAGGGTTCTGTCTGGGATCAGATAACACAGTTTGGTTTGAAAGATGAATATTATTATAAGGAATGGCACATGAGTGAAAAGAGACTTACAAATGAATTATCCCCTGCTAAGCTTGATGGGGTCCAGGCACAATGATAGCGCTGATTTGGTCCACACTCAGGACTAGATTTGTCTTTCTGTTTTTATGCCTTAGTATAACAGAACCTTCCTTCTATACAATCCCTTTAACAATTATATTCTTCATTATGCAGTATGTTCTCTAAAGGGGAGCGATACATCAGTTATATATAAAAAAAAAAACTAGGATAAAGATGTAATCTGGAGCAAATTGCTCAGTGCTCGAGAAAGCAAATTTTATTAATACCAGTCATGTTCAAACCATATTATCAGAATATCCTCAAACAAGCTGATTTATATAAAGAGATCTCCAAAAAAGACCTTTCTATAGTCACACACACGTCTCTCTGGTTTCCTTGGAAAAAAAAAAAAAGACGTTATTTTACTTCTGAATTCCCAGTGTTCCTGTATGTAAAGTTTTTATGACTTTCATATTTCTTTTTTGGATAAAGGAACTGAACCATTTCTTTGCAAATGCAATGATATCTGATATCTTAATGCTGCCTTGGATCAGAGCGCAAGCAGACAGATACAATGAGATAAATGAGCTGATAATTAGGAGGCGGCTTGAAAACCATTAGTTGGCTCTAAAAAATAGGGATACGGTTTATGGTTTTTAGGTTTTATGTCTGGTTTCTTGCTGGTGAGAGTGCAGGGGTCAGGCTGACTTGGCTGGGAGCTGGCAGTTAAATGAACTCTGATGCTTTTCAATATGAACAATGAGACACAAGAGAAACTATAAATCAAACATGTAAAAATCATGGCACACCATGTAACAAATATAGCGCTCATTAGCAAAGTTTAAACAGTAAAAATCACCCATGCAAACAATTTAGGCAATTTACTTATGATCTATCATTCTGATTTCATTATACAAATATATTTAATACCATTTTCTTCCCAAAACTCACAAAGCATTTTCTCCCGCTGGTAGGGCTCTGTGTATGTGAATTAATATGTTGTGGGGCACAATACAGTTAAAATAACACATCCTCTGAGTTAATTGCCAATTGCCAGGTATGGGATCAGGTATCGGGAGACCCATTATCCAGAAAGCTCTAAATTACGGAAAGGCCATCTCCCATAGACTCCATTTTATCCAAATAATCCAAATTTTTAAACGTGATTTCCCTTTTCTCTGTAATAATAAAACAGTAGCATGTACTTGATCTAAACTAAGATATAATTAATCATTATTGGAGGCAAAACAATCCTATTAGGTTTATTTATTGTTTACATGATTTCATAGTAGACTTAAGGTATGAAGATCCAAAATACGGACGGATCCATTAACTGGAAAACCCCAGGTCCTGAGCATTCAGGATACCTGTACTATGATTTCACTTTGCATGGTTAAAAGGTAGGATCCGATTACATACAGAAAAACCCTTTCCCAAAGTTTTGCAGCACAGCAGGAGGGGTGTCATTATAAAGAAAGTCATTGTATGATTTAGGATGGGGAATGGCCGTCAACTCAAGTACAGGTATGGGATCTCTTATCCGGAAACCCATTATACAGAAAGGTCAGAATTTTTGAAAGGACATCTCCCATAGACTCCCTTTCATTCAAATAATCCAAATTTTTTGTCTGTGTAATAATAAAACAGTAGCTTGTACTTGATCCCAACTAAGATATTATTAATCACTATTGGAAGCAAAACCAGCCTATTGGCTTTATTTAATGTTTATGTGATTTTCTAGTAGGTATGAAGATCCAAATTACAGAAAGATCTGTTATCCGGAAAACCACAAGTCCCAAGCATTCTGGATAACAGTCCCATACCTGTAATTACAAGGAACATCCACATACTTTTGGCTATGTATTGTAAGTAATCATTTTGATTTAAAAGTATAGCCTTCCTGTCGGCTAGAATTTAAATCGCCAGCGGGATGGAACTTGGATCGCTTCGGCTTTCCGAAGTCGCCGAAGTTTCCTTGTGAGGCAACTTCGGGCGACTTCGGAAAACAAAGCGTTCCGAGTGCCATCCCGCTGGTGATTTTCATTCTAGCCAGCAGGAAGGCAGTTCTGGAGATTGGTCCCCCGAAGAAGAAGTGATTTCTCGCTGGGCGACTAATCTCCCATAATAACAGTGGGTGAACTCTATTTTACCTTTACATCATGACTATTAATGAGGAAGCGAACAGAAAATCAAATGAAATTAGTTTTTCCAAGTGACGGCTGAAAATAAAGTGAGAACATTAGAACATTTTCTATTTTTCACTTCTTCTTTTTTTAATACAGTGGAAACAGTTAGAGAGCACAAATACGTGACATGCTGTTTGCTGGTCTGACTTAACCAGGGTGTCAGTTGCTTACATTAAACATGGCACATTTCGTCCTGAGAAAGGGAGTGCCCACAGGAGAGGACCTGTCACGTTGTAGAAGTAGCGCAATCATTCAACGGGGTGGAAAACAATTCCTTAATTTATTTCTTTCTTTTTACATTAAGCAAACACATAAAAGCTTTAGTGTATCACTTACACATAAAAACCTGAAAGCTGTGGGAGAGTTTAGCTTGAAAGTAACTTCTGGGTGATCCTCTGCCGAGATTTAGGTCAAACACAATTGATTGTTTGGCTGGATGTGCAACATGCGCTCGCATCAATATATTTTTTGTGGGATTTAGCCATTTCAAGAATGATAACTTCATGGTCTGGGAATCTGGGGAAAGGCCAAGCATATAACGGAGTTAGACAATTCGAGTCCAGCCCTGGATCTAGGTGGGACGCAGCTGGATCATGATATGACTAGTTGTGGTTTCTCTCGATGGGATTACATGTAAATATGGAGCAGCTGGACAGTTTCCTTGGCTTGACACGGCAATAATATAAAAATAGGTTTCTGCAAGTAAACCTGCAAATACATAATGCAGGGAGGTCAGTTGTTTGATGGAACAAAGCATTTTCTTCTGATTTCGAGTCACATAAACAAGGTTCTCTTTTACTGGCAAGAACCAATGCCATGTGCCGGGTATATAGTAATAATAATACACAAACTGGGAGAAAGTCAGCTGTTTAACAGAACAAAGAATATTGTTTTTGGAACTCACAGCATTTACATTTTCCACATCGCCTTGAGAGAAATCCTCAATTGCCCCTACAATTAAGGAACGCATACTGATTAGTTTGCTCCACTCTGTGGTTTACAGGGAGTACCTGTTTGACCACCGTCCTTGGATAAGCTCCACCTTCCCCTTTATTCTCCCATTCAAACAGTTGTTCCCGGCAGACATGCAGCAAAATCAGAGGGAACATTTTCTAATAGATGTTGTATTTGATTAAATGCAATTTACTATGAAAATATAATTATACCTCCAGTACATTGGCATAGGACCTATTCTTATGCAGCGAGTTCGGTTTAATACTTGCATTTCATTGGTGGTCTTTGATCAAACGTCTTGTAGCTGCAGAAAGAACGAGTGATTGCTGGGGACATGTGTTCCTGATAAAGCACATAATTCAGTCAAATAGAGGAAAAAAAAACCCAGTTTCATTAAAATCTGGAACATATTTCCCCAGTGTTTGTGGCCTGAAGTAAGAATAATATGGTTGGTGGTGCTGGATTTGAATTGCATTGTAGAAAGGATTTGTCAGGGTAAAGAGGCTCTGGTGATCAGTCAAGTGGTGCAGTGTAAAATGTAACCAATAGTATTAGTAGTATTTACCAAAACCTTCAGCATGTGGTGCAAGGTAGGGATGTAGCGAACTGCCGATTTGGTGTTCGCGAGCGCCGTTCGCGAACACCGGCAAAAAATGCGAACGTTCGCGGACAGTTCGCGAACTTCGAACACCCGCTAAAATCGTTCGATTCGAACGATCGAAGGATTTTAATCATTCGATCGAAGGATTTTCATTCGATCGAATGCTAAAATCATTCGAATCGAACGATCGAACGTTTTAAGCATTCGAACGAATGAAAAATCATTCGATCGAACGTTTTAAAATCGTTCGATCGTTCGATTAGAACGATTTTTAGCGTTCGATTGAATGAAAATCATTCGATCGAATGCTTACAATCGTTCGAACGAATGGAAATCGTTCGATTTTTAGCGGTCGAAGGAATTCAAATGGTCGAATGGTCGAACGATTGTTATTCGAATCGAACGCGAACTCAAAATGCGAACGTTCCCAAACGTTCGCGAACATTCGGCGAACGGTCGAAGTTCGCGCAAACTAGTTTGCAGCAGAACAGTTCGCTGCATCCCTAGTGCAAGGTGGCTTCTGAGTGCTTGGATATCAATAGTGGAATAGGGAAAATGAAGTATGCACTGAGTTTTATTCCAAATGAATCAGGAACTAACCGTAAACACCAAATCGGTAATGTAATATATGTATATATTTACCATAAGCTTTAGGCAGCAGTGCTGAACCTTATTTCCATCGTATCATGTTCAAGCTAGAGTCCTGCAGCGGGTCGGGTACCCGCGGGTTACCTGCAAAAACCTGCGGTACCCTGCGGGTTGCGTTTAGAAGTTCCAGGTGCGGGTATACCCACGGGTCGGCGGGTTTGCGGGTTGCGGGTCTGGCCGCGGGTCTTCTCAATATCGATATTCACTCCTTTCTTCTGGTCACGTCTACTTCCGATGATGTCACTTCCAGTTTACAATGACAGCACTTCCTGTTTTACTCCTTTTTTTTCTGATCACGTCTACTTCCAATGATGTCACTTCCGGTTTCCAATGACAGCACTTCCTGATTCTTGATGGTCAGCGGGTCCGGGTTGCGGATAAGGTACTTGCGGGTAGGGTCGGGTAGCGGGTCCAATCGGGTAAGAATGCAGGTTGCAGGTTCAGGTTGCAGATTGCAGGTTGTGGGAATGGGTCGGGTTCAGGTCCCAAAAAATGGACCCACGCAGGACTCTACTTCAAGCTCCCTTTGAGCTCTACCATGCAGTTGTTTTTGGAGAAAAAACTCTAATCGAGTTTGATCGAATTTAATTCAAATTTAATTCGAGTTTTCGGGTTGTTTAAATTTGCCCGATTTTTTAAAATTACATTTTATGAACAAATTTCGATTAGTCGAATTTTGAATTTATGGGAGTTTAGGGGAGTTTTAAAAAACTCAAATGAATTTGAAATTTGACCCTTGATAAATGTGCCTCTAAATAAACCCAATAGGACTGTTTTGCTTCCAATAAGGATTAATTATATCTTATTTGGGATCAAGTACAAGCTACTGTTTTATTATTACAGAGAAAGAGGAAATCATTTTTAAAAATCTGGATTATTTGGATAAAATGGAGTCTATAGGAGAAAACCCTTCTGTAATTCGGAGCTTTCTGGATAACGAATATAGGTAGTATTCTAATTATAAATGGTTCATTCTGCCAAGCAAGCACATGAATGACATTCAGTTATATATAGATAGCAGCTAGTGTGGATTGTACATTACAGAGGAAAGACACAGAGGTTTCTATTCCCTCCTGCCCCCAAGCAATTCCGCAGGCCAGTTGTCCCCAAAGGATAACCGTGTTCAGGGTGATATAGAGACATAGCAACATGTATTTATGTAGTAAACACTTCCCTGCAGCATTTGTAAGTGAAACTCAGTGCTAAGCAGTGACACTCGCGACTCATGAAATGTTATGTTATCTAAGGAAGTTGGAAATGAAAATGTGATGCAGATAGCTGATGTTTCATTTAGCATTGTGCAAAAGATGTGTCTGTCGACTACCTGTCATCGCCCATTGTATGCGCTGCACACGGCTAACTCCATATATCACTGTCACCTCTTTAAAACACCCGGTGCCCTCTATACCTCCAGCCACTTTTTATCAATGCCATAGTAATTGTATACGTCACTAACGGCATCTGGTTATAATAAAAGAAACACTTGCTATGGCCAAATTCGTGTAATCTGGTGATGGAATTAATGAAAGTGTTGATGTGTGAAATACCGGGGCTACAAGGAACGCAGCATAGTGAATTCATCTAAAGAAATAGCCCAGGCCTTGCTGGTTTGTACTGTATTGTATAGGCTATGTATGGGGAAGAATCTGGGGTACAATCTGTTCCTGAGGAAGGGGTTGGTCCCTGAAATCTTGTGCTTCAACCTCTGCAATAATATGTGATAAGGCATTTGCCAGTAGAAGTTGGTGTGCTTCTTCCCCTTACATAGCTTGGATGGTACATTTGGCCTGGTAGCAGTCTGGGAAGTGAATGTACCCTATAGAGATGAGAAAGTTGTGCTGCAAAAAAGGATTATTGTTGTGCAGTATTACCCATCATTCCACCTGTGTATGGCATGAAACGGTTCACACATATAGCCAGTAAAGTGAATGTATTAATATAATTGAAGGTTCTCTATTATATCCTCATGAACAGTACACATACAAAACATACACAGCAACATGAGGTTCACTCTTTACAAACAAGAGTCCTCCTGGTCCATACTGGTTTCTGCAGGACCTTGGCAGACTCATTAGCCCTAGTGCAGGGGGTCCCCAAACTTTTTTACCCATGAGCCACATTTAAATGTAATTAAAAGTTGGAGAGCAACCTAAGCATGCAAAAAGTTCCTGGGTGCCAAATATGGGCTGTAATTGGATATCTGGTAGCCCCTCTGTGGGCTGAAAGCCTACGGGAGGCTTTGTTTGGCAGTACACCTGTTTTTTATGCAACCATGTTGCGAACGAGCCACCGGTTAGGGACCACTGCCCAAAAGGATTCATTGACCCTGTGTATAAGATGTCTAGGTGGTGACTGCTCAACTTAGGGCTGGTGCCATAGGGTAGTCCTCCATGCAGTAATTCTGTAGAAGGGGCCTGTGTAACCTACTAATGCTTTACATAAGGATAACCAACTTATGGCCTTTACAGTGTCAGTAGACATTGAGAAGGTTCAAGTGCAGCTGGAGGGTCACATTTGGACATGGAAAATAGTTGTTATATCGTTTGGTATGTAATTATAAAGAATAAATAGGTGCTACAATATTAGTCATTTGGTTATATTTATCATATATACTGTAGCATAGATCTACTTGGGCCAAACAGTAGTGCAATAACTAGACTTTTTGCTTCATGTGGTTATTCAAGACTTACCCTTGTCCTGTCAAATGGAACAGGAGACAAATGGGAATCCTTGGAGCAATATATTAGTTCTACTAATAGAACTAATATAAATTTTGTTCTGCTCATGTCTGAACATCTTTACACCTTCTATTTTGCCTGTAGAAAGGCCTGTAACACTGAAACAGAGGGCGTTTTTCCAACAGTGTATTTCAGTTGGCTGAAAAGCCCCATGTGACCACTTTTGTGCAGATCATGATTTGAATGGGCAGTGTGTGTGTAAGTGAGGGTGTTATTCTATTGCTTTTTGGCCAAAATGCTGAGACAGCCACAAGAAGCAGTCATAGGCGCTGCTCACTCACCTGAAATACACTGGCTGATAAATACTGTGTGTAACATACATTAACTTATCAACTGCTGTAGAATTTGCCTGCAAATGGAATATTTCTTGGCAGCAGCAGCAGTCCTGTTGTGTGTAAGGGTGCCGGCATACGTATTGATTCAAGGAGATTGGTCGCCCAGCATCAAATCTCCTCTTCTTCAGGCGACTAATCTCCCCGAAATGCCTTCCTGGCAGCTAGAATGTGAATCCCTGGCGGGATGGCACACGGATCGCTTCGTTTTCCAGAGTCGGCAATTCACATTCTAGCCGTCGGGAAGGCATTTCGGGGAGATTTGTCTAAACATGTGCCACCACCATAGAGTGGGTTTTAATCCTGTATGTGTGCAGAGAGCCATGAATGACATCTGACCCCTGTTTATCTGCACTCAAGTATGAAAGCCATTGTATTTTAACTTGTATCCTACATCGCTTATCTGTTATCTGCTATACAAAGTGCTGTCCTACATGGCGGCCCCTGTCTTATTTATATCAGTGGCATTAGACTTTCTAAAGCAAACACACGGGCAGGTTTATAAACAATCGTATGTTTTCTTATTGAGCAGCAAAGTTGGGTATCACGTACAAAGTAAAGAAAAATAAATACTGATTGATATTTGCAGACTTTTCCAGACAGTGTTAATAAATGTAATACTACTGGGAGTCCAAAGTTCCCCAGTTCTAACTTCCAGAACTCTGCTCTTCAGTTTATTCAAGAGCGGTGTTTTTACGTTTTATTAAATTGCAATATAATTGTTATGTTTTATGGTGTTATTGGCCCTTTAATAAGTGCTCTCTAATCTATAATAATATAATTCATGGACTAAATCAGACTTACTGAGATATGGCAGCGAGTTAGCATCCGCTCTTCCCATTACATGTTCTTCACTCTGTTCCTGCCAACGACTTCTTCTCGGTCTGATTCCCAGGCTTCTTGTATCTGTATACAGGAAACATCTTTTATTTTTTGCCTTGTTCTTTTCCATATCAAATTTATAGGTAGCGCTGAGGGTCACAGAATCACATGGCACTTATTTGCATTCTCTTTATCAGTTGTTCTGCAGTGGAGATCAGAAGAAACGACTATAATAACTGGACCACCTACTCTGCTGTTTTCTTCATCCTTTTTTAGGGGCGGCGCAGAAGTAGCAAAAGCTTTGTCCATTAAATTACATAGGGCTATAGAGTTGAACTTTATACTGAAACTGATTTGAGACTTAGAATAATTTTTCCTTTGGATTTCCCCAACACTTATTTCTACAATTTCTTTTGCACTTTTTTCAATTGCACCAGTTTTCATGTGCTCAGCTCTTTCACATTATTACTGTGCCCCCTGGACAGCTACAGGGGCCAAACCAAGACCACAAAAATGAAGATATATACCAATGGGTGCTTTAACTTTCACTTGATGTGTGGTACAGTATATTTAAATGCACAAATTCACAAAAATGTGAAGTTGCGGCTCAGCAGCCGAACACTGCCAAGTTTTTGCTACCGTTGCTTCAGCTGGGCGAGCATTTCATAGCAAATTTTCGCTAGCATTCATTTCTGCCTAGTGAAACTGTGCTAGAACTCTTACTCTTAGGTTAATTTGAATAGGGCTGGTACCTAAAAGTCGTATGGACGTCTTTATTAGTAAAGTTGGTGCAAATGTTTGAAGTGGCGATTTTTTCAAACACATTTCCAATGAGCCATAATAAAGACAATGAGCCCACCCTTAAACGAATGTGGCATGCCCCTGAAATGGTTAAAAAATGTTAAAAAAATGTAATCGTTAGAACTTTTGAAGGCAATACAACTTTAAAATATGAAAAAAAATGCCAGCGTTTGGCGAAGTAAACTCTGGCGAAAGAGGTAACGTTCAGTAAAATTCACACTTTAGTGAATTTGAGGAGTAGCGCCGGTCGCCAGAGCAAAAAGGTGAGAACGAACGCTAGCAATGGTCTCGTTCGCTAGCGAATTGTCCTCTACCCCTGTTAGTGAATTGGCGATGTCCCTGCGGATGAAATTTTTGACAAATTGTCGCTAGCGACCGGCACTTCACCCTTTAATGAATCTGCTCCACTGACAGGCCCAGATTTGTGGAGAGGCCACCTAGGGTGGCAGGATTTTAGGGGGCGGCATGCTGCCCAACCACACCCACATTGGTCCAGAAACACTGGGGATGCGCAGGCGATACAATACTTTGTTAAATTTCCTGTGTGACAATCCCCATTGCTGTGGTCCCGTTGATGAAAATTTGAGAGAATAAAAGGGAAGGGACAGGGGCGACGTACGACAATGGGCCTAGGGGCTCCTGCTATTTAAATCCGGCCCTGCCCACTGACTTGATCTTGCTCAAGATTTTGCGGAATTCAGCATTGGGTTTTCCCTTGCTATGGTTACAGACCCAAGGAGCAGACTGATTCTATGACAGGAACAAAGAAGACACATGTTTTCAAACCATTCATCATTAATATTCCCAAAGACAAAGCCCACCATCACTTCTGCTATCTCATACTTCTCTGATATAAAACATTTCTGTTGTGTTAGGCTTTATTTTAAAAATAAACAGCTATTTGGGCATTGTCTTGAAACAAAACAAGGATTATTTGTCCATATTTTTGAAGGGTAGCAGCAAATACTGTATGTCTCAGTATATTCAATACACTAGGCACAGTGGCACACGTCACAGACTTCTTTGGGGCTCTTACTCACACTGCAGGTATTGTCTCCCAGGCTGACTCAAGGGTGCTCCAAGCCTTTATACACACAATCCCCTGAGTCACTACCTACTGGAGTCCCTACACATGGTGAATACCAACTGGGGAACTACCCCACACAATCCCATCTCCTTGACAGAGCACAGGCTTCTCTTTCCAGCTATCCTGTCTATCTTCCCATTTCTAGGCTGTACTATAACACGATCTGCTATCCACTAATTATACTCACAGGTCAATTTTCTCAACTTCTCAAATGGTCTTCCTTCCCTTAGGTCACATGGGTTCTTAATGTGGTCTTGCTCGAAATTCCCCAGCAACAACCAACCTCTCCTAAGTCCAAAAAGGAAGATCCATGAGCCCTATTCACTTAAAGGGATACTGTCATGGGAAAACGTGTATTTTAAAAAATGCATCAGTTATTAGTGCTGCTCCAGCAGACTTCTGCATTGAAATCTGTTTTTCAAAACAATTTTGAAATATGACATGGGGCTATACATATTGTCAGTTACCCAGGTGCCACCAGTCATGTGACTTGTCCTCTGATAAACTTCAGTCACTCTTTACTGCTTTTGAGTGATATAAAAAACAGGGATCTTCTGGAAACTGAAAACGCAGTGGATAGTAGATTATGCCTTAGAATACTCCTGGGAGTTAGATAGGTCAGATAGTAAAAGCAGCATCTGCTTCACTGAGGAGAGATGTTATGGAGGTAGCTCTCTAGGGACATTTTGATGGAATGGGACGAGATCTATTTTACAGTTGTCTCTCTACTGGTGACCTTAAGTGTTTGCAAGTTCTGTCTCCTTACAGGTGAAGGTGCTTAACCCTCTACATGCTTAAATGATGCTATACCACTCATTTGATTTTGCTACTATTCATTGCAATCAAGAGAGTATCTGTTCTGTGTTCAAGAAATCCTCTTGATGGGTAAGGGAAAGAAGGACACCACCCTGCCTGTTACATATTGCAATATATTCAAGCCAGTCAACTGCGTCAAAGTGATTATGAAACAGGAGAATTCATAATAAATTTCGGGATATGAAAATTCCTTTTCCTCTAGGCAGGCTAGCAGGCATCTTGGTACAGAAAGACTATCTAAAGGGTCTCATTCTCAGGGTGACCGTGGCTGGGACTACATTTTCCAGAAAATGCATACAATCAACTGCTGTCACTATATAATTACTGGGTATATACAGTATCTGTCACAATGATACCAAAAGGAACCATACTCACCTCATCTAGTAATGATTTAATAATGATTTCTAAAGGGGCTTATCCCCATACAGTCAACTGCTGTAATAGTGTTGTAATGGGCATGTATCTGTCACTTTTCCAAAAAATACCAAATGTTACCATACACACCTTATCTAATAATTGATAAATAAAGAAAACCATTTATTTGTTGCATTCAAAAGAGATATTAAATGACACACGGCAGGCACGTGCTCTGTTTCTGGTGAGGTATGGCCTATAAGTGTAACTGTTTAGCTGTCATTACCATGGAGAAACGAGATGATTGTGTGGAAACCAACTTCTTCATTTGAAATGACTCCATATTCATTTGAAATGACTCCATATGCCAATATTAATGAAAACAGGAACAAGTTAAAGGGAAACTATATTTTTACGTAAGACAATGAGCCATATTTATAAATATAATGTTGTTTACCACTTTCTGTTTCAAAGTGCCACCGCTTTTTTTCTAACTAAAATTGTAGTGTTTTTATATAGAACATTTTTCTGACAGTAAGTAAAGTGTTTTAAAGGGGTGGTTCACCTTTAAGTTAACTTTTAGAATGTTATAGATTGGCTAATTCTAAGCAATCTGCCTTCATTTTTTCTTTTTTTTTTTAATAGTTTTTGAATTATGTGCCTTCTTTCTTGCGTTTTCCAGCTTTCAAGTGGGGGTCACTGACCCCAACTAAAAAACACATGCTCTGTAAGGCTACAAATGTATTGTTATTGCTACTTTTTATTACTTATCTTTCTATTCAGGCCTCTACTATCCATATTCCAGTCTACTATTCAAATCAAAGTCAAACCAGTTTTCTGAAATTTCAAACTGGAGAGCTAAATAACTCAAATTGCAAATTGTCTCAGAATATCACTCTCTGCATCAGATTAAAAATTAATTTAAAAGTGATCAACCCCTTTAAAGAACAGACACATTCATCAATGCATATAGGTGTCAGAATGTGTTTGACTGTTTGAAAGACCACTTTGCTCAGTGTGGTGTTAGAGTTTAGCAGCAGCACTGAGCTCTAACACCCTCTTTGACCTGTTAATTCCATTGCAATTCAGACATTTTTTTCTAAGAATCATTCCAATGTGTAAATGTAATTGTTAAATCTGAAACCATTGTTACTGTTTCATAAAATTAAGGTTTTTTAATAAATCAACATTTTAATATAGATATTCAAATAATAATTGTGAATTATTATTTATAGGAGGGTTTGCATTTATTATGACAACAAATCTTATAGAAGGTCACTATGAATCAGACCAGACATGCACTCCATGCAAGTGACACATGCCATAAGAGTAATTTTATCTTTATAGTTTTCATATGTACAAACTTGAACTTCAAGGACTGTGTTTCAGCTTGTGAGTATGTATGTAGTAAGCATGCAAGCAGTTGGCCTTTTTTTTAAATTGGGGCCCCTGTGGGAGAGGTCTGTAATAGTATGGCTAGTTACATGGATCTCCATGATTGGTTAGCTTATTTCTTTTTTTTCTGTACCCCACTCAATTCCGAATTTCTAAAGATAAAGGGGCAAATTTACTAAAGGGCGAAGTGACAAACGCAGGTGAAAGTTCCCAGTGTGATGTCATTTTACTAATGGTCGCTGGCGTAACTTCGCTAGCAAAGGAGATAGACTATAGCAGTACTTCACTCTCTGATGCCTGGCGAATTTGCGCTCTGGCGAATGGACGTAACTACGCAAATTCACTAAGATGCAGATTTTAATGAAGGTTACCTCTTGCACCAGACTTGCCTTCGCCACCTCAGACCACCTCCCCAAAAAAAAGGGCTAGCTTCTTTTCCTTTTTCAGGGTGATAGGCTGAAAAATAGCTTGAATTTTTTTTGGGTACCCAGCTTCCCCCCTACATTTCCTAACATATGGCAAATAAACTATACACTGGGCTCATGTGTAGGGCAATATAATAACTTTATTTTATTAAGGTTCCCTGAGCTTGTGTAGTGTAATGTATTTGCTGCAACATATACGTCCATTCAACTTTAACTTCCTGCCGCATGCAAATTAGCCAACGCTGGCGCAACTTCGCTTCGCTTGCCGCAGTAACGCTAGTGCAACTTCGCCAGCATTCGGTGCCCTGGACACAACTTCGAATTTTAGTGAATTAGCGTTGTCCTGGCGAATCTATCTAAGTGTTGCGCTGTGAGTAAAGCCGTCGCTGGTGAATTTTCAGAGGTTAGTGAATGCGCCCCATAAAATGAGCCATGCACCCAGGGAGGTCTTTGTTTTGAGCTTCCAGAAACAGATTTTTATAAGAGCTGTCCTGATATTGTTGGCAGTGTAATTCGTGTTCTGCACCTGAGATCTGTAAGAACTTTATTGGAAATGGCTAAAATTAAGTAAGCTTTATCAGAAAGGTCTCTATAAATAAACCAGTAAACTCTCAAAGTAATGCTGCTCTGAGTCCTCTGTCAAAAGAAACACAGCATTTCTTTCCTTTTATTGTGTACACATGGGCTTCTGTATCAGACTTCCTGTTTTCAGCTTAAACCTCCAGGGCAGGGCTTGAGCATGCTCAGTTTGCTCCTCTCTACCTCCCTCCATCCCATCCTGGCAGCTTCTATCCTAAACAAACAGAGACAGTGTCTAGAGCTGTTTACTCAGGTATGGTAAAGCATTCTGCAGAATAAATATAGCATTCTCGCTTGCACTATTGTGGCTAATCTGTTGGCAATAAACTGTCTTGGAGCTTTCCTTCTCCTTTAAGGCTACATAATATCAATAACTCCTAGTTTCTCTCTGTACTGGGAACTGAACGTGGGACTGGTTGCAGCGTATCAACTTCAACATGTCAATTTTTTTATCTTTCAATAACTCAGGAATTACAAGAGAGCTGCAGTGCTATAAACAATGGGATTTTACACAGGGTCCCACCTAGGAATAGTCTAGGATTAGAAAGGTTAAATAATGACCAAAGAATTCCAGTACCTCACCCATAACTGATGTTTTGGCATGGAGCTCTGGAATGAACTAAATATAACTGAATCAGATCTACAAATTGTCTGGCTGCTGTGATGCTGTGAATCAGCCTTTACTTTCATATCCTTTTACAGTACAGTTTCCCCATATAATTTACTGCCGTACCCTTTAACCATGTTATTTTAGGCTTACAGATATACAGCGCATATCGAAGTTTCACAACCATCAGCTGATAAAAGACCAGATGCAACTGGAGCTGCTCAGAGATGAGAGGAATTTCTTTTTCTTTTCTGGGAATTACAGTATGTGTATTCATGTGCTTTGTTCTGGAGCCACAGCCACCGCCATTGTCACTGTTTAATATGAAATAATTTGTATTCATATAGTAAATTCCTGCCAATATATTGGTTTAATGTCATTCAACTAACCCAATGGCCATTTATGGAACACTAATGGGGTTATGTAATAAAAGGCGCTAATGGGGGAATGTAATATGTTTCATGCGTTACACATTTGAAAAAAACCCATTTTAAGCATCACTTGAGATTTTTAAATTCATTCCCCCCTAAGTGTGTCCAGGTGCAGTAACCTATAGCAACCAATCAGCTGGCAGCATTTACTGGTTACTTGTTTAAAGGAGAACTAACCCCTAAAGTTAAAAAACCCCTTACCCCCTACCCTACATAGACCTTTAGCAGTAAAGATCTGTGTCTCCAAAGATGCCCCAGTAGCTCCCCATCTTCTTTCCTGCTAATATTACAAGCAAATTTAATTTTCTGCTTGATAATTTGTGACAATCCCTAAGCTTAGCTTCTCAACAGCTGCTCAGAGACCACTGAGCATGTGAGTGTCGCAGACATTTTCCAAGATGGTGACCCCCTGTGACAAATTTAAAGTCCTGGATCATTGCTGCTATTGAGAAGCTGAAACTTTAGGCTGGTGCAATAAGTTAAGTATATAAACTATGACATTTTTAGCCACATTAATTTTTAGGGCTTAGTTCTCCTTTAATACCCTGTTGTCAGGATCACGTGACCCTTTAGAGTCAGGGCTTAATGGGGTATCCAAGAGGTTAAACAAGGCTGTGGTCAATATTCAATCAGGGCAAGCAGCAATCAGAGTGGGCAGGAGCAAGCAAGGAGTTAAAACCATGGAAAAACAATTTATGGCTCTTACAGACGAGCGTTTGAAGCTGCGCTCCCCTGCGTTCCGGTTTTATGCGTTCAGCCGCAGGGGAGCGCAGGAGTAGACGCATTCAGTTTTTCTAAATGGGGCTGTACTCACACAGGTGCGTGTAGGCACCAAACGCACGTTGAGACGCAACATGCTGCATTTTTCCTGAGTTCTGCGCCTACATGCGCCTGTGTGGGCACATGATGGGCTTTAGCCAATGAGGAAGTCGTACGGAGCAGATTCTGTGCTGTTATCTAGGCCCCCAGATTGTCAAATTCAGGGAAAGAGACTCACACAGAAATGTATATAAATATTTACATTTTCTCCCAAGAGGATCAGAAGAAGAATCAGCTGCTTCTCTAATATGAATTGCTAGTGAATGGGTCTCATATGGTGTATGCAGAGAACCGTCAAACACACTATGAGGTATATTTATAAAGCCGGGTAACTGGCAGCCAACAAATATCATTTTCTGCTTTTAGTTGTACAGAGCTCATTGGCATATAAAGTGCAGTTGTACGTAAAACCACTTTCATTAAAGGCACCAAATCTAGCGCCGCTCTGCCTATTAACACAGGGGGACTCTGGAGCAACTGCCACCTCCTGACCAGGCAGTAGTGTCCGGTTTCCTTCATGCCCTGCATCAAGTGGTGCAGAACACTTGCTCCTAAACAATCTGATGCAGATGTCATTCTCATGCTCAGCACCATAAATGATGCCAAACGGACATACGTGTCTTCATTGACTAAATGTGTGCACAGTCAAGGTAATTGCAACTCTGAAGACACTTTAATTGTGGGGAAGTGATGCATTGTTGGAAAAAAAACATTGCAATGGCTCCCGAAATTGCACTTTGTACCCAAGAAGCTTTTAATTGGTTGTGAAGTCACAAATAAAATCTACTCCTGCGTCTAGTCTTTTATATAGAAACTATCATAGTTGGTAAATCTAAGTAGAATCCATGTTTGCTAAACTTGTACATCTTTGTTCCCATAAGCTGCAGCAGACTCATCCATAGATCATGTCCACAAAAAATTCCACTATTTATCTTCACTCTCCATAACTGAATGCTCTTGTCATTCTCATTCATAGAATCAGGTATAATTCTTTAGCTGCCCCACTCTGTAAGGGCAGATTTTTCAAGGGTCGAAGTGAAAATTCAAATTTATGAGGTTTTTTTTTATGGCCAGAACTGTCAAATTCGACTAGGTAATTGTTAAAATTCAATTTGAATTTTTTAGGAATTCGATTTTCTAAATGTATCATACACTGGCCCTATAAGAACTCAAATTCAACTATTCGCCACCTTAAACCTGCTGAATTGCTGTTTTAGCCTATGGGGGACATCCTGGGAACAATTTGGAGATGTTTGCTGCCTTCCTGAAAATCGAGTTTTATTTGGAGAATAAACTGAAATCGAATTTGATTCGAATTTGATTCGAGTTTGCAGGTCAATTCCATTCACCCAAATTTCTTAATAAATTGCAGTTGGTCAAATTTCGAGTTATAAATAACTCCCATAAACTCGAAATTCGACCCTTGATAAGTTTGCCCCTGTATGTTTTCCAGTGGAAAGTCTTTTGCAGCCTCCCCAAATCAAAATTGCATCCTCCTACACTGACCATTATTTCATTGTTTCCAAATTTAAATGTCCAGGCATGTACAGTACCAGTGGGCCACAGGACACCATCCAAATGTTATTTTTTGGCTCTCAAGCTGCTTACAGAATTTCATAAACTTCTAAATTTGTAGTTTCCATAGGATTTGTCCTACACACATCAGGACCTTGTATAGAACCAGCCCCTCTATATGTAGAATATTGTCGCTTATAAAGTCTTGAATCATTTGAACAAGTGATTGTATAGCTAATAGCATTCATGGCTCAAATACTGGGCAGTTTCAGAATGTTCCATCTACTGACCCACATAGTGATGGGTGTGCACTGTATTCTGCACTGTGGTCTAGGGATGTAGCGAACGTCGGAAAAAAAGTTCGCGAACATATTCGCGAACTTGCGCAAAATTGCGAGCGGTTCGCGAACGGTTCGCGAACCCCATAGACTTCAATGGGAAGGCGAACTTTAACATCTACAAAAGACATTTCTGGCCAGAAAAATGATTTTAAAGTTGTTTAAAGGGTGCAACGACCTGGACAGTGGCATGCCAGAGGGGGATCAAGGGCAAAAATGTATCTGAAAAATCTGCCTGTGTGTGCTTGGAAGAGATAGTGTAGGGCGAGAGCTGTTAGTGATTTCAGGGACAGATGATAGTAAGTTTGCTGGCTAGTAATCTGCGTGATACTGCTCTGTATTGGAGGGACAGAAGTCTGCAGGGATTTGAGGGACATTTTAGCTTAGGTAGCTTTGCTGGCTAGTAATCTACTGTTCTCTTTAAACAACTGCCATACGTTGACCTTGTAGGCATTGTTTGCCCAGTTTTTTTGGACGCAGCCACTGAAGCACAGTTGCCAGAAAAAATATGCCATATAAATGCTGAAAATAGTCATTTTTCGCCATACGTTATTCAACCAACTGCTATCTAGCTGTGTGCCCGTGTTCACATTCTGTCTAAATATCCATAATATTACCGTCTCCAGAAAAAACACCGGAGTGACTTTTTTTCAAGCAGCATTCTTATATTTTACGTAATCCGTATCCACCGCTGTGTATACGTTGACCTTGTAGGCATTATTTGCCCTGTAGGCATTTTTTGCCCAGTGTGTTATTCAACCAACTGCTATCTAGCTGTGTGCCCGTGTTCACATTCTGTCTAAATATCCATAATATTACCGTCTCCAGAAAAAACACCGGAGTGACTTTTTTTCAAGCAGCATTCTTATATTTTACGTAATCCGTATCCACCGCTGTGTATACGTTGACCTTGTAGGCATTATTTGCCCTGTAGGCATTTTTTGCCCAGTGTGTTATTCAACCAACTGCTATCTAGCTGTGTGCCCGTGTTCACATTCTGTCTAAATATCCATAATATTACCGTCTCCAGAAAAAACACCGGAGTGACTTTTTTTCAAGCAGCATTCTTATATTTTACGTAATCCGTATCCACCGCTGTGTATACGTTGACCTTGTAGGCATTATTTGCCCTGTAGGCATTTTTTGCCCAGTGTGTTATTCAACCAACTGCTATCTAGCTGTGTGCCCGTGTTCACATTCTGTCTAAATATCCATAATATTACCGTCTCCAGAAAAAACACCGGAGTGACTTTTTTTCAAGCAGCATTCTTATATTTTACGTAATCCGTATCCACCGCTGTGTATACGTTGACCTTGTAGGCATTATTTGCACAGTGTTTTCTTCAAACCGCCATCTAGCTGTGTGAGCTTGTTCACATTTTGTCTAAATATTGATAATATTATCGTCTCTAGAAAAACCACTTGAGTTACTTTTTTTCAAGCAGCATTCATATATTTTACGTAATCCGTATCCACCGCTGTAGTAGTGTATACGTTGATCTTGTAGGCATTATTTGCACACTGTTTTCTTCAAACTGCCATCTAGCTGTGTGTATTATCGTTTCCAGAAAAACCAACTGAGTTTTTGTTGTTGTTGTTTTTTTAAAAATAATGCCAGGCAAAGGCAGGCCGCCACGCAGAGGCCGTGCTAGGGGCCGTGCTGCTATGCAATCCTGTGGCCCTAGCAAATTGCCCAGTTTTAAAAAGCCAATGACCCTGAACTCCCAAAATGCTGAAGAGGTAGTTGACTGGCTTACACAGCACACCCCATCCTCTACCGTTTCTAACTTTACCACAACATCCTCCTCATCCTCCACTGCTATGGCCACCCCACGTAACACTTCCTCCACCACCGGTGCCCCATCTTCACTGGAGTCAGAGGAGTTATTTTCCCATGAGTTTCTTGAACTGAGTAATGCGCAACCATTATTGGCAGAAGAAGATGAAGGAGATGAGGACGTTACACCAGATTTAATTCTGGCAGAGAACACGACAGAGATGGACATAATGATGAGTGATGAGGAGGAGGAGGAGGTCCCCGCTGCTGCTTCCTTCTGTGATGTGTCAGAAGAAATTGATGCATCTGAGGAGAATGATGATGAGGAGATTGATGTTTTGTGGGTGCCTAGTAGAAGAGAGCAAGAGGAGGGTAGTTCAGATGGAGAGACGGAGAGTCAGAGAGGCAGTAGGAGAATAAGACTTAGAAGAAGCAGGGAGGCCAGCCCGCAGGGATCAGTAGGGCAACAACATGTATCGGCACCTGTGTTCAGCCGGCCAACGCACCCGCCATTGCCGCCAACTTCTACTGTTACCGCCAGATCGCAGACTTCCAAAAAGTCAGCAGTGTGGCATTTTTTTAATGTGTGTGCCTCTGACAAAAGCATTGTAATTTGCAATGAGTGCAGTCAGAAACTGAGCCTTGGTAAGCCCAACAGCCACATAGGTACAACTTCTATGCGAAGGCACATGAGCGGCAAGCACAAAGCACTTTGGGAGCAACACCTCAAAGGCAACAGGCAAACTAAAAGTCACACTCCTTCTGGTCCAGCATCTTACTGCTCTACCTCTGCTCTCCTTGACCCATCTGAACCACCCTCCACTCCGCCTTCCACCTTGACCACCTGTTCCCATTCCCAGTCATCTGCCACCAGCCAAGTTTCTGTGAAGGCCATGTTTGAGCGTAAGAAGCCAATGTCTGACTGTCACCCCCTTGCCCGGCGTCTGACAGCTGGCTTGTCTGCACTCTTAGCCCGCCAGCTTTTACCATACCAGCTGGTGGACTCTGAGGCCTTCCGCAAATTTGTAGCAATTGGGACACCGCAGTGGAAGGTACCCAGCCGCAATTTTTTTTCTAAAAAGGGAATACCACACCTGTACCAACATGTGCAGAGCCAAGTTACCGCATCTCTGTCACTTAGTGTTGGGCCAAAGGTCCATATGACTACTGACGCATGGTCCTCCAAGCATGGTCAGGGCAGGTATGTCACCTACACTGCCCACTGGGTGAACTTGGTAATGGCTGGGAATGGGAAGCAGGGAATGGGTAGCTCAACAACAACAACAGTGGAGTTGGTGTCACCGCCACGGATTGCACGCGGTTCTGCCACCACCTCTACTCCTCCATCGCTCTCTACCTCGTCTTCTTCCTCTTCTTCTTCTTACTCTGCTGCTGGGTCCTCCTTCTCCTCCTCCACACCTGTGCACCCCCAGCTCCCCCTAGGCTATTCGACGTGCCAGGTACGCCGTTGTCACGCTGTCTTGGGGATGACGTGCCTGGAAAGCAAAAACCATACCGGATCTGTACTCCTGTCATCTCTGCAGTCACAGGCCGATCGGTGGCTGACCCCACACCAACTGCAGATCGGAAAAGTGGTGTGTGACAATGGAAGCAATCTGTTGGCAGCGTTGAGACTGGGAAATTTAACACATGTGCCCTGCATGGCACATGTGTTAAATTTAATAGTCCAACGTTTTGTCTCCAAGTACCCAGGATTCCAGGACGTTCTCACCCAGTCCAGAAAGGTGTCGGCCCATTTCAGACGTTCCTACACAGCCATGGCACGCCTTGCTGACATTCAGCAGCGCTACAACATGCCAGTCAGGCGTTTGATTTCTGACAGCCAGACTCGCTGGAATTCAACGCTCCTTATGTTGGAACGTCTGCTGCAACAACAAAGGGCCGTCAACGAGTACCTTTTTGAACTGGGTGGTAGGACTGGATCTGCAGAGCTGGGGATTTTTTTCCCCCGTTACTGGGTGCTTATGCGCGATGCCTGCAGGCTCATGCGACCTTTTGAAGAGGTGACAAATATGGTCAGTCGCACCGAAGGCACCATCAGCGACCTAATACCCTTCGCTTTCTTCCTGGAGCGTGCCGTGCGACGAGTGACAGATGAGGCTGTAGACCAGCGTGACGAGGAGCTGGAAGCGCACGATTTATGGTCGCAAACACCAGAACGAACCCAGGCACCTGCTGCAACGCAGGGAGAGGTGCCAGAAGTGGAGTCAGAGGAGGAAGGTGGCTTTGTGGAGGAGGAGGAGGAGGAGGACCAACAGGAGCAGGCTTCCCAGGGGGCTAGTGGTGACCTTTTGGGGACCCCTGGTCTTGTACGTGGCTGGGGGGAGGAGACCGTGGATGATGCAGTCCTTGATAATGAGGAAGCGGAGATGGATAGCTCTGCATCCAACCTTGTGAGAATGGGGTCTTTCATGCTGGCATGCCTGTTGAAGGACCCCCGTATCAAGAGGCTTAAGGAGAAGGACCTGTACTGGGTCGCAACGCTACTAGACCCTCGGTACAAGCATAAAGTGTCAGAAATGTTACCAACATACCACAAGTCCGAAAAGATGCGGCATTTACAAACCAGCCTGCAAAACATGTTGTACAATGCTTTTAAGGGTGATGTCACTTCAGGAACTCATCAACATTCCAGGGGCAGAGGTGCCAGTAATCCTGCCACGAGCACACCTGCAAGGACAAAGCCCTTTGGCCGGTCTGTAACGTCAGACATGCAAATGTTTTTCTGTCCAAGGCAGCGCCACAACCCTTCTGGATCCACCCTCAAAGAACGCCTCGACCGGCAGGTAGCGGACTACCTGGCATTAACTGCAGATATCGACACTCTGAGGAGCGATGAACCCCTGGACTACTGGGTGCGCAGGCTTGATCTGTGGCCAGAGCTGTCACAATTTGCCATGAACCTCTTGTCTTGCCCAGCCTCAAGTGTGCTCTCAGAAAGGACCTTCAGTGCAGCAGGAGGGATTGTAACTGAGAAGAGAACTCGCCTAGGTCACAAAAGTGTCGATTACCTGACCTTTATTAAAATGAATGAGGGGTGGATCTCGGAGGGTTACTGCACGCCGGAAGACTTGTTCTGACTTCTATGCAGCTGTCCTTCTCTTCAAGCCTCATGACTCCACACACAGCTGTCCTTTAGCGTCCTCCTCCCTCCGCCACCGTTACAAACTAGGGTGCAAACCCTACTGGTTTAATTTTTTCTGGCCTCTGTGCTTCAGTGGCTGCAACCAAAAAAACTGGGCAAACAATGTCTACAAGGTCAACGTATGGCGAAAAATGACTATTTTCAGCATTTATATGGCATATTTTTTCTGGCAACTGTGCTTCAGTGGCTGCGTCCAAAAAAATGCATATTTTCTGCATTTATATGGCATAATTTTTCTGGCCTCTGTGCTTCAGTGGCTGCAACCAAAAAAATGCATATTTTCTGCATTTATATGGCATAATTTTTCTGGCCTCTGTGCTTCAGTGGCTGCAACCAAAAAAATGCATATTTTCTGCATTTATATGGCATAATTTTTCTGGCCTCTGTGCTTCAGTGGCTGCAACCAAAAAAATGCATATTTTCTGCATTTATATGGCATAATTTTTCTGGCCTCTGTGCTTCAGTGGCTGCAACCAAAAAAATGCATATTTTCTGCATTTATATGGCATAATTTTTCTGGCCTCTGTGCTTCAGTGGCTGCAACCAAAAAAAATTATTTTTTCAGCATTTATATGGCATATTTTTTCTGGCAACTGTGCTTCAGTGGCTGCGTCCAAAAAAACTGGGCAAACAATGTCTACAAGGTCAACGTATGGCGAAAAATGACTATTTTCAGCATTTATATGGCATAATTTTTCTGGCCTCTGTGCTTCAGTGGCTGCAACCAAAAAAATGCATATTTTCTGCATTTATATGGCATAATTTTTCTGGCCTCTGTGCTTCAGTGGCTGCAACCAAAAAAATGCATATTTTCTGCATTTATATGGCATAATTTTTCTGGCCTCTGTGCTTCAGTGGCTGCAACCAAAAAAATGCATATTTTCTGCATTTATATGGCATAATTTTTCTGGCCTCTGTGCTTCAGTGGCTGCAACCAAAAAAAATTATTTTTTCAGCATTTATATGGCATATTTTTTCTGGCAACTGTGCTTCAGTGGCTGCGTCCAAAAAAACTGGGCAAACAATGTCTACAAGGTCAACGTATGGCGAAAAATGACTATTTTCAGCATTTATATGGCATAATTTTTCTGGCCTCTGTGCTTCAGTGGCTGCAACCAAAAAAATTTATATTTTCAGCATTTATATGGCATATTTTTTCTGGCAACTGTGCTTCAGTGGCTGCGTCCAAAAAAACTGGGCAAACAATGTCTACAAGGTCAACACACTGGGCAAAAAATGCCTACAGGGCAAATAATGCCTAAAAGGTCAACTTATACACTACTACAGCGATGGATACGGATTACGTAAAATTTATTATGGCTGCTTGAAAAAAGTCACTCCGGTGTTTTTTCTGGAGACGGTAATATTATGGATATTTAGACAGAATGTGAACACGGGCACACAGCTAGATAGCAGTTGGTTGAATAACACACTGGGCAAAAAATGCCTACAGGGCAAATAATGCCTAAAAGGTCAACTTATACACTACTACAGCGATGGATACGGATTACGTAAAATTTATTATGGCTGCTTGAAAAAAGTCACTCCGGTGTTTTTTCTGGAGACGGTAATATTATGGATATTTAGACAGAATGTGAACACGGGCACACAGCTAGATAGCAGTTGGTTGAATAACACACTGGGCAAAAAATGCCTACAGGGCAAATAATGCCTAAAAGGTCAACTTATACACTACTACAGCGATGGATACGGATTACGTAAAATTTATTATGGCTGCTTGAAAAAAGTCACTCCGGTGTTTTTTCTGGAGACGGTAATATTATGGATATTTAGACAGAATGTGAACACGGGCACACAGCTAGATAGCAGTTGGTTGAATAACACACTGGGCAAAAAATGCCTACAGGGCAAATAATGCCTAAAAGGTCAACTTATACACTACTACAGCGGTAGTAAAATAAAAAAAAAGTTAAATAAAAAAAGAATGAATATTAAAAAAAAAAAATTAAAGTTGGTGCTGCTGAACTACTAGGAGCAGCAGATTAGCACACCAGTCCCACTCCCCAACACTGCTAGACTAATAGCACTGGGCTCTTATAGTAGTAGTAGTAGTAGTAGTAGTAGTAGTAGTAGTAGTAGTAGTAGTAAAACAACAAAAAAATAAATAAAAGCAGTCCTTACAAGGACTATTGCTATTGCAGCAGTCAGCAGATGAGATCAGAAGCAGGACAGCTGCCCACTGCAGCTACATACAGAGCACTGCAGTAGAAGGTAGATTACTAGCCAGCAAAGCTACCTAAGCTTAAATGTCCCTCAAACCCCTGCAGACTTCTGTCCCTCCAATAACAGAGCAGTATCAAAACGATTACTAGCCAGCAAACTTTCAACTGTCCCTGAAATCACTAACAGGCAGCAGCTCTCTCCCTACACTATCTCTTCAGCACACACAGGCAGAGTGAAAAAAAGCTGCAGGGCTTCGGTTTTTATAGGGAAGGGGAGTGGTCCAAGGGAGAGCTTCCTGATTGGCTGCCATGTACCTGCTGGTCTGGGGTGAGAGGGCAAAAAAAAGCGCCAACAATGGCGAACCCAAAATGGCGAACGTCGCGCGACGTTCGCGAACTTCCGGCGAGCGCGAACACCCGATGTTCGCGCGAACAAGTTCGCCGGCGAACAGTTCGCGACATCTCTACTGTGGTCTCACATGGATATCTTGATAGGTGAGGTCTCAAACTGGTTGCCAGGTTGCTAAGTAGAAGTGAACTTCCAATTATCGGTGGCTTTTGGCATATCCGCAGATTGTTTGGGAAATAGTTGTGCCATAGACATAGTGACCTTCCCTGTCATTTTGATCAATGTTTTTTATGGTATTTTTGTATCTGTGGCTGCATGTGGGTCAGTGTCTAAATATGGTTTACCTTGAAAACATTAACAACTTATATCATGTCCATACATAGGCTTCATATTTTAGTGTTGACAAAGCAATTTGAAAATCTGTTGACCTCATTAGAATCCACGCTGGAAAATCATCCTTTAGTGGATGCAGTGGGCCACTGGGACTGTGGAATACATTTAAGAAAAATCATGGCAAAAAATGTTAAGAACATGTGTGTATTTACTGATGTGAAATGCATTATGGGTGTCATTAAAGTCTAATCTGTTAATATCAGTTTTTAGAACCATTTAAATGTTTGGTTAAATAGCCCTTACATTGGTTACCCCAAATGCTTTTATTTAAAGCACTTTCTTTATTTTGCTATGAATGGGGAAATGAAGTAGTGTTAAAAATAACTTTACAAAACAAAAAAACAGACAAAAAGCAAATATTGTAAGTATTATTATTTTGTGCCCAGTTTCATGGAGATTGAGCATTGGTGCCTGAGATTGATGGCTCAGAACAGGCACAAACAGCAGTTTGAGAAGCATGGGGGGGTAGTAATATAATAAATGATCTTAGGTTTGCTCCGTGTCCAGTATCCCATCCCACCCAATCGGATTTTACTGGTCAGCTGATTGAAAAAAATAAAAAAATATCTGATTGGTCGCTGTACATTACCTTTTATTTCTGGCTGAAGTACATTTTTGAGTGACAATCGGGAGTCTTGTTAGTGAGTTAGAAGGAATGTGCTGTGCAATCATGTGGGTTACACCACAGTCACAATTTAGCAATGGCTAAATGGGGGGGATCATATAGCCATCCCCTCGTCCCCTAACTTGCATACCATTAGCAAGTTAGGGAGCACCAGCAAACGGTAAGCACAGGACTTGCCTTACAGTGCCAACACAGCTCTTTGCACCAAACACCAGACTTTTTATTCTACGTAATACTCTGAGCACAGCCAGACCTTGGGCAGATATGTTCTTTGAATACAAATGAAGGGGAGAGCTTTTGTGCATCCTTTTGGGGTCTACATAAATGACCCTAGTGTGTAATTCAATGACCATGTTAATATTCCCAACGCTATACATTGGCATGTCTGTATTGCATTACCTATAGTGCACAATATTGAAGGGCTCAACCTAATCCCAACATAGTTTAACACTTTTGTATGTGCAGGGTGCTTGGCCAGAAGACCTTTCTCTTACAACTGGGTCAATGGAGCAATACAAAAAAAAATCTGGATGCACACGTTTTATTTGAATTGTGTCAAAAGTGATTTATTAAGCCTGTATACATCAGCAAAAAGGGCTGATTACCTAAGCATATTGTGCAAGCATGCTGTCATATAATACAAAAAAACACAGCATCTGCCCAACATTATGTGATCTTTATATAACTTTGTAATCTCTACACAAACCTCCAGCACTACTTCAATAGAAACTAAAGGGGAGCAAACTTGTGTTTGCCTTCACCATGAAATTCCCCCAGATAATACTGTAAGAAATAGTTGCACTGTTTGATAAAGAGCAAATATCAAGTCCTAACATCCATGATGCTGGACCTCAAGTTCCTCTATGTTATTTAACACTGGAAATGAAGATTACAGACAGATTGTGTTGGACTACCTTTTATATCATTAAAATCTCCTGAAAGAAGCTTGTCATCCAAAAGTCAAGCGTAACTGAAAGCCCTGCTATAAATACAAACAGAGTGGGGAGGATGGGAAAGAATTTCAGTTAAAGGGATACTGTCATGGGAAATTTTTTTTTATTCAAAATGAATCAGTTAATAGTGCTGCTCCAGCAGAATTCTGCACTGAAAGCCATTTCTCAAAAGAACAGATTTTTTAATATTTAATTTTGAAATCTGACATGGGGCTAGACATATTGTCAATTTCCCAGCTGCCCCAAGTCATGTGACTTGTGCTCTGATAAACTTCAATCACTCTTTACTGCAAGTTGGAGTGATATCACCCCCTCCCTTTCCCCCCCCCCCAGCAGCCAAACAAAAGAACAATGGTAAGGTAACCAGATAACAGCTCCCTAACACAAGATAACAGCTGCCTGGTAGATCTAAGAACAACACTCAATAGTAAAAACCCATGTCCCACTGAGACACATTCAGTTACATTGAGAAGGAAAAACAACAGCCTGCCAGAAAGCATTTCTCACATGACCAGGGGCAGCTGGGAAATTGACAAAATGTCTAGCCCCATGTCAAATTTCAAAATTGAATATAAAAAAATCTGTTTGCTCTTTTGAATGGATTATTGTGCAGAATTCTGCTGGAGCAGCACTATTAACTGATTTTTTGTGAAAAAAACATGTTTTCCGATGACAGAATCCCTTTCAGTCCAGTTGTGGACAATGGTGGCAAAACACCTAACAAAGCAACAGTTACCCTACGTAGTGCATCAGAATGCCTCGACAGCTCATAATTGGGAATATGGCAGGGATTTTCAGAGTTACACCTATTCTATACATAACAGTATTGTTGGCCCTCCTTTTATTTCAATAATATTCTTTTTACTACTAATTCAGAAATGTTTATAAAAAAATGAACATTCTGTTAAAGGAAAAGTCTACCTTGAACAATGTAGATTTCTATAAAAAGATATTGCATAAAACAGCTCATATGTAGAAACCTGCTTTTCATAATAATATACTTTTTTATTAGTATGTGCCACTGGATAATACTAATACTACTGTAATCAAGAATCAAGGGCCGCCCCCTGGGTTCCTACGATTCACTGTGCACACAAACAAACCAAGGGCACACATATGTTAGGTCACATGAGCCAATTAACAGACAGAGTTGTGTCTTTTGCTTCCACACTTCTTCCTGTTACAGTTAGAGTTGTAGTATTTCTGGTCAGGTGATCTCTGAGACAGCACACAGACCATCACAAAATGGTGGCTCAAGGCAAGAGATGTAAAATGGCAATATTTACGGATATGTATATTCCAGTTTAGTAAGATTTTTTTAATAGGCCATATAATGTGATATAAGCTATCTGTATTTATTCTGGGGATATAGTTTTCCTTTAAATGCAGAATTAGGAACCATCAGTGCAACCCAGTTGGCTTGATAGATCTTCTTGGTTCATTGTGAAACAACACAGTTCTGGAGTTTTTGGAGAGAGCAACTACTGGATTTAATTCCCCTAATTATCCGTGTCACTGAGGAGCTCACAAGTGACTTCCCATTTGCATGAATAATATGTTGCCCATTTTGTGCAGAGGACTGTGGGAGTGAGAGATGTATGTATCTACATGTGTTTAGTCTTTTCTCCAGGCCCCCAAAATGCACACTCTCCCACATGCTGGGAAATACACGCATTTGTCAAATGGAGTATAAAATCTGTAACAAATTAACTAGAACAAGCTGAAGTCCACTCGGAGCATTAGACCATTTGTAAGTCTTGGCGGTCTTTACATATTACTATGGCAATTAGAGTAAATTGGAGCCATTTATATATTTCACAAACTGGCAATAACTTTCTTTTTAGAACAGAAAAAAAGCCCATCGGATTAATGTCTGAAAAGGCAAATGAAAAAGAGGGGGAAACAGTCAAGTAGAATAGGTTTGGCCCTTGGCTGGATTTAGATACAAACTGCAGGTCAGTTCTCAGCGTTCTTATGAAATACAATAATGGCAACACATCGTGTGATTACAGCTACAGGATCTAGAATACATCCTGCAGTATCAGCCAACCTGAGCTACTACTGAATACATATATATATATATATATATATATATATATATATATAGAGAGAGAGAGAAGCACACCCTAAACTTTAGTAACTTTCCCAGGTGCTGGTAAATGAGGTAAATAAATTAACATAGTACCGCACTCAATGGGAAAAATTTGTTTTCAACAAATCTTGATTTTTTTCACAAGCATTCCTGTTGCGTGCGGTACTATGATATATATATATATATATATATATATATATATATATCGTAGTACCGCACGCAACAGGAATGCTTGTGAAAAAAATCAAGATTTATTGAAAATAAATTCTACTATATATATATATATATATATATATATATATATATATATATATATATATACTGTATATATATATATATATATATATACACACAGTATAGGGAATATTGTGCTTCTAATGAAAATTATAAGTCACTGAGGAGTTCCGTGACCAAAGGGGTGCTTTTATATAAGTCAGGGATCTCCAATGTAACTTCCAATACCTTCATATTTTACAACATAGGGTGTGTTATTCAATATAATAAACAAGTGTGACAAAAAATCCACCACCAAGCACAACTGTTGACATTACTAAGTACTGTTTATAAGGACATTACTTCCAGCAATTGCAGCATGCACCCAGACATTCTCATCTAAATAAATGTTGGTGCATTTGTCTGGGACTATATATATATAATTATGAATTAATTAATATTTGGAATGCTTGAGATCTGTGTTTTTCTGTTTCATACCTTAAGGGGGAAAAGGATGGAAAAGTCTGAATCTGGCATCTCAGACCTGTCGAGGTTGAATTTACTGTAAGTCAATGGGAGAAATCCCAATGATTTTTTTGATGTGCGCTGGGTGTCGTGCTGGAGTTTTCAGGCAAAAAAACATAAGAAATTTGAGTTTTCGGGTAAAAAATCTGAAAAAATCGTGAAAATCGGATTTTTGTTGCAAAGCAAATTTTGGGAAAATGTAATAATAAATAAGCGTAAAATACCCGAGCGGATTTGATCTGAGTTTGTAGCAGAAAATAATTGAGATAAAATGCGACTTTGAGAAATAACCCCCTAAAGCTGGCCATAGATGCAAAGATCCGATCGTACGAATCATCGTACGATCGGACTTTCCCATCTCCCGACCCGCCACTAACCATTCAGATCAAAGTCTTACCAGTCAGATTAGTTAAAGAACAGATCAGCAATGTTCTGCCCCTGACAGCAATCGTACGATATCTATGTCCAACCAAAGCTGGTGACAGTCTCCCACTGAAAATCGTATGATCGGCAATACACGCAGATATTATCGGCAGCCGACAGAAATTTTCTAACCAAAGACCGATCTCTGCTGGACGAAAAATGTCGGGACTCTCCACTCACGTTCCGAAAATTGTACGAATCCTCGATTCGTACGATCAGATATTTGCGTCTATGGCCAGCTTAAGACTGCTAAATATCATACAAACAGTAAATAAACCCAAGCAGCCTAGTTACCATCAAGTACAAGACATTGTTTTATTATTACAGAGAAAAAGGAAATACTTTTTAAAATAAGAATTATTTGCTTAAAATGCACACTATGGGAGACGGCCTTCCTGTAATTCAGAGAATTCTGGATAAAAGCTTTGCAGAAAAGGGATCCATATCTGCTATTAGCACTGTTGCCTCCCATTAATGAATCCCAATGTGGTTATCCAGATCCAGACCAGTCCCGTGTATTTATCTCTTATTTTACTTTTAAGTTATTAAGAAAAGAAACGGTCTGTGAGTTTCTGTTCCTTATCTCTGAGAGGCATCCTTACAAAGCATTACACAAGAACTAGAATATATCAAATATATAGCCCTGTCAGCCCCAACAAATACATTTTTGTTGTGCATCATCAATGGAATATGTTGCTGTGTTTATTTTCAGAGAGACGTGCCGGGCTTGTTGCAAAATATACACACGTTGCTAAGTGGAGCTGATATGAAAAACGACCCTTCTGTGAACAAAAACTTGTAATAATGACTTGGACTGAAAGTCGACTTTGTATATTGTCATGGTAACAGAAAATGATTTGATAACATTCTCCACAATCTTTTTCTCTATCCAACCATGGAAATGTTTAGAGTTCAGGAACTTCTTTACTATCACACAGACCATATCAAGTAGCCTGTACGTCTCACTAAGGGACCTATCAAACGTAACAAATATTCAGACTATGAAAATCCCATCAAAGAAGATTTTTAAATTCACATTTTTTCAACTCAACTTTTTAAGATGTAAAAATGATAAAAACCACCATTTTCTGCCACAAAATCCTGGCAAATTAGTGCAACTGAGATTTTTTGTTTCAAGGGGATTTTTTTTGGAAATATGCAAGTGATCGCAAAAAAAACCCCACCATTTTTATATTTGAATTTGAAAATGAATGCATCTGCCCCTCAAGTGTTTTGTCTCTGCTGTAAAGTACAGTATAAACCTTTTAGTTTTTATTGTTGAGCTCAATTGTAGTTGCAAAAGACTTTGCCTAGTAACCCAACCAGTTAGATGTTTGCCTTCCAACAAGTGACCGGTAAATGCTATCTGCTGATTTGTTGCTATGGGTTACTAGACCTAAAGGCCATCACCCAGGGACAGGGTCAGACTGACCAACTGGCATACTGGGAAAAATCCCGGTGGGCTTTGATCCTACTATGGTCTTGTACATGCCGCAAACCAGCCAAATCCATGATTGAAACAAAATCAAAAATGGAACACACAGCCATCTTTAATTCTTCCCTGGAGATGAGGCCTTTCAAGTTGGGGAGTGGTGGGACGGAAAGGAAACTGCAAGGGGTGGGGCCTTCATTTGGGTAACCGCTGGGCCCAGGTACCCCAGTCTGCAACTGCCCGGGGAGACAGGTAAACCTTGTAAGAGTACAGTCGATCATTGTGGGGATTGGGCCTCGAACTGGTCTGGAATGATTCACTTTTTCATAGACATACTTAAGCAACAGAAGTTTATATCAAATTAAGTGGCATATGAAAGAATCTTACCAAACTGGAATATATATTTAAGTAAATATTGCCCTTTTACATCTCTTGCCTTGAGCCACCATTTTGTGATGGTCTGTGTGCTGCCTCAGAGATCACCTGACCAGAAATACTACAACTCTAACTGTAACAGGAAGAAGTGAGGAAGCAAAAGGCACAACTCTGTCTGTTAATTGGCTCATGTGACCTAACATGTTTGGTTTGTTTGTGTGCACTGTAAATCGTATGATCCCAGGGGGCGGCCCTTATTTTTTTAAAATGGCAATTTTCTATTTATGATTACCCAATGGCACATATTACTAAAAAAGTATATTATTATGAAAATGGTTTATTAACATGAAGCAGGGTTTACATAGGAGCTGTTTTATACAATATCTTTTTATAGAGACCAACATTGTTTGGGGGGTATAGTTTTTCCTTTAAGACATTCTGAAATCCATTGCTGAAATTCTGATGTATTTTCCTGAAACAGTTACAACGTTTCTCTAGAACAGAAAAACATTTTATAATGATTTGGCTCATTTACCAAATTCTTCATGTTCCCCATTGGGGTTTATTTCACCCTGAAAGTGTTCTTCTGCTCTGATCAGTCCCAAAATATTTTATCTATTTTATCTTTTATATTTTTCAGGCCGAAAAAACTTCCAAGTATGTTCTAAATTCAGTCACCCAAGCAGAAAAGAAAGGAAATCCACCACTTGTGGGGAATTTATCACAGTACAAGCCTCTGGGGAATATCATCAGCTCAGTGAAAAATATCTTCACTCGGGAACAATATTAATTACAAGACAAATTCCTGACAACTCACAATTTTTTTTAGGGATAAAACGTGAAAAGAAAGGAAATCTATTCCCAGCCAATGATAAATCTGCCCCATGAGTGTATTCTGCTCTATAAATCCCTTAGTGAAATCAGCACATGGATTAGATATACTGAGTGACTACACAAATCATTTCAGGCATATGAAGCTTATTATGCTGTTTATCATGAGGCACTGGGAAAATGTTAATATGTTGGTGTTGCAATTAAAATCTGTTGCATGTGCTTGTGGCTTAATACAGTACAAACTGTTACAGTGTCTTATTCACACGCATTAATTGTAACCATTTTTTCTCTGTGACGTTTGTGATTATCTCTATGTGCAGTAGCAACATGCTGCTCAGCCACATGGAAAATAACAGGTAAGGACCTGTTATCTAGAATACTTCTGACCTGGGGTTTTCTGGAAAATGGATCTTTCTGTAATATGTATATTTGTACCTTAAAGGGATACTATCATGGAAAAACCTGTTTTTTACAAAACACATCAGTTAATAGTGCTAGAATTCTGCACTGGAAACCAGTTCTCAAAAGAGCAAACAGATTTTTTTATATTAAATTTTGAAATCTGACACGGGGCTAGACATTTTGTTACTTTCCCAGCTGCCCCAAGTCATATGACTTGTGCCTGCACTTTAGGGTGGAATTACTTTCTGGCAGGCTGTTATTTCTTCTACTTGATGTAACTGAATGTGTCTCAGTGGGACTTGACTTTTACTATTAGGTGCTGTTCTTAGATCTTCCAGGGAGCTGTTATCTTGTGTTAAGGAGCTGCTATCTCGTTACCTTCCCATTGTTCTGTTGTTAGGCTGCTGGAGGGGGAGAAGAGAGGGGGTGATATCACTCCAACTTACAGTACAGCAGTAAAGAGTGATTGAAGTTAATCAGAGCAAAAGTCACATGACTGGAGGCAGCTGGGAAATTGACAATATGTCTAGCCCCATGTCAGATTTCAAAATTGAATATAACAAAATCTGTTTGGTCTTTTGAAAAATGGATTTCAGTGCAGAATTCTGCTGGAGCAGCACTATTAACTGAAGCGTTTTGAAAAATACACGTTTTCCCATGACAGTATACCTTTAAGTCTACTAAAAAAAATCATTAAACATTAAATAAACCTAATAGGCTGGTTTTGCCTCCAATAAGGATTAATTATAACTTAATTTGGATCAAGTACAAGGTACTGGTTTATTATTACAGAGAAAAAGGAAATCATTTTCAAAAATATTGATTATTTGGATAAACAGGTTTCCAGAACACAGATCCCATACCCATTTGTTTGATATTCTATGAATGTCTGTAAACCTGTAATTCTCACATAAATACAAAGTTTAACCATTATTTCATGAATACAGGTATGGGATCTTTTATCTGGAAACCCAGTTATCCAGAGAGCTCCAAATTACGGCAAGGCTGTCACCCACAGACTCCATTTTATCTATTTTTTTTTATTATTATTTTTTCTCTGTAATAATAAAACAGTAGCTTGTACTTGATCCAAACTAAGATATAATATATAATAATAATATTATTGGAAGCAAAACCAGCTTATTGGCCTAGATCCATTATCCAGAAAACCCCAAGTTCTGAGCGTTCTAGATAACAGGTTCAATATCTGTATCATTTTCTTGTTTCTTCTCTGAATTTCCCCATAATCAGCATATTCTATAGCTCTGTACAGTGTCACACTGGCTTGTATTTGATCGACAATGTAGGTACAATATAGTTATGGTGTGTACTAAAGCCTAACCTGCATTAAATCCATTGCATTACTATAGTTTTCATTGCCTATAGAAATTCTAGGGTTTTACTGAGCAGTTTGAAATAAGGAACCAGGTCACCAGTTCTGCGTGGTCAGGGTGTGTCTATCTGTAATACAGTTAATACAGGAAAACTGATTCATTAAAAAGAATATTTCATGAGTTTCACTATTGGGTAAAAGGGTAATATAATAATCCTGTCCACAGATATAAGCAGTTGTCTTTAAAGCCCATTGAGATTTCTCTGATTTAATGCCATGGAACCTTCTCTCCAGCCTCTCAAAATGTCAGATGAAAAAATTAAAGAGTGAGATGTATATTCTGCATCTACATTAGACCCAGCCCCCAAGATCATGTTGCACCCACCGATGAGCATGATATAAAGCACGCCAGGGATACTACAGCCTGTACATAGTCTATGCATGTCCTCTGAGAAGCCATTAATAAATTCAGATTATTACATAGACATATCTGTGCCTAAACTCTAGCTGACCTTAAAGATGGGTTTTCAGAAGAGGAAATAGAAACTCTCATTCTTACCCTTACTTAGAGTCCTGCGCTGGTCTATTTTTTGGAACCCATAGCCTCAACCGACAATCCGCAACCCGGACCCACAACCCAAATTCTTTCCCGCTTGGATCCGCTACCCGACCCACAAGTACCTTATGCACAACCCGGACCCGCGACCCTCTGACCATCAAGAATCAGGAAGTGCTGTCATTGTAAACCAGAAGTGACATCATCGGAAGTAGCTGTGATCAGAAAAAAAGGATTAAAACAGGAAGTGCTGCCATTATAAACCAGAAGTGACATCATCAGAAGTAGACATGATCAGAAAAAAAGAGTAAAAATCACTATTAAGAAGACTCGCAGCTTGACCCGCGATCCGCAAACCTGCAGAACTGCTGACCTGCGTCTATACCCGCGACCCGCAACCCGCAGGGTACTGCAGGTTTTTGCGGGTAACCCGCGGGTATTCGACTTGCTGCAGGACTCTACAGTAACTTGCATTCAGGTTGAGCCCTCATTCCACAGCTCCAAGCCCCCCGCTTCCACAGTTTGAGAAGCACTACCTTATAGAGAGCATACAGTCTTACCTGCAGAATATAAGACTTGTGTCCCTTGCTGGACATTGTGTTTCATATGTTATCCATCAGCTGTTACTCATGCCCATTGTACCTGTAGGTCTGAGAGGGAACTGGTAGATCACTACACTCCATTATTATATCTAACCAATTGGCAAATTCTAAATCAGGCCTTCTCCTGTTGGGTAAAGATGGGGTGAGATCAACTTAAAATGTTAGTTCCCTTTTTGATTAACCTTTAGTATGTAGTGATATTATGAGATAATCCAGTGAGGTCTCCCCCTCTCCTGGACCCTCACTTGGGTGTCATTGGGAAGCATAAGGTAGGGAGTAGCAGGACACAACATCGATGCCCAGTCCTTATTACCGGTCCTAAGGCTGCGCCTCCTAATGCTGTTCTAATATAGTTTTAAGCTTTAAAGGACAACTGAACCCTAAAAATGAATATGGCTCAAAATGCCATATTTTATATACTGAACTTATTGCACCAGCCTAAAGTTTTGGCTTCTCAATAGCAGCAATGGTCCAGGACTTCAAACTTGTCACAGGGGGTCACCATCTTGGAAAGTGTCTGCGACACTCACATTCTCAGTGGCCTCTGAGCAGCTGTTGAGAAGCTAAGCTTAGGGGTTGTCACTAATTATCAAGCAGAAAATGAGGTTGGTCTGTAACATAAGCTGATGCTACAGGGCTGATTATTAAATTCTGATGCTAATTGCACTGGTTTCTGTGCTGCCATGTATTAATTATCTGTATTAATTAATAATCAGCCTTATATTGTGTCATTTCTATTCTATGTGTACTGTATATTATGAGTGGGTCCCTAAGCTCAGTAAATGACAGCAGCACAGAGCATGTGCAGTGAATCAGCAGAAAAGAAGATGGGAAGCTACTGGGGCATCTTTGGAGACACAGATCTTTACTGCTAAAGGGCTATGGTTGTCTTGGGCTGGTACAGAAGCCCAAAACATAATGTACAACATTTCTAGCTACTTCTTTAGTTAAGCTTTAGTTCTCCTTTAAATAGGCAGTGTACTATCCCAGTATGCTAAGGCTATTTGGTGCTATTTGCTATTTTATTTCCACTCACAAACAATAAAGGCAGAACATGTTAAAAAAGCCCATTTATATCATATTTCTCCCAGCAAACTCTTAAAATCATCTCCTGCTGCCAACATATTACTAACTTCAATGTCAAACAAAGCCGTATTCTTACCCCTCGCAGGATCACGACCTCAGCAAATCAAAAGCTCAGTAATGTGGCTCAGAATACGCAGGCCCTGCCTTCAAGCTTCACTGTACAATCTGTCCATTCCCCTCCTCACAGGACTCCATCAAAATCTGATTGCAATGTGTACCAGCTCTTTCCATGGCCCGTTTCTAAATGCCATGAGGTATAAGCCATTCTTGTCCACAGACGCAATTTGTATTTAATCAGCCAAAATAAATAGCTGAAATATAAACAAATACATCACTCCAAGGTAGGAAGCAAATATGTATAAACTAAAATTACCTACATGAAATAAACTGGAAAGAGGTCCCATTGCCCCGCAGGCTAATAAAGATTGGCTAGTGAAGGTGATTTATCACACTGACTGGGCATGCATATTTTTTACTTCTTCCTAAATTTTTTTTTTTATAATTTAGCACCTGTGTGTGTTTACTTAATACATGAGTATTATATATGGATGCCTCCCTGGTATTTCACATTATGAATGGGCTTTGGGGAGGAAAGAACTATTATAAGTGCCTGTAGGCACTCGATAGTAAGGCAGGTTTATAAATTGGCTCTGCCTCTTTGCAGCTTGCCTTCATTAGGCTCATTGACAACCTTGGTTAGTGCCAGTTAGTCACTTAGTCTACAGATTAATCCAGTATTTTAGGTTGCATTTAATTAATTAAAAATGGATACATCTGCATATGATAGAACTCTTTGTGCATTGTAAATGATGGAACAGAAGGAGAGCTTAACCCCACTATAATCTGAAAATTCTGATTTTTGCATGGTCTTCAGAAAGAAGGGGAGCTAAGCCTGATGGTCAAAAGTGTCATGGGTTTCCTGCCTCCTACACGTCCCCTAACTTGTAAGGTAAATAATTACATTATCCGCATACAACCTCATTACTGCCCCCTTAGTTGTGACTGTTTTGTATGCGGAAGTCCATTATGCAGGGAGGATTATCTATTCACTGGTAATCTAATTATCTACCTGGCACAGACCAAACACAGAGTGCTTCAATGTCCCTGTTTGTCCTGTTTAGCTTAAAGAAATCACTAAAGCTATAGATTTTTTTTATGATTGAGTTTTTCTCTTTTGAGTTAAAGGGATACTGACATGTGGGAAATTTTTTTTTTCAAAATGCATCAGTTAATAGTGCTGCTCCAGCAGAATTATGCACTGAAATCTGTTTCTCAGAACAGATTTTTTTATATTTAATTTTCAAATCTGACATGGGGCTAAACATATTGTCAGTTTTCCAGCTGCCCCAAGTCATGTGACTGTGCTCTGATAAACTTCAGTCACTCTTTACTGCTGTACTGCAAATTGGAGTGATATCACCCCTCCCCCCCCCCCCAGCAGCCTAACAACAGAACAATGGGAAGGTAATAAGATAACAACTCCCTGACACAAGAAAACAGCTGCCTGGTAGATCTAAGAACACTACTCAATAGTAAAATCCAGGTCCCACTGCGACACATTCAGTTACATTGAGTAGGAGAAACAACAGACTGCCAGAAAGCAGTTCCATTATTATTTGTGGTTTTTGAGTTATTTAGCGTTTTATTCCGCAGATCTTCAGTTTGCGATTTCAGCAATCATGTTGCTAGCTGAAAGCTGGAAAGAGTCAGAAGACGAAGGCAAATAATTCATAATAAATAAATAATGAAGGCCAATTGAAAAGTTGCTTAGAATTAGACATTTTATATCATACTAAAAGGTGAACCACCACCAGGACATTGAGGGACGTCCGGCTGGTACTATTGTACCCCATAGTCACTACTTACCCTGATTTTTTATTGTATTGTAACTAGCAGGGTGGTTACTTGTAGGGATGCACCGAATCCACTATTTGGGATTCAGCCGAATCCCCGAATCCTTGGTGAAAGATTCGGCCGAATACCGAACCGAATCCTAAATTGCATAAGTAAATTAGGGGCAGGAAAGGAAAAAGTGGAAAAAAATTCTTCTTTTGTGATGAAAAGTCACGTGATTTCCCTCCCTGTCCCTAATTTGCATATGCAAATTAGGATTCAGGTTCGGCCAGGCACAAGGATTCAGCCGAATCCGAATCCATCTGGAAAAGGCCTAAACCTGTCAAATCCCGAACCAAATCCTGGATTCAGTGCATCCCTAGTTACTTGCCCTACATACACATATCCCCTGAGGGACCCAATGTGCCCCTAATAATGGCCCTGGCAAGTACAGACCTGGCTAATCATCAGCTGTGGGGCCCTGGTGGGATTAGGTTAATTTAACTGTGAACCACCCCTTTAAAACAATTGGAATAAAGTGTGTTCAGCACAAGCCTGATTCACTGAACTCATTATATTGAACAAGGGGTATACTGCGGCTTTAATTAAGCACACTGCTGCATAATCGTTAATGGAAAGCCATGATGTATGCATTAAATAGAATTGTGCCAAGTGAGAAGCATTTGTAGCACATACTGAACTGGCAGTTACCAATAACGCTGCAATGCTGATAAAGCCCGAACCAGTATACCATAAAGATAATGATACTGGCATTCCTAGTTTTTTTCTGAGCAGTTATCTCATCCCCTGACTATTTGACCTGGCTCCACAATAAAGCAGAACTGCAACTGGGCCCTGAACTCTGTTTCACGGAAATGATGACAAAGCTCAGTCTCTTCAGTGAAACATCAAATCTTATGACTGAGCCTGGCTGGGCTGTTTGGATCTTTGTAAGACTAAATCTGGTCTTAAGGTGGCCATACACGGGCCGATAAAAGCTGCCGACAGACTGTGGGGCCCCCAGACAGGATTCACCGATCGAGATCTGGCCGCAAGTAGACCAGATCTCGATCGGATGGGACGAAAAATCCCATCGGATCGCGGCCGCATCTATTGGTTGATGCGGTCCCGTGATCCGACCGCCCATTGCTATTCGTTAAGATCCGATCGTTGGGCCCTAGGGCCCACGATCGGAGCAGCCCGATATTGCCCACCTCAAGGTGGGCATATCAGGGAGAGATCCGCTCGTTTGGCGACATAACGAGCGGATCGCTCAGTGTATGGCCACCTTTACACGGACCGATTGAAGCTGCCGACAGACGAGTCATCAGCTTATTGGTCTGTGTGTGGGGCCCTCCGACGGGCTTCCCAGATCGATATCTGCCCGAGAGTTGGGCAGATGTTGATCGGGCAGGGGTAAAAATCCCATTGGATCGCAGGCCACATCTGTTCGTTGATGGCCCCTAGGGCCCAAGATTGGATCAGCCCGATATCGCCCATCTGAAGGTAGGTCACCTTAAGTGAGTCAGAGGAAGACTCAGGGAATCTCACGTCTGTCCTGCCAGAGTCTCTTCACTTATTATACTCCCTTATTTATGGCTTGTTGTGCAACATGAATGCACAGGACTAGTGATGAGCAAATCTGTCTGTCTGTTTCTGTCTGCTTCACATTGCCAAAAAATTTGCAAAACGCATTGAAGTAAATAGGCGTTTTTACGTGCGACAAATTTTTACGTATGCAACAATTTTTCATGCTCCACATGCATTAAAGTCAATGGTTGTTTTTTTCGTATGGTCGACTTTTGCGCTGCAAATTTTCGCTTCAGTTTCGCAAATAATTTGCACATGGCGGAATTCGGAATTTCAATGCAAATCTAAGGCTTGCATCTAAATTCGCTCATCACAACATAAGACATATCCTTAGAGATCTGTGCGGGTATTTTCAGGCCCGGATTTGTGGCAGGGCCACAAAGGCCCTGGCCTAGGGCAGTAAAAAATTAGGGGCGGCATACGACCTAAGCACTTCATGAGGAGCTGTGCGTCCCCAGTGCACTGGCACTTACGCAAGCGCGCGCTCGTGGGGGGTAGCGTGGGCACGCGCTAGTGCGATAGGACCTGATGGTCTAGGAGCGCCAGCTTATAGAGCTTTATGGTTACAGTATCTTTAGTAGGAAACATAAATCAGCTATGGAAGGAAGGGAGGCAAGTGTAGTGTTATTTGCTGGTATATTGTGAGGTGGAATGCAGATGCCTGAAGGGCACACAGGAGTCCATGGCAGGCTAGTATCTTTGAATTATGCATTTCAATTTGATTGCATTGTTTGTTTCTCTTTATGCAAAATGCCCATCATCCTCAATGTAGTTATATTAGGGGTGCACTGAATCCAGGATTTGGATTTGGACAGAATTTTGCCTTTTTCAGCAGGATTTCCCTGAATCCAAGTCCCTGGCTGAACTGACTCAGAATCAAGTGACTTACCGTCACACAAACAAGGAAGTAAAAAAAATCTCTTTTGCCATTCCTAAAATGTAAATGAGGGTTTAGATTCAGTTCAGTATTCGTCCAAATCAGACCATTCGGGATTTGGCTGAATCCCAAAATAATGGATTTGGTGCATCCCTAGGATATATATCCATGCTTCCAATATTGGTAAAAATAGTTCTTTTTATATTTAGTCCCCACAGCCACATTAGTTTGCCACTTAATTGTTTTAAGTTAACGGCTGTGATACGCAAAGCAGTTGACTGCTGAGTCTCACAGCAAAATTATTTACCCCCAGTACATCTAAAATCTGTGAGTAAATCATTTATCATAATAATATAGTGCAATTGATTATTGATACCTCGTGCCCCCCAGCAGTCTCAGTGACTCCTTTGTCTATAGGTAGTTAGATGTGTGTGTAGGTGTCCGTGTAGGTGTGTGAGTAGGTGTGTGTGTGTAGGTGTGTGTGTTTGTGTAGCTGGGTGTATGTGTGTGTAGGTGTGTGTTTGTGTAAGTGTGTGTGTGTGTGTGTGTGTGTGTAGGTGTGTATGTTTGTGTAGCTGTGTGTATGTGTGTGTGTGTGTGCAGGTTTGTGCGTGTGTTTTTAGCTGTGTGTGTAGGTGTGTGTGTTTGTGTAGCTGTCTGTAGGTGTGTGCATGTGTTTTAGCTGTGTGTGTAGGTGTTTGTATGTGTGTGTGTGAGCTGCCCTAGGCCATACCTGATCCTTGACACAATACAGTATTGGTTTGAATAACTGATATATATGTATAATTGAAATATGAATAAGAGAGGGTCTAAATAGAAAGACCAGTAATAAAAAGTAGACTTTACAGAGTATTAATCTTTTAGATGGGGTCAGGGACCTCCATCTGAAAGCTGGAAAGAGTCAGAAGAAGGCAAATAATTCAAAGGGAAATAATGAAGGCCAATTGAATTGCTTGGCATTAGCCATTGTTTAATATACTAAGAGTTAATTTAAAGGTGAACCACCCCTTGAATGACTCTTGTCCTGGCTATAAGTTTATCTGAAGTTCCCGGCAGAGGCAGTTATATGGGTAACCTCTCCCTGTGCTTAGTCCCTTGGTATTGTAGAAGTAAAGTGAGTGACTACAGAACTAATAAATGAGCATATTTCTAGATGAAATAGATAATCATGTGGGTGCCTAGAAATTGTACTTTTAACAGTATGATGTGCGAGTGATCACTCTCTCTATGATGTAGTGGCAAAACCATAAAAAGTGCATATGTTTAACCAGGAACAGCTGAGAAAAGAAACCAGCGAGCGATATTGAGTGTTAGTGCAGCTCTGAGCTCTGGGGAACGAGCTTTCACTTCTCAGATCTCTGCTGCTTCCTTGTGTTCAAAGCAGAAGCTCTCTCAGCTCTCCCTGCTGCACCGCGACCATCCCACGACTCTGTCGCACCGACTCCCCCCAGACCCAAAATACACAGATCACTCTGCCCGTGTCTAGTGGGAAACATGAGCACAGGACTGTACAGTATAAAGGAAAATCAATTCATACTCGCCAAGATTTTCTTTTCCTGGACTGAAGCATGGACAGGTTTAGTGCCATGTGAAGTGCAGGAAAATAAATTTACAGCTACTGAACTTGCCACATTATGCCTTCTATACAGCGCAGGAGCATCATATTGATGATGATAATCGTAATTAAGAACTGCACATTATAACTGAGACATTCAGCAGCAGCAGATATCTCTTATACAGACACACAACTGGGCAGAAGAGAGATGGAAGGACAGATTAGGGATGCACCGAATCAAGTATTTGGTTCGAGATTCTACCAGGATTCGGCTTTTTTTCAGCAGGATTCCGCTTCGGCTGAATCCTTCTGCCTGGCCTACCAAATCCGAATACTAATATGCAAATTAGGGGCGGGGAGGGAAATCGTGTGACTTTTTGTCACAAAACAAGGAAGTAAAAAATGTTTTCCCCTTCCCACCCCTAATTTAAATTAGGATTCGGTTCGGTATTCGGCCGAATCTTTCACAAAGGATTCAGGGGTTCGGCTGAATTCAAAATAGTGGATTCGGTGCAGCCCTAGGACAGATAGACATAAATAAAAGACAGACGGTCTGGGTTCGGGATAACCGACTAGGAAACCTTTTAGAACCACCCAGAAGGAAGAGAAATCTCAGGTATAACCAAGCAACTTCCAAGCTCACGGTGCCTGTACTAGGAAGAGAATGATGCTGGCATAGTTAAGGAAAGTGCAATTACTCTAAAGGAAGAGATTTACAGCAGTTAACTAATGTCTGTAATAAGTGTTATTGCACCCTTGGGTGCCACCGACAGCCTGTACTTGCACCCTATGTCCTGTCTAGGCGATAAATCTCTTTCACTTCAGCGACAGCTCCACATAGTCCCGGAGCCCCCCTGCTCTCCTTCTCACTTTCCCATTAAATGAGATTGTGTGTGAGCCAGTGCTGTAGGTGGTCCGACATTCAGTCTGCTATCACCCCCCCCCACCCAGCAAGACAGTTGGTCACCCTCAATCCACATGGGTGGCAATTGTTAAATGTCTTTCACTGTCCCAGTGTCTGACAAGATCCTCTTCTCAGCCTTGTTATTAGCAAGTTATTAGCACTAATACACATGTGTGTCCCTGAGGAAGGCCATTTAAGGTAACAGAAACGTTGGAATCATAAGAAGTAGATGCTTTGCAATCAGCGGGGGATAACCACAGGCCCATGGCAGGGTATTGTTTCATGGGAAAGTGAGTGAGTGGTGTTTTCTTTCTTCCAAACAACTAACTTATAATTGGCTTGTGGTTAATGATTGGCTGGCACGGGGGGAGCCTGTGCATAACTCCAGCTGCCTGTTATAAACAGCAGCACCTATAGAGGAATGAGATTGTCGCTTTATATACTACATTGTCGCTCATATGCAGACTGTGTAATGATACATTGTATGTCAGGTACACAGGATAGAACATGATCACCCTTGATTACTTAACCTCTGGGTGCACCTTCCCATTTCAGCTCAGTCTTCTGGGAAAGGACAGGGGGCTGACACTTTGAAGCTTTTATGACTGTGAAAAAGAAGAAAAAGGAGAATGTGTTGGACAGAATACACAGTGGCTACTAAATCAATTTATTTGTTTAGAGGTTTTTATTTCCAGTCTTCAAAAGGCGTGAGTACAATATGCGGCTAGGTCTCCAGATATTTACAGCCAGTTGTATAGGGACAGGGCCAAGTCAAATCAAGGGACTCCCCAGGAATAATATAACCCTGAAGCAAACAAGCAGTCCTTATCCTCTGCCTTGTCTCTGGCCAGGAGGGAGCTTTTCTACACTTCCCATCTGACTTGTCTCTCATGAATGAATCCAAGGCGATTACAGGAGGATCCTGGCTCCCTTCCCAGTCCTTCTCTTTTGTGGTTACACAAAACTCTTCTTTTCTTACTACAAGCACATGGCTTATCTAGGTGACAGCTGAAAAGAATCATATTTCATTAAAACCACATTAGGTGGATAGGCAAAGCCCTTCTTTTTTCATTCATAACCAAAGGTGTTAACCCCAAGAAAATCAATAAAGTATGTGAAGTGTCAGAGGGCGAGCATAGTCATCATGGGAAGCTCCAACTCCTGCCCATTATCTGGTCAATAAGGTAAAGGTGCCAAGTCAATGAAATCAGCACATAGAGGAGACTGAGAACTGAGCTCTGGAAGATTCAGCCCAAAGAGGATGAGAAGGGACAAATATTTGGCTAGAGCTGAACCTTCCCCAGGCATTAGTTGAACAATGCTGCTCCAGATGATGATCAGGGTTTCCCAAACGCAACACTGAGTCATAGACTTACTCTGTTGGACGTTCAACTGCAGCTGTTGTTGAAGTACAAATCTCAGCAGATAACCTACCCATCACTTGTAACTGGGAGTGCTGCCAGTTACAGCTTAACAACATCAGAAAGGGGGTGCAGGGAACATATTGATTTTCATACCTGTTTATAGCAAAGAAAGTGGTAAGGCTATGGGGGGTGCTGGGAGTTGTAGTAGAAGAACAGATGTGTGCGACACACCTGAGAATGAATGGATCTTTCTTATGAATTAATCAGAGAGTTAATTATCTTATATAAGGAGCATAGGGGCAATGGTAATGGGTAGTGATGGGCGAATAAATTCGCCAGGCACGTATTCGTAGCGAATTTCCATGTTTCGCCAAACATTTGGATGCGCCTCAGAAGAGTTTTGTGCATAAAAACGGTCGCACATTAAAATTATTCGGACACCCATTGACTTTAAAGCACTTGAACAAAATAGGTGCGTATCAAAATTGTTGTGTGTTTCAAAATATGCGTTTTGCAAATTTTTGGGGAATTTCACTGGAAACTCGCACATTTTTCACGGAAACAAAATAGGACAAATTCATCCATCACTATTAATGAGATAATGTACTGCCTTGGCATCATTGCTGAATTTAGTTAATACATTATATCAGGCCCGGACCGGCAATCTGTGGGTTCTGGCAAATGCCAGCGGGGCTGATGTAAGATGTCATAGACAGTGACTATTAAGTGGTGAGAGGATGTTTGGACCTCTGTGTACTTGGATTCCAAGTCCAGACCTGCATTATATAGTTTTATATAAAGAGAAATCACTTATTCTCATGTTTTTGTCACATTTCTGATGAAAAGCAAGTCAAGAAGTTGATGGGAAGCCATTGCTGGAGCCATGTGTGCCCAAGGGGAAAGGCTACAGACCCCAGCGCCCCGTGCAAGTAGAACTGTAGCAGCAATTACCGCTATAGACGCGTTTTTGCGCGGAGCAGCGCGCACTGATGAACACAAAGACGCATTGAATGAATGTGGGACTGCAGTGCCCTGGCCGGTGTCAGTGAAACGGGGCTGATGAATGGATTGAGAGATAGAGACACTATATATATATATAGAGAGACTGGGTGCTGGGAGCTCACCCATTGGGCCGCCTTATCTGACAAGGTGGGAAGCGCGCGGTCCTGGCGCCGATGTCGTTTCTTAGCGCTGTAGCTTTGGAGCTGTAGTTCCTTGGCTTGAGGGAGGGTCGCTGAGCCCTCCTCTTTCTTATGCAGCCGCCCCTCCTTCCCTACCCGCTGACGGTATAATGATATAATCATGAGGGGTGTCAGATCCCGCATTTGAACTTGCAGCCAAACGGGCAGAGGGATTGTTCTTGCACAAGGACTCGGCGCAGACACACGCGCTGCAACACTTCACCCTTGTTCAACGGCGACTGCTTGTGTATAGCGCTGGGACAAGAGCCTGAGGATCCCCCTGCACCCCAAAAGCATCAGCCCCACTCCAGCCTGGGAATATAGTCCATCATCAGCCACACGAGTCTGGGGGAGATTCCTGTACAAGGTGGATTGGATGCAGCTGCACTAGGTCACCTTAAAAGGTAAATTCATTGTATTTGACTTGTCTGGCAACTCTGTTTAGCCAGGGGATGAAGCAGCACACGATGCAACAATGGGCAATTCATTCATTCACTCACAATTTCTAATGAAAAGAAAAAAAAAAACATTAAATATATAAAAAAAAAAAAGTCGTTGCGCCTTGGCACAGGTTCTACATGAATGATCTGCTCTTTGTAAGAGTTTGTCAGGGAGGGGAGCTTTGCTGTGGGTCACTGTCCTTGTCATTGTGTGTGTGGGGGGTGATAATAATCACATTTTATCATTTTAATAAAGAGCCAGTGAGAGGGAGATGGGAGTGAGGGTTGGGAGAGGCGATGACATTTCTCAGTGCTGTTCCCCATCACATAACAGATCTGTGTTCTTGGAAAGCTTTTCCCTTTCTGTGTGAGTCTGTGTGAGTCTCTGCAGAGCTGCACTCGTGTTGCTTTTGTCCAGCTGCACTGGCAGCGCAAGATTGACACAAACACCCAGGAGCCACTAACAATGTTAGGGTGCCCATAATTCTAGGGAGACAATGCCCCCTCCAAACCCACATCCATCAGTATTGATACTTTATTAAGTTTTTCACTGACAATTACGCCCTGTGTTTGGGAGGCTGCAGAATGGGAATACAGTTTATTTCTTTTTGATTGTTTCGTTTCTTCCTAACGAATTTTCCAGGACAATGCGGTTTTTAGGTCTTTATTGTTCCTACACAGGCAGTTTGTCATGAAGCGGATAATCGCACGCACAAAGTACCGCATGATCGTCCGTTATTATTTTATTATTACCATTATTATACCATTACAACTTCGCCCTTTGTGCACAGTTTCAAATTCTTGGCACGTTGCGCATTTGCGATAGCGTTGCGCGGGCCGCAGAAGTTCCCACTGGAAACCGCCCCCAGGGCTTCGTCCATCCTTCTCGTTAGAGGACGAGGTTCCAATGGTTAAACTTGCAGGGGGCTTGTGTAGATTACATTGAGTACAGCTGGGGGTGTATTCACTAGGGGGGCTGTTCATTTGGGGGGCTATTCATTTGGGGATGGGGCTATTACTTGGGGGGCTATTCATTTGAGGAGGGGCTATTTACTTGGGGGCTATTCACTTAGGGGGATATTCACTTGGGGAGGGGGCTGTTCACTTGGGGGGCTATTCATTTGGGTGGGCTATTCACTAGCGGGGCTATTACTTCGGGGGCTATTCATTTGGGGAGGGGGCTATTCACTTGGGGAGGGGGCTATTCACTTGGGGATGGGGCTATTACTTGGGGGCTATTCATTTGGGGAGGGGGTTATTCACTTGGGGAGGGGGCTGTTTACTTGGGGGGCTATTCATTGGGGAGGGGGCTATTCACTTGCGGAGGGGGCTGTTCACTTGGGGGCTATTCACTTAGGGGGATATTCACTTGGGGAGGGGGCTATGGGGGGCTATTCATTTGGGGAGGGGGCTATTCACTCGGCAGCTGTTACAAGAGCTTTGTCGGATTTCAGTGCAAAGTAAAATAAGTCATCTGAAGCAGGTATAGGGTGATTTATATGGGGTTAATGGTATACGCCAGGCAAGCAGAAAAAAGGCAAAAAGTGATATAAAGTGTACGTGGGTCGATTGCTGTAAACGAACCTGCTGCTGTTGGTGCGTTAGTTCGGCGGCTAATCGCAGATCGCTCCAGCAATGTGTTTTATAGGAGTCATAGAACGGATGCATTGTTCTCCTTCACACCCCTGCTAATAGGATGTCTAGGAATGCGCGCTGCATGACAGTTGCACTGCGACCCCTACAGGCCGTGAGCGGCATCGCTTCTGCAGTATCGGCCAGGTTTTCTCTGCTGAGCACGAGGTTTTGCAAACACGTAACACACCCCCTTTTGTGTCAGATCATCGTGTTGCACATCATTCATCTGTGCGAGCTGGCAGTTTGGGACGATCGATGGCACTTAGTGAATGGCTGGCATTTAATTAAAACACCTGCAGTGACAGAGCGAGACAAATCCTGCCCGTTGCCGCTTTTTATTAGGTATTTTCAGCTCGGCTGAGCAGATTACTATCGATCCGTATTGGCCACAATAAAAGCAATAAAAGGCTATAAATATCCCAAGGACACGTGGAAATGAGATGAAAAGGCTGGGCATCCCATGGGGGGTGGGGTGAGATAGTGAAAATGATATTAGGAGGGGGCAGTCATTACGTTGGATCTATGGCACAGTTGTGATGGGTACAAATATTTATGTTGATGGTGGGTTAAAATGTTTCTGTTGGGGTCTTAAAGATGACCATAGATGTAGAGATCTGCTCGTTTGGTGATGTCACTGCACTAGAAGAGCCAAATTTCCGTGTTGAAAACCGGAAATTCGGCTCTTAGTTACCAGGAGCGGCATTTTTGCCGTCCCTGGCAACCAGGAGGGCACTGCCGCCAGAGACGAGTGGATCAACTCGCCTCATTGGTGGAGGGCCCCTGTATGGGGGCCAGTGTATGGGGGCCTTTAGAAAGGGACCCCATTATTTATAATGCATTGTGCAACCCTCCAGCACAACAGATACCTACCTGCCAGGTTTGCCAGGTCTAATTTTCAAAATCAGCCAAAGTCAGCTACAAAACCAGGCCAAAACTAGCTAAGAGGCACTTCAAAAGTAGCCCAAAATAGCACAATAAGTCTAAAAAAGAAATGAATATATGTCAAAATATGCCTGTTTTGCAATTTTTTCCATGAAACAAATTCACCTGTCATCAGTGCATAATTACAGAGGGGGGCCCAGAAGGTATAGGGGCCCCCAATTTCAATAAATATTGGTAAGACAGGTCAAACTCTAGACATTTAGGTGGCTAGCAGATTTTTACCCCTAAATTGTCTGAAATTGAGGAAAGTAACTGGAAAATGCTTAATAGTGACTGGAGGCTGGGGTACAGAGTCCAAAATCTGGTAATTCCCGACTTCTGCACAACTCAGTCTCATGGCATGCTGGGTATTGTAGTCTTACATTAAACTCGGCAGCTGGCAAAAACGACATTACCCAACATGCATTGGGAAACAGGTTTGGCATATTAGGGCAAGAATAAACTTTGGCTGTACTCCAAAGTACAAACCAGCCAAAGGCCCAAAAAGTAGCCCAAACACGTACCTTGGCTAGCTAGTACTTTCAAAACCTGCCTGGTAAATTAGTAGCCCAATTTGGCAGGAAAACCGCCAACCTGGCAACCCTGATACCTGCCCCTCGGAACATGGGCAAAACATGCCTAAAATGAGTGCGCCCCCTAGCAGCAGTGCCACGTCTGTGCCCCAAACCAGCTGCCATTCTCTTAACAGAATCCTTTGCACGAGGCATAACAGGCAGGCACTCCAGATGGGGCAGTTTGTCATTATATTTTACTGCTTAAAGTTGCACAACACTATAGCTGCCTCAGACTGTTGCAACATAGTCCCCTGTGTGCCCAGCCCCATGCATTTCACTGCAACCTGATTGTTTGGATTAGTTGTAGTAGTTTCATGGCTGCTGTCATTTAGTGCCATAACTAGAACTTACTCTGTCCCACAGCAACGTTTGTTAGCCCCCCCCCCCAAACAAAAATATTCTGAAAAAGGAACACATTAAAAATGGAATAATCAGGGTACATTTCACTACAGTTGTACTTGTATATATTTGTATGCGACAAATCTGTCTGTCTGTCATCTATCTATCTATCTATCTATCTATCTATCTATCTATCTATCTATCTATCTATCTATCTATCTATCTATCTATCTATCTATCTATCTATGTATCTCTACCATATACTTGAATCAGTCCTGACCCAGCCATGGCCCCATATCTGATGCTTAGCCAGATCTGTACTTGCCAGGGCCATTATTAGGGGCCCATTGGGTCCCTCAGAGGAGATAAGAATGAAGGGCAAGTAACCACCGTGCGAGTTAGACTACAACAAAGAATCAGGGTAAGTAGTGAATATGGGGTACAATTGTACCAGCCCTTTTAATTACTGAGGTCCCTAAATGTCCTGTAAGGTTTAAAGTGGTGGTGGTTCACCTTGTAGTTTGTTATACAATGGCTTATTCTAAACAACTTTTCAATTGGCCTTCATTTTTTTGAATTATTTGCCTTCTTCTTCTGACTCTTTCCATCTTTCAAATGGGGGTCAGTGACCCCACCTAAAAAAAATGCAAATGTATTGTTATTGCTACTTTTTATTATTCATCTTTCTAATTGGGCCCTCTCCTTATCATATTCCAGTCTCTTATTCATATTAGTGCGTCGTTGCTAGGGTAAATTGGTCGGTAGCAACCAGATTGTTCAAATTGCAAACTGGAGAGCAGCTGAATAAAAAGATAAATGGTCTCAGAAGGTCACTCTCTATGTCATACTAAAAAGTTAATATAAAGGTGAACAAGCCCAATTTCTTCACCAGTGGCCAGAGCTTCATGTCTTATTGCACTAGAATGCCCATGATCTGTGCCACGGAGGAGAGGAGACCAGGCTCAGAATAAACTCAGGGAACTCCGGCTTTGCCTTTCAGCTCTGATCTCACCGGCGTCTGCCTCTCGGCTCGGGCTCATATAACAAAAGCCAGCTGTTTCTATGAGCCACGGCAAGGGCGGTAACTGCAAACACACTTGGGAGGGAGGGAAGCTGCAGTCTAAAAAAGCTACGGATAACGGCCAGGGAAAATCCTCTGTATTATCCATCGCCACGTGTACTGCGAGGTCTGCTCGAGCCAACAGCCCTGTGTGGAATGCACATTTAGGGGGAACAACCCAATGAATTCACACATTACTCAGTTACAAGCATGTGTCTTAAGCCCTCCTGCCCTGATTTCATTCCCACACTACTTCCAACAAGTTCCTTCCCTCACTGTTAACCTGAAAAGTGTAACCACGTGATCAGCAGAGCGCTTGCTATTGGCAGTGTCGGACTGGCCCACAGGAATACCATGAAAACTCCCGGTGGGCCCAGGTGCCATTCCCTATTTCTTTATGGGAACAAAGAGGCTTAATAATGGAAGAATAGAGTATAGTATGTAGAGAAAAGAGACTAGGAGAATAAAGAGGTTGAGTGAGTAGAGGAGGAATAGTACAAGTTTGGAAAGTGGGCCCTCAGCGTAAGGTTTTCTGGTGCCCCTGGCATCCCAGTCCAACACTGGCTATTGGCACAATGTTCCAGACTTAGAGTAAGTGCATTGGCCCTGGACCCCAGTCAGGGTTGCCAAGTTGACTGGTTTCCAGCCAAGTTGGGCTACTAATTTCAAGCCCAGGCGGGTTTTGAAAGTACAAACTAGCCAAGGTATGGATATTGAATAGAAATGGGCTGCAGCTTATCCTGCGAGGTAGCCTGTGTCAATCCCCCAATAGAATCAATCAAAAGAAATCCAATAGCCAAGGTACGGATTTGGGCTACTTTTTTGGGCCTTTGGCTTGTTTTTTTCTTTGGAAACCTGCCAAAGTTTTTTCTAGCCCTAATGTGCCAAGCCTGCGTCTCCCAGTGCATGTTGGGTAATGTCATTTTTGTTTAACAATTTGCCGGCTTCGAAGTTTAATGGTAAGACTACAATCCCCAGCATGCAATGGGACTGACTAGCGTAGAAGTCTGCAGATTGTGGGCTATATACCCCAGTCTCCCGTAAGCATTCTCTCGTTTTCCGTGACTTTCCTTAATTCCAGACAATTTTTGTCTGCTGGCCACCAACATTTTCTAGAGTTTGTGCTGTTTTACCAATATTTATTGAAATTGTATGTGAATTAGGGCCTCATGGGCCCCTATACCTCCGGAGCCCCCGCTGTAGTTATGCCCCTGGTGATGGGGGCAAATCTTTCCCATTTTGCTTCTTGGAAAAATGTGCAAATCAGTGAAATCACATATATTCTTTTAATTTTTTTATACTTTTTTTCACTGCACATATTGGGCTACTTATGAAGTTTCTCTTGGCTAGTTTGGGGCTGGTTTTGTAGCTGACCTGGCAACCCTGGCCCCAGTATCCCTTGGTGAAAAGGTGGTAAACTGCAACTCCCCAGCAGCATCTCTCACAGGAATACAACAATTGTAGTGACACAACTACCAGTGTTTGTTGGACTTTTCTATATTATACGGGGGCCACATCCTTCCTGCATTGCCAGGGGCCCCTATAGCAGAGGAAATATAACATTGCTTCCCCCAATTATACACTTAGTTTCTGGCAGCATTTCTGTATCCCATGCCATTGCCTAAACATGTCACTTTCCTTTTGAAGAGAGACATGAATAAAACTCCTTCCAGGAGTCTTTTTTTTAATCACCACCCACTTAGAGGAAATGGCAAAGCCTGACAACTGCTCATTGTTAGAGAGCAGAGACCACCATTCCCAGAGGGAGGGGGGGGGTTGGACTTGCAGACTGGAGCAGAGGAGGGTGTCATTACCAGCTAAAGAAGGGATCAGAGGAAACTCAAATCTCCCCCCAGCTCTATTGATTATAACTAGTGATGCAGCACTTGGCTTAGGCACTTCTCCTGAGTCAACGGATCAAATGGCTGCCCAATTTGCTTTCCTGGGTTGATCAGTACCAAAAACAAATCATACGTCTGTTTTTTCTTTCCTTTTAAACGTATGTGTCTTAATTCTGCAATTAATAAATTAATATCCTCTGCTGCAGATCATGTCACAAACAATACGCAGCTTCCACCTGAACTTGATAGAGGGCTCAGCAATCATCAGTGTGTATTACACCATAGAACACTATGAACCCCAATTTGGCTGATTTAATGTTGTAAAAAAGTTTCAATAATCCAGTGGTTTCATTTGGGGTTGTCTATTATATCTCTGTATGTGTTTCCATGTTCCTAAAAAGGGTGATTCCTTGATTACATAACATACTTAACATCTATACACTATATGCTGTACATGTCATGTAAAATACCTTTTTTACATTTTCTCTGGTAAACAGATTGTTTGCTTTTTAAACACTGTTCTTTTTTACAACATCTCTCGCTCTCTTTCTCTCATCTATCTATCTATCTATCTATCTATCTATCTATCTATCTATCTATCTATCTATCTATCTATCTATCTATCTATCTATCTATCTATCTATCTATTTCTCTCTCTCTCTCTCTCTCTCTCTCTCTCTCTCTCTCTCTCTCTCTCTCTCTCTCTCTCTCTCTCTATAATTTCCATGCCCATTTCATACATGGGGATAGTAAGATCTCATTGCAAGCTCACAATTCAGTAGGAAAGTGATCAACCTTATTGACATACCTTCACATTAGTGGTGAATCAGCTTCTATGTATGACTCTACTCACTGACAGGACACGGAAATGATAAGGATGAGCAAGAACTCAGCTGAATGGCTGGAGGGGGATTATGTGTCTTATGCTGACAAACACCTAATCAAGGACTTTAATGCTTTACTAATGGCCTTCCACATATTGACTAAATTAACTGATATTGTCAGTCATCTCTCAGCTTATCTGGAAAAGACAGAGATCATTTTCTTCTATCCACTTTTATATGACATTTCCACTCAAAGGATTTCCCCATCTTTCTACCCCAACCTCGATCTTATCTACCTTTCCTCTTCTGTTCCTTCCACACCCCCTTTCCACCTACACAGTTTTTATTCTCAATCTTTTCTCAACTTTTATTTGTCTTATAATCTCCAATTCTTTCACATCCCATATGTTTTACCCCCAACTCTATTCTCCATTTCTTCTTATGTTTTCTCATTCCTTCCTTAATTTCTCTTCAACCCCCAAATTATCATACTCTTTTCTTTATTTTAACACATACTTTATCTTAGGGAAATGCAAGAGCTGCTAAACTATTAGATCAGTGATTCCCAACATGTTGCTCCCCAACTCCTTGGATGTTGCTCCCAGTGGCCTCCAAGCAAGTGTTTATTTTTGAATTCCTGGCTTCTAAACAAGTTTTAGTTCCCTAAAAACCAAAGTTCACTGCCAAACAGAGCCTCCTGTAGGTTGCCAGACCACATAGGAGCCACCAATAGTCAACCACAGTTTATAATTGGCACCCCCAGTAATTTTTTGCATGCTTGTGTTGCTCTCCAACTTTTTTAACATTCTGAATGTGGCTCACGGATAAAAATGGTTGTGGATCCCTGCATTATATATATAACTTGAATCTATAATAGCCCCAACTAGTATACATGTGTAGTAGTGTTCAAGTATAGAGAATAAACATCTTGTCAATGTAAAAACCTGTGGAATTTAGACAATGATTATATTTTTCCTCTGTTTCTGATTCTGATCATGTCACATAAAGCATTTTTTGCATAAAATGAATCCCTCGCTGCCCCCTATCTCCTCTAGTGCTGAATTTGGAAACAGTTGGCCATTCTTGCAGCTCAGTGATCTTACTGCCTGGGTGTCATGCCTCAACTGAAATAAAAATACACAGGCCTGTTTTCGCACTTGCAGAAGTATTTACAACTTTCACACTTCACAGCTTTGTTTAGACACTTATACTTGAAGGAAGAGACCTACAGTGTGGGCCACTAGATACTTGAAGTGTCAGGAGAGGCACTTGATCATTAATTTTCAAGCAACACTAAACCATTTGTTTAGATTATATGTTAAATCATAAAACACTTAAACCCAATTAGCAAATGTATTTGCACCCCCGCACACTGCTAACAACTTGATGTAGAGCTACACCCCATTTCAGCCTAAATAAATGAGCACCAGTGCCAAGTGTTTGGATGCATTAAATTTAGCATTGGGCTCTTTCACTAAAGAGATGCACAAATTTTAGGAAAAAATGTTTCATTGTGGGGGAAAAAAAACGATAATTTCCACGTTGTTGTTCTGACTCTTGTTTGTAATAGATGCTAATACATTGTTTCATATTTTTTTCATTTTAGGTCAAGATGTTATTAGAAATAAAATATATATTTTGGATATGCTCGGCATTTTCCCTTACAAATGCATTCCGTGCAGGTGAGTAATGAAATTCCATTATTGTCTTTGCCTGATGGAAACAATTGGTGGTGTTACATTTTATGACCAATGAATTTTTTTGCTGAAAAAAATCACAGCAAAACTCTTTGTGTGACATATGCTGACGGCAGCACACATTCCAGCTACCTAAAAAGAAATATGACTGCATTGCTTGTGATCCCCAGATCATCTATTCTCCACAAATGTATATGTAATGTATGCATTTAAGTTTAACAATGAGAACTGCCTTATGCACAAACTTGGTTGGCCTAAAACAAACCACTAAATGTTTTTGCAGCATGCATTAAAATTCAGGTGACCCCCATGATCCCTTTATTTCCTAATAGAGTTGTGCATTCTCTGTGGTATGTCACAATGTTAATAACATATCACCAGGGTGCAAAAAAACTGCTATTATTCATTTTAACCCTGTATAAGCATATTATATTCTGCTCAGATAATAAATGCCACTTCAAGAATCACCAGCAGCAGCAGAAGGATATCTTGAGAATGATTTAAGAAACAGAATGGGGTGTAGACTTCTTTAGAAATGGACAATTAGTGACTGGTTCCATTGCTCGAGCCCCTGCAATTACCAAATGCTTTTAAGTTTTCGCCAGGAAAAGCTCTGGCATTCTCTGGCCTTTTGGAAATGAAAGGAATTGTCTGAGACTAAGGTAGCAGGCACATTATTGCTTGTTTTAAACCTTTCATATTTTTACATCCCTCATTACACACTCAGCAGGTCAAAAGGATTAGTTTTGGCTCCATATGTGAAGGACACAGCAGAAAACGTGAAGCTCCATGAAGCTGTTTTTTTTAAGTTACAGTTTGAAAGTGTACCTGGCCAAGCCTGGGTGATTCTGCAACATATTGATAAACATTCTAGGAGAAATGCTGGAGTGTCAGCTCAGTGAACCAGATAATGACAGCAAAAATTATATACACACTACATACTATGCAATTGGTGATGTGCAAAGGTCTACTTTATACCCAGTTGCCAAGAAGCATTTTTTGTATTCAGTAACCACATTTTTTTAAAGGGATACTGTCATCTGAAAATTTTTTTTTTCCAAAACGCATCAGTTAATAGTGCTGCTCCAGCAGAAATCTGCACTGAAATCCATTTCTCAAAAGAGCAAACAGATTTTTTTATATAAAATTTTGAAATCTGACATGGGGCTAGACATTTTGTCAATTTCCCAACTACCCCTGGTCATGTGACTTGTGCCTGCACTTTAGGAGAGAAAGGCTTTCTGGCAGGCTGCTGTTTTTCCTTCTCAATGTAACTGAATGTGTCTCAATGGGACATGGGTTTTTACTATTGAGTGTTGTTCTTAGATCTACCAGGCAGCTGTTATCTTGTGTTAGGGAGCTGCTATCTGGTTACCTTCCCATTGTTCTTTTGTTTGGCTGCTGGGGGAAGGGGGGAAGGAAGTACAGCTTGCAGTACAGCAATAAAGAGTGATTGAAGTTTATCAGAGCAAGCACAAGTCATATGACTTGGGGCAGCTGGGAAATTGACAATATGTCTAGCCCCATGTCAGATTTCAAAATTGAATAAAAAAAAAAATTGTTTGCTCTTTTGAGAAATATATTTCAGTGCAGAATTCTGCTGGAGCAGCACTATTAACTGATTCATTTTGAAAAATTTTTTTTTCCCATGACATTATCCCTTTAACATTGTGTGTCTGCACTGACAATGTAACCTGCACATAGGGAAGGGGAATTTACCTTCATAAAATCATAGACTTTATATTTTAGGCCAGTGCCGGATGTGTCACCTTCTTGCTACAAGAAATCTGGGTCTCTTTTTTTATTGCTGCAGCCAAATGAATACGTTCCAGCTGAGGTACTGGCTCATGAATACCATTGGCATTGTTCCCCAAAAACTTATTTAGTTGTGGCTAGGAAAGTGCAGAGCTGGCACCATCAGTTCCTGGCTTAAGGCCATATATGTATATTGGCCAGAAAGAGATAGTTTTCTATGTAAGAGAGGCCCTCTCTGATCATTATTGGGGTAGAAGCTCGCCTGCAGAAATGCCACCTTGCTTGTCCAGCTCCTCATCACTAGAGTATAACCCACCAAATAGGCCCTGTACCTAGGTCACTGTTTCTTAACATTTTTTGCCAGAATCTGCTTTGGGGCCTGAAAATTGGGTTAGAACTAGATATTCACTTGTTTTTTTATTATTTTCTATTTTATCAGCAAATATAAATATATTCAAGGACATCATGGAGGCCCATCTTAAAAAGCATAGGGAGATTACCTTTGGTAAAGAATGTCTGCATAGTACACTTTTCTAAAGGCTTTTTGGACAGTTCAAACTTAACTTGTTTTATGGACACCCCAGAGCAGACTCCTTCGCTTCTCTCACCTTTTAAATAATCAGAGACGTAAGTTTTCACCTAGCAACATGCCTACAAATAGAAAGCAAATGTATATTTAAATAAGATAACACCGTTTCTAGTAATAATATAGACATTTAGAAAATGCAGACTATGGTTACAATATATTAAAACACATACACATTCCAGTATATCCATTCTAATGTGTTGGTATTAACGCTAAATAGAGGTATTTCCTTGCACCCAGTAAGGTGATTAGTGATGCCTTTATTTTTTCAAAGATGGAACGTTTCCTACAAGTTTCAGAACTTTTTGATTCAAGCTCATCTATGAATATGCTTCTCTTCCTCTACACATATATATATATATACTGATCCCACAGTCTGGGAACCTGTACTGCTCTTAAGAAGTTTAATATACCAATTTACAGTGACAGAGCTTATTTCTGTGCTGAATTATATGGGCAATACAATTTGCCAAACAGAATGCTAGAATCCACCAAGTAATTAAACAATAACAATGGAAAGGGGCAGCCAGAATTCAATGAGAAGATTTACAGCCTAGGAGCAGCCACTGAAGAAAACTGGGGAAAGTTCAAACACAAAAGGACCAAGAGTCTGGAAAAGTGAATTTGTTTAAATTAGCACTCAGGCATATAGCACTATTGGCTTCTTCGCTAAACCCCATATCATGATGTATATTTCTGTTAGACTTCATGTATGCAGTTCAAGGTAAGGTAATTATTAACTTAGTTTTCAGAAGCAATATATTACATTTATTGTATGTTTAAGTTTGTTTTATTCCAGTTATAAAAATAAAAAAATTAAAGCCATTCAGTTTTATATTAATAGAGCCCACTTTCCGGATGGGGGGTGAAAAAGGTAGATCCCAGTGTGGGGCCATGTTTAGTCATGAACATACACTTAATGGAGAGGTTCCTTGCTGACATCACATGCATACACAGTGCTACCCAATATGTTGGCGCTATATAAATACATGTTAATAAATAAAATACACATACCAAACCAAATCCAAACCTTAATTCACATTTTAATAATTACACAACTAAACATTTTCATCATCTATTAACAAAAAAATGTCATTTTTAGTTGGCTCGAGCTTAACAGGTTCATGACTTTAATAAAAGCCAAATCCCGAAATGAATCCTGGGTTTGGTGCATCTCTACCGCACAATATAGAGATAGAGTTTTTATGTGCATATTCCTGGCAAATGATTGGTGAGCCATGAGTGAGTATCCCAACTGGAGCCTTCCAATTTACGTCCCCCTAAAGTAGCAGTTTCTCAATATTTAGGCATCTTCCTTGCATAGTTATTCACACTGGAAAGCCAATATTATATGACTAGCCATAACATAACCTGTGCTCTTACAATTTTTGCAAATAGGAATTGTTAATATTTTTTTTTTTTTAAATGTATTGCCTATACTAGTTACAACACAACATACACAAGCTTTGTTGGCATGCACTTTGTATCATGACACTTTGCATACATGGGGGGGGGGGTAAGTGAGAAGCCTAAACAGCTGCCTCCAGAAGCATGTCAGCCAATAAAATGCTAATATTGCTGTTCTGCAATACAAAAGTGACACTTCCAGCTGTTGTGATCTGTACATACCAGCACCATATTCTTTTATATGGTAACTACACAATCCCATTTGTTTCTCAACAGTTCTTTTGTAATATGCTTGCAGGGCCGGATTTACATAACAGGCACCCCTAGGCCCGCTGCAGTTCATCACCTCTGTCCCCTTCCCTTCATTTGTGCACATGCACAAATTTTCATTATCAACTCAGAATCTTGGGAGCATGCGGGGATCTCACGATCAGCTCCAGAACTTCCGAACCAATGCGGGTGTGGTTGGGCTTCATGCCGCTCCCTAAAATCCTGCCACCCTAGACCCGGGCCTTGGTGGCCTTTCCACAAATCCAGGCCTGTATGCTTGCTCTGATGTGTATAAAGACTGTCTGCTGAACCAATTTTTCTATTTGGGAGGGGGATGAAATGGAATATACATCAATGTAGGTGTGTTGTTAAAAACACAGAGAACATATATATCTTAAATAAGGAACTGTTACATGGGAGATATCAGAAAATGTAAATAAATTTTCCCTATGTAAAAAAATATATACTATATTTCTTGAGATTTACGTTGGTTTCTCAGTGTCTATGCAGTAACCCTCCCCCCAAAACAACTCAATTTGTTCATTTTTTCCTTAATCCATATATATAATGACATTGTTCACCCCTATGGGATTTGCTTTCATTAATGCACAATAGCCAAAGCTGGAGACATCAACATGAATAGATGTTAAAAGGGTGATAATGGACATTACACTAGTCAGTCTTTTCTCTTTGTTTGTGTGCTGTTAAGACCTGTCTGTTCTTCATCATGATGGACCCTATCTGTCTTTTACTTGAGTTGATATCTGTTATAGTTAAACAATGCTTTTGCCGATGCTGTGTAGATTTACTAGGGCACTTAATTTGGGGGAGGCGCCATCAGTTGAAAAGGCAGACGTCAATGGAAGAAAAACCTTCTTTCAATCCAAATTTGACACTTGCCACCTCCTTCAAACTCTTCCAAATGCAAATGCCCAGACAAGCAGTGTTTTTAGTTTTATTATCTTATAGTACATTTATGTTTGCTCATAATTATTGGCTTTATTTATTTTTTTCTACTGGGTTAAGAAGTTAGCCTACTGGGCAAAGTTCCATGTTGCAATTCTCTTGTATTTGGTTAAGATGGGGACCCCCCATCCTTTTTTACCACTGAGCCACATTCATTTGTAAAAAATAGTTGGGGAGCAACACAAGCATAAAAAAAGTTCCTGGGGTGCCAAATACGGGCTGTGATTGGCTATTTTGGTAGCCCCTATGTGGACTAACAGTCTAAAGGAGGCTCTGTTTGGCGGTACATCAGGTTTATGCAACAAAAACTTGCCTCCAAGCCAATAATTCTAAAATAAGCACCTGGTTTGAGGCCATTGGGAGCAACAGCCAAGGGGATGGCGAGCAACATGTTGTTCACAAACCACTGGTTTGAGATTAGTGGATTAAGGACAATGACACACAGTGCAACTTGTAGCAAGCCAAAACACCAGAAAATACTCTGCCATAGATAATACTATTTAGTAGACGTGACAAGTAACTCAATTTGTGTTATTTCCCTAACCCCCCCCCCCCCAAGTCACAAAATAAGTATATCAATCTCAGGCCATCATAGTGATTTGATCTCCATCATGAACTGTGGGAATCACCGTAACTTGTCCTCACTATTATTCAGTAGAAAAGTTATAAGGGAGTTGCCACGTGTGATATTACCCATAAAAATAAGGAACACCAGTCCTTTTACTCTAACTATCCATCAGCCCAAAATTGAGCAATAGGAAACGGTCTGGTTAACACCAAATCAATGAATTATTGCCAGTATCTGAACACCGGTAGGTCCAAGCTATTCCTTGTGCTATCTTCTGTCAGTGGGAAACAACCCATTTCCATGTAGCTCACTAAAATTCCTGTTAACCCTTAGGGATTAGTGATTCCAATTTAACTAAACGGAGTGAGATAAGAGCAGGAAACAAAATAAACAAAATGACATTATTGGGAAGTCTGCAGTATTCATGTCAACGCCACCCTGTAATAAACACTTTTGTTTAGCCCAATGGGAGGTCTGGTCACCTTACACTCTAGGACACAGAATGTTATAACACACCATTTATGGTGAGGATAGAAAATAAGTGTTTCTTGGTTAGATCTGCTGTCTCGTGTGAACCTGTAATGGTAAACAGACATACTCTACTATATTGCAGATAGAATAATAATATACTCTTGAAGAGAACACATTTTTCTTTAGAAACATGATTTTGGCTCTTACAGATTTTATATCAAACAACGTCCAAAATAGAAGCATTGCTAATCCTTACAGTAGCAATTCAGCATATATCACTCTAGGACTAGTTATGAGTGGTTAAGTTAAGATGAGGTGTGCAGATGGAATTTCAATTAGCTTGCTATTCAATGATTTACAGAGAGCCAGCATCAAGTAATTGATCCCTCAGCACCTAATGCCTGTTTAACATCCTCCTCCTTACTGTATAGTAGCATTCACCACAATCCATCTGGTAAAAACAGTGAGCCTTTTGTTCAGATACACTTTATTACCTACAACGCCAAACCCCAGTTATGCTCTTGTTGGAAGAACTTGCTCTTTCAAACACAAAATGACAGAATAGTACATTCTGAAGTGTGAACATTCACTTTCCAGTTGCTTTATTGGAGAGAATGGCTGTTTTTTTTTGTTAGAGACGGTCCTTAGGCTGAAAGCAACATGTTTGCTTTTGTTAGACTGTATGATATTTATATAGCGCCACAAGTGTACTTAGAGATTTACAAGGAATAAATGCAAACAGGTCTATAGTATATATAAGTTAAACAATCAGAATAAATAAACAGTTGTTATTGTTTAATATACAGTTGAAATAAGGGCCTTACCCCAAAGAGCTTACAGTCTAAGAGAAAATACACCACAAATATAATTAATGGTGACTAAAGGTGCCCATACATGGAGAGATCCGCTCGTTTGGCGACCGATATGCCCACCTTGAGGTGGGCAATATCGGGCTGATCCGATCGTGGGCCCTAGGGCCCAATGAACGGATCCTAGCGAACGCAAACGGGTGGTCAGATCGCGGGACCGCATCAACGAACAGATGCGGCCGCGATCCGACGGGATTTTTAATCCAAGCCCATCGGGGGCCCCCATACACGGACCAATAAGCTGCCGTCTCGGTCTGTCGGCAGCTTTTATCGGCCCATGTATGGCCACCTTAAGGGTAATGGCACATGGGGCATTTTACAATGTAATTCTCCTACCGCACACCTGTAGTTCACCAATCCTGCAATTGGTGGTGCGTTCCTTCCGTTGACCCGCCGGGTCCCTTAGCAACCAATGTGTATAAGAAACGGTTCTGCACACACGCTGATTAATGCAGTCGGGGAATATCCCCTTTTATTCAGCCACCAAACATCATGTTTGGTGGCTGAATAAAAGGGGATATTCCCCGACTGCATTAATCAGCGTGTGTGCGGATCCGTTTCTTATACACATGGGGCGTTTTGTCGCCCTCAATAAATCTCTACCACAGGAGACAATACATCTATTGTTTTCCACCAGCTCACATTCAAAAAGCGGGTAGTGAAACATACACAGCACTTCTGAAGTCAGGTGAAGTTTCCTTGCAAGCAAGCTTTGGGCCACTTTGGGCTGCATATGTTTCACCAACAATTTGAATGTTAGCCAGTAGGAAGGAAACAAAGAAGCAGAGATTTAAAACAAGAGACAAAACATCCCGTGCACCTTTACCAGGGGGTCATTTATCTAGACAAGTACAGATGTGCATAGAGTATTTAGAGGCATGAGAGTGACCCATTAGTGCTCATGCAGAGATCACCTTTGTCTTGGGTTCGAAGGATAGTGGATGTGATCTAAAGTGTCCCCAATCATTCAGGAATGTCAGGAAGTGTGTGACTGAAGTGCTTATTATCAAATTATGTTTACTTAATAGAGCTGTGCCACTCAAGGTATTGTTCATTAGATTAGAAATTACTAAAGCACCCAACAACTAGAGGTTAACAGACTCTGTCTGGATCATTCCAGAGACACTAAATAATCATTTGGTATACCATACAGCTAACTAAAAGCTCCCATACACAGGCAGCTTATTAAGTCGGCAGCTTCTTGCTCAGTGTATGGGACCCTTGTTTTTTCCTCATTGTGATCCGATCATTGGGCCCATGATTGGATCAGCCCAATATCACCCAGCTGAAGTTGGGAATATCAGGGAGAGATCTGCTTGTTTGGCGACCTTCAGCCTAAAGGTGGCCATACACGGGCAGATTAAAGCTGCCAATATCTGTTCACATCTTATCTGCCCACGAGTGGGGGCTCCCGATTAGGGTTGCCACCTTTTCTGGAAAAAAATATCTGCCTTCCTGTATATTTATCTTTTTTCCCTATTAATAACATTGGGATCAACCATCATTTTTACCGACCAGGCCGGTAAAATACTGGCCAGGTGGCAGCCCTACTCCCGATGGGGCAGTGGCGTAACTAGATGTTGCTGGGCCCCACAGCAAATTAATTTTAGGGCCCCCAACATATCCAGTGTTTGTCCTGTTTTAACAATATATGTTGAAATTGCTCATCAATGAGAGCCTCATGGGGCCCCTTTACCTCCTGGGCCCCCCTGCAGCTGCAGGGTTTGCTTCCTCTGTAGTTACGCGCCTGAGATGGGTCCTCCCGATCGATATCAGGCCAAAAATAGGGTAGATATCAATTGGTCAAGTTTGATTTTTTTCTATGATCCAGGAACGCATAGGCTAGTTGATGCAGTCTTGCGACCCGTCAGCACCCTTTCGTAGCATTGTAATCCCCTTTTAGGTTCCCAGGTTCAAGTGGAGCCACACCACTATAATGAACAAAAAGTACATATTTTAATGTTAATGGCAAAATAAGTATACATATTTTTTATTCTCAAACAATCATATATGTTAAATTATTTGCACAACCAAAGTAATATTTACAATTGCATAGCTCAGTGGTAAATCCCTTGCCAGCTAATGTCTGGGCTTGCTTCCAAGTCTGCTCAGTAAGCATGCTACTCAACACCCTCGAATTAAATTACAAGCCTCGAAAGGTTGAAAATTTTGATACTCATCAGAGCATCCAAGTGAGCTATTCAGCCACACTGAAAAAAAGGTACCAGATAACTTCAGATATTTGTATTGCTTCATGACTGATTGCAAAAGAGCTCTTAAAGGCTACATATAGGGACATTTACTAAAGGTTGAAGTGGCTAACTATGGTGAAAATTCGCCAGCGTGGCGTCATTTCGGCACTTTGCTGATTTACTAACGTGTGCAGGCGTGATTTCTCTGATGAGATAGACTCTGGCACAACTTCGCAATTCACCAGCGTGGCGTAATTTTGGCACTTTGCTGATTTACTAACGGGTGCAGGCGTAATTTTGCTAATGAGATAGACTCTGGCGCAACCTCGCACTCTAACGCCAGGTGAATTTTCGCTCAGGCGAAAGAGTGTTACTACGGAAATTCACTATGTTTTTTATTTTACTGACCGTTACCTCTATCGCCAGACTTGCCTTCACCACCTCAGACCAGGCGAAGTGCAATAGAGTAGATAGGAGTTCCTAAAAAAAAAAGTTGAAAAAAGTCCCAAAAAACGCTGGCGTCTTTTCCTTTTTACAGGGTGATAGGCTGGAAAAAAAAAAATCAAAAATGTTTTTGGAGTACCCTCCTTCCCCCCTACATTGAATAACATATGGCACCTAAACTAAACTGTGGGCACATGTGTAGGGCAATATAACAACTCTATATAATTTTATTAAGGTTCCCTGGCCTTGTGTAGTGTAATGTATTTGCTGCAGCATATACATCCATTGTACTTTAACTGCACGCCATATGCAAATTAGCCAATGCTAGCGTAACTTCGAACTGCTTAGCGTATTTTCGCCAGTGCAACTTCCTCAGCATGCGGAAACCCTGTGCGCAACTTCGGATCTTTGTAAATTAGCGTTTTCCAGGCGAATTTACACCTACGATTTGCGTGAAGCCAACGTTGGCAAATTTTTGCCGGCTACTGAATTTGCCCCTAAGACTTGACACAATTCTCTTGTCCCAGGAAATCCGTAGTTGGCAGGTGAGTGGTATGGTATTGTGTGCTAAATCCAGAATGCTACATGATAACCATGATATAAAGGGTATTATTCTATTATTTACTTTTTCTTCTCTCTGTTGAACACAGTATTGTGCTCTGAAGCTTACACTTCCCCAATGTATTCTGTACATACATTAATAAAGAATGAAAGGATAGTATGACTGACTGAGTTCCCATAAGGCAGTGATCCCCAACCAGCTTGGAAGCAAACTTTAGTTGCATAAAAACCATGTGCACTGCCAAACAGAGCCTCCTATATGCTGCCAATCCACATAGCCTACCAAATAGCCAACCAAAGCCTCTGCCATAGGATCAGGTGGTAAAGGATAAACCCTCAGCATTTTAGCAGCTTATCTGTCGTTAAACTCCAAGTGTTCTATTGAATAGCTGGTCTACATAATTGTCGCACTACTGGGGCCTGTGGAGGGTATAAAATGTGTCAAAATTGTTCCATGAATTGTGTGGTTGGATCAAACAGATTTGCTCATTCTGAGATCTGGTAATACAGTTGTATCTCACCTTGTATGATCAGCTGTGAGTAGACAGACAGTAGATTGCTCTCACAGACATTTAGCATACAGGGAATGTGTCAAATGTAATCAGCCTAACATCAACAGTCTCAAAAGCAGTGTGAAGACCTTGGAACAGGCGAGGTATTCATTGGACTTGGGGTTTTTTTTAGCAATTTTGGTGCAATTTAATGGGTGAAGGACAGATTTAAGAAATTCAAGAAGAGAATTAATGAAAGCAAAGTGAGGTAGTTGCTTGTATAACTGATATGTATAGAGTTTAGAGGCATCAGGGAATAAAGAGACAGGGTGGCAATTATAAAAAGAAGAAGGTTTCGTTGGAATGGTAATAATTAAAAGAGGAAAAAAGACAGAAGCAGTTTTGCCAGATGTTTCTGAGAAGTTAAAGAGGAGAGTTAATTTTAGTTTTATGTGTCCTGAGGGAGAGTCATTTGAGAATTTTTATTATAATAAAAAGCTTCACACATATTATGAATTCATCAAATGTCCATAGTTGACGTTAATTCTCATCTGGGTAGCGATAATAATTGAATAGGATTTTTTTCTACACTATAGGTGTCTGTGTGGTGAATTGTGTCTGGGAATCAGCTGGATATAAGTGCAATATGGGCCCCACGTGGTTGGCCACACCACACTGATTATGCAGCTGATTGGTCTGTTTATTAAAGCTGGCCATAGACGCAAAGATCCGATCGTACGAATCGTGGATTCGTACGATTTTTGGCTAGTGTGTGGAGAGTTTCCCCATGCAGTTTGGCCTTTTTCGTTGCATCAGCAATGCAATATTAATTGGTTATATAGTTGCGATGACTCATGTAATAACACTATTAAGCATTAAATGAGCTTTTAAAGCCTACTTGATTGGTATTCACATTGGTATACCAGCTGCGTGACTTTTTTATGGAAGCAGCTACTGCTGTACCAACAGTCCATATAAATGTAGAGTTTGCTGTCTCCAGGGAAGTCCAATTATGGCATCTACATTGCCAGTAAGTGCCTTTAAAGCCTGGGAATTTCTATCAAGCAACTGTCACTAGAAAGTGATTTACAAGTTGGTTTCATTACAGACCCCCCCTCCCAAATCTTTCATTTCAAAGGAATTTTGTATTTCATTAGCTTTATCTAACAATAGCAGTTTTTGCTGCCAGCAAGCTCAAACTTTAAACATTTTTCTCTAAATGTGTTACATTTAGACAAAAATTATAATGCGATAATAGTTGAATTACAGGGTGAACGTTTCAAATAAACATAATGATACTAATGGTAGAAAATCAATACTTTTTTGATGTGGTTTTTCGTCAAGGTTTGGTTCCTATAGATTCAAGAAAAAGGATTTGGTGGTGGTATTATTTAGCAAACTGTAGCAGAAAAGGTTACTTCAGGGTGAGAATATCTTTCACTGCTGAGTCTCCCTAAGTGCTATGATGACAGGCTCCATTATCAGATAGTGTTCCCCATGTCACTCTTGTAGGAGGATTTGACTGATAAGAGGAAAATGGCTCTTTAATTTTCTTAACAATATTTCTCAAGAGAGGATGAATAGAAGTGTTTCTTCCACTAATAATAATACTTCCAAGCATTGGTGGTGGACAGTGTATAACTAGAAGGAGACTGATCTCATCATCTGGAAATTTGCAGATTACAATAGAATTATAGCTAGAAGAAGTTCCCCTAGAATTTAGACAGAACACTTTCCTTCTGTATTCATTTATACAGGACAGTAGGAACCGCCATATTTCTTGACCAAGCGGAGACATTTCTCAGGCATGAGAACAAAAACATTTTTACTTTGCTTTGGGATCCTTCTCTCCACCGGTGATGCATCTGGGAACGGAAATGTAACGTGAACATTAAATTGTGGGCTTTTTGGTCTTAATCCTCTCTGATTTGTCCTAATATTTTTCAAAGATCAGATCAGAAATGAGTTTATAACATCCATGTTAAATGTGTAATCTCTGTCTGACCAGTAATTCATGCCCCTATTGGAATTTCCAGCAGTAAGGGCAATAGCATATAAGGGATTATTTAATTTGGGGAATCTATGATACCCATAGTGACCATGGGTGATGGATTTTCTGAGATTACCCTGAATTACTGCATGGCAAGTGTTTTTTCATGTGGTCATCCCCATGATAGTTAACTGAAAGGTATTTTCAGGAGATTTGTCATCTGCAAGTAGAGGAGATCTTCCACAGAGGACAATTCTTTCCCATTTTCTTTCACTAAAAGTAAATCAGGGCAGCCAGCCTGAAGCAGAAACATCCTAAAACCCACAGCAGGAAAGAAGTTGGAGGTTGGTTACTAAACTTTGACTGGTTCTTTAATATACATTTTTAGTATGGAAAATAGGTAGGAATTATGTGCAGGGTTCGCCTAAGGATATTGGACATATTTTCTAATAAATGTTTGCAGCTGGATATGAATGTAAAACGCTTGACATAACAAGTTGAAGTTAGTGCAGGAGAGCAAAGTTGCTTCACATTAATACTGGCAGGCCCTTTGTTCTCCCTACCAACTACTGTAAATCCCCAGGCTACTAAGGAAATCATTTAAGCAAAGGTATTTGGAGACAATAATGATTATTGTTTTACTATAGTGCTGTTTCGGGCTATGAGCAAAACAGTGTATGAATTACTGGCAGCTCTGCATAAGAATAATGTGTGTATCCATATTCTGTATATATCATATCCTGAAAATGAATAAAATTAAACATTTTTATGATACCACATTATATCAGTATTCAGCTTTTGTACCTGGGCATAAGTAGTATAGTTACAATGCTGGTTGCCTGGGTATCTGGGAACCCGTTATCAGCTCCGAATTACGGAAAGGCTGTCTCCATTTTATCCACATAATCCAAATTTTAAAAAAAGGTTTTTCTCTGTAATAATAAAACAGTAGCTTGTACTTGATCCAAACTAAGATATAATTAATCCTTATTGGAAGCAAAATCAGTCTATTGGGTTTATTTAATGTTTACATGATTTTCTAGTAGACTTAAGGTATCAAGATAATAATTACAGAAAGATCTGTTACCCGGAAAATCCCAGGTCTCAAACATTCTAGATAACAGACTCCATACCTGTAATATATATTGTGTCAGCATGCCAGCCCTTGATGATTTTGGTGACACCCCCTTTTTAAATTCTTTCGGCTGGTTCCTAAAGACCCCTTTGATCAGAGCCGACAATAAAATTGTAATAATAAAACAGGTCCTTGTATTTGATCCTATCTAAGATATAATTAATCCTTATTGGAGTTAAACCAATTGTATTGACTTTCATTAATGTTTTAATGACACTTTTAGTACAATTAAAGTATGGAGGTCCAAATTACAGAAATACCCCTTATCTGGAAAATACCAGGTCCAAAGCATTCTGGATAATAGGCCCCATATCCGTACTGTACAATGGAGAGTTTATACTTTTATAATAAAATAGGGTTTAGTGTGTAGAAAGATTCAAAAAGGTCTAGAGGAAAGAAAACACCATTTGACTTAATAACTCAGTTGGTTCGTTGGCCAATCAGATTCAACATTCTAACTCTAATATGTGTGGACTGTGGAGGCTTCCCTATATGGCCTATAACCACTTATTACTCAAGAAAGCTTTATATTTACCAGCAAATTGTGCCTCCTGTTTTATCACCCTTTATTGAGGACCACACAGCATTTGTATAACATTTGTAGTTGTTTAATGCCCTGCAGTTTCTCGTTGACTCCTAGCAGAGAAGGTGATTGTTTGAACGTGGGAGAGTTCAGGAAGTTTAAGGAACTGTAACATTAAAGGGAAAGTATATACAAAAACGTAGTTTGTTTGATGGTCTTTGTAAACTCAGTTGTCTAGTGGGTAGGGTTTCTGCACCGATGTGTTAGACTGACATTAATAGCAGTATATACCTTGGACTTGCACACAGACATACAAATGCAATGCAAACATTGAGCACATCTAAATCTGACACCCCAAGGGCCACCCATGTAACACGATAAAGCACATTGGATTTGTACATTTGTACTCTTGCTCTTTTTTAGGCTGTGCATTTTGGCCAGGCTGCACGGTGCAGATGTTTATTACAATTGTGTGCAGATGTTACTGGATAGAATAAGTCTTTGTATGAACATAAATCTTTATCCGCATGGGTGCTGCAGTAGTCTAAAGCAGTTTCTGATAGAAGGTTTAATGCAATATTGTTACCACGCTTTACCTTTTATTATATGTGCCCTTTAATTGGGCTAGAGGGGTCTGTAGTGGATTGGACATATATGTTTGTTTGCCTGTCTTGCTTTTTACACTTACTCCCAATAGTGTTGAAAACAGATCTGCACATTTGTCTTGCTCTGAATATTTGTTTCTTCTTACTGTAAATGTGAGATATTTTTCTTATTTTATGTAACCACATGAACTCTTTGTGGAAGAATACTTTATCGCTAACACTTAACCCATGGATTGAGTCTGTCTGAACCTTTTTGTCTTTTATGACTCGACAGACACTACAGATCATTTCAATGAGTAATGCCCCTCTGTCCATTATCTTTTATTGTTTTTGCTACTTTTAAGGCACATGAGGAGGGCAAAGAATTGAAGATTAAAGGGATACTGAAATGGGAAAACTTTTTTTTTTTAAAAGATAGTGCTGCTCCAGCAGACTTCTGCATTGAAATCCGTTTTTAAAAAGAGTAAACAGATTATTTTATATTTAATTTATAAATCTGAAATGGGGCTATACATATTGTCAGTTTCCAAGGTGCCCCCAGTCATGTGACTTGTGCTCTGATAAACTTCAGTCACTCTTTACTGCTGTGCAGCAAGTTGGAGTGATATCACCCCCCTCTTTCTGAAAGCACATGACCAGGCAAAATGACCTGAGATGGCTGTCTACACACCAATATTACAACTAAAAAATACACTTGTCGGTTCAGGAATGAAATTTTACATGGTAAATTATTTTAAAATTAGTTTAGAAATTTAATTTAGAAACTACACCATAAAAATCATGACATAATCCGTTTAAAGTTACCCGATTAGTAGTACAGGTATGGGATCCCTTATCCGGAAACCCGTTATCCAGAAAGCTCCAAATTATGGAAAGATCATCTCACATAGTCCCCATAATAGTGAAATAATCCAAATTTTTAAAAATGATTTCCTTTTTCTCTGTGATAATAAAACAGTAGCTTGTACTTGATCCAAACTAAGATATACAGTAGTGAATGCTTATTGGAAGCATAACCAGTGTATTGGGCTTATTTAGGGGCTGATTCACTAACTTCAAGTGAAGGATTCGAAGTAAAAAAACTTCAAATTTCGAAGTGTTTTTTGGGCTACTTCGACCATCGAATGGGCTACTACGACCTTCGACTACGACTTCGAATCAAACTATTCGAACTATTCGATAGTCGAAGTACTGTCTCTTTAAGAAAAAACCTCGACCCCCTAGTTTGCCATCTAAAAGCTACCGAACTCAATGTTAGCCTATGGGGAAGGTCCCCATAGGCTTGCCTAAGTTTTTTTGATTGAAGGATATTCCTCCGATCGTTGGATTAAAATCCTTCGAATTGTTCGATTCGAAGGATTTTATTGTTCGATCGCACTATTTGCGCTAAAATCCTTCGACTTCGATATTCGAATTCAAAGGATTTTAATACCCAGTCGAATATCGAGGGTTAATTAACCCTCGATATTCGACCCTTTGTGAATCGGCCCCTTAATGTTTGCATTATTTTTTAGTAGATTTAAGACTTGAAGATCCAAATTACGGAAAGCCCCAGGTCCCGAGCATTCTGGATAACAGATCATATACCTGTAGTACCAGTAGTGTTTCTAAAAATGTGTTTAGCAGGACTGCATTAAATGCAATCAGTTTGCATGTCTGCTTTGTAACTGCAGGGTGTGTGGGGGGAAGACAAGTGTAGTTTCGAGGTCCTTGCACTAGAACAATTAGGTTGCTTACAAGCATGGACCACTGCACTGAGTCACTTTCTGCCCTCGCAGCATGAAAGCAGATGGGCGTCTCGAAACGCTTGATGGTCACACTAACTCTGTGATAGGACTTTGAGGGTGTTTTGAACACTGACTTTTCCTGGTGAAAGTTACCGCAAGAAGCTTCCCAAAGATGAACACACAGCTAGTTATTGTAGTGGGCAATAAGAACAAGAAACTTGATGAAACCTACATTTCACTGTTCTCCTACAGGGCATGATAGATTCTGCTAACAAACTTCATAAATGTAATAGATATTCTGATTCACCCCTGCAACTTTTATCTGCCCTCAGTACCCGGAGTTGTGCAACCCTAATCTGATATTAGTGTTTAATGGGTGCTCTTGCTATGCAGTGGCATCGTCTAGTCTTTCCCAATTTGCAAAACCCTTGATTAATCTGCACTGCCCCGTGTAGTTATGTTGTATACATGCTAAATCATCAACTCTGAAATAATCAGTATTTTTTTTCCCTTTCTCTAGTTAAATTGGAAAAAAGTTCTCCAGTGAAGGGTTCATTATCTGGAAGAGTGAATCTGCCATGTTTTTTTTCAACCATACCAACATTGCCACCCAGCTACAATATTACAAATGAGTTCCTGCGAATCAAATGGACCAAGATTGTCCAGAGCAGAGATGGAAAGGACCCAAAGGAAACCACAGTTTTGGTGGCCCAAAGTGGAAGTATCAAAATTGGACAACATTATAGAGGCAGAGTGTCTGTGCCGAGTCATCCTGAAGACATCGGGGATGCATCTTTAACAATAGTTAAGCTACGTGCCAGTGATGCTGGTGTTTACCGATGTGAGGTCTTGTTTGGAATTGAAGATACCCAAGACACCGTTTCTTTGGATGTTTCAGGTAAGGTTTATTTTAGACTTTTCTTATTTTTTTTAAGCAGACAAATACTATTAATTAAAAAAAACAAACAAAGATATGTTTTAATAAAATGGCCGTTTGATTCTACAGGAGTCGTGTTTCACTACCGAGCCTCTACAGACAAGTACTCTTTGGACTTTGAGGCTGCTCAGAAAGCTTGCATAGACAGCGGTGCCCAAATTGCTACTCCAGGACAACTAAAAGCAGCCTATGAAGATGGTTTTGAGCAATGTGATGCTGGATGGCTTTCTGACCAGACTGTTAGGTAAGATTGTATAAATTATAAATTATTCTGAAGCTTTCTTTTTTTTTTGTTTTTTGTCTGTAAGTTATTACACAAATGGAATAGGATTTATAAACGTAATTTGTTTGTTCACATGCCAAGCATCATTGTCTTGACAATTCTAACACAGAAGCAGTTGTTAATGCCGAAAGCATAGGATTTTAAATAGATAAGAATTATTATTATATTTATATAGCACCATCATGTTATGCAGCTCTTTATGCCCATAGCATACACGAGTCCCATGAGCTTATAACAAAAAGTTCCTATCACATTCACACACACTAGGGTTGATTTTTATAGGGGCCAGTTAATCTGAGTGTGGGAGGAAACTGATAGTTTAGGAGTAACATACATACATACTCTTTGCCCTAACTGAAATCAAGCCTAAGACCTCAGGCTTCAAGACTCCAATGTTAGGCTAATGATAGAATCTTTTGTAAGATGCTGTGGGTTATCATGTTTAGCATGTACACCTTCTGCTTCTATAGTTAAAAACCGGAAGCAACATTATAAGGCATTCTGTAGTATGGACGGGATTGAACATTTCTTCTTTAATTTCTGTCAGATATCCAATCCGCTCACCTAGAGCTGGCTGCCATGGTGATAAAATGGGAAAGGAAGGGATTCGCACCTATGGAAGACGCCCTGCTTTAGAGAAATATGATGTGTACTGCTTTGTGGATGAACTGGAAGGTGAGTTTCCTAAAGTCGTTTGCTTTGTAGGCTTCAGATTAATGAGAAGTTGTTGCTGCAATTAGGGCCAGGTGGCTAGAAATGTGTCCAGTATTTCTCAATTTATAGTTTTTATTTATAACGGTGTCCTTTGTCAGGGGCTTTGGCTAACCAAATCTTTGTTGTATTGGGTTGATCTCTTTGGGATTGCAATGGATGTACCCATGCACCTGACGAATTTACTAAATTCTGTTATGCTAGTCACTTTGTGGCTACCTTGCTAGTTAATTTAGAAAGCAATTTAATAAAAATATAGATCAGACTGTAACAGAAAGAAACTATACATCCTTTTAATACGCCTGCAAATTCACTGCAAATACAGCAACACTCACAGCCAATGTTTTTGTGATATTTTGTGACTATGCCTTTATCTTTAAATGTTAGTGTGTGCGTTAAAATACTCTGGATGTTATGTTAAGGGGCAACGAGCAGTCTTGTGGGATTGTTGAGGCAGTGAGAAAATGTAAGGATTGTTGGAGTCTCTACTTTGCTCGATTGGCTGCTTTTTGATGGGCATGTTTGTGGCCAGTTAGTCCAACCTATGGTTAAGTGGTGAGCAAGGTTGCAATTAAAGCAGTGCTGAGCAAAGTTTTACATGTAGTGGGATGATAATGTCTCATTATGTATTCTCAGTGTCAGATTATATTCAAATAAGGAACTCCATGGAGTTCCTGTGCAGAGAAGGGGCTTTAAAAAGCCTTGGAGGGACACAAACAGCCTTTGGTCCCCTAGTTGGACAGCCCTGAATCAAAGCATTATTTGGAAGCAGAATAGTTGTTTCAGGGATATTTTGGTTTGTTGCAATTGCCTATGCAAATGTGATTGTAGTGTGTGTTTGTGCCTGGGGTGTGTGTTTGATCTGTCTGTTAAGGGGTTGGCTGGGGCAGATGCTACACATAAGTCTTTCCAAACCCTACTCGCTTTACTTTTCTGGACATGATTCTATTCTATTCTAAGCTTTCTGAGCTGTACGTTTAAATGTAACACATTATTTGCTTAACACTTTCTGGCACCCTTGGGATGATTAGTACAATAAATAATCCTCGGGGCACACTATTTCTAAACTCAAGCAAAGTGGAGGTTAAGTGAAATTTTATAGCTATATTTTATATAAAAGCAATAATGGAAATAACAAAGTCTTCAGGGACACAGCAATTAAATGCTGGAGTGTATGTGAAGTCTGAAAGCTTACAAGTCTATCTAATATCCATTGTAACATAACATGAGTCTGGAAATTCTGGCAAGGGAACAAAAAAGCCTTAAAGTCATGTTTTTTACTGCTTATGACAGATCTGCTTTTATATAGACAGTTAGGTTTTTTTACTTAACTGTCACATTATACTGAATAATTCACTGCAGTTGTATCAGGAGTACAGAGTGGGTGATGGTTTCGTTGTTAGACTTGACATTTCATTGCTGCTTATGTGCACCATTATTTTATTATACACTTGAGGTTCAAGGCTTCATGTTGGGCATCATTGGTATCATTCCACATCTCTGTTCACTATTCTCTGAACCAGTGAGCAATTAGAAATATAAGTGGCCTACATTGCACTTTTATGAAGTCCAACAAACAGTATCCAATTGTGCCCTGTGGGTCTTTAGCTAAAGTAACTGACTCTGAATGCAGAAAAATATATTATTATTGGGTTTTCTCTTGTGGGTACAGAATCAAAGTGGACAATTAGATGACTGAGAAGATGCATTAGTTTATAATGCTTTACCCCTTGTGGGCATAAGGCATTAGTATTTACCCTCCTGCCGGCTTTTACTAAAGCTGCAAAAAGGTGGATTGCCATAGAGGCTCTTCAAAAATTTGCTACAAATACAGGTATGGGATCCATTATCCAGACATTTGTTATCAAGAAAGCTTTGAATTATGGAATTCATGTTATCCAAATAAACCACATTTTTAAAAATGTTCTCTGTAAAAATAAAGCAGTTCCTGGTACTTGATCCAATCTGAGATATAATTAATCCTTGTTGGAAGGAAAACCAGCCTATTGAGTTTATTTAATGTTTACATGATATCCCAGGACTTAAAGGGATTCTGTCATCGGAAAATATGTTTTTTTCAAAACGCACCAGTAATAGTGCTACTCCAGCAGACTTCTGCACTGAAATCCATTTCTCAAAAGAGCAAACAGATTTTTTTATATTCAATTATGAAAACTGACATGGGGCTAGACATTTTGTCAATTTCCCAGCTGCCCCTGGTCATGTGACTTGTGCCTGCACTTCAGGAGAGAAATGCTTTCTGGCAGGCTGCTGTTTTTCCTTCTCAATGTAGTAACTAAATGTGTCTCAGTGGGACTTGGGTTTTTACTATTGAGTGTTGTTCTTAGATCTACCAGGCAGCTGTTATCTTGTGTTAGGGAGCTGCTATCTGGTTACCTTCCCATTGTTCTTTTATTTGGCTGCTGGGGGGAAGGGGGTGATATCACTCCAACTTGCAGTACAGCAGTAAAGAGTGATTGAAGTTTATCAGAGCACAAGTCACATGACCAGGGGCAGCTGGGAAATTGACAATATGTCTAGCCCCATGTCAGATTTCAAAATTGAATATAAAAAAATCTGTTTGCTCTTTTGAGAAATGGATTTCAGTGCAGAATTCTGATGGATTAACACTATTAACTGACTCATTTTGAAAAAAAAATTTTCCCATGACAGTATCCCTTTAAGGTTTGGGGATCCAAATCAGCGAAAGGTTTGTTATCCAGAAAACCCCAGGTTCCGAGCATTCTGGATAACAAGTCCCATTTCTTTACAAAGATACACCATCTAAAATCTGCTGAGGTCATATAGACGTAAACAGGAGCATTCCTTCTTCTGTAGTAAATTACATTACATAAAGATCCATTATCTGGAAAACCCCAGGTCCTGAGCATTCTGGATAGCAGGTCCCATAACTGTATGTCCCTTTAATAATATTCTGGGCCTGGTGTGATTACATTGGCATCACAGCACATAGTTCGGTTCTTACGGCACGCTGAAGTCGCACTGTATTCGCATTTGTTGTCAGAGATGGAAACAGATCTAAACATATACGTCAAAGTAAAAGTTTAGTGGATATATATTATTTTCCTGTTCTGCCTTTGTAAACCTTAGCAATATTTATTTTACGTCATAAACCGCAGTCGTGATTTGGCGTCAATAAAGCGGACTGCTGTGACAGGTGGGAAATATTAATCAGGAAATATGAAGGCGGAATTGATCTCCAAGCGCGTGCAATTTGACAAGCTAATAAGAGAATATCTACAACTTTCCACGGAGAAGATTTTGAATCAGCCTTTGTCTGGAAAAGAAAGCCTGGCTCATAAGTCTAGCCTGTGGTATTTAACGGCCATAAAAAGGAACCTTAAATAGTCAGGTGTTTTTCTTTCTATGCTAAAGTGCAAATACACAGAACAGGAAAATCCCAGCAATCTCATACTGCTTACTCCATCCAGGTTTTATTTTTTGGAGAAGGCTGCCAAAGGTAACACACACACACGGCATTATTGTCTGTATGTAACATAAACACTGTCATGGTTTCCATTTTCACTTTTTTTTTTCAATGACAGGGTTATAACATGCTTTTCTGTTTAATGCCTTCGTTTGCCGTGATGATTTTGGTGAGAATTTTCTCACTTTAGCTGCAGCTATGAAAACACCCGGCATACACTCAGCATACCCCTTCTATTATGTATTACAGAGATAGGGGTGACATCACGATGTACCTAAGAACGCATGGAATCATTTCAGATACACCCTTCATATTTCTTTGATTAAGAGAGTACCTTTACCAATGTCCTAACATAGTGGTTGCAGGACAGAATTTTTTTCTTATAACAGGGCAGGTGCCTATGATAGTAGAGCAAAAAAACCATGGCATGTAGTGCCTTTCTTTAGGCTGGTACCACTGAGCAGCAGAAGACATGTTTACTATTAAAACGTGATCTTAAAGACAACATATATCACATGCACTTTTCACTATCCTGCTAGAGTAATGTGGTACAGAAAATGCCCTGCTTGCTCACATGAAATTTAAAATAGTAGATGGCTACAGTAGCATAGCCCTATAGACGGTGTGATATCTCTGGTTTCCATGCTTACGCCTAAATAATGAGAAATAAAACAATAGGGGCACTATGATATAAGGAGCCCAGGCTCCTCAACCACATTGCATTCTGGAAGTAATATGAAATGTGGAACTGGGAGCCGCAATATAGTTTTTATTGGAAATGATTGGGACTCAGTGGACCCTAAAAAATGCCCGGTCCCTATTACTGAAGAAAATGGAATAATTTTGACAGGGATTGTAGGAGACTAAACTTATGTACTGGAGATCAACTTGACCAACGTGTTCCCATATTCCATAGGACTTTGCTTTGTATGTACAGAGAGCCCCAGAGCAAACTGGACTGAAGGGGCCCTGATATTTGGGGTAATGATTATTATTATGCTCCTGCATTATACCCCAAAGTGATGTCACTGCCATTGCCTGAAAATTCAAGGACATGTTTTTACTTTTTACACAGCTAATTATTACATAGTTAATTTGGGTTCAAAAAGACAAAAGCCAAGTTCAATAGTGGAATATGGTACACAAACATTTTGATCACTGCTGCCCTCCATGGATAACAGTGGTGGTCAAAACGCACCTGCAATGTCGCTGCTGCTAAAGATACTTAAAGGGATACTGTCATGGGAAATAAATGTTTTTTTTTCAAAACACATCAGTTAATAGTGCTGCTCCAACAGAATTCTGCACTGAAATCCATTTCTCAAAAGAGCAAACAGATTTTTTTATATTTAATTTTGACATCTGAAAATGGGCTAGAGATATTGTCAGTTTCCCAGCTGCCCCCCAGTCATGTGACTTCTGCTCTGATAAACTTCAGTCACTGCTGTACTGCAAGTTGGAGTGAAATCACCCCCCCTCCAAGAAGCCTAACAGCAGAACAATGGGAAGGTAACCAGATAGCAGCCCCCTAATACAAGATAACAGTTGCCTGGTAGATCTAAGTACAGCACTCAACAGTAAAATCCAGGTCCCACTGCAACACATTCAGTTACATTGAGTAGGAGAACAACAGCCTGCCAGAAAGCAATTCCATCCTAAAGTGCTGGCTCTTTCTTAATGCACATGACTAGGCAAAATGACCTGAGATGGCTGCTTACACACCAATATTACTGAAAAAATACACTTGCTGATTCAGTAATGAAACTTTATATTGTATTGTGCATCATAGATGGTATTTCTCAATTAGTAACATTAGCAGGGATGACAGAGGTAATATGACTACCACCTGAGACGACCAAGAAGTTAAGGGAACTGTAGTTCAGAAACATCGAGAGAAGCAGAGGTTGTGTGCATGTATCTGGGCACAAAATGTAATGGCTCTCAGCCCCTGGAGGGAATTCCCAAGATCCCACTGTTGGTTTTTCTGTGGGTTTGAGTGAGGGTTTGTGGCTTTGCACAGAGTTGCAAAGCAGTAGTTATTTCAGTGACTAAAGGCTGTGGCCATGCGGGGCAATGTCTCTCTTTCCTTTTTCCCTACTGCAAGACTTTTAGATTTCTAAGAAAAATGAGATGCTTTTGTCCGGGGTTGCCAAGGAAAACCCATCGTGTTGCTGTTCCAGCCATTCTTTATTTGAAGAAATACCGTTATATTAGGCAGCACTATTAAAGAATTTATCATTCCAAAGACGTGGGATACAGGAGGGTTGCACATGGGACATCACATCACTAATGTATAGGCTGAAAAACATGTAACAGTTGCTACACAATATGCCATTTCTTTTCTACGTTTCTCCCAATGGGCCCCTGTAACATTGGGAACCACGAGCAAAATATATACAAGTATTGCTCAGCATCCTCAGCATTTCCACGTTTCTTGTTTGTACTTCTAGACTTGTAGGTTATAGTCGTCAGGATTATACCATAAATCATATTAATAGGGGAGGCAGCAAAGGTACAAACATAGAAATAAAACACACAATAACATAACTGTTCTACTAATGAATATATTATTGATCGTTCTTCTGAATTGCCTGCAGGCAACCTGTTCCACACGACTGTTAAGAATAAATTCACCTTTGAAGAAGCCAAGCAGAAGTGCGAGAAGAAGAATGCAGCTCTTGCCACCGTGGGGGATATGTATGCCGCGTGGAGAAAGGGATTTGACCAGTGTGATTATGGTTGGCTGGCTGATGGAAGCGTACGCTACCCAGTATCTGTGGCCCGACCACAGTGTGGAGGAGGTTTGCTTGGAGTTCGGACGAAATACCGCTACAGTAACCAGACTTATTTCCCTGATTCACAGGAGAGATATGATGCCTATTGTATCCAAGGTGAGAACACACTAATATGCATCCTTATGCATTGCTCTTTATTCTTCAAATAATCTCATATACAGAACAAGCCATATATATATATATATATATATATATATATATATATATATCTCTATATATATAGACAAGACCCTCGCACTCTAATCCAGTCTTGGAGTTACTGTGGGTGCTGGGTCAAAGCTTTAGCATACAGTGATTAAATAGGGACCCGCACTCCAATGTTGCGTGAAGAAAAGGTTTTTATTTCAACTTGTGCATCCAACGTTTTCGGCCCATGCCGAAACTGGATCCTTGATAAAGGCCCAGGCATGGGATGCACAAGTTGAAATAAAAACCTTTTCTTCACGCAACATTGGAGTGCGGGTCCCTATTTAATCACTATATATATATATATATATATATATATATATATATATATATTCACACACACACATTAAGCTAGGGGCAGATTTATTAAGAGTCGAAATGAAAATTCAAATTCTAATTTTTGCAATTTCTTTTGGTCAAAACTTTCATATTCCAATTTTGAATTATCCAAATTCAAGTTAGAATTTCAAGATTTATCATACGCTGGCCCTTTACAAACTCGAATTTGACTATTCGCCACCTAAAACCTGCTGAGTTCATGCAGAAGTCAATGGGAGAGGTCAAGGGACCAATTTGGAATTTTTAGCAGCCTTCCTGACACTCGAGTTTTTTTCGGAGAAAAATTGTATTCAATTCGAGTTTTAGTTTGTGCGAGTATAAGATATTCGAGTATATTCGAATTTAATAGAATTAAAAAAAACTCACATGAATTCGAAATTCTTTAATAAATGTGCCTCGCCCATTACACCTTTGTAAACTGAAGAAGAAACTACAATCCATATAATAATAATAATAATGTGGCTGTTCAGATCATGGCACATCATTAACGTGGTGGTGGAAATATCTCTGAGACAAACACGTGCCGGCAAGATGTAGGATGAAAGAGTTCAATCCCACTGCATCTGTCTAGGGTCTATGGGGAACCCCTACTGCACTTTGCACTTTATCTTTTTGATCTTGGTGCAATGCTTTGAATTGTGCAAGTGTGTATTTAGCAATACTGGTGCTACGGAATGTGGGGAAAATATTCTCCTTGATAGATTCAAAAGCCTTTGATTTTTATATACATTTTGTATTTATTATAGTATACTCTGATATGTAATGTGTGTGAAGTGAAACATGCAGGATAAACACCGGGCTCAGGATTAGGTGTTAATTGTAATAGAATTGGCTGCCATTCAGGCATATCAAATATATTATATAAAGCACATGCTGGTGATGGTATAAATCAGTATTGTGTCCAACATTTTCAATGTCGTGGTCCAGTTACCTTGTACTTCACATATCTGGGGGCCAGATTACTGTACATCAACAATGACATTTAAAGTTATCTATGGAGACCTTGGAAATGCTGGGGCCATAAAAAATCCCCACCTTGAGTTTGTAGGTTTCTTGCCATTAATGCTCATAATTCTCCTGTGATCCATGTGAGCTTCGGTACTCAGAACTCCACCCAAATAATGACGCAGAAATGTTACAGGTCATTTACAAAATTAAAACTGTAGTGTGCGAGATCTTAGGACTAGGGATGTAGCGAACGTCGGAAAAAAAGTTCGCGAACATATTCGCGAACTTGCGCAAAAATGCGAGCGGTTCGCGAACGGTTCGCGAACCCCATAGACTTCAATGGGAAGGCGAACTTTAACATCTAAAAAAGACATTTCTGGCCAGAAAAATGATTTTAAAGTTGTTTAAAGGGTGCAACGACCTGGACAGTGGCATGCCAGAGGGGGATCAAGGGCAAAAATGTATCTGAAAAATCTGCCTGTGTGTGCTTGGAAGAGATAGTGTAGGGGGAGAGCTGTTAGTGATGCTAGATGGCAGTTGGTTGAATAACACACTGGGCAAAAAATGCCTACAGGGCAAATAATGCCTAAAAGGTCAACTTATACACTACTACAGCGGTAGTAAAATAAAAAAAAGTAAAATAAAAAAAAATGAATATTAAAAAAAAAAAAATTAAAGTTGGTGCTGCTGAACTACTAGGAGCAGCAGATTAGCACACCAGTCCCACTCCCCAACACTGCTAGACTAATAGCACTGGGCTCTTATAGTAGTAGTAGTAGTAGTAGTAAAACAACAAAAAAATAAATAAAAGCAGTCCTTACAAGGACTACTGTTATTGCAGCAGTCAGCAGATGAGATCAGAAGCAGGACAGCTGCCCACTGCAGCTACATACAGAGCACTGCAGTAGAAGGTAGATTACTAGCCAGCAAAGCTACCTAAGCTTAAATGTCCCTCAAACCCCTGCAGACTTCTGTCCCTCCAATAACAGAGCAGTATCAAAATGATTACTAGCCAGCAAACTTTCAACTGTCCCTGAAATCACTAACAGGCAGCAGCTCTCTCCCTACACTATCTCTTCAGCACACACAGGCAGAGTGAAAAAACGCTGCAGGGCTTCGGTTTTTATAGGGAAGGGGAGTGGTCCAGGGGAGAGCTTCCTGATTGGCTGCCATGTACCTGCTGGTCTGGGGTGAGAGGGCAAAAAAAAGCGCCAACAATGGCGAACCCAAAATGGCGAACGTCGCGTGACGTTCGCGAACTTCCGGCGAGCGCGAACACCCGATGTTCGCGCGAACAAGTTCGCCGGCGAACAGTTCGCGCCATCCCTACTTAGGACCTTTCTCAATATGGGAAAGATGTTCCCAAAAAAGTGACCTTTCCCTTTAAATACAATATCTGCTATTTAATCTGTCTGTCCCTTTAGCTCTTATTGTCTGAATGACTTCCTGCAAGGAATCCAGCTGTTGTCCCTTGGGTGGGAAAGCTCTATGTGTATCAGTGGGTACGGATACAGTGTAAATGGGTGCTCCTTTAGACACACAACAAGCCTGGGTCATTCTCTCCTACTCCCGAAGTGTTAGAGGCTTTAACAAGGAAACGACATGATCTTTCCTCCACATGTACACTAAAGCTAGAGGGATCTTTAAACTCCCAATACAAACATGTGTTTCTCATTTTCCCATAAAGACTCTATTTCAACTTGAAAAAAAAAACAAAACATGAACAGCTTTAGAACAAATGTTTCAGTACCAGCACCAGTCTTTTTAAAAAAATGAAACATGCTTTTATAGAAGGGAGGGTGAAAAAAAAATGATGTCCCTTTTCCAGGCTGTTCATCTGTGGCATCGCTGAGAACAAGGGCATTTTCTGCAGCATTGGGCTGGTGCTGGCGGAACGCCCTTTCACTACAATTTAATGCATTGTAATCAGTGGGTGACATCACTCACATCTGGATCTCTGCAGGGAACATTGATGCTGGCGAATGCGCCCAGCAATAACCAATGGGGGCCGCATGTAGATTGTGTTGTTTTTGGTGTTGTCACATGTTTTTATATGATAATAAGAACGCACAGCAAAAAAGATGTTCCATGTTTCATAAGCCTTTAAATGACGCAGGTAATATGTCATGGGGAGCTAATGATTTGTTTAAGGACAGGGAGGTGTAGTTTCACACACAGACGCAGATCCTTTCCCCAAGTAAATTACAGATTAGACTTACAATCGACCCCCCACAAATGTACCTCTTTGAGAGGCAGTTTGTCCATGTAGGCTCTGTTATAAGTGAGTTGCCTGATCAAACTCAGTAGTAGCTCTGCTGATAGGTCAAAACTGAAAACTGGAGAGACTAGGCAAATCACACCTACATGGGATAGATGGTCTGCCTCTGAGCATGTATTAATCAAACTGTACAATGCCTGACAGATCAGTCCTGGGGGTCTGTCAGCTAAATATCTCAAATGTTGATGAGGGTATGACTATTTAAATGAAAATCTATGAGGGTTTTAACTTACCTCCCTTCCCCTATTACATTGCAGTCAAATGTCCCTTTTTCGGAGTGATTAGGTGACATACCGGAGTGTAACAATGTCCAGAGCACGTCACGGGCAGATTTGGCACAATTTAGCCAATGATAGGGGCAGAAAGTACAATTATGTGTGTTAAATGATCATAGTCTGGGCATATAATGTTTTTAAGTTAAATACTATGTGTAGAATTAACCCTGTATGCAAGTAAAGCTGTCGTAACACTTGAAAGCAAACGTTGGAGGTAAAAGTAAAGGATAGTAGGTATAGCTAAAGCAAGTCACAACACATGGACAAGATAGTGACCGATTGTCAAGGGGTCCTAGGAATTGTTATTCAGTATATGCATAGATATATATATACAGAACTAAGTACTTTCGTGTGAGCAGGATTATCTGAAAGCTGTGAGCAGGGTTAGCACAACCCTGACCTACCCAGTGAATGAAAAAGACTCACCAATTTAGCTCATCACCATTCTGCAGCTAGGATTAATAATTTAAATAATTGGGTCACAGTCATGAGAAATGTAAAGAAAACCTAAGCAAGCTAGACTTCAGTAGTATGAAACGTGTAACATTATACAAGCGAGTACAGTTGCAACATAGGCTTGTGTTACAGGATGGATGCCAAACTCAAGGCTATCCAGGTGCTTTGGATTACAGTTTCACAGGATCTCCTAAAAGCTGGAGGCTGTAACCACAGTTGGGAGCATCCCTCAAAACAACCCAGCATAGCACATAAAAAGAACACTGCAGTGTATTAAAGGGAAACTACTTCATGCATAGGGCAAACCGAAATGCAAAATGCTTTCTGCAGCTCACAAAATTCATGCAGCAAAGCAAAAATGGAACCTGTAATAAGCCCCGTTCTTATGGTAAGACATGATACATGAAAACCAACACTTCTGTGTTCCCATTAGTGTTTATAGGAAGACTTGATGTGAACTCAAAAAAAGGAGAGCATATAACGTCCTCCAAATCCCATTAATTATACACACAAGGGATGACTGCTTAACAAGGCAGGTTATGGGTTATACTGCAATGATTTATTTAGAGCAGATGTGCAAGCACAATGTTACTTAAGGTTCGCATGCCCTTCCTTTTTAGTTAAAAAGAATGGGTGGAAAGCAGAATAACTTGTGACTTATGGTTTCTTTCCTCTTATTAAGAGTTACTATTATTAAAATCAGATGTACAGAGACCCTCATGATGAGCTCTGTGAAGCAGGCCTGGGAGAAAAATATACAGGTAGGGGGATTCATTATAGCTCCACTGCTTTCCATCAGAGAGGGTGCCAGTTGCATCTTCCAGCATGCCCTAGCAGCCCTCATCATTAGAGGATTCTGGGAGTTTGATTTTGAGCATTGACATAGGTGAAAACTTTTCCATGAAAGGTTTTTCTCTTATTACATACAACTAGGGATGCACCAGATCCATTGTTTGCGGCTTTAACCAATTGTGAAATGCCCCATAAAAGATTTAGGCAAATGCTAAACCAAATCCAAACCCTAATGTGTATATTTAAATCTCAGCAAAAACTGATCTTAAAGGCAAGCATCACTGGCATTAGGAGGGATAGAAATTTTTTACCATTTAGTACCAATTTTTTTGTTGCACCTAATAATTTCAGTAAGCTTCAATCTCCCAACTTTTCTGGACACCATTTAACTTCTGCAACATTCACAGCTATTGCCATCAGTAGTTGTCATTATTAAGAGAGCGGATGTTTCTTTATTTGCCTTTAACTCCCATCAAGCATTTTCAGCTATAAGCAACCATTCTCAAACACCTCTTTTATAAAGAGAGAAGTTATTATGGAGAAGAGCATCCCTCTTTGTGCATGTTAAACCCGAGCTGGATGCCCTAAACAGAACCCAATCTTTTCAGGAGATCTGTAGTGGGTATAGACTGCATTTATTACTACTAGAGAAGAAAGCAAGAGTAAAAGTGGTGATACAGAGGCCAATAAAAGCTGCAGACAGAACAAATAAGAAGCTTATTGGTCAGTGAATGGGCCCTTTAATGGGCTTCCCCGATATCTGGATGAAAATCTGACCTTGTTCGTTTGTTCATGCAGTCCTCGTCCCAACTGCCTGCATTCTCATCACTGTTATCCAATCGTTGGGCCCTATGGTCCTCAACTGGATCAGTCAATATTGCCCACTCAAGGTGGGCATATTGGGGCAAGATCTGCTCGTTTGGTGACCTCTCCAAACGAGCAGATCTACACATCTATGGCCACCTTTACATATAAAGTGACAAGAGAAATAGACCAAACATGGAGGCTGCTGAGGTGAGTGTCTCTTCATAGAAATCAACCAGTTTTGTAGTATGGAAAGACCTTGACTGGCTGACATAGATTTGTGTTTGGCATCATGCCAGATGAAGTTCAAAAAGTGTTAGAGGGGAGCTTGAGTTATAGGCCAGTGAAAGTTCATATATTTTCACTTGAGCAGCATTTAGACTCTCAGAATGGGTGTGTTTTTTATTTATGCACTTGGGCCTGGAATGTCATAATGCAGATGGGTTTGATTACCCCTAATGCCTACAAAGAATTTTTAATGTATATTATAAAAAGCAAATTGTAGGCAGTGCATCAAATTAGTCAGTTTCCCCATTCAAGATAGTTCCCCTTTAAATAATAATGTGTTGGAAACCAAGTTAGAAATGAAAATAATGAAATGGGTCTGTAAGTATTTACAACACATTTTAAGACAATTTGCAAGAACAGGAAATTAATGTTTAAAAGCAAGTACTGAGGCATAAAAGTATCATTGTTTTGGTACTTTACTCCCAAGAATAAGGCAACCATTCAATGTTGTATGGCTTTTTTTCTAACAGAATATTTTGGCAAGAAGTGTTTACAAGCTACTTTATATTTAAAAAATATAATAAACCACAGCTTCATTACAATTTTATTGTAGCATTTTCCATGAATATAATAAATGTCAACAATCAACAGAGTTGTAATTGGATTTCTGCTTGAATTTTTTTCGGTTGTAGGCAAAAGGGATATAACTGAAGCTGTATCCGTTAGACTGATATTACCGACTGAAGCTTCAACCACCAGTGTGATAAAGACAGCAGAAAAATTGCCTGAAAAGGTAACAATAAAGCCTGTTTATTCTGATGAACGACGACCTGCAACAGAAAGCATTTCTCATTTGAAAGCAGAAACTGGTGTTACGCCTGATACCAAGCAGAAAGAAACAGTAGTTCCAACAGATCCATCCGCTCTTTCATTTCAAGAAGAGGGCACCTTGGCTTCTAAATTGGAAAGTACCCAAGATGTCATAGAACCTTCTGCTTATCAGACTGAGAAAATAGTTGTAGAGAGTGAGATCACTAAAAGCCCAACAGGTTATCCCGTGGAGCAACAATATTCTATAACTGATAATTCTGTAAAACTGACAGAAGTTTTATATCAAAGTTTACAACCCCCAAAGGGGTCAATGGAAGCCAAAACTGATGAAATTATCCCAACGGTTATAATTCATGATGAGATTGTTAGTGATAAAGACATCATCACCAGCCTACCCGAAATAAGAACAGGACCTGAGGAAACCTTTGAAAGTAGTGTTGTGACTGTGAGCAGTTTAAAAAAAGATTCTGATGCTTCAAGCGCACAACCCGAGTTGGATGTATTTACAGTGTACAAAACATCCACCTCTATGCAGCCTGCAGTAACTTCAGGCTTCGATTCCTCTGAAGAAGGAAGCCAGCCAACCGTCTCTTCAGAATCAATAGTTACAAAAGAAAAACATGTAGTTAGTACAGTTCATGAGGATGAGCCCACAGATAAAGTCCAGGAAAGTACAACATTGCCTGTCACCGAGGATGTAATAATAGAATCTGAGGACAGTTTTGCAGCTGTTGAAGAAGAAAGTGTGTTGCAGTCAAGCCAGCCATCACCTTCAGACAGTCCAACACTAGTCACAACTCCAGTATTGGACGTAACTGAAGCCACTTCCACAAGCAAAGAACCAAAACCAACTGATACAGCGGATAAAGTTCCCGAAACACATATCTCTCATAAAGAGACATCTGTAGAGCAGATAACACTAAAACCTGTTTCTGTTTCTACTCAGAAGCCACATCTTATAGATGTGGAACCTGAGGAGGAAACCAGCAAAGAAACAATAGTGATCGATGAGTCTGTTTCTCGCCTAAAAGTTACAACTGAATCTGACATGACCGGCAAACAGGAGGAAGATATCGACTCAGAATACCTGACAAGTGGAACTTCTGGAAAAGAACCCACCCAAAAGCCTGAATGCGAGGACACCTCAGCTGAGGCTGAGACAAATGTACATGAAACAGATTTAAGTCAGAATCGTTCATCAATCAATGTGATCGTTGTGCATCTCCGTGACAATGAGACAGGTACACTTTATTTTTCTTTTTGCTGTGAGGATTGGCATTGAGTTAACTGCCCCGTTGTGTGAATTTAATCTCTTCTTTAATGTACATTTATGCTCTAATCTGACCTTCAGGGAGTTTGACCTCTCTATAGTTCATATCACACGCAAGGAACCCTATTGTGTTTTTTTGTTTAATATTTTTCCAATAAGATTTGTCCGTTGGATCTTTAATTAGGGAAAGAACAAAATATGGATAAACTATGATGCCCACATTATACATTCTCCTTCAATTAAACTTACCCTTTTTTGCTTCTTTTTAGCAAATAACTTTCCAAGACATTATGGGGCACATTTATTAACGGTCGAATATCGAGGGTTAATAAACCCTCGAATTCGACCCTCAAAGTAAAATCCTTTGAATTCGAATATCGAATTTAGAAGGATTTACCGCAAATACTACGATCGATCGATTGAAGTAAAAATCGTTCGATTAGAAGGATTTTAATCGATCAATGGAACGATTTTTCTTCAATCAAAAAAACCTTAGAAAAGTGATGGTGAAGGTCCCCATAGGCTAACATTGTACCTCGGTAGATTTAAACTGCCGAAGTATGTAGTCAAAGTTTTTTTTAAAGAGACAGTACTTCGACTATCGAATGGTCAAATAGTCGAACGATTTTTAGTTCAAATCGTTCAAATCGTTTAAAGAGACAGTACTTTGACTATCGAATGGTCAAATAGTCGAACGATTTTTAGTTCAAATCGTTTGAATCAAAGTCGAAGTCATAGTCGAAGGTCGTAGTAGCCTATTCGATGGTCGAAGTACCCCAAAAAATACTTCGAAATTTGAAGTTTTTTTACTTCGAATCCTTCACTCGAGCATAGTAAATGTGCCCCCTATATCACTATAATACAAGTGTTTGAGAATTTCCTGTAGCATGTTGCTAGAAGTAGACTCCATTAATGGGCTGAAAACCATCCATGTCTTCATGAAGCTGATTCAGGCAGTAAATATTGCTTGTTAGTGAAAGCATTATATTTTGTATATCTTGTTGTTTATCACATACAATATTTCATAGATTTGTAGCCTTGGTTTTTTTTTTTTGGAACTCTATAATCCTCTTCAGGTGCCAACAACCAATTCTGAATGTATTTTTCCGATATATATTTACAAGCTTAGCATTTGATCTCAAGCAATGAATGCAGGTGCAAATATTAATAGGTGTAATAAATGACATAACTTTCCAAAAAAGGCACTAGCAGCAGGTGCACAATTTAAGACAAGGTCTGGCATTATAAACCACCAATTACATAGATAAACACCAAGGCATAAAAGAGATAACGCAATATAAAAACCCACTTCTATCAGTCTCATGGGAAAAAAAGGTCAATTTAATGTGTGAAAAGAAATCTGAGCGCAAATGTTAACAATTGTCACGTGGGATTGAGTTTTAATTAGCTAGAAATGTGATGTCATGAGAGGGTCTTAAGAAAACAGAACAGTCATATGGCGTCTGGGTAGAAAGGAATTTGCACACCTGCTTTGGTGGTACATAGCTGTGCCAGCAACTTCATCTGTTTTCATGTAGGAAAAAATATTTTTTGAAGTTAAAAAGAGGCTTAATGGTGGCTGTAGCTTCCAGAGCAAAGACGTTCATAGTTATGGTCTTTAATATAAATAATCTATGTTTACATTAGCAAATATGTACATGTGTTATTAAAGGAGAACTTGAGCTTAATAAAGAAGAACATAATGCTTTGCCAAAGGCAACCACAGCCCTTTAGCAGAGAAGAGACTGTGGGGCTCATTTATCAACATTGGGCAAATTTGCCCATGGGCAGTTACTTATAGCAACCAATCAGTGATTAGCTTTTTAAAACCAGCTGCTAGTAGAACAATGAATGCAGCAATTTGATTGGTTGCCATGGGCAAATTTGCCCAGTGTTGGTAAATGACCCCCAGTTGCTCTTAGGATACCCCAAATAGCTCCCCAACTGTTTTTCTTGTACTTAAACTGAGTATGTTACATTTTGCTTCATTTTAACCAGCGCAGCACTGCTCCAAGCATCCACTACCCTTTCAGTGAAGTAGCGCTTCCTGACATTACCTCTGAGCATCCCAACTGGATTCTATATTTTTCTCCTTTGCCGTTAGCAGTTGCATACTTCAGGATAACATATAGCCCTTATATAAACACTCCCTGCAACCTCAGCTACTTCATACGGACATTGGAACATTAGAATAATAACATTACGGTTTATTGGGCAGAGAGCCTTTTATGGGGCTTCAGTTTTATTGGGATGCCTTATGCAGTCTTGGTGTCTACCCAGTATTTAGTAGCTTGTCAGTGCTGAATTTTATGGACTCTCTTTCAGAACAAGAGGTCTCAATAGAAATCGTGCCTAGGATTTACAACTTATAAAACTTTCATCTAATAGCCTGAATAGACTAATTCTCTGTGCTGCTTTGTTGAAAGGAGAGTGCCTAACAAAGCTGAATTCTCTATTATGAGATCACCCAACTGCATTCCCACAATTTAAGAGTTTCATTTAGCTGGCCTCCCATTTTCTACCAGCCGTTGTAGGCTTCCTTAGATACAAGGATGTGTTGCCATCATATTACATACAGTTCTTAGAAAACATACACATTCCCTTCTGTCTTGTGCTTGTTGCCAAGGAAACATCACAGTCTCCAATAAAATGATTACACACTTGAAGTATTCTTCAGTCCTGTCTACTCAGGACATATATATATATGGCCATTACTTTCAAGTAATCATTTCACTAAACCTTTATTTCAAATACAGTTGAGGTCATTCATTCAAAGCAAAGGGTTAAGTGCTTCTGTAGGCCACAAGCTAGGAAATTGTAGTGTTTTATGACCCACAAGACCAGCCGCATTAAAGTTCTTGTTTGCGCAGTTGAGTTATAAGGCCATGTTTACAAAATTTACAGAATATGTAAATTACTGAGGCCAATGCCACTTGAGCAATTTATAAGCATTTTGTTGTTGCAGATTACTCCTGGATCCCTTGGCATTGGGCATTGGGAATGTCAGACAGTATTGGTCAACAGAAAAAATGGTCTTAATTTCAGCCATGGATTGTACATATGCATCCCAAAGGCCCATGCCGCTTGATGCGGCTATCCCAATGACCCCTCCAATGTCCAATGGGGATTGCATGGCTAGTAATGACAATGCAATAGTAACTTCTGCACTAGACCGTTCTGCACTCAACAGTTTCCAGTTCAAAAACAGAATTTTGACTCTTAAACTTACTTGGTGAGCTCACACAGCTGCCTGAGGCAAGAGTTTCACCTTGTATCATGGCAGGAGTGGCCTTGGATGTTATACAAACGGTAATTCTTATTGTCCCAAATGGCATAGGTTTGCAGACCATACCGAAACTATAGAGGAAACTATAGAGGAAGCAAACCCGAGGGGGGTGGTGTTCTGGGGAAAACGGGGGCCCGGACCACAGGGTCTATTTCCTCTATAGTGTTGAAATCCCCCTCCCTGCTGCTTTCTTTAAATTGAACAGCTCGGGCCTCAGTGAGCGCACAAGGGGGGGGGTGGGTATGCAGGAGTCCCTATGCTTCCCGGGCCCTCCAAATATTTTTCTGGTGGGGCATACTGTTGTAATCCCCCCGCATATCGTCATATTATATGCCTCCAAAAGCTGTGAAGAGAAGCATAGACAATAGCTGTGTCTCTCATATATATTCCTTCCTTTCTTTAGCTTCTTAATCCACGTGGCAGTACATATTGTCAGTGAATGGCTCTCATACGTCCAAAACTAGTGGCAGGACGAGTCGTTAGCCTGAGTCATGTTGGAGATGTCTCAGTAATTGAACATACCTGCATGATGTTAAGGCAATTATGTGAAAATTTCCACATCCCAAGCCTTAGCCCTGAGGAAGAAAAATACAGATGTGTGCTTTGCTTTGAAATCAAACAGTTGTGGGAGGAGGGTCTGAGTGCCATTTGCTTTGTAATTCTAGCGCATGCCTCGATTTGCTAAAGAGCTAACCGTGTTTATTAGATGCTATTGTACAAGCATTACAGTACTCATTTTAAGAACACGCTTTAAATTGACATTAACCTGAAAGGTGAAATTACATGGGAACATTCGTAAGCAAGCTATAGTTAAATCCAAGCCATTACTATATGAAAGAACATTTCTAACATTCCTAAATGTTCTCTGCCATCCAATTTTTTTTTCTCACAACATTATGAACAATTTGTGAACCATCTCTAGGTCAGAAAGAACTAGGAAGTTGAGGAACCATAAACAATTAGCTTCCTTTACTAACCAACCCAAAACTTACAGCAGTTCTAAGATAATGTGAAGCAAATATTCATCAAAGGCTTTAGGAAGAACATATCATGTCAAACAAATTGACTGGATTTTATCAGCAAGAACAGGAACATGGGCAGTACAGTTATAAGATATGATATACTTGGATTTTGGTAGAGCCAAAGTGCAGCACATGTGCATAGAAAACTAGCCAATTAAGACCAAGGCCTTGTTGTTAGTGGTGCATTATTTAATTGTAGTAGGGTTCTTAATTGTCTGCTGTGTGGTTCTTTAGGGTAAAGGCACACGGGGAAATTAGTCGCCCCGGTGACAAATCGCCTCTTCTTCAGGGCGACAATCTTCCCGAACTGCCTTCCCCTAACTTCCCGACAGCTATAATGACAAATCGCCAGTGGGATGGCACTCGCGGCACTTCGTTTTCTGAAGTCCCCCGAAGTTTCCTCGTGAGGCAACTTTGGGCGACTTTGGAAAACAAAGCACCGCGAGTTCCATCCCACTGCCGATTTTTCATTATAGCCGGCGGAAAGGTAGGGGAAGGCAGTTCAGGGAGATTGTTGCCCCGAAGAAGAGGCGATTTGTTGCCGGGGAGACTAATCTCCCCGAATGTGCCCGTGTGCCCTTACCCTTATTAGCTTGGACTGGGATACCTGGGGCCCACAAAAAAAACCTTAGGCCATAGACCCACTATGCACATATTTTTCTTCTTTTGCTTAGTTAGCATTTTCTTTAACAGCTATCACCTAGCCTTCTTTCCATTACTCTTCTTTGTTCTCATACAGAAAAGATGGATGACAAAATATAGGCTTCAAGGCAAAATGGTCGGGTGAGCAGGATGGCCCACCAGGAGTTTTTCTGGGCCAGTCTAATAATTAATATGTTCAGGTTATTGAAAGCAATGTCATGTGCTTGCTGAAGACACATTACTATGCAAATACTCATAGGGGGATCAGGACCTAAAATCCCAAAACATAATGTACAACGTTTGTAGCTACTTCTTTAGTTGCGCTTTAGTTCTCCTTTAATGGAAATTAATGGGCAAATCCTTGAAGGAAAATGACCTGAGTTTGTGGATGTAGCAGCTGTAGCAGGCAATGACAATCAACATCATATATGGAATAATAAATAGTTCATGCATACTTGCATGGTTGTAGTCAACAAATTTTGTTTTACAGGTTGTATAACTGTAAGAAAAAACAGATGTCTTAATGCGCAACATCTACTTACCCAGGTGTTTCTGTCCAAGCCAGCAATCTATTCCGTGCTTGTGGGAATAGTCTGTGAACAAACTGTCTCAGCTTTAGAGATGGGGCAAATGCAGCTGCAAGAAAATGTACCATTGTGTTTTTCAGATTAGCCCTAGTTTTTATGATTTGTGTTTTAAATGCACATCCGTGTTTAGGCACATTTATGGTTCATTATTCTACAACGTTTGACATTATTTCTAAACAGGATCATAAAAATCCTTTATCTGAAAAATACATGCTGGAAACTGCAATGTTGCAATTTAGCAGTTATGTTAGTGAATCAGCTATGATGTTTATAAAGGAAATTTAAATTAGCTTGATTATTGAATACATCAGAGGTACAGTTATACCGTAGATTCTGTCCTGTTGCTGCTTTGCCTGGTTTTCGTTTCATAGAAACTATGTGTACTGCCAAACAGAGAATTCTGTTGACTACAAGTATGGATAGGGGCCACCAAATAGTCAGTCACATCCCATATTTGGCACTAGAGGATGGCTTTTGGAGGAGAGAGACGGCAGTCAGAAGAAGACAGAGAACAATGGATATTTTTGTGCAAAGCAGACTATGCAAGTCAGCAATACCTTTCTATGCTTAGATAGGGAAAACTCTATAAATAATAATTATTATTATCTTAAATAATCAGGGAAAATCCTTTGTTTATAGTTTGGTTGTGCTTTAAGGACAAGAACTTTGAGATTTAAGATTAGAGATTTAGATTTTTTTCAAGATTAGAAAGACGCTGAGAAACCTATGAGTTACTTCTAATCACAAGGCAGAATGTAACATTATCAGAATCCTATGGGGAAATGTAATAAAAGTTGATTATGAAAAAACACTTCACAATGCGAAAAGTTATGCCTTTGCGTGAACAAATTTTCCTTTGCGCGAATTTAATATCGTTTTTGCTAACCTGGAAACTGTTTAGCGACCCCTTCCGACAGTTGAAGAAAATTTGCGAATTTTATCATTTGTGCCAGTGGGCAGTGAAAGTAATAAAACTTCTTTCTGAAAAATTCATGTTTGCTGCAAAATATTTGCTTCAAGCACTCCTTAGATGTGCTCAATGCACAATTAAAATTATAAAGTTTAAGGAAGAATATTACATTGCAAAATGCAAATTTTTATTCTTATTGGTGCAAATTGTTTTTGCACCAATAAGAATATAACATTCCCCCATTAGTTGTCAGACTGTACAGCTGTTACACTTTGATATTATGCGTCACATATTATGTAAATTGAAAGCTATGTATTACTCTGTTTCACGTTTTTCTGGATTTAAAATGAACATTTCCACAGTGAAGACTTTCAACTGTTTCTTCTGAAAACGGAAATATGAACATTGGCAAATGGCAGTCTTTTTGTCTGGTCTTCATGGTTGTTTTCAGATGTACAGTAAACTGGACTAAGTACAATCTTTGATAGTTTAAAGCAGGGCAAATAACCCCAAAGTTAATGGCGGCAGCAGCTTTTGTCAAGTGTTTGATAATATTGTCTGCTATGCCACATTGTCTTCATCCATCATGTTCATTTATAAGATAAGATCGTTAATTATGGCTACATTAACTAGACTGCTCCTATTTTATTTGTCTCCTCATTGCAAACAATATAATCTTACACATTAATGAAACCATTTGACATTGTCATCTGTGTGCAAACATTAACATATTTACAAACTAAAAGTTATAAATGGCTTTGTTTTCCATCAGGCCCAGTTGAATCAATTATTCATGTATTGGATCAAGGAGGACTTCAATTACCTGAACATAATGAGTCCAATGAAGAGAATGACTACCCAATAATAATAGATGTTATACACATAGTTCCACAAGATATTGATAATGACTCTGATTGTGACAATACCACTGATGTTTCAACGCCCCCTTCATTGCAATTTATCAATGGCAAACAAGAGATCACGACTGCACCAAGAGATTCCAATGCTGAGGAACTTAGACAGGATCAGATTGAAAGTGCCACACCATCTGAAAATGTTTCACTTACTCAATTCAGCGAAGTTACAGAGCAAGTAATATCACAGACAGATGTCCCTATCATTACAACATCAGTGGTTGTAGATATTGGGGAAAGCATTACACATGCAAAGTTACAAGAACCTGAATTCAGTGGGGACACAGAATTTTATGCTGAGACTTCTACATCACAGAAAACTGATTTGCCACCCACACCGAGTATGCTTTCACTTAATAGATCAGAGCATTTATCGACACTGGAATCCTTACAAGATACAGATTCTAAAGTTTTGAGCACTATTGAATCCGTTACTGAAGAGAGTAAAATTGCACTTGAACATGTGACGGATGCACCCTCATCCCAACTGATATCTGAAATAGCCACCCATACAAGTGAACAAACTTTATTACCAAAAACAGAAAAAACACCTAAAGAGGATTTAATCCCAACAGAGGAATATACAAAGGAGACAGAGGAACCATCTATTGTCACAGAAGCTTCCATTGTTTATGCTGAGCCTGAAGGTTCAGGGGATTTAGATTCACAGTCCATTGTTAGGACGGATGCACCCTCATCCCAACTGATACCCGAAACAGGCATCCATACAAGTGAACAAACTTTATTACCAAAAACAGAAAAAACACCTAAAGAGGATTTGTTCCCAACAGAGGAATATACAAAAGAGACAGAGGAATCCTTTCAAGATACAGATTCTAAAGTTTTGAGCACTATTAAATCAGTTACTGAAGAGAGTAGAATTGCACTTGAACATGTGACAGATGCACCCTCATACCAACTGATCCCTGAAATAGCCACCCATACAAGTGAACAAACTTTATTACCAAAAACAGAAAAAACACCTAAAGAGGATTTTATCCCAACAGAGGAATATACAAAGGAGACAGAGGAACCATCTATTGTCACAGAAGCTTCCATTGTTTATGCTGAGCCTGAAGGTTCAGGGGATTTAGATTCACACTCCATTGTTAGTGTAACTGCTTCTGTGCAAAGGCCAGAGGAAATCCAGAGTTCTCCAACAAAAGTTATAATAAAAGCTGATACCCCTATGCCTACATCATTCCCTGATATAGATGTGTCATCTGAAGAAGTCAAGTCTGTTACATCAGTATTTGATCAGGTGACAAAAATCATAACCACGACCAAAGAAGAATACGAGGGAAGTATATTTACTGTAGATCCAACAAAAAGTTTTGGATTGTTTGAAGAAGAAGGGTCAGCTACAGATGGGGTCATTTTAGATCAGCAATCTGCTGTTAGCAACAGTCTGTATGCTACAGAAACTGTACCTACAGTAACTGACTCAGCTCAAGTAAAGCCTACTGATTTCATAAATATTTCTTCTGAAGCCATATCTTCTCATGAGATCATCAAAACTGTAACTACTTCTGACATTTCATCCCACAGTTCAGCAAGTCAAGTAGTCACTGTAGACTCCTTGTTGATGCAGGAAGGCTCAGGAGATATGGACGATGCAAATAAATATGTTTCAAGTACTGTATCACAAGAGAAACATGGCCTTGAAATCCTGTCCACAGATTCAGCTAAAACTGTGGACACATTGTTGAAATATGCCATAACAGAAGAAACTGTTATTCTGAAAGAAGATTATGTACCTACTGAAACTTCAGATAAACAATCAACTACAGCAGCGACAGAAGAAATAGAAAAGTTTACCATAATTGAAACAAAAGAAGTATCTGTTGTGTCTGGTGATCCTGAATCACCATCTGAAAAATTACAGGTTAGCACAGTGCAAAGTCCATTGACAGATGGGGATTCCAAACAAGAAGTAATCATTTATTCAACTCATTTTCCACCAGAATCAAATCATACAGCTGTAGAACATTTAGGTTCCTCTCCATTTCCAGTCTTGGTGTCTACAGCCTCTAGCAGTATAGCCATTTCAGATAAAACATCTGCTATGAAAACCAGCACCATTTTACCATTTACAGGCGAGGGTTCAGCTGATGATGATTTGGAGATTATTCTTACTTCCAAACCATCTTTAGATTCCATAAAACCTGATCCTGAAGCGGTTACAGTATTTACAATCTTTACAGATGATAAAACAATTGAAACTGGCATAACTCACAGTTTGACACCAAGTAACATAAGCTCAGATTTACCATTAGTAGATCAAGGTTCTGGAGATCTTATTAACTCTGAAACAGAAATTGAGATAACAACTTCAAAAGACTTTGCTACTGTCTCTACTATAGAACTTACAGAAAGTGCAGATACTACAGACATTTTAGGAGGAACAGTAGTGAAACAATTAGCTGCAGAACCTGAGACAGTGGAATCTATATTGACCTTCGGCACAGAAACACCTCCATCACTGGAACACATTACAACATTGGAACCCCAAAAAACTATTTTTACTGACTCATTATTTACTGATACAGGTTCAGGTGACATAGATGATATGGTCACATTTTCCCCCACCTTGACTTCATTATCCCAAAGAAAACATGAAACTGAAACCATTAGGGCTGTTACATCAGTTGAACTATCCACAGTGGGCCTGGAAGTGGAAACAGAAGCAGACCTTAAAGAAACACTGAGAGTTGAATCAGAAATAACTCATGATAAAGAGAAGCCTCAGTTGCAAACAACAAGCATAACATCACAGCCCACTAGTGAACAAGCTACACAAGTGCCTCTCAAATACATACTAAGCACTGAATATCCAATATCTGAAGGATCAGGAGATGGGCATCAATTTGCTGAATCAACTACTTCCAAAACTACAGAACATGAAACTACAAGCATTATAACAGCACAGTCTGAGGATGAACATAGTACAAAAATAGTTTTTGAAGGTTCAGGAGATGAAAGCATTGGGACAGGTACTACAATATATGTTACTAAAACTAAATCACAAATTGAAGACATCAGTTCTGTATTTCCAACCGGGGAGTCAACCGTGAGTTTAGAAGCAGACACAGTTAAAATAGATCTTCAAGTAGAAAACCATACCAAAGAAGCAGATACTGCGGAGAGTATAAATACAGACACAGTGTCTGAGACTGGAACACAAGCAACAGACAGCACACCAGTGCATTCAACTAGTGGGCATATTTATTTGCATACAGTGAAAGAAACACCCAAGGCTCACTCACCTGTTATCATTGAAAGCTCAGGAGACACAGATGTTTTTACAACTACGGAAAAATATGCAACCAAAACAGACACTGTACACATCAGTACAGTATTCCCACTGGAAAAAACCTCAACTGGAGAAACAAGTGTTGAATTAGAAATCGATACCAAAGATGCAGAAACAGTTGAATCTGAAGCAGCTTTCAGTACACCATCACAAGAAATATCAAAGGTTGTAACACAAACAACTGTCATAGTACCAGGAGATTCAGGTACCAAAGTAAGTGTAATCACAGACTCACCTACTTATGAAAGCTCCGGTGATGAGGAAATTCTTATTGGCACCACAACACATACAGCTACACCTAAACTCGACAGTGCAATCATCAGCATATCTCCCCCAACTAAAGAACACACTGAAAGTGTGCGAGCAGAAACAGATTTTGAGTTAGCTGATATTAAAGAAAAAGAAACAGGTGAACTAGATACAGTCATTAGTACAGATCAAGAAGTGTTTACTACACAAGCATCGTCCACTCTATACATATATTCACCTACTGAGGATATCTCTATGTTTCCAGCCAAAACACTAGTCAGCACTCTTCCACCAGATGAAAGCTCAGGAGACGGAGTGGACAGTTTCCCAGTTACTAAAACATATGCAATTAAAATACATAGTGAAGACATCAGCACAATAATTCCAACTGAACAACCCAAAATGAGTCTATCAATAGAAACAAGTGAAGCAAGTGTTATCTTAGAAACCACCACCAAAGAAATAAAAGTGGACTCTGAAATAGATATCAGTACAGATGCACACCAACTGTCTGTATCTGGAACACAAGCATCTGCAACCATAAGTGTGCCCCAAGCTACCACTGTTTTTATTGAGGATAGCTCAGGGGACGATGCAGATATTTTTACAGATACATATCCAACTAAAACAAAAGTGGACAGCAATGTTGACAGAACAGGTTTTCCAGTTGAGAAAACAACAGTGGGTTTCACAGTAGAAACAACTAAAATAGGTCTAGGGTTGGAAACAGAGGTAGCCGAATCTAAAACAGGGGTTAGCGGAGAAGCAGAGACAGAATCTGAGACGGTCATCTTACCATCACATTCAACTAGTGAGATCACTCCATCTCTTCCAGTGAAAGAAATAATCAGCACAGATGAAAGTTCAGGAGATGATGGCTTCTTACTGACAATGTCTAAAGCCTATGCAACTGAATCTGAACCAGTCAGCATCACGATTGTCCCTACTGAGGGACTCCAAGTGAGTTTGGAAGTGGAAACAAGTGAATCAGGTCTTAAGTCAAAAAGTTCTACCGAAGATGATGAAGCAGCTGAATCTGAAAAAGGTATTAAAACAGATATGCTAGAAACATCAACAATTGTAACACAAGCAATTGGAATATCATCACATGTAGCTGGAGAGCCAATTACATCAAGCCCAGTTAGAAAGCATTCCAGCACTGATTCAGTAGTTCTTGATCAAGGCTCAGGAGACCAGTCTCAGGATGATTTACTAGGGGTTGCTACTACTGAGACTTCAGAAGTAAAAACTGAGGGGGCTACTGAAGCCATTGGTACACATTCTGCAGCTACAGACATGCAGGAATTATCAAAGACAGCAACACAAACACCCAGTGCCACACTAACACCAGAAATGAGCCAATATGTTACAGATACCCCACATAAAGAGATAATCAGCACTGAATCAGAATTTTTGGAAGCAGGCTCAGGAACTGATGAAGACATGTTCCAAGATGTTGTATCTACACCTGTGATAAAAACAGAATCTAAGTCACCAGAAAGTAGATATGTAAGCATTGTTCAGCCAACTACAGAATACACTGAACACACAGCTCTACCAAGCACAATTAAAGATGATAATATAAACGAACCAAGGGAATATATTTTCAGTACAAAATCCCCAGATAGTGATGTTGGTTCAGGTGCTGAAGTAGGAGCAAGTGAGGTAAAAACCTCTATTGAAGAAACAAGGACATTAAAACCACAATTCATTTTAACTACCAATGCACCTGAAAAGGCTACAGATGGTATAACAGCATATCTCAGCAGTAGCTTTATGGGTGAAGTTTCTGAAATCCCTCTAATTGAGCAAGGTTCTGGGGATAAAAGCCAACAGGCCACAGTAATAGATGAAGAGACCAAAACTGAAAGTAAGCTTGAAGATCAGACTGAAACTATGATGGTCCCAGTCACAGAATACCCAGAAATACTGGAGTTTAAAAATGTCACAACAGACAGGGACTCAGAAATCCCTACCAAGGAATCTGAAACACCAGAGCCCAAGATACGTGTCAGCACAAGTCCCAAGGAAATATTGCCTGAAGTAAAATCAACACAAGATGTGCCAATATCACACACTCAGTCTATGACAGAATTGACAATAGGCTTGGAAGATGAAGTTACCAGCAAGCCATCAGTATTAATTTTTGAAGAAAGCCCAGTCAGCACAATATGGGAGGAAACAGAAAAAAATGAAACTATTAGTGAAGTCATTAGCGCATCGCCTTCAGCAACTGAATTTATTCTTGACGACAAAACAAGCAAACAGATTTCTGAAGAGCTTGAATTATCAGCTGTAGAGAAAGATATAAAACTGGAATTTAAATCAACACCTGCAACAATTCTGGAGACCACAGAGTCTCTGTCCACTAAAAAAACATTCTTGTATGAGGAAGGATCAGGAGACTTAATTTCTACGACTATCAAAGAGGACAAGCCAATATATACAGTCGTTACTCTACCATTTGTAGAAGACGATGAGGCACCTGTCAGTACAAGTGTTACTAAAGATTTAACTGATCTAGAGACAGATATACCCCAGGAAACAAGTTCAGCTATCACTGAACATTATTTACGATCCACACAACAACCTGAAATTAGTACAGAAACACCCCATGTCAGTTCTAAAGACATTTTAGAAATATTAAAAATCACTGAGACATCAACAGAGCCAATTAAAGAAGAGTCCACATATACCACAACAACGCCCACCGAACAACCAGAGATAATAGATACTGCTTTTGAATTATTTTCAGGACAAGGTTCAGGAGACATTACATATGAACCTGATACACCTTCTGCCTCAATAAAAATAGATTATGATTCTTTTAGCACAACTCAAGAAAAACATATTGAACCTTTACTTCGCACAGACAAGCCACAAGTGCATGAAACAAAGAGCTCTAAACCAGACGCGGACATGTATTCAAAAGTAACCTCCCACATGTATGTAGATTCCAGCTTATTGGAGACAACAGACACTGATTTTTTGTTTATTGAAACACAAACACTGTCATTAACAAGTGATAGTGTTCTTGCAAAGGAGGAATCAGAATCGGACCAAGAACTTATTGGAGTCAGGCCATCTACAGTTGTTGCAACCATTAGACCTGACATTGAAGACATAGTTAGATCTTCACCTATTATTCCAGAGAGTCCCCATGAGGGTGGTCCTGAAGTAACTTCTGAGCAGGAAGTAACTCCTAAAGAATATGTTTTACCAATCAGCGCTAGTGCATTTCCACCAGAAGTTCATGTTCCTACAGAAAAAGAGTTGGAAGCTAGGGTAACCAGCAGACCAAGCATGCTCGTTGACAAGGAATATCAGGAAACTGGATCTTCAGACATAGTTATCCTTTCATCCGTAACAGAAAGTACAACAGATGGTGATAAGGTTAGTGACATAGACCAAACAGCTGAAACCCCGGAAGAAATACTGCTGACAACAACATCGTTAACCTATACAAAGACAACCGTAGAGTCTGAGGTTAAAGGAGACAAGTTTAGCCCAAGATTGGAAGATTTGAGCAAAGTATATAGGACTTCAGACTCTGTACCTTTCGAGACGGTTACCTCTCAGGCTTTACTGTTGAGGGAACAAAGTGAAATTGATTTGATCACTACAAAAGAGACATTTGAATCGGAATATGTATCAAAGGAAGAAGGGGATGGTGAAATAAGAACTAGCCTTGTGGAGGAGCATATCACATCCGATGACAGTAAATCTGAACATGTCACTGAAGAAACAAAATTAATAGATGAGCCTATTGCAAGCACACCTACTTACATTCACAAAGATGAGGTTTATGTAAGTAAGGTAACAGAGGAGACCACTGTGGTGACTGAGGAACTAAGTCCAAAATATCCTGTGACTGTTATTCTTGTCAATGGGGCCTCTGACTACACAGGAAAAATTATTCCCAGTACTTTGCCATCTGCTGGTTCAGGTACTGATCATGTTGTTTCAGAGCAAGAAGTCAGTGCTGATATTGCTGCTACCTATAAGCCAGAGGATGTACATCTATTAGATACAACTGATTCACCTTTAGATCACTCTGAAAAAACTGATATTTTGGATGAATCTGTATCATTAACCAGTGATCATAAGGAAGATATCACTTCTTCACAGCAGTATGTCAAAGAAGACATAGACCACATACCTAAACACACCTTGCCTACAAATGCACCAAGTATAGATTCAGATAATGTCCTCAATCAACTGTATGGCCAGCTAACAGATACCGATTCTCCTCCAAGTCTCAAATCTGAGGAATCATTCACACCATTTCCACAATATTCAGGTGAAAAGGTGGAAACTCAGTCAGCCTTAGTTGTACAGAAAGAATTTTCAACGGTTTCATACAATATAGCTGAGCCAGTTGATGAAAATGAAATTGACCCTGCACTTCTAGAAGAAGAAGATAAAGCCATGGCTGCTGTAACATCGGAACCAGAAATAGAAGTAACTGATGGAATTGAAATCCACATTTCCACTAGTAATAATGTTGAAGGAGCTGAACTTCAATTTGCAAGTAAGATCTAAATTTACTTATTTTTTATTCTTTTTTTATACTATGTAAATATTTGTGCCATTATTCATCTTCATACATATCTCTGTATTTACTTTGCTTTAAATATATGCCAGATCTAATATTTTTTTGGAAGTCATAATATTAGCTTTTGTATTATATTGCATGTAACTAACATTTTAGCCAATATGTGTTCCACCATTCCCCACTGTGCTTTTGCTTTTTTGTGTTTAATATCATGTTTAATTAATATAGGCTTTTTGCAATAACTTAAATATAGCCGATTAAATAAAACAATAAATGTTGTCTTCTTCTGTCTAGATTATAAAAGTACCAATAGAATAACCCTAATTCATTGATGATATACACAAACAATGGGGGTTTCAGTAAAAAACCCGTTAGCACTATCTGTTTATGTTCCTATACATCTTTCTACTTATCATATATCTCTGTGAAAATAAGACTTTGATGAATAGTGGTTCAAATCTAGTTTCAAAACAGACTTTAATTGAAGTGTTTTTATATGGCAAAATGTTAATTCTGTTACCCATTGATAGAGGTATAACTAATTTTAAAATTGCAAGCTTTGAAGATTACTGAACTAGTTCTTAGATTCTTCCATTAGTCATGGTGTGTTAAGCCGTGATGTACATATTCTCTAATTGATTGCTTCTATATAGAATAAATATTGTTGGTTGTTTCATAGCTTTGTATATTTAGATATATATATATATATATATATATATATATATATTATATGGAAAAACTTAATTATTGCTTATCATATTATTATAATGTCTTATTTCAGGTCAAGACCCATGCAAGGTAAATCCATGCCAAGGTGGAGGGACCTGTTACGCTCGCAGTGGTACATCCTTTGTCTGTACATGTATGCCTGGTTTCAGTGGAGATCAGTGTGAAATTGGTAAATAAAGAACTATCCATATTAATTAAAAAAGCATGTGCCCCATGATATTAGTAGGGTTGCCACCTGTCCGGTTTTCAAAATAAAGAAAACAGGGACGGATTCCCCATGATTGACATGACGATCGATCAGTTGGCGATTCGCTGAGTCATACCCCCCGACATCACGGCCCACCCCTCTATGTTGCTCACCAAACCCTTGGCTGTTGCTCTCAGTGGCCTCAAATCAGGAGCCAATTTTTGAATTCCAGGCAAGTTTTGGTTGCATTAAAAAACAGGTTTACTGCCAAATAGAGTCTCCTGTAGACTGCCAGTCCAAATAGGGGCTACCAAATAGCCAATCAAACACTTCTTTGCCACTCTAGGAACTTTGTTCATGCTTGTGTTGCTCCCCAACTCTTTTTACAATTGAATGGAGCTCACTGGTAGAAACAGTGGGGGACTCCTGAACTATAGCAACATCAGTTAGCATTTACAGGTCACCAAGTATCAAATTATTCATTGCAGTTGGTTATTCTATATTTACCTGTACCTCAAAAATGACTTTCTGCTATAATCAAGTAGCCCTGTATCATAGCTTTAAGAAATATTATTTACCAAAATTGTATATTTTCCTATACTAACTATCACTGTCTACTTAATCAGATATAGATGAATGTCAGTCAAATCCTTGCCGGAATGGAGCAGCATGTGTTGATGGCATAGACTCCTTTAAGTGTATCTGTCTTCCTAGCTACACAGGATCACTTTGTGAACAAGGTATGGCTTTAATGAATTAATCACTCCTTAAATAATGAATATTCAGTTGTATTAATCATTTAAGGTCCAGTTCCTTACTTATTATGCTGTTTCTGTTAAAACTGAGAGCTGAATTCAGAAATTTCTAAAAGTGGTGTAACTTGCTGGCACTGTGCCCTCTCCAGAAAAATCTTCACAGGGTCCTGGCGCACAGAGATGCCTACACTGAACTAACCACCCACTCCCTACACCTCTCTGCCTATTCCGTCCCCCCAGTGACGTCCCCCCGTCCACCCGTTTCTGCACTTGGGGATTGGGTATTTCTTTGCCCTTAAACAGCTCTGGAGAATGTTGGACCCCAGGGTCTGCCCCTCCCTCAGCAACCCACTTCCTTTATAGCTATGCCACTGAATTCCAATGCATGTCTTAATGCCTGATTTACTTCAGCCTTGCATACTTCAATGTTGGACACATGCAGTAAAATCTAAGTAAACATTCACCCAAATAAATAGCAACACTTTGCATAATGAAAATATAAATAAGAAACATTCCAATATACTTTACAAAAATTTAAATTCCATAATTGCAATTAAAAGCAGAATCTGTTGGTCCCTATGCACTGCTGGTTCTGACAAAAGTCAGCTCTCTTCCAGCCAAGATTCATTTTCCCAGAATACCTTGCATATTTCTTTATAGTACTGTTAAAGGGGTGCGTCACCTTTAAGTTAAAGGACCAGTAGAATGAAAAAAAAAGGCCAAAGACAAATTAAACTTTCCAATTGCTAAGTCTTTATTAAGAAATAACTTACCGAAACTCCGCTTGTGCTCCCCTTCAGAAAAGGCGACAAGGCGACGATCCATCATGCAGTAGACTCAAGGCAGGCAGACGGCACTTCTGGAAACGGTTTATTGGGGTAGCTGCTGTGAATCATGTGGATCCATCATGCAGCGCTCGATTTCTCCTCCCTGCCTTCCTTATAGGAGATAGCCAGGGAGGAGAAATTGAGCACTGCACGAAGGATCGTCACCCTGTTGCCTTTTCTGAAGAGGAGCACAAGCCAAGTTTCTTAATAAAGACTTAGCAATTGAAAAGTTTAATTTGTCTTTGTGTTTTTTTTCTCTTCTATACTAACGAATTTTTTTTTTTAAAAAAAAATTGTTACTGGTCCTTTAACTTTTAGTATGTTATAGAATTGCCAGTTCTAAGTAACTTTTCAATTGGCCTTCATTTTTTCATTTTTATAGTTTTTGAATTATTTTCCTTCTTCTGACCCCTTCCAACTTTCAAATAGAGGACCACTGACCCAATCTAAAAACTAATGCTCTGTAAGTCTACAAAGTTATAATTATTGGTACTTTTGATTACTCATCTTTCTATTCAGGGCCCCTCCTTTTCATATTATCTTATTGATATCAATGCATGGTTGCTTTGGTAATTTGGACCCTAGCAACCAGATTGCTCAAATCATAGACTGGAGAGCTATGGAATAAAATGGCAAATAACCCAAAAAACTCAAATAATAAAAAATGAAAACCAAATGCAAATTGTCTCAGAATTCCACTCTCTGCATTATTCTAAAAGTTATTCTCCATATCTTACTGCACTTGGTCAATATTTCAGTGATTTTTCTTTAATTGCAGTCTGTATGATTTGGACTTAAATGATTCTGGAATGGAATCTAATGACATATCAGTTAGTAAATTTCTAGCAACTTGATTTTTTTCAGTGAATACGTATTTTGACATGCGTCTGGGATTGTGTTCTTGGCCCAGCATTATGTAGTTCCAATATTTGCAAAGTGTTTAATGCCTACAGTTTGCTGATAACACTCATCCTTGTTACGTGTCTCAGTTGGAAAGCACTAACATCTTTATTCGCTTTTTAAGGTTTCCAGCTTTTTGGATCACTGTGCTTAATTTAAGAAGCAGAGTGCTGTAACCTACTAAAAGCATTTTTGTCAGTTTAAATGTGTGCCATAATATTGCATTCATATGTTAAACTCATAAAATAACACAGTGACACTAATATGCTGTGCTGGATGGATTCCTATATGGTTTGTATTTAGTATTCCACAGCTTTGTGAAGTTTATTCTTGGACTGTCCATGCCTGGACTACCTATGCCAATACTTCTACGGCATTAGGAGGTGGGGCTTGTGTGGAATTGGCTTCTGTTTTGCCCTCACTTTCTAAGCACTAAACTAATATTAAATGCAGCTGACCATACACCTGACATTTCCATTACTAACAATGGTACCTTCCATTCCACCTGTAAAACACTAATGATCACTGCTACAGTATCTAGATATAGCTGAACGTTCTTGCAAGGGAGTAAGACTGGGGCGTAACTACAGAGGAAGTAGACCCTGCAGCTACCAGGGGTCCAGGAGGTATAGAGGGCCCCATGAGGCCCAAATAATAAACAATTTCAACATATATTGGTAAAACAGCACAATCTCTGGATGTTGGGAGCCCTAAAAGTTATTTGCTGTGGGGCCCAGTAACATCTAGTTACTCTACTGGAGTTAGACCTCTCTTTTCTGTAAATGTATTCTGTGTTAAAGGCATAAAGCGATATTCTGGAAGACATCTGCCTGCTAGACCATAGTCTACCCAAGTCTAACTGTGCTGAGTATCTATTAAGTGAGGGATCAACTCCTCGTTGGGTTATGATGCTGCCTCTCATAGAGAATAGTTATTTTTCTATTGAATGGGAAATTACAGCAAGAACAGAATTTTCAGCTTGGACAGAAAACCTTTTTTATAGGCACCAGGCACCCAACTGCTTAGGGGCAAACATACATATAGTCTTAACAATAAATGAGCAGCAATAAATTGCCCAGAAGTGGCTCACAGAGACATATACTGTATTTCAGGCCTTGCAAGGCCCTTTATCAAGTCTTGATATAAATGTATGACACTGAGAGCGAATAAATCATTTTTGGGCATCTTTCAACATAAATCCAGTGTGCTACTCTTTTCTTGAATAGGAAATTAAACCCAAAAATGATTTTACTTATCTCAGCAAAGCAAGAAGTAAATGCATGTACAGTAGCACTGACATTCGGAGTATGATAGTATTAGTAACCAGATAGATAGAGCTGGGTATAACCAACATTCCCTATTCCTGTGCGACATAACTATATGAATAAAGTGTCACACTGTTAACTATCTTCACTACCCATCTAACATGATTTGACCTCCTGATTCTATACTTACTGGAAATATTTAGCCATCCCAATGACACACATGCACTTTGCTTAGGTGCAGTACTAGATCAAGTACAAGATACTTTTTTTTAACTTATTATTACAGAAAAAAAAAGGAAATCATTTTTAAACATTTGGATTATTTGGATTAAAAGGAGTCTATGGGTGATGACCTTTCTCGTTTCCGGTTAATGGATCCCATACCTGCATGATTGTGACATTAAGGGGGTTATCAAAGTCCAATTTTATCTCAACATTTTCTGCTATAAACTCCGATCAAATCCGCTTGGGTTTTTTTTACGCTTGTTTATTATTATATTTCCCGAAAATTAGTTTTGCGCAAAAAAATCAGATTTTCACGATTTTTCTGGATTTTTCACCCAAATACTCAGATTTCTTATGCTTTTTTGCCTGAAAACTCTGAAAACTTCGGGGTATTGCACGAAACCCAGCACACATCAAAAAATCTTTGGGACTTCTCCCATTGACTTATATGCAACCTTGTCTTGTGTAAATTCCGAAAAAGTCTCGATTTTATAAAATAAATAACAACACATTTTTAGGGATTTTTGCATTCAGAGTTTAGTAAATAACATCCTAAATATGGTAGTTGTTCAATAGCCAATAATTAATTGAGCCCTTACCCCTTAATATAATCCTGATTGGCCTTCAGTCTTGAACCCTTATGGCTACATTGGGCCCCTCCAGTTTGGAAACCACTTCTTTAGCAGCTAAAATGTTTCCTACTTTATCATTTACTAGCACAGTTTATTTTTCCTTTAAATGTAGAGCTCGGCAGTGGTTTGGGAACTGAGAAAAGCAACCGCTGCCAAATTTCCATTCTGCCAGACAAAATAAAACTGTAAGAGATGTGGACACATTTGTCTGGCATGAGACTCGTTTGTCAGTGCTATGTTCATGGGACATTAGGAACAGCCAAGCAGACTAATGATGCACCAGGTTGTTGGATACGTGTTATACCTTTAGCGATATTTATTTCCCCTACTAAATAACTCTCATACCTCTTCAAGAACGTGGCTTATATGAATATTACGCAGGATGGGGTTTTTTTTTGTGCATATTTGTAGGAATTGAACAACAGAAATGTTTCCATTGTGACAGTATTTTTTTGGGGGGGGGGGTGGCAATATACTGGGAAATGTTGGAACATTATGCAATATATTTAACGATGGCATACAAATTTGGAGGATAGCATTTAATATTATTAGAATGTTTCCCTTAGCTCTAACAGCTCTTATCTGATATCCAGGTATTGTAACAGCTTGATGAATGACCTTTATGAATTGTTTAGCAGGCCATTATAAAATACAAACAGCAAAGCTAATGCTATTCACTGAGATGGTTCCATCCTCTCAGATATAATATTATTCTCTTGTTGTGTTGTACAAGGTAGGCAGTGAGTGTCAGAGCAGTCAGAGCTGTCATGTTTCTCTATCTCTGGCACGTTGGGTGAGATGTGTGATGGAAACCAGATAGTCGAGTAGCAATCTGGAATCTGCTTCCAGAATTAGAATGTTCTTTTTAAAGAACTTATCTACATTGTACCATACCTTTAGTGAACACATCATGATCAGCAGAATGCTACCTGCCCCTGCACAATGTCACTGTTAAATACATGATTCTACAAATGAAACCCACATGTACCATATTATTGTAAACCCACATGTACCAAATGATATATACATTTTTTCCTCTCTGTGTCCTCTCATACTGTGCTAATGAGGGTGAAATCCAGGTACTTTGTTTAGCCACATATAATTTAGCTGATACTGTTTTGGGGTCCTGTGACTCCCCCTATTAAAAATAGACACACAGGGTAGTAATGTATTTTTTTATTCTGTCTGTTTCAGATACTGAAGTCTGTGACTATGGCTGGCACAAATTCCAAGGTCACTGCTACAAATATTTTGCCCATCGGCGCACCTGGGACGCAGCTGAGAGAGAGTGCCGGGTACAAGGCGGTCACCTGACAAGTATAACGTCCAATGAAGAGCAGACGTTTGTCAACCGTAAGTGTTTTCTGTGCTTTTATTCCCCATCCTTTGCAGCATGTTTGGATCATGGTTATATATGCCATGTTTTCACTAGTTTGTGCTTATATTTTACTATAAGAACTTTAAAAATCCATGATTTATTTCATCCTCTAAAAGGTTTAGGGCATGATTACCAGTGGATTGGCCTCAACGATAAGATGTTTGAGAATGATTTCCGTTGGACTGATGGAAGCACAATGGTAAGTCTGATTTGCTCATTAATATTATCCGCTACCAGTTCTACACTGGTATTATAAAGCCACATACCTTTAATAACAAACCATTAATTATTACCCAATCGTTTGGTCAACAACTCTGTAGTTTGTAATTTTTACTGCCATTAGGTTGCTAGGGTCTAATTTTCCCTAGCAGCCAGGCAGTGTATAGGAGAGGGCCTGAATAGAAAGATCATTTATAAAAGGTAACAAAAAATAAATAAAACTGTAGTGTCAGCGAGCTGCCGGGTCTATTTAAATGCTGGTTAATAAGATTTCCCCAGTTTTTCCTATGGAACTGCATTACAATGCATGCTTAAGGGTGTGGGGAACAAGTCACAGGAAGCAGAGACAGATGCAAAAAGGGAGCTATAGTTGCCCTTTAAGAGATAGAACCAATGGCCATTGCAATTAAACAACTCTTTGCAAATGTTATTCAATGACGATTATCACAAGTTGCTTAGAATTATCTTTGGTTTGTGTCTTCATTGGTTGGGAAACAAGGATGTGTCTGTCTCTATTAGTATTTGTATACACAATGCATTCATTAGATAGGTACCTAATTTTTCTGGATAAGTGGATTTTTTTGTCTAATAAGTCTGTAATTTGTGCAAAACAGATTATCCCAGCTGGAAAACCTCAAGAGTGTGCTGGCAAATAACTCTCAGTGAGATCAGCCTCTCCAGGGCCAAATGCCACTTTTCCATAAACAAACTACATGGCATATCCTGATTATTTCATTATCCTGAACTCCTACAGGGCTTGGGGTATGAGCAGACGAGTGCCAGGGTACAAGGATCTGGCAGTAGCAGCGCATTGTGCCACTTTATCTGATTGCTCTGCACAGATCAGCATTTTGTGCAAGTATTAGATCCAGGCACTCTGCCATTTTGTCAAAGTCACTTAGAAACCAAACTCTAGATATTTGGAAGAGACAGAAAGCAGAGGTTTGGAAAGGCCTCAGCTTAATGATTTGCCTAGCTACAGCTAAAGTTATTTCACATAACTAAAAAACAGAAGTTTTCGCTCCAACATAAGAGCCATTTACTGTCAATCCCGTCCATTAAGGACTGCAGATGATAACCTTTGTTTTGTAGTTTTTTGGCTAATATGGAAGATTTTGCTCTGGACTTACTGCATATGAAAACTGTTGGCAGTTTTTCAGTGTGAAAAAATATTAAAAGAACTAGGAAAATCCAGTCTATTTTCCTTTGCTCAAATTCAACCCTTGAAAATATTGAGCAACCCTACTCTATTATATTGTTGATCATAGACCAGTACAGTAGATTGGCCAGACCCATCATGTTGTATTCAGAGAGGCCGCACTGTTCCTGAAATAGATATATCAGAAAGGGATCATTAAATTGGACCATATTTGTGCTTGGGTAGGAGTGCCAAGTTCTCTGGTGCTGTGCATAGACTCCATGAAGGGGACTTTGCCAATGTGTAACATGATTAGATCAATAAAGGAGATAAATAATAAATAAGCCAAGTATCCGAGGCTTTCACAATGTTTGTTTTATTTCAGGAATTTCTGTTTTGGAAAAGCCACATATATGTTGTATCCAATTAGGCAGAATTAGCCTGACCTACTTGATGATGGCTGTGCACACACGTGATGTTACACTATGATCTTGCAATCTGGGGTCGGCATTTAGGGCAGTGACACACGTTAAAATTCGGGGAGACAAATCTCCTCTTCTTCAGGTGACTAATCTCCCTGGACTGCCTTCCCGCGGCTAGAATGTAAATAGCTGGCAGAATGGCATTCAGTACACTTCATTTTCTGAAGTCACCCGAAGTTGCCTCAGGGCAGAGACACGTGGAGATTTGGGGAGATTAGTCACCCAGCGACAACTCTTCTTCAGGCAACTAATCTCCCCGAACTGCCTTCCCACCAGCTAGAATCTAAAACACCGGTGGGATGGCGCTTGGAGCTCTTTGTTTTCCGAAGTTGCCTCAGGGCAGAGACACACATGGAGTTTTGGGGAGATTGCCGGGCAACAAATCGCCTCATCTTCGGGCGACTAATCTGTCTCATGTTTTCCTTTGATGCATAATTCAGAGTATAAGAGCAGTGACACACGCTAAGATTCGGGGTGATTAGTCGCCCAGCAACAAATCACGCAGAAACTGCGGGCGACTTCTGAAAACGTAGCGCTCCATGTGCCATCCCATCGCAGATTTAGATTCTAGCTGGCGGGAAGGCAGTTCGGGGAGATTAGTCACCCGAAAAAGAGGTGATTTGTCGCACAGCAACTAAATCTCCCCAAACCTCCACTTGTGTTTCTGCCTTTATGAGGAAACTTCGGAGGACTTCGGAAAACGAAGCAACCCGAGTGTCATCTCGCCGGCGATTTACATTCTAGCCGGCAGGGAAGGCAGTTTGGGAAGTTTAGTCGCCCGAAGAAGGGGAGATTTGTCGCTGGGCAACTAATCCCCTGAATCTTAGCATGTGTCACTGCTCTACCACTCTGAATTGTGAATCAAAGAAAATAATGAGAGATGTGAGAAAGAAAAAAGGGAAACTATCCTTTTAGCCTTAATTTGCAAATATTTACTTTTCTCCGAACATATTTGGACCAGCTCTGTCTATGGTTTTCCCAACTGTCTTTGGCTGCTGGTGGCTATTTTTGGTGTCCCTGTTGTATAGGGCTGAGCAGGTGGGACAACATATTCATTAGCGCATACCTAAAAGCACCGTGTAATGAGGCAGAAGGAAACTTTGAGTGTAATATTGTTTCATGCATCTTTGCTTTCCTTTTAGCAATACTTGTCACATGGACCACTTTTTGTACCAAAAAAATTCTGGGTCCTGTATCTGGTCAGTCAAACTGGTGGGACTGCACATTGATTGTAGCATTTTGCAATGGGCTGGAATACTTGTAACTGATTGGGCCAAATATTGCAATCAGGCCGCCTACATGCACAGACAAATTGCATTACTATCCTACAGTATATACAGGTATGGGATCAGTTATCCAGAAAGCTCCATTATGGAAAGGCCATCTCCCATAGACACCATTTTGTTCAAATAATCCAATTTTTTTTAAATGATTTTCTTTTTCTCTGTAATAATAAAACAGTGCATTGTACTTGCTCCAGACTAAGATATAATTGATCCTTATTGGAAGCAAAAACAGCCTATTGGGGTTATTTAATGTTTACAAGATTTTCTAGTAGACTAAAGCTCCCCATAGGCGCGACGATTCTTCTTGCCGAACGACCAATTTTTGAAAAATCTCAACATCTAGGGGCAGCTTTCAGGTATGAAAATCCAAATTATGGAAAAATCCATTATCTGGAAAACCCCAGGTCCCGGGCATTCTGGATAACAGATCCCCCATACCTGTATCACCAAAAAGACAACATGTGTGTTTAGTGCTCATTGAAAATCCTTGTAATAATATTAAAGAAACAACTGGTTCTTATGGGTTTGCTGTGACATGCTGCTAGCTGTCCTACTTCTCCCTATATTGTGACCAAAAGAGGAATTGGCAGGCACTCACAGATCCCACAAACAGGCTTGTAAAAGAACTGAGAACTTTATTTAGGCCACAAAGTAGATAAGTACAAACCCTTACGCGTTTCGTGGAACTTAATCATCGGCTGCTCCCTATATTGTGACCATAATATGGCCCAATAGTTAGTGTTGCTGCCTGACAATGCGAGGGTCTTGGCACTAGTTGGACAGAGTTTGCATGTTCTCTTTGTGTTCACCTAGCTTCTACCTGGATTTCATCTGCATGTTTCCTCCCACATCTCAGTAACATACTGGTCCTGTTCAAACTGCCCCTAGTGTGAGTGTTAGGTTACTGTCACAGGGAAATTAGAATGTAAGCTCTGCACAACCAAGGACAGATGGGAAAGGTTACATTTTCTGTAAAGGGCAGTGGAATAGGTTGTAGCTATAATTAAAGGATGATATTCATGACTACAGTTATTAAAAAGAGAGTGAATCCTAGCAAGGGAGACTAAAAAGAATATTCATATTCAAGACTTCTTGGGACATTGCATGGAACAGGAGCCTTCAGTAATGCATCTCATACAGAGGGTTCTTCCATGTAACACAAAGCTCTTTCTTTGTAGTGTGACATCAGAGTACATTATGTCAAGAGCAGTGGTGGGTAACGTCAGTACTCCGGACCCCCTACTGTTCATGGTTTCCACATCTCACATTCTGAGCACAGGTGGTTGTGTTGTTAGTACAGTACATCTGTCAGAGAGTCGGGAACACTGGTTACTGCACCTGTGCTCAGCTGGGGAGATCTCTCAGGCACTTACACTGCTGGGGGTCCCCACAACCAACTGCGTGAGCCACAAAACTAAAAGGTATTCTTGCCTTTCATTGTCTGACTCAAGTAAAACTGCCTGCCTGGACAGCGCAGCAAAATTTAACATCTTTTTATTGTTATTTCTTACCCCCCCCTTTTTTTTGGTGAGGTTAAAACCGATCACTATACTTTTGCATGAAATAATCCTAATATGAATCCTAATAATCTTAAATAATCAAAAAAGACTTGGATTTATTTTGCTGGGCCAAAGCTGAAAGTTCTAGAATTAAATGAAATGACATGAAAACCAGAGGTGATGCATAAAAAAAAAGATGCATCTGCATTTATACCATTATTTCACTCTTATTGCTGCCTCACTAGAAAGTCATACACAAGAATAAAATCTATTTGTTTTAGTACATTAAAATATTAATACGGGTATGGGATCCATTGTCCGGAAACCCATTATCCAGAAAGCTTCAAATTACGAGATGGTCATCTCCCATAGACTCCCGTTTTTCTCTGTACAGTGTACTAATAAAATGATACCTTGTACATGTAAGTTATAATTATAATTGAAATGATCAAAAATGATCAAAAATACTTGGATTTATTTTGTTGGGCCAAAGCTGAACACTCTAGAATTAGATGAAATGACATGAAAACCAGAGGTGGTGCATAAAAAAAGATGTTTGGCCTAAGCCAGGGAGTGATGATAATACTAAGCGCCATGGAGACCAGCTCTCAATGTTTATAATCTGCAAAATTTATATTTAGCTGCTTTAATCATTAATAACAGTCAAATTATCCGTACGTGTTTGTAACTCACACCACTATGTGTTCACTGTTTATTCCATGTCACCACCATGTGGTTAAAAGAGGAATTGTAACCTTGGTAAATGATCATTTCTGAATATATATATATGTTTATATAGGTAGTGATGAGCCTCAAAATTGTTGTGTCTTTTAGTAAAACTGATGGCAGTATATCATGGGAAGGTTGCTAAAAAAAATAAAATGATAATAAAGCCTGAATATTTAATATTGATATTTAATAGGTACAATTTTACAAACTGTCACTCTATACCTGTAAAATCCATGAATCGCACCATACTTAATACCTGATGATAACAATGACATATAATTCATGTAATTATTAATCAATAATAATGAAGAAAAACAACAGCTTGATATGATATTGGCTCATGTGATAAAGGTAAAGTGATTGTCAGTGATCATACCTCCTGTCTACCTATAGAAGCACGTTCTCCACTGGGTAACACTGGACTGAACGAGCTTTGATGCTAAGTTTGCTTGGTTCCTATGATTTCTTATTCTGGGTTCATCTTAATTTACTTTTTCCCTGTGACTCCAATCTGTGCTCTGGCTGGGAAAATTTCAGGTACTGTACGTCTAGAAGCAAATGGGTTGAATTATTATGCTGGAGACTTTCACCCCTATGGATAATATGTGCACAATCCCTTTCTGTTGTTCCAGCTGCTACAGCAGGGCTTCATAACCTTTCTCTGAATTTGTTTTTACTTCATTGTGCACCTAATGGCAACATGGAGACCGCTCTAAAAAGTATGGGGGCCGTTTTCTTTTAAAGGAGAACTAAAGCCTAACTAAAGAAGTAGGAATGCTGTTCACAGCCCTTTAGCAGTAAAGATCTGTGTCTCCAAAGATGCCCCAGTAGCTCCCCATCTTCTTTTCTGCTGATTCACTGCACATGCTCTGTGCTGCTGTCACTTACTGAGTTTACTCACAATATACAGTACACATAGAATAGAATAGAAATGTCACAATATAAGGCTGATTAGTAATTAATACAAATAATTACTACATGGCAGCACAGAAACCAGTGCAATTAGCAATCAAATTTAATAATCAGCCCTGTAGCATCAGCTTATGTTACAGACCAACCTCATTTTCTGCTGGATAATTAGTGACGACCCCTAAGCTTAGCTTCTCAACAGCTGCTCAGAGCCCACTGAGCATGTGAGTGTCACAGACACTTTCCAAGATGGTGACCCCCTGTGACAAGTTTGAAGTCCTGGATCATTGCTGCTATTGACAAGCTGAAATGTTAGGCTGGTGCAATAAATTCAGTATATAAAATATTACATTTTAGCCATGTTTATTTTTAGGGTTCAGCTTCTCATACCAGTTGGCTATTCAAAAATTTGAATTTAAGGCCTATTGAAGTCAAAACAGCCATGTTAGTATCTCCTAGCAGTGACTGCCACAGAACAAAAGCTAAGATGTCGCTTAGGCATTATCTAAATTGATGATTGGCTGATAGAAACAGTATCCTTATTTCATTATTTATCCTAATCTACCACTAAATGCTCTATGTAAATCTGATATGTATTTTGGAATCAGGCTATGCCATGTTGCTGCACTCAGAATTCTAAATGTGCTGATTAGTGATGGGAGAATTTATTCGCCAGGCGCGAATTCGCTGCGAATTTGTGCGATTCGCCAAACGCCCGTTAAAATTTGCGGCAAAAATTCGCCGGCGTCAAAAAAAAAATTATATCGCCGCGTCGGAAAAAAACGGACGTTGGCGTCAAAAACGGCCGTTTCGTGAATTTTCCGCTGTTTCGCGAATTTCGGTGCAAATTCGCCCATCACTAGCGCTGAACCAACATACTTCTGATTTGTCTAAATATGTTATTATTATATCTATTATAAGTAATTCTAAAACAACTGGACTTGCTGAGTAATCATTGAAGACGTTGCACTTCTCATCCGAGCAGCTTCTTCAGTTCAACTGACTGTGTGGGAAGTTCTCTGCATATAAACTCTTTCACTAATCCAATCACAATGGAAGCGTTTATATGCCGAGAACTTCCCACACAGTCAGTTGAACTGAAGAAGCTGCTCGGATGAGCAAGTCCAGTTGTTTTAGAATTACTTATATTAGATAGAACATGATCTGGATGAATGAAAATCTTCATTGTCATGTTATTATTATCCAAAATGCTCGTGGGGACCTGGGTTTTCCGTATAAGGGATTTTTCTGTAATTTGGATCTCTGTACTTTGTCTACTAAAAAATTATTTAAACATTAAATTAAGTGTTGCCTCCAATAAGGATTAATTATATCGTACTTGGGATCAAGTACAAGGTAATGTTTGATTATTACAGAGAAAAAGGAGCCTATGGGAGATGGCCACCCTGTAATGTACTAAAATAATGATTTTATTTTTGAGTATGGCTTCCTTATAGCGTTCAATAATAGTGAAATAAAGGTACAAAGCTGAACAAGTCATTGTTGCTTTCTTTTGAAGCTCTTTAATCCACCTTTTGAATGTCACCTTTGGTTGATGTCTTAAGACAAGCAGAACATTAATGCAGTGTTTAAATGAGCCCAACGCCCTCTAATCTCTCCTGCTGAACTGGAATTCCCTTATAAGGTATTTGCAATATAACCATGTCCGAGGTACTATTTATAAAGCCCTTTAAAAAGAGCTCAGCGCCCGTGAGATCTGAGTATACAAAGGGATATCCTCATAAACTGACTTTCTTGTCTACATCTTGGCTTCATTAATTGCCATTAAAGCAAACTCACCCCAGATGACATTAGAGGTTTAACATTTCATTCGTTATGCTGTACAGGGGTTGTAACCAGCTTTATATTTTTTTAGTACCCAACTTTAGATTTTACAGGTTTAAAATCCAGAGGGGTTCAATTCTGGCCATCCAATCAGTAATTAACCTTCAGTGTGCAAGGCCAGCTTAAAGGAAAACTTAACCCCCAAAATTAATACTTAAGCAACAGATAGTTTATATTATATTAAGTGAGATATAAAAGATTCTTATCCAACTGGAATATATATTTAAGTAAATATTGCCGTTTTACATCTCTTGCCTTGAGCCACCATTTTGTGATGGTCTGTGTGCTGCCTCAGAGATCACCTGACCAGAAATACTGCAGCTCTGACTGTAACAGGAAGAAGTGTGGAAGTAAAAGACAGAACTTTGTCCGTTAATTGGCTCATGTGACCTAACATGTATGGTTTGTGTGCACCGTGATTCGTAGGATCCCAGGGGGCGGCCCTTAGTTCTTAAAATGGCAATTTTCGGTTTGTAATTACCTAATGGCACATACTACCAAAAAAGTATATTATTATGAAAATGGTTTATTTGCATGCTGGCAATTTGACATTGATATGATGATCTCAGTGACACAGTACAAGGAGAGGATTCAGGAGAGGACCTGGACCTGGGTGTTAAAGCCCTACAGAAACAGCAGGGACCTTAGGACACTGGTACAAGGGGCAATTTCATGCATCCCTACATACAGTAAATGAGTAGTGATAGGAAACAGAATTCTCAAAGTTGACTCTCATTGACTTACGCATGCCAAGTGAATGTCCCCATAGTCATAGGCAATTACCACACAAGTGAATGGAGGCAAGAATTGTATCCCATGCGTAGAGGAGCTATTAATCCCTATATGGACAAAACACCCCACGAGTTATTACCCTTGGGCAACAGTGGGATAAGAAAATATTCACGGAATGCATAATTCAAAATAGAAAGTATCTTTTTGTCATTATTTATTTTATTTCTGCATTTCCAGCTTAAGACATACAAGCTCATATTTGTCTACTCTACATGGAACACATACCTTTTGTTAACTGGCTTTTATGTTTCTGTGGTTTACTAATGCACACGTTATGTGCCAAAGCAAACTTTATTGGGCATAAGTGTTGGTGTTAAAGGGATCAAGGTACTAGGTCCCTTGATTTCAACTTGTTTATTAATGACCTGGAGGTGGACATTGAAAATACTGTTTCTATTTTTGCAGATGATACTAAATTGTGCAGAACTATAGGTTCCATGCAGGATGCTGCCACTTTGCAGAGTGATTTGTCTAAACTGGAAAACTGGGCAGCAAACTGGAAAATGAGGTTCAATGTTGATAAATGCAGGTTATGCACTTTGGCAAAAATAATATAAATGCAAGTTATGCACTAAATGGCATTGTGTTGGGAGTTTCCTTAAATGAGAAGGATCTAGGGGTCTTTGTAGATAACAAGTTGTCTAATTCTGGGCAGTGTCATTCTGTGGCTATTAAAGCAAGTAAAGTTCTGTCTTGCATAAAAAAGGGCATTAACTCAAGGGATGAAAACATAATTATGCCTCTTTATAGGTCCCTGGTGAGGCCTCATCTGGAGTATGCAGTTCAGTTTTGGACTCCAGTCCTTAAGAGGGATATAAATGAGCTGGAGAGAGTGCAGAGACGTGCAACTAAATTGGTTAGAGGGACGGAAGACTTAAATTATGAGGGTAGACTGTCAAGGTTGGGGTTGTTTTCTCTGGAAAAAAGGCGCTTGCGAGGGGACATGATTACACTTTACAAGTACATTAGAGGACATTATAGACAAATGTCAGGGGACCTTTTTACCCATAAAGTGGATCACCGTACCAGAGGCCTCCCCTTTAGACTAGAAGAAAAGAACTTTCATTTGAAGCAACGTAGGGGGTTCTTCACAGTCAGTCATTTGTTAGGGGTACACAGAGTGGAACTGATGATTTTAAAGTTTGTGCGGCCAAAAGAACACCCATTTTATCTTTAGCTTATTTAAATGGAAAATTATCTCTGCAAATGATAAGCTGTCAGAGCTATTTTTGAACTGCAATATCTTTTGAATGAACCAACTTCTAGAAACGACAGTCCCTTTGCCTGGAAAGTCAGTAAATCTATTGGTTATAGTGTTCTGTGGTTATGCAGCCTGTGTATCCCAGCCATCAGACAGTATAAACTAAGCAAGCTACGACTTGAGCCCGTTGGCCTTGGGCTGTTTAGATTGTATCCGATGCACAAATAAAGAGGAAATGTGATCCTTAATGCAACTGAACTGAGAATTTGCCTGGTTGACTTAGCTCTGTATGCACAATTAATTCCTTGGCTTTACAAGGGAAAACATTAGTGGGAATGTGCACTCAATGGCTCAACAGTGAACAAAAGGAGAAAAGCTTTAGACGCTAATGAAGGATTTAGACAATTTGCATTGCTTATCTGTGTCTATTTTGATCAGTTTTTTTTAAAAAGACACAAACAATTAAGAGTATTAGTATTTTCCCCGACTTGGAACCCAACTGTCAACCAGCATGACAGCCATCTCCCCCAATCTCCTAACATATACCACAGCGGAATGCTCAGTGTCTGTATCCATTCTGACTTATCAGAACAATTTTATGACGTGCAAATTATTCAATAAACAACAAACATATCTGAAGTTGCGCATGAGTCACAAAACCGACAGCTGCAAAGCTGTTTATGATTCATTTGCGTAAAGTGAAATCCGACCCATATATTTATTATTTTTATCTTCAAAATCAGAACTAATTATCCTAGCGGGAAAGCGGCCAACGTGTTGACAGAAGATTAAAAAAGGAGCATAAAGTGAATCTGTTCTGTTAAAGCTGTTTGGCATTAACCTTGGGAGAAACCAAAGGGGTAAAGCCGAGAGGTGTTCAGTGATGTAATGGGATGTGAAGCCATAAAGTGTCAGGCGTCAAGATGTGGAACAAACTAGTTGAATAAAAATCCAACATTCATGAATCCTTAAAATATCAACAAAAAATAGAGTTTGGAGGAAATAAAAAAGCTTATTTAATTATTTGGTACCGGAATGAGACCCGTTATCTTGAAAGCTGTTATCCAGAAAGCTCCGAATTAAGGAATGGCCATCCTCTATAGACTCAATTTTATCCAAATAATCCAAATTTTTAAAAATGATTTCCTTTTTCTCTGTAGTGATAAAACAGTACAGTGTACTTGAACCAAACTAAGATATAATTGGTCCTTATTGAAAACCAGCCCATTGAGTTTATTTAATGTTTAACTAATTTTCTAGTAGACTTTAATTATCCCATGATCCCAATTATCGAAAGATCCATTATCCGGAAAACCCCAGGTCCAGAGCATTCGAGAAAACAGGTCCTATACCTGTAGTACATTTTGCAAAATTAGTTGCTGGATCAATGAATTTCAGTTATGACTCCATTGAAGTCAAATATTTGGACAAGGTGCCCCCCTTAAGGGTAACATCACACTGTGAGATTTGGGGAGATTTAGTCGCCCCGTAACTAATTGCCTCTTCTTTGGGGTGACTAATCTCCCTGAACTGCTTCCGCCTGCTGGAATGAAAACACGTCTGCAGCATAAACTTGCGGCGCTTCGTTTTCCTAAGTCGCCCGAAGTTTCCTCCTGAGGCAACTTCAGAAAACAAATTGATGCGAGTGCCATGCCGCAGACATTTTTTCATTCTAGCTGGCGGAATAAAGGGGAAACCAGTTCGGGGAGATTAGTCACCCCAAAGGAGAGGTGATTAGTCGCCAGGAGACTAAATCTCCCAGAATCTCACAGTGTGACCTTACCCTAAGTCATAACAATATTACAGATATAGGAAATGGGAACTTTGAACCCATATAATAAAAGCATCACACTCTGACAATAATGAACTGGAAGTGTCTGTCCCATACAAGATTTATTTAGACATTTTGGTGGGGCTTAGTCTATTATGTAGTTTTATTTCTTTTTCACAAAAGAATAGAAAAACATCTATCAAGTTCAAACTTTTTATCTGAGTAAAACCAGCTTAACTGCTAGTTGATGCAGAAAATCTAAAGTTGTCTCCAAATTGCCTCCCAGGGAGGAAAGAAAAAATACTTTCTGGCTCAAAAAGGGCAGTTGGACCAGTCCCTGTATCAAATTATTACTAAGTTCATATCCCGTGTTGGCCACCAGCGCCTTGTTTGAGCTGAGCCGTGTCAGTTGTATTTGTGATTAGAACACATACTTTAAGAGTTCTGGAATTTTAATTCATAATGATTTTTAATAACAAACTCTCACATCATTAGCATTACATCTGTGCGTGACTTGGGTAGACAATTTTGTAAAAACCTGCTAAGGGGACTGATTCATCTAAATGTCGTGTCCCTTCTTTTCTTACAGCAATATGAAAACTGGAGGCCAAACCAACCAGACAGTTTCTTCTCTGCTGGCGAAGATTGTGTCGTTATTATTTGGCATGAAAATGGCCAGTGGAATGATGTACCATGCAACTACCATCTTACTTACACCTGCAAAAAGGGAACAGGTACAGTATTCCCATTCATTTGTCTATAGCAAAGCCACGAATAAATGACTATACTCTTATTTCCAATCATTATACATCTGTTTTCAACAGCCTCTTTACCATTAGTAAAACTGTTCTTCTTAGAGGAGACCAACTAAATCAGGGGTTCCCAACTTTTTTTTACCCACAGGCCACGTTTAAATTTGTGCGATTCACCGGCAGCGAATAAATTTGTGAAAGGGGCGCAAAAATTTGCTGGTGAAAAAATTGTCGGAACAAATTTGCCATTTCGCAAATTTCACTAATTTTTTGGCGAAGCGAAACGGCGCAAATTCGCCCATCACTGCTTTTATGTTTTGAGGCACATTTATCTAAAACTCAAACGAATATTACCAACCCAAAAACTCGAATCAAACTTGAATCGAATAAAACTTCAATGTCAGGTAGGCTACTAACAGCTTAAAAATGGTCACTGGACCTCTTCACAATTCGAATTTGAGATTTTTGACCAAATTTTTTTTTCCCGAAAATTAGAATTTTCAATTCGACCCTTAAGAAATCTGCCCCTTACTGTAGATACAGCATTGTATTAACAGTCCAGGAGATTCCAGATTTCAGTCAATGCCTCTCCAAACTGGAGTCTAACTATTGCTTAGTGCCCCTCTAGGGCCTTTCTCTTCACTTTGGTAGTCTCTTTAGTACTGCAGTTATTGCAGTGCCTCAGTTTAAATGCACTCTATATTTAAATATATGTGTTTGTTATATTTTAATAATAATAATAATAATAATAATAATGATAAACTTTAAAAATAATATATTATGTTTGGAATTTTTTAGTTGCTTGTGGACAGCCTCCTTTTGTAGAAAATGCCAAGACCTTTGGAAAGGCTAAACCTCGCTACGAGATAAACTCTATGGTCAGATACCACTGCAAAGAAGGTTTTGTACAGCGCCATTTGCCAACCATAAGATGCAGAGGTGACGGACGATGGGATCTGCCTAAAGTGTCATGTCTGAATCGTAAGTACTATTAACCAATGATAGTGCTCGAATACATGAATATTTGGGAAGTGCTGTCTTTTTATATTCTGTATAGTCAACTTAAGTATGAGGCATTGATGGATAAGATTTATAATATTTAAAATATTTATACCGAATGATTATTTTAATGCAAGGGGATTGTGTTGCCACCTTTATTTAGACTTGACCTAAGTCTTCTCAGTCCACTTTTTATTTTAACACTAGCACTAAAATATTCCCATTATGCATTCTTATGTAAGTGAGAGCACAAAACTATCTTTTATTCTGCTTCTCCTGGTGGCTTAGGAAGGAAGCTAGAGGATCAGCATGAGTTGACATGCCACAGGTTGACAATCAATGCCTAAATAATGTCACATGGCTGTTTGTTCTTTATAACAAAATAAGGGGACAATCCACTTGTAAATCTAGCCCTCAAAAACATCACAATTTCACCACTTACTGGAATGTTACAGGCAAAGACATTCTCCTTGCATGGACATGGCTACCCAACTAAGGATATGCTCTTCACTGAAAACACACCATACTATTCTAATGAGCGCCCTGTCTCCTTCTTGTTTCCTGTCCTGGGTGATATGCTGCTGACCTGGGCGGTGCGTATGTGCAGTAGAGCAAATATTTGCGTTTTGCTCTTACCCTTCTGCACATGTACAGAGCCCAGGGTAGCTGTAGGTCAGGGGTCCCTAACCTTTTTTACCCGTGAGCAACATTCAGATGTAAACGGAGTTGGGGCGCAACACAAGCATGAAAAAGTCCTTGGGGTGCCAAATAAGGGCTGTTATTGGCTATGTGGTAGCTCCTATGTGGACTGGCAAGAGACTACAAGAGACTCTACTTTGCACTATACTTAGTTTTTATGCAATTAAAACATGCTTCTAAGCCTGGAATTCAAAAATGAGCAACTGCTTTGAGGACACTGAGAGCAACATCCAAGGGGTTGGAGAGCAACATTTTGCTGACAAGCAACTGGTTGGGGATCTCTGATGTAGGGGATCCCTGGGACAAATGAGAAGATAGTTGTGTACGCTTACTAGAAAAATACAAGGATCTATGGTAATCGATTATAATCACTGGGGGTTACCTAACAAATTGCCACCACTCCAGTTATACAGACTTTCTTCCCCTTTAACTAAGCCTCTGCTATTAGGTAACAATCTAGCAACTGGAACAGAGAACAATTCTGAACCTCACAGAGACCAATACATAGTAAGTCAAGTTGAAAAAAGACACATGTCCATCAAGTTCAACCTTTTAAGTCTATATATATATATATATATATATATATATATATATATATAACCTACCTAAACTACACAAACATATCTCATATTATTTATTTAGTCTGGTATTACATATTCAAAGTATTTATTGACCGATATATATTTTCTTTAACATTTCAGCTTCCAATTTCCAAAGGACTTATTCTAAGAAATATTATTATAAGTTTACTCCACCTGAGATGAGGACTTCCATGAATTCTCCAAAACACCACCACAGCTGGAGCAGGACTTGGCAAGACTCCCCACGCTGAAGAACCCTATCCTACCATCAGCAGACAACCTTGACTGCCAAAGTCCTCATTTATAGTGCCTTTCACAAGCGTTCTGAGGAGTGATATTTTAGACTTGGTCTATGGCGTTGAATAAAAAATTTGATCTAAAATCTTAGAAGTTATAGGGACTAAGCAAAAAAATTTAAACCATTACCTGTCCAGCCTACTAGAACCTTTAGTTAATGTATTTCATCACAAATGGAACAGATTTATTGCATTGATACAAGCTTACTTTAATATTTAAGCAGCTTGACTGTAGGGAGATGCATTTGTAAATAAGATGATCTAAATATGTTTTCTAATCATGTATATAAAATGAACTAGTGAGACTGAAGTCGGGCTTATTTAATAAGTGCTATATGAGTCAGATAATACACCACTTGTGTCCCAGAGGTCTTATTGAAATGCAGATGCCTCTGGTGCACACATGCTGGTGTGAGCTGAGCTTAGTACATCAAGGCTGGAGATTGAATGTGTGGCAGAAGACTTTGTGCCAGACTAAGAACAACGATGAAAAGATCATCATAATTGTGTGCCATGCAATATGTAAATGTCATATGTTGGGTAATACAGTGGAGGAGATCTACTTTGTCACCTGCAATAATGGAAATATTGTTTTGTTTATCCATGACCACTTCCGTATCAAGTCTATACGGATTAACAGGGTCATATATGATTAGCCAGGTAGGGTGCAAATGATGTTTAGCACTTTGCACTCTTCTCTGCTCAATTTCTGCAGGTCTGTGTGCTAAAAAATTGGAGCGTTTAGAGACCTGCCACCAATCCCATGGATATAGCATATAGCGGGCTGGGGGCATGTAGGCATCAGCCCTTCTGACCCTACCAGTCCCCTTGCATGTCATTCAGTAGCGCAAGTTAGGAAGTGGCTGCAGGTGTTGTCTGCAATAGGGCCTCCATAGAGCAGGTGGTAAGGACAGGGCTGCCCTGCATCTGCAACCACTGAGTTTTTCTCCTTGCACCAGATGTTCAGTTTGCTGCAAGAAGCAGAACACTGCCCCTGCTGCAAGTCACGCGTGATGAGCACCAAGGGGTGTTGTTTTGTGCCTCTTAGCGCTCCAAGGACTTACAGCAGGGTCAGTTGTAAATGACCCCTGAATTGTCTTTCATTGTAAATTGCTAATTCACCAGGGAGCTATTTATAATTGATTACTGAAGCAAAATCAGACCTAGCCCAGATGTACCATATTTGCATCAAATTGTATGTTGCATCACTTTTTTGATGCCAGTGTTTAGACTGCTGCATGAATAGATGCAATACCAATATCCCAAGCTGGGTCAGTTTTGATTTTGCTTTGTATCTTTCGCACATATAAAAAAAGGCTCTAGTGCAGTCCAGCATTGCTTTCTTTCAACAACTAACCATTGCAAGGGTGCATTTTACAATGTTTGATTAAAAAAAAAAAAATAGAACAAAAAAAAAGTGAACATTTTTGTACATATAGTCATTTTTTAAGTCTTTTTTTTAATGAGATAATGAATGTGTATTGATGAATGCAGCAGCTGTGAAGCAAACACGAACAAATGTAGAAAGCCATTCTGATTTCACTTATGGGAGGCTCAATGCCATGGGCTCTTTATTTTTTTCATTTCTCCATTTGTGAACAACCAGCCTGTAAGATATATTGAGTTCACAAACGTTGGAATGAAATTACTGGAAGATTATTCATATGACTTTCACACCGTTACCTTCTAGAAAGCCCTGCAGACTCCAAATCCATTGGGACAACCCCAGGGTCACTTGGAAGATAAGTGACATCCTACAGATATAATTATTTTTTTCTTATAAACGTGCAATGAAATTATTCATGAAACGAATTGCCATGAATCAGTAGTTTTGGGTTTATAAAGTATCCCTGGAATGTTAGTGTAGGACGTTTTTTAACCAAAGCAGGTTTTAGAATATTCCCAGGGAGATTCATATAATGGATAGATGCTGTGCAACTGGTTCATGTTGGTCATTATTAAATAAAGAATTTCCATTTCCGAGGGGACTAGAAATAATCCGATCACTCACTGGCTGTTGTGGCCATGCAATCTGGTCAAGTGTTTTGAGCAGCTGAACTTTTGGTTCAATTATTCCAGCCAAACCAAGCCACCCTAAGACTCAAAACATTGGCTGGTTGGTCAAGCTAGAATTGCGTGGGGGCTGCACTTCTTCACAAGGATCTGATTGCTGGTCAGATAACTGTGATCATCTCCACCTTTGTGACCAGCTCAAGTAGTTCCCAGTATGTAACACATGCCACCCATACCCAAAGTATTATTTTCTTATATCATTTCATTGCCAGAGGACTGAAATACAGAGGAAGTCCCTCAGGCAATGAAATGAATCCAATGAATAAAGTATATTTATTGCGGTCGACCTACTGACATAACAACCATTGAGACTGGTGGTAGCGAGTCTCTCCATAAAGTGAAACAGATATGGATTTTTAACCGAGTCCTAATTACTAAGAGTGCGATTGATTCATTCCTTTTGACTGCTGCACCTTCCCTAATCATATTTTGTACTTGACAACAATGCACCATAGTGTTGACCTGTATGTTTTTTTTTTTTCTATTACAATGCACATAATACCTTTTTTCCCCCCTGTATTTATATTATAACTTGTATAGTATATAATGTGAACCTTTGGGTATTTGTGAATGAAAGTAAATCTTTGTAACTTTTATATCTGCTTCTGTTTCACCAAAGAAACTTTTTTTTTGGTTTGCTAGTCTTCGGTTCCTAGTGTTTTTATTTATTCTTTTTTTGGAATTCTTTTTTAATAGAAGAATGTGTAATTATAGATCAAATTAATAAACACTCAAATGTTTATGTGACTAATCCAGGTTTACTGAGGTCGTCCCATTATCTGAAATCATTCATTCTCAACTCTTTTTTCCTCCAGGGAAGGTTTTCTTTTAAATCTTTTTGGACCAGAGACCTCCCTAACGGTGTGCTGCACAATGTCTGAAAAACACACTGGCCATGATTTATAAAGTGCTCAAGGGTTGAAATATATAGTACACTAGGTGGCAAATGTATTAAAATATGAATTAAAATCATAGATCACCCCAATATGAGAAAATCACTGCAAAAAAATCATCATTTCTAATATTTTGACATTAGATTTACCAATCGAAAAAATGTTGAAAATGCAAATAAAATTTTTTGGCAGCTCAAACCTAATGAGTAAATTGGAGGTGAATTTTTAACATTCAAGCTATTTTATAATTACATTTTTTTTTACATTTTTAAAAATAAATGCAATAATGTGGTGATCAAGTTTTTTTCCCCAGCGAATTAACTTTTTTTTTTGTAAATATTTATATATTTTAATGTAAAATATTTTTTTGTAGTTGGGTTCAAAACCCAGTAAATCCAGGACCATATTTAAAAATGGTGTTCCCCAAGGCCCCTCTTGCTGATCACACTCCACCCGCCCCATAGACCCAGTAATCTTCTTTGTTGGGGACTGGGAGGAGGGAAATTTACATGTCTGTTAAAAAATTCTGCCCAGTCCACAGTGCAGCTGTTGCCACCGGATGGAATGCCACCCTTAGACTTCTGCCACCCTAGGCTCAAGCCTTTACAGCCTGTCCATAGACCCTTGCCTGAGTAAATTAGTTTTCAAGTTAGTTCAAAGTTTAGATCTTAGTCTAATGGATTTTACATGGCATGTGAGCTCACATACTTGGTCAAAGTTACACCTCATTCATATTAAATACACATATTAATATAAGCTGAGTTTCCCAAATGGCTGGACCTTTACTAGATTTGACAATCCAGGTGGAGCAAGCTCATCTGCTCATTAGCCCTTCGTTGACAATTGGATCACATTCATAGCCTGAGCAGACCTTTCTATAGAGGTGCACATCCACGACCAATGGGATTTTGCAACCAGCCCAATCGATATCTAGTTGTGCAACCATTTTATCTCATAAACAGGCTAATAAGCTGCCGCCATGGTCGAGCTGGTCATATTGGCTGATGTATGGCCAGCTTTACTTATTGAGGCAATAGTTCCCTATACCACAGATTACTTGTACTGCTTAATTATTTATAACAATTGTTTTCTAGAAAGCAGAAAATGTATACATGTCTTCAATGGTGTCCGCTGCTGGGGGTTTAAAATATTATGAAGCATTGAATGTAAATATTCTAAATATAGGTATCAACTTAATTACTTTCTGCAGTCATTGGAGGGAGCTCTTATTTTTTTTGGAGCCTTTTCTGTGCCATATTTAAGCCCTTCCTGTAGCCACACTGAGAACAGGTTGGTTTTCTGCCAGAGACAGAAAAGCCATTGGGGTTTTTGCAAACAGCTGTATTAAATCAAGACAACTGTTCTGTCATCCAATAAAGTAGAACATAACAACAGTATTTATTATACAGCCTACAATAAATCCATAAATGCATTTTTACATTCTGACCCTTTATTTGGGACTACAAATACAAAATGGGCAAATGGCGATGAACAGTAGAGACATAAGGGCTGAAAAATCCCCATAATTCCTGAAGGCATCACACTAGTTTTGTTTTGAATGGTGGGAACCTGTTTCATCAGTGGATGAGAGCCTAGAACTCTACATACAAACCTTAAAGAAAAATATTTTAGTACCCAATAACAGAAGGGAAAAATGGTGTCCCTGGAGAGCCAAGGCCTTATATTGGCCCACTCAGTCATCTCTGACAAACATGGGGCACAAGTACACACAACCATACTTGCCAGTCCCAACCAATCACCAATTCATTTTGAACAGTCTACTACAAGTTAACAATTGTGTACATGGGGTAAAAAAGTTGCTAACTCTGGGTATAGGGACCAAAATAAGACAGATATCTATTGAGCAGGCTAGAAAATCCCATTTAATAAGAACTGCAATGGTGCACCTATATGGTCCCCTCCTGACAAGAACCCATTATGATCCAATTGTTTGCTCAGGTCCAAATCCCAGTGTGGGCAAAATAGAAGATCTTTTAGTGCAGGGCCACCCAACCTTTTTTACTGGTTAGCAACATTCAAAAAAAGTTGGAGAACAGTTTGAAAGCATGAAAAAAGTTCCTGGGGTGGAAAATAAGGGCTGTGATGGGCTATTGGTACCCTCTATTTGGACTGGCAGACTACAGTTTGGCAGTGTACATGGTTTTTATGCAACTAAAGCTTGCCTTTAAGCTAAGGATTCAAAAATAACTCCCTTTGACTCCTCTGGAAGCAACATCCAAGGGGTAGGAGAGCAACATGTTGGTCTGAGCCGCTGGTTGGGGATCATTGTTTTAGTGTATGGTCAGCTTTAAAAAAAAATGAAGGCAAAGATCTTACCATGCCCAACAGTGTAACCAGCCACAAGACCCACCTTGAATTTATAAAATCTGCTCCAAATTTTCTGGACAGAACTTTCCCATTATTTGTGGTTTCTTACTTTTCCATTGTGTCCTTTTTAAGACAACTTTTTGTGACTATTTGATACACCGACGAAAAGGTTGCAATTTTCCAAAACAGAGAGACATGGAAAAGATTTTTACTAGAATTGTAAAATTGTTTCAAAAATATCAAATCTTAAGAAGGCGTAGGAATTTGGAAGTTAGGTAAGTTGAAAATCATCTCTGGTTTACACAGAGTATAAAAAGGACTGAAATCTAGAACCTAGAAAAAGCAATCCAAATGCATTTGCTAGAATGATTCTAAATGAGTAAAAGTGTCACCGGAGCTCCTAAATTATTTTTACCACCTTCAAACAGAGGGATGCGCTGACACTGAGCAACTGCAGGAACCTAATTGTGTATAACAAGCGGAGCAGCATTCATGTTCAAAGTTTTGCAGGAGAGCGGAAGGTGTCTGTAGTCAGAACAGCTGTCACAGTGTGTGACAATCAATTAAAAATTTCCAGGAACTGATAAATTTGCCTTTTGTTCATATTTTCATGAAATGTTCTCTTCCAAGCCATATACAGGAATAAAGGAATAAGATGGCTGACAAAAATAGATTACCAAACCGTTCATTTTTAAGGTTGCTGTAGAATCACAGATGATATGACAGGCTAGCTTATGTGTACACATGGTTATGATGGTGCCTTCATGTGCAGGATAAATATTGAATAGAGAGGTGAAACTATCCGTATTGAGTTAGTGGCACAGAAGTTTTAGTTTGCCCTTTGGGCCCAAAGAGGGAATGGTTATTGAAAATTAAGATGACAATAATGGAAAGTCTCGTATGGACTTGTGATAGGCGCATTTGGGACATTTTGCTTCGCGAATTTCCCGCGAAATCCGCGAAACGGCGAAAAATTTGCGAGACGGTGCCGGAGTCCGTTTTTGACGCTGGCGTCCGTTTTTATCGAAATTGCCGCGAATTCGCGCCTGGCGAATAAATTCGCCCATCACTAAAAAAACCAATACAAACCAGCAGAGAGTGGTAACAGTATATAATACACAAAAGCCATGAATATCTTGTAAATTATATCCTTATAAACGGTAAGTTCTGATGTCATCAGTTATAAACGGTGAGTTCTGGTGTCATTTCTGTCACATGACTCACTAAAATGTGTGTATTATAATAAATAAAGTACCCCCAGTTGTAAAATATGAGGATATTAGAAGTTACCTTGGAGTTCCATGACCTTCGGCCTCGTGTTTTTATATGGTCATGAAACTCCTCGGTAACTTATAATATCCTTATATTTTACAAGAGGGGGTACTTTATTCACTATATATAACCCAGTTTATTATGCTCTGGGAACACAGAAGATTAAAGACAATATCAAATTAAAGCAGTGCTATCCAGATTAATCACACCAGAGAGGGTGTGCAATATTATGAGGCCATAGTCTGTGGAGGCCCTTAGTCCAGCGCAGGGAAATATTATACACTTCCAGTGCTTCCAATAGGTTTGCCTGTGTACTGGTGTTGGGTAGAAGGATGCTGATTGGCCATTATGTCCCATACTTTCTGGATAATACAGAGGGATATTTTAATGTAGGTGTGTGTTTGCGTTTTGTGGTTTAAAGTGGAAATGTTTGATTTGGATGAATATATTTCCCATTGTGAGATAACAGAAACATTTTCCACATTTATTTTTGAAAATTTCTATTTTTTTTTTTTTTTTGTAGATTTCAGCAAAAACATTAAGGTGAATAGTTAGGGAGTGACGGCAGGGCTGTTAAGGAGCCCAAGGCCAGGTGCATTGGCACAACCAGCCAGCCACTGCTTCTGTAAATATTCACGTGCAGTCACATGACTGGGGTGTGATTTGCTGCTGCTGGGAACTGCTAAAAAATTTTTTTTTGCAGGGGGCCGGTGCTCACTTGGTATGCCACTGGACAGGTGGTAAGGACAGTGATGCCTTGTGTCTTCTGGTGCAGTGCAGATATGTCATGTTTCTTGACTTCACGTGATAGCATTAAGCAATATTGTGCCCCATAGTGTTCTTCCACTTGCATTATATATAAAGTATATACCCATATAAACTTAAAAAAATCAGAACAAATACAATGCCAAGACAAAGGTGAATTTTAATCTGAAGAGACCTCAACAGTGAGGCAGAAGGAAAAATCAATAATGTAAATAAAATCAAAATAAAGGATGAGCCCATCTGGTTGCATTGCTATTGTTTAGTCTCCCAGAAGTTGTTGTCAGTGCAAGGGAGAAGAAACTGGGGATAATATTTACTGGAGTTATATATATATATATATACTGTATATATATAATCAGTAGAGGAGAATAGAGTCCCCCTGATCTATAGAAAAGCAAAGTGCTAAACTGAAATGGAACCATTTATTGAACAACACTAGTTCTGTGGTTAGCAAGTAAACTATCTCTATAATACATACAGTATAAATACAATTAGCTCTCAATCTTATTGATCATTAAAATATTTGAAAAATAATATGTTTTTGTGTCACCGTGAGCCAACACATTCCTTTCCCACAATGCCTTTGATACAAGTTATAGAATGATGGAGACAGATCTTTTGAGAGGGAGAACGTTTCACTGGGAACCTTTAGTAGGGCTGCTGAGTAAGGCTGCTAATTATAAAAACTATGGCAGGTTTCTACTGAATTATTTGCTCAACTTTCCAGTGCAGTTCACTTTAAGTTACCTTGGAGATTTTATTTAGAATTCTCATTTATCAGACAGATAAATAATATTGCTATGAACAGTGGTAACATTAGAAGTGTTTTGTCTTTTCCTTCTGAAAATGTTGTTCAACTGTCAGACCAGTCAACAGAACTAACCAGCAGGTGGTGCTGTGGTTTCAGTTTCATTTTATTAGAAGTAGAAAAATGACCAATATCCTACTGCTGTAAACAACAGAGGAGCTTAGAAAGAGCACTTTGCATAATTGTATGCTGCAGAGCTTCCCGTGATCCATATCTTCAGTGAGAGCATAGTAGAGATCTCTTATGGAATTCTGGCTTTGAACATTACTTTGGGTTAGGCTGGCAAGATCCTATTTATTTGATGACATGTAAATAAATGCGGTGGCTATTTTAGCTAGTGATGGGCAAATTTATTCGCCAGGTGCGAATTTGTGGCGAAAAAATGGGCTGTCAAAAAGGAGACGCCGGTTGCCGTTTTGCGAATTTCACAGGAAATTCCCAAATTTTTCTGCGAAACTGCGCAAATTCACCAATCACTAATTTTAGCCTATTTCTGGCGCTTCATTAAGGTATTAACAATGGAGTTCAGTGGGATGGCTGAGGGTGAAGGGTCAATTGAGGAGTCCGCTTGTCACGGGCCGGCTATCTCTTTAGGTTAGATGGTGGGAAGGTCAACAGCTGTAAATTGTCCTTTGTGTGTGTGCTGGCAGTGCTATAGACTCTTCTGTGCACAATAGTAACAGCCTTGTAAAACTTGAGCCAACCCTGCCTGTAAGAAATAATGGCCATACAGCACTAATTGTAGTGTCTGTGTACACAGGAGGCCTGGTCACCTGTTGCCCACTTCACTCCATGATAAATGCTGAACTCATAGTTGTTACAATATGATCAATATAGGAATGGGGATAGATTTTGCATTCCCTCTCTTAGCCAGTGAGAATGGTAGTTCAGCACAGCTCCACCTACTGGATCCAAAATAACTAACATGTATACCACTCCATCAACTGGAGCTGGGGTTAGGGAATATTGTGTCCAAGACTCGGGGACATCCCTTACCCTCTGGCAGTTGGCGGAGACATTTTTCAGGGACATTTTTATCTGGGGATCTAGATACTGGCCTGAGACCTGAGAACCGTAGGTTGACTTTTTAATGCCTAGCTTTTTCTTTGAGATTTCATATTGTAGAGTAAGGCAGCTTATCCTTTGAATCAAAATGTATACAATAATGAAGTGAATTTATATATTTGGCATCTGAGGATGAAACAGCTTTTTGCCCATGTTAAAATATTATTTTGAATGTATTTATATTGCATGCAAGAACAACCTCAAAGAAGCCTTTATGAGGAATTCTATGAGAAGCCATAAAACCAGAAATCCCCACTTTTATGACTTCAGCTTGTGAAGCCATTCTTTTTGGAAACCACTTCTGAGATCTAATGGCGACAATTTACTCTCTGTGACATCCAGCCAATGCAATTATGCTGACATAAAAATCTACCTTGTAAATGAATGATGGTGCTGGGACGTTAGCTTTCACATTAGGCTTTTCCTTAACTTGCTGCAGTTCTGCTGAAACACCACTAGATGTCAAAGTAAGGACGTCTAGTCGGCAAAACCCAACTCTGATGTTTAATGGCTTCATCTGTATCAGACAAAGAGCCCTGATTCCTCATTTGGCTGCTGTGAATAGGTTTCAACATTATATATTATGGTTTGCTTTTTAAATATTAGGACATTTTTTGTAGTTCATAAATCCAGCCATTAGCAAAACAGGGCAAAGATTATTGCAGTATTTTTCTGCATATTAATGCATGTGTTAATGGTGTGCTGGGTGGAAATGAATGCCCATGAAATACGGTGCTAAAAGCATTGGCCGTATAAAGTTTTTGCCCAGATTTATACTTTTGGAAATGGAACAAAAGCTTATACTTTTGCAGGTCTCTACAGTTTTCCAGTCTCCAACCCCAGAAAAGTGTTCGTCAGATAGAACAAAGAATATTCTCTGTACAATATTTCAAGACACTAGAGGCACAGTTCTCTTGTGAGAAAGTCTATATATACATTATTATCTGAATGCATAAAAACCTTTATTTACTTATTTTGAGAAAAGAAACAGAACCACCATTGGAAGCTGGATGGTCCACAATTATTTATAGATAGTGCCAACATATGCCCGAGGACTTACAGCCATTCACTAGCACACATAGGAACCATCCATTGCCCTCAGGTATGATCAGATGTTGACCTCGTACACCAAGTTTAATGCCTTTAATAAATTGAAGCTGAAGGCTTAGTGGTCCAAGCACACTAGGAATGGTCTGATTGAGTGTCAACAGTGTGCAGGAAAAGGAAACACACTGAGTTATATGTAATAGGGAAAATGTTCTCCCTGTTCTAGTAACCCCTCTCCAAAAAAATACATGTTTTATGTGGGTGTCATACATTAATACATTTTTTTTTTTAAAAAAGGAATGATATGTGTTTCCTTCGGACAATAGACCGTGCAGGTCTGTGTTTTTGAAGAATTGCAAGATGATCTGCCCAGGGAATTAGTGGGTGATGCTAAAGAAAAAAACCCAAAATAAGGCACTTGGGGGGGTTACTTACTACAACTCAAATGAATTTCAGGTTTTTATAAAAGTTAAATTGACCAAACAAAATCTGAGTGGCAAAAAATTTTGACAAAATCGCATTGTGTTTGTATTTTAAGGTTGACGCTAAAAAAACCCGACTTTTTCGGACTAAAACCTTTTCTGATTATCGGACGAAAGCCCAATTTTATCAGATTATCCAGCACAGGTTACAATGTCAAGAAACAACTTCAGGGACATCTCCCATTGACTTCTACGTGAAAGAGTCATTTTGAATTTGGATTTTTTGCAGCTTTGGGGTATAATTAATCTCTAAAAATTTCAAGAGTTTTCCCTTTAAAAGTCTCGACCAGCTAAATTCGAGGTTTTATAAATGAGCCATCAAGTATGCTAGTGTATGTATCCCGCATGCCTGAGATTAGTATAGAGCACAGTACCAGGATAACAGAAGAAGCACTTACTATAGCACTAGTATAACTATAAACCCTCTATGATGTCAAGATATTTAATCAGTGTAACCTTACGCTACATTCTCCCAGAGAAATATAGGCTGAGAAAAGATTAAAACTCTTCCCAAGCCCTGACCTTTCAAAGTCCAACAGATGCAATCTCTGGCGGCACAAAATGAGAATACAATTAAATAGTTTGATAATATCTGGACCAATTGATTTATGTATCATGTAGCACAAAATCCACCACACCTACCTAAAACTATGCTCAACCATTGTGGTAACATAAAAAGGATATTAATAAGAAACACACCTGGTGACCTAATGGTTGTTCTGTTTTGATTTCTATTTCTTACTGTTCTGCACTATCACTTAATTTTCTAATTTGTTTACATGCACGCAGCAAATTCTCAATTGTGTTTTTTTTACGAAAAAACGATTTTGCTACAAATGTTAAACAATAAAAAGGTTGTACGGTATGTAGCCCAAAACAGCTACTAAAAATGTAAAAGTCATATCTTCATACACTATGCCATATTATTAATCATTTCTGTAGTGAACTAGTGTCACCATTTATACAGCACTTTGCTATGTTTATTGTTCTTTGCAGTTTTGGTTAACATATTTTCTAGACCCCCTTGTACAGGGGCATTTGATATCCAATAGTGAGATGTGATAAGTGAACCTGTCCCGTTTTGCTGAAAAATTTTCAAAACTGCTGAAAAATTTCAAAACGAACTGTAATTTTTTTTGGGTGTGACTTTTTTTGCTCACTCCAAGGGGCAGATTCACTAGCCGGTGAAAAGTCGTCAGCGACCATTTCACACCCGTCACGACAGACAACACAAATTCATTAAAATTCATTAAAATGCGGAGTTTCGTTGTGGGTGCCGAACGCTGCTGACTTTTCGCTAGAGTTATTTCGGCAATGCGAGCAATGCAAAGCAAAGATGCGCTAGCAAGTCTCGCGAAAGAGGTAACATTCAGTAAAATCCGCATTGAATTTATCGGAGTAATGTCCATTCACCAGAGCGAATTGTCGCCTGGCAATAGAGTGCAAATGAGCGTTAGCGCCTATCTCTTTCGCTAGCGAATTGGTGTCTGCACCTGTAAGTAAATTGCCAATGTCCATGCGGGCGGTAACGGTGGTGAATTGTCGCCAGCGTTTGCCACTTCGCCCTTTAGTAAATCTGCCCCCAAATGCGTTAAAGTCAATAGGCGTTTTTTTCTTGTGGTAACTTTTTTGCCTTGGCAACTTTTTGTCCAAATGCATTAAAGTTATTTCTGACTTAAAATTCATTACGGTCAATGGGTGTTTTTACTTGTGTTGACTTCTTTGTCTTTGTGACTTTTTTTTTGCTGCAAATTTTTTTGCAGAAAAAATTGCAGATGGCGAAAAGCGGAATTTTGTCTCGTATCCATGCCTGACGAATAAATGTGCTCATCACTAGTGAGGAACCCCCCCCCGGTGACTAACTGTCTAATCTTGGTAACATATTGGTGCGCTGGCTCTAACAGCTGGGAAAGTGGTGGCATGACCAGTAATTACTCCATTTGGTTGCGCAATGCAAGTCAAGTACATTGTGCAATTATGACCATTGCTTGCTACCATTTGTTATGAAAAAATACAGACTCAAAATTATAAAAAAGTGATTGAGTTCTTTATTTCTGTTTTTATGGCATTTTTTTGTTTTATACTATCATTTTTGTCACTTTCTGATCTTGTTTTTTCAAAGAATAAAAAGCTTGCCAGGATTTAGGTGGCAAGCTTTTTTTTTTAACTGTAGTCACAAATTGCAGGGCCAAAGCTAGAGGCAAGGAGAAGAGACACATGCCCAGGGTGCACATTATTCTTTGACTAGAGGCACCAACTGTGGGGTAGGTTGCAAAGTGTGGAAAAATATGGTGGCTTGTGTCTGTTATTTGCACTACGCACCCAGCCCGCCTCCTGTGAATGAGCCCTATGTGATAAAGATTGACTTTTTGTCTTTATTATCTGTGTCCATCTGTCTGTGCCCGCACACCTCTTGTCTGCTTGGTAATGATTTCTGCTTTTTTTGTAAAATGATTATCAGTCTGGCAGGAGAACTGGGCCAAAGTAAAAGTAGATTATGGCAACAAAAGGGAGACAACGATGAGGCAGAATCAGTAACAGCTTCGTCACTTCAAAAGTGTAACCCTGTAATGGCTTTATAGAAGTATAGGCACCTCTCCTACAAGAATATATGTATCTATTCAGCTTATAATACTTTCTTTATAATAAAAGTAAAATTATGGAAAACATAAGGATCAAGGGCTCGCCCTATAAAAATCCAATGCACGGTGGGGGGGGGACACGGACATTCATTTTCCTGGAACGAGGGCACTATGCAGGCGTTTATATGTCACACAAGGCATTAGCAGAGCATTTTAATCAAATGTATAAATAATTCATGCTCTGTGTGTTATGTTACAAGGCATTAGGAATTAGACACTTTCTAAGACCAATTAAAGCTGTCACAGCTAAAAGGATGATTTCAGTGGTCGGGATAACATTTCACTTGAACTTCTTGTTGCTTTTCCCCTCTGACATGGTATAAAACATAGAGCATCTCATATCATATGTACGTATGTTATATGAGGGAAGCCCATTCCTTCTGTATGGTGCCTATAATACTTCTAGCTCTGCCCTACGGGTATATAAAGCCAACTCTGGTACCTGTAGAACCGGCCGATAAAGTTACTTGTGCAGCTTGACTTTCCGGCTCACTTATCTGAAACTAATATGCTCCTGCACCCATTCACAAGCGGGGGGACTATATCTATAACTGAAACTGATTTCTTACTTTTAGATTATGGAGGACCCAGTGGCACAAACTGAGATCAGAATCATAATTGTCAGGAAAGGTTTTATTCAAATACATATAGGATAACAGGAATAAAGCAATCAATGACGGATTAGGACCATGTGCCCATTACTCTATTTTTTTCTATAGTATTTAATAGGAAATTATTTTAAGATTGTGACTATAATCTTCTTTAGCCACAGGCCTAAGCCTGAGCCAGCTGCAAAAAATTGATACAATTTTTAAGGATTGAAGCTGCTCTGTTTACTTGCCACTGTGCGAATAGCGTTCACAAAAAGGATTTCTTTTCTGTTGCTCTGTTTAAAGTCTTGCACAGAATTGACTTTTATTTGCATATATTTGCATCATGTTTAGTCTAAATCAACAGTTTAGATTGCAAACATCACAATTCTGCAGTCCAACCAGTCAGATAATTGGCAGGTTATGTCCAATTCCCATCAGGCATCTCTGCACACTTACAGGTGCCACCGCTACTGAATCCCAAGACAACATTTCCTCATATAGTAATGCACACTCCCCTGTACCTTGCTTCTTTGCTTGTGCCTCTTTCCCCTCACATTCCTTATTAGCTTCTTATATGAGACTATTTAGGCAGCTTCCTTCAGCTGGGAAAAGAACCTCTATGGGCAACATGGCCAATTCTGCTCTTTAATGGACTGCACACTTCATTGTACTCCACCTTTGACACATGCTCATTTACTACTAGCACCTGTCACTTGTTTCTAGTATCACTTCCACCTGACACCAAATTGCTGAAAACCAAAAAATGGAACATACCCAGGCTATGTAGTGCAGTGGTGGCTCAGTGGTGTGATCAAAAAACATGGAGAAAATCATGGGCACTAGAGGGGACGGCTTTGGGCAGTGTGCCAAAAGTGGCCAATGGAGGCCCTTAGCTTGGGTGGGGCCTCAGGTTATCCACACCTCCCAGTACGACATGCAGATCCTCCCACACAAATATGTGTCCCTCACCCCCTTAATGCACACAATTGTACATACGTTAACCTGTAAATTGGACGAACATGCTGAGGGCAGGAGATCAAGAAAATTTGCCATTTTCCAACAAAGCAGCCTTTTCTCCCCAGAATTCCTACATATTTATGCACAGATTGCCACAGAATGTGTTTCCTGCTAGGTGCAAGCCACGCTAGACCACGCTATTTGCTAATAATGTGCACAAGTTGCATTTGTATTATTATTGTCATCACACAGATGGGGCATGTGCATTCACTTACACACCCTTCAATTTGTAGTCACTAAACGTAATCAGAAGTTAAGAAGAAAATAAAATAAGATGTAATTGATTTGATAGATCCATGCAGTGCACTGGTGTTTTTGTATATTCTAGATTTGTACTACAGACGCTGTGTAGTTAAAGGGAATAAGGCAAATGTCTACTATAGTACTCTCACCACTGCCCTAAATGAGCTTGCTCCTATAAAAACTAAACATTCTAGACCCAAACCACTTCAACCTTGGCATACTGCTCATACAAAAGCGCTCCAAAGACATTCACGTGCACTTGAGCGTCGCTGGCGCAAATCCCGTTCAGAATCAGACATTTGGAGCTACAAATCTGCCCTGCGATCCTATAACACCAGCCTCTTCCAAGCCAAACAAACTTACTTTACTTCACTCATTAATTCTAAAAAAAACAGCACAACTTTTCTCCACCTTTAACACTCTCCTTTCCCCTTCTCCACCCCTCCATGAACATCTGTCTTTACTCTGCTCTACTACTTGCTGAACACTTCAAAAACAAAATTGACACTATCAGAAGGGACATTACACTACTCACCCCCCTAGACTTCCACCACCCTCCCTCCACACTCCCCAGTCTCTCCTGTGCTCCTTCACCCCTGTCACTGATGAGGAAGTCTCAAAGCTTTTGGCCTCTTCTCACCTAACCACCTGCCCGCTTGATCCCATTCCCTCAAAACTTCTCCGCAGTACCAATCCTGGTCTAATCAAAGCCTTAACTCACCTATTTAATCTTTCGCTCTCAACTGGACTGTTTCCTTCTCAACTAAAACATGCTCTTGTCACCCCCATTCTGAAAAAACCCTCTCTTGATCCCTCCAATCTTGACAACCTCCGACCTATCTCTCTGCTACGTTTAATCTCTAAACTACTTGAGCGCCTAGTCTACAACCGACTAACCTCATTCCTCTCTGACAATAACCTGCTGGACCGCCTACAATCTGGTTTTAAGCCACAACACTCCATGGAAACTGCCCTGACTCGACTAACTAATGACCTTTTAACCACTAAAGCCAACAATCATTTCTCACTACTAATACTGCTTGGTCTCTCAGCCGCATTTGACACTGTAGATCACCCTCTACTCCTCCAGTCCCTCCATTCGCTTGGCCTTCGTGATACAGCCCTGTCCTGGTTCTCTTCTTACATCACCAATCATTCCTTCAGTGTCTCCTACAATGGAGTATCATCTTCTCCCCTACCTCTTTCTGTTGGAGTTCCTCAAGGCTCTGTCCTGGGACCATTACTATTCTCCCTCTATACTTCCTCCCTCAGCAAATTAATCAACTCGTATGGTTTCCACTACCACCTCTATGCTGATGATACTCAGATCTATCTCTCATCTCCTGATCTCAACCCAGAACTCCTAACTCACATCTCCTCCTGCCTGTCCGCTATCTCTACCTGGATGTCGCAACGCTACCTTAAATTAAACCTCTCTAAAACTGAAATGGTTCTCTTTCCTCCAACTAACACCAGTAACATCCCGGAAGTATCCATCATAGTTAACAATTCCACTATCACCCCCTCCCCCCAGGCCCGGTGCCTTGGGGTTATCCTAGATTCTGCCCTGTCATTCACTCCTCATATCCAGTCACTTATTAAATCATGTCACTTCCACCTAAGGAACATATCCAAAATATGATCATTTATCACCCAAGATGCTGCCAAAATTCTTATTCACTCTCTCATCATATCACGTCTAGACTACTGTAACTCTATTTTAATTGTCCTTCCCCTCCAGAGACTGTCACCTCTCCAGTCCATAATGAACACTGCTGCGAGGCTCATATACCTCAGTAACCGCTCCTCCTCTACCTTTCAGAATCAAATTCAAATTAATGACACTGACATTCAAAGCACTTCATAACTCTGCCCCACCCTACATCTCTGAAATCATCTCTATATACTCACCCAACCGCTTACTACACTCCTCTACTGACCTGCTACTCAACTCTTCTCTCATTATCTCTTCACATGCTCGCATTCAAGACTTTGCAAGGGCCGCACCCCTCCTCTGGAACTCTCTCCCACGGTCTGTCCGACTTTCTCCCAACCTTTCTGCTTTAAAGAAATCTCTTAAAACGCACTTCTTTCGAGAAGCCTACCCTCACTTTGCTTAACTACCAAACGCAACACCACATCCAGTACCACATTTCTCACCCACTTAATTCAATCTTGCCCACTCCCACACCTTGTGTATTACTCCCTTCCCTTTAGAGTGTATGCCTATGCATAGGGCCTTCCTCACCTTTTTGTACCTGTACTAATTGTGATGTATGTAACTCCATATGTTCTATGTATTGACAGCGCTATATAAATAAATGATGATGGTGATGATATAATTCATGTGATTTCGTTTGCAGTGCTACGCAATATGTTGGCGCTATATAAATATATGTTAATAATAAAATAAAAATGGCCATAGCTCAGTCGCATTTCCTTTTTATTGCTTGTACCATGCAGTTTGTATGCACCTTCAAAGATGGACTGCACTATAGACATGTTTAAATATTTCAACCACTATTTTTTCAAATAACAGTAACATTAATTGAATGTGGAGGGATGGAGTAAGCTGATTTATTAACAGCTCTGACCAGATGTAACAACATGTAACAAGCCAATGAAAACAAGTCAGGGGGATAAATATAGCGAGGGGGAACCATACTTCTAAACAGTGTGGGCAACATAACTATGATTTGTATGCTTTATACTGTGCCAGCATCATGTTTACATTAACACATTTCTTTATCCTTAATGCCACTGAAATCTGGTTTATTTGTCACGTTCTGTAAAATGTATTAAAGTGTTTATGTGTAAAGTGTAATGATGTGCAGTTAGGGAAAGTACAGATAGTTAACCAAGAGAATAAAGAATATTGAATCTCCAACAGTATAAAACTGAAGCAGCTGACTATTTTAGCCTAATAAATATTTGTTTTGGAACTAACAGCTCATCATCTCATTCATCCAGCGCGTAGGAGGTGATGTCTAATATGCAATTAGCTTGCTGTAGAGATCTGTTGGACAGCACACACAGCCCTGGAAGCACAGCATTTATACAAACATAACAGTCACAGAACTGCAGTATGAATGTATGCTCCATTAAAAGGGTGTAAAAGTTATGGAATTAGTGGATAAATGTACACAAAAGTTACCTAAATGTTCATAATGGTAATTTAAGGAAAGCAAAAAAAAGTCCAGGAGGGAAGGAGCAGGTAGATCACTGATGGACCTTGCCTTGCTTGCAGGTCTGTGGAAGGGCATTTAGGGTCAGGTATATGTATAGTATAAAGAGCCATATTTTTCAAAGAGCTCCCTGTACCAACTCTTCCCATTTTCTGTTTTGGAGGAACAGAAATAGGAGCCTTGTTTTAGCCAGGACACCAAGGATGACTGCACTATCCCATCAAACAGCAGTCAGTCTATCCCATAAAAACATACAGTAAAAACATTGGTACCTGCAGGAGATCAGAGCGGACTAGGAAGAGCCAATATTCCGCCTTATGCTTCCAGCCGATCAGTGACATTTCAGGGATTCTTCACATGGCCTCAGATTTTACTGGGTACTCCATATTGGATTTCATGCTGCAGTCGCCTGGAAAACAGCTTTTCCCATATAGCACTGTGGAAGGCCAGAACTAGGTTAAAGCAAAAGTATCAAGTGGCTTTAAGACAGGGTTTTGGGTAAGGACATTCCTGTCATTGCCTTATGATTCATATTCCTCTTACAGTCTAAGCTGAGAGCAATTATGGAGCAGACTGCTGGCCAGTCTTACCTGCCATGTTATAAATGTACCAGAAGTTACTGTTCTTGTCTGACTTGTTTGACTTAGCTCTGTGATTGCCAAACCTCTTTACTTAATTTTTCAGGATTCATTGAGATCTGGCATAGTGCCGAGAGACTGGCAAATTGCTAATGTGGTGCCTCTATTCAAAAAAGGATCCAGTTCTCAGCCTCAAAACTATAGGCCAGTTAGTCTGACGTCAATGGTAGGAAAGCTTTTTGAAGGGTTAATAAAGGATAAGATACTGGACTTTATAGCAAATCATAATACTATGAGTTTGTGCCAGCATGGTTTTATGCGTAATAGATCTTGCCAGACTAACTTAATTTCTTTTTATGAGAAGGTAAGTAGAGACCTCGATTCTGGGATGGCAGTGGATGTGATTTACTTAGACTTTGCTAAAGCATTTGATACAGTGCCACACAAAAGGTTACTGGTTAAATTAACGAATTAAGGGCATTAACTCAAGGGATGAACACATAATTCTGCCTCTTAATAGGTCCCTGGTGAGGCCTCATCTGGAGTATGCAGTGCAGTTTTGGACTCCAGTCCTTAAGAGGGATATAAATGAGCTGAAGAGAGTGCAGAGATGTGCAACTAAATTGGTTAGAGGGATGGAAGACTTAAGTTATGAGGGTAGACTGTCAAGGTTAGGGCTGTTTTCTCTGGAAAAAAGGCGCTTGCGAGGGGACATGATTACACTTTACAAGTACATTAGAGGACATTATAGACAAATGGCAGGGGACCTTTTCACCCATAAAGTGGATCACCGTACCAGAGGCCTCCCCTTTAGACTAGAAGAAAAGAACTTTCATTTGAAGCAACGTAGGGGGTTCTTCACAGTCAGGACAGTGAGGTTGTGGAATGCACTGCCGGGTGATGTTGTGATGCTGATTCAGTTAATGCCTTTAAAGGGGAAGGAAACCTAGTTGGCGCAAAAACCCTCCCCCCTCCAGTGTGTTGCCCACCCTCCCTCCTCCCCCCTGGCCTACCCGTCCCGCTGGACAAATGCCCCTAACTTGTTACTTACCCTTCTGCACAGGTCCAGTCCAGGGAGTTCACAGACGACATCTTCTTCCACGCGATCTTCTTCCTGCTTTAAACGGCGTTTTGGCGCATGCGCAGAAGAAACATTTTGCCGGTACGGATCTACTGCGCATGCGCCAAAAGTCATAAAGTACTTTTGGCGCATGTGCAGTAGATCGTACCGGCGAAATGCTCCTACTGCGCATGCACCAAAACGCCGTTTAAAGCAGGAAGAAGATTGCATGGAAGAAGATGTCATCTGTGAACTCCCTGGACTGGACCTGTGCAGAATGGTAAGTAACAAGTTAGGGGCATTTGCCCAGCGGGACAGGTAGGCCAGGGGGGAGGAGGGAGGGTGGGCAACACACGGGAGGGGGGAGGGTTTTTGCGCCAACTTGGTTTCCTTCCCCTTTAAGAATGGCTTGGATGATTTTTTGGACAGACATAATATCAAAGGCTATTGTGATACTAAGCTCTATAGTTAGTATGGGTATATAGAATTTAATTAAAAGTAGAGAGAGGTGTATGTATGGATGCCGGGTTTTCATTTGGAGGGGTTGAACTTGATGGACTTTGTCTTTTTTCAACCCAATTTAACTATGTAACTATGTAACCTGTACCAACACAGCAGAATCATTTAAGCCATTGTTAGTGATGGGCAAATTTATTTGCCAGGAACGAATTAGTGCCGATTTTCCACGTTTCACCGCCGGCGAATAAATTTGCGAATTTGCGGTATCAAAGTATTTTTGATGCCACCGATGGAATTGCCGCCGCCAATGGTTAATGGACGATTAGTGGACGCCCATTGACTTTTACGCCAATGCCCATCTAAACCCGTGTTTTGCAAATTTTTCACCCGTTTCAAGAATTTTGCGGGGAAATTCGGGAAATTTGCGAAATTCGTGCTGAAGCAAAACGGGACAAATTTGCCCATCACTACCCACTGCTATCCAAACTTGCTATAACAACTGGCATGTTGGGGTGGGAGGTGGAGAGATTAAATTTGCAGGGTATAAGACATAAGGAGCAATTAGGGGAAGTAGTTGGAAGAAAGAGCTGGACACATGGGGGAAAATAGAGGAGAGAGAGGAGGAAAATAAGGAGAGGGGAACACTAGCAGAGATAGACGCATGCGTTAAAAAGCACATAGAGATGGGGTGCCATCATGTGCCTGCTTTGCCTTGGGTACCAAACACCTTGAGGCTCATTTATCAACACTGGACAAATTTGCCCACTGGCTGTTACTTATAGCAACCAATCATAGATTAGCTTTGTAAAGCCAGCTACAAGAAGAACAATGAATGCTGCAATCTAGTTGCTATAGGTAACAGCCCATGGGCAAATTTGCCCAGTGTTGATAAATGAGCCCCACTGACTATAGAAGCAGGGTGAGTCACAGACAGATAGTACTGCTTTTCCTGATCCGTCTCATCCACTCTCGACATAGTGAATGACAGACACAAAGTGAGGATGACACCGCAGGGACAGTGACGAGGGGAAATAATTGCAAAGTATACTCGGCACTAGGTTTATGTGTAGATATGTTTCCTTAAAATGTCTGTTTCACCTTATTCTGATAAAACTTCTAAAATACATAAGGGACAGTATATTCTACATCTATTGTGTTTCACCTCTAGCAAGGAATCGATTGTAAGCTCTTGTGGGCAGGGCCGTCTATATTTTCATTTTTATTCTGTAACCCTCGTTTGCTATGTATTGCAAGACGCCTATTTGCTATAACATTATTGTAAGTGCTGCATTTCTTGCTGTCACTCTATAAATAAACGATGACGACTATCGCAATATCCTGGTAATAAAACAGTCATTTAGGAAGATTTACTTGTGAAACAACAGTTAAACAGACGCTTCAAAAGTTTCAGCTAGAAAATGACACTTAAAACACTAGTTCTACATCATTCAGCTGAAGTTTTGACGAAACATCAAAATTCCCATCAAACTGACATGTTTGATAAAAACGCTCGTCTCTAGCTCTCGGCGTGCACATAAATTGGGCTGTTTTTTCAAAGGTACAGTGTGTATTTGTTTTAAACTTGAGCCGAATAAACAGGGCTAATATTAATAACCCATTCTGCCTTTTGTTTTTAATTAAAGATATTATTATTATTATTATTGTGCTGATCAGTTCACTGAAACCATGGTCACCTGTTTCTATAGAGCACTTTTGGAAATTTGAGACAAAGGCAACATCTGGGCAAAAGGAAGTAGTAAAAAAAAAAAAAAAGGATGATTCATTTTTGCACTTCAATGAAAAATAAAATAAATATGACTTTATTAAAATAAAAATAAGCAGAATCTCTGTTTATTTGGCTTAAACGGAACATGTGTGCATATTGCCTATTTAATTCGGTTCTACCACTGCCTCACTGTAAGGTTGGCGATAGCCCAGATCAGCAACACATTATTCAGCACTGGACGTCTGTTTGAGGTTGATGCTGGTGCATGAGCATAATATTCATGGACTATTCCTTACCAGGCAACAGCAATCAGGACAGTTTAATGCCTTGGATTTATTATTATGGACATGAACCAGGAGAGGGCATGTACAACATTTTATGTGTTTAAATGAACAAATAAAAAGTTAATTTCATTTAACATAGAGAATAAAAGAAAAACAAAAGCCAAGTTGTCCGGGTAATCTCCGCCATACACCGGCAGACAGAAGCTGCGCACTTTGTGGCATTCTTATAAAGGCATGGATAGGAAATGTTGGTGTAACATAAAGAACATCATGGTGCATACATCAAACATTCAAAAATTTCAATATAAGATGGCTCAATATAATAGAGCTTATACAGAATATTTACACAGCTTCATAAATGTGATTTTACATGGCATACCAAGTGGCAATGTCACACTCCTTTACAAATACACCCCCATTTGTGTCAGTTAAGAGTATTTGCTCGAGAACGCTGCTCTATGTTCCCAGATTTCAGTATTAAAAGCAGGGAGCTCAGGCTCTATTGCAAACTTGATGTGTAAATCAAATCATAAATGTTGCCATGGAGACGCTAGTTGGAATGTTTTGATTTTAAAGAGTTAGTTTAACCCTTTCAAGGTTACACAAGAGGAGCTACCTGTTACTAAAATCGCTCTTACCATAAGAAAATGACACTACCTATTTATTCACGTTCGTTGAGCACAAAAGATCAAAGGGTATATTCATTAACATTGGAGAAAAACATCACCGGCAATATATATATATATTTATATATATACATATGGCATATATTAAATAAAATGTTTGATTACTGATCTAGTTGTATGTGCCTATTAGCTGTTGTTTTCTCCTCCTTTGATCATATTGGTAGCCTGCAATTTCTCCATAAATGAATGGTAAGACGGCTCTCCAGTAGCTGAAGAATGGTGGGTTTATTGTGTAGGTTGTTGAGGGCACAAGGCCTAATGTGTTTTAGGCATATTGCCTTTAATCATAGGCTCCAACAACTTCCATCCCTAGTGAAATTTGATCATGTTTGTTTAGATATCAGTCAGGCTAGGCATAAACTCATTAGACCAAGATTACCATTGGAATGTGGATGCTGATTTGTTTTGCAAGTTTGCCAATGAGCCAAACATGAACTATGCAAGTATTTAGCTCCTACTTGTTCCTTAATGGGCATCAGGTTTTTTATTAGATTAAAGTGTTCTAGACCATTATTTGTTGTGAATCCAATGATCCCTCATTTAAATATTCTCTGACATTTCTTACAGCAGGGGTGTCCAAACTGCGGCCCGGGGGCCACATGCGGCCCTCGGAAACAACTGGTACATGAACGGGTGAGACAGACCAACTTCTCAATTGAAGTCCGACTCCTGTATATTATAAGGTTCAGTATGTGAAGCAGAGTCTGGCAGTATGATTACCAACATATGAACAACTGAAGAGAGACGCTACAAGCAGCTACAAGAAAACGGTTAGAGACTACCTGAAACTGCTTGAGAAAGGCAAGGCCATCTGTCCGCTTTATGCAGTCACCTCTACGCAAGTGAAGCCACTCCTTTGCCTATACAGAGTCACAAAAATACACAAGGAAGGAGCCCATCTGAGGCCAATTGTCAGCAGCATTAACTCTGTGACCGACACAATTGTGAAATATGTGGCCAACATCTTAGTTCCCTTGGTTGGCAACACAGTACACCACATTCAGAACTCCAGAGACTTTGACAACAAAGTGCATGAGGTAAAACTGGAGCCCAATAAGACAATGGTGTCCTATGATGTTACGCCGCTATTTACTTGCATACCCACATCATAGGCAATTGGAACAGTAAGGAAATGCCTAAAACAAGACACCACGCTCAGCAGCAGAACAAAGCTGAACCCAGAACAAGTTTATTCCTTACTTGTCCTATGCCTTAATACCACTTAATTCAAGCACAAGGAAGTCTTTTATAGACAAAAACATAGCTGTGCTATGGGTTCACCTGTGTCTCCAATCGTAGCAACCTTTACATCGAAGAAGTGGAACAGAAAACCCTGAATATTTTCAAGGGAACAGCACCAAGTCATTGGTTTAGATATGTGGATGACACCTGTTTCAAAATTAAAGTACATGAGGTTCCAGCTTTCACTCAACACATAAACTCAGTGAACAAAAACATCAAGTTCACTAGGGAAGATGTGAAAACTGGCATTTTTGGATTGTGCAATAGTTCTCAAAGAGGGGAGAAACCTGGATATTGAAGTATACAGGAAACCCACTGACACTGATCAGTATTTGCTGTTTAATCTCCCTTACCCTCTGGAACATAAACTGGAGGTGATAAAAACTTTACACCTTTGGGCTGAAACTATGGCAATCAGTACAGAAGCGAATGAGAAAGAATACAATCATCTGAAAGGGGCTTTGAAAACTTGTGGATACCCGGACTGGGCTTTTATCAAAACAAAATCGAAGCCAAGCAAAAAGACCAAACCAAGAAATAGAGGGGAGGAGCATAGCAGGCAGAGTAACATAGTCATTCCATATGTGGCTGGTACATCAGAAAAACTGAAGCTGGTACACCATAAAGACCCAACACCAAAGCACATGAGAAGTAATGTGGTCTATGCTGTCCAGTGTAGTGAAGAGTACTCGGATCTATACATTGGGGAGACAAAACCGCTTTGTAGAGAATGGCCTGAGTCTAACTGCTCGGGACAAAACTCAGCAGTCTATCTACATCTCAAGGAAAAGGGACACTCTTTTGAAGACAGCAATGTGCACATTTTGGATAGAGAGGACACAGTTTGAAAGAGGTGTGAAAGAGACCATTTATGCCAAAGTGTCAAAACCATCTCTGAACAGAGGAGGGGGCTTGTGACACTGCTTGTCATCAACCTACAATTCAGTTTTGACATTGTTACCTCTGCGGTTTCACAACAATTCACATTTCCAATCATGTACATTAACAGATTAACACCTCCCTCGATGAAAATCATGGTACTGGATCACACTTTCACACATCTGTGAGTGCAAGGGTTTAAATCCCAGGAGTTTCCCTACCACTTGAAGAAGCCACTTGCATCAATGGTGAAACTTTTTCAAGAAAAACTCTAAATGTCCAGTTGCCTTTGATTTAATTCTACAAGATACTTCATTCTACTAGATACTATCAGTTGAATTATCTATACAATTTCCACCAATTAAGTCATCTTTGCCTTTCCCCAAGTTCGTCATCTCTGCCATTTCTCCATTTGAGTTATTTCTGCCAGTTGAGTTATTGCTGCCATTTCCACCAGTTATATCATCTCTGCCAATTTCCTCCAGTTAAGTTATCTTTGCCATTTGTCTCAGCTGAATTATCTCTGCCATGTCTACCAGTTGAGTTATTTCTGCCATTTCTACCAGTTGAGATATATTTACCTTTTCCTCCGACTGAGTTATCTCTGCCATTTGTCTCTGAGTTATCGCTGCTATTTACATCAGTTGAGTTATTTCTGTCAGTTCCACCAGTTGAGTTACAGTATATCTGCCATTTTCACCAGTTCAGTTATTTCTGCCATTTCCAATTGTTTCCTTTTCTCTGTCATTTCTCCGTACATCTATCTTTGTCATTTACCTGATTTCAGACATCACAACTCATTTTAATTCTTGTGATTTCAAAATAAAAATGTGCAAATGTTTTGTTGTTGTGTTAATCTGAATGCAGAACACTTTACATAATGACATGTATTTAGATTTTAGGTATAGGAGAGTAAAATAGAACACATATGTTATGCGTTTATATGAATACCTGACACACAAGTGCTACAAGTGGTTGGTGGTGGCTTCCATACCCCTTTGCTGCTGGATATTATTTTTCCTTGTACCGGAGAGGGTAGAAGGCATGGGCAAAGCCAGCAGGTCGCTCATGTTTTAGTTCAATGTTTGCTAAAAAATCTGCTCACTCTGTGTCCTGTATAAAGGCCAAAAATTTACGCTTCAAGCGCAAAGTGATTTTACATATTTTTCAGACAATCAGAGACTCGGCAGCCTGCCAAATGCTAGACTGCAACTGTTACTTTGTGTAATATGCAGGCAGTAGGCCAGTTCCTTTTACCTGAGAAAACCTCGCCACTATGATTATGTATGGTAGGCAAAAATACACTTTTAATAAACCTGTGTGTTTGTGGTTGTTTGTAGTACCTGCTTTTTGGTTGTGTGATTGTGAGCTCTGTGGTTCTGTGTCAATACCAGATTAGATCAGACCACCTTACTAAAAAAAAAAATGAGAGCAGATTTTATTCAATAGACTGGGCAAATACAGTAACATATCAGAATCCACAAAGTTCATCAGTTAACAACACATTCAATAGCACCGATTAATACCTCAAAGTTTACATCCAGAGTAGATGTACCTTGTTTCAGCTTGGTTCACTGGCACACTCAAGGGTGCACTCAACAGCCATTATACATGACCTTTCTGCTTTTTGAAGCATCGGGGTATAATAAATCTTGAAAAATGTAAGGTTTTTTTTCCATGAAAAATTCGAGTTTTTGCCCCAAAAAGCTCAACCAGAAAAAAATGGAGTTTTAGTAAATGACCCCTAACTGCCATGCTTTTCCTTTCATACAGCATCTTGTTGTGATTTTCAGGTTCTTGATACTTCTCCATCCTTGTCTCTAAGGTAGTTCCAGGCAACTCAATTCAAAAGGTCCCCTTCCTTTATAAGCTAAGGGCAGTCAATTGACTATTTTTGTACCATAAGGAACTGTGCATAACCAAGTCCTACATTGTTTGGTATTACACAACACACAGTGGAACTACTGTGGGATAATCTCCCCTTATTATCCTAACCAGGGAAATACCATCCATACAATTAGGTTCCTGTTCTCTTTTTTCAACAAGAACTCTGACTACATAGGGTTGTGGTTTTTACCACATCCCTACATTTAATTAACAATGGAGATCACATGTAATTTGGATTATATGCCTGCAGGTTGCTTGGCTATTTATTCTTGGTACAGGTATTGGATCCCTTATCTGATTTCCAGAAAGCTCCAAATTACAGAATGGCTGTCTCCGATAGACTCCATTTTATCCAAATAATCCAAATTTTTAAAGATGATTTCCTTTTTCTCTGTAATAATAAAACAGTAGCTTGTACTTGATCCCAACTAAGATATAATTAATCCTTATTGGAAGCAAAACCAGCCTACTGGGCTTATTTAATGTTTAAATTAATTTCTAGTAGACTTAAGGCATGAAGACCCAAATTACGGAAAGATCCGTTATCCAGAAAACCCCAGGTCCCAAGCATTCTGGATAACAGGTCTCATACCTGTACTATCTCTTTGGGTATTTCAAATTCTGAATTTGAGCTCTTTTGGTTATATAAAAACTTACAAATGTAGGAAACAACAGGGGTGATTTATAAAGAATTGATTGTAGTCATTGCTGGAATATTACCTACTTTGATGTAGGGTGTGTCAAATGTATGATTCTGATGTGAACAAGAGTCCTTAGGAGGATTGTTACATTCAGGCTGGTAATGAATAATGCAAGAAGGCATTCCCTCTACTGCTAATGGATGCCTAAGGCATTTTATTTATTAAAGGGAGGCAGGAATGAATGCTTTACAATGAGAACATATGCACATTTTCCCTGTTGATTGGGTTTAGGGTGCAAATATGAGTTGATTTCAGGAAGTAAAGGCTAATTATTATAATATCCCTGACTTGAAAGTGATGGCCAAGATATTAATACTGCTTTGCTTCAGGGTCTTTATGTACTAGACCACACTGTCGTCACTTTGCCTTTTCATGTAACTATTTCAATGTAATTGAAATAGGTTCAAAGAACCTTCTGTTGACTGGAGGACCATGCCTTGAGCCTGAGAAATACTGTTTCCAGCTCAAACACAGCAAGGCAAAGGTTACATATTACTCTCTTTCTATCTTATTCATTATAAGCAAATGTCAGTAGGAAAAGAAAGCATAATCTACAGTCAAGTTTCTGTCAATAAAAAACAAAACAAAAAACCTTTCATTCATTCCCTCTTAACTTTGAAATCTCTTAGTTCTCTAGTCTTTGTTCTTCATTTTTTTCTTTCTAATTAATATTTCTTTATTTTCATTGTGTGGTCCTCTTATCATTATTTACCCAACCAATTTCTTTATTTCCTAGGTCCTGCTCAAATATTGTAGTCAAGGAATTTCGGTTAACCGCACACCAACACCACCCTTCATGTATTAATCACCTGGAGCACAACGATAGAGGCTTCGGCCACCTGCTTGACAAAGGGGCGTGGCCCCGAAACGTTGCACCTGCACTGCATTAAAAAATTGCAAGTGCTTGCCCTGCAGCTAAAAATCCTGCGTGCCAGTGTCCTGCTCAAATATGTCACTGGAGCTTTAGACACATTTTTTTCTAGCACAGGAGATTAAACAGCAGCCCTTTCTGATATCTGATTTGATATCTAAAGATATCTGATACAGCATTAGAATTGTCATGTAGCACTAGTTGGCTGGAGTCTTACTATCTTATCCCGTTCAACTGTTACTTAGGGGTCCGTTTACTAAAGTGCGGTAAATCTGACTTTAAGTTTCCGCATGTTATCGCTGAGAATATTTTTTCGCCAGAATACTCGCAGCGACTAAGTTTACTAAACAGCGATACGCTCAGAAGTATTTGCAATCACTTGCGGTAACTACGTTAAGGAACCAGCTTACGTTAGCGGTAATTTTAGCGAGTTGCGAATTTTCTGGCGAAAAATTACGTTTTTGCAAATATTTATGCTATAAAATAGTCTTGTTTTATGGCGGTTATTATGGCAATTTTTACTGTGACATTTATGGCCAGAAATGCACCTTCAAAACTCATAAACTTTATTAACTGATAATTATACCATCCAACAACATCACCAGAGTGATACCAATTAAAACATGTCTGCATCATATAAACCCTTCTGCCAATAGAATCATAGGAACAAGAAATGATACCAGCCAATCTCTTTGCTTCATAGAAATGCACAGTTTAATCACAATGAAACCAAAAAAGTGTAGAGGCTGACGAAGCCTTGGACTGTGATGGCCGCTGCCAATAAAACAACTCTGAGCTGAAACTGCTGCTGTTGCACCAGATAGAAGGAGAAGCCAAAACATCCTGCCAGCAATAGCTACAGATCTCTCTCCTGTCAGCAAAGAATGATGGGTAAAAAAAAACAGTATTATGGGATATTTCCTGCCCCTTGAGAATTTTCTGGCGAAAAAAATACTTTTATGCCACTACATAGGTGGCGGTAAAAGTTTGCTAATATTCTGTCGTTAATTTTGTCTTTACCACATTTCGCTGTTTATTAAACCATGCGTTAATGTGTACATAGCGTTATTTTCAGCGAATGCGAAAACTGGCGAACAATTATTCTTGCGCAAGAAAATTCGCAAATTTATATTTACCACAGGTTAGTAAACTGCCGATAACATATTTGGCGAAAATTCTGTCTATATATTGTGCGAATATTTTTAACGCACTTTAGTAAACGGACCCCTAAGTTGGGGGGGGGAAACATTTTATGGAAAGCATGGGAGTGCAATTGCAGAAGTTTATGGAAAGATTTTCTGTCCAGTCTTTCTGGACAGAAAATGGGGATTATCTCATCCATGCATCATAGATTGGTGTGATTTATTTACCCACTTCAGAACTGAGTCATTTTTGACCCACTCTTCACATAGCCAGAAAGAATTTAAAACAAACATTGTGACCCCTTAACAGTGTGCTGGATGGTAATCACATGTTCCGCTGATCTTTATTTACCCAACCTTCTTCCCAGTTAGATGATGGTTAGAGCGATAAATTATTTGAAATATTGTATTCGACTCTAGTCTTGAATTCTATCCTTTTTCAACCAGTTTGGGAAGTAATTGTATTCTCACCAAAGTATGTTTGGCTCATATTGAATTAATAACTGTGTTTTACAGGTTATGGAGTCACTTTGATCACTTTGATCTTTTTTTTCAGGTGATATTAATACCACGTGCCATTCTGTTGGTGATTCTAAAAACTCATGTCATGTTTGAATTAAGATATATGGTATAATATGGTATAATATTAAATGTATCGTATTGTGAAAAAGTAGTATCGTGTTAAAGCCCATGAATAAATTGGGAACAAGCTCTGATGAAATCTGTGTGCAGTAATCAAATCAGTTTTGTTGGCATTTCTCTTTCTCTGGCAGAGGAGGAACTGGCATTTTTCCTTGCAATATTCAAAAAGAAAAATGATGCCAAATGAGTGATTAAACAGTAACATTTTGAGTGAGTCCCCTGTGATATCCAGTTATGTGACGCATGGACTAACTCTGAACTGTACGGAATTTAGGATCCAGTGAACTGTCCTTTTCTGTGACTCACTTCCCATAAATATTCATAAACATTTATTCTGCAAAAACGAATTCATCTTAAAATATCACCATTATATTTAATAAGATGCCTGACATATGTTGAGCAAGGTTACAGAGTAAACATAAAACTCCAAAAAATGTCTCCATATTCATGCTTGTTATGTTAAAAAAGTTTTTTTATTTATATTATATTAAAATCGCAATAACCCCACATGGAGCCTAATGCTTACCTAGCACTTAGGGGCAAATTCATTAACTTCGAGTGAAGGAATAGAAGAAAAAAAACTTTGAATTTCAAAGTGTTTTTTGGGCTACTTCGACCATCGAATGGGCTACTTCGACCTTCGACTACGACTTCGAATCGAACTAAAAATCGTTCGACTATTCAACCATTCGATAGTCCAAGTACTGTCTCTTTAAGAAAAAACTTCGACCCCCTAGTTCGCCACCTAAAAGCTACCGAACTCAATGTTCCCATAGGCTTGGCTAATTTTTTTTGGTCGAAGGATAATCCTTTGATAGTTGGATTAAAATCCTTCGAAACGTTCAATCGCAGTATTTGCGCAAAATCCTTCGACTTCGATATTCGAAGGATTTTCATTCCCAGTCGAATATCGAGGGTTAATTAACCCTCGATATTCCACCCTTGATGAATTTGCCCCTTAGTCATAGGCAATCAGTTGTACTTTTTTCCTGGCCACTCCATATTAGCATTACATACGGGGATTCCCCGTCCCTGCCCCCTGACCAGATAGTCCCTCCCTCCTAGCTTTTAAAAGGTACCCCTGGAGCACACTCACCTTGTCTTTTTTCTTTCTGTCCTCACTCTTCTTCTGACCTGAGGGTTTTCTCCTGGTTGGGTTTCATTCCCTAAGCCCTCGAGCTTCACAGGTGAGTGCTATGCCTTCCCCCCATTCGTTTTAAACGTCTGTGTGTAAGGCCTGAGCAGGAGGGACATCCTTACCACAGCACGACCCTGCTTTTCCTGCTGAGAGAGGTGTGACATGGAGGTAACTCCTCAAAGTTGCCTGTGTCACGAGGAGTTCCTTTTCCTTTTTCCTTTTCTCTTAGTACTCAGACGCTTGCTATTTCCTATAGACTCAGCCAACTTCCTGTCCAGCGGCCATCTTGTGGTTGGCATACTGCGGACCTTTTCCTTCGTATGGGGAGGAGACGACCGCTCCGGCACTCAGGGGGTTTCAGAGGCCAATGCGTTCGCTACGTTTGAATCGCCTCCTCATTAGCGCCTAGCGCGCCCTCCCTGTGCGCATCCTCGCGCAGGCGGCGGCCATGTTGTGCTTGGCGCACTCTCTCCAGGCGGCCATGTTTTTTTTGGAGGGGCGGATCATAGAGGGCCGGCAGTATAAAAGGCCCCGACATGGCAGCGCTCGTGCTGCTCACTTCCACCCTCTGCCTTCCAAGGGAAGGTTCGTGCTTCTTTCTTCCCTCAGCCTTACAGGTAAGATTCTATTATGGTGGCATCCTTAGCCCTTAGGCATGTGCATTTTTTCATGCTCTCTTTTCCTGCTAGGCCTTGTCTTTCTTGCTTCATGGACTCCTCAGCCTCCAATGCCTCTGCCCCCCAAGCTAGGTAGGTCCCTCATTTGGGTTGTTTCTATCTTACTTGTCTCTCTCTCCTTTTCTAATATTGGCTGTCCTCTCTCTCTCTCTTCCTCAGCTTGCCTGAAGAAGGGACTTCTAGAAAACGCAAAGCCACTGCTGTCTCCTCTCACCATCCAGAATGCATGGGATGTTTCAACCCTCCTCTTCCGGGCAAAAAATTCTGCAGCACCTGCTGGAAGGATTTCTGCAGTTCAGCCTTTCCTCCTTCAACTAGAGTTACGGAGGTTTGGGAAGATAGCCAGGAGAACTCTCCGTCCAGGGATGCAGTCTGGGACACAGCGGAAGCCTCCTCCGAGGAGGAATCGCAACAAGAGAGATTTTCAAATTCTTACATCGACTCAGATGAGGACTCTGAGGGGTCCAGCGGCTCCTTTGACTTATCATTGGTCTCTCCTCTCATAAAGGCAGTTAAATTGACCCTGGGAGCAGAAGAGGATCCAGAGGGTACAGTCTCTCTCAAGGTGCTTCCAAACCCCTCTAAGAGCCGTCAGACTTTTCCTCTCTTCCAAGAGGTCTCGGACCTCATAAAGACGGAGTGGAAAAAGTCAGCCAAAAAAGTGTCATTTCTATCTCAGGGTACGAGATTTTCAAAACTTTATCCTTTTAAGGAATCAGATGTCAAGGATTGGATCGCTGCCCCTGCCATGGACCCGGCTGTTATCCATTTGGCAAAGAGGACTACCCTACCAATAGATGACAGTTCAGCATTGAGAGATCCTATGGATCGAAAGGCAGAATCAGACCTCAGGAAGAGCTTTCAGGTGGCTGGAGCGACATGTAAGCCAGCAGTGGCCCTCATTTCGGTGGCCAAAGCCATGTCCTTTTGGATAGAAGGCATTGACAAAGCCCTTTCGGAGGGCGCCGACAAACAAGAAATTTCTTCTAGCCTTGCAGAACTCAAGTTGGCGACCGGATACATCTCTGAAGGGGCAATAGACCTGACTAGACTTGCAGCCCGATCTATGTCCCTTGCGGTTGCAGCACGAAGAGCCCTCTGGCTCAGAATCTGGTCAGCTGACGTCTCTTCAAAGATGAGTCTTTGCACCTTACCCTTTGAAGGGGGACGACTCTTTGGCCCCAGGCTAGATGATGTCATAACCAAGGCCTCGGGGGGAAAAAGCCAATTCTTGCCTCAGGAAAAGAAAAATAAAAAACCCGTGCACTTCAAATCTCCCTTTTTTCGCGGCTCAGGAAGATTCAGGGGCGGACACCAGCAAAACAGGTCTTCTGCAGAGGGGTTTAGACCTTTTCAGTGGAAAAGAGGACAGACCTCTTTTCAGGGAAACGATAGATCCAGACAGGCACAACCTAGCAAGAAATCCTCCTGACTATCCGTCGGATACCATTGGAGTAGGGGCCAGACTACAGCTTTTTCAAGAACAATGGCGATCTTCCATCACAGACCAATGGGTGTTGGATATCCTGTCGAGAGGATACCGTCTCGAATTCCTCAGGGTTCCTACGGGGCATCAGTTTGTAACTTCAACATTTCCGAAAGATGGGGAAAAAAGAAGAGCCATAGACCACTATCTGCAGTGGCTTTTAAGGGAGGATGCCATATTACCAGTCCCACAGGAACAAAGGAACAAGGGATATTATTCAACACTGTTCCTAGTAAGGAAGATCTCTGGAGGATGGAGGCCTATTCTAGACCTCAAGGTAGTAAACAGATACTTGAGGATCCAGAAGTTCAAGATGGAATCCATCTTTTCCATCATTTCAGCGGTCCTTCCAGGAGACTGGCTCCTCTCCATCGATCTGAGAGATGCCTACCTGCATATTCCCATTGCAAAGTCCCATCAGTGCTTCCTTCGCTTCGCCATTGGGGGAAGACATTTCCAGTTCAGATGCCTTCCGTTCGGCCTGTCCACGGCCCCGAGAGTTTTCTCCAAGATTCTGGTCACCCTCATTGCCCAACTAAGATTGGAGGGAATATCGATCTGGCACTACCTGGACGATATCCTAATATCAGCCAAAGAGGAGAAAACTCTGATCAAGGACAGAGATCGAGTCCTTTCCTATCTGAGATCCCACGGATGGATTATAAATTGGGAGAAGAGCCAACTAGTCCCATCCCAGTCCCTGGTCTATCTAGGAGCCTGGTTCAACACTTTGGAGGATTTAGTCTCACTTCCTCCCCAAAAGATCTCGAGTCTGGTCAACTTAGCCTCAGAGACTCTTTCGAAGGACAGGTTGTCGGCCCGGGATCTAATGTCTTTGTTGGGATCCATGACTTCTACCATACCAGTCACAAGATGGGCAAGGTGGCACATGCGTCCAGCCCAGGCCTTATTTCTAGAGCAATGGAACAGGGAACAGAAGGACTGGGAGCAATGGATTTACCTCTCCCAATCATTCAAGAATTCCCTACACTGGTGGACTTCGGAAAGAAACCTAGCGAGAGGGTTTCGACTGTCACAACCTCAATGGAAGATTCTGACTACGGACGCATCATCCCGGGGTTGGGGAGCCCGGTTGGGACCAGAATGGGCACAGGGGCTTTGGCCGTCTCTCCAAACCAATGTCCCCTCGAATATCTTAGAGATACGAGCGGCAAAACTAGCTCTATTCTCTTTCGCCAGAGTCCTAAAGGGATCATCAGTGAAGATCCTCACGGACAACACAAGTGCGGTGGCCTATATCAAGAAGCAGGGAGGAACAAGGAGCAGATCTCTTTTTCAGGAGGTTCAGCCTATAATCCAGTGGGCAGAGAGCAACTTGTCTGCTCTGACGGCAGAACACCTCCCAGGGGTAAGGAATCAGGAGGCAGACTTCCTGAGCCGAAACAGCATCTCAAGCCACGAATGGGCATTGAACAGAGAGGTTTTTCAGAGCATAGTGGGAAATTGGGGTCTACCAGAGTGCGACCTCCTAGCCTCTCACCTCAATGCAAAAGTCCCGAGGTTCTTCTCGAGGAGATACTGCCAGACAGCAGTGGGATCAGATGCTCTACTGCAGACATGGTCCTTCAAGCTGGCGTATGCATTTCCTCCATTCCCTCTAATACTGAGAGTTCTTCAAAAGCTCATTCAGGAGAGAGGAGATCTGATTCTGATCGCACCAAACTGGCCACGCAGGCCTTGGTATCCCCTGCTCCTAAAGTTGTCAACAACTCCTCCTTGGCCACTACCAATGAGGAAAGACTTGCTCAGCCAGGGCCCTATTCTGCATCCGAACCCAGCAGCCCTATCCCTACAGGCTTGGAGGTTGAGCGCAAGAGATTGGCCACACTAGGCCTCCCCAGGGAGGTGGTAGACACCTTACTCAAAGCAAGGAAGTCTTCAACATCTCGCACATACTACAGGATATGGGAAAGATTTATGCTCTGGCGCTCACACAGTGAATATATCTCGGATAACATCTCCCTTCCTCAAGTCTTAGGATTCCTACAGTCAGGTCTGGACAAGGGCCTACAATATAGGACCCTTAGGGTACATGCCTCAGCTCTGTCAGCTCTATCTGGATCCACTTGGTCTGCAGACCCGACAGTACAAAGATTTTTCAAGGCAGTCTTAAGGATACGACCTCCTGTCACCAAATCTCCTCCGGCATGGAGTCTTCCTTTAGTCCTAAAATCTCTATCAACAACACCGTTTGATCCCTTGGAATCAATATCTACATGGCTACTCACTCTTAAGACTCTATTCCTACTGGCCATCGCCTCAGCTTGCAGAATAGGAGAGTTGCAAGCCCTCTCTTGTGCCCAAGGACATATCTCCTTTTTTCATGACAGGGTTTCCTTAAAACCTGCAAGATCCTTCTTGCCGAAGGTAGTCTCCACATTTCATCTGAGAAAAGAGGTGACTCTTCCCATTTTTCCGGAGAATTTGGAAAACTCAGAGGAATTAAGGAAGATAGACCCAGTCATCTGCCTAAGACGTTATCTGGAAGTTTCAGCTGCCTTCAGAAAGTCAGATACTCTTTTTGTTATTCCAGCTGGGAGTAGAAAGGGGCAGGCCGCTGCCTCTTCTACCATCAGTAGATGGATTTCCTTGTGTATTTCCAAGGCCTATGAAATACAGGGCAAGCTAGCTCCGGAGGGTTTAAGAGCCCACTCTACTAGGGCTGTGTCAACATCCTGGGCAGCATTGGCAGATGTTCCTACCCCACACATCTGTGAGGTGGCCTCCTGGGCTTCGGCACCAACCTTTGTGAAACATTACAGACTGGATATGTCCTCCTCGAGCAATCATTCCTTTGCTACTGGAGCTCACTTGGCCTTTACGACTCAATAAAACCCTTGCATAATTGTGGAAATTTTACTTCTCATTTTTTACCCACCCCTTTGCATAAGGGACATGGCTATATACATCCGTATGTAATGCTAATATGGAGTGGCCAGGAAAAAGAAGAATTCCTACCATACTTACCGTAATTCTCTTTTCCTGGCCACTCTCCATATTAGCATTTCCCACCCCTTTTTGTGAGTACAGATGCTTTTTATTAGACAAGGTGAGTGTGCTCCAGGGGTACCTTTTAAAAGCTAGGAGGGAGGGACTATCTGGTCAGGGGGCAGGGACAGGGAATCCCCGTATGTAATGCTAATATGAGTGGCCAGGAAAAGAGAATTACGGTAAGTATGGTAGGAATTCTTCTTTTTTGTGTGTGGTTGTACAGAGAAAACATGTCTTGAATTATGTTTTAAAAAAAATACCAGCAGTTTTAGGCAATTGATACAACCCAATTTTCATTTACAATGAACTGCAAATTACAAAATATTCAAACTTTTGAATTTGTTTCAATATTGCTTGGGATGCAACCAATGTTGGAATTGCCTGTTTCTGATTTCCTGCACTTGTTTCTGGCTCTTTGACGACAAGTGATCATACCAGTTTAACGGGATTAGAACTGTAATTAATGCTGCTAATTATCATTTTTCTCTCAAGTTGGATTGTATCCGTGAAACACAAGCTGTAGACGTTTCTGCCGATTACCTGTCTTGCTTTTTTGCCTAGACATTCCTGCCAACTGCAATACAAACATGGCTTTGGAACGAGAGGGGCCACAGCTGCGCTAAATATATTCCATTTTTTCCAGCTAATGTTTTACATAAACATGAGACCAAGGCAGTGCCAGTCAGGTGTCAGAGTGTCCACTTTGCATAAACATTTACACCAGTGTAGTGCATGGAATATACAGTTAAATAGTTTTAAAAGGATTTGAATTATCAAGGAATTAACAAGGAGGCAATTTTATTGTATACTACAATAAGGATTAGAGCAGGCACGCCAACATTGTGACTAAGGAGAAGGAGCCATATGAGAGGGCAAGAGATTGGGAAAGGTGCTGTACAAGGGCAGGGAGGTTGGTAAAGGAGGGGGAGCAGCAGAAACTACACAGGGAGAAAGCGAAGAGATCAGGCCCGGATTTGTGGAAAGGCCACCTAGGCCCGGGGCTAGGGCGGCAGGATTTTAGGGGGGCAGCATGCTGCCCAACCATACCCGCATTGGTTCTAAAACACAGGGGATGCGCTGAAGATACAATCATTTTTTAAATTTCCCATGCGCCAATCCCCATTGATGATGAAAATTTGCAAAAATAAAGGGGGGGACAGGGGCGACGAACGGCAGTGGGCCTAGGGGCACCCACTATGTAAATCCGGCCCTGGAAGAGATGCCAGATAAATTGGTATGGGAGGGACTTATGATAAAGTGATAAAGGACTTATGATAAAGTATCAGAGTATGATACGCAGGGGCAGATGTATTAAGGGTCGAATATCGAGGGTTAATTAACCCTCGATATTTGACTAGCGAATTAAAATCCTTCGACTTCGAATATCGATCAAATCCTTTGAATCGAACGTTTCAAAGGCTTTTAATCCATCGATCAAATTATCCTTCGATCAGAAAAAACTTGGAAATCCTATGGACCTTCCCCATAGGCTAACATTGACTTCGGTAGCTTTTAGGTGGTGAACTAGGGGGTCAAAGTTTTTTCTTAAAGAGACAGTACTTCGACTATTGATTTTTAGTTCGAATCGTTCGATTCGAAATCAAAGGTCGTAGTCGAAGGTCGAAGTAGCCAATTCGATGGTCGAAGTAGCCAAAAAAAACATTCGAAAATCAAACTATTTTTCCTCTATCCCTTCACTCGAACTTAGTGAATGGGCCCCTAAGAGTAGATAGAGTAGATAGCACTGCCATCTAAACACATAATTTTCTTCTAAAGAGCCAAGAAGGAGCCATATGAGAGGGCAGGAAGAGGTTGGGAAAGGTGCTGTACAAGGGCAGGGAGGTTGGTAAAGGAGGGGGAGCAGCAGAAACTACACAGGGATAAAGGGAAGAGATGCCAGATAAATTGGTATGGGAGGGAGAATGGCGAAGTCCTAGTATAAACATAGATTATAGAAGGTGGTGTAAGAAATCAGCAAGGTTAGTAAGTAGCAGAGAACATTGGGGATAGAGTTTTAAAAGGGCTGATACCTGCCAGGTCCTGTTGCAGCCTTTTACAAGCTTCTGGTTTAGCCTTCCCTGGGGATGCCAGGATTTACGACACCTAACCTAAAGCTATCATTAGTCTTTGATGGCAAGGCCACGTAACACTGCCATCTGATAACTGTTGGTGGGCATGCCACAAGCAGAATAAATTAGGATTTAAGTATAGTATGCAGAGGGGGCGTGGCTTGGACACGGAGAAAGATGGCCGCCTAAAGTAAAAGCTCCTCCAAAGTTCCCCATCATGAGCCTACTTTAGCACCCTGATCTAAGCTGTTTCGCAGCTAAAAGAACTCCTCGGGTCCCCTGCAATATCCCGACATCGGGAGAGAGCTGCTGCCCTGAACCGGAGACAGCTTGCAGCTGCGGTACCGAGCGTCTACAGAGACGGGGCGGGATCATCCGCCTGCACATTTTCCCGAGAATCGTGTGCGGCTTACTGGAAGGGAGCTGTCTTCCAAGGCGCGGTGTCCTGGCAGATCCCTGCAGAATATCCTGTCGAGGTATTTCAGCGCATCGGGTTATTCAGCGACCCACAGCTTCCACCCTGACTGCAGCCCACGTGGTGATTCTGGCCTGCTGCCGACTTGACCGTGGCTGTAGTGGCTGTAGTGAGCGCTCGTCTGGGGCCTTACTGTGGTGTACGGCCTTCTCAGCACTGTGGCTGTTTAGGTGCTCCCTGGGGGCATTACCAAAGTGCGGCCTGCACAATTTCCCCGAATACGGGAACAACTAGGTTGTTGCGGCCTAGAGGTGCTTCCCACACGGCATTCAGTGACGCACTTAGGAGGATACCAAAGTGATGCCCTCTTACTACTGAGCTTTCTTCAGCACGAAGATTTAATGTCATTGAGTTCTGGGAACACTGGGGCTATCTAAATAGCGGTTAATAAAGCCTGTGACCACGTAATTGAAGCACCACAAAACCCCTAAAGACTTCTCTCCTACAATATCTTTGGGATGTGGTAGAGACTGTCCATTTGCTGGAACTAAGAGTGGGACAATATAGTGCGGGCAGATTCTATCTATTCGCCCAATGCCTTCATATTCTGGATCTAGGGCTGCAAATTTCAAGCCACGATTCCACTACATGCTTTAGTCCACATGCTAAGCTTTATAACACTGTTATAAACACTTATAACACTGCAGTAGGTATCCAGGTGCAACTATTGAACTCTGCCACATATTTCGCACAATCTCTGCTACCTGCATTAAGGAAACGCCAGTCTACATCCCACCTCAATTGAGTGGACAGAGTTGATCAGGCGAGATTACAGAGTTTTCCTCCTACCCAGGATAAGACTGTTGGATAATTTCTATTGCTCGCTCTATACGAGTTCCCAATACACTATCATGATGGGTGGCAGGCAGAAACAAGCTGCTCCTTCTGCTGAGGGATCCTCGGACTTCTTCAGAAACAGAAGTGCCTCGGCAAAAGCTGCAAAACAAACTACCCAAGCTACGGAACAGGAGATGGACTCCCCGTGCACTAAAAAAGATATAAATGAGCTCAAATCTTTACTTTTCTGTTTCAAAGATGAGATACAGAATGAAATTCGAAACTCGCTCACTGAAGTCAAATCCGAAATTACAGCATTGGATAACAGAGTCCAGCAACTGGAGCAAGTCCAGGACTCAACATCGCAGGAATCAACTGTGCAGGAATCAACATCGAACATGGAAGTGCTGATTCAAGATCTCCAAACACAAGTCAGAGACCTTCAGGATGCTCATGAGGATCTGGAAAACCGCACTAGACGAAACAACCTCCGATTTCGAGATATACCTGAAACTGTACATCTCAATAGTTTCCTCCCTAACTATTTCAAAGCTCTAACACCCGACATAGAGGACAAGTTCCTCTTGCTGGACAGAGCGCATAGAGCATTGCGAGCCAGACCGAAACCCAATATGCCACCCAGAGACGTTATAGTTCGCTTTCACTATTTCCAGTCCAAAGAAGCCATCTTGAAAGCTTCCAGAACAAATCAAGTGGAATATGATGGGGTCTGTCCAAAGGTCTTTGCTGACCTAGCCTCGTCCATCTTGCAGAAACTGAAAGATCTCAGACCATTAACGGATGTCCTTCGTCAAAAAAACATCCCATACAGATGGGGCTTCCCTTTTAAACTTACGTACCAGCATAATGGTTTGACCTACACGGTCAGACACCCTACTGACGTGGAAGAAGCTTTAACTTATCTACAAGAACCTCCAGCTGCGTCCGCAGAAGCGGACATGCCAGACCCTACGGAGCAAGACGAAATAGTTATATCGGTGACTGGTATACGTCGCTTGGGAGTTATCCCATTCTGTGACTAACACGCAATGAATACTGTCGCTTGATAGAACTGGATTCTGATGTCACTTAATTTCAAAGCAGAGGACGGGATTACCTCACTCCTCTCTCTGATATGGTACTCACTCTAATTATATTGAGGATATTTCCTTTGTGCACTGCTTTCATAACTATCTCCTAGTTTGCTATAATTTATGTTATACCCTATATTCAATAGTTTGTTGCTCTTATCCCTTCGACTACAATGCTATTTACCCCTCAATGACAGGGAATTTTTGTTTTTGGATCAGTTACACGATGGGTGCAACGGATGGACGTCTTATCTAAGTTCAGGTCCGTGACCCCTCAGAAAGTGAGAATTCCTAGTGGGGTGCAACAGAAGTGCTCCCCCATTTGGAAATCTCGGAAAGTTTATTTCTAGTGAAACTAGAACATATTACACTAGTTTACTACATTATTTTATTTTGTTAATTGTAACCTTCTCCTCTCTTTCCTATTCTATACCCCCCCATTTTTTTTTTTTTTTTTTTTTCTCTTCTCTTCTTTGCTGCTTTGAGGTGATTGTGCTTTATTCCGACAATATTTGTATCTTGTGTTTGTTGACCACCTTTCTCCTTTCCACCTACCCCCCCTTAACTTTGACTGTCTATTACTCTCAGGTTCCTCATGCTCTACACCAGGTCTGCGTGACGACGAATATGCCGGGCCCACGGACCCCCTCTGGCACCCACCCCTTTGATCTGAAGGTATGTTCACATAATGTAAATGGCCTGAATACACCGCAAAAACGTACAATGGCGTTTACTGACTATTATAAAAACAGAATGGATATCTTGCTGCTCCAAGAAACTCACTTTAGTCAAACGTCAACACCTAAATACTTATCGAAACACTTTCCTCAAGTTTACCTGGCTAGCTCCAAAACCAAGACTAAAGGCGTAGCTATTCTCAGGCCCGGACTGACCATGTGTCTGTTTGGGCAAATGCCTGAGGGGCCGCTCTTTATTTTATTCAAGTGGGCCGCTCCTGATCGAGTAACCTAATTAGAAACTGCTCTTCACAAGCCAGGCGAAGGAGCATGGCCGCGACCATTTAATCACCTTAACCCAGGGGAGCCTCGATGTAGAACACATACGTCATACGTCACGGTGTGTTGGAGGAAGCAGGAGCGAGGCTCCCTGGGAGCACGCACGGACGCGCAAACACTGTAACAGACGCGCATCGTGTGTAGGAGACATGCTGCTCAGAGATAACTGGCTTCATTTCTTCCTGCTTTATATATTACTCTGCGAGCATTAAGGGAGTGAGTACATTCAAACTGACTTTGTTCTGGGCTTTCTGCAGTCCTTGGAAGATTTATGGCTGGCCTGGATGCTGCCCTTACTGCTGAAGTTAGTATCTCTGGCTTCACAGAGCCTGTACTGTTTTCCGTCCTTAAAAATAAATCACGCCTGAGCAAATATAAGTACCCACACACTATCCAACCCAAACAGGCAGGAATGCAAGGAGGGAGAACAGTAGTATAAGGGATTTTTTACATAATTTGTTTTGTGTTACTGGTCCTTTAAACTTGTAAACTTGAAACCACACAAGTCTGGGAGAAAGGTATATATTATTCTATGAACTATTTAGTCATTTTAGAGAGAGAATTTTTTTTTACTTATTCTTTAAAGGAGAACCAATCCCTTTTTATTAAAATCCCCTACCCTACATAAACCCCCTCCCTGCCTCCCCTCCAGCCTAGATGTTACCCCTGGTAAATGCCCCTAACTCTTTACTTACCCCTCGGTGCAGATTCAGGGCATCGGAGTTCATGGACGCCATCTTCTTCTCTTCAGTAATCTTCGTGTCTTCTTCCGGCACTTCTGCAATTTCCTTCACTTTCGCCGCATTGCTCTAACTAAGCAATTTACCATTATGCCACTCTCTTCCTGAAGATTACTCAAGAGAAGACGACGGTGCCCGTGAATGATGCCCTCTGATGCCCTGAATCTTCACCGAGGGGTAAGTAAAGAGTTAGGAGCATTTACCAGGGGTAACACATTGTGGCAGATTTATCAAGGGTCAAATTTCGAAGTCGAAAATACTTCGAAATTCGACCATCAAATTTAAATACTTCAAATATCGAATTCTAAGTTTTTCAGCTTATCTTGTAATCGATCGATCAAATTAAAATCGTTCAATTCGAAGGATTTCAGTGATCTAACTAATGATTTTAATGCTATGTGTAAAGCTTTGGAAAAGCAGGTTTAATTTGGCGAAGTATTGAAGTCAAAGTTTTTTTTAAAGAGACAGTACTTCGATTATCGAATATTCTAAGTATTTTACTTTGAATCGAATTCAAAGTAAATTCTAAGTCGTAGTATCCTATTCGATGGTCGAAGTATCCAAAAAATTTCTTTGAATTTTGAATTTTTTTACTTAGAAAATTCCTTCGAATTCACTTCGACCCTTGATAAATCTGCCCCTTAGGCTAGGGAGGAGCAGGGAGGGGGGGGTCTATGGGGGATAGGGCTTTTTATTAGCAAGGGTTTGGTTCTCCTTTAAGTGAGAAAGGCAGTTCTTTATGCACATAATTGTTTGCAGTTTTACCCCAATATATGAGTGGATATGTACAAGAACAGTGCATGTTTACATGTGGGCTGCTTTGAATTTTTTGCCCGGGCTGCTTTTTACCCCCAGTCCGGCCCTGGCTATTCTTATTGCCAAACAGGTTAAGTTTCAGCTCAAACACGAATATATCGATCAAGAAGGTCGATATATAATAATAACAGGCATGCTACAAAATCACCTTACCACTTTGGCCTCAGTCTATGCCCCTAACACTTCCAGAAAAATCTTTTTTAGAAAATTTTTCACTAAACTTTCAGAAATCTCAGAGGGCAGAGTCGTAATAGGTGGCGACTTTAACACCACTCTGAATAACAACCTTGATAGATCACGAGATGTTCTAGAAGCTAAAACCACTGTCACTCCAGATCAAGACTCCAAATGTCTAGCTACGCACCTTGCTACTGAGACCTTGGTAGATGTTTGGACAGAGAAGCATCCCATAGATAGGGACTACTCTTTTTACTCCGCCATCCATGCCTCATACTCACGTATTGATTTTATATTTACTAAGTCGACTTTTGTGGATTGTGTTTGCTCAACTAGAATTCATGAGATTACGTGGTCTGATCACGGAATGGTAGAAACTGTGTTTTCACAGTGGGATGAAATAAGAGGTCATGGATGTTGGAGATTGAATGAGTCTCTGTTGTTGGATGTGGATCTTAACGCAGATATTTCTAAAACGCTTACGGAATACTTTCAATTAAACACTCTAGAGGACACATCTACTGCCATTAGGTGGGACGCCCATAAGGCGGTGATCCGGGGGATAATTATAAGACATGCTACATATTTGAAGAGGAGCAGAGCAGCGAAAACCCAGCAGCTTTCCCAGAGACTGCACGACCTAGCTATTATTCATAAACAGAAACCCACCCCAGAGAGCTATAGAGGCATACAAGATGCAAGAACACAATTGATTCAGGTGCTCGCGGATAAGGCTGCGTTTACCATGCGGAAAACCAAGCACCTGTATTACGAATATGCTAATAAGCCACATACAATGCTAGCTCGCAAATTAAAAGCCCTGAACGCTTCTCAAACTATACATGCCATCCGCACTCCCCTAGGAACGATCACAAGAAATACTAAACAAATCCTTCACACATTCCGAACCTTTTATACAGACCTATATGCAGCAGATAAGGCTCCTGAGGCTACCAAGACAGGCGCGTCTGAGTTCTTAACTGAATGGGCACCCCCTCACCTCTCACGGGAACACCGGGAAATGTTAGCGGCGCCAATAGCCATAGAGGAAATTGAGCAGGTAATTAAGGATTCAAAATCGGGTAAGGCACCTGGCCCAGATGGTTATACATCGAAGTACTATAAAGATTTTGTAAAACAGCTTGCCCCTCAACTGAAAGATCTCTTTCAATCGTTCCTTGAGGGCGACCCCCCTACGAAACATATGCAAACAGCGTCCATTGTAATGATCTTAAAGCCTGGAAAAGATCCATACAATTGTGATAGTTATAGACCAATCTCGCTAATTAATACTGACCTTAAGATATTCTCAAAAATACTAGCTAACAGATTATCTGTAGTTCTTCCTAGTCTTGTTCACCCTGATCAAGTGGGATTTGTACCTGGCCGGCAGGCGGCTGATGGAGTACGTAAAGCGATAGACTTGGTTTGTAGAGCACCTAAGCTTGCCACGTCATCCCTTCTGCTGTCCTTGGATGCACAAAAAGCATTTGACAGATTGGATTGGACCTACATGTTTGCTGTTTTAGACAAACTAAATATTCCTGAACCATTTCTTACGGGTATCAGACAGTTTTATACGGCACCCATGGCACAGATATTTAGTATGGGTCTCCTTTCTGATACTATTGAAATAATAGGAGGGACGAGACAAGGTTGCCCTATGTCCCCTCTAATTTTTGCTCTATCTTTAGAACCGTTAGCTAATGCAATTAGAAAGAACCCCAATATTCAAGGATTTCCAGTTGGGGAGATGGAATATAAAATTAATCTCTTTGCGGATGATATTCTCCTTACGTTGACCTCCCCTCAAACCACATTACCGAACCTTTTGCAGACCTTGGAAAGATTCCAGCTTATATCGGGATACAAAATAAACCCCACAAAGTCACATGCCTTACCTTTAAAAATGTCCCCGTTGGAATTAAAACTATTGCAACTTAATTTCGATTATAAATGGGAAATCGATTGCTTAGTGTATCTAGGAATACACCTCACCTCCTCGTATGACACTTTATACAAGGTTAATTATCCTACATTGATTGACAAATTGAAAAAGGATCTAGTCAAATGGCAATCTTATCACCTTTCGTGGTTTGGCAGAATAGCGGCTGTTAAAATGACGATTTTACCACAACTTTTATATTTATTTCGAACGTTGCCGATACATTTTCCAGAAACAATAGCCTCCTCGCTCCAAAAAAATATATCAAATTTCATATGGGGAGGGAAAAAACCCAGAATTAAGGCGGCTATTATGACTAAACCAAAATCATTAGGGGGATTGGGAGTTCCCCATTTATACAGATATTATCTGGCTAGCAGACTTGAAGTTATGGTTCACATACACGCCCCAACAGAGGAACCCTGGAAAGAAATTGAAGACTATTTCACAGCTCCATTACGTTTAGCTCACCTTTTCTGGATTCCTAAAACGTCTAGGGACACATCTTCAGAGATCCTACCAACTTCACAGCAAGCGCTAAATCTATGGGACGCCATTGCAATCAAAATGAAATTAACCACACCCACTACTAGATACAGAACCATCTTCTGTAACAAAAATTTCCCCCCAGGATGTACACCAACGGATTTCCAGCCATGGATAGCAGCTAATCTACTGACCCTACTTGACTTTATATCTGACCAGTCGGTTAATTCATTCCAACAACACAGGGAACGATATAACATACCACATACACAATTTTTCCGGTATTTACAACTGAGACACTATATAGAATCCTTGTTAAAGACTCAAACAAACCAAGTCCTATCCTACTTTGAGCAGCTGTGCCATAATAATTCATACCCGACCCATCTGATTTCTCTACTATACATGCGACTTGCCTCAGACCACACAGACATACAGCAGCCTTACATGACTAAGTGGGAAGTGGACCTAGACTTCACAATTTCTGAACGAACTTGGACAGCGATTTGGGATACTGCTAAAAAAACATCCATATGTGCAGTCTCTAGTGAAAGAGCTTATAAAATCATATTCCACTGGTACTATACTCCGACACGTATTAGTAAGTTAAGTGGCAACCCGGATCACTCCAACTGCTTTATAGGGTGTGGTGAAAGAGGATCTTTTTTGCACACCTGGTGGACTTGCTCGATAGCTCAGGCATTCTGGAAAATGGTAGCGACTCTGCTCTCTGAGGTTCTGCATTGCACTATACAAGCAACGCCACACACATTCTTGTTAGGGATGAAGATCAGAGCGATACACTTCCCACAATCTCGTAAATTAGCCGCTCACATTCTTACAGCAGCAAGATCTCTATTAGCGGCGAATTGGAAAAAACCAAATATTCCAGGTCGTCCAGCGTTAATTTCAAAGATAAACTGGATCAGAGCAATGGAATCCATACGACATCGACTTCATGATAGAAGCTATGAAGGGGAGCTGGAGTGGCATCCGTGGGCCCGGTACTTAGATGATCTGCAGACCAGAGGTACCATTTGCTGAATGCACGCTGTTCTAATGTTTACTATAACTAGAACCTGATAGTTTTCTACCTTCCCCCCCAGCTTTTCTTTCCTTTTCTCTCTCTCTCTCTCCGATTGTCCCCCCTCTATACCTTACCTCCCCCCCCTAAGGAAATACTGCAACACAGAGTGCTAAACCTGAAAAACTGGGACGAGAGATGTTTCATTCTAGCAATCGCAGATAGAATTGTTAGGATACTAGGTTACGCTCCCGACTAATATGATCAGATTACTGTTCTGTATATTCTATCTGGCAAGCTATTCCATTGTTCCATATGTTGCTGTATTCTTTTTTCTGGCAATTGAAATTCAATAAAAACTTTCAATAATAAAAAAAAGTATAGTATGCAGAATAAAAAGCCTGTTGACTACAGAACAAAAATGCTGATTTATAGTATCAATGACTACTATTGCCCATTCATAGTTAGCAGAGAATACAAGGTTACCACTTTAGTAGTAACTTTAGAAAATAAACTTTAATTGTTTATTTTCAAGGAGGGAACAATTAATTCTCCTTTCTCTGAATATATGATATGCATCAGGGAGCAAGGATTGGTACTGGAAATGGTGTTCATAGCTCCCGCTGAGCAGTACTGTGATTTTCTTTAAAGGGAAAATGTACATCTCCCATTTTTACATGAGCTTATATAAATATATTTGGAAGTGTTCCTACTACGCTATTTTTCTTTGTAAGCCATAACTTAACAGAAATAATCTAGACCCAGTATCAATAGACCTTTAGCAATACAATCATATTTACCACTTTCCATGTGATGCTTGTATACAGTTATGTTCATGTTTAATTTAAACAACCCTGTCCAGAAACTCACAGCAGAACCTGCTGTAATGACATCTTCTGGGAGTAAGTGCCACCAGTGCTGCTCATGCTGTAAATAGCCCATTCCGTGTCTGGAAATGAATTCTCCTTTTCGCTCTTCTCCAAGAATAACTATTGTGTCCTCTCCAAAGGCTTGCTGGGGAAATTAAACCAAGGGTTTTTTTTCCCACAATAATTTGTTTATGCAAAATGAATGGAATTCTGGCCTTAGTTGCTCTATTGCAATATGGAAAATGTACCGTTATAAAAGACATACCATCATAATTTTTTTTTTCCAAAGTGGTGGGTTTGTGCACGAGACACAGAAGGATTAAAAGACGTGGCAAAAACTACCAGGAACTAACAAAGGGTACCACCACTCATTCAATCACTCCTTCTGAATAATGGTTCTATAATGGTTCTACTTAATCATTCCTGCTCCCCAAAATATTATTTATCTGTAGTCAATTCTAACACTGCAATTTAAATTTAATATTTAAAATTGCCACCTAACAGTGTTTGCGCTAATGGCAGAATTTGTGTCCGTTCTATGACACTATGGCTTCTGATGCTTGACTTTGTCATGTAACACTGGCTTCGTAAACAAGCAAACAAGTAAAATAAAGGTTTACAGAATTCTCAGAACTGATGGATAATGGTTAAGCCAATTATTTATCTATGTATAAGTAACATTCACAGGATAAAAATACCTAGTATAGCCATTATTTATTTGGAAGAAAGAATGTTATCCAGCTCTTTTGGGCAAAGGACAATGTACTGCAACATCCAAGAGCAGCTTGCTACATTCATCCCCTAAAAATAAAATTAAATTTATCTGTCAAGATTAGTCTTTCATTAAACTATATTAAAACCTATAATTTCCCAACTGAGACCATAAAACCATGTTTATTACTGTACCTAATATATTCTTGAACAAATCTCTCTAGAAACCAAATTTTATCTCTTTTATAAAAGCCAGACTTACTGGCCTATAATTTCCCAACTGAGACCAACTTGTTGTTTTTAAAATTCAAATGACCATTCTTTCCCACAGTCTAATAGCACCATACCATGTCTGGATATAAAATAGGCTTTATAGGATTGCCTTTTTTCACTCTATATGTCTTGTACTAAAGAATATCTGTTTATGTTTTGGCCTATACTGCTTTTGTGCATTTAACAATTTTTCAACCAAAGTGACAATGTTTCACTTGCTTTTTCAAGGGTAAAACTATTAGATGGTTCCATTTTAATATTGGTAATACACAGTAATTTATTCACATGAAATAATCTGTAGAATAACAGGTAGCAAGTTGGTTGATAAAATGCAGAGAATTCAAACAAACTGTATACTAATGGAAGTTAAACTCAGCCATTCAACCAAATATGTCAATTTACTTTACATATTTACAGTATTTAGTTGGTAGTTTTGTGTAGGACAGATGATAGAGCACACGGCTCTTTTTCTTTGGCCTTCCACTTAAGGAGTTGATTCTGATGGTGAACTATAAGGCACTAGTAAGAAGATCTATGCCATAAGAAAATGAAGACTCTCAGACAAGTTAGGGGAATATTTGATAGCAAACCCTCTAGGAGTGCTAAAAGGATAGCTAAAAAGAATAGCCTCTGTGGGATAGTTCTATTCTTTGTATCACCTAGTGAAGGGATTCAAGTGGGTACAGACTAAATTAATTTTGTATGTAATCACTGGGATTACCCTGGGACAGAGTTCACCTCCAAGAGCCACCGGTGCCCATTATTTTATTAAAAAGGTATGATAAAAGCAGAACTAAAGATTAACTGTAGACATAGGCTAGAAATGTTGTCCATTATGTGTTGGGTTTCTGCAACAGCCCAAGGCAACCACAGCCCTTTAGCAGTAAAGATCTGTGTCTCCAAAGATGCCCCAGTAGCTCACCATCTTCTTTTCTGCTGATTCACTGCACATGCTCTGTGCTGCTGTCACTTACTGAGCTTAGGGACCACTCACAATATACAGCACACATAGAATAGAAATGTCACAATATAAAGCTGATAATAATTAATACAGATAATTACTACATGACAGCGCAGAAACCAGTGCAGTTAACATCAGGATTTAATAATCAGCCCTGTAGCATCATCTTATATTACAAACAAACATAATTTTCTGCTTGATAATTTGCGATGACCCCGAAGCTTAGTGTCACAGACACTTTCCAAGATGGTGACCCCCTGTGACAAGTTTGAAGTCCTGGATTATTGCTGCTATTGAGAAGCTAAAACTTTAGGTGGGTGCAATAAGGTCATTATATAAAATATGGCATTTTTAGCCATATTCATATTTAGGGTTTAGTTCTCCTTTAAGGTATAGAGTTCAGCTGCATCTGACCCCTTCTCAAACATGTAAGACCAGCATTTCTAAAGTTAAACACCAATCTTTCTGCTAGATCTGACAACCATGGTTTGAATATTGATTCCAGGGAACCTTGCATTGTTGTTTTCTTTCCCTGTAGTAAGGGTTCTAAGATATTTAATATATTAACCAAAACTGCGGTACTCAAGATTATTTTAGCAAAAGACAAGTTATACTGCAATCTTGAGAGGTAACATTTTATAGTAGCACTGTTTTTATTCTTTTTCTTTACTAGTGCCTTTCTCCCTCTTGTTTTAAGTTCTTTCCGTTGTTTAAAAATGATATTGTAAACTATAGATAATGTATAATATCATAGTTAAGCATTTGTCACAGCTATATATATATATATATATATATATATATTATTTACATTTATGTTTGTAACGTTGCGGGACATATGGAAATGCTGACAGAAAGATGCATGAACATATGGCACATTAATAAATGTATTAAAACAGAAATAAAACTGGAATGCATCAAATTGGTATTCTACTCATCATTTTCAATTGGTCTTCAAACTTTAAAAAAACATTTAAAATATATCTTATAGGAAAAATTTGTTTTACGGTGAATTTCTTCTAAAACTAAGCTTCAGTTATGTACAATGTATTATTTATGAGTAACGTTTGTAATTTCTTTTATACAAAGCCAATTTCTATATAATTCCTCCATAAACTTAAAGTAGAAAGAAATGTGGGTTTTTTTTGGCGTCACAATAACATCACAACATTTAAACTGTATTAAACAATCCATCAAGAAAAAAGGTTTTTTTTATGGAATTATGTTGAAATCACAGAAGCACTTCTTAAATAGTAATCGGCAAGTAAACTGAACAAATTATGTATAGTTATATCTTCATCTGCTTCAGATGCTTAAATAAATATTTTGTACATCTGTCTAGTTCCAAGCTCTCAAAATGTGCTAAGAATATTTTCATTTTGAATTCTTAAGAAAATTCTTAAGAAAAATATATAGGGGACAAAAATCTGTCTCCTCATTTGTGTGCAAACAGAAAGGGATTCTGGGAAAGAAGCCTATTCTTGACATTGATTTCTATTTTCATGGAATACATTTTTGCTCAAGCAGTAGAGAATCTCCTCACCCAGTAAGTTTTTTGTGGATTAATTTCACCAGCTCTATAGGCTTTGCGTGAAAATGAAAAATGCAGGCGTGACACTGGGTTGCCATCCAAGAATCCTTTGTTTTGCATGCAAATGAGGAGAGAGGGTTTTTTTTGCAGGGGGCCCAACTGGCCCATAGACTGTAATGTATAGTAAAAAATGTCCCCGGTTTGATAAATGTTGCACAATACACCAATTGACTTCAATGTGTTTGGCACATTTTTCACTGTTTCATGAATTTTCGGCAATATGAAATGGCTCAGATTTGAGCATCACTATTAAACACTGATAAAATATTAAAATGTGATGGGCTTCTAAAATAATTAATGCATTTCCAAAATAGGAGATCAAATAGTGATCTCCTATTAGTTCCACATACGCTATCGTTAAAATATTGGGAAATATAGGTGATAAGGCAGCTCTAAGAACGGCAAAGGCAAAACTGTCCAAGGCCGTCAAGGCAGCCAAACGTGCATATAGTCATAGGATACGTAGCCAATTTCAAGACAGCAGGGAACACCAGGCGCATGTGGCAAGGCGTTCAGGCTATCACCAACTACAGGATGACAACACTAGTCTGTGATGATGATGCCGCTCTTCCAGATATGCTTAATAAATTTTATGCCCGGTTCAACGAAATGAACAACACAAAGGTGTCGAAGACCATACCCCCACACAACAACCAGGTGCTTTATATAACCAAGTCTGATGTGTGGAACACTCTCCGCAGAGTCAACCCAAGTAAGGCTTCTGGACCAGACAATATCCCTGGAAGATTGCTCAGAGAATGTGCAGACCATCTGGCAGATGATCTCAGCAACATCTCCCTGAGCACCACTGTTGTTCTGAGGTGCTTCAAGGAGTCCATCATCATTCCTGTGCCATAGAAGTCCCACGTGTCCTGCCTAAATGACTATCGTCTGATCACACTAACATCCACCATAATGAAGTGCTTTGAGAGGCTGGTCATGAGACACATCAAAGGCCTGCTCTCACCAGCTCTGGATCCACTGCAATTTGCCTACCGTTCCAATGGCTCAACAGACGATGCAATCGCCACTACCCTGCACTTGTCAATTAGCCACCTAGACAATAAAGACACATATCTACGTATGCTGTTCATAGACTTCAGCTCAGCATTCAATACAATTATTCCTCAGCACTTGAGTGTTAAGCTGAGCATGCTGGGCCTGAACATCTCTATCTGCAACTGGATCCTGGACTTCCTGAGCAAGAGACCTCAGGTAGTCTGAATAGGAAAAAACACCATCAAATTGAGCATGGGAGCATCCCCAGGGTTGTGTGCCTAGTCCAGTGCTGTTCACACTGCTGACTCATGACTGTGTGGCACGTCATGGATCCAATCACATCAACAAGTTCTCTGATGATACAACCGTAGTAGGTCTCATCAGCAAGAACAATGATTCAGCATATAGACAAGAGGTGAAATGGTGAAAACGGACTGGTGCAAAGTCAACAATCTGTCTATAAATCCAAACAAAACAAAGGAAATAGTTGTTGACTTCAGGAGAACACATGGGGATCATTCTCCACTGTACATTGATGGATCCCCAGTGGAAATTGTCAAGAGCACCAAATTCCTTGGGGTACATCTGACGGAGAACCTCTCCTGGTCCCATAACACCAGCTCTATAGTGAAGAAAGCACAGCAGCATCTCTACTTTCTGCGAAAGCTGAAAAAAGCTCACCTTCCACCACCCATTCTCACTATCTTCTACAGAGGGTCTATTGAAAGCATTTTATGCAGCTGCATCACTACCTGGTATGGAAACTGGTCTGTATCAGATCGCAAGATCCTGCAGTGGGTGGTGAGGACAGCGGAAATATCATTGGGGTCTCGCTTCCTGCCATTATGGATATTTACCACAGCCGCTGTCTCCAGAAGGCTACCAGCATTGTCAGGGATAGCACCCACCCTACACATGATCTCTTTACCCTCCTGCCATCCTGTAAAAGATACCGCAATATTCGATCACTTACTTCCAGAATGCGAAACAGTCTATTTCCACAAGCCATCACGTATCTCAACTCCCAAGGACTGAAGTGAATATATTCACAAGGAACTGAAATGTTCACTTTGCCCAGCATGACCGTGTACTAGAGTTGTTGTATAGCACCGAGGGGCTCTGGAGGAACGTCATTTCGTTTCTACTATGTACTGTATTTACTGTATATGGCTGAAATTACAATAAAATCCACTTGGCTTGAAAACTAATAAATATATTAAAGTACTGTATAGCTTGCCTATTATTATAGAGTTGGTTTGGGGTTCCCAGGGGATGTCATATCTGTAAGATAGCTCATTTATGTTGAGGTAGGTAATAATACTTATTATTAAGTATGGCTGAGGACAAAAGGAAACCTTTACCTAAGTCATGGAACAAGTAAGCTTAAATGGAGATTTAATTGTATCAACATTTTCCACTTGTGTTCTTTAAAGAAAAAACATGTATGTATGTACCTAACTGTTAAGGAGCTGAAATATATAAATGTACAATATTGAAAAGTACAGACAGGGAAGATACGTCACATAATAACAAGTCCATGAGGAGATAGCTATTAGGCAGTTTGCGAGCTTGGTCTGAACATCAGTGGTTAGTGAAAGGGTGTCTAAATATATCTGGATGTCATCAGCGTACAGGTGATTTTTAAGGCCAAATGAAGATATAAAGGTCTCCTACAGAGAGAGTGTGTACAAGGAGAATAGAGGGCCAAGTACAGAACCCTGAGGCACCCTGATTTTTTTATATATAAAATCAGACTATTAAATAATTACATATTTTTCGGAATTTATTAAACTCTGACGATGAAAAATCAGAATCTGAAAATCCGGCATCTCAGTCCTGTCGAGGTTGCATATAAGTCAATGGGAGAAGTCGCAATGATTTTTTGATGTGCACTGGGTTTGTGATAATTTCCAAAAAATCTTGAAATTTGTGAAAATCTGATGAAAAAATCAGAAAAAATTTGGAAAATTGGATTTTGCGCCGCAAAGCAAATTTTCGAGAAAATGTAATAATATTTTTATTTTGAAAATATTTTATTTGATTTTCATGATAAACAAATAATAACAGTATGACAGCAAATTTTATGCAGATGAAAGATAAGTTATAATCGATAAAATGGCACAAAATTATTAAAAACTAAATACCATTTAATGAGACTGACAACAACTAACTAAAATTAACTAAGCCAGAGGATGTAAACATATGGAAAGAAATAAAGAAAAATGAAAAATGTCCATTCATTGACTGGAATGTCTGAAAGCACATCTTATAAATTGAGAAACTGTCCTATTTGATCACCTATATTAGAATAACAAGCTTCAAAAAAGGGAGACCAAATCAGTTTAAAAGAGTCAATGGAATTATTTCCTTTGGTTTTGGTTAATAAGGCTTCTTGCCAACTAAGCTGGTTCATAAAAGAAATAACGTCTGTTAACGAAGGGGGTTCTTTTAGTAACCAAGAATTAAATAAAGCTTTCTTGGAAGCTGCTAGAAAAAAAACTGTCAATAATTTATTTTCAGGGGAAATAAAATTTGTGTTGGGAACTGAAGGAAACACTACATTATCTAGATGCAAAAAAGCAAAGCACGGAGACAATTTAATCCTTATCTTCAATTGATAATTCAAAAACCCAAAAATGTCCCTCCAATATATATCAATCTTTGGGCAAGACCATAAATAATGAAAAAGTGACACATTAGTCTCATCACATTTAGGACAGTATGAAATAGGGCCATTAGAGGAAGTTTTGGAAAATAATTTACCATAGCCTAGATGGATAAGCTTAAAATGTTGTATCCTCCAATTTTCTGCTAGAATGAATTTATTATAATCCCTAATAGATTTTACCAAGTCTGAGGGAGTTATTTGACAATGTAAAAACTCCTGAAGCTTGTATTGTTCTTTGAGTTTTGACCAAGTCATTAAGGCTTTCTTAAGCGGATCAAATATATCTTTTACCAAAACCAGTGACTTTCTATTAATTGAAAATATAAAAGTTTCAGATTTCTGATAATCTGAAGGTTTAAGTAAGAGTTCGGCTGGCATGTAAGGGGTTACTGTATAGCTATAACCATGACGAGAGAATAAATGTTTCCACACATATATAGAGTCACGATAGATAGCATTCCTCTTAAAGTCGTAAGGGACATTACTCCATTTGCTAGGCAAAACAGATAGAATATCAAAAAAGGGTTCTTGAAAGATCTCAATGTCGGGGTTTATAAATTTGTTGCCTCGAGAGAGATTCACTCAATAAGATATCTGGTGAGGGCTGATAGATTAAATGCTCTGAAATCAGGAAGGTTTGAGAAAATGTAATAATAAATAAGCGTAAAAAAACCCGAGCGGATTTGATCAGAGTTTGTAGCAGAAAAATAAGAGATAAATTCAGACTTTGATAAATAACCCTCTAAGTTGAACTGGGGAGAGGATTTGTTAACAAAAGTAAAAGAGAAGGAGTGGTCACAAAGGTAGGAATAGAACCAAGATGCAGCTCAATCCCAGATACAATGTGAATCGAGAAATTGCATTCAAACCGAATGGTCGACAGTATTAAAAGCAGTAAATAAGTCATGGAGCATGAGAATAAGGTAATAACATTTAGCCTTAGCAGTCTGGAGGGCATTTACAACTCTCCATAAGGCAGGTCATGTGCCAGACTGCATAGATCCAGCAGATTTTAAGGGGCCGATTCACGAAGGGTCGAATATCAAGGGTTAATTAACCCTCGATATTCGACTAGGAACTAAAATCGTTCGACTTCGAATATCGAAGTCGACCGATTTTGCGCAAATCCTGCGATCGATCGATCGAAGGATTTTTCATTCGATCGAGCGATTAAATCCTTCGAATCGAACGATTCAAAGGATTTTAATCCAACGATCGAAGGAAAATCCTTCGATCAAAAAATCACAGGCAAGCCTATGGGGACCTTCCCCATAGGCTAACATTGACTTCGGTAGCTTTTAGCTGCCGAAGTAGGGGGTCGAAGTTTTTCTTAAAGAGACAGTACTTCAACTATCGAATGGTCGAATAGTCAAACGATTTTTAGTTCGAATTGTTCGATTTTCGTAGTCGAAGGTCGAAGTAGCCCATTTGATGGTCGAAGTAGCCCAAAAAAACTTCGAAATTCGAATTTTTTTAAATTCAAACCCTTCACTCGAATTCAGTGAATTGGCCCCTTAGTGTAGAGAAAGTTAGTAATACAAGAAAAGACAATACTTTCCAGAGGTTTAGAGGCTAGCGGTAAGAGACAGGGTGGTAAATAGATAAATAGGATGTGTCCAATGTAACCTTTTTCAGAATGGGCTTGACACAGGCCTGTATGAATAATGAAGGGAAAGTACCAGAAGTTTGCAAGGAATTGAATATACTGTATGAGTAAGTGCTGGAGTAAGGACAAGGCACACTGTTTGAGTAGTGGTGATGGCATGGGATCAAGTGAGCAAGTTGTTGATGGAGAGGACAGGAGAAGTTTTGAGACTTCAGACAGTTATAAGATCAAAAGAGAAAAGGGAAGGAGGAGATTTAGGAAGGGTAAGGCAGTGAGCTGAATATGGAAAACAAGTGTTGTGGTTAAGATTTATTATTATTTATGAGTGTATTATAGTACTCTTGTTTAGCCTGGGATAGGGTAATACTAAGGCAGACCATAAGAAATTTACAGAGGAGAAAGTCCCCTTTCTGAGCTCCTGTAAGAGAATGGCAGAGGACACATGGAGGACATCTCGTATAATAGGGACTTCCTCCACATGTGCTCTCCTCTTCACATACAGAACTGCAGAAATCTCACCTGGGACTGGAGTCCTCCAGGGATGGGGATTTTGGGCCAGACTGTGTTGTGGTTGCAGAGGGGCATGGGTATTGATAGCAGCAGACAGAACAGAGTTGTAGGTATTTACTAGTGAATCAGGATCAGAGAAAGCACTGACGGAAAAAAAGGCAGTAGGTCTCTATAAAAAGATATTGCATGAAACAGCCCATGTGTAAAACTCTGTTTTATCTAAATGAACTATTTTCATAAAGATTTCCTTTTCTAGCAGTATGTGCCATTTGGTAATCCTAAATAGAAAACTGCCATTTTAAATACTAAGTGCCGCCCCCTGTCCACACAAACCAAGGGCACATATTATTCATGTTTGGTCAAATGAGCCAAAGTTCTGTTTTTTGCTTCTCACACTTCTTTCTGTTACAGTCAGAGCTGCAGTATTTATGGTCAGGTGATCTCTGTGGGGTTTCAAAGACCATCACAAATGGGTGGCTCAAGTAAGTGCAATATTTACCGATTAAATATATATATATATATATATATATATATATATATATATATATATATATATATATATATACTGTATATATATATATATATATATATATATATATATATATATATATATATATATATATATGTTACAGTTTAGTGAAATTCTTTAATATGCCACTAAATATTATTAGTTAAGTATTTATTCTGGGGTATAGATTTCCTTAAATGTTGAATACATGTGCTGGGGACATTTATTTTTGTCCAGGGAGAGTTCCTTGTTTATAATTGGAAGGGGATCCCACGGTTCAGTCTGTGAAATCAACAACCTAAAGAATATATTGTATGGGGTCTATTTTGTATGCAGGTAATGTAATATATAGACTCCTGTCTTGTGCAAGATTATTTCCTTGGGGGTGCAGCTTATTCTGACTAAGCAGAGTATGTAATTTATGTATTGTCTTGAAAATATTTGTGTGATCATATATGCATTTTCAGTTTAAAATGCTTTAGGGTCAATAGTCATTTCAAGTGTTACTTTTATAATGAACGCTACGGCTGTAAAAGGTTTGTATGCAGAGTCATTGAAGTAAAGGAGTTCAAAACCTTTTTTTGGAAACTTTTAGGCCTAACAGTATTTTGGACATTAATGGACTTCAACTGAATCCTGGAAAAAGCACATTGCATAGGCCTACAGGAACAAATTCAATTTAACTCTGTGATCGCTATAATTCATACCTTGTCCATGAAAGTATTGCCTACAGACATTATTTAATGTTATACGAAATTATATTTCCAATGTTCTGTATTATATTCCGATGGAATTTTCCTGAATAATTGTTAGACTGTAGATAAAAGCCACGATTAGGCTATGTTAATAAATTACCAAATAGAATATTTTCCTTATATCATGACATCTAACCTCATAATTCTACTTTGTTTTAGATAGTAGATTATGGTTGTTATTTAAGAATTTTGCTTTGCACAAATTGAACACATTGTGTCACCCGTTCTAGGGGCAAATTCACTAACCGGCGAATATTCGCCATCACGCACATCACAACACTTTGCCAGGACAACGCCAATTCACGAAGATCCGAAGTTGCGCACAGTGTACTATACGCTGGCGAAATTACGCCAGCGAAATTACGCTCAGCAGTTCGAAGTTACGCTAGCGTTGGCTAATTAGCATACGGCGTGCAGTTAAAGTACAATGGCCGTATATGCTGCAGCAAATACATTACACTACACAAGGCCAGGGAACCTTAATAAAATTATATAGAGTTGTTATAATGCCCTACACATGTGCCCACAGTTTAGTTTAGGTGCCATATGTTAGCAAATGTAGGGGGTAAGGAGGGTACCCCAAAAAAAAATTTACAATCTTTTTCAGTCTATCATTCTTTAAATAGGAAAAAACGGCAGTTTTTTTTGGAACTCCTATCTACTCTATTGCACTTCGCCTGGTCTGAGGTGGCGAAGGCAACGGTCAGTGAAATCAAAAACGTAGTGAATTTGCATAGTAACGCTCTTTCGCCAGACCGAAAATTCGCCTGTCGTTAGAGTGCAGAGTTGCGCCAGAGTCTATCTCCTTGGCGAAATTACATCAGCTACCATTAGTAAATCGCTAGGGTTAGCCCTAGTATGGCGGAAAGTAAGAACTACATGCAAAGGTACAGGGCCACTGAAAAAATGGGGAACCATGCAGAAATGGTGGGCTATTTCTTTTAAGTTCACTGAATGAGTATGTGAATGTAATGTAAATGTCTCTTAAGAAACTGCTGTATTTGTTATGCACATGATAGTGATGTGAGGGTCAGCCCAAAACCCACGGCACAATTGGCACAATATTTCCGTGTCACAAGCTGGTTAAGGCTGAGCTCTCCCTTCCATCCCCCCCTGTCCGCAATCTTGCTCTTCCTGGCAGCCTCTATTTATACACACGTGCCTGCCCTGCCCCGTTTGTGACGTCAGAGATGGGGCAAGTCAGATGCCGGGTCAGGTTGAGCATGTGTTGGGAATGCTGTTGATCTGCACATCACCAGCACTAGACTACAAATATTTATATTAATCAAAATTGTGTTATTGTTTCCACCAATGAAATTAGGTGACCAAGAAACTTAATTTCTATATTTGCGAGAGGATCTCTGAATAGAAAGACACCTCCTCTTCCACCTCTCTGTTCTGTTGCAAATGTTATTTTGACAACATTATAGAAACAGAATGGTCCTCCTCGCACACCCTGGCCTTCCGGACTAGGTACTCCCTGGTGGACAGTGAAAGAGGGATCGGTAACCTCTAATAAACATGTAGATATAAAAGAAACACGGACACACAAGGATACTGCTGGCAGGGCAAAGTCCTTACTGTTTATTGTGTGATGCCTTTATTGCATCAGGCAATAAACAGCAAGGGCTTTGCCCTGCCAGCAGTATCCTTGTGTGCCCGTGTTTCTTCTATATCTACATATTTTGACAACATTGTCATACCATTCCCAATCCACTTTGCAAAATATACTGTATATTTATTAAGTACCTTAACACAAATATAAAAACCTTACTAAGGGGACTCTTTCTTAAAGTTTTTTTTATTTGTGAGAAGAGAAAATCATGGCAAAAAAATGAGCTCAATTTTTTCAAATTCAGGTCAAACTTTAAGGGTATTTATCAAAGTCCGAATTTATCTCAAAATATCTTAAGTATTCAAATAAAAAAAAGGTACAACCTGTTGAGACTCAATGGAAAGGAATTTTTTCAACACTGAAGACATTTTATTTATTATTTTCTCGAATTTGTAGCAGTGAGTTGATTGCGATTTTTGAACTGCGAGGTTTTTGTAAATATGCTAGCAATTCAGAAAAAAAACTTTAACTGCTATTGAATTTAAAAAAAAAACCTTGAATATAAATTCTGAAATAAATTCTGAAAAATTTGTGATTTTTTTAAAAGTCCGATTTTATTAAAAGAAAAATTACATTTTTTTTTTGTGATTTTTGCATTCGGAGTTTAGTAAATAACCCCCTTAATGTTCAAAATATCTTAAGTATTCAAATAAAAAAAAGGTACAACCTGTTGAGACTCAATGGAAAGGATTTTTTTCAACATTGAAGACATTTTATTTATTTTTTTCTCGAATTTGTAGCAGTGAATGGATTGTGATTTTTGAACTGCGAGGTTTTTTGTAAATATGCTAGCAATTCAGAAAAAAAACTTTAACTGCTACTGAATTTAAAAAAATATGAACATTTATAAATCCCCATTTCCTTTATGATTCCAGGTTTTACAGTATTTTCCCACACTAAACATAAAATGATTGTATTATTAATAGGATCGAGTAAATGTAATAGTCTGGATACATAGAGAATGTAAGAACAGGCAGTAAATGATGATGAGGTGCAGTGCATATAAGCGCCTTCAAACAGAGCTATGGAAACATTACAATCCAGCGATGATGACAATAAGGCACAGAATATGAAATACAAGTCTCATTGAGGCTGAAATATAAATCAGCAGTCACTGGAGCGGATGTGGGCGACTTGGCATTAGCATTAATGACTCGAGGAACCCAATCTCATCCATCTGCCATCTGTAACATTAACTCTATTCACGTCTGAAACCCAAACATTATCAAAATAAATGACAGTTTCCATCTAGTGCAAGTTCACAGAATAACAGGATACAATCATATCAAGTCTTGCCTGAAACATATGGTTAACCAGCAGCTCTGTTATATAAATTCATTTATAAATTCATATTAGATCTTCCCGTTATTTAGTTGTCACAAGGATATTTGCTTGTGCTATTTATTATTCCATCAAAATATCTTAAATATAATCTTTTATCTTGGCCAGTTTCAGTCTCATCTAATCAAATTCCTTCTTGTATTGTATATACAGTCAAATGCATCATTGCAGCCATATACATCCCTAAATTATAAGAAAGTTAGACCAAGTAACTGACAAACAAATAAGAGTGAACCTGAAAAATTATGGACATTGGGAACCAGCTGTAATATATATATATCATACCCCCCAACATTTTGGAAATAGAAAGAGGGACAAAGAGATTTGCCACGTGGTGACATTTTTTTCCCATTTTTGTGGCCACACCCCCTAATTACCATGTTCGTTTTCCAAAATTTGGCAGATTATGAAAGTTCTAACACATTTCTGTAGTTTTTATGTGTTATCACAGTTTTGTTAATGAAGGTGAATTGCCCTTTAAGCCGTAAATCTAAGTTCTCCCAAGAGACCTACTTATCTTAAATTGTATCTAAGTATCTATTCTGGGGTCTCTGCCAAAAGCCAATTAAGTTAGAAACATTGTATCTTTTTCTGGCTGTTCAGTGCAGGAGATCAAAGAGAACGTCAGGACTGGTGATGGGTGGAATAAATTGGCCAGACACAAATTTGCAGGAAATCTCTGTGTTTCGCCACAAGCGAATTAATTCATGAAACTGCAACGTCAATTCCCCCAAGAAAAATCCGCTGCTTAAAAAAGAAAAAAAAAATCGGTGTGTGCATAAAAATTTTTAGACGCCCATTGACTTTAATACATTTGGACCAAATAGTCGTGCATATAAAAATTGACGACTATTTGGAGCTGAGGAATGCTTGAAATGTTGCTGTTGACATGTGTTTTTTAAACTGTCCAAATTATAATCAAGGCTCGTTCAAGTGGTGCTGACCTCATATTTGGAAAAACTCTGGTTAGAATTGGACTTTATCTCACAGGCAGCATATAAACACAGCTAGGACCCATAAACAATATAACTTTTGTAAAGCACTGTTGTGTATATACAGCATTATTCAACACGAGCCGTGTATAAACAGTAATGGGTATAGCAAAGGGCAAGTATTTCATTGTATTGCATTTTTCTTCTGAATTCGTCTGTTCATTTCTCAGGATGGTTGTCTTACAGTGCAGGACTTTAACAGAGATTTTCAGATAGAGGGTATGAACTAAGGGGCAAATTCACTAAGATTCGTAGTTGCGCCAGGCGTAACTTCGCCGCACTTCGCCACACTTCGCCAGGAGTAGTTTCGCCAGCGCTCCGCAAATTCACTAAAATCCGAAGTTGCGATCAGGGCTAGCGTAAAGTTGCGAAGTTGCGCTAGCGTTGATTCGCTAAGCGAAGTTACGTTAGCGATGGTTAATTTGCATACAGCGCCAAATTCAAATTTCAATGGAGGAATGCGTAGAATCACTACAAATGCCTGGGAAACCTTCAAAACATCAAATAAAATTTTTTTTTTGGCCTTCACATGTGCCCACTGTATAGTTAAGTTGCCGTAATTTAGGAAATGTAGGGGGGAAGGAGGGGAGCTCCAAAAATTTTTTCAATCTTTTTCAGCCTATCACCCATAATATAGAAAAAAGAGCCAGCGTTTTTTGGGACTTAGAAAAAATTTGAACTTTTTTTGAAGAAATCCCTATCTACTCTATTGCGCTTCGCCTGGTCTGAGGTGGCGAAGGAAGTCTAGCATAAAAGGTAGCGTTCAGAACAATGCGCACGTTAGTGAATTTGCGTAGTTATGTCCGTTGCGCAAATTCGCCAGGCATAAGGGTGCGAAGTAACACTATCGAATTTACACCAGCGTTCGTTAGTGAATTTGCGAAGTAACAAAAATGACCAACGCTAGCGAATTGACGCTAGCGTTAGGAGCTTCGGCGCATAGTGAATTTGCCCCTAAGACTCTAAGGGGCACATTTACTATGGGTCGAAGTTAAATCCTTCAACTTCGAATATTGAAGTCAAAGGATTTATCGCATTTAGTTTGATTGAAGGAAAAATCTTTGATTGAGGATTGTAATCCATCGTTCGAACGATTTTCCTTCGATCAGAAATTCCATTCGAAGTCGAAGTCGTAGTCGAAGGTCGAAGTAGCCAAAAAAAAAACTTCGAAATTCGAAGTTTTTTTCATTCTAATCCTTCACTCGAGCTAAGTAAATGTGCCCCTAAAAGAAGCCAAAACATAAGGAAAGTAGGAGCAGGCACTTTCTAATAATGAATGCCCACAAACTATGGCTATGATGCTTTTTAGTAAATAGATTGAGTAAGTAGATTGAGCAAACCATAAAGCTTTATGGGCCCTTATTGGAGATGGATCATCAATAATATAACTTCACACAATTAACTATTGAAAGGCCCTGCTTCTCACTTTTTGTTAAACAAAGTTCAACCAAACTTGAATCCACGATTTTGCCTTATTTATCATTAAGGTGCAGATTTATCAAGGGTCGAAGTGAAAATTCGAATTAAAAAAAATTCGAATTTCGAGCTATTTTTTGTGTACTTTGACTAGAGAATAGTCCAAATGCTATTTAAATTAGAAAAAAATTGAAAATTCAAAAATCAAAATCAACCTCCACCATTCGCCATCTAAAACGTGCCCAATTGCTGTTTTAGCCTCCTAGAACCTAATCGGAGTCAATTGGTAGACTATGAAAAATCAACGTTTTTTTTAAAAAAAAAAACTTTGAATCGAATTTCATTGTATCTGATGTTACTTCGACTCGTATGATTTAAATTCGAGCGAAAACGGGCTATTCACCCAAAAAAACTTAGATTATTTAAATAAATTTCGGTTGGTCTTTTTTTATTCAAATTTCTTAGTTTTTTCATTCGAAATCTGCCCCTAATAATTCGAATAAATCGGATCTTGGAAAAACTCAATAAAATCTAGCGAAAACTGAATCGTACACGTTTTTTGGACTTTTCTCCAGAATCGTCCATTTTTTGGGTTATTGTTGGAAAACACAGAAATTTTCAAATTATCTGGCTAAACCCAGTGCAACCACAATATCTTCAAAATGGGATAGAGACATCTGCCAGTGACTTATACATGATCTTCAAAGGTTTAAGATCTAGGTATAGTAAATTTCGAAAAAAAAATTCTTCCACGAAAAATTCAAGTTTTTTGCTCCAGAAAGCCTGACCAGAAAAATTTGAGTTTTAGTAAATAAACCCCTTAGTATGATGTAGGGAGTGATAGTTTGAGTTGTGGTTTTTGGGCAACTCTCCATTTTTATTTGAATAAGAGACATGAATATTAATAGGAGAACAGAACAGAAAGATGAGTAATAAAAAGTAGCCATAGTAATAAATTTGTAGCTTTACAGAGCATTTGTTTTAAGATGGGGCCAGTGACTCCCTTTTGAAAGCTGGAAAGAATCAGAAGAAGGAAAAAATTCAAAAACTATAAAAATAAATAAATAATGAAGACCAAGTTGCTTAGAATTGGCCATTCTATAACATACTAAAAGTTAACTTAAAGGTGAACCACATCTTTAACTACTGTATGTCCATTTGTCTCCGTTGGTACTGAAAACAATTACCGGCCTCGTATGAAAACCAGTAATAAGGAAACAATGTATTGTAAATTGGCTGGAATATTGTACTACATCAGAATGTTATAATGTCATCTCTCTAATTTCATACTTCATTACATTACCTTTAACATTAAGGAGCAGATTTATCAAGGGTCGAATTGAATTCGAGGGAAAGTAAAAAAAAAACGAAATTCAAAGTAATTTTTTGGATACTTCGACCATCGAATAGGAAACTACGACTTCGAATTTACTTCGATTTCGATTCAAAGTAAATTTTTTTGTAGTCGAAGTAAAATCGTTCTATCCATCGCTGAAGTCTTTCGAATCGTTCGATTCAAACGATTTCATCGAACGATCGAACGATTTTACTTCAACTGCAAAACGGTCAAATTCGGTAAAAAAGTATCGAATTTGAAGTATTTAAATTCCATGGTTGAATTTCAAAGTATTTTTTAGGTGAAATATATTTAATACTATTAAGCAAATCTATTATTATGGTTGAGGTCTGCCTTTTTCTAAAACGTTTGCTTCTTATATAAAGTTGATTATATACACTTTGTTTGTGGCCTTGATGGAACTGATGGATACTCACAGGACATTAATAAAAAGTGGGCTTGTTAAATATAAGTCTAAAGTCAGGTTCATCTGCAGTTACCTTCAGAAGGAGCAGTTAATGATTAGTGCTACCATCATCATGATTAGTTCATATGGCAACAATAAAGGGCAAGGCTTTTGTTTTTCAAAAAGCAAAATTTCACTCTTTTTTTGTTCAAAGCCTTCAAAACAGATACTTGTTTTTAAAATCTGCCAATTTTGACATCAAACAAAGACCAGGAGATTCTGAACTGTTTGCTTAGATATTTCTAAGGACTGATGCTAGCAGTAGCTTAAAGCAGAATTATTTATTGGACTACGTGTGACTTTGAAGTAACTCGGACTATAATGTTATTCTACCTTAGCATTCCCAGCTTTCAATCCTGTAAGCAAAGCAGGGGGTTCAAAGGATAAAAGGATCACTCTAGAACATGATGGCTATCTCTGTAGTACATTGCTTGGATCAATCAGTTGAAGAAAATATAAAAACATTTTTCTGAACCACACATAAAGATTCAGATTTATACAGCTGAACAGGCACAGTGACACACTGTATTCACATAATATATTATTTTTATGGTGGATGATTGGAGCTTCAATTCTTTTTTTTTTTTTTTTTATTATTTTTTTTTGGAGCTTCAATTCTTTTACATGAGGCTTATTTGTTACAAATTTTTTCTGTCCAATTTTTTCAATTTCGATGAAATTCGCTGTCGAATTTGCATTTGAATATTCAACTTATTTCTAAAGCTGAAACTGTGTTAACAAACTATATACAGTACTACAGATGGGGATAAAACTTTTGGAAGTGTCCAAAATGTATTTGGGGCAAAGTGAAAATAACTTTCATGGGATTTTATTTCAATTATTAAAATGTACATCGTTGACATTCTGATGTCAACTACTTAAACGATTAAACTGTAGGCAATTCTACTTTGAAAAATGGCAGAGCTTCAAAATGTTATTAATTCTAGGGTTTATAGATAATGACTTATCTAGCCGTCCCAGTAGTGTCGCTACACTTACATGGTGTTCCCATAAGGAATAACTCCAGTCCAGTGGCCAATTTGAGTCAAATGCAAAATCAAGCAGGGAAATATAGAGTCATATAGAAATATAAGACAGTACAATATTTTTAAAGCAAAGCACCACTTGAAGAATCTTCATTGCATTAAGGGGCGAATACATTTTGTGGCAAATTTCCATGTTTCGCCACCAGCAAATAACATTATTCGGATGCCCATTAACTTAAATGCATTTGGGCAAATTAGTCGCGTGTATAAAAATTGTCGCCTGCATCAAAATTTCTGTGCGTCAAAATACTTTTTGACTATTTCACAATTTTTTCTCCATTTTGCAAATTTTTCAGTAAAGCGAAAAGCCACAGATTTGGCCAGCACTATGTGCTAACAAGAATGACTGGAATACATAAAAAAGCAGTAGCTATTACCATGTGACTACTTTAGCCTCACCACATCCGCAGACACGTAACACAAGTGAGACTGACCATATGTTTTTGCAAAATTTTTTTCACAGAACTTCCTCTAAAATTCCACTAAGCTGCTCCGTTGGCTTTAAATAATATTTAGACCAATAATAATTTATAATGGACAAGGTTGAGATCTGGATTTCTGGCTAAAATAAACATTGCTCTGAAACACATAACAAAAATCTTGATTTCTCTTCTGTGTTTGTGTGATTATATTTATATTTAATGACCAGAAATAAATGGGGCACTCATGGGAGTTTATGAATGGTGAAAAAAAAAACAAAAAAGGGTTTATTAAGCCAATATTTTGGTTCATCAAGAGAGCTTTCTTTTTTCATTTTTTATATTTCTTCCACCATTTATAAAGTCCCACTGGTACTTTTCATATTAGCACCAGGGCCATCATGTATGATTGACATGGAGTAACCCATAACGCTCAATTATTATATATACTATATACATATATATATATAGTATAAAACACACCGGCTGCACTTGTTAACACATACTAATTTATCTCACAATGTGCCAGGGTTCCTCTAGGTTATGAGGTTTTTTCTCTACTTAATATGAGAGGTATGGGATCCGTTATCTGGAAACCCACTCCCGTTATCTAGAAAAGGTTTGAATTACTGCAATGCCATCTCCCATAGACTCCAATTTATCCATATAATGCAAATTTGTAAAAAATCCAGTTTCCTTTTTGTCTGTAATAACAAAAAAGTACCTTGTATTTCATCCAAACTAGGATATAATTATTATTATTACTATTGGATTTATTTAATGTTTACATGATTTTCTAGTATGAAAATCCAAATTAGAGAATGATCCATTTCTAGAAAATCCAAGGTCCCGAGCATTCTGGATAACACCTAAAAATTAGTGTTTTAAAGTAATGAAAATATCATATAGTGTTGCCCTGCGCTGGTAAAACTGATGTGTTTGCTTCAGAAACACTATTATAGTTCATATAAACAAGCTGCTGTGTAGCAATGGCGGAAATTGGAAAAAGACTATATGGTACAGGTTATATTATTATATGTAATAATGTATAACAGATAAAACCATTATGTGCTACAGAGCTTATCTGCTGTGTAACCTGAGCCTTTTCTCCTTTGAATGTCTGACCCCATTGCTACACAGCAGCTTATTTATATAAACTATAGTAGTGTTTCTGAAGCAAACACAGCAGTTTTACCAGTGCAGGGCAACAGCATATTTTATTTATATACTTTAAAACACTTTCATTTTTTGATTTTACTGTTCCTTTAAATCAAATCTTGACAAAAATCCTTTCTCCTGGGATGCTTTGACATTTATCCCTACACAATATTTGTGTTACGGCAGAAGGAAATAAATTGCAGTGGTTTTTGGATAGGGAAACATCTTTATACATAGTCTATTGTTCAGTAATAAATGTACTTTTCTTATTTTGAAAATGTTTTATTTGATTTTCATATTAACTGTACTTTCCTTATTTGCTGGAACTGGATCATATTCTATTGCCTATTGGTATCTAATACACTTTTCATCATTAGAAGCTTAGCACTTTTGTTAAAAACAGCTCTGTTTAAACATGTCAAGAAACTTATCAAGCCACTGCATTGCCTGTATTCATTTGTAACAGTCCCAACCCACTGTAAGCAATCTAATACAAACACATGGCTTTAATCTGCTGACATAATAGCACCCATAGGATCTGCTCTGTACAACACGATTTTCCCAGTGTTAATATATGAGAACTGTTCAATGCCAGTGTATTTTGGCCCGGGATGTAAGGATGAAAGCTTGGCACCATCACAGAGCTTGCTTTGTCTGAGTGATTGGCAATTAAGGGGGAAAAGGTTGAGTCAGAACCTAATTTGGTCTATGAAATTATTATGTAGATTCTGTTGACTCTCACATCTGGCATTTGTTTTTTTTTTCTTTTTTTCTTAGCATTCGATTTATTGTGGGACTAGTTCTGTTGTGCTCCCCGAAGGCCTTAAATTAAGCTTAATGTGTACATTATGAGAGTGCTCTGTAGGGGGCGATGCAAGAGAACTATAAACAAGATATTATAAGCAAATACTTGGTGATTCTGCATTTGTTTTCATTAGGAACAAGTTTGGAAGAGTGACCATGTTTCCCCTTATCTGTTTAGAAGTCATGTAACATTTATTTTTTTCATGATCGTTCATAAATTCTATGGAACTACAAGCTAAATCCAACCCACTGCCTCTGACACCAGTAGAGCTGTAATGTAGACTTATGGGTTTGCATATTAAACATTATAATGGGACATGCCAACAGGTGTGTCATAGAAAATGGTTAAAAAAACACAAAAAATAATAATGCACAATAACTTTGCAATTTTTCTTATCAATATTACAGTCCACATCAGTTCCACACAAAGCATTGCTTTGCTATTTACATAATGTCTGCAATTATCTGAAAAAAAAATACCCAAACACGGACGCAATCAATGTTATAAACATTAAAAAGAAATTAAAGAGTAAGGTTTTTAATTTGTAAAGGAGCATTATGGAGTACAGAGACCTGAGACTGGCCCCTGAAATATAGAGTTTATGAAGTTTCACTGTGGTCTTTGGATTGGATTTTTAATCTGGCGCAAAGAACAGAGTAATACAGCAATCTCTTATGGCAAAGATCAGAGTACAGCTTTTTCCAGTGTGGAAGTATGTAAGGTAGTGAAGTGGGAATTGTTCTGTAAATATTTAATAAATATAAGCAGATTGGCCACTAGAGGGAGCTATAGAGTAACAGTTGTTTCCTAAGAGTGAAGGAAAGTCTACAGAGGGTGGAGACTGAGAGGTTTTAAAAGGAGATGCCCTTAGATAGCGGAGAGAGATGCAACATGGGAAGAATAGCGAGCAGGGCACCACTGAAGCAGTAGAGTCATCTCCCAGGAGAGGTACTGAATTTAGTTAGTGTGAGGCCTAGCGGTTGTAAGAGAACACTCTAGGTTATGGCCCCAACAAGCAGTGAGCAGGCATAGTGACCCTAAGGGTATCCCGCTATTCAGGGTTTAAGAGGCTAGACAAAGCAAGAGGAGAAGCTGGTGAAAGGTGTGAGACTTCCACTGGAATCAGCTAGCATGAGCTTTGTCAGAGCAAAGTCCGGGAAGAGGGGAAGTGCTGACTAGATGCTATATTGCTCTGACACTGCAGAGGTACTCAGAAGGTAACAGGTAAGGTGAGAAGACCCATGAATTGCAGGACAGAGTCTTGAATCCATGATAAACACAGTTTAATAAAGATTAAACTTACAGAACAGTAAACAGGAATACAGGCAGTGATGAGGGAAACAACAACAGGAATTGAAGTCAGAGAGGCCAAGGTCAGAACCGGGGAATCTGCAGCAGTACAAAATCAAGAGGCGATAGAATAGTTGAGGTCATCGGCCGAGTTCAAACACACCAAAATGCAATACAAAAGCAGGATCCAAAGAATATTCAATAGACAGGCAAAGGTCAATACCGGGAAATCCACCTAAACCCTATCCTCCCCTTTTCATGACTATCAGTTGAGAATGCCCCTCTAAATAGTGACCAATAGTTGGTATGCAAATGCTGATACTGCCTAGTTAATTGCTGACATCAATTTATTTTCATTGTTTCAAATGCTCTTATTGCCTTTTTCCTTTTGCATTGCATACATATCTAGAATATATCATTTATATTCATTGCCTGATTCATATTAGAGTTTGAGGAAGCTTCAGAGAACTCTATTTATGGAATATGTTTTCTGCTGACTATACTCCGTTTTTAAAGATGTTCCTTCATTTTTTTTGGCTGTGCCAGTTTTACAAGACTGCCCATTGTTACATTTTCAGCTGTATCAGTACTCCATGTATATGATGCATTTAATATCGGCTCAAACAACTGCTCTCACAGCAAAATCATTAATTGCATTAGTGACACTTATTCAGAGAGAGCATGGAACACATTTACACAGAAAATTCTATCAAAACCAAGTATTCAGCATAAATGTTTCTTACACCCATAGTGAATATATTTGTGTACCTTAATGTTTCATTGTTTTATTCCCCATTATTTTTTTCTGATTTTAATTTCAATTCTGACTTCTTTGCCATGTAAATAAATAAATATATATATATATATATATATATATATATATATATATATATATATATATATATATATACTAGATCAAGTTTACACCTCTGTGTAGTAGCATTAAGCGCATTTTTTATATATTTTTTCCCAGGGTGACCTGGACTTTAAAAGATTACACAAGGTCATTAACTACTTAACTTACCATATCTATATGACTTACAGTTATCATATAAAGAAACAGAAGATGCTTCTGGCTAGGAAGAGACAGAAATCACTAAGGGGCCCATTCACTAAATTCGAGTGAAGGAATAGAATGAAAAAAGCTCGAATTTCGAGTAGTTTTTTGTGTTCCTCGACTATCGAATTGGCATAAATTCGCCTGAGTAGAATGATTCAAATAGATCGAGCGCAAAAACGCTGCGACTATTCGTCCATTCGATTGTCGAAGTACTGTCTCTTTTAAAAATACTTCGACTGCCTACTCCGCCACCTAAAACCTACCGAATTGCTTTAAAAGCCTATGGGAAAGTCCTATAGGCTTGTTTTCCAAGTTTATGATCGAATAAAAAGGCATTCGATCGAATGAAAATCCTTCGAGCGAATATTCGATCGAGCGCCTATTCGCCTGGCGAATATTCGCCAATTCGACTATTCGCCAGCGCGTAAATTCGCCCGAATTGCCTATTCGATTCTATTCCCCAGTCGAATTTCGAGGGATTTAACCCCTCGAAATTCGACCCTTGATACATCTGCCCCTAGGTTTAGTTAAAGCCTTGTGGAACTCAGGGCATTGATAAAAACACATTCTATTAATCAAGGGAAGTATTGATTTGCCAAATTATCATGTAACTAAGAGATTTATTTCTAGTTTGACCCCACTCTTGTATATCAGTGTAAGTTAAAGGGGTGGTTCACCTTTAAGTTGACTTTGGGGGGCAGATTTATCAAGGGTCGAATTTCGAGGGTTAAAAAAACCCTCAAAGTAAAATCCTTCTAATTCGAATATCGAATTCGATGGATTTTAGCGCAAAGCTTAGATCAAACGATCAAATGAAAATCGTTCGATCAAACGATAAAATTGTTCGAATCGATCGATTAGAACAATTTTAACCGATTGATCTAATGATTTTTATTCGATCAAAAAATCCCCATAGGCTAACATTGCACCTCGGTAGGTTTAAAATGGCGTCAAAGTATTTTTTAAACAGACAGTACCTCGATTATCGAATGGTCGAATGGTCGAATAGTCGAACGATTTTTACTTCGAAACGTTCAAATCATTCGATTCGATCGAATTAGATGGTCGAAAAAATACTTTGAAATTCAAATTTCTTTCCATTCGAATTATTCACTCGAGCTTAGTAAATCTGCCCCTAAGTATGTTATAGAATGGCCAATTCTAAGCAACTTTTCAGTTGGTCTTCATTATTTATTTTTTTATAGTTTTTTAACCATTCACCTTCTTCTTTTTTGACCCCTTGCAGCATTATTATTATTATATGATTACTACTCATATTTATAATCAGACCCTCTCCTATTAGGGGCCGATTCACAAAGGGTCGAATATCGAGGGTTAATTAACCCTCGATATTCGACTGGGAATTAAAATCCTTCAACTTCGAATAGTCGAACGATTTTTAGTTTGAATCCTTCGATTCGAAGTCGTAGTCGAAGGTCGTAGTAGCCCATTCGATGGTCGAAGTAGCCCAAAAAACACTTCGAAAAGTTTTTTTACTTCGAATCCTTCACTCGAAGTTAGTGAATTGGCCCCTAACTATGTAATATAATATACATGCATGCATGGTTGCTAGGGTAATTTGGATCAACCAGATTGCTGAAATTACAAACTGGAGAGCTGATGAATAAAAAGCTAAATAACTCAAAATACACAAATAATAACAAACGAAAACCAATTGCAAATTGTCTCAGAATATCACTCTCTACATCATACTAACAGTTAACTCAAAGGCAATACCCAATTTCTATAGCTTTTTATTACCCTAACGATAACTCTACCATGTTCATTTATTTACCCCTCTGTATCAGACTAAGCTTCGTAGTATGTACTTTTATTCATCTACCAAGTTGACATCAGAAATATAAAGTTGTCCAGGGTTTTTGTAGACAAGACTTAAATATGCAGAAATTATAGCATAAACTATGAAGGTATCCTCGTCTTTTTATGCACCTGTGTATTATAAGAGCTGTTTGGGCACTTATAGGCTGTTAGCTTCTAATGCAATCATCACATTTTTGCATGTACCTGCATGTGGTTTCTTTGCTGGTAGACAACACTGAACAAATGGCAGGAAAAGGTATGATAGGGTGCACAAGGACTTCTTGATATGGGGGTCCCTCCTGACTCTAGCTACACCATAGCACTCAGTTCATATATTACTCAATGGTAACCACTTAGTTACATTCCCTAATTTAGCATCTAAGGGGTTAATCTTGCCCTGCAGCTTGGTACTATCATCAGGGTCTGTAACTGTTTGATGGTCACTTTCCATTGTGACCATGGGTGCTCTAGGCTTATCTCAATAGGTATCTGGTAGTAATGAGCAAATTTTTTCACCATGCATGGATTTGCCGTTGGCGGATTTTTTTCATGAAACTGCAGCAAAATGTTTCCAAAAACAAAAATTCCAGAGAAAAAAATCGCAAGAAAAAAATCCAATTCCCTACGTTTGGGGGGTTATTTATCAAGCTCTGAATATCCGAAACTGGAATAATTCATTGTTTTCGGAACAAAAAAAAAAACTACGAATTATTCAAGATTTATTAAAGTCCAATGGTCTAAAAACTCAGAATCCGAAACCATCTAAAAGCTCTCGAGGTCCTGTATAAGTCAATAGGGAAGGTCCCAGTGTCTGCGCTGATGTCCGTACCGATATCCGATGATTTTGGGGATTCGGAGCAAAAAAACTCCGGAAACTCTGAAAAAAATCATAGTTTTTGCGGAAAACTCTAAAAATTCAGAGTTTTCGGGGGAAAGCTCCGAAGTTTTCAGAGTTTTGCCTGACCCTATTTTTCTGGCTTTTTTCTTCCTAAATACGGTTCATTCGGGAATTCAGAGTTGCTCGAAGTTGGATATTAGAAATACTGAGATCAATTCGGACCTTGATAAATAACCCCCTTGGAGTGGGAAAAACTTTTAAAAAAAGTGCACTTCAATGCAATCGGAGTGAGAAATAGACTCTAATATATTTTGCTACAAAAAAAGTCGCAGTGACAAAAAAGTTGCCACCCAAAAAAGGCCCCATAGACTCTAATGTATTTTGCTACAAAAAAATATGCTCATAGACTATAATGCATTTCTCAAATTTTTCTGCAGTTTGGGAATTTTTCAGGCATTCATCCCTACTTACAGGCTAAGCTTAACAGATGCACCATCTCTAATGCTCCTCTCCTTGATGTACAGTTTTGCAAACTTGGGGAAATCATTTGCAAAAGAAGACCTAAAACAACCCATTATACCTACACATTCATGCTCTTTACCTTTGACACTCTCAGTTTAGTTCCTCTTGTTATTCCCGTGACACAAAAAATGTGTGGATCTTTCTCAGGAGCTGAAGGTCAGCCACCCTGGCATGTGTTGGTAAGACAAACGAAATGCTTTACATGAAGAGAAACGGGAATGGGAGCCAGGACATGGACAGACTGCTGTACAACAGAGTATGTATATATATATTTATTTATTTATTTATATAGTGAATAAAGTACCCCTATTGTAAAATATAAGGATATTATAAGTTACCCAGGAGTTTCATGACCATATAGAAACACGAGGCCGAAGTTCATGGTACTTCGAGGTGACTTCTAGGGGCAAATGTATCAAGGGTTGAATATCGATATTCGACTGCCGAATTAAAATCCTTCGACTTCGAATATCGAAGTCAAAGGATTTTGCGCAATTCGTTCGATCGAACGATCGAAGGATTATCCTTCGATCAGAAAATTGTTAGCAAGCCTATGGGGACCTTCCCCATAGGCTAACATTGGCCTCGGTAGGTTTTCGGTGGCAAACTAGGTGGTCAAAGAAATTTTTAAAGAGTCAGTACTTCGATTATCGAATGTTCGAATATTCGAACGATTTTTAGTTCGAATCATTCGATTCGAAGCCGAAGGTCGTAGTCGAAGTAGCCAAAAAAAACATTTGAAAATCAAAACTATTTTTACTCTATTCCTTCACTCGAACTTAGTGAATGGGCCCCTTAATATCCTCATATTTTCCAACAAGGGGTAACTTATTTATTATAATACACATGTTTTAGTGAATCATGTGACCAAAATGACATCACTACTCACCATTTATAACTGATGACATGATTCACTAAATATATCACTAGTCACCACTTATAAGGCTATAATTTACAAGATATTCATGGCTTTTGTGTATTTTATATATATATATATATATATATATATATATATATATATATATATATATATATATATATTCTAATATCAAATCAGTGGATATGTTGGAAATACTGTTTGTTAAAAGGTAAATTAAAGATAATAAATAAATAATATGAATTTACCCTAATAAAATGATATTGCAGCGAAAAATATTGCACTGCTCTTTTCTTTAACAAGCTTTATTCCAGATTATTCACTGGGAGCCACGTAGCCAATAACACAACCACGTAAGCATAGTAACCAAGTACAGGACATTTACTGGTTTAACCACAGCAGCAGCCTCTGATGTTGCACATTGCCTTTTGTTTATATTCTTTTCCTTTCAGATGTTTCTCTTCCTGCCAATACTGGGGCGATTTCTGTAACCATTTATATCAATTTTGAATTCTTTCTGGGATTAGAAGAATGTTTAACAAAACATCAAGACAACAGAACAAAAAGCTCAGCTGTGCACAAATAAAATGCTGTATTCTTTGAAATGATAGATGTTAGCAAAAGTCAATGCTTTATTTGTGTTCTAAAGAGAATATGTGAAGAGTGTAACGTGGGCATAACAAATCACATCATGTCAAGGTCCTTTATGATCCAGAAAGAGCACAGGGCAGTAAAGTCTATGAGCATAACTAGATTTGTATTACTCATCGGTTCCCCTCAATTCATGATATAGTTACCCCTTGTGGTCATCTCTGTTACATTATACTGGTATGGGGCCTGTTATCCAGAATGCTTGGGATCTGGGGTTTTCCAGATTAGGGGTCTTTCCTGAATTTGGATCACCATACATTAAATCTACTAAAAATCATGTAAATATGAATTAAACCTGACTTCCAATAAGGATTAATTATATCTTAATTGTTATTGAGTACAAGGTACTGTTTTATTATTACAGAGAAAAAGGAAATCATTTTTAAAAATGTGAATTATTTGTTTAAAATGGAATCTACAGGAGATGGTTGTCTCGTAATTGGGAACTTTCTGAATAAAGGTTTTCCAGATAACAGATCCCATACCTGTAGTAACTGACATTTATATAACATTGGCAAAAAAGGCAAATTTGATGACCCGAACTGACATTGAGTTATCAGAACTACAGAACAATTTCCTCTTTCTGTATCAAGTTCATTTTGGGTTTAAACAGGGCTGGCTCTATGACGAACAGGCTGGTACCAATACAGGACAAGAGAAGTGTGTTTCATTGGTGGTGAATATTAAAAGCCAAAGTAAAATACATTTTATAAAGAAGGGCTGTAAAAATGGAGGCCATATAGGCCAGATGCACTGTTTTATGGCGACTAGCTTGCTTCCGAACACACTGAAAGGAAAGCCCTGGATCTATAAGCGCAGGGGCTGTATGACAAGGGATCCAAATGACCAACAGCCAAATTATATTGGTCTAGGTCAGAGATGTGCAGAATCACATGTAGCTGTGTTTAGGTGAGAAGGAATAAGTTAAAGCAGGAGATGGCCAGGCCCAGGGGCGGAGTAAGAGAGGGATGTGATGTCAGGGGAAGAAGCAGTTCACTTCCTTATCATCCGAGCAGATAGAAACATCCCACCCACCTTCCCCCATTTTGCAAATTTTCTACTTTATGTTCTCATATTATCTATTAATAACTGAATATGGATGTTTTCATGAAAGTGCTGTTATATTGTGGTTTCTGTATCCTTACACATTATAATTGTGAGAGTCTGCATTGTATTTATTTATGTTAAATTAATGTGAATCGCTTGATCCAGGGAATGTTTCTGATCGCCATTGGGGTCAAGAAGGAATTTTTTCCCTCTTGAAGCATAATTGGCACTGGCTTTGGGCTGGGTTTTTTGCCTTCCTTTGGATCAAAACGGTGGATATATGATATTATATAAGATATATATAAGTTATACTTATATATTAGATATATATATGTTGTATTTGTCACAGCAGAGGTAGGACCTTGCCAGAGTACTGCACAGTTAAGTTTAGAAGAGGGAGAAAGGAGGTTCTCTCCTGTGACTGCACGGTGGATTGATTGATACAGACGCTACTACTGCTTGTGCGAGGGGGCAGCCTGCTTGGATTTCATATCATCGACACACTGCAGATGCAGGTCCGGCAGCAGGGCTGTTGAACTTCTCTCTGTTGGCGGCAGAGCATAGTAGCGATCTCTTGTTAAATTCCGGCTTTAGAATATTGCCTTGGGTTAAGCTGGCAAGGTCCTATTTATTAGAATAAATGTGAATAAATGCTGTGGCCATTTAACACCCATCTCTGTCTCCTGGTTTCAATAAGGTATGTAATAATGGGGTCCAGTGGGATAGCTCAAGGTGAAGGGTCAAATTGAGGAGTCCTCTTGTCATGGAAAGGGAAGGTTCAAATTTCCAAGTGGCACCTACAGCACACATTTCACACAGGCTGCTTTCTACTGTGAGGGCCTTTGAAAATAACCCAGTAGCATGCATTCCACAATGCAATAGCTTCCTTAGCATGTATAACTGGTAATGGCCCAGAAGACAATATTCAAATTTCTTGTGACTTCAAGTATTGAAATTGAAGTTCATGAAAACATCCAAAATCAGCCTGCCATAACGGGAGGGCTATTTTATGGTGGGGTGGAAATGGCACTGGCCATGGGCCATCGGTATCAGAGAAGCTCCTTGGGGCCACAGGTTGGACATCTCTGCTTTATGTAATCACCTCCTCCGATCAGATGGAGGCCCTCTTCTCATATGTAAGCCCTCAACTAATGGTGATGTTGAAATTGTGGAGGAACACCATGCAGGATAATATCATAAAAGTCGGGTTACTAACTGCAATAAATCAGATGTTTGTTTTTAAAGAGGCTGCGTGCTGATTGATTTCTATGGGTTAATAGATCAATAGCAGACTTTGTAACCTTTATTGCCTTACCCCCTTAGTATTTTATTGGTAGCATGAATATGTCACGTGTAATTGTAATTGTATTCCCTGTAGCATGGAATTATATTGAAACTGAGTGTTCTATCCCTCCTGAAGGAGATATTGAAACAGTCCATACGCTTTCCATTGTACTTGCTAAATATAGCCACACCCCCTTCCCAACTCCTGCAAAAAAAAAAAACAGGCTCCAGAAATAAAATCATTTGTCCTTTATTGTCACATTTTATAGCATACATTGCATTATCCCTGCAGAATGACTTTCGCATTGGTAGAGCAAACCATTTTCTCAATTAAAGTTTTCATCTACATCACAGCACCAGATTCTCAGGTCCTTCAAGTGTCAAATTCCCCCCCTTATCTTTTCATACAGCGAGTGCAGGGGCAGGAGAAAAGATCGTCACATTCAAGTTTTGTTTTTGGAAATGCTGAACAAGTTGTCAGTTTGGAAGTAAGAAGCCCAGCCTGTATCTATATATCCCCATGCCCTCAATCAGTTGTACTGTGTTTTTGCCAGACTAGTGGTCCTCTGAGCAATACATTATTTACAGCGCAAAGTCAATGCCTAAGGCAACTTAGGGTTCATTTAAGAAGGTTTTTCTCTTTAGTGGCAGTTAGTGGCTCTTCAAAGGTGTTATTTATCAATTAGCTACAAAAGCAGTGCCGAGACTTGTGGGGTCTACTTTGAGCAAGATTCTCACTTCATGGTCTACCACCTCAAGCAGAATAATGGAAGGCTACCATGGCAGTTGGTTGTTTTATGGGTAGGCTAAGCCTCCCTAAACTTCACTATGGACATCAAGTTGGCTTGAATTGGGCTTCTCTGATCTGCTGTACACCAGCCGGTGGTCTACTGATGGATCACAATCTACCTTTTAGGCTCTTTGCTAGAGCTTCTCACCATGTGCTGATGTCACTTGGATGATACCTTTAAAAATGAACAGTTTTGCACCTGAGTGATAAATAACAAACCAGATGGGTTTATTGCACCATTGGCAAGGTTTGCCACACTCCAAGGGGGTTATTTATCAAAGTCTGAATTGATCTCAATATTTCTGCTACAAACGCTTGTTGCGCTTATATATTATTACATTTATTGTGCTTATTTATTATTACATTTTCCAGAGAATTTGGTTTGCGGGGAAAAAAATCTGATTTTTTTATCCGATTTTCATGATTTTTCACCCGAAACCTTTGGGTATTGCACGAAACCCAGCACACATCACAAAATCATTGGGACTTCTCCCATTGACTTATATGCAACCTCGACAGGTCAGAGATGCCAGATTTTCTGATTTTTCAAAATTTATTAAACCCAGAAGATGGAAAAGTCCGAATCAGAAAATCCGGCATCTCAGACCTGTTGAGGTTGCATATAAGTCAATGGGAGAAGTCCCAATGATTTTTGATGATGAGTTTAGTAAATAATCCCCCAAGAGTAATAAATCAGGGGTCTATTTTCATTTTTTTAACTGACTCTTTGCTATGGGCTAAAGGACTGACATATACTCCATAAAACCTTTAACCCACAAGAAACCTTAGTTAATTGGAATTTAATAATTAGCACCCCTTAAAATGTATGATGGGCCATATGACTTTGCGCTGCTCAATAAATATTTGCTTCAAAATTTAAAGGAGCAGTAATACTTAAAAGTCTGCATTACTGCTAGTTAGAGGAGGATGTAAGCGAAATCTGACATCTGAAAATCATTTCAAAGCAAAATTGCTTATTAAAACTATAACAATGATGATTATTTTCTTTTTAAATCCAAAAATAAGCAAAACGTTTGAAATATGTTTTGTTTTGCAAATATCTTGCCATTGTACTGTGCTTTTTCATATTAAAACATATTGGGCCAGATGAGATTCAGTATGTGGAATTTATTTATAATCTGAGCAGGCTTCATTAAATGTAAATAAAAGTAAATAAACCAAGGAGACTATTTAGAGGAAGTTGAACTTTCCCACTGTTCGAAGTATTACTGCTCCTCTAATACGTAGGCTGTTGAATTGTAGGAGGCTGAATTATCCACCCGCAAGGAATAATGACACTGATGTACATTTCCCTGGCCCAGTCTGATGACATTAACTGGCCAGTGTGTATATATATATATATATATATATATATATGGATTAAGTTGTCCCTATTGTTTATGTGAGCTTGCTCTTATAAATATGTAAATAAATGTGTGCTTTATGCTACTTAAGCATTCCAGTTCTGCTTCTGCATGCCTATAGTTTATGCCTTAATAGAATGAAATCTGGAATACACATACTCCCGCTAATCCTGAATGTCTGATATAAAAGCTCATTAGGAATGGCATTATGCAAATCAACAATTCAAGCATTATTGGCTTGATAAAAAGGTTTAATAAGCACCACACCTTTAATAGTCTGATTTGTGTATCTGCTTTTGTGTATAGCGTAGCCCTGAAAAGCATATTCATCATAAAGCAAGCCCGACATATTAGCTACAAACATTTCCATGGCGCAATCATGTAAACAGCTGCCAGAGTGAGCATCTTATATAAATAATCATTAAGACGGGGATCAAGGTTTTTCTTTTTAAATAAAGGTTACATATCTTACAGTAAATATTATATTACTGGGGAAAAAATAGAAGAACCCACATTTTTTGCGGAAATGAGAGATGTCTCTTTTTCCCTTAGGATTCCTAAAGGAGACATCTCTTATTTCCGCAGAAAATGTGGGTTTGGAAGTCTTAGGTTTTCATGTATGGGTGAAGTAATGTGTATAGGGCTGCTGTACAATGTGAAATCAAAAGCAAACCCCGTGCAGGGAAATAAACAGCCCATCCCTACCCCACCCTGATTACCTAATGGGGTATAACAGTCTATAGTTGCTGGTGGTTGGCATGGGATTTAAAGGGATCAGTGGAAAGCTAGACTAGTTTTAAAAGGGAACTAATGACTTACACAATGACTGGCTGCATGTGTTAAGTTTACTTTGGGAGCCCTTACATACAGACATTATTGTGTTCCACCACAATGGAATGTAAAAGTTAACACAGCCCATAGTGGTGCCATTTTTTTTGGAACACAAAAAAGCCACACAGGAACGCAAGAATAAATGCCTGTGTGTATGGGCCATAAATCAAAGCACGTGAATTTGTTCTTTCTTTATAGTTCCATAACAAAGAACCTTGTTCCTTCAATATGAATCAATATCAGTTGTTTTAGAGACACACCAAAATATCGGTTCCCGTTAGAATCTATGGCCGCCAGCCTTTCAGCTCAGAAGAAGACAACTTGTTCTTATTGATTCCACTGAAAATACAAGCTATTTTTATTATAGAAGGAGGTGCGTTTTCTCCCTATTTGTCTTCACATATCCAACTTCCAGTATCGGCTCTTAGGGGGGCCTTAAATAGGTGTTGGTGTGGGCTTCAGTAATATTATTATGGCACAGCAATGTATAGTATATGGTATCTGGAAATGCTGACAAGTGGCCACTAGTGATGGGTGAATAAATTCCCCAGGCAGGCCCGGACTGGCAATCTGTGGGTTCTGGCAAATGCCAGAGGGGCTGCTGTATGGTTCCATAGAAAGTTACCATATAGTGGGCTGGTAGGGGGCTATTTGGGCTGGTAGGGGGCTGTTTGGGCCTCTGTGTACTTGGAATGGCAGGGCCTATTTTGACTCCCAGTCCAGGCCTGTCCCCAGGCATGGATTTGTGGTGAATTTCAGTGTTTCACTGCTGTGAATGTTAACGTTAGTGAAAGTTAGCCGTGTGTAGTGATGGGCGAATTTGCGCCGTTTCGCTGAAACGGCGAAAAATTTGCAAAACGACGCCGGCGTCTCGTTTCTGGCGCCACCGTCTATTTTTTTGGAAAAATTTTTTTGGACGCTGGTGAAATTTTGCCGCGAATTTTTGCGGGCGTTTTGCGAATTTGTTCGCTGGCGGCGAATCGCGCATATTCGCCGCGAATTCGCACCTGGCGAATAAATTCGCCCATCACTAGCCGTGTGTCAAAATTGGTGCATGCCAGAATTATTCGGACGCCCATTGACTTTAATACATTTGGACAAAATAGTCGCACATATAAAGATTGTGCTCGCGTCAAAATTGATGAACGTCAAAATTATTTTGATGCCCATTGACTTCAATGAATTTTTTCGCCGTTTCACAAATTTTACGTTGAAGCGAAACAGGACAGATTCGCTCATCACTAGTGGCCACCCCTTTAGGCACCAGTCAGCTACTGACACCAGTCCAGCAGGGTGCTTGGGAACATTTCTCCAGTGCATACATCTGCTGTATGTGTGAATGTGTACAGCAGCACTATACAATATACTGCACCAATATATGACATTAAACATATTTTTGTGTATCTGAAACTGAAAAGATGCCTTAATTCAACCTTGTGTACCGTGACACACAGTTTGAATTGTTTAATCCTTATGTGCACTTACATATGAACTCATATAAAAGCAGAAAGAAATCTTTGCGTACAGGGGCTCCCGTATTATGTAGAAGTGAATTACTTTAATAAGGTTTGCAGATTATACAACCTGTTTGTAAATAAAACAAAAATATTAAATAGTTCTTTATAAAGTCATAAACATTTTTCAAGACTAAACACAGCATAAATTTTAATACTTTAACTTTTTATGTGTTTGTTCTGCCCAGCAGTTCACCGATATAACTGTCCTGAGTAAATGCTAAGTATAACAGCCTCTGCAGTTTAAATAAACCCAGCACACCTAAGCCAAGGTACCTGTAATTCTACGCCTTTCAGACAAAGTTTATCTGAATGTAAAAAGGAAAGTTGGGTTCATTGGTAAATAATTCAAACATTCATGAATGTTTGATGTCCAATAAAAAGACAGTTTCAATGTTGACAGATCCTTGCTGTGCTTGTTCCAACAGGAATGGGTTAAGAGTTTTTTTTCTTTTTTTTTCCATAAGAGACACTAAAACAAGCCATGTTTCAAAGAATATACAGTTTTAATACTAATGTTCTAAGCTAGTTGCCCTTCTATATGCAAAACAAGAGATTTCATATCAGCAGGACATACTGTAATTCAAACCTGCTGCTCGACTTGCCTGGTAGTGCATTTTAAAATATCAGTATATAAACTATTTAGAAAACAAAAAAATGTGCTTTTTATGCATCTATTGTGAGCAACCGTACAATCCTTGATTAGGAATTTTCAAGCTATGGCATGCCCATTTTCTCTGAAATAATGGATGTCTAGAGGAAATATACATACTGATCTCATGAAAGGGACCCAAATGCACAATAAAAGTCATTTTTTTTGGAATTGGTGTGGTGTAAGCTAAACAGATATACACATACATATGCTTTCATAACTTGACAGAACCTAAGCAAGCATTTTATAATGCTTTTTGGACTGGTGTATATACAGTATACATTTGCAGGTCACAAATGGGTTCCTTTGTTCCTGACAGGTTGCTGATTGGTCCAACAGGAGTTTTCTAACAAATATAAAATCTAAGTTGGATCTACAAAATAATAGCAGTTAGCCAATGTGTTGAATGGCGATGGCAGATAATAAGGGTAATAACTCTATAATACAGGTTACAGGAGGTGAGGGGTTATGATAGGTCAACATTTCAGATAAAAGAATCAGTAAATGGATCTGGATTTGGGAAAAAAGATATATAAATATTCGGGATAGCAGTAAACATATGACAATGTAATATTAAGAAGAGAATTAGAGCTCAGTGCAATTTATTAATAAGAAAATGAATGGGTAAATACAATTCTATAATTGAGGGTTAAAAATACCCAGCATAATGGGATGGGCATTTATTATATAATATGCTTTGTAGCATGCTGGGCAAGTGATCCTGCTATGTAGAAACCCCCTCCCTGCTTAGAACACACATGATGAATTTTGTTTTATTAGTTTACATAGCACCAACCTGTTATATAGCTCTCTGCAGTGATTGTTCACCATTTACCCAGTGGAGCTTACAATCTAACATCCCTGGTCCTATTGCATAGAGACACAAGGATCAGTTTTGTTGGGGGTACCCAAAAGAAATCCCAAGCATATATTAGTGATGCCCAACTCCATTACCTCCCAGCTGTATGTAGTTTGGTGAAACTGTCCTGAACGGCAAGCCCCGAACATCGGCAGGAAACACTTGGGGGCACATTTACTCAGTTCGAGTGAAGGAATAGAATAAAAAAACTTCGAATTTCGAATGTTTTTTTTTGGCTACTTCGACCTTCGACTACGACTTCGACTTCATTCGATCTTTGGTTCGATTGAAAGAATTGTGGAAAATCCTTCGACTTCGATATTCGAAGTCGAAGGATTTACCTTCGGCAGTCGAATATCGAGGGTTAATTAACCCTCGATATTCGACCATATGTAAATCTGCCCCTAAAAGTGGGAGGAGTTTGTGAGGACTGGGTGTGACTGAGTATAACTGGGTCTTTCTCATTAGTGACACAGTTAAATTGTCCTCATTTTAAGACCTGGAATGTAGGTAGGTAAGAGCCTCTGATGAACCATAATTCTGATCATGGGGAGGGTTCCAGGTAATCTGTTCCATCAAGTTATGGAAACCTCTGCAATAATATCTGTGAATATTACAGCATTTCTCTTATAAACAGTAGTGTCCCTTTAAGCATTGGACCCATCCCTAGCAATTATGTGAGATTGTTTTTTTTCTTTTTAATCCAAGGTATGAGTTATAAAAGTAAAATGATAATCATAAAAAAACAATGCAAATGGCAGGTATTTATGACAAGGCTTTGTACAGTAAGTAAAAAGGTTTATCACAGTTGTTATAGCTTGAATGAGTTCATACTGAAAATACATCTTTCACATGTTCCTAATGGTTATTTATTAATACTGTTGTGCTGTCTGGGCAGCAATGTCCAACCTGTGAAGCTCTAGCTGCTGTTGAACCACATCTCCCACCGTCCTTAGTGAATTGTGATTCAACAGCAGATAGAAGGATACATATTGGACATCTGTGTCTGACTGTTGTGCAGTTCTATGCTTTATAACAGTAAACACCATACAACTTGTGCTTTTTGTCTGGAAAACCTACAAAGCGTACTGCAGCCTCATTGGGGCTACAACGTCTCCTTGGTTTTGAGATAGGATAACGGACGCTGCCATCGGCCAACCAGCCACCATCACATCGGTCATAAGCAAGGAGTTTCCATGCCGCATACATCTGGCCTACTTTGGCGATCTGGGCTCCGTCGTTGATGCAGGCCTGTACAGCTTCATCATAAGTCAGTTTGGTTGGATGGATTAGGTAGTAGAATCGTCCTAGGGAAGAAAACTCATCGTTAGATGAAGTATAATGAATTTCAAGAATACATATGTAATACATAAAGGGAATGGGTTCATAGATTGCTGGCTGTCCATCAAGTCCTCTCAACATCTAACAATGACATGGGGCCGAAATGAAGAGATGTTGGGTGGTCGGTTGGTAATATCCGAATTTGAAAAAGATAGACAACAGATATGTAGGAGAGACTGTTGCTTAGAGGATTGGGCAGCACTGAAAGTGCAGTAATGGCTTACTTGAACACCTACAAATTATGTTGTAGAATTAGTAACCATTTGCATGTTGTCTTCTAAACAGTAGACTAGAAAATGCAGTCGTTAATTGTTTGCCCTAGGTTACTAGACCTCAAGGAAACATATATTCGCTCTTATGCACTCATTCTGCTGTGCAGATTAGCAATGTGCATTAGAAACAAAGGGCTAAATTCTATTTACATTTTTCTCTTCACCCTAAACCCAACCCAAAAATGAAGAAGAGAGGAATTCTGATGCTTTGCTGTTTTTATAAAATCAACTGTAAAAGGGCTGAAGGGCAAATGTTCCTTCACTGCTGCCATAACTCTCTAGAGAGAGTTAAATTCTGATCTCTTCTAATATTATGTTTGTTTGCTGATATATCAGTGAACTTGGAACACAACTGATACCAATTAGTCATTTTTATCTTGCATCAATCTCAATTAGTCAGGGCCTTTGCTTCTCTGCAGGGGGATTTATAGAGACAAAGCTAGAAACACAGATTATGATGAGACATATATAATGTTCTGCACCCATGTGCTTTGCATTTTTATATTCAATGGCAGAATCTATTTTATGTGTATGATTAGCATAACATTTTGATCAGAGGAATCAGTAAAGAAAATCAATAATCTCTTAAGACTCCAGCCATACATAGAAATGATAAAATGTGTGCTCCATGATTTGATCTGCAAGATGGTATCTAAAGATGGATTCAGACAATCCGATAAAGACTCCCTATATATTATCTGCAGAAGTAAATATGTGGGAGTGGCAAAATAGAGTGAAGAGAGGAGTAATACAACATTTAATACAAGTGTGTGCAAAATGAAATAACAAAAAACACAGATGGTGTCTTATAAAAATTCAACATAAAGCACCAAACTTGGATAGACAACACATGGTATGATGATGATATCTACTGTATGTTCATAGACATTCATTTATCTTCAGGTTACATAAATACATCATCCATATAACTGTATCCATCCTGAATTACGCTCAAGATTTCATCAATTCTAACTGATAGGGCAAAGTCTCAGTCTAAACAGTTATCACACTGTGCACCTTGAATGATAGAATGGAGTGAATTTTAATAGCCTGCACTCAATCTATACATTCCCATTTCATAAATGACAGTAGATTACCATTCAAAAGAACTTAGCATACATTTTAACCTCATTTTATCTCAGACATTGTCCGTGGCCAAAGACAGTAAAACTAACTGACAGCTCAAACATGTAACCCCTTTGTTCCTTTCTAACAAACAAAGTATGCAGTAATAGAATAGCAGTTCAAAGGCTTTCTTATCAATTAAAAGATTTGAATCCAAAAAAGCCCCTCAAATTCATATTCTACTCTTCATTTTTAAAGGGTCTAAAAAAAAAAAAAAAGTAGAAAAAACCAATTTGAAAAAATCACATATTTGTCTAGGACAACTCTTATTGACTTCTATATGAACTCACAAGCTTTTAGATGCCACGGTTCTACATTCACGTTTTTTTAACTTTTTGCTCTTAATAAAAATTGATTATTTTAGTTTGGTTAACCCTAATTCAAATTCATGACCATTAGTGCAAAAAACTTGATAAATCAGACCCTTAAGGTTTTTTCTATTAAAGGTCAAGTTGTGAAATCTCGAGAATTTTATCTTTTTTTCCCTAGAAAACTCAAATTTTTAGGTAAAAAAGAACTTGAGATTTATTATACCCCCATGTTGCAAAAATGCCTGAAAATCTAACTTTTTGGGAAAAAATTAGGAAAAAATTGAGTGATTCGGGAAAAAGCCCGAAAAATCTGTACAATTCGAGTTTTTGCTCATATTATCGAGTTTTTTCATGATCGGATTAAATCCAGATTTTTTTTAAATAAATAAGATAAAATCGGGCATGGGAGTTTGGTCAAGCTTTTTTTTATTAATATTATGAGATAAATACGGATTTTAGTATTTCGTTTACAAAACATTTTAGAGCTCCATGGTGATCTGCAACATGTTGGGCACCACATCTCTCCAATAAATACATTAAACTGAAAGTGGGAAGTTCTCTTCCACTTCAATGGAGAACATATACAATATAGAAGTTTATGACTTTAGTAGAAATGTGTACTTGAACATTATATATTGCTAAGCTTTTACAGAAATGGAGATGGATGTAGCTGTGAATTAAAGTATTAATGATTTGGTGACAGCTGATATTTTTTTGTTTTGTGTAAAGTCTTTCATAGCCTAATGAGAGGCAACAGATATAAACCCTATCATTATCTGAAATAATTACAGGATGCAACAATCAGAAATGTTGGATAGATAGTATTACTTTTTTTAATGGATGGTTTAGAATCTAACATATTGAAGACTGTTGGTAATACTGTTAAAAATAATTTAAGAAACCAATGAAAATGTCTTCCATGTACATCTAGGGAAGGAAATATGCAAGATACTAATACCAAAACAATATAATGATTTTCGGCCTTCAATTCTATAATTCATTTGACTGTAACTTTCTATTGGTAGCCTCCATAGACAAAAATATCCCCTGCTTCTGGCCAAGGAACAGGCCTAGTGTTGGCGTCCATACCCCTGTTTCTCTCCAATCCATAGGGATCTTTCTAAAATGATTTGCTTTATTTTGCTGATAGGTTTTTAGGAATTAGGTGACAATGTTTAGTGGCAATATCTCACAAACCATTTTGTTGAGGTAACACCGTTATTATCTGATGAAAATGATTGATATGGTACTGGATTCAATATAGAGGTTAGGACAACTTTAGAATTCAGCCAACAATCTATATTCTTTGAGATCATTTTCTTATCAGTTATGCATAAAAGACTCCTTAGTGGTAATATATTACTTGAGCTCATTTTCTTACCAGTTACGTATAACAGACCCTTTAGGGGCAATTGACTGATGGCGGGGCAGGGTAAAAATTGCAAAAAAAACCCCAGACCCCTACCACTATAGAGTTTTACTGAACATCAATCACTGTTTAACAATCTTTTGGATGCAATGTTTGAGTAGTGGCATAAGGGCAGAGAGACACACTCAGATTCGGGGAGATTTAGTCACCCGGCAATAAATCGCCTCTTCTTTGGGGCAACTTACCCCCCCGAACTGCCTCACGCCGGCTAGAATGTAAATTACCGGCGGGATGGCACTCTGAGCACTTTGCTTAAAGTTTCCTTGTGAGGGCAGAGACGCATGTCACATTCGGGGAGATTAGTCGCCCAGCGACAAATCTCCTCTTCTTCTGGGGGAATAATCTTCCCGAACTGGCTCCCGCCAGGCTCGAATGTAATTCACCGGCGGGATGGAAATCGGTGCGCTTCATTTTCCGAAGACACCCTAACTTGCCTCACGAGGAAACTTCGGGCGATTTAGGAAAACAAAGCACACCGATTGCCATTCTGCTGGCTAGAATGTAAATTCGCCGACGTGATGGCAATCGGTGTGCTTCGGTTTCCGAAGTCGCCCGAAGTTTCCTCGTGAGCCAGTTCAGGGAGATTAGTCGCCTCGAAGAAGAGATTTGTCACTGGGCGACTAATTTTCCTGAATCTGAGTGTGTGTCTCTGCCCTAAAAACCAAGCATCCATGATGATGGTTGTAATTAATGATAAAGGAGAATCAGGTCATTAATTGCTCTTATATAGGGTCATTTGTGTTGTTCTGCCATTGGCGTGCACCAAGATCTTCATCTTAGACATATTATAGAAGTCTAAGCACGTGTTTCCAAATCTGGCTCATGTCATATATGACATAGGTAATACAAGAAAAAAAGTTTATTTTATATTGGCCGTTTTTAAAAGTGTTTATCTCTCTGAGGCCCAGACACACAAATAAGATTGCTAGCGCCTTCCTGGCTATGATTATAACTACACAAACGATCTCAAACATGTTCCTAATCTTACGTAAACAACAGTTCCTAAAGTCTGAAGCACGAGAAGCACCGAGCAAAGAAAATAATCTCCATAGAAACAACACACTTACATTAACTTCTCCTTGCACCAGAAATCTGGGCTCTCAGTGAAATGGCTTCCAGAAATAACAACATCTTATCAATTAATTGCAGTAAAGCATGGCTACGCTGAGAAAGCCATTACACTGCCTTTTAATAGCATTAAACACATTATTGGAGGAGAAACTTCATTTCTGGTTAATCTTCCTAAAAATATGGTTGTTCGTGTTTATTTACTTACACTCCAATAAACAGATCATTTCCTAATTGGCTTTATGTTGTCCAAGAGGGATTTTAACATAATCATATTTACTAGTTAATACAATTCCTTTTTATTATTATGCAACAAATCAAATTATTTAATAGTTAATCACATGGATGAATCAGGTGGAGCATGTTGAATTGACAAATTATTTTAATGCGATTACACTTCCTTTGTTGACTCAAACTTATTAAAACAAGCTCATAAATAATCATTGGAATGAAATGATAACATGGCTTAACAAGTGCCGGGTTGATTTTCAGTTGTTTTTGTTATTTTTACCCTACCTTTAAAGTTCGAGGTGAAACAGAAGACATCGTATCTGCCCTTGTCTTTGTCCCTGTAGCCGTAGTTTCGTACTCCCGGAACGGTGTGTTTGCCTCCACATTGTTCTCTGGGATTCGTTATTGGATATTGCACGGAACCATCACTCAGCCAACCTGCATTGCACCAATCCAGTCCCAATCTCCAGGCATCGTATAACTGGTCAAAAGAGGCGATAATAGCATCTTGATCTTGGCAAGCTTGCTGTGCCTCGTGGAAATTCAAATTATAGCGCCCCATTCTTGGGAAAAATGGATAAACAACACCTGCAATTAAAGGAAAAGGAAAATTATACTTACAGATTATGTAAAAAAAAAAATAAGGTTTTTAAGAGGTCTTTTACATTTGTACATTAAGGGGGCTATTTATTAAAGGTCAATAACGGTGGGCAAATAAATTCACCAGGTGTGAATTCGCTGCAAACTTCCAAATTTTGCCATAAATTTGGGCGCGCGTCAGAATAGTCGTGTGCATAAAAATTGTCCCACATCAAAATAATTGGAACACCCATTGAATTTAATGCATTTGGACAATATAGGCATCCGAATGTTGAAATTGACGCGCGGCAAGATAATTTTGATGCCCATTGACTTCAATATGTTTTGCGACAAATTTGCCCACCATTAAAGATCAAGTTTTAGAGTTTTGGATACCTCAAATTAAATGGAATAAACTCACAACTCGAATGGTTTCTAATTTAAGAAAAATCTCAGATGGAAAAAACTCGAATCAGCAAGTTTTTGGGGTTAACAACCCAAAAACTCGAAATTGATCGAGGTTTCGGGCAAAATCCTCCAAAAAAAAAAAAAACTCGAACACCATGAAGGCTATTTACATCTTCAAATGGTTTAAAGGACCTCCACCATTGACTCCCACATGACCTCGATAAAAACTCAAACAATTTCAGGGTTTTTTTTTAACCCGAAAATGTGAATTTTGACCAAAAAAATAAACTTGAAAGCTTGAATTTTCATGGAAGACACAACTCGATCCTTAGTATTTTGCAGACTCTTGCCATTCAGACTCATGCCATTAAGCATTAAAGTTCAAACTGTCAAGTTGCTTGGTTGGTTCAATCACACTGGGCACGTAGTTACTACAAATCACTGACATACAGAATTTATGTTGGGACAGATTAGTCCAAGATTTGGCTGGCCTTAAAGGAACAGTAACACCAAAAAATTTAAAGCATTTTAAAGTCATTAACATATAATATACTGTCAGCATGCACTGATAAAGGCTGTGTGTTTGCTTCAGAAAGACTACTAAAGTTTATATAAATAAGTTGCTGTGTAGCCATGGGGGCAGCCATTCAAGCTGGAAAAAAGAGAAAAGGCACAGGTTACATAGAACATGACAGATAATCTCTGTAGTATACAATGGTGTTTTATCTGTTATCTGCTAAGTAACCTGTGCCTTTACTCCTTTTTTCCAGCTTGAACGGCTGCCCCCATGGCTACACAGCAATTTATTTATATAAACTAGTAGTCTTTCTGAAACAAACACAGTATTTTAATTACTTTGATATGCTTTCAGTTTTTGATGTTACTGTTCCTTTAAGGGTTTGTAGACTATTTATAGTCCCTTTCAGCATATCTTTATCTCCCGTGCCTATTGAGAGGATTCAAATTCCTTATTTAGAATCATGAGTTATTAATTCAAGCTTAGCATCCTAAATATATTGAATATTTATGTATTTTAGAACCTAATGAATAAGAATGATGTTTTAGTATTTTCTTTGACTCCAGTATGGGTTTCATATTTCACAGATAAATACTGCATTAAATAAAGATGAATATCTATATCCCTTTATTGGTTGGTACACCATACTATCTATATAATTACATCTACATTATATGAATAAATAAAATCTGCTGATTTGCTTGACCTTGATGACAATGACGGAATTCCCAGGAGCCAGGGCAGTTAGTAATCTATTTGAGACATTGTATTCCATTCTTCATCCTAAATCTTTAAGGTCTTCCTGGGAACCATGTTTTTGTCTGCTTAGTTAAATTCCCTTGTTTTAACCTGAACATAGAGATGAGCAATACAGGATGGAACTGATTCACACATTTCAGATTCATTTGCATTGAAAATATCTGTTAACATCAATGTGCAAATGAATGGGGCTGAGAAAGGAAAAGATTTGCCGAAAAATGTACTTTCCCAAGTATTGCTAAAATGAATTAACATTTGTCATCCCAAAAACCAAAAAAAAATGAATATTAGTCTTCAATATTATTGTTATTAATTGTTATAGCTTATCTTCTTGTCAGGCCTATCCTGTTTATATTCTATTCTGACTTCCATAATGCTACAATCTACATCATACCAATTGAGATGTAGTGTAGTTTTAGGGAAAAACAAATAATTTGGGCATTGTTTATGTATGCATGGAGTAAATGATAACCTGGTTTGCAATTTATGTGCCCTTTCTGGTAAACAACCAAAGCCCTGTCTTGAATTATGGCTGGGATTGTAGATATAGTCTCTAGATATATTCTCATGATGAAGCCACTGTCCCACAAGACAAAGCAGGAGCAATTACCCTTTATCTGAATGGCTCATTAACATTTAGCACGCTGCTGCTTAAAATGCACAGATGAAAGAAATGAATAGAACACTATTACAGCTTGTGTTAAAAATGAAATATTATTGTAATTAAAGGGGGCAATTGAACAACGACAGTATCTCTTTAAAAAGAGAGGGAGTGATAGATAGACAGACAGACAGACAGTCAGACAGACAGACAGACAGACAGACAGACAGACAGACAGACACTTAAGTAGTGGCTTCAGCTACTTACAATACAATACAGACATCAAGGCTTTTTGGAATCATGCAATTCTATCTAATGTTAGTACTAGCCATACACTAACTATATACTGGCCTTATCATATGGGCATACACCTCCCAGTCCCAACATATAGAACTTACAGTCCTTTCTAGTTTTAATCTTTGTGATACAGGGAAGGCCATTATGTTCCACAGGGTGACTTACAAGCTTTTGCAGAATATATTCACAGGCTAGGACAGAGGCAACTGTATATGAATCCCCTGAGGATGTAGTCAAGGCAGTACAACTTCCCTCCAGGCAGAAATACCTCACACGTAGTCTGAATCTCACCCAGTGGAGTGGTCAGGGAGGAGAACCTAAAGCCTGACATCCTATTCACTGTGGTCTCTTCACTGTAGGATAATCTTAAAGCCTGGGGAGAGTCTATAACAGATTTAACTGCCTCATTCATGGGGTCCCTGATCCCCGACTTATCTCTCTAGAGGTGCTGGTCCCTCTAGGGTAAACTGGCTTTACTGGGCCTTGCTGTACCCAGTCTCAATGCAAACATCCAAATGGGTCAGACACAAAGAGCAAAGAGGAAAATCCACCCCTTCTCACTCATTATACCAAAATGTGACAGGAAGTGGTCACAACACCCCTTGGCCAATAACTGGGATATGCAAATTACAACTACCTAAATGGACATCTGCCCAGCAACTAGGGAGATCAGGAAGTGTAGGGATTTAAAGCCATAGGGGCACATTAACCCTATGGGTCCCCACACTGCTTTACAGGGTCAGACTGTATATTTTATTGCAATCACATTTCCCATTATTGGCTGCTTAATATGCACCAGTTAATAGTGCTGCTCCAGCAGACTTCTGCACTTAAATCAATTTCTCAAAAGAACTAACAGATTTGTTTATATTTATTTTGAAATCTGACATGGGGCTAGACATATTGTCAGTTTCCCAGCTGTCCCCAGTCATGTGACTTGTGCTCTGATAAACTTTAGTCACTCTTTACTGCTGTACTGCAGGTTGGAGTAATATCAACCTCCTTCCTCCCCCCCCCCCCAGCAGCCTAAAAACAGAACAATGGAAAGGTAACCAGATAGCAGTTCCCTAATACAAGATAACAGCTGCCTGGTAGATCTAAGAACAGCACTCAATAGTAAAATCCAGGTCCCACATTCAGTTACATAGAGTAGGCAACAGCCTGCCAGAAAGCAGTTGTATCCTAAAGTGCTGGCTCTTTCTGAAAGCACATGACCAGGCAAAATGACCTGAGATGGAGTCTACACACCAATATTACATTTAAAAAAAATACACTTGTTGGGTTAGGAATAAAATTTTACATGGTAGAGTGAATTATTTGCAGTGTAAAAAGTGTAATTTATAAATAAAAATCCTGACAGAATCCCTTTAATATCGGAACTGATTTAATTTAAAACCTCTAAGCTTTGTTAAAGAAAAATATCTGATTTGTGTGAATTTACCTTGGTCATGTAGATCATTTCTAGCTATAGGGTGCCATGGGTAAGTAGCTGGAAACCTCTCCAGTGTGATCAAAAGGGCTCCTATGTAGTGATGGGTGAATTTCTATCGTTCCAATTCACCAAAAAATTTGCGAAAAATTGTAAAATCGAAAAATTCACGAAAAAATTGTGAAATTCTAAAGTTTTCACGAAAAAATCATGAAATTCTAACGTTTTCACGAAAAAATCATGAAATTCTAACGTTTTCACAAAAAAATCAAGCAATTCGAATGTTTTCACAAAAAAATGGAGCAATTCGAAAGTTTTCACTAAAAAATCGCGAAAAGTGGAAATTCCCCGCAAATTTCTTCACCCATCACTACTCCTACGGGCTAAAGTAATAAAGTAATAAAAGTAAAGTTTGCACCATAACCCATAGAAACTATTCTGCTGGTGGCATTTACCAGTCACCTGGTCACCATATGATGGTTGGTGTGGGTTACTAGAACTGGTGCAGCCTTTGAGCATTTTATTACATTACCCCAATTGCTTCCTTCTAAATAAAAAGAGAATGCATTGAAATGAAAAGCAAAATGAATACATAGCACTGAACTGCATTGCATCATTTTAAATGTATGGTAAGATAACTTTGCATAATTTAAGTAGATCCAATCTCTGATGTTCACATAATTAAGTGACTCCTGCAGACATATAAGAAAGATTAATGTGCTCATTAGCATGGGAAACCATGCATTGATATGTATAATATATGCAAGTGCTCAGAAGGTAAAACATAAATTCATCTCTATAGATCCATCAATGTACTCTAGAATATCCCTGCATTTATGTGGATGTAATTATTGCAATGATACCGTTTTCAATTTTCTTCCCAGAATTCCAGCATCAATGTGGGAGACTGCCAATGGTGTTCATGGGACTATACATGTGATTCAGCAGTCCACCAATGGTATGTATCACTTGAGTGTGTAGGCGTAACAAACCAGTAAGGGAACCTTCAAAGTAGCCTCTCCTCATGTGATCCCCTACATTCATGCACCCTATACTTTGCAGTTTGTGTGCAATTCTATATATTTTTATATATCCCTCCGAATTGTGTCTGTAAGTTACCCTCCCATTTATACTGTAAACCCTATGGGGCAGGGTCTTCCATATTTACTCTCCTTGACACTGAGCATTTAGGGGGAAATTTACTAAGCGCCAAAAAATTTGTCAGCGATGGCTTTGCAAGCAGCGCAACAATACTAATTCACTAAAATGCCAAGTTGCGTCCAGGGCGCTGAATGCTGGCTCTAGCATTAATTCAGCAAGCAGAGCGAAGTTACGCTAGTGTTGGCTAATTTGCATACGGCGGGAAGTTAAAGTTTAAAGTGGACCTGTCACCCAGACACAAAAATCTGTATAATAAAAGTCCTTTTCAAATTAAACATTTAATCCAATTTCTATGTTTTATTAAAGCATTCATAGCTGTTGTAAGCTCATTTAAAAATCTCAGCTGTCAATCAAATATTGTCTGCCCCTCCTCTATGCCTAGGCATAGAGGCGGGGCAGACAATTACTTTACTTTCCATTCCGCATTACCTAGATGTCACTGCTCTCCACACATTCCCTCATTCTCTTCATCATTTCATTGTGTAGCCAGGGCATGGGGATGGACATCAGGCCCCCCATTCTCGTGCACAAACAAGATTCTGAGATGATGCAAGGCTTGTCTTAATAACAGTGTCCACAAAATGGCTCCTGCCTGCTTGCTATAATTATGAATTCCCAGACTGAAGGAAACAAGATTCAAATATTTTATATAGTGTAATTAAAGTTCATTTTGCTTGACTAATGTGATAAAATAGGATTTTGAATAATTTTTTTTGGGTGATGGGTCCCCTTTAATGGACGTATATATTGCATCAAATACATTACATTACACAAGCCCAGGTAACCTTAATAAAAGAAAATAGATTTGTTATATTGCCCTATATAAGCCCAGTGTATAGTTATGTATGGTAGGAAATGTATGGGGGAGCCAGAGTACCCAAAAAATTTTTTACAGACTTTTGCAGCCTATCACCCTGAAAAAAGGAAAACATGCCAGCGTTTTTTGGGACTTACAAAATTTTTCAACTAAATTTTGAGGAAGTCCTATCTACTCTATTGCACTTCGTCTGGTCTTATGTGGCGAAGGTGTAACGTAACGTCTGGCGCAAGAGGTAACGTTCAGTAAAATGTGCATCTTAGTGAATTTGTGGAGTTACGTCCATTCCCAAGAGCGCAAATTCGACAGGCCTAAGAAAGCGAACTAATGCTAGAGTCTATCTCCTTCGCTAGCGAACTAACGCCTGCGCCCGATAGTAAATCGGCCAGTTCTGAAACAATGTCACGCTGGCGAATTTTCACCAGCGTTCATCACCTCGCCCTTCAGTAAATTTGCCCCTTAATCTGTATTATAATTATATTCTATATTTATGTGAAATGTATTTCTAATAATGCACTTATTGTTACTTATTTTTTATTGCAGCGACCCCTTGTTTGTTACTACTAATTTATTGTTTTGCTGTACAGTGCTTTGCCCTCAAGAAGGGCTATACAAATATAAATATACATACATACATACAAATAGGAACAAGTAACTTTGTCAATAGTGTTGAAGTGTTTTTTAGCTTTTAGATCTTTGTAGTGGTGCTTGTGTATTTGTGCACCTGCATAGGGGTGCACAGGGGCTGTTCTGGTATAGCATAGCATACTACAAATATTTTATAATGTATCTATTGTAAGAATACTATGCCAGTTTATTTTACCGATTTTACTGGCACCAAGGTCTTGCCTAGATACAGTCATTCCTTATACTGGAAAATTATGTTATGGTTGATATAGTGAGTGATGAGCTTTCTTGGTGGATGCTGCTTTTTGTAGTTCTGATATTTTGGGTTATCTGATGAAACAATAGAACATGGCAATCCACAAACAAATATTTTGAAGGTGTCAAGGTTATGGCCACCTAGACTTGCATTCCAAAATACTAGAGAATCAACTAGCGGACCTCAGCTCAGGACTCACCATCCCATTGATCTTTATGATTTACATCAGGGGTCCCCAACCTTTTTTTTACCAGTGAGCCACATTCAAATGTAAAAAGAGTTGGGGAGCAACACAAACATGAAAAAGTATTTTGCGGTACCAAATAACGGCTGTGATTGGCCATTTGGTAGCCCCTATATGGACTGGCAACCTAGAGAAGACTCTACTTGGCACTATACTTAGTTTTTATGCAACCAAATCACATTTTCTGCAAATAATCACATTTTCATTTTAATATGCATAAAATAGTTTTTGGGTGTTGGACCTCTTTAAGCAGTAAATAAAAGTGCCTTTTTAGGCAACTAGTTTCCCTATTTCTGCTGTGCCACAGCTAATGAAGAGCAGACTTCTATGCATCTGAATTTGAACCAGCATCAGAATGTCATTTTCAATCACTTATTTAATCTTTTAAACCCTTGAGGAGCAATTTATACTAAGTGGGGCTCCAGTAAACGAAGCGCGTTGCTCAGCGGTTAATGACACAAATAAATATGTGAACATGAAGGAAACACAAAGTTTAATGTATATTATATTTGATCAGAGAAAAGTAGGGACATGCCAAGGCTGATGGCTTTCAAAATGTGAAACATGACATTATATATCCAGATTAACACAGTGAGCTGCAAACCCTATTCATATTAAGCCTACACAATGATAAATAATTAGAAAAAAAATCTAAACTGGTTTTGGGGCTCAAGGAGAAAAGATAACACTATGTACTACATATAAAACATCAGGATGATGATCCCTTGTGGATCGAAACATGTAGATGATATACAGTATCCTTATTGTTCTTTATAAGGTTGTTCAATGCATGTATTAATGCTTGCATGAGATTTAACATCGGCATGCCTGCTCTATGGCTGCTAATATGTCAGTGCTAGGAGCTTTCATTGTATAAATGTTAATGATTTCCCGATTATTAGACTGCACAGTGCAAATATGGTCATGACACTGAGACCACACAGCCAAGGCAGATTTCTTGAGAAAGTTTGTAACACGTTATGTAAATGTTTTGATCTCGTTTTTACATTTAACTGCATTACAGCATTTTAGAGTAAATTGACAAAAGAGAAAATTATTTAAAAAGCCTGGTAATCTATATAAAGTGCGTAGCTAGCTGTCGGCATCCATTTATAGCAATTTATAGACGGTTTTAATATCATGGAAATCTACTTTGTAACCTCTGTACCACCTCCTCATAGGGCTGTCAATTAGACTGCCAACTTAGTTACTTTTCTCTGTTTTGTCTGTGTTGAATATTTTTTTAGCTGTTCTCTGTGTCATCCGATAGGACTCTGGATGGGTTTCAGTGGCTGCAGTCAGACTGAGTCTTTGTCTATAAAGTAATATGAATGGTTTGATCAGATACCATATGAACACAGTCATAAGACTGTACGTAGAGATGGGGTGTTGGACTTCCAAGGATTAAAATCCTAGAATATGGAAATGGTGTAGGTTTTGGCACTCTATTCTGAAATGCAAAGGTGTATATTTATCAAAGAGTGAAGTTAGAGATCACCACAGTCCTCTAGAGGGAAGTGCCACCACTCTCCATTCATTTCTATGGCCTTTTTAAAAGAGTATTTATCAATGGGTGAAAGTGAAAGTTCATCCTTTGATAAATACGCCTTTCAAATACAATTGAAATAAATGGAGAGTGGCGGAATTTCACTCTAGCAGACTGTGGTGATCTTTAACTTCACTCTTTGATAAATATACCCCAAAGACCCGTGCATTAAAGTTGACACGTTTGACTTCCGCAAAAAACAAACAAGGGAGCAGAATGATGACATAAGGGGAGGAGATATGACATATGGGGTGGGGTTGTGACATTTGGGGGTTTTTTGTTCCTCATATGGGCAGGCTTTAGACATCGGAAATGATTATTGGCCAGATTATTGTTCGAATTTAACAAGGCTGAAACCTGAACAGGCAATTGTGACCCAAACAACTCAAAGACAAACCGAACTGTTCAAGTCAAAACCAAACAGGTAGCAACTCGTCTGCAGCAACCCCATGGATGGTATTTTGTATCATCTAATGTTTTCTTACATGAATTATTTTTTTAGTCAATGATCAGTTTTCTTCAAAAGATAAAAAACTTGACACACTTTGTTGGGAAACTTTTTATTTGAAAACACAATCGTGACTGTTTAGGTAGGATTATAAGTAGGATTTGAGTTTGTGCAGTTCGGGGAAAAAAATAAACTAAAGAATGTGAGTGAGGCTAAAATATTTTGCACTTGGAGTTGTACTAATAGTGGCTGGGGCCCAAGAGCAAGTTTTCTTCATTTTTTCAGGCTGCCAGTGGACAGGCTTATCCTTGTTTCACACAAATGAAATGTAATTTGTCTGTTTGCATTTTGGTGTACTGAATTAAAGAATACCCTATCCTGTGAACAATAGCCTGCTGTGAATAAAACACAGGCACATACCTGATTGAATTTACTTGGGGTGCCGTTGTCTTTACTTCTTCTGTACCATTTCAGTGAATGGCCCCCAATCTATATTATAATATATATATTTATATATATATATATATATATATATAAACAACAATCTTGCACCTGTACACAGCGCCGATCCGCGCCTTTATGGCGCCTGAGGCGGCCTTCCGTTGCTGCCCCGACCCCTCCTCACGGCGCTCACATTTTCTGCACAGGAGGGGGTCGGGCCATGGCATGACGCTAGTGCAGAGAGCGCAATTGCGCTCTCTGCACTAGAAGAGCCGAATTTCCGGGTTGAAAACCGGAAATTCGGCTCTTAGTTACCAGGAGCGGCATTTTTGCCACCCCTGGTAACCAGGGGGGCGCTGCCGCCTGAGGTGAGTGTCTCAACCCGCCTCATTGGTGGATCGCCCCTGCCTGTACATAAGGGTACGACATTTGAACATTCCACTACTGGATGTAAATATTCACTAAGAGGATATTACACCAGTCTCTCTAAATTTGCTGTTTATGTGCTGATTTGCCCCTGTGGTCTAATTTTTGTTGGGGAAACCACATTACAGAATAAAACATGGATCCACAATTAGGAAGGGCAATGTGAAGCTACCAATCTCGAGACACTTTGTGGAGATGGGCCATCTGGATACAGATTTAAATTTTATGGTTCTAGAGTTTGTTCCCACCCCCAGACATGGAGTGGATAGGGAATTGATGCTTAGAAAAACGGGAGGTCTGGTGGATACACCAAATAAATACACTGGCCCCTAATGGTTTGAACAAAGATTATGATCTGTATGTGACTATGAAGATTTTCATTCATCCAGGTCATCGTATATCTAGTATAGGTCAATCTAAAAAATGATGTCACCTCTTTGAAGAGTTACAATGTGCCATTGTAAATGGATTAGTGGAAGAGTATATATGCCGAGAACTTCCCACACCAGTCAGTTGAACTGAAGAAGCTGCTCGGATGAGTAGTGAAACGTCTTCATTGATCACTCAGCAAGTCCAGTTGTTTTTAGATTGACCTATACTAGATATGATCTGTATGTGTTTCTGTAACAAGATATCTGTTAGTTTCACTGTTATCAATTTTGTTTTGTCTCTTCTAGCTGAATTTGGGAGTGCAGTGGATTACCATTAAATAGGGAGATGTATTTCTATGGACAGTTCTGGATGACTAAAGGGTTAATGAGAGAGGATTACCAGTTGTGATGTCATTTCCTAGATTACCTAGATTTCCTGTGTTACCCTATATAAACCCAAATTAATGTTTGCTATTCTACTTGTGCCCTTGGCTTGAAAAAAGGGATCTGTGTACCCCATAACGTCGCCCTTTGGGCTGTGGTATGATTTTCTACAAAATGCTATTTATGCATTTATAAAATGGAGTGCTGCATCAGTTCATATTTTTTTGTTTATAATATTGGCTACTTCAGCAGTGCCATTTTTCTGACAATTGTACCAAATTCAAAGGGTAAAAAAGTATATATATATATATATATATATATATATATATATATATATATATATATATATATAAATACACATGAAATGTTACCCCATATGACAGACTGTAAGGGATTCATAGCAAAATCTGTTTCTTAGTAAGAATATTCTGGACATACATGGAGCACATTCAACCCTGGTTTGTTTACATAAACAGCATTTTTCTCTAATGAGAACAAACTGAGGAAAAACTGTATCCAGATCGTTAAGGTTAATTGGCCATTGCAGTATCTACTGGATTTAATTTCTAGTGGCCCTTGTCAGGTGGGTAAAAGTGCCATCTGAAACAGCCACGTTGCAACAGTTCTCCATAGTGCAGAGAGACAGTGACTTTCATTAGTGCAACAAATATTAGCTTTTTTCCTCTAACTCAGTGATCCCCAACCAGTAGCTCGTGAGCAACATGTTGCTCTCCAACTCCTTGGATGTTGTTCCCAGTGGCCTCAAAGCAGGAGCTTATTTTTGAATTCCAGGCTTGGAAGAACATTTTAATTGCATAAAACCTAAGTATAGTGCAAAGTAGAGCCTCTTGTAGGCTGCTAGTCCACATAGGGGCTACCAAACAGCCAAGCACAGCCCTTATTTGGCACCCCAAGGTACTTTTTATGTTTGTGTTGCTCCCCAACTCTTTTTACATTTGAATGTGGCTCACTGGTAAAAAAAAGGTTGGGGACCCCTGCTCTAACTACACTTCTGCAATTGATGTGTTAACTATCAACGGAGTATGGATAATGTACTTAAGAACAAGATACACCATAAACGCTGTGGTGTTAGTAGAATTGTACATCCTGCTCAGAAGCTGAATAGGGATGTAGCGAACGTCGGAAAAAAAGTTCGCGAACATATTCGCGAACTTGCGCAAAAATGCGAGCGGTTCGCGAACGGTTCGCAAACCCCATAGACTTCAATGGGAAGGCGAACTTTAACATCTAAAAAAGACATTTCTGTCCAGAAAAATGATTTTAAAGTTGTTTAAAGGGTGCAACGACCTGGACAGTGGCATGCCAGAGGGGGATCAAGGGCAAAAATGTATCTGAAAAATCTGCCTGTGTGTGCTTGGAAGAGATAGTGTAGGGGGAGAGCTGTTAGTGATTTCAGGGACAGATGATAGTAAGTTTGCTGGCTAGTAATCTGCTTGATACTGCTCTGTATTGGAACAAAAAAATAAATAAAAGCAGTCCTTACAAGGACTACTGTTATTGCAGCAGTCAGCAGATGAGATCAGAAGCAGGACAGCTGCCCACTGCAGCTACATACAGAGCACTGCAGTAGAAGGTAGATTACTAGCCAGCAAAGCTACCTAAGCTTAAATGTCCCTCAAACCCCTGCAGACTTCTGTCCCTCCAATAACAGAGCAGTATCAAAACGATTACTAGCCAGCAAACTTTCAACTGTCCCTGAAATCACTAACAGGCAGCAGCTCTCTCCCTACACTATCTCTTCAGCACACACAGGCAGAGTGAAAAAACGCTGCAGGGCTTCGGTTTTTATAGGGAAGGGGAGTGGTCCAGGGGAGAGCTTCCTGATTGGCTGCCATGTACCTGCTGGTCTGGGGTGAGAGGGCAAAAAAAAGCGCCAACAATGGCGAACCCAAAATGGCGAACGTCGCGCGACGTTCGCGAACTTCCGGCGAGCGCGAACACCCGATGTTCGCGCGAACAAGTTCGCCGGCGAACAGTTCGCGCCATCTCTAAAGCTGAACATGAGATGAACTTATAACCAGAGATGTTTTTAAACCTACAGATAACTATGGGTGTTTTGTGGGGTTACCAGACATGAGGATCAAAAAACAGCAAACAGCAAAGCAATTTTTTTAAATATGCTGCATTAACATAAAAAAAAAATCAGCTATTTTTTCTTATATATTATCCACATTGCTGCCATACATTTTTGGATGTGACATAGATATAGAACTGTTTACCTATGTAATTGCTATGTAAATGTGAAGCCATACTACTAAAGGGAATGTAAATATATATTATTCCTAATGAAAGAATGTGATTGTAAGCAATTTCCCAATATGTATCAATTAAAAACTTTTATGGTTTACTGTAACTTGTACTTATAATTTCATTTGAATGCAGTATTTGTCTTTCCTTTTTAACATAATATATATAATATATATATACTCTAATACGTTTATTGTACAGGTATGGGAACCATTATCCGGATTATGGAAAGGCTGTCGCCCATAGATAACATTTTATCCAAATAATCCAAAGAGAGATATTTCATCTTTCTCTGTAATAATACAACAGTACCTTGTACTGGATCCCAACTATCATATAATTAATCCTTATTGGCAGTAAAACCAGCCTATTGGGTTTATTTAATGTTTACATGATCTTCTAGTAGACTTAAGGCGTGAAGACCCAAATTACTGAAAGATCCGTTATCTGGAAAACCCCAGGTCCTGAGCATTCTGGATAAGAGGTCCCATTCCTGTACTACCAAATTAGGACATTATTGGAATATATATTATCCATTCAAAAAAAAGAAAAGAGTGAATAGCCCATGCTAATTATTAATATTATTATCTTATATAAATGCACCAAGGACAGTTATAAATGGGTTGTACCTTTCTTATCTTACATTTGTTAATACAGTGCCGAAAAAAAGTACTGCCATATACTAACTTTGTGACACACTACACGCATTTTATGCAACTTTGATGCAAAATAGATCACTGTGTGTAAATATGTGAAATACAGTAATGCACAGACATATATCTTATATATCTTATTCTTGATCTTCTGAAGACATGCAATTACCTTGTAAATCCAATGATATGATGGCAGTATCGTCCTCCAGTCCCTCGATCACTTCACATTTGTATCTCCCATAGTCTTCCAGTGTTATGTCAGTGATCACTAGAGAAGCATCATTTTCACTGGCTCCTTGAAGGTAAACCCTGCCCTGATAGCTGCCATAGGTCCTCTTGTGGTGTCCCATGGAAACAAAGACATCTATCTCCTTGAGGTAATCTGAAGTTAGTTTGGTCCACTTGATTCGGATTTTGTGAGAGGGTGAGCCAGCAGTAATGGACTCATGCTGAAATTTGCAAGGCAGTGTAGCATTGCCACCACGATGGGAAATTACTTTAGTTTGATCCACCTCCACAACAAGCCGTGGTCCATTTTCTACAAAAATATTAGAGAGTACATTAGACGTAAAACAACAATAGCACACGGTACAAATACAAGCTATAATTTCTACTGAACCTGAATGAATTCCATTCATTAAAGCACATGACTGTACTTGTTGTTAAAAAAATCTATTACAAAAAAAAATTTGTGATATTTTTTTATAAAATCGGATTTTTAAATGAATTTTTCAGAATTTATTAAACCCCGAGTATGGAAGTAAGACCGGCATCTCAGACCTGTCGAGGTTGCATATAAGTCAATGGGAAAAGTCCCAATGATTTTTTGTGCAATACACTGAAGTTTTTGGGCAAAAATGTGAGTTTTCGGGTGAAAAATTCTAAAAAAATCTTGAAAATCGGATGAAAAATCCCCAAAAACATGAAAATCTGATTTTTCCAGCAAAGCAATTTTTCTGTAAAATGTAATAATAAATAAGCGTAAAAAACCTGAGCGGATTTGATCAGAGTTTGTAGCCGAAAATATTGAGATAAATTTGAACTTTATAAATAACCCCCTAAAAGTCCAGTTGCCTTTGACTTCATTCTACTATATACCATATATTATGACCTGGATAAATGAGAATCTTTAAAAACAGATAGACGTTGTTAATCACTACATATTGTTGTATAAAAATGATTTACTCATCATAGTATCTAGAAATTAAAAGTGTAGTTACTTTCTATTGTAATCACTGGGCCTCATAAAAGCCATGATCACATAGTTCGGTCAAAAACAATCAATGCCCACCCACATAATATCTGGCTTAGGCTGTTCCTAAAAATATTAAAGGGATTCTTTCAAGAATTTTTATAGTATAGTTTTTATTACTAAATTACACTGTGAGCATTGCACATAATGCATTCTACCATTTATAATGTTATTCTTGAACCAATAAATGCTTTTTTTAGTTGTAATATTGGTTTGTAGGCAGCCATCTCAGGTCATTTTGCCTAGTTATTTGCTTTCAGAAAGAGCTAGCACTTCACAATGGAACTACTTTCAGATAGGCAATTGTTTTTCCAATTGAATGTAACTGGAGGAGTCATAACCTGGGTTAGCTGGACTTGGATTTTAACTATAGAGTGTTGTTCTCATATCTACAACTAAGTGGGGCATTGGAACATTTTTAGCAATGCAGGTGTCAGGGAGCTGTTATCTAGTTACCTTCCCATTGTTCTGTTGATGGGCTGCTGGGGGAAATGGAGGGGCAATGCAGCCATAAATCGTGTCTGAAGTTTATCAGAGCACAAGTCACATGACTGGGGGCACTTGTGAAACTGACAACATACAATCTAGACATGGGGTCCCCAACCTTGCCTGTGAGCAACATTCAGAGAATGGAGAGCAACACAAGCAGGCAAAAAGCTCCTGGGGTATCAAGTATGGGCTGAAATTGACTACTGGTAGCCCCTATGTGCACTGGCAGCCAGAGGTGTAACTAGATATTACTGGCCCGACAACAAATTACTTTTCAGGCCCCCCATTCTAGAGATTGACTTGTTTTACCAATATTCATTGAAATTGTGTATTGGGGCTACTATACCTCCTGGATCCCCCTACAACCTCTTGCTGTGCAGGATTCTGCTGAAATGAACTCTGTTGACTGATGCATTTTGTAAAAAACATGTTTTGCCATGACAGAATCCCTTTAAGGGAGACTGACCACATGTTCTCCTGGCAGAGTTTTATTGTTCCTACAATAAAGACCCCTTTATGCTGCTGGATATATAGATTTTTCTCATGTGCCGAATAGGTGACACATTGTCCATTCTACATCATTCTCAATAAGAGCGCTCGAGATTTATCTGTACTGAAATCTCACTCGTTACTCTGCAAGTCCTCTTTCCCAGTGAGGACAAACCATACACACACCATACTTTCACTGCCATTCCTTAAGAGCTAAATAAGCAATTTATAACCAGGACCTTTTTTGGCTAGGTACAAGCATATAACAAAAATGCAAATTGAAACTTATGGCAGTATAGGTGATCTAGGTGTTCCCTCTTTGATATATCAGGGCTCCCTTAGAATGCAAGATATTAATTTTATGGCTATTTCCAAATACATGGCTGCAATAAAATTCACACTACTAACTGGAGTTAAAGGCACATTTTTAACAAAAATTCAAAAGACTTGTATATAAATGTAAAAATATATTAAAGGAAAACTATACCATCAGAATAAATACTTAACCAACAAATAGCTTATCTTATATTATGTGGCCTATTAAAGAATCTTACCAGTCTTACTGGAATATAGATATCAGTAAATATTGTTTACCTTGAGCCCCTGTTTTGGGATATTCTCTGTGCCCCCTCAGAGATAACCTGACACCTGACCACAGGAAGAAGTGTGGGAGCAAAAGACAAAACTTTGTCCATTAATTGGCTCATGTGACCTAGCATGTATATTTGTAGTTCTTAAAATGGCAATTTTCTATTTATGATTACCCAGTGGCACATACTACTATAAATAATATATATTTTTCATTCAGCTGAAGTAGGGTTTACACATGAGCTGTTTTATCTAACATGTTTTTATAGAGACTTACAATGTTTGAGGGTATAGTTTTCCTTTAAACTGTTGCCCAGAAGTAAAAAACAAAAACTGCAGACTTGCTTTAGAAATTCTAATACAATTTGAATATATTTATATCACTAGTCCTTTATTAATGCTAGGAACTTGTTACTAATAATTTGTGAGATAATTAGGCTTTCAGACATGTTTCTATGGAGAACCGTGTATATTTCCTACAATACTAATAAGGTAATATATCACAGCCTTTACCCTATCTGTTTGTTCACTGTAAAGCATTGACATGTTTGGGAGACAGTTTCTTCTACTCTCTCTAATATAAAAAAAACCTCTAGAAGAAGAGATAACTGTACTTACAGCCACAAATACTCAGTGACTTTTAACCATGCATGAGCTGAACCCATCATGCAAATTGTATTTCCCCTTTAGTAAAGTAGATAATGAATAATCATGTTCAGCTCATTGGCATTTTAATTATGCTCTCATTACCGAAACCCAGAGGAGAACTGCTGCAAATGGGAGCTAAAACCCGGATAAAAACACTGATTCTAAATCATTATGAACTGTAGCCGGAGGTACTTGGCTTGTGTTATTTTCCACTCTCAGCTATGACATATGTAATTAATCTTTTTGCCAGCAGGAACCTTATTCTGTTTTTCTCTTTCCTGAGTAAAAGCTCTGGTATGGTTCTTGTAAAAGCTTTACCTTGATTATTGCTTTATTCAGTAGAGATTTAATGTGTAACCGTGCATCCAAAGCCTGTTCAAGTACCTAAATGTACACTAGATTTCCTTTTCATATACAAAAACGCTGATGTCTGGAGCAGAATGATTATAAGAAATTGTAGGGACCCATAGGGTTTATGTGCCCCTATGGCTTTAAATCCCTACACTTGCTGATCTCCCTAGTTGCTGGGCAGATGCTCATGTAGCTAGATGTAATTTGCATATCCCAGTTATTGGCCAAAAGGTGCTGTGACCACTTCCTGCCACACTTTGGTATAGTAAATGAGAAGGGATGGATATTCCTCTTTGGCTTCTGGTTGCCGATCAAGCTGGATATTTCCAGGGAGCCTGGGCACACCAAGGACCAATAAAGCCATGTGCCCTAGAGGGACCAGTACCTCTAGAGAGAGATAAGTCAGGGAGCAGGGACCCCGTGAATGAGGCCAGCTAGAGATAGGTAACTACCTATATTAGTACTCTCCAGGAGAGTATGATAGTTAGGTTAAGTAGCAAGAGCAGCTTGGCTCCAACTAGGAGGGACAACAAGGAGAAGCTCTCCCCTCAGGCAAGACTGGCCTGTAGTATAAGGACACTTATTCCTAATAGGGAATTAGGGCTAGTGAGTTTCCTGATCCAACGTGTGAAGACCCAGGTCACGGTGCTGAGATCCTGAGGGTGTATCTATCCTGGTGTGACACTATCGCCTCTGTGCTGTCTCTGAGGGACATTTTGTAGCCATGTCATGATTGTCTGCTGGGGCCTCTGTGGCTTGTAAGTACAAAACCTGTAGATCATTTGTCTCTGACAAATAAAAGTTTGTTCTGTTTGACTGCAAGAAAGTAGCCTGTGGGAGTTGTAGTTGAACTACACCACACCATCACTTCTTCCAAATTGCGAAGGCCCTACATTCGGTGTTAGATTCAAGTGTAACCCATGCACTAGTTTACTAGCTGTTCATTAACCCTGTTGGCCTGTATAGCCCAACAACGTGTTACAATATTTAATCATTGTTTTAGATAGAGCTGCGTATATTTTCTGATATTTCTGTAGTATTGACTGAACCACCTGTTCTTAATCTTTAATCCCCTCTCTGTGGGGGGTCTATAATACTAGAGAACATCTGCCACATTTAATAACTAAAGTAAAGCAATTATCTCTTCTAAAACGTTATACATATCAGCCTGCCGGCAGACTTATTGAAGAGGAGCCTGTTTTATAAACTGGTGGACTTCAGTTCAGCTAAGGATTTAAAAGTATCCTCTCACAACACACACAATGTCAGTCGTAGTGGAATGTTTGACAGTTCTGGAAGTGCTAATCACTGAGAGAACTTTCTCAAGGGTCATTACTATGAGAAGCTCCACTGTGGGAGGTCCACATGCTAGAGGTTCAAAAGTCTCAACACACTCCTGGAGAGCAGCTGAACGACAAGGCATCTGCTCGGCAGTGAGTGTTTTCCAGAACATGAAGCCGCTAGATAAAAGAAATAAACAAAGTTTATTGTATCCACAAAATGGCCTTTTACCAATTTGAAGTACCTGTATATAAATTCTGATTTGATGGATCAATAATTCTTCATGATTATACTCCTGCCATTTGCTTTGTACATTAACTGTCACTGTACAGGCAACATCGTTTTTCACTTCCAGATGTGCCGTATGTGTTGGAAATTGTATATTTCAGAGAGTACAAAACTGTTAAATTTAATTTGTTTGCAGTACATATTGAAGACTTCAGGATTCAGTTAAAAACAAAACCGGAAAACCTAGGTGCCCATTTACTTAGCTCGAGTGAAGGAATAGAAGAAAAAAAACTTCGAATTTCGAATGATTTTTTTGGCTACTTCGACCATTGAATGGGCTACTTCGACCTTCGACTACGACTCTGACTTCGAATCGAACGTTTCGAACTAAAAATCGTTTGACTATTCGACCATTCGATAGTCGAAGTACTGTATATTTAAAAAAAACTTCGACCATCTACTTCGCCACCTAAAACCTACCGAAGTGCAATATTAGCCTATGGGGAAGGTCCCCATACGTTTTCTAATTTTTTTTGATCGAAGGAAAAACATTCGATCGATGGATTAAAATCCTTCGAAACGAACGATTCGAAGGATTTAGTTGTTCGATTTTTCATTCGATCAAACTATTTGCGGTAAATCCTACGACTTCGATATTCAAAGTCAAAGGATTTAACTTCGACAGTTGAATATCGAGGGTTAATTAACCCTCGATATTCGACTCTATGTAAATCTGCCCCCTAGTGAATTTTTTAAAAAAATCTTAGGAATCCCACTGGTTCACAAATGTATTTTCTTTTTTTTTAATGAAATTCACCTTAAAGGGGTTGTTTACCTTTGAGTTAACTTGTAGTATGACGTAGAGAGTAATACTGGGACACAATTTGCAATTGGTTTTCTTTTTTTTATTATTTGTGGTTATGCTTTTTATTCAGCAGCTCTCCAGTTTATAGTTTCAGCAATCTGGTGGCCAGGGTCCACATTACCATAGCAAACATGAATTGATTTGAATAAGAGACTGGAATATGCATAGGAGAAGCCTGAATAGAAGATAAATAATATACAATATATTGGTAGCCTTACAGAGCATTTGTTTTTTACATGGGGTCAGTGACCCCCATTTGAAAGCTGAAAAGATTCAGAAGAAAAGGACAACTGATTAAAACAACGATAAAAAATAAATAATGAAAACTAATCGAAAAGTTGCTTAGAACTGGCGATTCTATAACATGTTAAGGAGCACATTTACTTAGGCTCGTATTTCGAGGGTTAATTAACCCTCGATATTCGACCATTGGAGTAAAATCCTTTGACTCCGAATATAGGATTTAACGCATTTCCTTCCTTCGTACGATTGAAGGAAAAATCATTTGAACGATTAAATCCTTTGAATCGAACGTTTCGAAGGATTTTAATCCATCGATCAAACGTTTTTCCTTCAATCAAAAAAAGCTAGGAAAGCTTATGGGGACCTTCTACATTGATGCTCAGTAGGTTTTAGGTGGTTGAAGTTTTTTTTAAAGAGACAGTACTTCAACTATCGAAATAGTCGAATAGTCGAACAATTTTTGGTTTGAATCGTTCGATTCAAAGTCGTAGTCATAGTCGAAAGTCAAGCAGCCAATTCGATGGTCGAAGTAGCCAAAAAAATACTTCGAAATTCAAAGTATTTTTTTTTCTATTCCTTCACTCGAGCTAAGTAAATGTGCCCCATAACTTTTCTCATTATATGAGTTTGGTTTGAGATCAGTAGTGGTACAGTTATCCAACGTGCAACTGGGTCAAACCATTTTTTCCGATATGTTAATGAGATGGTACAGTTGGCACAGTGGTTATTAGTGATGGGCGGATAAATTCGCCAGGCATGGATTTGCGGCAGATTTCTGTATTCTGCCACCCACAAATAATTTAGCGAAACTGCGGCAAAAGGGAAACGGGTCAGATTCGTACATCACTAGTGGTTATCATTACTATCATGTTTGTAGGTTCTATCATTCTTTGAGTGGGGTTGCACCCACATTTAACAATTATAATAGTAGCAAATATCCAAATGTAATATCCAATGAAATTTTAAATGCAATAGAAGATTGACCCTTATGCGTGTGTGTGCACATCTGTGATAAAGACATTTAGGGGCAGATTTATCAAGGTTTGAATTTCGAAGTACAAAAAATTTCAAAATTTGACCATCAAATTAAAAAACGTTGAATTCGAATATCGAATTCAAAGTTTTTTCAACAAATTTGGCAATCTTGCGGGCAAATAAAAATCATTCAAACGAGAATGATTTTAGCGTACGATCGAAGGATTTTTATTTGATGTGTAAAGAAAAATGTTGTAGAAGGTGCCCATAGGCTAACATAGCACTTCGGCAGGTTTAATTTGGCGAAATATTGAAGTCGAAGTTTTTTTAAAGAGACAGTACTTTGACTAATGAATGGTCGAATATTTGAACGATTTTTACGTCGAATCGAAGTCTAAGTAAATTCAAAGTCGTAGTATCTTATTCGATGGTTGAAGTATACAAAAAATTACTTCGAATTTAGAATATCTTTTACTTAGAACATTCCCTCGAATTCACTTCGACCCTTAGTAAATCTGTGCCTTAATAAGTAGGCACTGGTGTTAAAGGGATTCTGTCATGATTTTTATGTTGTCGTTTTTATTACTAAGTTACACTGTGTACATTGTACATAATTCATGCTACCATTTAAAATTTTAATCTTGAACCAACAAATGTAATTTTTTATAGTTGTAATATTGGTGTGTAGGCAGCCATCTCTGGTTATTGTGCCTGGTCATGTGCTTTCAGAAAGAGCCCATGCTGCATAATTGAACTGCTTTCATATAGTTTCTCCTACTCAATGTAACAGAAGGAGTCGTGACTTGGGTTAGCTGCACTGAAGTTTATCGGAGCAGGTGAAAAGACACATGACTGGAGGCACCTGGGAAACTAATAACATGTCTGCACCATATCAGATTTCATAATTCAATATAAAAACATCTATTTGATCTTTTGAAAAACAGATTTCAATGCAGGATTCTGCTGAAGGATTGTAATAACTGCTGCATGCTGTAAAAAAAAACATGTTTTCCCATGACAAAATCCCTTTAATGATTACAAAATCATTGCACTACTTAATACACATGCAGAAGTGAACTAAGATATTGAGTACGTTGCATATCTGACAAGTTGTACCAATAAACATTTTGCAGGTAAAAAATGCGAAAACACAATCACAATTGCAGTAATATTATACTTTTATCTTATTTGGAAAAGCAGGGGTATGTTTATAAGGAATGGGAGCAAAAGATGTCGGTACCAGTAAAACATGTAAAAGAGATTCTTTTCATTCCATTAATTAATTGGTCTGTAGGCAATTTAATCAAATTAACCCAATTCCCAAAAACAAACAAAATTCAGCCCTGTGCAGGGGGTTGCATTGCTTTCCTATATATAGGGGCACATTTACTTAGGGTCGAATATCGAGGGTTAATTAACCCTCGATATTCGACCGTCGAAGTAAAATCCTTCGGCTTCGAATATCGAAGTCGAAGGATTTACCGCAATTCGTTCAAACGATCGTAGGAAAAATAGTTTGATCAAATCGAACGATTCTAAGGATTTTAATTCATCGATCAAACGATTTTCCTTTGATAAAAAATACTTAGAAAGCCTATGGGGACCTTCCCCATAGGCTAACATTGTACCTCGGTAGGTTTTAGGTGGCGAAGTAGGTGGTTGAAGTTTTTTTAAAGAGACAGTACTTCGACTATCGAATGGTTGAATAGTCGAATGATTTTTAGTTTGAATCGAAGTCGTAGTCGAAGGTCGAAGTAGCCAAAAAAATACTTCGAAATTCAAACTATTTTTTATTCTAATCCTTCACTCGAGCTTAGTAAATGTGCCCCATAGTATTGTCCTAGGCTGAAGTCACAGTCTCCTCTTATGAGGGTTTCCTTGAGTCACAGTGCAGTTCTATATGAGGGTCAGGGAATGGATGGTGGTTACAGAGCTGTCCTATACTGGCAGTTGTAGGGAGTCGGGCCAGATAATGAAAGAACCAGGTAGAGGATGTGAAATACAGGTTTATGACACATATGCTATTAAAAAAACTGCAATATTCGATATAGAAAACACCACTTGGCAGGTTGTGATATAGTGCATACTATAAAATAAATTATTTCAATTGAAATAAAGTGCTTTGCAATTAAACTGAACACGTATTGCTGTTAAGGAAATTCTTATGTTTCTGTCTTTGGAAAAGCTTTTAAACATTTTTATGACAGTTCCTTGCCTTAAGTAGTGTAGCAAACATCTTGTTATCCTGGATTGGTCCTATCAATTTCATGTCCCTAAATGCCCTTAGTATAAGAACACACAAACTGGCTTTAAGACAGATTTGGAGTCCTTGAGAAGGTTACCGTGAGCACATGCTGCACTTACCGTGAAATACTTAATTGGGAACACTGAGGATAAATGTGAGCAAAATATAGGACATCAGACAGCACATAAAATGGCTACAGAAAATACTTTAGTCATTGGCCAGTTCCCAGCAAAACCAGTTTATAACAGTAAAATAGGCAGCACCACCACTGCCATTTTGAACTTTGTAAAATGCACTTTCTAGAATAATGTGCTCATCCTTTAAATTTATGGTTTGGACATGTTACCTTGTGTCACGTTTCACATATTTCAACCTATGATTCAACGCCTGGTTGACCCTTTAGATATTCACTGTCAGATGGATTTCAAAATTAAATTGCACAGGAATTTGGCTTTTTCACTTATAATATCATTTCGGGGCTGATTCACTAAGGGTCGAATACCGAGGGTTAATTAACCCTCGATATTCGACTAGGAATTAAAATCCTTTGAATATCGAAGTCGAAGGATTTAGCGCAGATAGTTTGATCGAACGATAAAATCCTTCGAACCGAACGATTCGAAGGATTTTAATCCAACGATCGAAGGAATATCCTTTGATCAAAAAAAGTTAGCCAAGCCTATGGGGACCTTCCCCATAGGCTAACATTGACTTCGGTAGCTTTTAGATGGCAAACTAGGGGGTCGAAGTACTTCGACTATCGAATGGTCGAATAGTCGAACGATTTTTAGTTCGAATCCTTCGATTCAAAGTCGTGGTCGAAGTAGCCCATTCGATGGTCGAAGTAGCCCAAAAAAAACTTCGAAATTCGAAGTTTTTTACCTTCGAATCCTTCACTCGAAGTTAGTGAATCGGCCCCTTCATGTTGTCGCCTCCTCTTAAAATTGAATTCCATATCATATTACCCTGGCCACCTTATTTGTCTGTCTTGTACCACTGATACCATTCAGTCAGCTTTACTGATTACACGATGACTAGTTGAGTCAGACTGACATTCTACACTAGAATATATTTCTTTAAAGTGACGACAGTGCTGTTGGGGTTTCATTTGGTTTATTTATATTGGTTGATTTTCATCCATGTATTGCCTATGACGTTACGGTTTTGACCGTAATTAAAAATTTACATTGGTCTTATTAATGGTATTATTATATACCTTATGCATATGGAGAAACTTTAATTAAAGTGGATCTAATGTAATATAAAATGTAATATAAGCTTTGTCCCATGGAAATAAGGATCTGTCTTTCAAAACAAAAATGTAGATAGACAGATTGCAGAAACAGTTTCTAGTTTTCTATTGATTATATTCAGAATGCGAAAAGTTATGCCTCTGTGCGAACAAATTTGCCTTTGTGCGAATTTAATATAGCTTTTGCGAACCCGAAAACTGTTTAGCGACCACTTCCGACAGTGGAAGAAGGTTTGCAAATTTTATAATTAGTGCCAGTGCGCATGGAATATAATAAGATTTCTTACTGAAAAAGTTGTTATGTTTGTTCCGAAAGATTACAAAACCTTCAAGCACTTCTTTAAAATTTGCATTTAAAATTCAAATGCGCAATTACAATTCTCAATGTAATAACAGTTTAAGGAAGAGTTTGGAAATGAGAATTTTTATTCTTTTTTCGTGTATTCACTTGAGAATTTTTTATCCTTATTCTTATTTTTATTCTTATTAATTGTTTTGCTCTTTGCGACTTTTATTACATTCCCCCAATAGTGCATTTTAGAAGGGAATGAGATCTAGCCATTTTACATTCCAATCAAGTTCCACAAGTTTACTTGTATGAAGTATTATGAGATGGGCCGGGCTTGGGTGGAAGATCCCCAGTGTGCGATGGGTTGTTGAGTAGATCAGGTAGGGGGTTTGACATCTAGCCATAGGTTCTATTATTTTCTTGAATTTCTGCAAGGAGCAGGTATGGGTTGTTTCTCGAGATTTGCAATATTAGTCTTTATCATCAGCTGTCCACACTGTATCATATTTCTCTTGCAGAACTTCCACAATCTCTGGTGTCCTTGAGCCCCTCACACAATCACATGACTGATTATGAGTGATAATGTCATTTAACATATGCGTATCGCTAGCAGTGGCAAAATATCTCTGGAATAAATATCACACATGACACCTAGGCTGAGTTGTAGTCATTAATAAGTGAGGAGTTTGAAGGAAAAACTTGAAAGCCAAGGGAAAGGATCAGGCAGATTAATTTAAAACTAGGGATATAATAAGTATAAAGAGTGCAAGCCATATTCCTGCCTGAGAGCAGCCAGAAAACCAAGATCTACAACAATGTTCTTTGTAGTAAATTGAAAAGGTCAACTAATATGTAAAGCAAATGAACTGCATCTGTTGCTAATTTAAAATGTCTTATATTTAACAGAAATAAAGGTATTCACACAAACCTTGATCTCTGTTATGGGAAGATATTTGAAGTCAGTTCCAGCAGCTATATTTATTTAGTCATTAGTTGAACAAAGAACACAAATTGTTGCTCAGTTGATGCTCATTTTAAAATATTGCATGAAATGAGGAATTAAGAGTTAAAGGACGTTTTAAAAGGAAATCTCTAAGGACATTTTTGATGCAATATACATTCCTCTCAATATCTTATTCATCAATAGTAATGAGCGAATCTGTCCCATTTTTGCTGAAAAATTTGCATAAAGGTGAAAAAAACGAAAAAAACATTTAAGTCAATGGGCGTTTTTACAAACGACAATTTTTCTCACTCCAAAAAGTCAATAGGCGTTGTTTCTTATGGCGACTTTTTTGTCCTAATGCTTTAAAGTCAATGGGCATTTTTTCTTATGCCAATTTTTTTGCCCTATGCATTAAAGTCAATAGGCGTTGGTTCTTATGGCGACTTTTTTTCCCCAAATGCATTAAAGCGAATGGGCGTTTTTCTTTAGGGGCGTTTTTCTCTGCGCTTTTTTCCTCGGCTAATTCTCACCACAGTTTCGTGAAAAAATTTGCACATGGCGAAATGTTGAATTTTGCAGTGAATACATGGCTGGAAAATAAATTCGCTCACAACTATTTATAAGCAATTCGATTCTGCTGTTTCAATATTTTGTAAACATATTTCTCAAATTCAAATGGTACTTTGTATGTTACTAATATATAGGGATGTAGCGAACGTCGGAAAAAAAATTCGCGAACATATTCGCGAACTTGCGCAAAAATGCGAGCGGTTCGCGAACGGTTCGCGAACCCCATAGACTTCAATGGGAAGGCGAACTTTAACATCTAAAAAAGACATTTCTGGCCAGAAAAATGATTTTAAAGTTGTTTAAAGGGTGCAACAACCTGGACAGTGGCATGCCAGAGGGGGATCAAGGGCAAAAATGTATCTGAAAAATCTGCAGCTACATACAGAGCACTGCAGTAGAAGGTAGATTACTAGCCAGCAAAGCTACCTAAGCTTAAATGTCCCTCAAACCCCTGCAGACTTCTGTCCCTCCAATAACAGAGCAGTATCAAAACGATTACTAGCCAGCAAACTTTCAACTGTCCCTGAAATCACTAACAGGCAGCAGCTCTCTCCCTACACTATCTCTTCAGCACACACAGGCAGAGTGAAAAAACGCTGCAGGGCTTCGGTTTTTATAGGGAAGGGGAGTGGTCCAGGGGAGAGCTTCCTGATTGGCTGCCATGTACCTGCTGGTCTGGGGTGAGAGGGCAAAAAAAAGCGCCAACAATGGCGAACCCAAAATGGCGAACGTCACGCGACGTTCGCGAACTTCCGGCGAGCGCGAACACCCGATGTTCGCGCGAACAAGTTCGCCGGCGAACAGTTCGCGCCATCTCTACTAATATACAGTGTGAATTGTGTAGGTCTTTTAGCAAGCTATTTGCTACTGCTATAATATTTTAAAAATATGTTAGATCGGGTTATATCAATGTTATAGAAATGCAGGGTATTAGTTCAAGGCCAAACTGGTCTCTTAAGCAGTAAAAAACGATTCCAGTTTCTAAGGAAGCAATATAACGAAGTCAAGAGAGATTTCTTACAAACAAAGCTATTTTCATCCAGGCAGATCTAAAGCAAGCAGAGCATCTAAGGCCACTATGTCAAGCTAACTTCATTACAGAACAACAATATTTTCATTTAAGATTGAAAGCCAGCTGAACAAAGAAAGTCCTGCCCCAGTTAGTAAAAATACCATCAAAAGACATTTAGGCTTTTCATTATGTCATTTCCAAACGTAATTTTGCCTTGTATACAGGCAAATTAAACTTGAAATGTACAATTGCAACTGTAGATGAAAGCAGCTGGTGATGAAAATTGGGGAGTTTATTGTCTACTCGGGAGTTGGTGACTTGGATAGGACAAAGTGAACACTGAGACATTCTCTGCAGAGACATAGGCGCAAATTCACTAAGCCGCGAAGCGCCGAACGCTAGCGTTAATTCGCTAGCGTTTGGCATTTTCTCTACTGCACAAATTCACTAACGAACGCTGGCGTAGTTTCGCTAGTGTTACTTCGCACCCTTACGCCAGGCGAATTTTCACTAGCGACGAAACTACGCAAATTCACCAACTTGTGTACGCAGTGTACTGAACGCTACCTTTTACGCTAGACTTCCTTCGCCACCTCAGACCTGGCGAAGCGCAATAGAGTAGATAGGGATTGTTTCCAAAAAAAGTCAAAATTTTTTCTAAGTCCCAAAAAACGCTGGTGTGTTTTCTACATGATGGGTGATAGGCTGAAAAAGATTGAAAAATTTTTTGGGGCTCCCCTCCTTCCCCCCTACATTTCCTGACTCATGGCAACTTACCTAGACAGTGGGCACATGTGTAGGGCAAAATAACATTTATATTTGCAGATTTGAAGGTTTTCTTGGCATTTGTAGTGCTGATACGTGTTCCTCCATTGAAATTTGAATTTCGCGCCGTATGCAAATTAGCCTTCGCTAGCGTAACTTCACTTTACATAGCGAATCAACGCTAGCGCAACTTCGCAACCTTACGCTACCCCTGAGCGCCACTTTGGATTTTAGTGAATTTGCAGAGCGCTGGCGAAACTACGCCTGGCGAAGTGCGGCGAATCGCGGCGAAGTTGCGCCTGGCGCAACTTCGCATCTTAGTGAATTTGCCCCATAGTATGCTGCAATCTCTGAGGAGTCATTATCCAGCCAAATATCTATTAAAGGTGGGCCTTTTTGAGGTCCAAGGGAGAATAAGAAAGGCCTTCCATCCACATTCAACAGACCTCAACTACGTTGAACATCTTGGAAACATTTAAAATATATAGATATATGGGTAGCTTTGCCATTGTTCATAGGTCTATTTTGATCAATCACTGGGGATTTGGGATGAGCAAAATATTTTACTACATCTCGCTGTGAAAAAATGGCCATAGACACTAACATGTTGTAAAAATAAAGTTGTGCGATTTGAAAAATGTCGCACGAAAAAAATTTCCATTGACTTCAATCTGTTTGGTGAATTTTTTGCCGCTTCGCAAATTGTTGGAGAAGCAAAACGGGGCAGATTCAGCGGAATCATTCACGAAGGATTCAGCGGTTCGGTTGAATACCAAATACATTACTCAATACTGATAAAAATAACAGTAGTATACCCTACTATGCGATTCAGTACCTCTGACCAATCAAGCTTTTGGAAATCTAAAGGATTTACTTGCTAGAATGCCTAAACAATGTTAAATAAGGAACTTCCCCTCTGCTCTGTACCTTCAGTTCCTCCTTGCTCACTCCCCTCTCTTTCACATACACAATATCTGATAGCAATGTTGGCCATATTAGATCCAATCACAGATCAATGAGAACAGGTGATGTGGCAAGGACGCAGGTGAGTGGATAAGCAGGTGGTGGGTCAATCAGTAAAAAAAGGCATCACAGTGATTCCAGCAGCTGAGGAAAGAGTTGCTGGGAGAGATAGAGCAGCATTGGACAAGTGTTTTTCATGTATAAATGACACATTCTGACATCTGGTTATATAGTGGTTAATGTACCCCCTACTGTAATTTATAAAGGTATTATGTCACGAGGAGTTATGTGACCATATAAAAGCACGTGGCACTGCGTCAAATTCAGCGGCCGGGGACCCCTGCTATAAACAGCGCGTTCTGACATCAGAACGCGCCGTTTATAAGGTTATAATTTACAGTCTGGTCCCATAGGGAAATGATCAGACTGTTGATTATATAGTGAATAAAGTACCCCCTCTTGTAAAATATAAGGATATTATAAGTAACCGAGGAGTTTCATGACCATATAAAAACACGAGGCCGAAGGCCATGGAACTCCGAGGTAACTTCTAATATCCTCATATTTTGCAACTGGGGGTACTTTATTTATTATAATACACAAGTCATGTGACAGAAATGACATCAGAACTCACCGTTTATAACTGATGACATCAGAACTCACCGTTTATAAGGATATCATTTTCAGGATATTCATGGCTTTTGTGTATTATAAGGATATAATTTACTGTTTCGGCCATTGTTGCAAGAGAAAGAAAGCACCATACCAGAATTTGCATGTCTTTCCATTCTTCTATTAGTACAGTGTTTGACTGTTTATACTGTATATATATATATATTATACTGAATAGAAATAAAATATTTATATGTTATATTTAAATTTATCAGGTACAGAAATTAACTTCTGGGAATCTATAAACAGTAAAGGTTTTTAGAATGTCTCTGTTTAATGCATAATTAGTGAACAGCATGGCTCAAACTACCACTGGGAAATTATACTGTATGTAGGTGTTTCTTGGTACCTGATAAATATAGAACTAACAAATGTACTTGAATATAGAAAGCAATTATGAAGTTTCTCTGTGCATATATAGATAGATAGATAGATAGATAGATAGATAGATAGATAGATAGATAGATAGATAGATAGATAGATAGATAGATAGATAGATAGATAGATAGATAGATAGAAAGATATATAAGGATGTTTAATTGATTTTAAATATTAGCTTGTATGTGTTTTCCCCTTTGTTTCTTGTGACTGTTAATACAGGTATAAATTAAAAAGCCATTTTTCTTTCTATTACTATATTAGAATTTTTTACAGTTTTCAATAGCCAGATGAAATGCACAAATCCACTGGCTATAAATAACAAGAACAGTGGAGACAGTTGTTTAAGGGAAAGGGTTCTATACTTAGAACATCTTCCTGCATTTTATTGTAGTTTTTAAAAACTGATTACTTTAAAACTGGGAATTCCGAGACAAAGAACTCAGTCCTGACAGTTGGAATACATCTCCTAAAAACATTCTATAAACATGAGTCTCTGCTAAAAGACATGTGCTTACAATACAAGTACAAGCATATTTCAGAACAAAAGTAGAAGTTTAGTTCAAGAAGGACCACCAACAAGTGGTTGTGTTGTGGGGCCACTTAAGTGCAGAAAAGCAAATCCAGTTTTCAGTGTTCAGTAACTGGGCCCTAAACGCTATAATTCTTTATGGAAAAGAGGGAAAATATTCCCTTTGAAAACATATTTTTTTAGAGAGCTTTATGCTTGGAGACATTTGCAGTACTTACTCTCACCAATTTCCCACGAACTAGATCCTTTTCGTGGGTTACCGTAAAACAATACAGGTATGGGATAGAAAGCCATAAAAAATGCTATTTTCCTGGGAGGCCCATTTATTAAGGATTAAATTTTTGTGGTTTTAGAGATTTTTGAAACAACGATTAAACACATTTTCTCTGAAACCACAAATGCCGTGAAATTTATTATAAGATCCGAATATATAAAGTAGGAACTGATAAATGCTGATCAATGCGTTATAAAATATTAAAACCTTTAAAACCTTTAGAGGTTTTTATATTATTACTAGTGAAAAACAATCCTAAAACTTCTAATAGTCTGAAGGGCTAAAAAAAAAGGTCCAATAAGATCGACACAGCTCCCTTTGACTTCTATGGGTCCTCAACTGCTTTACTTGCCGAAGTTATGTATTACAGTTTTTCGTGATTTTTACACTTAAAAAATCTCAAATTTTAAAACTTTTGGAAAATTAATTAAAACTAATTTTTTAGAGAAAAATATCATGAAAAAAAAAAAGAAATGTTAGTAAATCAGTCCCATAGAGTCCTCATGGAAATACCCCTTATCCTGAAAACCCCAGGACCTAAGTATTCCAGATAATAGATCCTATACACACATATAATTTGGAGAGCTGCTTTTGCACCAAAATAAATGAGATAAAAGTATATCTATGTTTAAGTGTATGGGGTCATTGTACATTAACACTACAAAATTAATGGTTAAGAAACTAGAGACCTGGTGAATTTTCCACATTTCGCAAACGTTTTTTGACACCAGTGACAATACTGATGCCGGCGACGATTAAACACATGACAATTGACTTTAATGCTCGCAAATTGTCGATGGCGTCGGAATTGTCACCGGCATCAAAATATGAGTTTCGAAAATTTTCCACTGTAGCGAAACAGGACAAATTCGCCCATCACTACTTATAAAAGGCACAAAATCTGCCCAGCGGCAGTGACCCATAGCGACCAATTATTCTTTTGCTTTTTTGCACAGCAAGTATATCTAGGCATGCCAGCAGGGCAAAGTCGGAACTAGCAGGTGTTGTAAAACTAGGGATGCACCAAATCCAGGATTCGGTTCGGTATTCAGCCAGGATTCAGCCTTTTTCAGCAGGATTCGGATTCGGCCAAATCCTTCTGCCAGGCCAAACTGAATCCAAACCCTAATTTGCATATGCAAATTAGGGGCGGGGAGGGAAATCACGTGACTTTTTGTCAGAAAACAAGGAAGTAAAACATTTTTTCCCCTTCCCACCCCTAATTTGCGTATGCAAATTAGGGTTCGGATTCGGTTCTGTATTCGGCCGAATCTTTCACGAAGGATTCAGGGGTTTAGCCAAAACCAAAATAGTGGATTCAGTGCATCCCTATGTAAAACCCTCTGCTGGGATATTCCCCCCTATACCTGCAGCCGTGATCGCCCTTCCATTTCTTGTGTTAGAAGGCCATAAAGCCTATAGTGCAGAATAAATGGTGTAGGCACCTAGAATCTACTGTATTTTCTAAAATTGTGCCCATAAGGGTCAGCAGCAGTTATTGCTATTGTCAAGTGTGCCAAAAATGGACTAAGGTGGGCTCTGGGCCATGGGTGACCTCAGGAGCTCACTGACTATTCTGCAGTAGATATACAGTTGATTTTATCTGGATTCCCAGATCATCCCAGAGAATCTGCTGCACATTCTATCAGAAGCTTACCCAATAATAAAACACAGTAGCATTTTTTCATCTAAAAACTGATATGTTGATATCTGTATCTCAGTAAAACCAGGCCTGCAAATATCTGATGTGTGTGTATCAGTGGGTGGGGGCCAGCCAGGCAACTGTCAAACGGTATGACTGATTGATATCGACTGCCTTAACTCTGAAGCCAATATTTAATGTTTAATAGTGTGTTAAGTTTAATATGTGCATATGTGATGCTAGCATTGCAATGGCATTTGATGTCCTGACAGTTCTTATAAGAAAATATTAAACATTGTGTTAAATTTGATTTGCTTTCTGCCTTTCATTCTGCAGTGCTGTTTAATAAAAGTGCCTGTGGCATAAAGGAGAACTGCATTCCTGAGCTATTCTTTTGCTGCATTACAGATTTCCCTTTCACTGTGACTTTTCTACTAAAGAAAGCAAAACTCAAAAAGCTGCAATACACTGCGGGGAAGGGATCCTGCTTTTGGAACACAAAAAAGGCAAACAAGAGAATTAATATCCGTTTTAAGGCCCAGGTACCAGTTAAAACATTTGATTTCTGTATCCCTTGCACATTTATCTGTATTAAACTCTTGCCACTGAATATGATGTGAAGGACACTGCAGCAGCAGCACTGAAATCAGCATGTTCCCAGGGAATGCAAATTGACTGGAGTTTATACAGTGCTGAGTTCAGATGTAAATATAGTCCTTGATGGCTTGAATTTCCTATTAAATATTTGTAAAAGAAGTCTACTTTTGAGTCCGATGTTGGATTAGCAAAGCACTGCAGAACCTGGCTGCAAAGTTAGCAAAAAAAGTAAAAGCAGAGGGTGGGAAACAGTCAATGCAGCATAATATGAGACACTGGAGAGAACGAGGGAGCCTATTGCCTCTTCTGTATGTTACTAAATTACCTGAAAAGAAAGGAACCTGCATTCACGTAGTGTCTCCTTACCGTGGATGTGAATGATCCTGTCGAGATACACAGTGGAGTTCCCATGATGTGCAGCCCAACACAAAGGAATTAGCACCAGGCAAAGTAGGTTCTTCATCTTCAGAAGCCAACGGGATCTTCTTCACTGAAAGAGCATCACATACAAGGAAGCTTGAGAATATCAGAAAAGCTTTCCGTCCTTTGCAGCAGCTGCTGCCTAACTCGGCATTACAGTAAAGTGGTCTCTCTCAACCAATCCTGCACTGACCAAGTTTGCTAGAACTCCTGAACAAGGTAAAGAATGCATCAGTAAAGTTTTCTCGTACTAATAGGAATGCGCATTTATTGCACCGAGCCTCACAATTTGGAACAAGCACAAGAATACACTAGGCAAGATCCTCATTTATGTTATAGGGTGTCAATGTAGTTGCAAGTTACAAATGATAAAAGGCATACACATGAAACAATAAGGATAGGGACCTGATAACTGTTTAAAATGTTTAAAAAGTCATTTTAAAAAATTGTTGTGTTTTGCATATTAATATTAATTATAGCAATAACCATTTAAAAGAGCTGTTAAAGTCTATCATGAAAGGGCTACTTACCATTTTACCCTGATATATAATACAGACAGTACAAGCATCCGTGCACGCAGCATAGTGGTGTGTATACTACCACTGCAGTTGCCCCGATTGATTTTCATTTATTTTTACATAGAATGCTGACATGCTCCTCTGATGTGCAAGGTAAAGTCTCTGCAGTCAGCAGGCAGAGGTACTGCAGAGGAATCCTTACTACCAAGTATGAATTAGGGAAACAAGGGAAGTGTGATTTCACGGCTGTTTATGGCTTTAGCAAAGGTCGCAAAAATGTTATAGATATTATGTGTATAATGTGTGTACATCTGACTACTTAAAATAAAAAGCCATTACAGTAAGTTTGTGCTCATATTCACAGTTCCTGAGGATGAACTTCCCCTGACTATTCCCCTAATAAAAAGTTTTTATAACACAAATTAAATTATTTTTCAATTATATTTTTATTGTTGGCATTTTATACCACTTACTTGGACTTATACTACAACCCTTGGCATACCAGCCGATTCACTGAACCTGGAGTTGCAGGAATTTTACAGTCTCAAACAGGATTAGGGTCCGTTATCCAGAAAACCGTTATCCAGAAAGCTCTGAATTATAGGAAGGCATCTATCTCCCATAGATTCCATTTTCAAATAATTCAAAATGTTTAAAACTATTTCCTTTTTCTCTGTACAGGTATGAGACTTGTTATCCAGAATGCTCAGGTCCTGGGGTATTCTAGATAAGGGATCTTTCCGTAATCCCTGAATCTGCACCGAGGGGTAAGTAAAAAGTTAGGGGCTAGGTTGGGGGGGGTGGAAGGAGAGTCTACGTGGGGTGGGGATAGGGTTTTTTTAATAAGGGGTTTGTTTCTCCTTTATGTTTCTCCGAAATAGTGGATTTGGTGCATCCCTAGTTAAGGTATGTTGATTCCAATTACGGAAAGATCCCTTAACCAGAAAATCCCAGGTCCCAAGCATTCTAGATAACGGGTCCTATACCTGTACTGAATGTAGAAACTATGGAGCTGCCCAGTGATGTGGATTCTATGATGTACAGCAGAGAAGAAGTTAAATCAGGGGGCACATTGATACCCAGTGAGAACCCATGTGCTTAGGCACTGTGTCCATATATTATATAAAAAAATTGCTTCTGAATATCAATAGAATTTCATTCTAAGAGGGATCTATTTTGCCTTAACAAAGTACAATTTTTGGTAGAAAAAATAACATTTAACCCTAGCGTGATCTCAACCTGGACACTGACTTGCTCCTGTACTGTAACCTGGATACTAGTGATGTGACGGTCCACAAAATATTGACCTGCAGCCCGACCCAAACCAGTATTTTCGACATTCGCACCTTTATAAACCTATGCCCACCCCACACCTCTCTGACATCATGGAAGTGGCAGGGTCTGCAAAAGTAAAACTATAAAAACCTATGACTGGAGGCGGAAGCAAGTCCTAGGAAGGTTGCAGGCAGGGTGGGCGCATTGTGTGGAAGTCAGCCCGAACCCACCTGACCTGTGGGCAAACCTGCCTAACCCATGGGTAAAGTGGCGGGTCCTGCAGGTTTCGGGCCAGCACACAAATCACTGCAGGAGATGTAGAATATAAAGTGCTGGGATGGTGGTTTATAAATGTCAGAATGACACTTTAGGCAATGCCAAACCCCTGGGAAGTAGCTGGATTCTGATCAAGATGTTTTTCTCTTCTTATAACTTTGGCTCTGAGCCTGGCCGTCAGCTACTCTGGTGCCACCAGGTCTTACTGCATCAGAATAAAGACACTTTCACTGGGGTTGGCAAGGGTACCAAATATAAAACTCAGGGAAGTACATGGTAAGGAGTGAGCTAGCCATTGTCAGATGGACTGAGCCAGAACCAGATATACAACCTTATATACCATGAGGCAAACATGTAAACAGGAACAGGGGTCAAAACTAGGAGATTAATACAAGGAACAGCACTAGGACAAGAATAAGTCACCAGAATCTAGGAGTTGGAATCAATAAAACAAAAATCACAGCACCCAGGTAAAAGCTGACTTGACCTACAGCAGGCAGTGAATGAGCTCCGATCATATAGGGAAACTAAAGGGATACACAGAGCAGCGTTAGACAGATTAATAACAGCTGAAAAAGACTATGCCTACTGGAAAACTCTCACAAAGTCGCCTGCTCATACAGAGCTAAGGGAATTGCCTATTGCTTAGTAAACTAGAGGTCCCTGGTTCAAATGCAGTCAAATACAGTATATGATACTGAGTCATACATTATTCTATCTACAGCCAACTTGGATGTTTGACCCATTATTATTATTATTATTATTATTAACATGTATTTATATAGCGCTAACATATTGCATAGCACTGTAAAGTAAATGTGATTATACAACTACGACACATGAATTACATATATAGAATATATGGAGTAACAAACATCACAATCAATACAGGTACAAACAGGTGAGGAAGGCCCTATGCATAGGCATACATTCTAAAGGGAAGGGAGTAATACACAAGGTGTGGGAGTGGGCAAGATCGAATTAAGTGGGTCAGAAATGTGGTATTGTACTGTATGTGGTATTGCGTTTGGTAGTTAAGCAGAGTGAGGGTAGGCTTCTCGAAAGAAGTGCGTTTTCAGAGATTTTTTGAAAGCAGAAAGGTTGGGAGAAAGTCGGACAGACCGTGGGAGAGCGTTCCAGAGGAGGGGTGCAGCCCTTGCAAAGTCTTGAATGCGAGCATGGGTGAGTGGGTGAGTATATAGAGATGAGTTCAGAGATGTAGGGTGGGGCAGAGTAGAAGTGCTTTGAAAGTCAGTGTCATTAATTTGAATTTGATTCTGAAAGGTAACAGAAGCCAGTGCAGGGATTGACAGAATGGCGAGGCAGAGGAGGAGCGGTTGCTGAGGTGTATGAGCCTCGCAGCAGTGTTCATTATGGACTGGAGAGGTGACAGTCTCTGGAGGGGGAGGCCAATTAAAAGAGAGTTACAGTAGTCTAGACACGATATGATGAGAGAGTGAATAAGAATTTTGGCAGCGTCTTGGGTGATAAATGATCATATTTTGGATATGTTCCTTAGGTGGAAATGACATGATTTAATAAGTGACTGGATATGAGGAGTGAATGACAGAGCAGAATCTAGGATAACCCCAAGGCACCGGGCCTGGGGAGAGGGGGTGATAGTGGAATTGTTGACTATGATGGATACTTCCAGGATGTTACTGGTGTTAGTTGGAGGAAAGAGAACCATTTCAGTTTTAGAGAGGTTTAATTTAAGTTAGCGTTGAGACATCCAGGTAGAGATAGCGGACAGGCAGGAGGAGACGCGAGTTAGGAGTTCTGGGTTGAGATCAGGAGATGAGAGATAGATCTGAGTATCGTCAGCATAGAGGTGGTAGTGGAAACCATACAAATGTATTAATTTGCCAAGGGAGGAAGTATAGAGGGAGAATAGTAATGGTCCCAGGACAGAGCCTTGAGGAACTCCAACAGAAAGAGGTAGGGGAGAAGATGATACTCCATTGTAGGAGACACTGAAGGAATGATTGGTGATGTAAGAAGAGAACCAGGACAGGGCTGTGTCATGAAGGCCAAGTGACTGGAGGGACTGGAGGAGGAGAGGGTGATCTACAGTGTCAAATGCGGCTGAGAGATCAAGCAGTATTAGTAGTGAGAAATGATTGTTGGCTTTAGCGGTTAAAAGGTCATTAGTTAGTCGAGTCAGGGCAGTTTCCGTGGAGTGTTGTGGCTTAAAACCAGATTGTAGGGGGTCCAGCAGGTTATTGTCAGAGAGGAATGAGGTTAGTCGGTTGTAGACTAGGCGCTCAAGTAGTTTAGAGATGAAAGGTAGCAGAGAGATAGGTCGGAGGTTGTCAAGATTGGAGGGATCAAGAGAGGGTTTTTTCAGAATGGGGGTGACAAGAGCATGTTTTAGTTGAGAAGGAAACAGTCCAGTTGAGAGCGAAAGATTAAATATGTGAGTTAAGGCTTTGATTAGACAAGGATTGGTATTGCGGAGAAGTTTTGAGGGAATTGGATCAAGCGGGCAGGTGGTAAGGTGAGAAGAGTCCAGAAGCTTTGAGACTTCCTCATCAGTGACAGGGGAGTGTGGAGGGAGGGTGGTGGAAGTCTAGGGGGTTGAGTAGTGTAATGTCCCTTCTGATAGTGTCAATTTGGTTTTTGAAGTGCTCAGCAATATCTTGAGCAGAGACAGATGTACATGGAGGGGGAAAGGAGAGTGTTAAAGGTGGAGAAAAGTTGTGCTGGTTTTTTAGAAAGGGAGTTAATGAGTGAAGTAATATATGTTTGTTTGGCTTGGAAGAGACTGGTGTTAAAGGAGCGCAGGGCAGATTGGTAGCTCTAAAAGTCTGATTCTGAACGGGATTTGCGCCAGCGACGCTCAAGTGCACGTGAATGTCTTTGGAGCGCTTTTGTATGAGCAGTATGCCAAGGTTGAAGTGGTTTGGGTCTAGAACGTTTAGTTTTTATAGGAGCAAGCTCATTTAGGGCAGTGGTGAGAGCACTATAGTAGACAGAGGTAGCCACATTAGGACATGAGATGGCTGATATATTAGAGTGAAGAGAGTAAAAGGAAGAAGAGAGATGTGACACGTCTACAGCTTGCAAGTCACGGTAAGTACGTGTTTGGGGAATACGTACCATTAGATAAATTATCTTGCCGCTGATCCAGAGGATTACAAAAACAGTACCTACAATGTTGAAACTCTTGAATATAGAGCAGAGCATGGATACACTACAGCTCTCACTCTTAGCTGGGCCCTCAAATTTTGGAGGAAAGGTGCAGTATTGTTGAGCTACACTTCTCATGCTGCAATTCATCAGGATAATAGACATCAGAGGTTTTTTTTTACTATAAGCACCAGGTTTATTTAACAAAGAGGTAGTCTTCATTCCCCTTTTTCCTTCTCTCTCCTTTACCCTTTTTTGACACCTTTTGATTTTTGAAAGTGCCAAATTGTCTAGAAAGTACCATCATACTGTACTTCAAATAAAACTTTTGATTGTGAGATAGTTGCAGTATGGACTCTGATGTTTTGGTATTAGAATAATATAGTTATAGAATCTGTAAGGTGAATGGGGATTATTGCTTGCTTATTCAAAGCACAAGCACTCGTATTGATTCATATTCCAAATTTAAGTCTACTCTATTTTAAAGTTTCTACTTTAGCCCATAATGAAGAGAGACCTTTGGTTATACACATTCTGTACACTGTTCCTGTTTGTGCAGGACTTTTGGCATGGGATTTGTTATTTATAGTTTATATTTTAGTTAAAGCCTATTTCTTGCACTGTTATTAAGTGGAAAGCGTAGCTCGAGGTGAAATAAAGTGCTTGAAGTGAATACTGTAATGTCACAGGTTTTACAGTAAGTTTCTAGTTATGGGTCTTTCTGTGAAAATCCAAATTGGTATGTGTTGGAGGAGATGCATTTTTATCTCCAGGCACTAAGCCTATTAAGAAGCGGCACTATGCTAACGTTCAGTCATAGCATTCGCTCCACTACCTAACTGTACAGACCCTCAATGTATTAAAAAGGTTTCATGGTATGTATGCACGGACAGGAGCTTGTAATATGTCATATTATTAACTTATTAAAAATATTTAACCTGTTACACACCAACTATCATTTTAGTATAATTACCACCAACTTGCTTAACAGAGTAAGGGAATGTAAATACAAGACCAGTTTACATGTACAAAACATTTCACAAGCGTAGATTACAATTTACAAACAATATTGTTAGGAGACAGTGGGGGGGGGCCCAGCTCATGAGATCATACAATCTGAAAGGGAAAGAGAGGAAAGGAGACAGAAAGGGTGATCATTGTGATTGTTGAGATCATTTTGGTTAAGGCAGTAGTGGTAAGTGCATAGTGAAAAATGAGTAGTTAGTGCAGGCTAGGGATGTCGCGGACTGTTCGCCCGCGAACTAATTTGCGCGAACATCGGCTGTTCGCGTCCGCCGAATGTTCGCGAACATCGCGCGACGTTCGCCAATTTGGGTTCGCCTTAGCTGGCGCTTATTTTTTACCTCTCACCCCAGACCAGCAGATACATGGCAGCCAATCAGGAAGCTCTCCCTCCTGGACCACCCCCACACCCCCTGGACCACTCCCCTTCCATAAATAAACTGAAGCCCTGCAGCGTTTTTTCATTCTGCCTGTGTGTGCTTGGAAGAGCTAGTGTAGGGAGAGAGCTGTTTAGTAATTTGAGGGACAGTTGATAGTAACTTTGCTGGCTAGTAATCTACTTGATACTGCTCTTTATTGTAGGGACAGAACTCTGCAGGGATTTGAGGGACAGTGAGTTTAGGTTAGTTAGCTTTGCTGACTAGTAATCTACCTTCTACTGCAGTGCTCTGTATGTAGCTGCTGTGGGCACTGCTTCTGATCTCATCTGCTGACTGCTGTAATAACCCAATAGTCCTTGTAAGGACTGCTTTTATTTTCTTTTTTGTTTTTTTACTTTGCTACTATAAGAGCCCAGTGCTATTAGTCTAGCTGTGTTGGGGAGTGGGACTGGTGTGCTGCTCCTAGTAGTTCAGCACCAACCAGAGTAATTTTTTTTTTTTAATATATATATATTTTTTTAATTTTACTTATCTTGCTGTTCTTTAACGTGTCCAGTGCTGTTTGCTGTTCTTCATAGTAGTGCACCAATAGTAGTGCACTTGCAGGCATTGTTTGCCCAGTGTGTTCTTCAAACAACTGGCACCTAGCTGTGTGAGCTTTTTCACATTCTGTCAAAATATCAATAATAATACCGTCTCCAGAAACACCACCTGAGTGACGTTTTTCAAGCAGCAATAATATATTCTGTATCCACTGCTGTAGTGTATACGTCGACCTTGCAGGCATTGTTTGCCCAGTCTTTAACCAAGTGCCACTTAGCTGTGTGAGCTTTTTCACATTCCGTGTCCAGAAACATCACCTGAGTGACGTAGTGTGATTTCTGCCCTTTACAGCACAAAATGCAGCGCTGTGTCAACAATGTATTTTTCAGATACATTTTTGCCCTTGATCCCCCTCTGGCATGCCACTGTCCAGGTCGTTGCACCCTTTAAACAACTTTAAAATAATTTTTCTGGCCACAAATGTCTTTTCTAGCTTTTAAAATTCGCCTTCCCATTGAAGTCTATGGGGTTCGCTACGTTCGCAAACCGTTCGCATTTTTGGACGCAAGTTCGCGAATATGTTCGCGAATATTTTTTCCGCCGTTCGCTACATCCCTAGTGCAGGACTGGAACTAAGGTTAGGCAGAAGAGGCACCTGCCTAGAGTACAACGATTGGGGGAACTGGGCAGGTATCTCTTGAAGAGCCTTCCACCAACCCCTAGTCTGGACTTATTTGTCCCCACTGTCTTCTGTTCTGGGTTGCCTAAGGTGCCCTATCAGCTTGGCCAGCCTCTGAGTGGGCTTGAATGACAAGTATGGATGTTAATAGGAAGATGAACAAGTTGCTGAGGGCTTACAAGTTATTATTTTGAAGGCTTGTAGGTTGTGGAGTGTCCAATGGGATGGGGCAGAAAGTTCCAGAGGATCTGGATTTAGCAGATTAAAAGTCTTGGATGCGGGTATGTGAAGAAGTAATGAATGAGGAGGTCATGCTCAAACTGAGGGTTACTTCTGGGGCTGTACTTGGTAATTAGGAAGGTGGTGCAAAATTTTGAATATACAAGAATCTTGAAGTGAAGTCTGTGTAACTAGTAACTAGTTCAGTGACAGTACCGAGCGGAAGTTCGCAACAGACATACTGTATTCTCATTAAGCCTCACATATGTCTGAAATTAAGATCTGATCAACAATTCACACAGGCACATACAGTAAGCAAGTTGCACCTTCTTGGAATGGGGAGCTAAAGACAACAAAATCTATAACCAATGTTTACCCCAGATCTTATACCGCATATTGTGAGACAGAATCTGTGCAACCACAAAATACATGAGCACACCTGGGCCTCTGGTTGTTTGGGGCTGTGTATAACCTGGTGAAGAGGTACACCGACCGAAATGTTTTCTGACACTAATGAACCCTAGGGACCCATACTCTGTTGCATTTGCCCCTATCTGCAGTACCTTGTTTTTCCATTATATGTTGTTTGAATCCTAAAAATCAAATAATCAGTAGCTTTCAGCAAGTTGCATAATATCTTTCTTATAAAAGAGCCCCACAGGATCACATTAATTTCTGATTACCGTCCTTGGGAATAGTGAACATGATAATAAGAACTAGAGAGTCATCACCAACTGCTAAGATTAAGTTGCCTTGCGTTTAGTGATCTACTCTTCATAATATAAAGAATGCAAAGACAGCCTCCAAAAAATAGAAATAAATGGTATGTTACAGAATTATACACATTTTTATAGAAAAAACAGGTGTATAAAGTATAAACTCCAGGGTGTTAAAAGTATGGAAGTAAAATATCTTGTTCTTAGAAGCGTTACAAATGCAGAGTGCCCAGCACATAAGTACGTTACTATTGATTTCATTATTATATCAAAACCTGTTGTCAGAATTCCAAATTCTAGCTCAGCATAATATTGTGTACCTGCCAGCTAAAAGTAAAGAGATGAATGTGAAATGTAGAGATTCTGGCTATCTATGAATATGTACCAAGTCAGAATTTATACAATAATTTGAAATCATTTGCAGGTTTAATTCCGTGAGATAAAACATATCTCCGGAATCATTCCAGTTTTCCTCATACAAACCCTTCACCTATTCTCTTATTTTTCAGTATAGCAACACAAAAACATGCACCAAAGCACTGAAATACATTTATAAATGTGATATTTTGGTGCACATTTACTTAGCTCGAGTGAAGGATTAGAATAAAAAATACTTCGAATTTCGAAGTATTTTTTTGGCTGCTTCGACCATCGAATTGCCTACTTTGACCTTCGACTACGACTTCGAATCAAACTAAAAATCGTTCGATAGTCGAAGTCAAAGGATTTTAGTTCGACGGTCGAATATCGAGGGTTAATTAACCCTCGATATTCGACCCATAGTAAATGTGCACCTAGATGTTGCGAGACATCAAGAAAGAAACTAAAATATGCTGTTATTGCCCACAATTTTTGGGGGTAAACATGTCCCTTCGTCGTGCAATCTGTAGGAGTGATTTTTGCCTATTCTTTCAGGCCAATTTGCTCCAATTTGTTCAGTTGAGTCAAAAGATCCTTGACCACCTTGATTCTCAAATAGCGCCTCAAATAATCTTTAATTGGATTAAGATCAGAGCTTTAACTGTGCCATTGCGATACACTCTGCTATTTTTTCTAGAACCACTCCAGTGTGGCCAAGTGTTTGCAATCATTGAAACAATATTCTTCAGAGTATTCGCCTATCCATTCTTCCTACCGTTTTAACTAGATGCCTAGTCCATGCTAATGAAGAGTAACCCCACAGCTTGATAACACTACCAAAACCATAGAAAGCAACATTTCAGTGAAGGAACCGTCTAGTAGAATGAGAGAAAGAGTCAAGGGTTGAGTAGAATTTGTCAATTGTTGAGTACTTTTGATGCCATTGTATTGCAAGGCATTTTTATAGGATAAACCAAGTCTTTACTACTGGATATCAGTAAGCCAAGTTGCCCTCCAAATGATTATGATGAAGCACAGCCTGCCCAAAGCCTCCACTGGTTTATTCACAGTAGATCTTTATTAAAATTTGACCCTTGATCATGTAGAATAGGGAATAATCAGACCTCTACACAGAATCAGATTTATGATATATTTGACTTCTTGTGTTGAGTTACAATATGTACACTGACATCTTCCAGGTATTTAGTCAATCATAAAAAAAACTGGGTATTGTCCATTTTAGCCATCTAAGCGAATGGCCAGCTACCATTACCATCAGCCCAAGGCATAGGATCTGACAGGAAGGAGGAGATGCAAATTATCAAAGTTGCTAATCTAACAGAGCTCCTGAAATGCCATATGATTGCAGGATGGTCTGCCAAAACTTCTTGCCCCCATGCCCAGTTTTCGTGTCACCGAAATTGGCCAAACTGCACAGCTACGTCTGAGCAGCTTTACTGTATGGCCATAAATATAGGTGGGAAATTTTGATGTTTTAGAATGGCTTAACATTATCAAAAAGAGCCCAATTGCTATATATTTATATATAACTATATGTTCCCCTAGCAGAAAGAATTGCCTAATGATGATGACCTTTGAGTTACCTTTTAATATGATGTAGAGAGTGATATTCTGAGACAATTTGCCATCGTTTTTCATTTTTTATTATTTGTTGTTTTTGAGTTATTTAGCTTTCTATTCAGCAGCTCTCCAGTTTGCAGTTATACCAATCTGGTTGCTGGGGGTTAAATTACCTTAGCAACCATGCATTTATTTGAATAAGAGGCTGGGATGTGAGTAGGAGAGGCCTGAAGAGAAAGAGGAGTAATAAAAAGTAGACAATACATTTGCAGCCTTATAGAGCATTTGTTTTTTAGTTGAGGTCAATGACCCACATATGAAAGCTGGAAAGAGTCAGAAGGAAAAGGCAAATAATTCAAAAACTATAAAAAAAGAATAATGAAGACCAATTAAAAAGTTGCCTAGAATTGGCCATTCTATAGCAAACTAAAAGTTAACTTAAAGATGAAGCACCCCTTTAAGGGGGCACTATACATCCTTGATTAACATGACTGCAATGAATTGGGCATGTGCTCAATATACTTTTTACCTATTGTTTAAAAACAGGTCTAACAGGGAAACTGAAGCTACTTCATGGGGCAGATCCCCTACCTGGCAAAATGTGTCAGCGATGGCTTCGCACCTATCGCTACACTTCGGCAGGCATAAATTCGCTAGGACAGCGCTAATTAACTAAAATGCAAAGTTGCGTCCAGGGCGCCGAACGCTGGCGAAATTTCTGAAAACGGTAAGGCTGGCGAATCTTCGCCAGCATTAGTCACTTTGCTCTTTAGCAAATCTGCCCCCATGTTTGGCCTTTGCTAGGAGAAAGACTACCAATGCACAGATAATCCCCCCACTTAATGGAGTTCTGCTTATCTGTGGGTAAAAGTATGTTCAGCCCCTATTCATTAAATTAATGTTGAACAAGGGGGGTAGACAGTCCGTTGTATTTTGTTTATATCGTTTGTATGCCTGTAAAGATCCCAAACCAGTTTTTATGCTCCAGCGATCAGTAGCCAGACTAATATATTTTTCAAAGATATGAAGTTGTGGATTGTATTGTCTTTAAGCTTTAAGGTTTTGATGTGTCTGTAGTCTCATTTTCATTATTTCCCACTTTTTTTCCTATGATAAATGCATTTCTTAGCGACTATAGTATTTGTTAGAAAGAACCACTTTTCAATTTCCATTTGTTTGCAGAATGACACATGTAATACTTCAGCCGGTGAGCATTTCATTTTTATACTGTTCAGAGCTTTTCCTGGGAGACTTTCACTTCTGTTGAACATTTCTCCTTTATGACATTTGAGGGCAAAGGTGACTAAAAATTTTGATGGAACAAACATTTCTGGAATTTTAACGTGCCCTCTCATAACCAACCCGCTGATGCCTACCTTTCTTTATAATAAGTTTTTTTCCTATTCACAGCAATTTGATGAAAACTATTTCATATGTCATTCCTTTTAAAATTCCATTAAACGCAGCTGATAGAAAAGCTGAAAACAAAATGCTGAGAGCACATTAAGGATTAATATTGTAATATTTATAGTCCCCGCTTCATGTATATGTAATGCTGAGAAAGGAGTAATAGGCAAAATACAAACTTTAGCTGTTTAACAAATAATGCATAAACATATTGTATTTTTTGATTCCAGGATTATTGCTACTTATACATAATATTTCTGTTATGGGCTCAGTTAGTCATGTAGGGAAATTGTTATTGCTTCCTTAGGACGGGGAAGTGGTATAATTACATGAAGTCTATTGAATGCAGGTATCAGTACATTCTCATATCACTAGGGGAATCTTGGACTGTCTATAACAGTGAAACAATATGAGATACTAATATTTTGTGCACATATAATTGATAAAACTACATATATGTGGTAACCCTATTTGCAGATTCGGTGCTTTACTCCTATCTGTTCTATCTTTGGACAGAGTACAAGGCAGTCACAATGAAATTCTGTGGGATGTCGCTATCCCTAAATCTAAAATATAATAATGCTAGAAATGCTGTATTTTGTATACTAAACATAAACATGAACTTACTGCACCAGAAGGCTAATTAAACAAATGATTTCAAAGTTGGCTGTAGGGGGCTGTCAACTTGTAACTTTGTTAAACATCTTTGCAAGACCAAGACTATGCACATGCTCAGTGTGGTCTGGGCTTCAGTTGGGAGGTTAAGATTAGGGGCTGTCATATATTATCAAAACAGCACAAGTCAAAAAATATCTGCCATAGAAGCCGATACAGCAAGACTGATTAATAATTAGAATATGCAGACTGCACTAGGTCTGCGGATACAAATCCCTACACGGTCACCGGCTGCTCTACAGGGAAACAAACAAAGCTGCTCTTGGAAGTAAGGTGGGGGGCCTCCCCCCTGCCATTTGAAAGTATGATCGTTTCCCAGCAGAGCAGTTAGGGACCGTCAGAAGATTCCTATCCTCAGCAGTCAGAGCAAGTAAAACAAAGGGGGAATTTCACTGCATACAGTTCGGTTTCTTATTAAAAATGGTAGACATATTTTAATTAAACTATATTGGAGATAGATTTCTTTTTCATTAAAAAAGTAAACATGGGATTTTACTTTTTTGCATTTACACCCTCTTTAAGTTTCTAGTTGAAGTCTTAGGCTGCTCGACTAGAGTGACCAATAATAGAATCTATACTATCAATTAGTCCAGCTGAAGCAAGTTGGATCCAAACAGATAGAATCACATGGCGACTCGACCCTTGTTCAATAGGAATTCAGTTAATATTACTTTTCGCCTTTTTGTGCAAATTGTTGCCCCTACAAGATAGGTAGATAAATAGAATACACGTTCATAGACACACCCCCTGTGTAATGATGACAAAAAAAAAGTGAAGGTAGGGGATTGTATTGGTAATCTAATTATCTAACTTGCAAGAACCAAACATGGCCAAGTCTTATGTTCTGCTGGCAAGGGATGTATGGCCGGTCAAACAATGCACAGATGGTTGGCTGAAACTGGAACAGTTGTCTAGGGTCTATAGAGATACCATTATCACAATGTCAAATTTAGCCAAAACATTAATAATAATATTAATAGTGCAGGGATATATTCTGTAACAATATAGATTTAGATGTTACATACTGATACAATTTAAAACTCAGTGGCTATTTTTGTTCATGCCTCATCTAGAGATCTTATTTATTCCACCTTACTCTTTATTTTGAGACAGGTTCTATGAATACCTAGAATCCCTGCTATAAAGTTGGAGGGGACTGTTGCTTTTGGTCAGAAAGGAAACAGAAAGAGACAGGAGTGCCACAAAGTCACCCCATGCTAACACAAAGGGGCAAATTCACTAAAGGGTGAATTTTCACCAGCGAACCCTCCACCACACTTAGCGCTGCTTCACCAGGAGTAAATTCATTACTATTATGGCAATTCACTAAAATGCGAAGTTGCGCTAGTGTTAATTCATCAGCGCAAGCTTTCTTAGCGATCTTTCACTACCATTCAATTCTGCCTAGCGAAACTTCGTTAGTACTCGTACACTTAGGTCAATTTGAATAGGGCTGGTACATTTAGGTTGTATAGAATTCTTTATCGGAGATGTTGGTTAAAATGCTTGAAGTGGAGACTTATTATTACGAATTTCAAAGGAAGCAAAATAAAGACTAAAGAGATCCTCTTTTGCCCTAGACATGAGCTCTGAGCCCACCCTAAAACAATAGTGGCATGCCCCTCAAATTGGTTAAAAAAATTGTTAACACAAAAATCTTTTATAAATCTTTCTATAAGTTTCCGGCATACAGGATATGATGTCGCTGACAAGGTTTGCTTGGTCTGAGGTGGTGAAGGAAACTCTGGCAAAAGAGGCAACGTTTTGAAAAATTCGCACTTTAGTGAATTTGCGGAGTAACGATCTCTCTCCTGAGCGAAAAATTTGGTGCGAAACTGCATTAGCGACCTTCTCTTTTACTAGCGAATTGTCCTCTAAGCCTGCTAGTAAATTGGTGGTGGTTTTTTATTAACAGCATTATTTGGATAATTCATTAATAATTCAATAATTTTACATTAATTCATGAATTGACAACTAACCAACATTGGTTCATACTTATCAAATCAAATACGAACTAACAGCGAATTTCATAAAATGCTGATTAACTGTGATGAGATTTTGTGCACATAACTTTGCAATTTTTAACTTTATTATCTATGTGGTTTAATTAATTTGTTAAAACTTTATTCATTACTTATAAATTAAAGGTGAACATTTTGTATTCATTTATGTGTCACTAATTAATGAATCGGCTTTGAGATCAATTGTAATTTAGTAAAACCAATGAATTGAAGTCAAATTACAGAGTCCAGATTATGAGATACTTTTTGACATAGTCCAGTTTGAATCAGTAAATTGGTGATGTCCCTGGAGATGAGATTTCTGGTGAATTTTTCGCTAGCGAGGGCCACTTCGCCCTTTAGTAAATCTGCCCCAAAAAGTGTCTTTAACTTTTGAAGTCCATGCATTTTTTATAATCTGCATTACTTTGTCTACAGTGTTACACATTTTCTCAGGTAAACACTTTTTACTCTGACTCTGAGGAAAAGGAAATAGTGTCCCTCTCATAACTGATAGAATAAAAGGTCATAAAGTGATTCAAGCAGTGAACTCTGCCAGGCTAAATACTCAAAGAACAAGAACAGAGAACAAAATTAGTTTTGGAAAACTTATTTGCTTTAGATTTAGTAGAGTTAGCCTTAAAAGGAAACATCTCAAAAAAGAAAAGAAAGGTTCTTGCATTTTGAATATCACAAAACACCATTAAAATGAGTAGGATCTATTCTTTTTTCCTTATTTGAAGACTGGCGCTTGATTTTGTTATGATTGGAAAGACAGCCATGACCACAATTCCTTTGTTGCTCTTGTGTGTAATCAGTGATAAAACCAAATGTCCATCATTGATTAATATTCTTTCTTTTTATAGCTTTATGATGTTAAACACATGTAAACACAATATTTGCAAATGAAAACACAGAGCATATAAATCTAAAATATATATATATATATTTTAGATTTATATGCTCTGTGTTTTCATTTGCAAATATTGTGTTTACATGTGTTTAACATCATAAAGCTTTAGTGATGCTTTCGATTTAAATCAGATTTTAAAAGCTTGTTTTCACTTTTTTGTTTATTGCCGACTTTTATTCTCACTTCAAATTAAAGTCAATAGGCATTTTTTCTGAAGTTTTATCTCACTCCATATTCTTTCTTCTTGATTTTTCTGTAAAAATGTTTGAATTTCCAAGATTTTTTAGTCAAAACGTTCAAATTGCTCGATTTAGTGAAAACGTTCGAATTGCTACATTTTTTTGGTGAAACCGTTCGAATTACTAGATTTTTTTTTAGTGAAAACATTCGAATTGCTTGATATTTGTTCGAATTTCATGTTTTTTCGTGAATCGTTTGATTTCACGACTTTTTACAAATTTTTTGCCGTTTCGCAAATTATTTGGCGAAACGGGACTAATTTGCCCATCACTAGTGAGGAGCTGTGCTCCCCAGAAAGCGGCTGGACGGCACGCTGCCCCTAATATTTTGCTGCCCTAGGCTGCTGCCTTTGTGGCCTCACCACAAGTCTGGCCCTGATTTTCTCCAAATGCATTGAAGGGAAGGGGTGTTTTTTTCTTGGAGGTTTTTTTTCACAGCAAATTTTTGTCTCAACATCACAAAAAAAAACATTGAAATTTCAATGCAGAACAATGCATGGTGAATATTTATTTACATATTTTTGTTAATGGAAGGTGTTCTGATATCATTATGAGATTGCTGTAGCCCATTTAGAAGAATGCTTGGTTGAATGTAACATGCAAACCAAATATAAAATTCCTGATACCTAAAGATAGAAATTTGCCACTGGTAACTTGGACACTTACCAGTTACTCTTTTATGATCGCATCCATAACCCGTCCCTCTAAATTGCTGGCTGAAAATAGGATGTTGTTTATATCCAAATGTTTTATACTAGTGCTAGTCAGCCTTCCTACAGGCCAAGTGCTGCCTCCCCTGCAAAGCAATATCTTCACTGCCAGTACAGGAATTATTCCGATTTTCAAGGCCGCTTCTGGACCCCAGGTTGCAAAATACAGGTCTGCTGAAGAGGTAGGTGGGCTCTGACACACAAAGCTATGAGCAGAATTTGCAATTGGTAAATACTACCTGCTATAGATAATTATAATGCAATGGTGCTTACTAGGATTGCTACCTTTTTATGAAAAAAAATACAGGTCACCCTATCTCTTTAGGTTTCTCCATCATTATGAATATTTCCATGAATGGGTCAGTGCTTGCTATAACAGATTTTAGCACAGCTCCCTGAATTCTGATAAAACCCCTTATCCAGCAAGCTATGGGTCCCAAGGAGTCCCATACTCCTGTGTATAAGGAATAGCAAACCTTCCTGCGTAATTTAAAAGCACATTAAAACTAATGACCTGCATAAGAAGACCCAACTTTTATGTTTTTATGGTGACAGAATCCCTGATGACTTTGATTCCATGATAATGTTCAGCCTGGGATAAAATACCCTCCAGCAAATGAAGGACAGCGTCATAGCTTATGGTTATATACATAATATAGCACCTATTTTCCCTTGTCATTTTTTTCAAATAAAATAAGGTATTGTGCTTTTTATAAATGCTTGTAAACCTTGCTATACATCTAGCCTATGGCTTTTCTTTATAGCGATTGCATTTGTAATAGGAATCAAACGACATTATCCTAAGTTGTCTCTATGCTTCCATTTTATCTCCAGAAATATTTCCAAAATGTTACAGCTGGGATTTTATGATCAGGCCCAGCTCTGACAGTATCTTATTTTTATGCTGCAAAATTATCCTCACCTTCTCACTGATTTCTCTTAAATTGCCTTTCATTTTTTTCTATTTTGGCTACTCTGTATTGTACGGTAAAACATTAATGTATTTTCTGTTCTAGGATTAGCTGTTCAATGCTGGATAGGGTATGCTGTAATATCAATGCTGTAATATCACTGGTACTTTTCATACTGTCAATAGAACTGAATTGTACTTTATGATGTTTTACTCTTTCATCTCACTCACAATGAAAATGACTTTATTGTAATTTACAGTAATTGATTCTGTTACCGTTGTTACCTGCCATTTTGAAGAAAGATGGGTAACAAGGGTAAGCTAGGCTGGGGCATTTGTTTTAAGGGATCTGTTATCCGGAAACCCATTATCCAGAAAGCTCTGAATTACGAAAAGGCCAATTTTCATAGACTCCATTTTATCGAAATAATCCAAATCTCTGTAATAATAAAACAGTACCTTGTACTTGATCCCAACTAAGATATAATTAATCCTTATTGGATTCAAAACCAACCTATTGGCTTTATTTAAAGGGATACTGTCATGGGAAAACATGTTTATTTTTATTAAATGCATCAGTTAATAGTGCTGCTCCAGCAGAATTCTGCACTGAAATCCGGTTCTCAAAAGAGCAAACAGTTTTTTTAAAATCTCACATGGGGCTAGACATATTGTCAGTTTCTCAGCTGCCCCAGTCAGGTGACTTGTGCTCTGATAACCTTCAGTCACTCTTAGCTGCTGTACTGCAAGTTGGAGTGATATCACCCCCCTCCCTTTCTCCCCCAGCAGCCTAACAACAGAACAATGAGATAAGGTGGTCTAAGAACAGCACTCAATAGTAAAAATCCAGGTCCCACTGACAAACGTTTAGTTCCACTGAGTAGGAGAAACAACAGCCTGCCAGAAAGCAGTTCCACCATAAAGTGCTGGCTCTTAGTGAAAGCACATGACCAGACAAAATGACCTGAGATAGCTGGCTACACACCAATATTACAACTAATAAAAAATACACTTGCTGGTTCAGGAATTCAATTTTATATTGCAGAGTGAATTATTTGCAGTGTAAAAAGTGTAATTTAGAAATAAAAACTATATCATAAAAATAATGACAGAATCCCTTTAATGTTTACATGATTTTCTAGTAGACTTAAGCTATGAAGATCCAAATTATGAAAAGATCCTTTATCTGGAAAACCCCAGGTCCCTAGCATTCTGGATAACAGGTCCTATACCTGTATATAAATTAGTCATATTGTTAGGTGTCTGGCTAAATTAGACATACATTAAAGACCTTAAACTGTGGGGATGGGTCTGGAGCAGTGACTGGGCTCAGCCTAAAGGCAAATTAGGATGAGGTTTGTGCCTATTTGCTCTTCGAAAAATACTTTAAACTGTATGAGCAAAAATTATGACACCAGTGTAGACGGAAAAAAATTGCAGAACACAATTTTGTATGCACACACACATAAATCCGTACTTTTTAGAGACACCCCCATAACACCCATAACATAGTCACCTATAGGTAAAACATGTAAAGCAAACATCTGATTAGTTGCCATGGGTTTATTGCTGAGGCGAAAAATTACTTGGTGCTTATAAATGAGCCCTTTAGTTTACAAGAAATTAGAAGTTACATTGATAGACTGAAAACTGCATTTTGCATCACAACATGCCAAGTAATAAAGGATAGAAATCACATAATTAATTACAGCTATTTTAGAAGAGGTTTTAAATCCACTCTACAGGCACAGCTATAGAATTGTGCTTAGCTCTAGACTGGAGCATCTTCCAAAATAATAGGTAAGCATACATCTTAATAAGGTAGACTTATATAACTTCTAAAGTTGATACAATCTGAAGGAAACTCATATGACTTTATATTTAAGGGGTGTTTCAGAGGAATCAGAATATTAGAACAGAGACCATGCGTTGAAGGTTTTATCTATTATTGGATCTCATTTTTGGAAGAGTCAATTACTGTAAGTTTTATGAATATTATTCCAATAGTCAAGAATGGGAAGAGTTACAAGTTATTCATTGTCCACGACTGTTACCCACAATGCACCTATGTTTCACAGTTAACTTCTGATTGTGTTGGGAATTGTGTATAACTGCATGTGTTTCATAACAGATTCCTTGCAGCCTGATTCTGATTGGCCAACCCAATCTAATAATTCTCTAAGTCCCCATTGTAACCTGTAACCAAGTCAAAAATCACCATCATTCTTGGATGGATCAAACGAAGATGTATATAGACTAAATGCCCAAAAATATATAAACACGTTTTTAGCCAAAAGTATCAGGATACTGAGTTCCATACTGTCTCTGAAAGCAATTTCAGAACAAGAACATAATGGAGTGAGGAGCCGCAGATAGGCAGCTGGAGAGGGAAATGCAAATCATTGGCTGGAGTGGTGTAAAGGTCAGTGGAGGTCAGTGAACCAGTGAAAATGCATCTTTCAGATTGACGAATCATGTTTCACCATGTGGCAGCCTGACAGAAAAGTCTGGGTTTTGCAGATGTATAATCCTTTCTGCTTAAAGATGTAATGCCTGGTGTTGGCTAGTGCCCCTGGTTCCAGTGAAGGCAACCCCTGCAGTGTACAATGACAGTTGTGACTGTTCTATGCTTCCTACAGTGTGACAACCATTTGGAAAAGGCCCTTTACATTTTTAAAACATTAATACACCCATACACAAAGCTAGCTCCATATAGAATGGATTTGACTGGGCTGCACAGAGCCCTGGCCTCAACCCAACTAAAGTCCTTTGGGATGAATGGGAATGCCAACTGTGAGCCAGGCTTAATCTCAACCCCAGTGTCCAAACTCATTAATACTCTTGTGGCTGAATGGAAACAAATCTATCCAACAATGTTCTAACGTCTACTGAAAAGCATCAAGAGCAGGAGAAGACTTACAGCAGCAATGAGAAGGCCAAACTAATATTAATATCTGTTGTTTGCAAGCAGGTATCCAGAAACATTTGCTAATATAATATAGTATAATATTTCTAAAGTGACTCAGTACAATTTGTTTCTTGAGAGATATACAGGCATCTGTCTTGAAGTCTATGGCCCATAACTACACAGTTACATGTGAACAAACATTCTACTTATTTTTATAATTTAATGTAGCTTTTGCAACAAATTACACATAATCTTGATTGTACTTTTTTATTCACAATCATTTGTTTATTTTGCACTTTGGGGTTTTTTCTACATAATCTTTTTTTTTTTTTGTTTGTTTCCATCATGCTAATGTTATCTAAAAACCAACATTATGGTGTCTTAGATTAGCGCACAAAGACTTACAGTATGGAACTCATTTCTTTTCTAGCCTCAGGCAGCTGAGACAGCATTAACTCTTGTATTTCATGGAAATGAGACTGATGCACAATGTGACAATTCGAGATTGAGCTTAAACTCTTTTATGCCTAATTCTTTATGGCTGGGTCGCTTGGTACAAACAAGCATTGTTTTCAGCCACTTTCCATATTGAAAATGTCTTGGGTTCCTTGTTTCAACTGGAAGCAGCTGAGATACAGTATTGTCCAAACTGGTACCTGGAATGTCATTGTACCCTTTATACATACAGAGTCACAACTTCCATAAAACATGAAGACCTTCAAGACCTTCAAAAACATCATAGAGGAAAAAGATGTGTTTATAGAAATTACTCCCCACTGACACCAATTTGTTGAATTCAAATTGTCTCTATTTGTCAACCCCCACATGCATCAAGCTCCTTTATTACCCAGCATAATTCCTGGAAACGTTTATTTCTGAATATATAAAACTATTACAGTATACAGTCCCTGTTGAGTGATAACAGCAGAGGGAAGTCCAAACACAGTAAACTAGATATTAAGACAACTGAGTATCCTATGTGCATTCCCTAAATTATTTTTGTTTAAGGTCTAAGAGGGTTATATAAAAGGCACTAAGTTTGCCCAGGAGCAGTAACCCATAGCAACCAATCAACAGGTAGTATTTACTGGTCACCTGTTTAAAAGCAAACATCTTATTGGTTGCTATGGGATACTGCTCCTGGGCAAACTTTATTACATATGGGGTACAGGTATGGGACCTGTTATCCAAAATGCTTGGAACCTGGGGTTTTACAGGTAACAGATCTTTCAATGATTTGGATCTTTATACTTTAAGTCTACTAGACAATCGTGTAAACATTAAATAAACCCAATAGGCTGGTTTTGCTTGCAATAAGGATTAATTATATCTTAGTTGGGATCAAGTACACTGTACTGTTTTATAATTATAGAGAAGAAGGGAATACCTTTTAAAATAATTAAATTACATGGATACAATTGAGTCTACGGGAGATGGCATTGGCCTTTCCGTAATTTGGAGCTTTCTGCATAATGGGTTTCTGGATAATCAATCCCATACCAGTATAAGTGCTAATTGCTGTCACTTATTCCAACAGAACTGTGCTTAGTACCTTTACACCTCTCAATGAATAAAGATGACTCCTAAAATAATCCTTTGTCATTCCATGTTCCTTTCTAGGCATGTTATTCAGATGGTTAGGAGGTTGCTCTGTTCTCAAAAAAAAAAGCCAAAGTGAACAAATGTGGTGCCATATCCCACAACAGACAATGGCATGACATTCACCCACAACACACCCATCTTTATTCATCTGTGCCAGTCTCCACCTTTGTGCCAAATTAACAGTGATTCCCCTTGTCTACAACTGAATCCAAAGGCAGCGATTCCCCAAATGTAATTGGTGCAACTTTTCCTGTGCGGAATCATAACCACGTACAGTATGTTGTATTAACAAAATGTGGGAGATGAATACAAAAGGCTCTTCTATAAACTTCTTGGAACTTAAAGCTACGTTAAACATGCAGCTTCATGAATACACAAGGTCCCACCTGATGACAGAGCACGCTTGTGCTGCATTCTTGTGATGTTTCAAAACAAGAGTAAAATGAATCCATAAGCATAACGTATGTGGCATGCCGAAGAGTATGAAAGCACACAGGACCTGATGGCTGCCGTAGAATGCTCATGGGAGACAGGGCAGAATGAACTAAGAAGGCTTCTTTCATACTGAAATGACCCTCAGAATGAATTACTGTCTAACTCAAATGGCTTCTTACATACAATTACTGTAAACTCACTCTTCAAAATTTAACAGAAATAGATTGTCAAGAACCTTTGGTGTTAACTGGGAAAACATGGAAAAAAAACAAAACAGCGTTATACATGTGAAGGGCCAAGTTCTCTGCAGAAACTTTCAGGCACAGTAAAGTCAAAAGGTTTTATTCTTTCCAGCATCTCCTTCATTTTACTAATTAATGAAAACTTCACCATGCGTCATGTTAAAAAACCAATTACTGCTCTGCTGTATCTCTTTTTAATGGAAATGTCCTAATATAACTAAGGCTGTCAATAAAAGGAATGATGCTCTCTTACAATGCAATTATGTCTTTGGAATTTCCTTTCCATGTAATTGATTGTCCTCTAAATTGCGCTGCTTTGTTGTAATTAAATGTTATTTGAAAACATAGGTTTGCACTGAGTATGCACAGCAAGTAGGCTTCATGTATGTGTTCCCGAGGCTACAACTAATCAGGTTTCATCTCTTGTTTGTGCAGGAATTTAATCACCAGCAATGTATCTCCAAGGATATGTGCGGAACGAAGGTGAGCATAAAATCCATGACAGCATTTGGGATTTTCCTGCATCCCAGTTTGCTCCTCTATAGCAGGTAGCAGGTATGGCAAATGCCTATGGGAGGATCTCAGTTGCTGGTTGTGACTGCAATAAATGGCAGAACTTGGCCCAGGCCTAACAAACCAAACACTGGATTAATACAATTGTCACAATTAGGCGAAAAGAAGCATAGCAGGCTAATATATTATATTTCATTAGCAACAACAAAATCATGAAAATTGTAACCTGTTATCCAGAATGTTTGGGACCTGTGGTTTTCTGGATAATAGATATTTCTGTAATTTGGATCTTCATACCTTGTCGACTAGAAAATCATTTAAACATTAAATAAATTCAAACAGGCTGGTTTTGCTTCCGATAAGGATTAATTATATATTAGTTGGGATCAAGTGCAAGGTTGTTTTTTTATCATTACAGAATGCCTTCCTGTAATTCAGAGATTTTTAAATAACAGGTTTCTGCATAACAGATCCCATACCTGTACTCAGCATAAGCAAAAGCCTATTTGCCATTTAATACATGTTTTGTACCAAGTATACACATGCTGGAGCCATTGCCATACATATATATAATACACAAATATAATACACAAAAGCCATGAATATCCTGAAAATGATATCCTTATAAACGGTGAGTTCTGATGTCATCAGTTATAAAGGTGAGTTCTGATGTCATTTCTGTCACATGCCTCACTGAAATGTGTGTATTATAATAAATAAAGTAGCCCCAGTTGTAAAATATGAGGATATTAGAAGTTAACTCGGAGTTCCATGACCTGTATATGGTCATGAAACTCCTTGGTAACTTCTTATATACTATTTTAAAAGAGTGGGTACTTTATTCATTATATATAAATACACACATAGAGAGAGAGAGAGAGAGAGAGAGAGAGAGAGAGAGAGAGAGAGAGAGAGAGAGAGAGAATATCCTCTGGGTTTATTGCCATTAATGAGCCAAGATAAAACCAGGTCCCCCCAGCATGCTCACCTTCAATCGCCATATACAGGTATAGGACCTATTATGCAGAATGCTCTGGACCTGTTTTTTTTTTTAGATAAGTGATCTTTCTGTAATTTTAATCTCCATACTTTAAGGGGCCCATTTACTAAGGGTCGAAGTGAATTCAAAGTAAATTTTCTAATTCACAAACTTTGAATTTCAAAGTAATTTTTGGGTACTTTGTCCATCGAATAGGCCAAAATTTGATTTGAATTGAAAAAACTTTCGACTTCAACACTTCACCAGCTTAAACCTGCCGAATTGCTATGTTAGCCTATGGAGACCTCCTAGAACCTACAGCCAGTATTTGGCTAAGTTTTTAAAAGTCTACGTTTTAATTGTTCGATCGATCAATTAAATCGTTCGAATAGTTCAAAGGCTATTTTCACTCAAAAAAAAAAAAAAACTTTGACTATCGAATTTCTACAATTCGATGGTCGCATTTCTAAGTTTTACCACTTCGAAATTCGACCGTTAGTAAATGTTCCACTAAGTCTACTGAAAATCATTTAAACCCAAATAGGATTGTCTTGCCTCCAATAAGGATTAATTATAACTTAGTTGGGATCAAGTACAAGGTGCTGTTTTATTATTACAGAGAAAAAGGAAATCATTTTTAAAAATGTGGATTATTTGGATAAAATTGAGTCTATGGGAGACTGGCTTTCCATAATTCAGAACTTTCTGGATAACGGGTTTCCCATGGATAATGGATCCCATACCTGTACTGCTCAGTTTCCAATTAGAAAGAGTTCTCCTATTTCAATGTTATAATATTGAGCCTAATGTTTGTGACTAATGCTTGCTCTGCTCTTTAGACTGTAGACCTCACGCTCAGTTTTGTATCTCTAGGGGAATATTACCCAGCAGTTACATGATGTTGAGTTTAATGAGCAAAACCGTTTTCCAGCTCCTGAAAAGAATTTGATGTCTGGCCCAGTAGCTTTTTGTTACTCTTTACCCTAAACAAAAATACAGGTCATCACTAGAGTTCAACCTATTAATAACACAAGGTCATGCCATAACATCCATTTCTATGATGTTCTGCACTTGATGGCACCACCTAATTACACCCAAGACTGATAATTGGAGTCAGCTAATTCATCTGTTTAGACATATATGAGAAACCACTGCAGAGACATTAAGGCTGAGGTCAAAATGTTGGAATATTCATTTATGTCCACAGCTACCCCATGTCAATCACTGGTGCAAACTTTGTAACTGAAGCCCCTCTCAAGCATTACCCAACTGCTTCTCAAAGCCACTGAATGCCCTTTATCTAAGCATATGAGGCAGGATATTGCTCATGCATAGTTCAACCCATTTACCGTTTACCCTCAGGCCGGTGGAAAGAAGTCAGTTTGAGAAAGGATTTGCTTATTTGTCTTCGTTAAGATATACAAAGGGAAAATCCATGACAGTTGGCCAAGTACAGACTTAGGAAAGTATTGCCTTGAGGTTCAGGCACTGCCCATGTGTACACAGCCTAGGATGTACCTCTTCTTGAATAAGTTGCCATTGACAAAGGTCATGTTTATCCAACCTATTAATAACGTGATATTGTTCAGTAATGAGCAAACCATGGATATTTTAGTCACAATGAGTCACATAAAACCACCGTTTATAGAAACGAGTAAGGCGACAGGAATGTTACGGTTGGCAATTTTTAAATGTAACAGTTACTAGAACCAGCTCTTCATTTAAACATGAACCTATAACAATTTTTTTCCGTGCTAAAATAAGGTTGACTCCACTTGAATTCATTACAGATGTGGTTTGTTTGAAGGTGAAAGGTGCCGTTTCACAGCAGCAGCCACTAGGTGGCACACACAAACCGACTTCATTTCCCCCGGCCCATACAAAACCTCCCATTCATAGTGTAAATAAAGAGCTACATTATTAATTTATACCAATGCATCCACTCTACACCTAATATTTGTTTAGCCAGCTGTTTCCTCCAATCCTGCCTTAACGCCACTGACTGAAGCCTAAAGTACATTTTTTCATCCCAAAGAACATTTTGTTGCCTACAAATTACAAGTCACTTTTGAAGTCATGGTGTATTTTACAGTAAGGAACTATGGAGTCAGAATGTCTCCTTGGGAATAACAGATGCTCACTGTGATACATACGTGGCATTTTTCAAATAACATTTCAGATTTATTTCAACCTATTACTTTTCATGATTTCCACAAAATTATTTTTAAAAACCTGTGCTGACACACAGAATGCACACTTTGCTATACAAACCCTACACCCCACCAGCTGTTGTTGAACTACTTCTTCTAGCTTCTATACATGGGTGTGGGGAAGTGAACAAACAGGGGCAATTCTGGGTCTGCTTCCATCTGGCAGCAGATCTGATACCCTTTCCTCCCATGTTTACTCCAAGCCCTGAAACCAAGTTCACACCTTGCCTCGGAAACAGCTCTGACCACAAACATATGAAAAGATTTAGCATGCATTTAAATACAGTGTACTCTAAAACACTGGCATAAATAGTAATGCTGGGGTTTTCATGCCCCTGGAAATTAGTAGTTCCACAGGTAGGTTACAAAACTCTTTGGAATAGTCCAACAATCATTGGTGGAACTGTTGCTACCAAGAAACCAGGTGCTTAACCAACAGATTTCACCTGTATAAGCAAATACATTATTTGAACTTTACTGGCCCTTTAAGAGAAATAATGCTTAAAGGAGAACCAAACCCTTGTTAATAAAAACACCTGCACCCTACCCTACATAGACCTCCCTGCTTCCCCCAGCCTAGGTCGTATCTTTGGTAAATACCCCTAACTCTTTAGTAACTCGGTGCAGATTCAGGGCATCTGAGTTCACAGGTGCCATCTTCTTCTCTTCTGTAATCTTCAGGTCTTCTTCTGGTGCTTCGGCAATTTCAGTGACTTTTGGTGCATGCTAGTTGTCACAAAACAGAAAACACAAAACAGAAGATTGTTCCAACTGCGCATGAACCGTTACGACACTCTATTCCTGAAGATGGCGCCCGTGAACTCCAATGCCCTGAAACTTCACCAAGGGGTAAGTAAAGAGTTAGGGGCATTTACCAAAGGTATCACCTAGGGTGGGGGGGAGCAGGGAGGGGGGTCTATTTAGGGTAGGGGGCTAGGGGTTTTTATTAGCAAGGGTTTGGTTCTCCTTTAAGGAGCAAAGGCAGCATGATGCACGGGAGAACTACACTAAGTCTATTGATGCATCTGTAGGAACCCTGAAACAACCACTGCCTTTGAGGTGGTAGTAGTTCCAGGGTTCCCCTGAATTAATAAGTGCACTGTGTGATTCACCCAAACATTGGCATTGGCAGCAAAATGCGTGAGGACAAGCAGTGGCTTTAGATGCAAGTATTCTGAGGCCAAAGTTGCATAAGGGTCAAAACTGTCAAATTTGATTAGGGAATTATTCAAACTCATTTCTATTTTTGTTTTTTTAAAAACTCGAATTCGATTTTTGAGATTTATCATACTCTGGCCCTTTAAGAACTCGACTATTCGCCACCTAAAACCTGCCAAGTTTTCGATTTGGTAAAATTTGTCTGAGTTTTACATATTTGATCTTATTAATAACTAATCGGATATTAATATTTATAAAAACTCACATGAGTTCGAAATTCGACCCTTGTGCCTCCCTGTTGCATTTAAAATCTGTCTCTAACAAACGCACCCACTGCGTAGAGCTGCAGCACCTCCATGTATGTACAGCAGTACGTTGCCAGTACTTTCCATTGAATATTATTTGCCTCCTTATACTAGCAGCAGAGCACCTGTTCACTCTATACTACAAAAGAGGAAACCCCCCCCCAACAGTAAAGGTTAGCCGGGGTCTATGTGTGATGTCAGGACTGTTGGGTGGATCTATTCACTGGGAAGTTTCCCAGGCTGTGAGTAATACAGTTATTCGGCTTACACACATCTGGATTATGTATGTTCTGTGTGTAGCTTTATATAGCAACATTGAGTCTCGCTTTGCCCTTCACTGAGTTTAAAAAAAAATAAAATATGCCGTTTGCAAAAGTATCGTCACACTTTAAAGGCTAACTAAGCCCTAAAAACAAATAGGGGTAGAAATGCCATATTAATATATAATGAACTTACTGCACCAGCCTTAAGTTTCAGCATCTCTATAACAGTAGGGGTTCAGGTCTTCAACATTGTGCACAGGAGCTCCCCATCTTGGATTTTGGTAGGAGAGTCTGTGACACTGCACATGCTCAGTGAGCTCTGGGCCATAGTGATGGGTGAATAAATCCGCCTGGCACGAATTTGCAACGAATTTCCACGTTTCGCGAATCTCCAGTAAAAATTCGCCAGTGGGCGTAAATTTTTGATTTTCACAATTTTTTTGCAAATTTTTGGAGAAATTCGTCTATCACCACGGGGCCACTGTTGAGAAGCTACACTTAGGGGTCATCGCAAATCATCAAGAAGAAAAGTAGGTTCACGTGTCATAAAAGCGGAAGCTACAGGGCTGATTATGAAATTCTGATGCAAACTGCACAATTTTCTGAGATACTATGAAATGAGAATGTAAATTCATTGCTAATCAGCCTGGTATTGCAATTGTTATATTCTATATATGTGGTCTATTGTGAATAGACCATATATGCCAAATAGATATAAACCATAATTGTGACTAAACTGCAGTTAATATTCTATGGGCTCCTGTTCAGATATACATATATATATATATATATATATATATATATATATATATATATATATATATATATATATATACTGTATATACATCAACATGACTTCCCTGTCCTGTTAAAAGCAGTTTATTTTCACTGGGTAGGACTGCTGTATAATTGGAAATGTATAGCAACTCTATACACTGTTCTACAGAACATGAAACGTGTTTACTTAGCTAATTATGGATGTCATGATGATGTCATGTTGTTCTTATAAACAAACTTAAAATCAGCAGATCTCAGGGTTGAGGTCCCCTGTATAAAATACTAATGCAGATAGAGGGGTACCAATGTAAAAATCAACACAAGGATCTTGTTTGTCTGCAAATTTCAGGGTTTTTTCTCCAGGTACAAAGATGTCTTTGGAAGGCGTACGTGCTTAAAGTGGGAATTCAGTTCAGTGGGATTAGATTATTTTGGGAAGGCAGTGGACATATTTGCCTTTTTATTTTTTACAGCCAAAGGAAAACAGGTTTAATGACTGCTATTTCTTCTAGGCTCTTAAATAGGGTACAGATATAATATTAATTAGGTTCTGCCAAACATAAAAGCGCCATATGAAAGCATTGCTTTACAGCTCACTTTTCCCTCTTTCCTTCAGTATATTATGCTTTTGGATTATCTATAAATTATTGTGTTACTAAGAAAATAAATACCGCAGTTTTATGTCACATTGGATCAATAAACTCATACAGTTTCAAAATGGATTCAGGCCTCTTTTTTTTAGGTCTTTTTGCCAAGAATACACTGAGAGGTTTGTTTGCCTACATGACATCATATTGGAATTTATACAGGCAGACTTTCCACTCAGCAGATTCCCATTTGTACTGGTCCCACTGTGTATTATTTCAAGAGCAGGAATATACAGTGAATTTATACTATCTCCATCCAATAGGGAAAAAGAAAGAGAAGTGTATAAAGATTGGCCTCAGCACTGGGCCACCATGCTGTTTGGGGTGGATAACTATGTTTCCCTTTAATACAATGCAACGTTCCTCTGTAGGGAAGCCCTGTTTTAATCCCTATAGGAAAAAAGTTCACAATAAACTGGATTTAGACCCAACTGCTGTTATAATAATGAAAGGTAAAGGGTGACTCAGCCTATCCCCAACCAAAGGGTAAAGGGAAGGTGAGGGGTAAGTAGAATAAAGGATCATACCAAGTCCGGGACCCCTCTTCCCAGTCACAAAGTCTACTATATAGAATTTCTCCTGTTTATGTGCATATCAGGGATCAACACAACTATTACTATAGAAACAAAATTGTACAGATATTAATATATTATTACAGAAAGAAATTAGGTGTTTGCCTGCCTGGGTAGAAATGCCATATTGATATATAATGAACTAACTGCACCCGCCTTAAGTTACAGCATCTCCATAACAGTAAGGGCTCAGGCCTTCAACATTGTGCACAGGAGCTCCCCATCTTGGATCTTGTTAGGAGAGTCTGTGAAACTGCACATGCTCAGTCCCAAGTGATTAGAATAATATATAGAAGCACATGATTGGTCGCTATGGGTTGCTGGGCTGTGGCAAATAATGTTCAGTAATTACTGTATAACTTAGTAGATCTCAGTTACCGTTGGCCCAGGCAGAGGTTAAATAGAGGGATCCTTAACACCTAATGTTGCTAATTGAGGGGAGAAGTTTCTTCCTATCTTACCTATTTATACCTGTTTCCAGTTTACATTTGTGAGATAATTTGAGCAAGGGGGTAGATCGCCCGAAACATTGTGTTGAGATCTCAATAAACCAAGAATATTTAGCACATTTTACTGTTGGCGCACTTTAAGTTGTGTGTCTGAACAAGAAATACTTGATACTGTATTTATTTATAGGCCATTTTGGTTCTCCAGTTATAATGTTCCAACTGCATTTGCATACATATTCCATCAACCAATGGATCACTTAGAGCGCTGCTACATATAAATACTGTGTATGCATTCATTAAACTTATATTAACATACTGTAGTGTTTAACTAAACATGAAGAACATTCATTCTCATCTTGTGCTCCACAGAGTAGGAATGGATACATTGCATTTATGTACAAAGTGCTCCCTAACACTGAGGCTTCTTTATACAGACTTGGGGTGAAGGGGTGGTTGATAGATGCTGAGTATGGTAGCTATGTAGTTTGGTGAGAAATGTTCATGTTCCAGGATGCATCACAAAGACAACATTCAGCCTGCACTTGCTCAGTGTGCCTTTATTCCCTTGCACAGAGCTCATTGATATAGAGCTGAATTCAGAGCTGTTGAGCTTGTGCGTCATTGCTCCACGTAAATCCTGAACCTTAAAGCCTTAAGTTCCATCAGCACTTTTGTAGCCACCTGATCAGCTGTTCGGGGGACACCCTGGCTACCTAATACAAGGTTTGTTTCAAAAGCAGCCATGTGCTATTGGCCTTAAAGGATGATGGAGCCGAGTGAAAGAACACTTTGAGGGAAAGCAACAACTACTTGAAGTGTCCAGTGTTTGCTCTATCCCTTGTTTTGTAAAATTGTTGGGCAGAAAACATTAATAGGGGAATGTAATTAAAGTCGCAAAGCACAAAACAATTTGCGCTGATAAGACTAAAAAGCCACATCTCGCAATGTAATATTGTTCCTTAAACTGTTATTGCATTGCGAATTGTAATTGCGCATTGTGAATTGTAAGAAGTGTTTGAAGGTGTCGTAATCTTTTGGAGCAAACATAAAGACTTTTTCAGTAAGAAGTTTTATTACATTGACTGCACATTGTCGCAAACTATAAAATTCGCAAAGGTCTTCCACTGTCAGAAGTGGTCGCTAAACAGTTTCCGGGTTCGCAAAAGCTATAATAAATTTGCGCTAAGCAAAGTTTGTTCACGCAAAGGCACAATTTTTCGCATTGCGAATAGTTTTTCCGTTAGCGACTTATATTACATCCCCCCCCCTAACACTTTATGGGGGCATTTACTAAGTGCAGGACACGGGGGCAATGTCCATGATTTTTGCACTAAGGGATTGCACTAGTTGCCCTGCTCCAAAACAGAGTGCAGAAACGCTGCCCCATAAATTCATTTGGTGCAGAATGCAGCCAGACCCCAGAGCACTATGCTTTTGTCCTCTTGCATCCAGCATCCAAGTAAATGACCCCTTATGTCTTTATTTAGCAACATAAAACCCTTGTGTCTTTATTTACTGAATTGCACCAGTGCCTTTGTCTATAGCATCCGATAAGCAGACAGATGTGATGAAACAATTACAAGATGGAAAAAACAGAGGCAAAGATCTGATTGGTTGGTGGTGGGTCATTTACACTGGTGCACCTTTTACACTTAGCACCTCTATTAGTAAGTGAGCACCTGACTCAGGCCAAGTACTGGGTGCCCTAGGCAACCTATCCGGCCACCTCACCTCCTACACCATTAGAGGAGCCCACACAGAGGCACAGCAGAGACAAGCAGTGGTAGTGGATCAAGGGTCCAGACCAGGGGCTGGCAAAAGAAGAGGTAAGTGCCTGGTGCCCCCCCAATCATATGCCCTAGCCACATGCCTATTCTGCCTACCCTTAGTTCCAGCCCTGGTGAGCACCACCCTATGGATTGGCAGAGTTCTCCTATAGTGCAGCTACTAAAAGCATCCAATAAGGAATTTTTCGACCTATCCAATACAAGTAGTAGCACCTGCCAAGTATTTAGTATCTATATTAGTATATTAGGCCCAGTCACCTACAATACTGACCAAAAACATCCAACTAAAACTGGTAGGCTGCTGGCAGTAAGCCGTTTCTTCTTTAACTGAGAATGAATGTTCTTTAGGTGCATTGAAAGGGGGTATTTATGTTAAACTTTAAAAAATGACATACAAAAAAAAAGAGATGAAGCGCTATGTCACTCCAGGCCATACTGAACTTCTCTTCATGTCCAAAATTGCCGCCCGGCTTCAAATTTATACCGGCCTGCAGCCTCCATCATTAAATTAATAATAATGCGGCCCGTCAGCAGAGTGCGATCAGGATCATTCACTACCGGAGATAGAATTGCGTAGCAATAGACACGTATTGGCATGTAGTGACGCGCCGCTCTTGCAGACTTTACTGTATGGCACGTCAGTATTGTCTATTGACACCTTCAGCCCTAAAGAAGTATGCGAGAGCGGCGCGTCACTACGTGCCAGTACGTGTCTATTACTAACACCTTCAGCACACAGGCAGCAGTATAGACAAAATGGCAGATCATTTCACTAATGTGCCCAAATATTACTGCTACGGTATGAATTTCCTTGTTTAAATGAGGCACAGACAGACTCCACTTCCTAAACGATGTGTACGCGTCCATCTCCTCGAGTGAATGATCCTGGAATGATCCTGATCGCAAGCTAGCTACCTCAGAAGGAATAACGGTGTCAGGCTGAATGTCGGGCTGAATGGTCTGCCCCCACATATTTTTACCTCACCAAATCTGGCCCTCGTAGGAAAATGTTTGGACACCCCTTCTGTATGGCACTGGTACTGAACCACAAGCCTTCTAGCTATTATTTAACTACAGTTCCCAGCTAAATACTGGCAGGTCATGCTGAGAATTGTGGGAATCATAGGATAGGCTTTCTATACAGAAATAATGACATTGCAGGTGGTGCCCACCTACCTACTGTATAGTATTAACCCATTTGAAGCAATGGAAACCTGATACTTGCACTGCTGGCTCTATACATTCTCAAAGTATGAGTCTCATAGCCATTGCTGAGTAAAAAAGAATTTGCTTTAGGATCCAGTATATAGATATATACTTTGCAGAAAGCATTCAGTATACACATCAAGCATGTTCAAACTGGGGCCCTCCAGTTGTTCTTGAACTCCGAGCACTGAAAAACAGCTGAAGTACTGGTTTGGCTTAGTCTAAATATTCTAATTAGTCCAACAGAAGCCCCCTCCTCAACCCGAACAGCTGCATCAACACAATAACAAATTATCATCTCCATATAAATACGAGCGTCTTCTGCACTTGCCAGGCAAACAATATGAGGTGCCAACTGATATTCTCTACCTGTCATACCCAGACAGTAAGTAATAAACCAGCAAATTGGGTTTATGTACAATTCTGGAGTCTCCTGGGGATGAATATCTCCCTACACAGTTGCAAACAGAGCTGCATTAGGTGGCCCTCCAGCTCCCATGGCTCTGCAATACCCAAGAACCCACATACAGCCACAGATGTGTTGGAAATTGTAGTTCATTAGCTTGAGGGCTGTAGAATGGCCATCACAGTACTGAAGTGACTTTTTGCTCTGAGCAGCATATCATTCCTATCCCCATATGCTACCCTCCTATAAATGGGCACCCTATGTATTACAGCACATAATTCTGAAAAGCTCTTTTTAAATTGACTTGTCCTTGTTTTAACTCTTTCCCCACTAGCATGGAATTTAATTGGCAGCTGTCACTAAATTATTTTTTTTCCTCCCAAGTAGATTGGCATTTCATTGGCAAAAGCTCAGATAACTTTATCCCTGATCGGCTGTCAGATGGAAAAGTGCTGAATACCTGATACCCTGAACCGCAGGTAGAGAAGGTGGAAGAGAGAATAAAAGTTAGTTCTAAATTGCTAGCAGCCCCTGTGCTTCCAGTTAAAGGAAGAAGAAGAAAGTCTCACCTTGTGAAATTGTGTCTATGTCCCAGTCGTTGCCTTGTGAATCTCTGGATGGCACAGGTCCCTGGGCAACAGGAGCCACTTCTCATCCAGCAGAAAGGGAAAGTAACACGTCATAAGCAAAGTACGCCTCCGAGCTGAGATAATTAGTGCCCTGCCTCCAGTGAGTGCAAGCAAAGCTCTCCAAGCGCACACTCAGTGCGAGGTGCTGAGGACAGCGTCCTGCGAACACACCCACTCCACCACCTCCTGCAGCCCTCACAGTGCTCCTTTATGCACTTCTGTCCACTCTCTCTTCATCTGGGACGTCTCACATCACCTAAGCTGCATCTCTTCTTTGCACAGGACAGCCCCAAGAGGGAGATGCTGGAACTGGAGGCTGCTGATATAGGAGCTTTCAGTGTATCCACTGTCAGTGCCAATGGAGTTAATGCAACAAGTGTTACTTTCCTATTGCATTTCTCTTTAAATAAAGAAGTACAGTGTAAGTGCCCTGTTTAACCTGAGCCTTTATATGGGGGGGGGGGATTGCAGTGGGTGGGACTGGCACTACATATACAACATGGGCTGAAATTAGAAGCAGATGGGAAGTTGTAAGGCAGGAGCAGTGTAACCCAGGAGAGGCTGGGGATGGCTGAGGACAGCTCCCACAGCAGCAGCAGCAGCAGCCACCAACCTCATGCTGAACAAGAAGGTATTATACAGCTGCCGAGTATATTGGAGCCATTGATGGCTGCACTGAGGGAAAACACTTTCCTTGGATAGGAAATGGCTTCATGTTCCAATAACAGAGCTGCTACACCTCAAAGGGCTGCTCCCTTAAGAAGTGAAGGGCAGCTGAGGATGGAGACATCATGGCAACAAAGGGCGGCACTTGTGCTGAGGCAGAATGCTCATAACACTGGCACTAGTGTCAGCAAGGGAAAGGGCACTCTCTATACTAGGATCCTTATCTATGGATTATTCCCAGCCCCGGAGCTGAGGCTGCACAAACACGGGCGTAACTGTAGAGGAAGCAGACCCTGCGGCTGCAGGGGGGCCCAGGAGGTATAGGGGCCCCACGAGGCCCTAATTCATATACAATTTCAATAAATATTGGAGAAACAAGTCAACCTCTAAACATTTTGGGGGCCTGAAAAATAATTTGCTGTGGGGCCCAGTAATATCTAGTTACGCCACTGCTGCACATTCATTCAGTGCCAGTGTCTATCACCTTTAATACAGTAGACACAGACTGTATCCACGGGGCGTCTCCCTCACTGAACATAACCATTGGCCTCTATATAAGGTCCTCCTATATAGCAGTAGCAGCGGAGACAGGGAGATCAAACAAGTGTTAAAGTTCATAGTCATTTTAAGGGGCAGACAGCTGTTAAGTGTCCATTCAATTAGCAATGCACCTTCTATTAAACATTGAACACATCGGTACTAGTTACACTTTCTCTTCAATATTTACTCTGCATTTCACCTGAATGAATCTCCCCGGTAAAACATAGCAGTCTTATTTCAGATCATGCATTGTTATTAGTAGCATGGAAAATATACAGAGAGGCCTCTGGAAAATCACATGCCCATGCTAATTTTCACCTACATGAAAATTACCTTTCCTTTAAAATCATATAAGTTGGCGGTACCTAAAAATCTTACCCCAAAATAACACCTGTATGTGTACATCCCCAACTTTCCTAATGCCCAGGATCACTCAAGAAGCTGACAAATTGCTTGGCACCTCAGCTGAGCTATTTGTTATGGGCACTAGGTGGCGCTGTTGCTTTAATGTAACAAAGTTGAAGAGCACCACAAGCTATTTCTGCATGTGCATGGCTTCTGTTTGCGTTAACCTACCTGAAATTTCCTAACCAAAACAATTTACCATACCAAAGGGCTTCTCGTAAATAAACCCCCCTTATTCTGGCGTCAATCTTTACTATAATTACTTACTGTAACTTTCAGTTAAATATTTTTATGGCTGCAGAGTGATATCCCAGAATGTGAAGGATAATGTAGGAAAGCTTTATGAATTGGCACCCAGAGGGAGACAAGGAGGGACCCCTGCCTCCTATAGAGTAACAGGCAAGGAAAGTCCACTGGCTCTTGACTTTTCTGGTGTAATGTTTGTGAATTGTTGGTAGAAATGTCTCTAATCCTCTCAGTAAAAGCAGTGGCTTCCCCAGGCTGGGCAACATCAGCCTGCTTCTTGTTACTGTTTCTTCTCAGCTAGAGTTCAGGCCGGGCACATCATTCTGAAGCGAGGGGAAGGGAGGAGAGAGTTAGGGAAACACTGCTGACAGGGGAAAGTTGTAGTATGAGAAGTGCGTATGCCTGTGTGTGAGACTGTGTTTGTGTCTATATATATATATGTATGTATATGAATAAGTGTGCCTGTGTCATTTTTTAGAAACATCCAATAAAAAAATTAAACAAATGTAAGTTGGGACTGTGTCATTTCCGGTGCTCAGAGTTTATATGATGTGTGCGTGTGATTATTTGGGTGCAAGTTTGATGCATTGCCCAGTGGGAATGCCGACATTATTGCCATGAATAAATAGCACCAACTTAAACAATGACTGCATCCATTTTTGCACTAGGACACTTGTGTCTACAGAAATAAGCCCTAGAATCTGCTTGTGTGTCTCAGTATGTGTGTGTGTATGTATGAGTGCAACGTGTATTAGATTAATTTAGTCTGCTAGTGTACTGTATGTGTGTGTGTGTGTGTAGCATGGGTATGTGTGACAAAGTGAGCCTGCTTTTGTGTGGGTGTGTGTGTGTGTGTGTGTGAGAGAGAGACTGCATTGTATATTATATTGCGGCAATATGCTCTTTAGATTGTGTCTATTTTAAAACACCCTCACTTGAACCCACAGATACATTATAAAATGACCCCTATTGTCATTCATTGTATTAGGTGCAAGTCAGTTACAGCTGCGGACACAAGCTTCGTAGAAAACCCTGGAATTATTGTCAGATTTAGTATAGTGCTAATTCCATGGTTCCCTAGCGCCCAGCAGGTTGAACGCGCACATAAGGAGCAGGTATAGGTGCAAGAGACTTTGTGAATAAAGTGAAAGTGTTCTTTATTTTGTGTCCATGTAATCTGCTTCTATTTGGTCTTTTGTTTATAAATACGTTTTTTGCATTCTATGAATGGCAGGTGTTGGAATCCATACTGTATATATTTGCTGAAGAACTCGAGTTCCCAGCAGACTTCAGCCATCTACTGTATCTCAGACAACAAGCCAAAACGGAGATGTAATCCATTTTATATGTGGGATACATTTGCATAATACTAGCCAAAGACTACTCATGCTCACTGCACAGAATACATTTTAAAATGATTAATTTGAATAGGCTGAAATCATGTAAATCAATGCCCCATTGCTGGCAGCAAGAAAATCAGAAACCCTACACACACGCCAGTTTATTATACAGCGTTTTGTGCAGTTTCAGGCTATGGCAGACTTTATTAAAGTCACTGTGAGAATTTCAATAAAAGCCAGGCCCGTGTCCTCACCAGCATCCTACGAAATATAGCACATAATAATACATAATAAAATTGTATGAAACATTTAGTTTCCTATAATTACAGCCATTGTACAATCCTGAACAGAAAAACAGACTTTTTAAAGGGATCATGATTTTTATGGTTTAGTTTTATTTTTAAATGACACGGTGTACATTACAAATAATTCACTCTACCATATAACATTTTATTCCTGAAGCATCAAATGTATTTTTTTAGTTGTAATATTGGTGTGTGGGCAGCCATTTCGGGTCACTTTGCCTGGTCATGTGCTTTCAGAAAGAGACAGTGCTGCACTATGGAACTGCTTTCAGATAAGCTATTGATTCTCATACTCATTGTAACTGGATAAGTCACAGTGGGCCTTGGATTTTTACTATTGAGTGCTATTCTCAAATGATATTCTCATATTACCACTAGAAATTAGAGTATTTTTTAGCAATGCAGGTGTCAGGGAGCTGTTATCTGGTTAATTTCCCATAGGCTGATGTGGAAGAGACGGAGGGGGTCATATCACTACAACTTGCAGTACAGAAGTAAAGAGCGAGTTTTTCAGAGCACAAGTCAAATAACTTAAAGGACATATAAAGTCTACATTTTCCAACCATTGGAAAAGTTGGGCACATCTTCCCCACCCAAGCCACATCATTTGTACTGCATATATCCCCTCCATTTACCAGGACCATCACATTTTCCTAAAACAAATTGCAGCTTTCACCAGCAGCCATTTTCCCTCGGACACAAGTTCACGCAGTGCAGAATGCAGGTTTACACAGGCACAACTTACTTTGATAAAAAGTTCTTGTGAGGTTGAGGACTGTAATGGTTGAGCTGAGCTCAGGAGAGGTGGTTAGGAGAAAAAAAATAGGATCAGACAGCTAGAGTTTCTATGGGAACCAGCAATGCTATCTCTTCATTGGCTGTTAGACTGGAGGGTGTGTTTAGTAATCTGAGCTGAGAAGAACTGAGCATGCTCATGAGCCAACAACCAAAGCAAATTCCTGAGGGAGGGGGCAGAATGGGTAAGTGGAGGAGAAGAAATTAGTGATTAAAGGGGTTGTTCACCTTGGAGATAACTTTTAGTATGATGTAGAGGTTGATATTCTGAGACAATTTGCAATTTGGTTTCATTTTTTATTATTGAAGGATTTTGAGTTATTTATCTTTTTATTCAGCATGTCTTCAATTTGCATTTTAACCAATCTGGTACCTAGGGTCCAAATTACCCTAGCAACCATGCATTCATTTGATTAAGAGACTGGAATATGAATAGGAGAGGGCCTGGATAGAATGACCAGTGTTAAAAAGTAATAATAACAATACAATTGTAGCTTTACAGAGCATTTGTTTTTTTGAAGGGAGTCAGCGACACCCATTTGAAAGCTACAAAGAGTCAGAATAAAAAGGCACGAAACTATAAAATATAAGTAATGAAAACCAATTGAAAAGTTGCTTAAAATTGACCGTTCTGTAAAATAATAAAAGTTACCTTAAAGGTTAACCTTTGGGGGTGATATAGTCTTACGGTTAACCTTTTAACAGGAAACAGGCAGGTATCTAAAGATTTCAGAGGCTGTTCAATAATTAAATTTTTGTGGGGGGTTTACACGTCCTTTAAGCTGACAGAGATCCGCTAGTTTGGCAAGGTTGCTAAATGAGTAGATCTCTCCCAAATATGCCCACCTTGGGCAATATCAGGCTGTACAGCCCAACAATAGAATCACAACGAGGAGAATACGGGCGGTTGGATCGAGGACCTCATCAACGAACTGATGCAGTCCTTGTTCTGGCGGGATTTTTAACCCTGCCCGATCGACATTTGGACACTTTCAGCAAGATAAAATCAAAATGCACCAACACAACATGTTTCGGGCCAGCATGCCCTTTGTCAAGTGTTTGGACACTTTCAGACAGATATCGATTGGGAAAGCCCGTCAGAGGGCCCCATACACTGTTCAATACTGCCCAAGACTTAATCTGTCGGCAGCTTATATCCGCCTGTATATGGGAACCATGAGAGAATTCCTTTAAAGAAATCGATCAGTGCAACAATAAAAACGGAATAACTAGATAGTCTGTACAAAATAACAAAACGTTTTCAATATAGTTAGTTAGCCATAAATGTAATGTATAAAGGCTGGAGTGACTGGATATTTGACAGGACAGAACACTACTTCCTGCTGCAGCTTCCTTGGTTTCCACTGATTGGTTACCAGGCAGTAACCAAGCAGTGACTTGAGGGGGGGCACATGGGTCATAACTGTTGTTTTTGAATCTGACCTGCTTGTTAAGAATCAATTGCAAACTCACTGAACAGTTATGTCCCATGTGGCCCCTGAAAAACAGGAAGTAGTGTTCTGTCCTGTTAGACATTCGCTCACTCCAGCCTTTATACATTACGTTTTTGGCTAACTAACTATATTAGAAACATTTTGCACAGCCTCATCTATTTACCCAGTTTTTTATTCTTACATTGAAGCATTCCTTAAATTATTAAGGGCCACCCCCTGCCTCATACGATTCTCTGTGAATTCTATATGAGCATGGAACTCCTTGGTGACTTATAATATCCTTAACATTTACAATTGGGAGTACATTATTCAATATACATATATATATATATATATATTTAGATACATTTATGCATAAATAAATATGTCTATCTGAGTCCACTCCAGTGAGCAAATCACCTCTGTTAAATAGGCAATTTAGTGCTCAATTTGTATGGCAAAAGCAGTCATGCAAGGCACATAAGTGTTGCATGCAACTTCACTGAACACGCTCCCTGCTGCTAAATGTCCTTGTGTTCTTTTTCTACGAATTTCTATTTTTATCCCAATGAGTGCGCTAAAAGGGTGGCACTCAGCTCACAAAACCTTTTTCAGTGCATTGTATTTGTCAATGCCTCTCTTTCAGAGCCATGAATGCCTTATGCCTCAGCCTCCTTCACGCAGGGCACCTCATCAATATGTAAACAAACAGGAAGGCTTGGGCCTACTCCTGATGGCAGCATTCAGTTTAAATAATACATCTGCTGTACAAGTGCACATTCTAAACACCTCCAGTATCCAGAACTCGTGGGGAAATTAAGTATGACTTCAGCATGCAAACCTTGGCAGAGCTAATGGCAGCAAATAAGCTAACTGAATGACAAAAGCCAGACTGGATATTGCTGCAGATACAGATCAGTATCTGAAAGAATGTTAATTCCTATTGCATGATTATAATCCGTCATGGATAACTCAACAGCATGCTATGCAGCCTTTAACATATAGCAGTGATTAATAGCAAATATAATCAAGTATAGAAAGACATGGTTTTGTTTGTAGCATACATTATTAGGAGAATAGCTATCTACGCATATTATATCATATTGCATATATATATATATATATATATATATATATATATAGGTAATGTGGGATGACGGCACACAAAAAAAAATAGCAACACAAATTCTCCTATTTATCTTCTAAGATTTGTGTTGCTATTTTTTTTGTGTGCCGTCATCCCACATTACCTATTGAAGCTTCTTCTAGACTGGCACCCAATCTTTTATTTTTGCTGTGGGTGTGCGTTCCGTATTTCTCTTTATATATATATATATATATATATATATATATATATATATATATATATATATATATATATATATATATATATATATTTATATTTATATTTATATATATATATATATATGTGTGTAGCGCTATAGTAAACTGACTTGTGCTAGGGCAGTTTTAGCTACTTTCCTTTGTGGGCTGAGACCACCGATAAGCTCTCTTTCTCAGGGGTAAGCCCTCGCAACGCGGTGGAGCCAAGGGTATAGTGTAACTGTAACGGGTGCGATAGCACAATGATGGGCGCCAGTAGTTCTTTAACGTTTGAACCAAGAACTGTGTTTATTGAACAATAGCACATAGATCATGCAGCACATTGATCCACAATGGAGTATAGAACATACACAGCAGCATAAAGGAAGCATATACTCACAGCACATATCTATTTTTTAGATTGACCTATACTAGATAGCACGTATAGGCTGAATCCCCACAGGCTAGGGAATATACAGCAGAGAGAAAGTTGACAGCATGTGATGGGTATTGCCCAGTTTTCAGGATATCTTCCAGTGACAGACTAGGGGAACTCCTGACATCCCTATCTCAACACTTGGTTCCTTACTCTGGGTCAGTAATACCCTGGGATCTTAATCCCTCTAATCTCCTTGGCGGAGCCTTGAGCTGCTCAACTAAATAACTTCTCTATCACTCCTAGAGTGATCTATAAAACGAGTATAGCTGTCTAATTACTTGGGCCAAGGCGCCTAGGGTCAGCACTACTCATTCCCTTCCAGCCTGCTTGGTTGGGCTAAAGCAGTGATCCCCAACCAGTAGCTCGTGAGCAACATGTTGCTCCCCAACCCCTTGGATGTTGCTCTCAGTGGCCTCAAAGCAGGAGCTTATTTTTGAATTCCAGGCTTGGAGACAAGTTTTGGTTGTATAAAAACCAGGTGTACTGCCAAACAGAGCCTCAGTGTAGGTTGCCAATCCTCATAGGAGCTACCAAATGGCCAATCACAGCACTTATTTGGCACCCCAAGAACATTTTTCATGCTTGTGTTGCTCTCCAACTCCTTTTACTTCTGAATGTTGCTCATCGGGTTCAAAAGGTTGGGGATCCCTGGGCTAAAGCAATGGACCCAGAGCACATGGTTCCTAAACCTTTTATACTCTGGCACAGTGCCATCTGGTGTACACTGTGTGAACTACAGGGGTTACATAAGCACAAGGTCCCCATAAGGACCCACTGAGGTGTCCATATTACTAGGGATGTGCCTGTCTGTAAAGTGTAAGGGTGTCTAAGATTTTCACATCCCTACATATGTATATATCGTCCATACTGTTATCTAAATTGGCACAAGTGTATAGTAAAAAGAGAACTTATGTGATAGCAGAACAATAAAGATGAATTAAAGGGGAAGGAAAGCTACTGAGGCAGTTTTTTGCCAATAGATTAGCTGCAATAGTGCAAGCTAGAATGCTATATGTATTCTGTAGAATGTTTTACCATACCTGAGTTAAAAGCTCTAGTTTAGTTTAGGATAGCAGCTGGAGTATTAGCTTGGTGTGACATCACTTCCTGCCTGAATCTCTCCCTGCTCATTTATAGCTCTGGGCTCAGATTACAGCAAAGAAGGGAGGGGGGAGAGAAGCAAACTGAGCATGCTCAGGCCCGGGACAAGGAGGTTTAAGCTGAAAGCCCATGTGTACACAATAGAAGGAAAGAAATAATGTGTTTCTTTTGACAGAGCAGCATTACTATGAGGGTTTACTGGTATATTTAGGTGGACCTGTCTGATAAGGCTTACTTAATTTTAACCTTTCCTTCTACTTTGAAATGGTCAGCTCATTCTATTATGTTTTTTCAGTTATCTTGTTCAGCAGCTCTCCAGCAGGGCTGTATTTAGTTCTGGCACCACCCTAGGCACTGGATCTAACAGCACCCCCCCCCCCAAACGTGTGGAATTATGTCACTTCTTCAAAAGCCTTATTTCCAGTATTTCCATGCCGGGCCCTGTACCCCTCACCCCAACCCAGCTGTGCCACTGGATTTAAGTAGTAAATCTCAGTGGCAGCTGGGGGGTTTAAAATTTTATTTAAAAAAAATGTTTCAAATATATAGGCACCCGAAGCCTGCCCCTCAAAAGCTGCTGCCCTAGGCACGGGTGCACAGGCACTCGGGTGCCTATATATATAAATATGGTCCTGCTCTCCAATTAGCAATTTCAGTAGCTATTTTGTTGACAGGGTCTTGTTTAACTTAGCAACCAGGCAGTGGTTTAAATGAAAGATTACAATTAGAATAAGAGAGGGTCTGACTAGTGAGATAAGAAATAAAAAAGTAACAATAATAATATTGTAGCTTCACAGAGCAACAGCTTTTTGGCTGCTGGTGTATAACAATCTGTTTACCTCGGATCCCGGAGGAAGATAGCTGATCCAGGAGAACTGATGGTAACAGGAACCTCTCTACGGCTCCGGTATTCACCGACGCCCTTTTGGGGCCCCGGGCTTTCTGCTGCGGAGGTGGTAGAGAAGCCAGGCAGTTACCAGGAGCGAAGTAACCAGGGATCAGGCAAGGCGTAGTCAAGTGCAGGCAAAGGTCGTTTCCAGAAGACAGGTTTCAAAGAAGCGAAGTACCAAGGGGTCAGGCTAAGGCGTAGTTAAATGCAGGCAGAGGTCGAATTCAGGCAGCGAAGGTTCGGAGGTCAGGAAAACAGGCAGAGGGTCAAAACCAGGAAACTCGAACAACCAGGGCTTTAGCAGGAACAGTAGGAACTGAAGCCAGCTTGGGCAATGTGAGGAGGAAGAGGAAGGTATTTAAGGGAACAGGAACCAATCAGGAGCAGGCTGAGGAAGACAGACACATCAGGGACCAATAGGAAGCCAGGCGCCTAAATTAGAGGTCATAGCTCCTAAGTATGTGAGCGCAGGTGTCTGATTTGACGTGCGCGGGCGCCTCAATGCCGGCGCCCAAGTTGACGTGTGCCTGCGCTTATGCGCCGGCGCTCAAAACCAGCGGCGGGTGTTACAGTACCCCCCCTTTCAGGAGACCCCTCCGGGGGCTCCCAGGGTTTGTCGGGAAACTTCCTGTGGAAGGACCTCAATAATCGGGGGGCATGTGTATCAGCAGCCTTCACCCAAGATCTCTCCTCAGGACCAAAACCTCTCCAGTGGACCAGGTACTGGACTCCCCTTCTAGACTTACGGGAATCGATGATGTCTTGCACCTCAAATTCTTGATGACCATTCAAGAGAACAGGAGGAGGAGGTGCTTCCATAGAAGAAAATGCGTTCTGGACGAAAGGCTTGAGCAAAGAAACATGGAATGAGCTTGAAATGTTCATGCTGGGAGGGAGGTCCAACCTCACTGACACTGGGTTAATGATTTCCTTAACCTTGAAAGGACCGAGGAAGCGGGGACCCAGCTTAGGGCAGGACTGCCTGACCTTGATATTTCTGGAAGAGAGCCAGACAGAGTCCCCTACCTTGAACCTGGGAGCAGGGCGACGATGCTTATCGGCAGCCACCTTCTGGCGCGAAGAAGCCTTAGTAAGGGCGGAACGAGCATCTGTCCAGATCTTCTGAAAGTCCCGAAACAGGGAGTCAGCCGCAGGAACATCCACCTTGACAGCAGTTGGAGGAAGAGCTGAAGGAGAGAGACCATAGACACAGAAAAAGGGAGAGCAGTTTAAGGAGCAATGCTTAAGGTTATTATGTGCAAACTCAGCCCAAGGAAGTAGATCCGACCAATTGTCCTGATTTTGCGAGATGAAACATCGGAGAAACTGCTCCAAAGACTGATTCGTCCTTTCAGTCTGGCCATTACTCTGAGGATGGTAAGCCGTGGAAAAGTTCAAGTGAATGTCCAAAAGTTTACAAAAAGCCCTCCAGAATTTTGAAACAAACTGAACGCCACGATCAGAGACAATGGAGGAAGGAATGCCATGCAGACGAAAGATCTCCTTGACAAAAAGTTGAGCAAGAGTGGAGGCGGTAGGCAACTTCTTCAAGGGGACAAAATGTGCCATCTTCGAGAACCTATCCACGACAACCCAGATGGTAGTCATCCCCGAAGACTTGGGTAGGTCGACCACAAAGTCCATAGCAATGTCAACCCAGGGTCGGGAGGGAGTAGGTAGAGGTTGAAGAAGGCCACAAGGAAGAGATCTTGGAATCTTCTGTTGGGCACAGATAACACAGGAAGATACAAACAAAGAGACATCTTGTTTCAAGGAGGGCCACCAAAAATATCTGGACACCAGGTCAAAGGTCTTACCGACACCAGGATGCCCTGCCAACTTTGAAGAATGAGCCCAGCCCAGGACTTGAGGAACAGAGGAAGCAGGCACAAAGGTTTTCCCAGGAGGACACTCTGGAGGAATAACGGATACAGGAGCAACTATGCATTCAGGAGGGATAATTGGAATGGGAGGAAGAACCAAAAGTAGAAAATGATCTGGACAAAGCATCAGCCTTGGAGTTCTTTGAACCAGGACGATAGGAGATAATGAAGTTAAACCTGGAAAAGAAGAGGGCCCAACGTGCTTGACGAGGATTCAGTCTCTTGGCGGCAGAGATGTATTCCAGGTTCTTATGGTCCGTAAGAATGGTAATGGGTTCAACCGAACCTTCCAAAAGATGACGCCATTCCTCCAGAGCCAGCTTAACCGCCAAAAGTTCCCTGTTGCCAACGTCGTAATTCCTCTTGGCAGAAGAAAATTTCCGGGAAAAGAAGGCACAAGGGTGTAGGGGACCCTGGAAATCAAGCCGCTGAGAGAGAATGGCTCCAACACCGGACTCTGAAGCATCCACCTCCAAAATAAAAGGTCGAGAGACATCTGGATGAACTAAGACGGGAGCAGAACAAAAAGCTTGCTTCAGATCGTCGAACGCTCTCTGAGCCATAGGAGACCAGACAAATCGTGTTCCCTTCCGGGTAAGAGCAGTAAGGGGGAGGACAATGCCGGAAAAATTCTTGATGAATTTCCTGTAAAAATTGGCGAACCCCAAGAAGCGTTGGACTGCTTTCATATTAGAGGGAGGAACCCAATTCAGGACTGCCGAAACCTTGGCCGGATCCATTTCAAAGCCGGAGGGAGAAATGACATAACCAAGGAAAGAAATTTTCGACTGATGGAACTCGCACTTGTCGATCTTGGCGAACAAATGATTCTCTCTGAGACGTTGAAGGACTTGCCTCACATGAGAAGCATGGAGAGAGTCACAAGAAGAAAAAATCAAAATGTCATCCAGATAGACAACAACAGAACAATAGAGGAGATCTCGAAAAATATCGTTCATAAAGTCCTGGAAGACAGCGGGCGCGTTGCAGAGGCCAAATGGCATAACTAGATATTCATAATGGCCATCGCGTGTGTTAAACGCTGTCTTCCATTCGTCCCCTTGACGAACCCGAATCAGATTATAGGCTCCCCTCAGGTCCAGCTTCGAAAAAATGTTGGCGTCTTTGAGTTTATCGAACAGCTCAGGGATAAGGGGAAGAGGATACCTGTTCTTAACGGTAATCTTGTTTAGACCCCGGTAATCGATGCACGGCCGAAGACCCCCATCCTTCTTCTGGACGAAGAAAAATCCAGCACCAGCAGGCGAGTTGGACTTCCGAATAAACCCCCTAGCCAAATTTTCCTGGATGTACTCCTTCATGGCTTGGGTTTCAGGCACAGACAGAGGGTAGGTTCTTCCCCTAGGAGGGACAGTTCCAGGGATCAGGTCAATAGGACAGTCATAGGGCCGGTGGGGGGGAAGAACCTCGGCACTCTTCTTCTCGAAGACGTCAGAAAAGTCTCTATAACAGGAAGGAAGAGACTCAAGCGTGGAGACGGAGCAAATGGAGACTGGAGAAGAGGATGAGGAGGATAAACAATTAGAGGAACATCAGGAACTCCAGGAGGACAGCTTTCCAGAAGACCAATCAATCATAGGGTTATGTAACTGGAGCCAGGGTAACCCTAAAATGATAGGGGTCGAAGGACAGGAGATGGCCAGAAACGAGATCTCTTCTTTATGGAGGTCACCAACTTGCAAATACAGAGGAGAAGTGGAGTGGGTGATAAGACCAGGAGAGACAGGATGTCCATCAATCGCATGAGCCGCCAGAGGCACTTGAAGAGGGACAAGAGGCAGGGAAGAAGCTCGGACAAAAGAGAGATCAATGAAGTTCCCAGCAGCACCTGAGTCAATAAAGGCTTGACAAGGGATGGTCCTGGAGAGACGTTTAATACAGCAGGGAACCAACAGACGAGAGAAATTTCTTGATGGAGAAGAAGTGGCAGTGCCCAGGACGGTCTCCACCCGCTGACCTAGGCTTTGGAGTTTCCCTGCGGCCGAGTTTGAGGCTTATTAGGACAGGTCTTAACAAAGTGACCCTTCAGGCCACAATAAAGACACAGACCTGTGCGGCGAGACCTTTCCTCAGGTGTAAGTCTGGTAGCCCCCAGCTGCATGGGTTCCTCCGGCACAGGAAGAGAATTAGCCGGAGCAGCTGGAATGTTGGAGTCGAGGAGCAATCTATGGGCTTGTGACTTGGCCGAAAGCCTCTCCTTCAGGCGCACATCAATGCGGATCACCAGAGAGACCAGGTCTTCAAATAGCGGAGGAAGATCTCGAGCAGCCAATTCATCTTTAAGGGACTCATTGAGACCATTCCAGAAGGCAGCTACAAGGGCCACGTTGTTCCAGGATACCTCCGCGGCAATGGTACGGAAATCTATGGCGTACTCAGCTGCGGAGAGTGCCCCTTGTGAAATTTTCAGGAGGCGGGTAGAGGCATTCTCCTTCCTGCCGGGGGCATCAAAAATCTCACGAAAAGTGGAAAGAAATGCCGTGGAGTTGTGAACCAACGGATCATCCCGTTCCCAAAGAGGAGAAGCCCAGGCCAAGGCTTTCCCATGAAGCAAGGTCATGACGTAGGCCACTTTGGACTTCTCATTCGGGAAGTGTGAGAGTTCAAAATGAATCTTGCATTGATTCAAAAAACCCCGACAGGTCTCTGGATCACCAGAATAGCGAAGAGGAGCTGAGATCTTGGGTCTCCAGGAAAAACTCTCCCCGCTGGACAATGGAGCCGGAACCAAAACTGGGGTTGGTGGTGCAACAGAGACAGGAGGCAGCGGAGTCTGGGAAGCCTGCAAGGCATCAAGGCGATTTGAGAGGTGCTGCAAGCTCTGGGCAAGGTGCAACTGAGAAGCCTCGGAGTCCTCGAGACGCTTCATAAGGGCCTCTAAGACTGTCTCCAATGAGGAAGAACGACCAGCGGCTTGGGAGGGATCCATCCTTTTTTGGCCCAAGCTAACTATAACAATCTGTTTACCTCGGATCCCGGAGGAAGATAGCTGATCCAGGAGAACTGATGGTAACAGGAACCTCTCTACGGCTCCGGTATTCACCGACGCCCTTTTGGGGCCCCGGGCTTTCTGCTGCGGAGGTGGTAGAGAAGCCAGGCGAGTTACCAGGAGCGAAGTAACCAGGGATCAGGCAAGGCGTAGTCAAGTGCAGGCAAAGGTCGTTTCCAGAAGACAGGTTTCAAAGAAGCGAAGTACCAAGGGGTCAGGCTAAGGCGTAGTTAAATGCAGGCAGAGGTCGAATTCAGGCAGCGAAGGTTCGGAGGTCAGGAAAACAGGCAGAGGGTCAAAACCAGGAAACTCGAACAACCAGGGCTTTAGCAGGAACAGTAGGAACTGAAGCCAGCTTGGGCAATGTGAGGAGGAAGAGGAAGGTATTTAAGGGAACAGGAACCAATCAGGAGCAGGCTGAGGAAGACAGACACATCAGGGACCAATAGGAAGCCAGGCGCCTAAATTAGAGGTCATAGCTCCTAAGTATGTGAGCGCAGGTGTCTGATTTGACGTGCGCGGGCGCCTCAATGCCGGCGCCCAAGTTGACGTGTGCCTGCGCTTATGCGCCGGCGCTCAAAACCAGCGGCGGGTGTTACATGGTGTCAGTGACTCCCATTTGAAAATTGGAAAGATATAAAAGAGGAAGACAAATGATTAGAAAATTGTTAAAAAAATAATAATAATTGCAAAGTTGCTAGGAATAGAACATTTTATAGCAGGGGTGTCCAAACTGTGGCCCGAGGGCCACATGCGGCCCAGGATGCATATGAATGCGGCCCAGCTTGAAACACTTGGTTCCCATGGAAATAGGAGGAGCGGGGACTCTACCTATTGCCCAGTTAGTAATAATAATATGTCTATTTAATATCCAGGTGTCCCATATTCTAGTGTATAGCTCCATCTGGTTATCCAACTGGCATTGTAGTTTTTTTCTGTGTATTTACTTTACTTTTACAAATCAAACTTGTTTGTGTATTTCATGTGTGGCCCCAGAAGATTTTTCTTTTTCCAATGTGGCCCGGTGAGCCAAAAGTTTGGACACCCCTGTTTTATAGCATACTAAAAGTTAACTCAAAGGTGAATCACCCCTTTTAACAGTTACAGTACAGGTGATGTTTGATCCCTTTTAGTTGGATGTCAGTGTGTTTTTCAGTGGTTGCAATGTGACTCGCAGTATTTCCTATTCAACTGAATAGCAGTGACCTGCAGTGAAGATAGGGTTTCCATCAGTAAAAGTAAGGATGCAGAGAGAAGTCACATATTCTTTGAATTGAGTATAAAGTCTATAAATAAAAATGCTGAGTTGTTACATCTTTCTGGAGTGCCGGCTAAATTTATTGTTTCCACATTCTGCTGCTTTCAACATTTAATTTATGGCACTTTCGGTTTAGAGGTATATAAATATATTTATAGCTTATTCCACATCTTTGGAAACACACGCACATACATGGAAGCACTCAAAAGAAAAAAAAAACAATCCAGGTACTTGAAAAAAAATGGTTACATTATTTATACTGCTGTGTAAGACAGGGGCTGGTTACTTTCGCTTTCCCAGTATAGGTATGTGATCCCTTATCCAGAAACCTTACCCAGTAATGGCCTTCTTCCATAGAAGAAGAATTAAAAGCAAATACTGTAATTAGCATTTTTAAGAATGATTTCCTTTCTGTCTGTAAGTATAACCTTGTACTTGATCCCAACTAAGATATAATTAACCCTTGAATGTTTTATAGTAGAAAAATATCCCTTATCCAGAAAAGTCCAGGTCCCAAGCATTTGGAATAATAGATCCAGTACCTGCATTTGCTAAGTGTCCCTAATTTCCTACCATGTTTTTAACATTTTGTAAGAACTTAAACCATTGTATGGTATTCTACACAGTTTGTTATAGGCTGCATGGCTCAGTTACATCTAGAATAGCTGCTACACACATCATGGCTACACACAACATAAAGGGGTGGATCGATCACCTTGAAGTTAACTTTTAGGGTTTTTCTTTAATAAATTCCGAATGAAAAATTCATGAATTTTTTTTATAAAATCTGACTTCCTGCGTTTATTAAACCCCGAGGATGGAAATGTCCAAATCTGAAAATCCGGCATCTCAGACCTGTTGTGGTTGCTTATAAGTCAACAGGAGAGAAGTCCCAATGATTTTTTGATGTGCGCTGGGTTTTGTGCATTACCCAGAAGTTTTCAGAGTTTTCCGAAAAAAAGCATAAGAAATCTGAGTTTTCGGGTAAAAAATGAAAAACCCCCAAAAAAATCTTGAAAATCTGATTTCTTTCTCCCAAAGCAAATTTTCTGAAAAATGTAATAATAAATAAGCGTAAAAAAACAGTTTGTAGCAGCAAATATCTAGATAAATTTGGACTTTGATAAATAACCTCCTTCCTTATAGAATGGATAATTCTAAGACACTTTTCAGTTGGCCTTTTTTTTCATGGTTTTTTTTTTATTTATTTGCTTTATTTTTCTGACTCTTTACAGCTTTCATATGCTCTGTAACAAATGTATTGTTTTTGCTACTTTTTATTACTCATCTTTCTATTCAGGTCTCTTCTATTCATACTCCAGTTTCTTATTCAAATCAGTGCATGGCTGCTAGAGTAATTTGAACCCTAGCAACCAGACTGCAGAAATTGCAAACTGGAGAGCTGCTTAACAAAAAGCTAAATAATTCAAAAACGACAAATAATAAAAAATGAAAACTAATTGCAGATTGTCTCAGAAAACCTCTCTCTACATCATACTATGAGTTAACTTAAAGGGGAACAACTTATTTAACTATACACATTGTAGCAGGACTTCTCATGCAAACACCCAATTTTACCAATGCAAGGAGTATATTATATTTATAGTTTGTTTCTGTGGATGATAGGTAGTTCCAAATATTACTAACGTGTTCCATTGGGCTCAGGCATTTCTCTGACGGCTAAAGAACACTAATGAAGACTCAATTTTTTGTCTGTAAGTATAACCTTGTACTTGTCCTTATCCTTACCTCTCTTTGTAAATTCCTCACCTTGGTATAGTAGCCCCCAACAATATTATTTCATTATTCCATAAAAACATTGATATGAGTTTCAGAGCAGTCTCTGCATTTCATGAGTAGGGCAAGTGAAAGCAATTTACTAGGCTAAACTAGCTACGGCAATGAGAATGTTTCTCTGCAGCAGGTTCATGGATTTGTGTTCTGCATTCCGCATTACTGAACATCCTTTAGCATCCTTGTTGCTTCCTGACATTAACTGCAGTTTATTATTTAATCAAGCATGAGAAATATTTGCACAGTTTCACTAATCTCCTCTTAATCTTCCACATTAACGGTCACCATCCAGTAAACAACACTGGTTTCGTGGTGGACTTTTGAATTACAAAGCACAGCTTCCTTACTTAATTATGAGCAGGACTTGCAAATGATAACGCTCCCAAAGATAATAATTAGTATTTGTCTCCCTGTTTATTTAAAAGGGGCTGAAACCTAAAACAGCATGTTCTGGCTTGCCAGGCAATTGACACCATGGGAAGTTCCAGAAAGTATCATGATGAAATAGAGAGAGCTCTCTTATACTGGATAAATAAGCTGAACACTGTTTACACTGGCCTTGTAGATGCGCAGATACAGAACTATAAGGAGGAAATTAAATTCTAAAGCACAGAGTAGCCTACAGCATACAAAGTCGTTTTGAAAAGCTGGTAGTACAGTATAAAAACCACGTATCTACAATTTGGAAGCAGTGTGATTTACAGTACAGGTATGGGACCTGTTATCCAGAATGCTGGGACCTGGGGTTTTCTGGATAATGGATCTTTCTGAAAGCTGGATACCTTAAATCTACTAGAAAATTATATAAACATTAAATAAACCCAATAGGCTGGTTTTGCTTCAAGTAAGGATTAATTATATCTTAGTTTGGATCAAGTACAAGCTACTGTTTTATTATTACAGAGAAAAACATTTTTGATTATTTGATTATAATGAAGTTTATGGGAGGCATCCTTTCCGTAATTCAGATAATGGATACCATACCTGTATTATGTAATATGAGTAACCTTTCTGCATTGTATGGTGTTAAATTTATTTTTTTAACTACATGTCTCCGACACATGACGGATGCAGCGTCGAGACTGCAACCGTTTACCCACCCCTATTTTGTTCACCAGCACATGACCCTATCCTTTCCCCAAAAAGAAAGTTATTTATTAACTATAACACAGGCTATTAACTATCACACAGACGCATGTAAGCGCCGAGCGCAGGTAAAATGCAACATGCTGCGTCCCAACCCAAGTTCGGTGCTTACATGCGTCTGTGTGAGTACAGCCGCATTGAAAAGAATTCAGCGTGTCTACTTCTGCGCTCCCCTGCGGCTGAACGAATAAAACCGGAACGCAGGGGAGCACAGCTTCAAACGCCCATGAGTAAGTGCCCTTAGACGGTGAAGAACCCTTTTAAACAGGACTGCAATGAGCGGACAGTTTCAAGGGGCAGCAAAAAGCCACCTCCTGTAACTTTAAGGGGCCGATTCACTATGGGTCGAATATCGAGGGTTAATTAACTCTCGATATTCGACTAGGAATTTAAATCCTTCGACTTCGAATATCGAAGTCGAAGGATTTAGCGCAAAAAATGCGATCGATCAAAGGATTTTTCATTCGATCGAACGATTAAATCCTTCGAATCGAACGATTCGAAGGATTTTAATCCAACGATCGAATGAATATCCTTCGATCAGAAAAACTTGGGCAAGCCTATGGGGACCTTCCCCGTAGGCTAACATTGAGTTCGGTAGCTTTTAGCTGCCGAACTAGGGGTCGAAGTTTTTTTTAAAGAGACAGTACTTCGACTATTGAATGGTCGAGTAGTCGAACGATTTTTAGTTCGAATCATTCGATATTCATAGTCGAAGGTCGAAGTAGCCCATTCGATGGTCGAAGTAGCCCAAAAAAAACTTCGAAATTCGAAGTTTTTTTAATTCGAACCCTTCACTCGAATTTAGTGAATCGGCCCCTAAGAGCAGAATTTTCAGTTTATAACCAAGAAATTTTGCTCTGCTAGTGCAGAGAGGGATATATCACTCTTTGCACTAGGAATGTGACATTTTTAGCATGGGGCAGAAGGAGAGGGAGTGTCGGCAGCTCCAGGATCATCCCTGCCTTTAAATAAACACATATGCAGGGTTGCCTCTAATATAAAGAGATGAGTGCATATAATTAGCTGTTACTGACATGTCCCCTATTACCTGCAGGAGCTCTCCTATGTTGTTTATGCTGCACTTTATTAATAACAAATGCCTTACTCCAGATGCCAAAATACTCTGCTTTTTAGAGAGATAATAACTGTATATGTTTGTTTAACTCTGCAATTGTTGATATTAAGAATGTTTCCAAAATATCAAAAACAGTATAACTTAACTGAAGGATACTTAATTCATCCCCCATGCTTTTATGTTCTCAGAAATCCTTACTCACTTCCATTTATGACAGTTAGATGGTTCATGCCCAGGGAAGTGTAGAACGTCTATACGAAGCAATGTCTATACAATATAGAGAACAGGTTATATAAAGTGCTTTTCTCTTTGAGTCCATTACATAATCCCTTAAAGAATGTAATCAAAAGGGTTTACGCTCAGGTTTCCAGATACACTCATTTAGCTACTTGCTTATGGGTTAGAATAATTGTTAAAGTGCTCAGGGAGCAACCAAGGGGGGCCAAGGTTTAATATGAATGCCTTAACAGCAGTCGATGCAGAAGAGAAACAGGAATCTGTTTTGACTATGGAAGTCTAAATGATGACATTTTTACCTGAAAGTATATAAATTGCTGTATGTTTGAATTGAATGAGTCATTCCAAAAAGAGGCAGGATATGCAAAGCAGTAATTTCAGTATTAAATTATGTGTAAATTCCAAAAGCAGACCTAAATAAATAAAGAGCTGGTTTATTATAACAAAGTTCACAAAAGTGCTATGATTCAGCCTGTAACTCCGTTTTGTTTTAGCAGTTATGTTAAAATTCTACAGGTATGGGATCTGTTATCCATGCTTTTCTGGATAACAGGTTATTCTGTAGTTTGGATCTTAACTCTACTTATAATATAACATATAATAAACCCAACAGGTTGGTTTTGCTTCCAATAAGGATAAATATATCTTAGTTTGGATCAAGTACTAGGTACTGTTTTATTATTACAGAGAAAAAGGAAATCATTTTTAAAAAATTTGATTATTTGGATAAAATGGAGTCCATCGGAAACAGGCATTCTGTAATTTGGAGCTTTTTGGATAACGGGTTTGCAGATAATGGATGAGATACCTGTCGTGTTTTTTAATCATTTCTGCTTTTGGAATCATTGAATTGTTGCTCCCATTCATTTTCTTTTATGACCTTGCCCCCTCAAGCTGAATAAAAGCAGAGTGGTACACCTATATTCCATTTATTTTGCTTTTAGCTGCATTCATTGTGTAGTAGAGTCCCACTAACATTTCTATTCTCTGAGCAACAATTCTGGCCTTGGGAATGAAAACACTGAAGCAGCGCATTTAAATATAATAGAAGTGATGGTGTTGTTGTAATGTTACACTAATAAATAATAACAATAAACAAATAATAAATCCCCTATTCACCCATGCATATGTTTGTAGCTGTCCTTTCTCTAAAGCATTCTAATGTGACCTCAATATTTTAGCAACACAATACGATCAGTTTAGTTCACCCAATATATTAAAAAGAGATACAACAGTGCACCGTGACTTTTTTTTAGCTTGTGAATGAATTTGCGATTGAACGCAAAAGTTTTCTCTCTTTCAGTGATGGAAAATTAATATAATCGATACTACAGAACACGAAATGTCAATAGTTTGACGTGCAGCATCTAAATGTAACAACGCATTTAAATCAGAGGAAATTATAGTGATCAAGGATTTATTTTAGCCTTCACTGAAGTGTGAATTGCAGGAGTCATGGTTTTCTTCTTTTATATCTCGTGTACTTGCGAAAGATAGACCTTCAAAATAAATTCTTATATTTTTACATCCCTGGATAAAAGAATTCTATTTCAGAACGATTTCCCCAAAATTAGTAAAGGTATAGGATCTGTTATCCAGAAACCCGTTATCCAGAAAGCGCTAAATGATGGGAAGGCTGTCTCCTTTAGACTCCATAATAACCAAGTAATTATGATTTCCTTGTTCTGTGTAATAATAACCCTTGTACTTGGTCCCAACTAAATTCAATTATTGAAGGCAAAACAATCCTTTATTTAATGTTTATTTAAATGATGTTTTAGAAGACATTATGGCAAACCAAATTATGGAAAGACCCCTTATTCAGAAAACCCCAGGTACTGAGCATACTGGATAACAGGTCCCATGCCTGTACTTATATCAAAATACACCCCACAATTTAAAAACATCTTAGACAGGTAAAAGAACAATTGCTTTGTGAAGCTAAAATTTTACTGGTGTCTCTGTTGTAATCTTTCTTATAACGACCCTCCCCTATTATATTGATTTTGCTGCTGAAACCCCTCCTGGTTTCTAAGGTAAATTAGGCCCTAGCAACCAGATAGCTGATATAATTCCAAACTATGGAGCTGCTCAGCAAAAAGTGAAATAATTCAAAAACCACAAAAAAAACAACAACTGTGGATTGTCACTATCATATGATTAATTCATTCAAAGAGGAATTACCATTTTAACACTGAATTGGAGCGACAACCCGAGCCTGCTAAAACCCCATTTACTAAAGACAAACACTTTACTAAATACAGACATGAGGATCCCTTTTATGCAATATGATTTTAATTAATATCATTTGAATAAAATCCAGGATATAGACTCTAGTGATGGGTAAATTTGTCCCGTTTCGCTTCCCGTAAAATGTATTTGCTTTATTATTTATTATTGCTTTATAAATTTCCCACGAAATTTGCAAAATGGTGAAAAATTCACGAAATGCATATTTTGATGCCGTCACTAAAGTCAATGGGCATCCAAATAATGTTGATGTGCAACGGTTTTGACGTGAGCGACTTTTCCGTCGCGTGTCCATAATGTTTTTATTTTTTGATATTCGCCAGCATCGATATGCGGAAATTCGCCACGTATTCGCGCCTGACGAATTGGTTTGCCCATCACTAATAGATTTATTTTTTTCCCATTTCATCAAATAAGTAGGAAAAGGATTGTATCATTTCTGCCCCATACCACTAGGGGCGCCAGTCTGGAGGATTTATTGCCACAGAGACAGAAGTAGTGTTTGTTTTAATGAAGCAATTAAATGAGAAGGGACAAATATACCAAACAGGTTGGGAAAAATACCTTTATTATAGCAATTATTATACATGGATAAGACTACTACGTTGAGTGTCACAATTTAATGATCAAGAATAAGATTCTAATAATCACATCTAACAATTCATTTTTTACAAGTCTACTAAAGCTGTAGGGTGCCTCTAAATTAAGAAGACAAAATGCACTTGTTAAGTAAGTGTTCTTGGCTGCAGATGTTGGTCAGACGGTTAATACTGAAGTTTCAAAGAACTAAAATTATTGAGTAATTATTCTCAGCAAAGAATGCGCCAAACCTTGTCATATAATCAATAGTGAATTATGGCTGAACATCCTGGAAATTCAAAATTTTTTGTGCCTGACTGAAAAGAGTCCTAAACATTTATACTCAATGTTTAGTATTCTGATTATGTTCAATCAGCACATCAAATGATATGTGGCAATATCTCCAAAAACAAGGAGAATTAGAGTCCCTTGGGGGGGGCAGAAGGAAGGAGAGGCTAAAGGTGGCCATACACGGGCCTATAAAAGCTGCCGACAGACCGTGTCGGCAGCTTATTGGCCCGTGTATGGGGGCCCCCGACGGGCTTCCCCGATCGAGATGTGGCCGAAAGTCGGCCAGATCTCGATCGGATGGGGTTAAAAATCCCGTCGGATCGCGGCCGCATCTGTTCGTTGATGCGGTCCCGCGATCCGACCGCCCGTTTGTGAGAGCTAGGATCCAATCGTTGGGCCCTAGGGCCCACGATCGGATCTGCCCGATATTGCCCACCTTCAAGGTGGGCATATCGTAGGGAGATCCGCTCGTTTGGCGACATCGCCAAACGAGCGGATCTATCCGTGTATGGCCACCTTAAGAAAACCAAAAATCCCTCTAGCGCGCTTGAACAAATACATTATTATTATTATTATATAAGCCACAAATGGTACCTATGCTTGAGCTGCGATTATAATTATATTCAGAGTTAGCTGAAACTTTTGAAACTTGAAATTCTCTTAGATGTCCTCAATTTAAATGTATCTTTTAAATAATGGCTCAGAATTATTTAGGGGCAGATTTATCAAGGGTTGAATTTCGAAGTGGAAAATACTTTGAAATTCGACCATCGAATTGAATACAACGAAATTCGAAGTCGAATTCCTAGGATTTTTTGCATCGTACAATCGTATTCCGATCGTATGATCGTACTCCAGTCGTACTTCGAATCGTAAGATTCGAACAACTTTATCATACGATTGTACGATTTTCCTTCTAATACAAAAAAACATATAAATATGCTCTGGAAGGTCCCCATAGGCTAACATAGCACTTCGGCAGGCTTAAAGGAAAACTATACCCCCAAACAATATAGGTCTCTTTAAAAAGATATTGCATAAAACAGCTTATATGTAAAATCCTGCTTCATGTAAATAAACAATTTTCATAATAATATACTTTTCTAGTAGTATGTGCCATTGGGTAATCATAAATAGAAAATTGCCATTTTAAAAAATAAGGGCCGCCCCCTGGGATCGTAGGATTCACTGTACTCACAAACATACCAACAAACCATACATGTTAGGTCACATGAGCCAATTAACAGACAGAGTTGTGTCTTTTGCTTCCTCACTTCTTCCTGTTACAGTTAGTGTTGTAGTATTTCTGGTCAGGTGATCTCTGAGGCAGCACACAGACCATCACGAAATGGTGGCTCAAGGCAAGAGAAGTAAAAGGGCAATATTTACTTAAATATTTATTCCAGTTTGGTAAGATTCTTTAATATGCCACTTAATATGATATGAACTATCTGTTGCTTAAGTGTTCGTTTTGGGGGTATAGTTCTCCTTTAAGTTGGCGAAGTGTTGTAGTCAAAGTTTTTTTTAAAGAGACAGTACTTCGATTATCGAATAGTCAAACGATTTTACTTCGAATCGAAGAGTTGAAGTCGAAGTCGTAGTAGCCTATTCAATGGTCGAAGTATCCAAAAATTACTTAGAATTTCGAATTTTTTAACGTTGAAAATTCTCTCGATTTCACTTCGACCCTTGATAAATCTGCCCCTTAATGAAAAAGATGAAATTTCCATTACAGATGGTAAGATTTTTTTAACTGCCCCCCTTGCCCAACTGGGTAAAAACTATTTTTAATTGCAATCTCAACCAGAAGCCCAGTGGTACTTATTTTTGCAAATATATCCTTCTTTTGACATGGGCTCATTCAGTTGGGTTTATGTAGAAAAGGTACATAAACACTATCTGGACTGACAAAAATATATACAGGTATGGGATCCATTATCAGGAAAACCTTTATCCAGAAAGCTCTGAATTTAGGACAGGCTATCTCTCATAGACTCCATCTTATCCAAATTATTAAAATTTTTAAAAATGATTTCTCTGTAATAATAAAACAGTACCTTGTACTTGATCCCAACTAAGATGGAAGCAAATAAAGCCTATGGGGTGTATTTAAAGTTTATATGATTTTATAGACTTAAGGTATGAAGATCCAAATTGCAGAAAGATACATTATCCAGAAAACCCCAGGTCCCGAGCATTCTGGATAACAGGTCCCATACCCGTACTACTTTTTTTGTTTACATAGACATACCTGATTACCAGATTAAAAGAAAACCACAATAGTCTGTGTTCACAGGGACCAGTAGCACACTCCCTTAGGCTCACAGAGTGACCCAACCCCAACCTCATCTTGTTCCATTGTGAAGTGATGGATTGGAAGTTTCTGAAACTTTAATTTTCCAGATTTATAAAGCATAAAACACTGGAATATAAAAATTTGGTGTCTAAAAGCTGAAGAGTTCACGTGGAACTCAATGGTAGTGGTATTAACAGAATGTAAGCATTTTTTTAAATTTAGGTTTTGGAGATGAATTTGAAATTTTGCAGACTCCTTAAAATTATGGGTAGAATGTGATTTTCCTTGTTTTCAATCAAGTTTTTTTAGGTTCAAGTTTTTTAATAAATTGAGATTTTCAAGTGTGCAAGTTTTTTCAAATTAGAAAAAACCCTCAAAACCCAATTTTTAAACCAGGTTTTCTAAAAAAAAAAAAATAATAATAATGCACAAATACATATACAAACAATAGCCTCCACCAATGAATTATGGGTAACAGTCTGTAAATTTGAACTGTATGCCTCTGTTGATGATTACTTCTGAAGTGTATTTGTATGCAATCCTCATTGCTGCTCAGGTGTGACATCACATTGTTAAAACTGTAAGGACTTCATTGTAGATTAGAAGATGATTTATATTTATGTACTTATAGCCCACAATCTTTTGCTCCAGGGCACCTATAACTCAGTTTCACCTACTCCACCCTTTTTATCCACGAAAGACATGTTTATTGTGCAAATGTTTCATACATTGGAGATCTGTGTTAGGCTGAGCTCCACGTGCGTTTTTCAGCGGATCGGCACGTGGCAACGAAACGCAGGCGGAAGGTCAGACGTAGTCGCAGGCTTCAACATATAATGGGACTCAATAAGAAAAGTCAGAGTTAAAAACAACATGGTTAGACTGTTGGATGAAGACGCTGCTTTCTGCTTTCACAACCGACAGTCGGATGTAATGTAGTTTCTACCAGCGACTTTTCGTTGCGTCCAATTATTATTCGTTGCGTGCCCTTATAAAGTGCACAGGAAGTTCCTGGAAACATTCATAATAACAATTGTGGACTAGAAAAAAAGACTTTGTAAGATCCTACAGCCCAAGGATGTCAGAATAATGAGCAAGACACATGGCTGCCTTATGCTACTGTTCACAAACACAGTTGCTAACGTGAAAAATTAACCATTAAGCATATTTAAGATCAATGTCTATAGAAGCAGAAAACACATTTTGTGTTGAATCGGTATTTAGAAAAGCTGGGAAAATCTTTAAAGCAAAGATTGCAGCCTCTTTCTGCATAATTATACTTCATCATTAAAACAAAGTAGAGGATCCACCAACTTTACTTTCAGTACCGAAATGGGAAAAATACAAAGGAGCTGAATTAAAGAATTCTTTGCTAATGCATTGTAGTTATAGGCCTGAACACATTGTATATACTATGGGCTATTTTCCTTCTTTATAAATGATCAGTAAAAGTTATTTGCAACAAAAGCTATAACTATATATGAAGTTAATGTTTTACAAGGAACTCCAACATCTGTCCATTTTCTTAATACAACTTGAGCATGGCAAATGCTGCCTTACCAGCTCCAATGATACAGACACTTACCCCAAACCAACAAACTAGCTGACTTATCACTGGTTAAACTCCTGTATCTCACTCTATGACAACATTTTGATTCTATGGGATTCTATGGGACTAGTGATGGGTGAATTTACACCAATTTGCTTCGCCGAAAAATTTGCGAATTTCATGCGAAACGGCGAAAATTTGTCGAAACTTTAGTCTGTGTCCACCCTGCCCATGGCCTCCTACCCCCTTCTGTGACATCACAGCAGGGCGGGTGGATGTGGGTATATGTATGAGCACATGGGTGGATGTGGGTATATAAATAGGAGCACAAAGCGCGTAAGGGTTGGGTGCAGGTTTTCCAGGGTCGGGTTAGGATCAGGTGTGGGTCTAGTTTTTCTCGACCCGCACATCACTACAGCTTCCCACCAGGTCCTCCAGATTTTACTGAATCCCTTTCAAGAGATCGGCATGAATGTTAATCTGATAAAGGGAATCATGTGGTTGAATAGATCAAATTATTCAGTGTGAGTGGGCCAGGAGCCTTCTAGGTAAATGCTATGACCTTCCAATCATAGAATAGCAGGGAACGATCCCTTTTTTTAGTATGGCTTTTTGAGATCATCCATCACTTCCAGAATACAGACTGGTGTAAGAATATTAGGGACTGCTAGTTTTTCCAACAGAAATGCAGTCACAGCCACTAAGGGCAGGTTACATGCAGGAAATGAGCGTCCATTGCACCACAACTCTGATACCTGGCCTGGTTGGGTCTCATTGACCATGACCAAATGGGTGTAATGTAAAGCTGATGTAACCATTTACAGTGTAACAGAAATCTGTAACCTTATCTGCAATTTTGGTGTTAATGTTTGAAAGACGTGAGACCTGGTGTGATGGAAAAATCCCAGTCTGTGGCTAAGTATGAGCAAAATATGTAACATTCTGCCTGGAGCTGAACTAGTGAGCTGGTGTTTTCATGCTGTCTGCATTACCTCTCCTCTATATGAGCAGACATCTAAGGTCCTGGCTCATTGCTCTTGGTATCCCTGTATTTGCAAGTAAGCATGGCTTGTTTCACCTGTTGTTAATCTGGACACAGGTGAACAGTGTAAGCCATTAGTATAAAACCCCCTGCTCTGCACTGACTCACTGCCTGTTATAGGTCTAGCTTGCTCCTAGGTGTTCTGTTCCCTGGGATGTTATTATACTTATACTACTGCTCCTGTCCGCTGTGTGACTTCCTGGTTCTGACCCCGGCTTGTTCCTGAACTTGAGTTTGTGTAACGTTCTCGTTATCAGAAACCTTTAACAGTGATCACCGACGCCCTTTTGGGGCCCCATGCTTTCTGCTGCGGAAACCAACAAGGAGTTAGTGTGTATACTAGAAATAAGTCCGTAAATGAGGTACCGGCAGGGATTAGACAAGACGTGGTCGTGAAACAGGCAAAAGGGTCAAGGCAGGCAGCAGGAATCAAAGTCAATAATCAGGCAGGAGTCAAAAACCAGGAATTCAAAACTCTGAAGAAACACTTAGGCAGAATCTGAAAACAGAAGCCAGCTTGGGCACTTTCAAAATGGAGAATGGGCTTCTTAAAAGGAACTTGGCTCCAAAATGCAAAAACAGTGCCAAATGATGACGTCATGATGCTCAGCATCAAGCGTATAACGCTGGCGTCAGTTCAAGACGCGTGACATCAGCGCCAGGTGCGCCTGTGCCCCATCAAACGAGAAGAGACGCACCGGGAGACAGGAGTGCAGGATGACCGAATGAGTGAATCTGGCCTGTTTCACTTCGTCAAAATAATTAGTTTTTGTAACAAAATGCATTTTATGGGCAACTTTATTTCTGACTCCAGTTGCATTAAAGTCAACAGGCATTTTTTCTCAAGTTTTTTCCCATTCCAACTGCATTAAAGTGAATAGAAGTTTTTTTCTTGGCAATTTTATGTCTATGTTAATTTTTGTTGCAGTTTCCCAAAACAATTCACAAATGGCAAAATATGGAATTTCGCTGCAAATCTATGCATGGGTTGCCATTAGTGATGGCCGAATACATTCAGCAGGTGCGGATTTGCGGCACATTTCTACGTTTTGCCGCCGGTGAAACTGCCATGAAAAATTTGGACGTACGTCAGAATAGTCACGCACATAAACATTGTAACGCATCAAAATTATTCGGACGCCTGTTGACTTTAATGCATTTTGCCAAAAAAGGGGCGGTGTAACGATTGTCGCGGGCGTCGAAATTGACGGGCATCAAAATTATTTTGACGCCCATTGACTTTAATTCGTTTTGTGAATTTTTCACCATTTCCCGAATTTCGCGAGAATTTATCGGTGAATCGAAACGGGACTAATTAGGCTATCACTAGTTGCCATACATGACAAGGTAGTATGGATCTTTATATGAAATCCATATGCTACATATAAAATAACAACGTGCAACTGTGATGCCCCAGTGCTATTACATGGTATTCTACATATATATGTATGGGGTTGTATCACACACTTCTTACATTTCTGTGGGTCCAGGTTGTAGTTTTCCATCTCTGTTAATTGGTAACATACGTATACTGTAGAGAAAAAAATATATATATATATTGTATGTTGCCTAGTAGCATAACACCCTCTGGCTTTTCATTTGATCTGCAACTGGTACTGTATATAATGAGAAAGCCTGTGCTCAAGTCTCAAATATTTTCTTTTTCTATTTGCCTTCATTAGGTTTGTTCAAGTCAGTATAAAGCACTGTACAATAAGCAGCAATCATGCCAAGACTTCAGTACATCATATACATCTGATTCTATGTAATTGGTTCATCTGAACTAACTCTTTGATTAAATTCTGTAGTCCCAAAGGATTATTCCTACATACAATAAAACTCATCATTCTTTTCTGTGCCAACTAATCTTGAGGAATATTACCATAAAAACCACAGCTATAGATTCCAGTGGAAGTTCTTACTTGAAAGTTACACGTGAAACAAGTAACTGTGATGGGTATATTAGGGGTTTCTGTGTTATGTGGGCCTTTTTATCAATTATACAGCAAGGAGCAGATACACCTACCACCAGTATGAGAATGGGGCCATTCTCATACTGGTGGTAGGTGTATCTGCTCCTTGCTGTATAATTGTAATACTTACTGTTTACTGTTATGTAATTGTGGCTATGTTTAAACGTTAGGTATATACCATGTAAGCTTATGTATTGTATTATACAGGCCTACTATTGTGGCTTTGTGTGTATTATTTGCATAAATAAGTAAAGCTTTATTTTAAATATACCATATTTGCCTTCTTTTATTATCTTTTGAGTGTGCATACCTATCTATATACTGTTACATTGTGGGGTACCCATTGTAGGGGTACCCTTTTGATGTTTGCACCTCTTGCACTGTTTACCTACAGCATTTGCTGAATTGGTGTGCCCTCCACCTATTACTAAAATCTTCTATTAAATGTACCAGAAGTTTCTGTGCTTGTCTGGCTGCTTTGCCTGACTATCAGAGACAGTTATAAGTTTTGTATATGATAGTTAGACTCCAATGTCTCCTCCTAGCTGTAATCTTGCACCAATTAGCTTGTAGTAGTCTCTTAATAATGTGCTTAGCTATAGTTCAACTACTACATAATAGATTTAGCCAGAGACTTTTGTCATTGTCATTTTGTGGAAAGAATGAATCCTGTACTATAAAATCTTGCTTTCTGTCACAGATATCTATTTTGTCAGTCAAATCTAGCTTGACAAGCACTAGTTAGTTACACTGTACAGAATGGAGTTTGTGATATAATGACATCCTTTTGTGCACTAACCACATTTTATTTTCATTCTTTAATAGAAATAAGTCTTTTGTATATTTTTTTATCTGTGTATGGTCACAAATACTTATATAACATGAGAGACATTCATTCTGTGTATTAGGGATAGTTTTGTATATAGAATGTATTTGGGACAAACGGCACCCCATATATAAGAGTTTTTTAAATATGGCAAATTGCAAATATTTATGCGCACACTCTGCATTTGAATTACGCCACAACTTTGGTGGCCAATAAAATATTTGCAAAATTCGCAAATTGCAAATTTAAGTTACTGTCAACACTATTTTCATGCACAACAACTCATTTGCGAAAATTTTGTCACAATACAAATTCGCAAAACCCGGAAAGACGGGCACAGCAGTGCAATATTTTAGCGTTCGGGCAAAACAACCATTTGCAAATAAATATGCGCTGCGCAAACTTTATGTGCCAGTGCATGTGCCATTGTGTAGGAATATATGTATACTATGTAAAGTGAGTAATAAATGAAATCAGATTAAGCTTTGTACAAACAGACAGTTTAAAGAAAGACAAACATTCTTGTGCTTTTGAGTGTGAGAAATCGAAATAATTGGATGCACGCTTTGTCAGTTTATAGCATGGGCCCTTTGGCTTATGGATTTCCTATAAATTCCACTCCATTTCAGTTGCTTGTGCTTAAGTCTGACAGTTCTCTATTACTCGTTTTGCTAATCATATATCATTTTTAGGGAACCCCATCTTCTCACTTCTTCTTACTTCTTCTCACTCTTTCTTTCAGACTTTCGATGCGGCTGTGTCAAAAGTATACACACCTTACAGATCAATATAAAACGTAATATATTTGGAGTGGTAACCCTCATCAGTCACTGGGAAGTAGGTCCTCCAAGGTACATATCAATTGCATTCAGTTCACTGCTGAATTTTAAACCACGTTTAATTAAAGATCCTTGGAATCCCTGGGCTTCATATTATTATTTATTAATGAAAGCTGCAGCCTTTTCAGGAGAATAATGTATCGCATTGGGATTTTTTGTTGTTATGTAGTTGGCCGGGCAACCAATTCCAGAACCTGCAAGCACAATTTTGAAGCACTGTAAATAATGTCCTTATTCCTGTGCTGGGAACAGGTGCTGAATTTACACAATGCCATACGGAGGGTTTCAGGCACAAGTGCCAGTAGATTTTGACATGTTATATCTGCTACCTGAGGCAAGAGAAGATAAACTTGCCTGAGGTTAGAGGTGGTCTCAGAAATCTATAGACCATTCTCAAGTTGCCCTGATTTGATCATACAGAGTGGCTTCTTTTTGATCGGATGGGACTGACTAAAAATCCCGTCGGATCGCGGCCGCATCTGTTCGAGAATAGACAGGCTACACTAGTGATGCAAATATTATTAGACTGTCCTCTCAGTTGGATCTCTTTGCATCATGACCCAATTTCATTAATGATACAATGGAATATCTAATATAAGTAATTAAAAAAAAAACAACTGGACTTGCTGGGTAATTATTGAAGATTCACTACTCATCTGAGCAGCTATATGTCACAAAATTTATGCTGCTGGCAATGGGCCTTATTGGAGCACCTTTTTTGTGTATCTTGGGCAGTCCGTAAAAGCATGGTGTGGCAGCATAGGAGGGTAAACTCTACAGGGCAAGACTCGGCTGTTTTTCTACACCTAAAAGTCAAGGGACACTCCTTTGAAGATAGCAAGGTCCAAATATTGGATAAAGAAGCCAGCTGGTCTGAAAGAGGCGTGAAAGAGGCGTTTCATGTCAAGGTGGAGAAACCATCCTTGAACGGAGGCAGGGGCCTTCGACACCACCTGTCTGCTACATACAATTGTTGTGATTGGATTAGTGGAAGGTTTATATGCCGAGGACTTCCCAAACCAGTCAGTTGAACTGAAGAAGCTGCTCAGATGAGTCATGAAACGTCTTCAATAATTACCCATTAAGTCCAGTTGTTTTTTTGAAGTACTTATATTAGATATTCCATGACCTGAATGAATGAAAATCTTCATAGTGATACAATGTAATGTAATCAGCATCCTGCCATTCAGCACACATAAGCTAGGGATCATTGTAGGACACAAGGCAATGATGCAAAAACATATTTGAATACATATATTAGATGAATATTTGAGCTACAGGATTTCAATTCAGTCCTTCTAGCTGGATTTTGTAGCATTTGTAGAAATACTTCCATGTTCAAGTGATCTGGTACATTAAACCATAACATATGGACTCAAACAAAAACTTACAGTATGTATGTATATTTTTATTTATGTAGCATTACTTATGCTTGCAGAACTGTACAGTAGAACAATAAATTAATATATCAAACAGGGGATCCTGGTAATAATAAATACATATAAATTCAAAGTACAATAATAAATAAAAATAAATACAAAATACAGTTGCCAGAGAGACAAGAGAAAGGAGATCCCTGCCCCAGAGAGCACTAATAAGAGCATACCTCCCAATATTTTGGAAATAAAAAGAGGGATACAAATTTTTGACCACCCTCTAATTACCATGTCCATTTTACAAAATTTGTCAGGTTTTAAAAATGTTAATATGTTTCTGTGGTTTTTATGTGTTATTACAGTTTTGGTAATGAAGGTGAATTGCCCTTAAAGCTGCAAATCAGTTTCCCAATGAGACCTGCTTATCTTATATTGTTACAAAAGTATCTAAGTATCTATTCTGGGCTCTCTGCCAAAAGCCAATTAAGTTAGAAACGTTGTATCTTTTTCTGGTTGTTCAGTGCAGGAGATCAAAGAGAAAGTTGGGACATTTCAGTACAAATGTGGGACTGCAGGTGGAGCTGTCAAAATCGGGACTGTTCTTCTCAAAATGGGACAGTTGGGAGGTATGTCTTAAAGAGGATACTAAGTGCTACAGGTTACAGTGGTTGACACTGCTATATAAGTGCCAATTCCCACTTCGTATGTTATGCAAGTGAAAACACTTCACACACACAAAAATTAAAAACACAGCCACCTATTAGTGTGTACAATCAATTAACCAATAAGAAGGAAGGGTGGTATACTGGATCGTTTAGAATTCCTACAGATATGAATTCTGCATTTGATGTAACCTGTTTTTATTAAAGGAAAACTATACCCCCAAAATGAATACTTAAGCAACAGATAGTTTATATCAAATTAAGTGGCATATTAAAGAATCTTACCAAACTGGAATATATATTTAAGTAAATATTGTCCTTTTACTTCTCTTGCCTTGAACCACCATTTTGTGATGGTCTGTGTGCTGCCTCAGAGATCACCTGACCAGAAATATTACAACTCTAACTGCAACAGGAAGAAGTAGTGAAGTAAAAGACACAACTCTGTCTGTTAATTGGCTCATGTGACCTAACATGTATGGTTTGTTTGTGTGCACCGTGAATCATACGATTACGATCCCAGGGGGCGGCCCTTATTTTTTTAAATGGCAACTTTCTATTTATGATTACCTAATGGCACATACTACTAAAAAAGTATATTATTATGAAAATGGTTTATTTACATGAAGCAGGGCTTTACATATGAGCTGTTTTATGCAGTATCTTTTTATAGAGACCTACATTGTTCGGGGGGCATAGTTTTCCTTTAATGTATATGAAATACATAGTGATAACCTTCAATTTAGGTTTTTTCATTTTGTTTTCCTTTCCTTCTCCCTCCCCTCCCCTTTCTCATTGGTTATTAAATGTCCACTCTGACTTGTGCCTTTAAATACTTTTTTGCTGTTTAGCATATGATTTAGTTGCAGATGAGCATGAAATGCACAAGGCTGTCTCCTTGCGTGTTATTTAAATAAAGATGTATATACTTTTGGCCTGTCCGTTGGAGCTGTTGTTTGAGTGTCTATATGTTATTACAGGGTTCTGCTCCCATTGGCTGATGGTTTGGGGCTTGGCACTCAAACCCAACAATTGTGAAATTTCACTTACATAAACAATCTGAATTTTTTTTGTATATTTACATTCAACCATACACTTTTTATTTGCTGGATTAGCAGCTAATTTCTGACTGGTTGTCCAATTAGTAAATGCAGCATGAGAACTCACATTAATGATGTGTCTGGAAGTTTTAGTATGATGTACATTGATTTGAATAAGAAATTGGAATATAAATAGGAGAGCGTCTGAAAAGAAAGACGAGTAATAGAAGCAAAAACAATACATTTGCAGCATTACTGAGCATTTCTTTTTTAGATGGGGTCAGTGATCCCATTTGAAAGCTGGAGAGAGTCATCAGAAAAAGGCAAATAATGCAAAAACTATAAAAAATGTAAACATTGCTTAGAATTAGCAATTCTATAACGTTTTAAAGTTTAACTTAAAGGTGAACCACCCCAAATACCAAATACTGTATGTGATGTTACCGTCAGTAGTAGTTATATTGCTTTTGGGCCGTTGCTAGGGTTGGCACCTTTTCTGAAAGGTTTTACCAGCCGGTGCAGGACGGGAATAAAAAGGGCAGCCCATGACGTGAAAGGGGTGGCGCCATACCGCGAGATGGCCAGAAGGCGGAAAATACGATAAGTTCTGAGTGAATTGGGGGTGGGCCAAGGCTTTTTTAAAGGGTACAGGTATGGGACCCGTTATCCAGAATGCTAGGGACGGGTCTTTCTGTAATCTGGATCTTCATTTAGAAAAATTTAGAAAATCATGTAACCGTTGAATAAACCTAATAGGCTGGTTCTGCTTCCAATAAGGATGAATTATATCTTAGTTGGGACCAAGTACAAGCTACTGTTTTATTATTACAGAGAAAAAGGTAATCATTTTTAAAAATTTGGATTATTTGATTATAATGGAGCCTATGGGAGACGACCTTTCCGTAATTCGGAACTTTCTGGATAACGGGTTTCTGGATAAAAGATCCCATACATGTATTACAAACTTACCGGCAACTACATTGCCGGTAAATTTGTAATACCGGCCCCGGACTTGGCAGGTGTTTTATCCTAGCTGTTGCCCTTTCCATAGTCAGCCTGGCTTTATTTAAACTAGAACCTGTTTATACAAAATGATAGCCAGAATAACTATTGTGTTGGTCTGTAAAATGATTATATGATGGTGGATTGTAATCATCTTTACATTTTATATCCTTTAAAAATACAAGCAAATGTAGAGTTATATCTAGGGATGCACCAAATCCAGGATTCGGTTCGGGATTCGGCCAGGATTAGACCTCTTTCAGCAGGATTCGGACGAATCCCTCTGCCTGGCCGAACCGAATCCGAATCCTAATTTGCATATGCAAATTAAGTGTGGGGAGGGAAATCGCCTGAATTTTTGCACAAAACAAGTAAATATATATTTTTTGCATATACAAATTAGGATTCGGATTCGGTTCGGTATTCGGACGAATCTTTCGCAAAGGATTAGGGGGTTTGGCCGAATCCAAAATAGTGGATTCGGTGCATCCCTAGTTATATCTATCTGAAAAAAGCTGAAGCGTTGTACAGGGAGTATTTTCCATTTCAGCAGAACATAATAGTTCTACTGCGCTGTACTTTGTTCTTGGAGTATTATTACTGTGATTTATACTATAGTGTTTTATTTAAAGGAAACAAGGGCCTGCTTACTAATCCACACTATGCCTCAAGGCACCTTTTGGCTCAGGGAAATAATTAGGTTATCAGGTACCTCAAGGCTTCCCACCAATTAGCAGCTATGGCCTACGGACTTTAGATAGAGAAGGCAAACACTCCGGCAGCGTTACTGAACCTTTTGACTTTTGGGTTTTAAAATTACAAAAGGCCCATTAAACTATAATTCTATCCAGTTGAACTTTATAAATAGCTTTAAGTCTGCTGTAATCCATGGACTGCATTTTCTGTAAAACCAGGACAAGTCTCTGCTTTCCAACCTAATTTAGTGTTAAACTTGTAACTGCTGACAATTAACAAGACCATTTCATTTGTGACTAAGTAGCTTCAAGACACTTGTAAAGCAGATCCGAAGAAATACGTTACAGTGTGTACACATATCAATATCACTTAGTTCCGCGTAGTCGCAGAGTGAGATGTCCTGGGTCTGTCATCAATACGTTAAATAAACTTACGGCGTATCCATTTTCTATCAATTTAGGTTTTCACTAATGGAGTAAATTTAAAAATCCATCCAAGGCATGGCCTAACAAAAGGCTAATTGTACACCTCATGGTTTTATCTGATGAATACGTTTTATTTTGGAAATGGTTTTTAGTTACAATGAATTCCTTTCTTTACTTAATGTAATAATAATTCCCTTTGCTAGCATCGGTTTCGCCTGTAATCTCTTTTCCTATTCCTTCCCTGTTTTGATTGCACCCATCTATAGCAGATACCTAATGGCCTGTCTATTTTATTAGTTAACCATCTGTAAAAATCTGCTCATGTGGCCTACATCCCAGGTAAAAAATGTTAAGGAATTAAAGAGGGCTGTTCGCCTTTGAGTTAACTTTTAGTATGATGTAGTGAGTGATATTCTGAGATAATTTGCCTTTGGTTCTTTATTTTTTATTATTTGTGGTTTTTGAGTTATTTAGCTTTTTATTCAGCAGCTCTCCAATTTGCAACAATCTGGTCGCTAGGATCTAAATTAGCCTAGCAACCATGCATTGATTTAAAGAGACTGGAATATGAATAGGAGACACCTGAATAGAAAGAGGAGTTATAACGTGTATCAATAATAATACATTTATAGTTTTGCAGAGCATTTGTTTTTAGATGGGGTCAGTTAACCCCTATGTGAAAGTTGGAAAGAGTCAGAAGAAAAAGGCAAATAATTTAAAAACTATAAAAATAAATAAATAAACAATGAAGACCAAATTTAAAAGTTTCGTAGAACTGGCCATTGTAAAACATACTAAAAGTGAACATACATTTAAATCAGTGACCCTAATGACACTTGTGCATGAATCTTACCTAGGGAGTCAGTAAATCTTGTTATGACTACCAGGTCTAGAATATCTGTAGGACCATGTGTGCTCAAAAAGCAGCAAGTAGTGATGGGTGTATCTGACTCATTTTGCTTCGCAAAAATTCGTAAAACAGTGAAAATTCGCTGAAATGCATTGAAGTGAGGCAACAATTTTTTTTTATCCATTAGAATCTGGTGGGCCATTTTGCTATGAAACTTGCCGAAAAATTTTGCTCATCACTAGCAGCCAGTCATGAGCTTAATGAGCAGCCAATAAAGCTATTGAAATTTAATAAGGTGGATATTATAAGGATCATATCATGGAATCAGGGCTTGTTGGGTCATTGGAAGGTTTTTGATGCCAGTGCGTAATTTCGGTGTCATTAGTGTGTTAACCATAATAACATTTTCCTTAACATTAGTAAGTATTTTGCTAAGATTTGTGCCACAATTCCAGTTTGTGCATTATGCTGTATTGGGGGTAGCACCCTACATTATGTAAGTACCAGGAGATTTTTCATTAGCTGTACAAATACCATATTTTCCTTCTATTTGCACAGCAATGCATGAGTTAACTCATCTGATGTTTCCCCTACAGGGAACAGAAATCAATGCTTAGCTCAATAAAATCCAACTCAATAACAACTGGTCAGTTTAGCATTGATCTCTGTCCCCTTTTTCAACCATAAAAGAACACTAGAACCTCACATCATTTAAACCTTTGAATGCTGAAGTCTATGGGGCAAATTTACTAAAGGGCGAAGTGACTAACGCGGGCGAAAATTCGCCAGCATGACGTCATTTTGGAACTTCTCAGATTTACTAACGGTCGCTGGCGTAACTTCGCTGGCTAGGAGATAGACTCTATCAGTAAATACGCAAATTGGACATAACTACGCAAATTCACTAAAACGCGGATTTTAATGAATGTTACCTCTTGTGCCAGACTTGCCTTCGCTGCCTCAGACACAGACCAGGCGAAGTGCAATAGAGTAGATAGGAGTTCTTAAAAAAAAATAGTTGAACATTTTTCTAAGTCCCAAAAAAGCTGGCGACTTTTCCTTTTTTCAGGATGATAGGCTGAAAAAGAGCATAATTTTTTTTGGGGGTAACCGGCTTCCCCCCTACATTTGATAACATATGGCCATAAACTATACACTGGGCTCATGTGTAGGGCAATATAACAACTTTATTTTATCTTATTAAGGTTTCCCAGGCTTGTGTAGTGTAATGTATTTGCTGCAACACATACGTCCATTCAACTTTAACTACCGTATATACTCGTGTATAAGCCGACCCGTGTATAAGCCGAGGTACCTAATTTACCTAAGAAAACTGGAAAAATGTATTGACTCGTGTATAAGCCTAGGGGCTCCATGTCAGATTTCAAAATGTGAATGTGACCCGGCCGCAACAATTGGGGGACACTGGGCAGGTACCTGTTACTGTCTGTGACTGACTGTGTCGCCGCCCGGATTTCATGTTTGCTTCCCTCTGCCACCCCTATTTCATGTTTGCTTCCCTCTGCCACTTCCCCCCCCTGCCCTCCCCATCTGTCGCTCTCCCCACCCCGGCCCTCACGTCTGCTGCTCTTCCCTCTGTCACATACCTCCTTCCGCGGCCCCAGCAGGACTGTCTGTGACTGACTGTGTCGCCGCCCGGAGCAGGTCCAGGAGCTCCGGGCGGCGCGTCCTTCCCTGCCGGCGTTCGCTCCCAAAATGGCGGCGCCCATGGCCGCCACGTGGGTAGCAGCCGGCGCCGCTACCCACGTGGCGGCCATGGGCGCCGCCATTTTGGGAGCGAACGCCGGCAGGGAAGGACGCGCCGCCCGGAGCTCCTGGACCTGCTCCGGGCGGCGACACAGTCAGTCACAGACAGTCCTGCTGGGGCCGCGGAAGGAGGTATGACCCGCGTATAAGCCGAGTTTGAGTTTTTCAGCACATTTTGGGTGCTGAAAAACTCGGCTTATACGCGAGTATATACGGTAGTTGCTGTATGCAAATTAGCCACGGCTAGCGCAACTTCGCTTCGCTTGTCACAGTAACGCTACCGAAACTTCGCAAGCGTTCATCGCCCTGGGCACAAACTTTGGATTTTAATGAATTAGTGTTGAGCTGTTGGCAAAACCGTCGCTGGCGAATTTTCGGAGATTAGTGAATTTGCCCCTATGTATCCATCCACACTGTTTGCTGCCAGTAGACAGTGGAAATGCAGTATCTATGCAAAGGCACCATGGTACTTTATGTGTTATGTTCCCTTCCACCTAAAAGGTTAACCATGTATTCAAACTCATAGGGGGTTATTTACTAAGCTCCGAATGCCTGGAATTCCCAGAAATCCGAAAAATTTGTGATTTTTTTGTGTTATAATAGGCTTTAAAAAAAATCACGAATTTTTTGGAATTTATTAAACCCCGAGGGCTAAAAAGCCCGAATATAAAACCACGGCATCTCAAACCTGTCAAGGTTGCATAAAAGTCAAGGAGAACAGTCCCATTGATTTTTTGTTGTGTCGGGGGTTTCGGGCAATTTCAGTATGTTTTAAGAGCTTTGGGAGTAAAACTCTGAATGTTTTCAGGGAAAATTCACAAAAAAATCGTGAAATTCTGAGCTTTTCCCGCAAAGGTAATTTTCGGGAAAATGTAATAATAATAAGCGTGGAAAACCCGAGCGGGTTAGATCGGAGTTTGTAGCAGCCAATATTGAGATAAATTCGGACCTTGAAAAATAAACCCATAGAGTTGCACAATAACTACATTTACAAAACCACTGAGTCACAATTCTGCGGCTGTATCCTGAAAAGGATTTTCCTCTGGCTCCGTTATATTCTTTTCCACTTCATGCAACTATAATTGTGGTGTGTCAAAGCCAATATAAAGGGCCATCTTTATGTTTTATTAAATATGTTTTCCAATCAAGCGTAGTTCTTCAGAAGTAATTACTGAGAAATAGGATTTATCTCCCAAGAGATACATTTCTCCCACAATAACTTGTTTTGTTGTGGGTCATCAAATGACTAAATTCAGTTGTGTCGGTCCAGTGATCAATGAAAGGTTATGTATGGGACTCACACAACATTTAATGTCATTGGTTTCTAAACTGTATCCAGTGGGGAAGGTCCTTTAGACAGCAGAAAGCATTTTACATTGGTAGGTCCAAGCAGAGGGAGGGTCATTGCAGCTTGTGCCCAGGGTTTTGTTTTATGTTTAATGCGAAACATGTCACATTATAGCAAGGGTATTGTTTTGTAATGTTCATACACATTATTCCAGAGGTTATGGCAGACACTGAATACCTTCCAACCGTCCCGTTTTTCCTTAACTTAATTAAGAGGCTTTTTGGAAGAGAGCCCAGAATACTTAGCACCTGCACTTAGATACCTTTGTAACTATTGAAGATAAGCAAGTTTCTTGGAAGAATTGAGATTTTAAAGGTGAAAAATTCCATTGAAGTCAATGGGTGTCAAAATAATTTTGACGTAAGTGACAATTTTTATGCGCACAACTATTCTGATGCGCAACTATTTTTTTTGTCCTGGTGGATTTTTTGCAGGCGGATTTTTTGCGGTCGTTTATTTTGCCGGCGTTTCACTAAATTTTGACGAGAGTGACAATTTTTATACATACGACTGTTTTGTCCAAATGCAATAAAGTCAATGGGAGTCTGGATAATTTTGACGAGCGACAATTTTTTTTGCTCACTGCGACTTTCGGGTCAACCAAACAATCAACTCTGTAATGCTTTATTTACTACAGGTATAGGATCCCTTATCTGGAAACCCGATATCCAGAAAGCTCCGAATTACGGAATGGCTGTTTCCCATAGACTCCATTTTATCCAAATAATCCAAATTTTGAAAAATTATTTCCTTTTTCTCTGTAATAATAAAACAGTAGCTTGTACTTGATCCCAACTAAGATATAATGAATCCTTATTGGAAGCAAACCAGCCTATTGGGTTTATTTAATGTTTAAATTAATTTCTAGTAGACTTAAGGCATGAAGACCCCAATTACAGAAAGATCCATTATCCGGAAAACCCCAGGTCCCGAGCATTCTGGATAACAGGTCCCATACCTGTTGTAGGTTCTTGCAGCAGACAGAACAACATATATTGAAAAAAAGTAGTAAAAAAAAAGTAGCAAAATAGTTTTTTTACACTTGAGAGCTGTGAAATTCTCTCCCTGAAGCAGTTGTACTAGTTGATATTTCAAGAAAGATGTGAATGCCATTTTAGCAAAGGAAAAGTTGATCTAGGGATTACAGAGAGGGGCAATGGGTAGTGATGAGCACATTTTCTAGCCAGCCACGAATTTGCTGCGAAATTCCACATTGTTTGCCATGGAAACAAAAAAAGTCGCCAGGACAAAATGTTGCAGAGACAAAAAACATGCCCATTGACTTTAATGTATTTGGATAAAAAAGTTGCAGAGACAAAAAAAGTTGCCACAAGAAAAAACGCCTATTTGCATTTGTCAAGTGCGTGAAATATTGTCATCAAAATTTTGATACCCATTGACTTTAATGCGTTTTGCTAATTTTTTCGCCAGGGACAGATTAGCTCATCACTAGCAGTGGGTACTCCCCAAGCATATTATACAGTGTGAGGCAGTAGGTCTTAGAAACCCAAGTATACTCAATGACATAGACATAAAGGGTTTGTTCACCTTTGAGTTAATGTTTAGTATGATGTAGAGAATGATATTTCTATGATAATTTGCAATTGGTTTTCAGTTTTTTTATTAATGTTTTTAAGTTATTATGAGTTACCTTTTTATTCAGCAGCTCTCCGGTTTGCAAATTCAGAAATTCATTGAATTGAATAAGAGGCTGGAATATAAAAAGGAGAGGCCTGAATCTCAAGATAAGTAATAAAAAGTAGCAATAACAATAAATGTGGGCTTACAGAGCATTTGGATTTGTTTTTAGATGGGGTCAATGACCCCTATCTGAAAGCTGGAAAGAGTAAGAAATAATAAAAAAAAACTGTAAAAGAATAAATAATGAAAAGTTAATTTAAAGGTGAGCCACCCCTTTAACACCATGAGTAGCAGAGGGTACTGCAAAAAATGCTTCTTGTACCTCCATAAATCTTTTCAAAAGAATAAAAAAGCATACAAATGTTGTGGGGTGTCCCTGGGTTCCAAAGTCTATGGCCCTTTGTACATGGGAGTGGTAGGCACTTAACCATTTAATAAACAACTTACTAAATGTGACCATTAATAGGACGATCAACTAATAAGTAATGATAAAACAATCCCTGACACCAGACAAAGAGATGTGTGGAAAAAGGCTGCAGCTGTTTTATTTCTAAGAGCAGGACTACACGGCTGATTTTGCAGTGATCCAAAATAAGTAATTCAATTTTTGCATCGTGTCACATTGTTGATGCGACGCAACACAACTGACGTCGCATCAACAATGCAACACAATCCGACACTGCCATTACTTACCTTGTTTCCGTCGCATCCGTCGTGACGCCTGCGATTTTCCACTGCGCGTCGGATCGCTGTGAAATCAGCCGTGTAGTCCTGCCCTTACTCAGAATTACATCTTTTAATTAACCATTGTAGCCAGGCATTGCTTCTCTAATACGTTATTACATTACGTTATACTTCTGCCGTGAACAAATGCCAGAACATCCATTTACCAAACCTCCAACACAAAAATTGGCCATCAGCTGTGATAACTATTTTTGTTTTTTAAATAAAATAATACATTTATAAAATTATATTATATTATGATGGGGGAGAGAGAGCTCTTTGCAGCACTGTCCAGGACAAGATTTGGGTTTTTTGGGCTTTTGTCTGGCAGGCCAAAAGCCAATTGGGTTACCTGCTCACTGAAAAGAGTGTATTATGTTGGCCAGCCACAATCAACTCCCAAAAAGCCACCTTAATAACAACATGCCCCATGCTCCCCTCTTACAAATCAGAGGCAGTTAATTAAGCCCCCCATTGGGTAATTTATCTTTTTCTTTCCCCTCTGATGCTTACCTTACATAAATCAAATTCCCAACCTGTGGCTCTCCTTCAATAGTTGACCTACAGCTTTCATTTTACCCAAGACACAGCTTGAATGCCATCTTGGTCCTTAAACCAGAAGTATATAAATAAAAGTATCAAAAACAATTATAACTGGGGTCATATACTAAATATGAGGTAGCTACTAACACTGAGACTGCTGAAATGCTCAAAATATGGAGCAATAACATCAAAATGATTCACATCGATCCTATTTCTAACAGCTTTTTTTGTTGCACTAATGCAACTCTCAGCATGTGCTGCAAATCTGCTTAATGTATGCGGCATACAAGACATTTGACCTAAGACCTATGAGGTTTAATCCATCTTCATTATAAAGCTAGACTTATAAATTAAATAGAACACATTTACATACCTGCCAAGACCTATTTTAAGAAAAAAAAATACACATTGGCCTACATGGACCACGACCCTAAACAATAGTGGAGGTGGTACAGACTGTTTAGTGATCTGATTATGTAGGTTCGGTCAGTCATGTGTAAGAGAATTTACTCTGCCTCGGCAGGTTTTGCTCAGAATGTCATTTAGGCAACACAGAAATGCATTATTGATTCTATTCATAGATGTACTATCCAAATGTGTGCTTTTACAGGTTATTACAACTAAAGGCATCCATGCGCACAAACACATACACCCCCCACACATATGGGGTGCTCTTTGTCCCAAATACATTCTGTATACAAAACTATCCCTAATACACAGAATTAATGTCTCTCATGGTATATAAGTATTTGTGACCATACATAGATAAAAAATATACAAAAGACTTATTTCTATTAAAGAATGAAAACAAAATCTGGTTAGTGCACAAAAGGATGTCATTATATCACAAACCCCATTCTGTACGTTTTAACACGCAATCTGTCACACAAATGTATAACCTCCATGTAATGGACGCATTTACGGTATGTGCAAAGTTACTTACAGAATGAATTATATAAAAAAAATAACTTGGACATAATATATAATAGTGTAACTAACTAGTGCATGCCAAGCTAGATTTGAATGACAAAATAGATATCTGTGACAGAAAGCAAGATGTTATAGTACAGGATTCATTCTTTCCACAAAATAAAAGCTCAGTTTCACAAAACAGATAAAATAACCATTCTGTGAATCAATACTGTCAGTCACATTCCTGAACCAATAAGAACAAAGCTTATTGCCATATAACAAACAAGAAGTTGCCAGCTCTGCTCCACATGGCTGCATCATCCCTAAGGCTTAGTATGTGACCTGCTATAGAGGCGCCTCTAATGTCCCCTCTGCTGCAAAGTAATAAACATGAACAAACATTTCTAAAAAGGGCTGCTGTTAAACACTACAGGTTCCTAATTTGAAGTTTTTACAAATGGCTGAGAAACATAATGCTGCACTTATAATGATTGTAGAGAAAGAAAAGTATGCAAAACATAAATATGATCATTTTAGGTGATGTGGCTATTCTTATTGTAGTAACCTGCTTGTGTGGCCATTTTGGTTAAGGGCATTCCTGCTGTTTTGCCATTGTCTTATGATTCACTCCTGTTCCTGTTTCCCTCTTCCTGTTTAAGCTGAGAGCAATAATGGGGTAGCCGACACCTACCTGCCATGTTGTAATAAATGTAGCAGAAGCAGGGGTGTAACTACAGAGGGGGGACCAGGAGGTATAGGGGCCCCATGAGGCCCTAATTCATATACAGTTTCAATAAATATTGGTAAACAAGTCAACCTCTAAACATTTTGGGGGCCTGAAAAATAATTTGCTGCGGGGCCCAGTAATATCTAGTTACACCACTGAGTCCAGAAGTTACTGTGCTTGTCTGGCTGCTTTGCCTGAAATAACACATCATTTAATCCACTACCAGCCAGTTTGTCACACATCATCTTGCAGCCTAACCCATCATTATAATTGGTCTAATATCCCTTCAATGTTGTCTGACAAACTCTCAGAGTCAGTTATACGTTTTGTATAGCCACATATACCAGATTATATACCAATCCATTAAACCATATTTCATCACTATGGCAGCTTTGTCAAAGCAGTGTAACAGTTTATGAGCAGAGACTACCCATGGGTGAAGTTTTCCCATACTGATTAATCTGGCATATGTGGCTCAGTAAGGCAGCTGAATGACCCACTGGCAGATGGAGTTCAGCAGCACAGTCTTGTTTAAAAATTCTGAACTCACTCTAAGGAAAATACTATTTTTCTAATTATATTATTTATGACATGCACCTGAATTGCAGCTGGGCAAGTAACTGCGCAGTTCAGATTTGACAGTATTACTTATACAATGTCCCTAATTAGCCATGGGCGAATCTGTGCCACGGAATTTGCGAAACTGCAAAAAATTAACGAAACGCAATGGGCGAGCTACAATTTTTATACGTGCAACTATTTGGTCCAAATTCAATTGGCATCTGAATAATTTTGACACACAAATTTTTTTATGTACGTGACAATTTTGACGCTCTCAATTTTTTTTGATGTGGTGGATTTTTTGCCGGTGAATTAATTCGCTTGCGGCAAAATGTGGTAATTCGCACAGAATTTGTGTCTGGCGAATTTAATAGCCCATCACTATCCCTTATCACTAAGGTTACACATTGTACAAGATAGACTTTAGGGGTCATTAATGACTACAGTTGCCATGTTTTTTTAACCAGAATGCAGAATGCAGGTGAGATGTCTGACACAATTGCATCCAATGCATTACAATTTGCACAATTATATTTGTGCTCTGACACTAATCAGACCCAATTGCTCTTTTCTAATTCTGGGTGTCGTCATTACTGATGTGACATGCGTGTGACATGTGCGCAGTTGTGCTCTCTGCACTAGTGTGGTGGCCCATACCTCCCAACTGTCCCTTTTTCGGAGGGACAGTCCCTCTTTTGACAGCTCAACCCGCAGTCCCTCATTTGTACTGGAAAGTCCCTCTTTTTTCTGCACTGAACAGCCAGAAAAAGAAACAAAGTTTCTCACTTTTAGCAGAGAGCCCAGAATACCTAACAGGTGCAAATAAGATACTTTGTAACAATTTTGAGACACAAAAACACAGTTTAGATAAGGAGAAATATTTTCAAACTTTCATAACCTGCCAAATTTTGTAAAACAAACATGGTAATGAGGGGGTGTGGCCATGGAAAGGGGTGTGGTCAAAAAATTGCTGCGCTACATGCGGAAAAAAAATTTTTTGTCCATCTTTTTACTTTTTTTTTTTATGTGGTGCCCCCCCCGCTCTGATGTGAAAGGCAGTGCCGGCCAAGTCAGCTGGGCGCCCTAAGTAGGGTTGCCACCTTTTCTGGAAAAAAATACAGGCCTTCCTATATATTTATCTTTTTCCCCTATTAATAACATTGGGATCAACCATAATTTTTACCAGCAAGGTGGCAACCCTAGCCCTAAACCCCCCTCTACATGCGTGCGGGTGAACAATCGAGTACGCATGCACAGACCAGCGCACACACAGATGATGCATACATGAGCATGCTTAGAGAAGCGTGAGCACCCACGGTGCTGAGATTGCTGGCGTGCATGTGCAGATGGGGGGTCAGAACTAGGGGGAATCCGCAGAAGAGGTACTGTGCCTGGCGCCCCTCCAACTTTGCGCCCTAGGCACGTGCCTCTTCTGCCCACCCCTAGTTCTGGCCCTGATAAAAGGGGTAAGCACTGGGCAGGTAAGGGGCGGCATCATTAGAGCTCTTTTGTTATAAATGAATGTAAAGCATTGTGCAGCTTGTTGCTTCTATATAAATAAATTATGAACCCCTAAAAATGCCCCTGCCTAAATGACCCCTTTTGTTTACACACAGTACTCAGGAGTGGCTGCTCATATAACCTACACATCATACTATATATAATATGTGTGCACATGATCAGTCCCACATCTCTGGCTAAACCTATTATGTAGTAGTTGAACTATAGCTAAGCACATTATTAAGAGACTGCTAGAAGGTAACTGGTGCAAGATTACAGCTAGGAGGAAACATTGGAGCCTAACAATCACATACAAAACTTATAACTGACTCAGAGTTTGTCAGACATCATTGAAGGGATATTAGACCTATTATAATGATGGGTTAGGCTGCAAGATGATGTGTGATAAACTGGCTGGTAGTGAATTAAATGATTCTGCTGTGTTAGTCCAGGCAAAGCAGCCAGACAAGCACAGTAACTTCTGGACTCAGTGGTGTAACTAGATATTACTGGGCCCCACAGCAAATAGTTTTTCAGGCCCCCAAAATGTTTAGAGGTTGACTTGTTTTACCAATATTTATTGAAGCTGTATATGAATTAGGGCCTCATGGGGCCCCTATACCTCCTGGTCCCCCCCTGTAGCTGCAGGGTCTGCTTCCTCTGTAGTTACACCCCTGCTTCTGCTACATTTATTACAACATGGCAGGTAGGTGTGGCCTGCCCCATTATTGCTCTTAGACAGGAAGAGGGAAACAGGAACAGGAGTGAATCATAAGACAATGGCAAAACAGCAGGAATGCCCTTAACCAAAATGGCCACAAAAGCAGGTTACTACAATAAGAATAGCCACATCACCTAAAATGATCATATTTATGTTTTGCATACTTTTCTTTCTCTACAATCATTATAAGTTCATTATATTTCTCAGCCATTTGAAAAAACTTCCAATTAGGAACCTTTAGTGTTTAACAGCAGCTCTTTTAGGAAATGTTTGTTCATGTTTATTACTTTGCAGCAAAGGGGACATTAGAGGGCGCTCTCTATATCAGGCCAGATACTAAGCCTTAGGGATGATGCAGCCATGTGGAGCAGAGCTGGCAACTTCTCATCTTGTTTGTTATATGGCAATACGCTTTGTTCTTATTGGTTCAGGAATGTGACTGACAGTATTGTTTCACAGAATGGTTATTTTATCTGTTTTGTGAAACTGAGCGTTGATTTTGTGGAAAGAATGAATCCTGTACTATAAAATCTTGCTTTCTGTCACAAATATCTATTTTGTCATTCAAATCTAGCTTAACATGCACTAGTTAATTACAGTATTAACTAGGTCAGTGAGCTTTAGTTAGAAAGAGCAGCTTTGTACTCCATCAATGAGGATAGACAGGAGCAGCTCTCCCCGATGCCTGTAGTGAAGGGACCACAGGGACCCTGTTGCACATCTACTGTAGGGGATCCAGACCACATGAGGTATTGACAACTTAGGAGATGAAACTCACAACTCGCAAAGCTATTCCTCCAGTAGTGTCATCTATGCTGCATCTGCTGTGACTGTACCTGCATTTATTGAACTACCTCATGTGCTATGAATAGTCTTAACCCTGTGGCGCTTTATAAGTGAATAAAGTCTGATTTAATTGTTTTGCAATGAACCCCTGGCATCTTCTTTTCTGTTTCTAGAAAAGAGGACACCAAGGGTTCTATTTGAATTTTCTTTTTCTTGCTCAACAATACCATCACATAGCGCAGGCCTATCCTGCAGAAAGAGAGTGCAATGTAACCAATGCTCTACCCTACTAGTTGGATTTAGCTTATTTAAGCCAAAATAGGGTTACATGTATTTATGTAAGTGCAAAAGCAAAAAGCTATTCAACACAGATGTATTTTTTATATCAATAGGCTAAAGGGTTGAGCAAGGATAAGCACATTCCACTCCTGCCATCTACTTGTCCCCTATATTGCACATCATTTAGACTCACCAGTTAGGGAACATGGGTGAGTGAAAGCCACTACAGGACATTGTACTTACAGCCCAACCTATGACCTATACTATTGTATTGTGTTGCAAACTGCACCTAGTATGGATTTCTAATTTGGCTCTAGGTACAGTCACAACCCCATTTGCAAATAATTTTTAAGGGGTCCTACCGTTTAGTGTTGCCACCTGTCTGGTTTTTGATACCTCCTGCTACGTCTATACCCGCTGTAAAACGGTCCAAATTCCAGCAAATTACAAGGTATGTGACACTGAAACCCCACCCCTAACGTCACCATAGTAAATGATCCCTTAAATGTATGACTTTAAATTCCATTAATAAAGCCTAAGGGCTCTTACTGATGAACGGTTGAAGCTGCGCTCCCCCTGCGTTCCGTTTTTCTGCGTTCAGCCACAGGGGCGCTGAAAGCAGGAAAAATGCAGCATGTTGCGTCTCAACCTGCGTTAGGAGCATACACGCGCCTGTGTGAGTACAGCCCCATTGAAAAAAGCTAAATGCGTCTATTCCTGCGCTCCCCTGCGGCTGAACGCAGAAAAACGGAACGCAGGGGAGCGCAGCTTCAACCTCTCGTCAGTAAGAGCCAGTGATGGCCAATTTGAGGCCTTTAAGCTGTTGCGCTACATCTTCTATTGTCTCACCAATAGCTGAAGGATCTTGTGTTGTGGTTTTAACACAACCCCTGCGTAATCTAAGTAAAGCTGTCACTAAATTATGACAGCTGAGCAGGCTGGGAGTTGCTGGGAGTGCAGAAAGCGACTGTGCCCTACAACTCTCTGATAAGGTGCAAGCTGCACTACACACAGGTAGGATCCAAAGGAATATATTTGGAAGCATGTACCCTACTTAAAAAATAAAAGTTTGAGGTTGATGGTCTATTAATTGCCTGCTTTTTTTTTGTAAGGACGTTTCTATGCATCGGCAGTCGTACTTGAGACTATGCAAATCCTCACTAATTGGCTAATTAATATGTATGAAGTAGCTGAAGCTATAATAAGAAGCTATAATAAAATGCCCTGTAGTCTGTGTGTATGCATGCAACTGGCAGTTCCTTTTCTGCAATTTAGCAGATTTATAACAGCCTTTTGTTCTTTGATGGATGCTTGCTGATAAGTTACCTGACAGCCCGCAGTTGACTGTCAGTGGGAAAAAAAAGAGCAGCCGAGAATAGCTTTATAACTCACAACCAGGTGATCAGTGAAGTGATGTTTAGATTTACAACTGAAGCAATGTAATAAAGCATGTGCCGGGAAGGACGAAAGGTACGGCTCCGACATAGCAGCTTTGCAGGTGTAGGTGGGTGGCACATATAAGAGTAGTATTAGGGTACAGTGGTTAGTATTGCTAGTATTACTGCCTTCCTTCACTGGCTTTAATAACAGCCTGTTCACCATCTGCTTGCAGTTTGACAGGCTCGTTTACAAACGAGGGCTATGTGCTTACAACCAGCGAATTCCTGCATAATTACACCCACCAAAAATGGCCACAAGTTTTTTTTTTGTAAATGTCTTTGAGGTATCTTTCACTCTATTAGGGCCCTTACACATGGGCGTTTTGGACTGAGTCTCCCTGCAGTGTGTAGCCCATTCTTCTGGATAAGGTTGTAATCATTGAGTAACGTTTGGTGCTTGCCTGCACCACAGTGAGTGCAATCAGATCTGGAAGAATGGATTGTGTTTTTTCCTGCATTCCCCTGTGATCCAAAAGTGATCCACTGTAGCAAGAAACACTCATATGTAAGGGCCCTTAGTGGTGTCATAAGGATATGGAGTGTACCTCATTATACATGCACTTTGTATCTCAGATATAACAACAAGTTAAATGTGAGCAGTTATTGCTAAAGAACACTGCTAGCACTGCAAGCAATTTGCAGTTATGAGCCATGTGCCATGTTCTTTTTCCATAATGCAGCAACTTTTCCAGAATTTCAGCGTTGTTGCTGTTGCTGTTGGAAGAGGGTGTTGTGCAGTGTTGGACTGGGACCAGCAGAACACCGGGGAAAAAACCCCCATGGTGGCATTAAATTGTGCGGTCTCTAACTTCCCCCTCCTCAATGACATAGAACAGAGAAAAGAAGGTACAGGGTACTACAGGCTGGTGTAGAGGAAGGAATTAACACAACTACACACAGTTCAATGCAAATCAGATACTTAATTGTATTAAACGTTTTCCAAATCTGCTTGGTGTCATTTCTAGTGTTCAGCATAAAGCGTTCCTTGTGCGTCTGATTCTGTCTATCTCGGTGGAGTAACTACCAGGGGTGCACCCGCAATCCCTTGGAGCCTAACGGAGACAAGACATTGTCTCATCACGGGCAAACTTGTGGATACATTTACGCCCCACCATATCCTGCAACTGGGACCGCTCAGTAGTAGCAATGACATTGATGTCTTTACCTGGCCAGGTAATAGTATCTCTGGGATTAACCTGCAACAATAGGCACAACAGGAATGACTAGCAGTTAGGCAGGTTAAAAAAAGAGTTAAAAAAAATAGTTAGAAGGTTGAACTAGGTGGACTTGTGTCTTTTTTCAACCTAACTTACTATGTTACTATGACTGAGAGGGCAGAGCCTAACTATAGGGTACAAAGAGTGTAACTTTACAGAACTGCAAAGAGCATTTGATAAATGTGGTTTAACATTTAACTGACTTCAGGGAAATTAGCATTAGTTAAACTTCACTTACAGTTGTAATTGCCACTAATATGCACGTGTTGTTTACGTACTGTAGCACTTGAAGCCACTAATTGTAGTTCAGGGACTGTATCTTCCCTGTGCCTTTTAGTGCCCCAGGTTCTCTGTATTTCTTCCAGACTCCCAAAGCATACAGTTGGGTTAAATGGTGCCTGATGAAATGTCCTGTTTGTATGTCAGTACTAGGAAAATTAAACTATAAACTCCACTGGTGCAGGAATGATGTGAATGACTGAATATTTGCTCGCTAAAGCACTGCTGGCTATGTCAGAACTTTATATATAAAATGATAAAATCATGATTAATGCAGTGGCAAATGCATACTTCCCAAATGTCCTGTTTTTTGCAGGACAGTCCCAATTTAACTGTTCAACCCCCAGTCCCAGATTGTTACTTAAATGATCTCCTACACTCAGGACCGCCATCAGAAATCGCAGGGCCCCATACAACAAAATTTCCTGGGCCCCCTGGGCTGCGCCCACCACAAGCCCCACCTACAGGTCCGCCCTCACCACCACACAGTAAAAAAACAAAAAAAATATAAAAAATAAAAAGATATTGGTGGTCAGGGCCCCCCATAAAAAAAACATTTGTGGCCAGGCCCCCCCCCAATAAAAAATATTCGTGGCTAGGACCCACATGAGAAAAAAAAATTGGTGGCCAAAATTGGTGGCCAGGGGCCCCCCCCCCACACATTATAAGAAAATTGGTGGCCAGGGCCCTTTAAACGTCCATGTCTTATCAAAGTCAGCAGCTCTCAGAAAGATGGGGACCCAGCTAATCAAGTAAGTGTGGTGTGCTAGGGACCCCCTTACCCTTGGGGCCCCCTACAACTCTCCCCCCTGTCCCTCCCTGATGGCTGCCCTGCCTACACTGAACAGCCAGAAAAAGATACTTAGTTTCTAAAAATGTATTAAAATAGAAGCTTTTGGCAGAGAGTCCAGAATATGTCGCAGATGCACTTAAATACATTTGTAACAATTTAAGATTAGCAAAGAAAGACTTAAAGGAGAACTAAAGCTTAACTAAAGAAGTAGCTAGAAATGTTGTATGTTATGTTTTGGGCTTCTGTACCAGCCCAAGGCAACCACTGCCATTTAGCAGTAAAGATCTGAGCCTCCAAAGATGCCCCAGTAGCTCCCCATCTTCTTTTCTGCTGATTCACTGCAATGCTCTGTGCTGCTGTCACTTACTGAGCTTAGGGACCCTAAGTAATGTTATAATATAAGGCGGATTAGTAAAAAATACAGATAATTACTACATGGCAGCACAGAAACCAGTGCATTTGGCATCAGAATTTAATAATCAGCCCTGTAGCATCAGCTTATACTACATATTTTCTGCTTGATCATTTGTGACCAGGGCCGCTTCTGCCATGAGGCAAGGTGAAACCCTTGCCTCAGGCGGCAGCGAGCGGCCAGTTACAAGGGGCTGCAAAAAGCCGCCTCTTGTAACTTTAAGAGCCGAACTTCCAGGTTTTAACCTGGAAATTCTGCTCCGCTAGTGCAAAGAGCGCTCTAGCGCTCAATGCACTAGCGATACTGCCCCCTGAAACCCACTCCGATGCTAATTTTTAAGCGCGGAGCGGGAGAGGAGGGGGGCGGCATCTGGGCCGCTGCCTCAGGTGGCAGCAGTCCCAGGATCGGCGCTGTTTGTGACAATCCCTACGTTTAGCTTCTCAACAGCTGCTCAGAGCCCACTGAGCATGTGTGTGTCACAGACACTTTCCAAGATGGTGACCCCCTGTGACAAGTTAGAAGTCCTTGATCATTGCTGCTATTGACAAGCTGAAACTTTAGGCTGGTGCAATAAGTTTAGTATATAAAATATGGCATTTTTAGCCACATTAATTTTTAGGGTTTAGTTCTCCTTTAAGATAAGCAGGTCTCTTGGGGAAACTGTGACTTGAAGCTTAAAGGGCAATTTACCTTCATTAGCAAAACTGTAATAACATAAAACCTGACCCTAAACCCCCCAGAAATGTGTTCAAATTTTGCATAGCGTGCCACATTTTGTGAAATGGATGTGTTATTTAGGGGGTGTGTCCATAAAATTGGCATGGGCAAAAAATATTTTTGTCCCTCTTTGTATTTTCCAAATGTTGGGAGGTATGCAAATGCAGGATTTTTACCATGTAGGTTCCACCAGTGCCTTTCACCCATTGATCTGCAAATTGGTAACATCCACTAATCGATTTACATAGCGACAGCCACCTGTGATACAAAGAGCAATCAATATCTAAATCAGTGGCATTCTAATGCACCTAATTAGCGTTTGGAGAATTTGTCCAGTTTTGCCTCGAAATTCGCAAAGGGGCAAATAATTAGTGAAACGCCAATTTTGACACTGGCGTCAATTGGAGGCTGTCAAAATCGGCATTAGGAATTTGCGGCGACATTTGGCGCACATTAAAGGCAATGGGCGTATGTTTAATTGTCACCGGTGTCTAAATTGTTGCCGGCATCGGAATTGTCGCAATGAATTTTTGTGGCAATTATTATTATTCACCGGCGGTGAAATGCAGAAATTCACCGCAAATTCCTAATGTATTATCCTCTTGTTAAATAATACACCTCAACACCCTCCTGCCATTTTGTTCAGTACCCACATTTTCGACCAGATCTCCTTGTGTGGACATTTCGGTTAAGGACATTCCTGCTGTTTTGCCATTGCCTTATGATTTTGGGAAAATCTGGAATTAAAGTAGAAGATACGCTTCTCTCATCAAATTGAATCTGGCCCTTTATGTACTTGGGAAAACAGAATTGTTGTCTTTCAAAGTGTTTCCTCTCCTCTCAGTTAACTTATATGGATCAGTTGAACACTATACAGTAGGGATCATTTATGACTGCAAATGCAGTTGTGTTTACGCATTTTACCCCGCAGTCAACTGCCTGTAAAACCTCATTCATGAAATCGTCATTATGCTCTCTTTGCACAAATTACACAAACTAGACTTTCAGCATAATTGGGTCCAATTTATGGCAAAGTGGGAGTGTAATTGTGTTAATTTGATGCATCAGGCATGATTAAATAAGATGCAACACCCCCCTTGCAGATGCAGAAAGTCCTGGGAAACATAGTGGGGCTTATTTATTAACGCAGCGCTAAAAAGAGCGCAGTGGCCTGACATTTGGCAAAAGCATGCAAGTATTTAATAATGTAGCGCACGATACCAGTGAGATTTGTGCGCTAATGTAGACGCAGACAGGTGCAAAGCGTGAAACTGCGTATCAATTGTCAAAATGCTTATAATAAATTGTGCACACAGGAAGATACCGCAAAGGTAAGGATTAGTTGTGCTCATGTATGAATGCGCTGCTTTAATTAGTTGCATTACATATTGCGCATATTGTGTTCACGCATCTGCGTTTGTTTCTGTGCTAATATTTGTTTGGTTGCAAAGGTGTTTAGCCTACCTGATACTCTTAAAGGAACCTTGGTCAATATAAACATATTAGGGGGGAAGGTGTGGTTAATCTGCAGGGGTTGTTCACCTTTGAGTTTACTTTGAGTTAACAAACATCCCCACCAACAGCAGCCCCATTGTATTTGCCAGAACCCAGTTTAGCAGTCTGGCTCTGCACACATATATAAAATTCTCTTTCAAGCAACATGAAACGCAAAAATGTGAATATACTAGCGCAGCTGGGCTGGAATGCGCATTTTGAAGAGCATTACTATTATGCCACGAAGAGGCAGTCATAAAAATTGTGGTGCTGTTGCCCATATACACAGTTTTGCACATATACAGACGCAAATCTGCGCTGGCCGCAGTGCAAGCGCATTGTAGCCACGCCTACAGCCACTCCCTTCACAACCGCAGTATAGTTTGCGACATAAATGCCCGATCTTTTGCGCAAAGCTCATAAACAAAACCATCGCAAAAGCTCTGTGTTATGCGCAATATCACACAAATATATTAGCGATCACGCTCGTGATGGCGCAGACAATCTTTTGCGTCCACTTATGCGCTGCTTTAATAAATGAGCCCCGCTGTGTTAAGGGAAAAAACCCATGGCAATAGCACTTGAAATAGCACTTTGCTCATTGCATTTGCAGCTGTAAATCACCCCTTATAATAAATAATTTGTTAAGATCAGGGCATGGTGCAAAGTGATTAATATTGGTGCAACCCTTATGTTGTTTGCACTTTGCATTCTACCTTGCACTTTGAAGAATTGTCACAAGTCATTGTGCTCCAAAACAAAGTGCAAAGATCTGTGTTTTCCCCCATGGATGCAACACTGACTTCATTGCTGTATTCATGAGCAACAGGGGCTGGAGCGGTTGTGGTGGCAAGTAGATCAGCAATGTAGCAAGAAGCACTGAGCCCCCCCTGCCAAAAAAATCTTTTGAAGGACCTAGAGCACATAACTCCTTCTGCCTGCAGTATCTTAATAATATAATGGAAGCTGACCCCGCAGTCTGGATCCCCCTGTTCCCCAGGCCCCCCAAGACCAGTGCTTCCTGTATAGTTACACCACTGACATAGATGTCCCCTCTTCTACTCCCAACTTGTCCCCTAATGTACATATCATCAAGCTTTCGGTCTTTATTACCAGATATATCTAGATATTCAATCTGAAAGCGTCTGTGCTGTTTTCAATTAAGCTGATGAGCTGTATCCTTTGTATTAATCACTTTCAGCCCTGTTCAGTAAAAATGTCCAGAGAGCCATGAGAGAAGTGAAAAGGGACCGTGCTTCATTCAGCGGCTAAAAGCCTCACATTAAAGCATTATGTTGCACCATGGGATGGAAACTTTTAAATACAGAATATGTTATTACACCCAACAAAACTCGCTTTCATACAGGAATGGGCAGGAATTTTAATGGCTGTTTTTCTTTAAATGCTGAATATAAGCCTATTAAGAAGAATAGATATTTCGGATTCTTCGTCTGGATATTTCCCGGCATTTTTCCCCATGTACGAAAAAGCCATCTTTTGTAAAAGTAACTTTATTTACATTATTCTATAACTAATCCATTGAAGAGTCATGCAAAGTATATACCGTACCTGTACTATAATGCTCGAAGCAATTTAAATGTACTACTTAAATATGATTTATTTTCTCTACCTGTTAAAGCAGGGGTGTCCAAACTGCGGCCCGAGGGCCACATGCGGCCCAGGATGCATATGAATGCGGCCCAGCTTGGTTCCGGAGGAAACGTCATGTTGCAAAGGATATAGGAGGAGGAGGGACTCTGCCCATTGGCCAGTTAGTAATAATAATATAATAATAAGTCTATTTAATATCCAGGTGTCCCATATTCCAGTGTATAGCTCCATCTGGTTATCCAACTGGCATTGTAGTTCTTTTCGGTGTATTTCCATTACTTTTACAAATCAAACGTGTTTGTGTATTTCATTTGTGGCCCCAGACAATTTTTCTTTTTCCAATGTGGCCCAGCGAGCCAAAAGTTTGGACACCCCTGTGTTAAAGGAAGCTCTATTCCATATAGTTTGATTTGTAACGTTATAAATAAATTTTACAATCATTAAGGACAGGGCTACAAAAAAGCACCAGAAGACCAAATACAAAGATTTTGTAAAGCCTCTACTTCCATCTCCTCTGCCACATCCCACTCTATATCACACCAGTAATGTTAGATAATGTAGCATATAATAGGCCTCTCTGCTTAACATTGAGGTGGCATAAGTATTATGTATCAGCCTGCCCAAAAACAAACATGCAAAGTTCTTCTGAAAAGCAGTTCATGACTCTGGCTACTCATGAAAAATCTAGAAAAGAAACATTTAGGGATGAGGCCCCTCCCTGGGAGAAATGGGAAGTGTTGAATGTTAATAAATATTTCCTTCTGAAAACTGTTGATAGTAAAAATAAGGTATTTACAGTATATACAGTAAGATGTTCCTTGTTTCCAGTTTCATTTTGCCTTCACTTTTATTTTGCCTTTAGTTTTATTACATGACAGAATGGTGCAATGTAAGTACATGCAGTTTACAGTGTCGGAATTACCGGGGGTGCAACTGCACCAGAGCCCGCACCCCCTTGGGGCCAGCAGGAGGTTCGTACTTTTGCGAATCTGCTGCAATCTCAGCTTCAGCTCCCCGGAGGGGGGCGGGGGACTGAATAGCCTGTATCCGGGCCCCGTCCCTGGTAGTTCCGTTACTGGCAGCTTATTTATGAAAATTTACATAAAAGCAATATGGATGAGAGACTGTAGTACTTGGCTCTTGCCAGTGGCCGAACACAATAAAATACAGAAACATTTCTATACAACCAGATAGATTTATTTTATGCAACATACAGTATGTTATCATGATTTCAGTTAGAAGCCCTTTCTTGGCCCAAAACTATGTTTCCATGCTACTTCTTAGTAGAACACGATTACATTAGGATGGTGGTGTTAAACTAGACCACATATGCTAGAAATAAGAGCTTTTGGATGCTAGTGGTTCTTAACCATCCAGCAAAGGTTTTACTGAACAAAATTAATCCTGCTCACTCAGTACAGCGTTGCATAAGAGGTGTTTCATTTGAAGTGACATTTATATACAAAGGGGGAACTGGTACCATGAGATGGGACTTATGCTTATCTAGTTGGGATACTTGCTAGTTGTCCAGACCATCTCTAGTGGAAGCCCCTCAGGCAGTTTCAATTTAGGCCGATGCCATGTCTAGTTGTATGTCTGCACAAGTTAAGGCAGAGTAGTGCCTGGGAGAGCTACCTAAAGAGCAAACCCAAGCCCCAGGGGGAGTCATAAGATTCTGGTCTGAGCATGCTCTTCTGCCTATAACAGCGACCTGAGACCTAGCCCTCAGCTACTTGGGTGCCACCAAGTCTTACTACACAAGACTCCCATAGGAGCAAACGAGGGAGCCAAGTGTAAACTTAGAGGTGCTGGTAAGGACAGAACTAGGCGTTGTCAGGTAGGTCGGATCAGTTTCAGAAAACAACTGAAGAATCATGAGACAAAAAGTCAGGAACAAGCCAGGGTTAGAACAAGGAAAAGGCCAATGGAAGCCAATGGAACAGGAATTGGAGCACTTAGGAACAAGCAAGCTTGACCAACAATAGACAGTAAATGGACACAGAACTGGTAATTTTATAGTTCGACTGATGGCTAACTCTGAGCACCAGTGTCCAGACTCACTATGCCTACCTGTAAACTTAAGTAGAACACAGCATATAACTAGGAGCCTAGATTTCTGCTCCGATAGAGCAGTGGTAATGTAGACTGCATAGCAAATAACAAGTCACTGCCTGGAATCCATTCAGGATATTAAAACTCCAGTCTATGAATCCTCATTGGAGACAAGTGCTGCTATTTCTAACTTGTCTGCCTGTCTTGCAGCTCTAAAATCTATGGACTTAATCTAAGGGCTTGGTTCCCTTTATTTTTGAAATTTTTTAAACAACAATAAGGAATAGAAAAGTGAGGGTAAAGCACAGATTACAACCATTCAGGATTAAAAACCTTTCACAGTCAAACGTTTTGTGAGTCCAATGCTGGCTAAGTACATCAGTTTCTGACTTGGAAGAGCGTCATTTACCAACTTTCGCCAATATTGTAGTGAAGGGGAGTCCAGAGACTTCCAATGCATTAGAATGGCTTTTTTAGCATAATAGAGAAGCTGCAGGTAACAGAGTCTGGAGTAAGAACGAAGTGGTACATCGCTGTTTAATCCAAGTAAACGGAGCATGGTACTTTATTGGGGCCTTATGTACCAGGCTCTCCAGCAGCATCCACCTGATGGAGAGCCTGGAAAGTGACGTCCAAAGAGAAACAACAGTCACTATATTAAAAATGGACAAGAACTGGTGATAACATCTCTGAGTTGATTGGTGAGATCATCCTTCCCAGTGGCATAGGTTACAGCAATCAGGAGCTCTTTAGTCAGTAAGGGATTTAACCCTACACATTCTTCACCATGTAACTGGCAGAATTGTACAGCTTTCCCCCTTGTTATTGTGAATGGAAGAGAAAGGAATGAGTAGATGTATATGACAATGAAAACTCCGCATCTGTAATATAAAAAGAGAAATTTACATGCAAGGTCAAACAAACAGATAATAAAGAACGGATTATCCTAGAATTTGTTTCTTAAACACAAATATATATGCAGAAAAGAAGCCACAATCCTTTCATTTATTATTTTCCTGTACATTATTACGAGCACAGTGAATTTTCTTGGCACTTATTCTTACAGCTCATGAAAATGTTCATTTTTTAATGTTTTTTTTTTACAAAGCTGAACTGCTTGATTCACAAGAAGCCATTCCAAAGGGGTTTTTTTTATGCCTATAATCATCAGTGAAGCAAAGCATTATAAACGTATCTTACAACTAAACTGTTTAGAGATAATGAAATTGAATCCAAGTCCCTATAAATCTGGAATGATTACTAATAGGAACCTTGCATAGGAGAAATGTTCAGAACATTGCTGTGTCAGTCCTTAATAAATGCATCATAAAACAATGACCTAGATTCACTTGAATTTTAAGAAATGGGTATTGTTTGAATAAACTGGCGTCATTGTCTCTTGGCTTGTTTGAACTACAGATCGGGAAACGAAGCACAAACCTATATGACTTGATGGCACATTTTGCAAATGTCAATGCTCAATTGAGTGCACAGTTTTGAGTTTGCTGTGGTTTGGATATTTTTTTTTTTAAATTCTGTGACACAAGGTATAAATAAAAGTGACAGATTAGCATATATTCCCTAGGTATGCACAGTTCCCCTTCCAGTTGCTGCAGAAATGCAGCTCCCCAAATCCCCAACACTGTTATATGTATCGAGGAATACTGAGGGGATGTGCTGCAGCTGCTTCTGACATACATACAATGCACCCTTTTTAGCTTGGTGTCTCTTAAAGGAAAACTATACCCTTAGAATAAATACTTAACCAACAGATAGTTATTATTATATTAAATGGCCTATTAAAGGATCTTACCAAATTAGAATATATTTTAGTAAATATTATCTTCTTACATCTTCTCCCTTGAGCCACCATGTGAAGAAGTATTTGAGTAAAAGACAGAACTTTGTCCATTAATTGACTGATATACTGTAACCCAACCTGTGTTTGTGCTTATGGTTTGTTTGTGTGCACTAGGAATCATATAATCCTAGGGGGTGGCACTTAGTACTTGAAATGGCAATTTTCTATTTATTATTACCCAATAGCATATACTAAAAAAAAAGGAATATTATTATTATTATGAAAATGGTTTATTTAGATGAATCAGGATTTTACATGAGCTGTTTTATGTGCTATATTTTTTATAAGGATCTACATTTTTCGGGGGTATAGTTTTGCTTTAACTGGCAGAAACGTACTGGGAGTTGCAGTTCTGTAACTAGGTCATGGAAGAGGGCCTATCCTTACCCGTTTTATGATATGTGAGACATTTATATGTCAAAACCAGATGTCTATAATGAATGCCTAGCAGGTGGTGGCAGGCTGTTATAACCTTTCAAGCATAAAAAAGAGGATGTGGCTCAAGCCAAAGCTTTCATATTCCTGTATGGATATGTTCTATCTCTTAAATCTCTGCAACTCAGTTTACCAACTGTTCATGGGCTCTGAAGGACACATCAGTTCTGTTCTACAAGTTTAAATTGCAATGTCCCTAAAAGAACTTGCATAAATGTGTTACCTGCAGTTATAAATACATTTCTGAAGCGAGGGAGTAGAATTTCTGTTATGCTCGTTGGGCCTGTTATTATTTAACTGTGTTGTAAACCAGCTCAGTGCAATATCTGCCTTAAGACCATTGTGTATCAAGTACGGAGATGAAAGCTCACAATCCAGTCTTCATGTAAATAATTAATGGTAAGCCTTATTTACACAAAATATAATCTAAATATAAATGTGCTGATTACGTATAATCAGCACATTTATATATATTTATGAACATATGCACCTCATCATATCATGCGCCTGACTTTAATCCTAATTGTTTTGTTTAAGTATAGATTTGGGGGTTATTCCTTCTCCTAGGTTGATCCCTGTGTGTTCATGCTCTTGTGTGTTCTAAGCAAAAATAATATAGAACAATGGTTTACAAATTCAGTGCAGTGTTCAAAGTAAACAAACAAATCGCTATTTTTTGTTAGGTTAATTTTGCAAAGGAACTTCAAGTTAGTATCTGGCATGAAACCAATTTTTGAAACCCGGACATGACCCGACGTGCAACTGCCTCATTCTCCACCCGACCTGCGACCTGCTAACCATCAAAAAACAGAACGGGCTGTTGCTGTAAACCGAAAGTGATATCATCAGAAGTGGGCTTGGAAGGAAAATATGTTAAGCATTAAAACTTGCTATAGCTAAGACCTGCAACCCAACCTGTGACCAGCAAACTTGCAGATCCTCCAACCTGCATCTATACCCAGGTATCCCGTGGGTACCCGGCCCACTGCAGGACTCTACTTCAAATGATAGTGTGACCCTGAGGTTTAGATATGTTTCTCAGGCAGTTTCCCTTTTAGTTTGGAATCTAAGGTGATCGTTAGGGAGGGGTGTGTGTATGGATGATGGGTTTTCATTTGGAGGGGTTGAACTTGATGGACTTTGTCTTTTTTCAACCCAATTTAACTATGTAACTATGTAACTATGTTAGTGAACCCTGGGTGATTATTTCCCTTTCAATTTCCCTGACCCAGACAGCCACGGTAATTTGAAGGATTGCCCGGGTCAAAACTAATTTGGAAAACCGAGCAGGATTCTCTAAGACTGACACGGCGGTTGGCCAATCACTGATAGCCTTGTCTGGGATTGATGTGAATTTGTCCAAACTGCAACTGAGAACAGTTGCATTCGCAAGATGCCTGCCTGATCAATAAAGACATTCATTTGTTTTCAAGCAACCCCTGGACTGCTGTTATTTTTCAAGCTGGTTGATTTGTGGATACTTACCTGTGTCCAGTGCACGTCCTGGTGATGTGCCATTGGCGCGTTGGTGTGCGCATGCTTGCGCATTGCCACAGCGATTCCCCCTATGTGCACAAATTCTGACTTGCACACGTCTATACGCAGGATGCCACGTCACCTGCATTCTAACTAGTGTTCAGATGCAGGCGTCACCTGGCCTACATTCTAACGCATAGTGTTCAGACATGGGAGGCACGTCATCTGCAAATTGGCGCCAAAGCTGACACTATTTAAGGAAAAGCCAGAAGCAATCTGTGCCTGGTTATTAAGGTGTATTCCTAAAGCCTAGCCTTCTCTTACTATTGCAATATCCAGTTGCTGTTCCTGCCTATTATCGACCACAAACCTCTGCCGCCTGTCTTGACCTTCTGCTTGTGACCCGACTCTGAAGCTATGCTGCCTGCCCTTGACCTGTTGTTTGACCATGCCTGCAGTCTTAACCCTGGTACCTTGCTTCTATATTATTAAATAGCCTCACTGGCTTCTCATCACCTGCAGTCCTCTGTCCATCAGGTAGGATTTGCATTGTGTGAGCTGCTTGTGGGTCATTATCATTTAGATTGAGTCCATCTTCACTGGAATTCCCGGTAAGCCTAACACTGTGTACCAGAAACAGGTACACAGAAGTCAGATCCACCTGAGTGTTTAAAGTACCATTGCACAGCAGGGAGGTTGCCCATAGTCTTAGGGTGCCTGGGGTACACTGGCATCAAGTAGTGGTGGGTGAATTTATTCGCCAGGCAAGGATTCACAACAACAACAAAAAAATTGTTGCACGTCAAAATTATTCAGACGCTCATTGACTTTAATGCATTTGGATAAAATAGTTGCATATAAAAATTGTCACGTTTCAAAATTATTTTGATGCCCATTGACTTCAATGCGTTTTGCAAATTTTGTGGGACAGATTTGCCCATCACAAGTCACACTACCAATACATATCTCTGGACCACCTATGGGTGTTCTACACGTACAAATTAGTCTTTAATCTGGAAGATCACAAGGAGTTATCCCGAGGACTCGTTTTACCCAGCTATTAGGTTGGTGGGGCCTTATACTACAAAACCTATGCAATGAACCATAGACTTTCTAAGATGTCTATGATTAATTGGGAAGTATTAGATACGTGTCCACTTGCTTTCATGTTTTCTATCACAGGAAGTATATTTTAGAGAATTAAATATTGTTATTCTTTATTTTGTTGAGAAGTACATTTTCACCCTTTCACATATATACCCCAAAGTGTGCAGCAACCACTTTCAAATCTGGTTTAAAGACTGAATCTACCTCTGGAGGCATGACCCTAGAAAACAAACATTTACAGTAGAACCACCACAGGATGAGGAAAATGGAGCCAGCCTAAACAAGCTAAGGTATGTGTAAAGAAACGTTTAATGGGATTTATCCAACAGAGCCATTGGCAGTAATACTGTCAAGAGAAGGAGAGCACTGTAAAGAGGAAACTTGGTGGAAATTCAAAGAGAATAGGCCAAGCCAATACATTTCTACATGCACAGGAAGCATTTCCAAACCTGACTACAGCCAGAGAAAACTGTTGAAATCTCCAGACTGCAGTAAAAAATGGATTTGATTTCTCACAGCCACCTAAGGCTAGATAGCTACCCGGTGAATGGAAATCCAAAAAGAAATGCCCTAAAGAACAAAAAACTCTCTGTTTTACAATAAGGGCTATTGAGAGCTCAAATAGAAAGGGAGATGCAACATGATATCATGGTATCTACTTTATCACTTCCATATGCAAATGGTTAACTTTTACATATAGATGGGTAAAAGAGTGGTGTCACTATGCATATTACCCTTGAAATAGTTACTGGCAACATATATTTACTCTGTAATTTGGAGACGTTGTTCACCATTTACATAAATCACTGCTTCCGTGGAGCTTAAAAAGGGTTTAAAAGACTACTGTCACATTCACGCAGCACACTCAGCAGTTTCATCTGGATCCAATTAACCTGCTTTGTATGTATTTGGAGTGCAGGAGAACACAGGAGTACTTGGAGAAAACCCGCACAGACACAAGGGAAAGCAAAGCTATAAGGGCGTCCAACGCTGGCTAAAACATATGTCACCCCTGACGTCTACTCCCCTGCTCCCCCCCTACATTCTCATTTGAACTCACCTGCCATTGGACTCCACTGAATTCCCCCAGCTCCCCTCTGCTTCTGCCAGTCCCCCTACAATGCTGTAGAGTGTTTCCCACATAGAGTAGCCAGTGGTAGGGACTTTGTACTTTTCCTCCCCAAGCTGCACACTAGACACCTGCCTAACCCTAGTTCTAGCCCTAGGGGGAAATTATAAATTTAATGAAAATAGTTCCCAGATCTGAATCAAACTCAGAAATCCCATCACTATAATTCAGCTGTTGTAACCACCTTGCCATGTGTATATCATCAAACCATGTAAGTAAATTCTATTTCTTTTTTTTTAAATGAACCCTTTTTTTATCCAAAGAACTGTTCTCACCCTGAAACATTGTACACTGCCGTAAATAAATATGACTCTATGCCATGCACTTTCCTTTTCTGAGTTGCTCCTTGCTGCTATTTTGTTTATGGATTTACATTTACAGTGAACCCAGATTCTGGGCACATCAGTGAGAAGTATAAGTAAAATTGTTACATTTTTCCCACATTTTCAATAAGTACAAAAAGTAAGAGGCAAGAGAAAAGAGGACAAGGAATAGAGATTCAATACTATCGTACATTCTGTAAATAGGTGTAATTATTCTTGCCTCTTTTCTGCCTATTTTGAAAGCCATAATAGCACTCTCTGTATCTCAGACACGCATGGGGAAATGTACTGTACATTGAGCACTTACACCCCATTAAAATAGTGGTACATCTAGCTGCTTTAATAAATGTGTAAATTAATTTATACTTTCATGACAAACAGGATAAAAAGACTGAAGTGCTAAGAATCCTCATGGCTTCCCCAGTTTGATCCTTAATAAATCTGCCACTATGACTAGCGAATAAATATGCCAGTATAAATTTTTGCTTAGAAAACAACGCATAGAGATTCATTTTATTTGCGTTCACAAAATCTAATTTACACTATGCTCTGAAACTATATTGCAAATACATCTATCCAATATATTCAGCAAACCGTCTCTCAGGCCAAATGGGAAAATGACCCATGCAGAACAAGGACTGTGATGTTAACTTGTGTTATTAAATTTCATACACTAGAAATGAAGCGCCCGAAAATGCATTTCAGCGACAAGAAACAAATAAGAAACAGCACAAGATGAGGAACAACACGGTTCACTCATAGAAACATTATTGAGTTATGGGCCACTCTCCCCAGAGATGTGTCTGGATAGTAATAGGATTGGTCTACGAGACACAGATGACAATATTTCATTATTGTCTATAATAAATGGTATTTCTTTCTTTTGAATCTGATTGGTTCTCAGGAAAGCTCTTTTTAATTCAAACTTGTCCCTGTTGCAGATATGCCGCACATAATCTTGTATTGTTGCCCGCAGGTTGCTCAGATGATTACTCTTTTTTGCTGCTTGTGTAAATGGCTGCTGGATGACAAGATGTGGCTCTGGGAATAGCTTTATCAATTTGTGTATTTGTACAATATCCTTCTTCATAACATGCAGATCTCCGTGTTTGTTTAGCGTGGTGTGTATAGAATCTTCACTCCAAAACCAATATTTAGGCACTGAAGGGCTTTCTGCTTGAGCCGTTAATATCAGAGAAGAGCATAGCCAGCAATGCTTTGATTTATAACTGAACGATATTTCATTTCTCTAAAACTGGTGGTGTGTTTGTTTAGTTCCTAAGGTCTTTGCACCGACTAAAGTAACCTTCTTTCCTTCTGCTTTCTCCCAATATTTATTGAAGGATTCCACTGGCTGCAGCTTTCTCTTTCTGCCTATTTGTTGTTTTTTTTTTTTAAATCATGCTTTTAAAAGAAAAGTTCACCTTAAAATTTGCGTTTAGTATGATTTACACACAAAGTCAGTTGGTCTAGAATTTTTTAATTTGTTTTTCAAATAATCTAATTTGTTTTACAGCTCTTTATTATGAAATGTCAACTTAATATCTGATTGATATGCAATTTGAATATTTCTTGGCAGTAATACAGTATTCCAGCTGCTCTTCATGCAGAACACAGTTACATGGCAACCATCTTACTCAGCTGGGCTCTCACAAGTTAGTGGAGGAAGCAGAACTGTAACTTTTCACAATCCAGTACCTTACAAAATGATTGGGTACCAGTGATCCATAAACAAATAAATGATTTATGAGGTTATGACTTCCTGAGTACAACAACAGATGAAGCAAAACTAAGGATTAGTGGTAAATGGCTCAGACACCCATTTACTTAGAAGGTGGAGCTTTTGAAAGATGAGATTCAGAACTCAGGCAACTTCCCTGTAACAGATTCCCTTAAAGAAATACTGACACTAAAATAACCTTTTGTTATAGCCATCATAACATTATCTTTGACCACTATTTATAATTTGCCATCAAAAATATGCCTGATGCTTTTACATTACCTTTCTTACCCCCATGTTCCTGTATGAGGGGGCTGCCATATTTGTGCAGCAGGAGTCCGTTAGCATTAGAAACTCTAACTGACAAGTTGATAAGCGACAGTCAGGTTGGCAAAACAGTCAGGTTTAGGAACTTCAAATAATAGTTACTTACAAAAGCAGAACTATCAGCAAAAAATGATCAATGTGACCTATAGGTAACTTTTAATGTAGATTAATATTTTGGAAAGAAAATATTTAGTGCTAGCTCTCACAGATGCCACTAACATGAGTACCATTCCCATCTGTCATTTAGGTGGGTGTCACCTTGGACAACTAACTCCATATTACTACTGTTTGGTTGAGCTGCTTTTGGCTTATTTAACTCATAACTCCTATAAGCATATTACTGCTTTTGCTTAACTTGCCTATTTAACTCACAACTCCTAATTTCTGCATGATAGAGATTGCTATTCGCTGCCTCATTCATGCAGTTCTAGTTCCCCAACTTCTCAGATAACAGTCTCCTTAGTGTCCAAAGCTTGATACTGGGGCCTTATGCTCTATAGAAGCGATGTCCAACTGGTGGACTGCGGGCCCCTTGTGTGGCCCTACACATAAAAGTCTGCCTGCTGTGACTGCTTACCTTGTGTAAACTTTAAAAGGAATCAGTACTGAGATTAACTGGCCACTGCATTGTTTATGCCTCAAATTCAGACAGTAAGCTCCTGTATTGTTCACACCTTAAAAGGGATCTATCGCGAAAATTAAAATTCAATATAAGTTTTATCTTGATGAAATAAGAATCTAATAAGCAGTAAAAAATTCTGTGCTGTTTATGAAATAATCAAGTTACTCTTCACTCTACCCCTCTGAGCAACCTGTCTCTCTTCATGCTGTCTTGATGCAGTAGGTGGAGTCAGTTTTTGATTGACAGGTATAATACTCTTTGGGTGGGTTGAACCTTTAGCCCAGATGCTCTTTAAAAATAACTGGCTCTGATGGAAATCCTGTTTCTCTGTGTTTAGGGTGTTTTCATCATCATCATCATCATCATTTATTTATATAGCGCTGTCAAGATACGCAGTGCTTTACTGCAGTTATAGCAAACAGGGAATAAATGGTGGATAGCAGACAAGGATTACAGAGTACAATAGGCTTTACAAACTAAAAGGTTAGGGTACAATTCAGACATTAGGATTGTATAAACAATTTGTCATTTTTGATACAGCAATGATTAATTAAGGTACATCGAATAGGCCTCTTTAAACAGATGGGTCTTTAAGGAGCGCTTGAAAGTTTGGAAGGAAGGGGAAAGTCTGACAGCTTGTGGCAGAGAGTTCCAGAGAAAAGCAGAAGCCCGAGAGAAGTCTTGTAGACGAGAATGGGCAGAAGTCACCAGAGGAGAAGTGAGGCGAAGATCAGAAGCAGAGCGTAGGTTTCGTGAAGGAGTGTATTTGGAGATTAGAGATGAAATATAGGGAGGGGTTTCTTTATTAAGGGCCTTGAATGTGAGTGTAAGTAATTTGAATTTGATTCTAGATGAGATTGGGAGCCAGTGAAGGGACATGCATATGGGAGCAGCTGATGTTGAGCGGCGAGCTAGATGAATGAGTCTAGCGGCCGCGTTTAGAATAGATTGGAGTTGTGAAAGGTGACTTGTTGGAATACCTGTGAGGAGTAAGTTGCAGTAATCAAGGCGGGAGATGATGAGAGACTGAATCAGTGTTTTAGTTGATTCTGAACTGAGATAGGGTCGTATTCGAGCAATGTTGCGCAGTTGAATACGGCAAGATTTTGCAAGTGTTTGAATGTGTGGTGAAAAAGATAGATGAGAGTCTAAGATGACTCCTAGGCAGCGTGCCTGTGTGGTGGAATGAAAGGTGGTGTTGTTTACGGTGAGTGATATCTGAGGGACAGGGGAAGATCTTGGAGGAAATATGATGAGTTCTGTTTTAGAAAGGTTCAGTTTCAGGTGGCGCTGTGACATCCAGGAGGAGACAGCAGAGAGACAGTCTGTGACTTGGGAAAGGACAGAGTTAGAAAGATCAGGAGTAGACAAGTAGAGTTGGGTGTCATCAGCATAAAGGTGATACTGAAGTCCAAATGACTGAATGAGTTTTCCTAGTGAAGTTGTATAGAGCGAGAACAGCAGGGGGCCAAGAACAGAGCCTTGAGGAACTCCAACAGAGAGTGGGAAAGTAGTAGAAGTAGAGTTAGAGAAGGAAACTTTAAAGGAACGGTCAGACAGATAAGATGTAAACCATGAAAGAGCAGTGTCCCGAATGCCAGATGAGTGTAGAATGTCAAGGAGGAGTGTGTGGTCAACTGTATCAAAGGCTGCAGAGAGATCAAGAAGGATTAGAATGGAATAATGACCTTTAGACTTTGCCAATAGAAGATCATTGGTTACTTTGGTGAGTGCAGTTTCAGTCGAGTGTGATGGGCGGAAGCCAGATTGCAAGGGGTCGAGGAGGGAGTTGTGAGTGAGATGCTGGATCAGGCGTTTGTAAACAAGCCTTTCTAGTATTTTGGATGCGAATGGAAGAAGGGAGACCGGTCGATAGTTAGTGGGAGAGCTGGGATCAAGGGAAGGTTTTTTGAGGATAGGAGTGATTAGTGCTTGTTTGTATAATGATGGAAAGGTACCAGTAGAGAGTGAAAGATTGAATAAGTGGGTAAGTGCAGGAGAGAGTGTGTCAGAGATTGGGTGGAGAAGGCGAGAGGGTATGGGGTCAAGGGAGCAGGTGGTGGGTTTTGAACTGGCTAGAAGTTTGCTAACTTCATCTAGAGTTGCAGGGGTGAAGGAGTGCAAAGTAGATGTGAGTGGACTGCACGTTGGTCTAAGATTGTTGTCGGACGGTATGCTCAGCCTAATGAGATCGATTTTTTCATTAAAGAAATGAGCAAGGTCTTGGGCGGTAACATTAATAGGTGGAGGTGGTGGAGGGGGGCATAGGAGTGAGTTAAATGTGGCAAACAGCTGCTGTGGTTTGGAGGACATAGTAGATATTAGATAAGAGAAGTATTGTTCTTTGGCTAATGATAGAGCTCGGTTATAGCAGGAGAGCATGAATTTGAAGTGGATGAAGTCAGGATCAGTTCGCGACTTTCTCCACCGTCGCTCAGCTGATCTACTACATCTTCTGAGGTACCGTGTTACCAGGGTTGGGGTTTAGCTGGCCGGCTGTGACGGGTGGTAGAAGGTGCAAGGGAGTCAAGTGCTGTTGAAAGGGCATCGTTGTAGAGTTTTCCAGAGTCTTTTATTCTGTTACACTTTGGTTGTGCTGGAGTCGGTTATTTTGAGTTATTCTGCTAACAAAGGAAGCCCTCCTGAAAGATGCATTAGATCTACCCATCAATAAAAATCTGACTCAGACCTCAGCACAAAGAGAGCATAAAGCATGGCAGATTGTGGAGAGTGAGATACTGAAGAATAACTAACTAGATTATTTCTTAAACTGTACAGAATTTTTAATTGATTGCATTTAGAAAGTGTCTTATTTCAGTGAAATGAAGTTTATATTACATTTTCATTTTACGATAGCTCTCCTTTAAACTCCCTGCTGCATTGTTCACACACCTTTGACACCTCTATTCTTCACACCCCTAACCCTGTACTGTTCACAACTCAGACCCAGACTGTCCACATTGTTCACCTGTTCACATCTCATACAAACTGCTGGAGGGGCACCAGCATTGGGTCAGTGTATGTAGTACAGTATGAACTGTTCATCTTAGATTGGTCCTGATAGGTTTCCATGTCTCCTGCTGTACTCTGCCTTCCCTATGATCCCTGTGTGTGCCATACTCTGCCTGCCCTATGCTCCCTGTGTGTTCCATATTCTGCCTGCCCTATGCTCCCTGTGTGTGCCATACTCTGTCTGCCCTATGCTCCCTGTGTGTACCATACTCGGCCTTCCCAATGCTCTGTGTGTGTGCCATACTCTGCTTTCCCTATGCTCTTTGTGTGTGCCATATTCTGCCTGCCCTATGCTCCCTGTGTGTGCCATATTCTGCCTGCCCTATGCTCCCTGTGTGTGCCATATTCTGCCTGCCCTATGCTCCCTGTGTGTGCCATGCCTTCCCTGTGCTCCCTGTGTGTGACATACTATGCCTGTCCTATGCTCTTTGTGTGTACCCTACTCTGCCTGTGGGATCTGAGTCTGGTGGGGTTTGTTAGCATTTGGAAATACTTGTTAGGGGACCCAAGGTGTTGAATCATGTGTTGGGGGTAGCTGTATTATCCACAGGGGAGGATGAGGCATATGGATTTAAGGGTATGTTTTAATATGACATGATAAACTTGTTTCACATATGAGTGATGTGTGATATCCCTGAAGTGAGCACAAACCATTTGGTTTTTTGGTGTGCTACCACCAATAATGTGGATATGGCCTTAAAAGTTCTGGTGGTAACATGGGTGTGATTTAAAGTTAAAGTTAAAAACAGGGAGTGGTAAGCACTGACTTCCATTATCGGTCCTCCATCACATAGGCCAGAAAAATTCTGGCCCTCTGTACCACATACGTAGTACAGCACTGCCCTATAGTTTTAGCGCATACACCCCTGGTACTAGTTAGAAACCAAAGAAGAAGTTCTCCCTCCCTTTTTATAACCTATCAACAGGACCTGAACACATAACTCATGGGCCAATCGAAAAACTGAAAAACCTCCCTCCCACAGGCCTTAGGTAACAATACCAGGATTAGGTCTTTGGGTCCCCTACATGATAATATTAGTAGCACAACTATCGGAAGGGATTATGTGCCCTTAGGCCAGGTCGTAAGAACAGGGCCCTGATGTGGGCTCCGCCTCCTGCTGCTCCTACCTTGTAGTAAAATTCCGCACTTTTTCTGAGGAATTTTTAGAGGCATGCCTATCTATGGGTGAAAGTTGGAGTTCACCCGTTGATAACAATGTGCTCCTTAATGTTTAAGGGGCCCATTTACTTAGCTCGAGTGAAGGAATAGAAGTAAAAAAACGTTGAATTTCGAATGTTTTCTTTGGCTACTTCGACCATCGAATTGGCTACTTCGACCACCGAATTGGCTACTTCGACCTTCGACTACGACTTTGAATCGAACGATTCAAACTAAAAAACGTTCGACCATTCGATAGTCGAAGTACTGTCTCCTTAAAAAAAAAATTGACCCCCTACTTCGCCACCTAAAACCTACCGAGGTGCCATGTTAGCCTATGGGGAAGGTCCCCATAGGCTTTCTAACAGTTTTTAGGTCAAAGAAAAATCATTCGATCGATGGATTAAAATCCTTCGAATCGAACGATTCAAAAGATTTAATCGTTCAATCGAACTATTTTTCGTTTGATCAAACTATTTGCAGTAAATCCTTTGACTTCGATATTCGAAGTGGAAGGATTTACATTCGGCAGTCGAATATCGAGGGTTAATTAACCCTCGATATTCGACCCTATGTAAATCTGCCCCTAAATGTTTTTAAGTAGATTTACAGAATGGAGACATGTATCACAGAAACACTCCTCATTTGAAAACTTATGGCACCAATAATTCCAGATATTAGATCCCTCTATATATTTTGTAGAGTATTATAGCATATATATATAAAATTTACTCAGGCTCAGATGCATTTGGCAAAACTAGGAAAATCCATGAAAGTGTTTCAACCACAGATGGCTTGACTGTTTCCCATTCATATTTCATTTTAACTACAAGCAATTTCTGCTGTCCCAATGCTTTTTGCAAGTAAAAATTAAATTGCAAGCTCTACGGATCTAAAAACTCCTTTGTATATCTATGGCAGGTTAATGCCTGTCCCCAGCCGTGGCCTGTTAAACAGCCATCTGTAGGCACTGCTATTTATAAGCAGGCTGAAATAATTAAACTGTGCAAGTTCCCTTTTGGTCAATGTGGAGAAGAAATCTAATCAGACAGACCTGCTATTTGAGTCTCTGCTGGAGATCTAAGTTAAATTCCCTGAGAGAAAGGTTTGCGTTCCATTTGTTTTCAGTGCATTTCGGCTAAGGAAAGATTGTTCTGAAAATTGACTGCTGATACAAAGAATTTACTTTGTAATTGTTTAACAAAGCGTGCTTTTAATTTCTACATCTCTACAACAGAGCCAATGCAGCAAGAATCCTTTGTTCTGCCTTCTTATCATTGCATTAAAAGAGAATACGGCAATCGGTGCTATAGCGAAGCTTGAGGAGGTGAATGGATAAAAGTGTCAGAATCCAGTTGCCCTGTTGAATGATGTGACTGCATTTAATTGCTAAAAAGGTCAAATCCATAAAACACGACCATGAGAGTCACATCCATACAAACATGTCCATATATATATATATATAAATGAATATGCAAATGAACATGAGATGTACATGACCAGCCATGGGATTTGCTGGAATTAATTATACAATGAATCAATTCTTCTAAATGTAAAACGTAAACCTTAGCTTCAATTTATCTCTCCATTACAAACAAATAAAAAAAAAAGAACCTATATATAAAATAAACATAAAGTGGTTTTCGGTTAGAATGTGATAAATAATTGCGAAATTCAAATTTTGTCAAAATGAATAAAGCAACTCTAGTTTGGAGCCCTTTTCAGAGCAATGGTTATATTATATAACTTCATAGGATGGCACTTTTGTATAGTGATGGGCGAATCTTAAAAATGTGCGAAACGGCGAAGATTTGCCAAAAGCATTGAAGTAAATGGGCATCAAAATAATTTTGATAACCTTTATACGTGAAACTATTTTGTCCACATGCAGTAAAGTCAATGGAACGCCCGAATAATTTTGACGGGAAATAATTGTTTTTTTGTTTTTCGCGGGCAAATTTTCGACGCAGTTTTGTGAAAGCATTCGTGGGCAGTGAAATGTGGAAATTTGCCTTGAATCCATGCCTGGCGAATTTATTTGCCCATCACTAACCACCCCCTCTGGACCAGGCAGTAGATCTAGGGTTCCCTCAACACTCTGCATCATCACCGCAGTGAATTTGCAGCTTAAAAATTGGGCACACATGTCAGTCTTGTGCAAAAAACTGGAAATGATGCCAAGTGGACATGAAAAACTTCCAGTGAAATTTCATCCAATTTAATTGTGTTCATTCATTTTGACAGATTGGCTGCAACTGAATCAAGTGCATGTAGGTGACTGCAATAACACTGGAATTCTGGGGGAAAACATGGCAATTGTGCTCAGACTTGTACTTTCAGGTGGTAAATGACCCCTTTGTATTGATAGATGCTTCCTCAGTTAGAAGGTTTCTCTACAAAACTGCACAATACAGAATCTGTGCATGAATTTTCCACGTTTGGCAGACCTGATGATCATTTGGCCTCCTAACTGAACTTTCAGTTCACATTGGTCCTGAAAGAGGGTGTTCAACTTTAAATAAACTTTTAGATGTAGTTGGTTTTCATTTTTATTATTTGTGGTTTTTGAGTTATTTACCTTTTTATTTAACAGTGCTCCAGTTTGCAAGGGTCCAAATTGCCCTAGAAACAGATTTAAATTAGAGGCTGGGAAATGGATAAGAGAGGGCCTGAATAGAAATAAGCAATAACAATAACTTTAGCCTTACAGGGCATTTGTCTTTTAGATGGGGTCAGTGACCCCCATTTGGAAGTTGGAAAGATTCAGAAGAAGAAGTCAAATAATTATAAAAGTATAAATAAAAAAGGCAAAATAAATCCAATTGAAAAGTTGAATTGGGTGTTCTATAACATACTAAAATGTAACTTCAAGGTGGACAACCAAATGTAACAACTTACCACCCTGGTGGTCTAGTGGTGCGGTGGGGACTCTCGCCACGCCGTCCTTCTTCTTCCTATGCGCCGGTTCCTTAGGGTGCGCGCGGCACACATCCTCCTTATTTATAGGCGCTGCGCCAGCACGCCATGGTGCGAAATTTAAACATATTTCAAGAGACAATTTGTATTTTGTAATTTCCTGTGATAGGTTTATCTCTGTGAGTTCCTGGGTGCTATTTCTTATGTTCTTGATATCTGATACCTGTTTCTCACCCCTGCCTGCCTGACTAAGCTGACTTCTGTGATTCTGACCCCTGTCTGGTAACAGACTATTGTACTCTCTGTGATCCAACCCATGCCCGATTGATAATCCAGCTTTGACCCTTGCCTGTCCGACTCCGTTTGAATTCTGCCTGCACCGACCCGGCCTGATTTGACTACGCAATCTGTCTACTCCTTGTATTGTGACCTTCTGCCCAAAAAGACTTTGCTTTACTATCATGCCACTCTGCTTGTCCAGAACCCTTAGCTTGGCACCTCTCTTTATAAGACCTGGCGGCATTTGATTAGCCGAGGGCTCCTCCTGAGGTGAAAGGCGGCTGTTTTAGGCAAAAGCAAAAGCCGAGACCAGGGTGCTTAGCATTGGTTCTGGATTTAGGTTGCCGATCGTGACACCCCTTTAACCAACCTTGTTGGTGTATCTTAAGCCTAACCAGAACAAAATACATTCCATATAAAAGAGATTTTTAGTAAAATGTATTTCTGGGTTCATTTCTGATTTGGGCAAAAAACTAAAAAAGTGTTCTCATCTACAGAACAAGGTATTGTACTTGTGGTATAACCTTTAGGCGCTTTCACTAAACCATGGATCTTTGTCTTGCTTGAGATCTGAGATCACCCAAGACTAGGTCTTCTATACTCCTGACTAGTGATGGGCGAATCAGTGCCAAATAATTTGAGAAAAGCATTAAATTCAATGGGCGTCAAAATATTTTTGACGCGGACATTTTTTATGCGCAAAACGAATTGTCACAACAGTTTCGCTAATTAATTAAATTAAATTAATTAATAAAATGCAGAAATATGCCGCAAATTTGTGTCTTCGCCCATCACTACTCCTGACCCCTTCAGAATCCACTGTCTCTATTATTATACTCTAATAACTTATTCTCAAACCATGTCATTGTTTTAAAATTTACAGCAGTACATAGATGAGCCCATATGTTTTTGAATGAATTAAAGGATAGTTGTATATAGAACTGTGTATAGCCTCAGGCCCCATGCATTGTCTAAACTAAGAAACCAAGAGCAATAGGAGACAGAGCAAAATAATTCCAGTGTTTGCTTTTATACTTGATAATATTTTATTAACATCGGGCATCAGTCTGAATTTCCATGAGTTTCATAGGCCCCTTTTAAAAAAAAAGCCTTGATGTCATGAAAAGCATAATTAGGAAAATGACTGCCATTTCAGACAATTACAGAACCACTTTAAGACATTGTTTCTTTATACAGTTCAAGCATTCAGTTACTCAGCTATGCCGGGTTACATAAACAGAAATGACTTAAATGTTGACAAAAAAAACGAGGTGTACTAAGACTTTTCATCTTGAAAGCTTATAATTTACGGCTAATCTTTCTGATTGCAGAAAACATGAAAATGTACACAATTATAACTCTGCGACCGAAAATCAGTTTAGATTTGTGTTTTTAACAGAAATAAAAATTATTCATGCAGGAAGTGTGACAAACACATTTCGACGCTGCTGAAAGAGCGGACAACTTTTTTTAAAGAGAAAAAGTGTATTTTGGTGTTCCGCTGAAAGCCAGGTTCAGATATATGTTATTTATGTTACTGAAATACAATGGGCGAGAAAAGAGCACAAATGGCAGCAAATTGGACTAGTAGTGATTGCTCACAAAGTACTTGTAAGTGTCACGTTATAGCTGGAAATCAGTCACAATCAGCCGTATTCTAGAACTGTTTGTAGAAAAGCAAAGAAAGCTATAATTTTCTGCAGCAAAATAGAGTAGGAGTTTCTTTACTTGTTTTTTAGACTGGTTTTGGGGGGGGGATTTATAGCATGTGAATTACTGCATTTTTGTTTATATTTTTGAGGTCTGAAATATATGGTGAATTAGCTAAAATTAAATGCATGTATGCGATCCGTTATATGAAAACCCATTATCCAGAAAGCTCCCAATTACGAAAAGGCCGTCTACCATAGACTCTATTTTATCCAAATAATCCACATTTTTTACAAATAATTTCCTTTTTTTCTATAATAATAAAACTTTGTACTTTGTATGTAACGCTAATCTGGCCTATCCAGACTACAAGTAGTTAGTGACCAGCTAGTGATAGGAGCATGGGTTACATTACGACTCACACTTCAGGATTCAGGGCCTTTGCTAAGTGGAAGATTCCCATTAAGGTGAAGTAGAACTACAACTCTCAGGCTACTGTTATAGTAAAAATAGAAAATGATTGGACGCCAGGAGGTTCTTATGGTAAAACAAAAAGGGTGATTTATTAGTCCAAGACAATGGGCACAGGTTTACTCACATAGGTTGAGGTATTAGCAGATGTAACATCAAATGAGGTAGAATAGGCAGATGACAGAGCATGAAGGAGGTGACTCCCATTGCCGTCAAAGAGTACATCAATTCCCTCAGGCAGATATACCTCAAAGTGGTCCGGATCCCACCCAATGGAATGGTCAGGGAGAAGGAATCTAAACCTGACACCCTATCCACTTTGGTCCCTTCACTTAAGGAAAGTCAAGAAGCCTTGGGAAGCTACTCCCTGCTACAGATCATTGATGGAGCACAAAGCTGCTCTTGATATCTTAGCTCTCTATCTTACTCTGCTAGAGAGTCTATAACAGATATAACCTATTTCTAGCTAACCTTGTTCACGGGGTTCCCTGGTCCCCGACTTAATCACTAAAGGTTCAGGTCCCTTTAGGGCAATGACTTTACTGGGCCTTGGTGTACCCAGGCTCAATGAGCACATCCAGTAGGTAAGGACACCGGCAGCCAAAGAGGAAGATCCACCCCTTTCCAAACACTATATGGAAGTGTGGTAGGAAGTGGTCATTACACCTCTTGGCCTGTTGGGTTTATTTAATGTTTACAGGATTTTCCAAATGATCCAAATTGCAGAAAGATCTATTATCCAGAAAACCTCAGGAAAGACCATACCTGCTTTTCTCTTTGTTTAGCATGATCTCTTCCAAAGACACCATTAAGCGGGGGTTAGGAGAGCAGGCATTTAAGGAGAGCTCCACCTCCCCATACTATAGAATTTAAATAAACAAAGGTATGGTCTTTCTCCCCTCAAAGATAATACTTTTTTCTCACTTAGATAGGACTGACGCATGGACACTGCCTTGACGGGGCGCATCAGCTTATGCATGCTTTGTACAAACTTTGTAATTAAAAGTGTCTTTTTTTATCATTAGAGTTACAGTTCAGTTGTGCAAAACAGGTTTATATGTTGGAGGGTTATATGTTGGAGTACTGGGGTACATTTTGTAGTTTGTATATCAAGCCTGACCACGTGCACCCAATGAAGGAAGGGATGAGCTGCATTTCATTGTTTATTTAAATTTAAATATATATATATATAGACAAATACAAGAGTCCTCTGCACTCAACCCATTATCAATATATTTAAGACAGAGACATTTTGTGCATACTGCTACTACAAAATGCCTTACCCTTTAAACAAAACAGGGATTTTTGTCCATATATTGCAATATATTTAAGCTGGCCAACTACGTCAAAGTCATCCCATATCTGGTCAGTCCTACACTTAATTTTCATCTAGATTAATTTCATCTAGATTCATCTAGATTCATTTAGAATTCTATTGCTTCATTATACATTTTACAAAAGGGACTAGTTTTACCTGCAACTTACTTGCTGCTTTATAAAACAACATATCAAAGTTTAATTCAGCCTCCAGTGTAGGTTTTATGCTTCCATAGAGAGTGGAAAAGGAGTTCATGTAGTATTTGTAATCTGTGTTAAGCAGCTCTTTCTAAATGGGTTGAATGTGGTCAGTCTGTCCATGGACTCAACAACTAGCCTTTAATGTATTGCCTTCTTAGCTTTCTCGGGGTATCTCACAGGGTAGCCATTAACTCATTTCCTTTTTGCATTTTCCAGTTTTGTTCATTTTCTTATATTGTGGTTGAATCTTCTTGCATTGTCTGTTGTATATGTCTTGTACTGTTAAATTAAATTATGCTAAGTAGTCCTCCAAGTGAAAGTTGCAATTAGTAAATTGGTAGTTAAAGCAGATTAATAGTAATGTGTGACTAAGGTGAACCACTGCAACAGCCCTAATGCTGGGCTTTCATAGTTGTGGTAAAGAAATTGTTCAGTATAAAAATAACAAATGGGTAAATAAATAGGCTGTGCAAAATAAAAAATGTTTCTAATATAGTTAGTTAGCCAGAAATGTAATGTATAAAGGCTGGAGTGACTAGATGTCTAACATAATAGCCAGAACATTACTTCATGCTTTGCAGTTATCTTGCTTTCCACTGATTGGTTACCAGGCAGTAACCAATCAGTGACTTGAGGGGGGCCACATGGGTCATATCTATTGCTTTTGACTCTGAGCTGAATGCTGAGGATCAATTGCAAACTCACTGATCAGTTATGTCCCATGTGGCCCCCTTATAGTAGTTGACAAACTTGGAGTTAGAGAGCTGAAAAGCAGGAAGTAGTGTTCTGTTACCAGCATTTATACATTACATTTGTGGCTAATTAACTATATTCCCCAATGCTGGGAAATCACTTGATCAACAATTATAATTAAATTTAGATACTTTTTTTTTCTTTTTTTCAGTTTCTGATCACTGCTACAAATCTTACAGAGTAATTTTTACATACATTTTATATGTGTGATGTTCCACAACATGCTGTTATCAATAGTGTGCACTGGCCTTTGTGACTTCACTCACATCCACTGAAAACTGAAAATGAGTGCTAAAATCACATTATTGGTTTTCAACTAGATTCTAAGATACAGCATGCAAGACAGCTGAATATTTAGGGGCAGATTTGTCAAGGGTCAAAGTGAAAATTCTAATTAAAAAAATTAAAATTTCTAGCTATTTTTTGTGTACTTTGACTAGTGAATAGTCCAAATTTGATTCGAATTTGAAAAAAATTAGAATATTCTAATATCGAAATTCATTATGTACTGTCTCTTTTAATATTCAACTACGACCATTCGCCATCTAAAACCTGGCGAATTGCTGTTTTAGCCTATGGCGGACCTCCTAGAACCTATTAGGAGTTAATTGATGGACTTTGAAAAAATTCCGAATCAAATTTGATCGAATACGATGTTACTTCGATACGTACATGAAAATGGCCTAGTCACTCTAAAAAAACCTTTGATTTTTTTAATAAATTTCGGTGTTTTTTTATTCGAATTTCGACCCTTGATAAATCTGCCCCTAACTGTATGTATATGCATCGCATCTGAAGGAAGCTGCTAATTTCTTTCTTGCTCACATTCTTGCATTCTTCACTGTAGATTGTTTTGGCTGCAGTACAGGGATAAGCAAATACTGTATAATACTGAACAAATGTACATTTTATATTTGTCGCATGTTTTACCTGTCTGTCTGCGCATAAAGCGCAGGGCTATTTTATATGTATTCCTTTAGTCATGGGAAAATAAATAACAAGCATGTTTCTTTTTTCGCAGTTTCACGGGCCATTAAATAATTTTTCAAGCCAGTCTTTTCATCAGAACATGCTGGGGACTTTGATTAAATATTTCTCAGCCTGAAGGAAATCAAACGGGAATCGGTAACTATTTTATATATTTATTCTTACAAGTCCAATACATGATTTACAAAGAAGCTGCTACTGCAAGATACTGACAATGGTAAAATTCTGATGTTGTGTGAATCAATCTATCATATGTTATTATTTTTGTAGGCGTCTCACAGTCTTGTTGGGCAGTATACAGATTGCCAGCTTTTCTGTGGACTTGCAATAGAATAGGGTGGAGGGGGCAATTTAATGGATCAATAATTTAACTGACCAGTCTCTGCTCAGAATGGAGAATTGTTGTATTTAATTATAAGCTAGTGATAAGAGCCTGGGCCAGCTAGTTACTTAGTTCAATTGTCTAAACTGATCAAGGATTTCAAGTCTTGTCCAAACAGAGTGACAATGCTGAATCAGTAAAGCTCTGTAATGATTTTCCTCTTTGCAACCACTGAGTTCTCAGCATCTGACTAATCAATAACTGGTTCATCATGAAAGCTATCGTGCTGCATGTTATTATTATCCGGGATTCTGAAGTGATTCTTGACTTGAAGAATCCCAGTGGTCCTATGGTTGAGGCCCTACTAGGTATGCATAGAATATTCCACCACTGTATATTTTTGCTCTAATACATTTTATAGGACCTGTTATCCAGAATGCTGGGAACCTGGGGTTTTCCCGATAATGGAGCTTTCTGTAATTTGGATCTTTATCTCTTTAGTCTACTAGAAAATCATTAAAACGCTAAATAAACCCAAAAGGATTGTTTTGCCTCCAATAAGGATTCATTATAACTTAGTTTGGATCAAATCCAGGTTACTGTTTTATTATTAAATAGAAAAAGAAAATCATTTGGAAAAAAAAACTAGATTATTTAAAATGGAGTCTATCGGAGACAGACTTTCCATAATTATGAGATTTCTGGATAATGGGTTTCCAGATAACGGTTCCCCTACCTGTAATATGAATAAGGGAGCTATTCTCTAGGCCCGAGCTCCTGGTTTGGTCCATGTGCACCACCCCGAGTCCATGGGTGCAAGTGCAAAATACATAGTGGCCAGTTCCATCAGAAAGTTAGTTATAAAGTCTTCTGTTAGTCAGAAACCCAGAAGTTGGTTAGTGAGTCTCAGTAGCTGAATAGTAAGGGGACATAACATTAAAAATGCAAATGGTACCAACTATTTTTCAATGTTCTTCTAAAATATACTGCAAAGTTCAAATAATTCAGCATGCACAACACTTTGTTTGTTTGTTTTGCTTTGTTTTGTTTTGCTTTGTTTTTGCTATTCTTATATAGAAGTGTAAAGAAAAGTATATATATACTATTATATATCATATATACCGCATATTGGCACTTACCACTCCAAGCAGCAAAGCCCGAGTGTTAACCAAAAAATCATATAGTCCAATAATAGAAAGCACTCACGGCACATGAACAGTGTTTATTCCATCTCCATATCTAAGCGTTTCAATCCACACGGGACCGTCATCAGGATGTATTGTATTTTATATATATCTCTCTATCTATCTATCTATCTATCTATCTATCTATCTATCTATCTATCTATACCAATATTTCACAGACCAGCACTCCCTTTGATATAAGACAAACAATCTTTTATTGCATCTTTATCCAACGTTTCGGTCCCTTTTGGGACCTTTTTCAAAGGTTGGATAAAGATGCAATAAAAGATTGTTTGTCTTATATCAAAGGGAGTGCTGGTCTGTGAAATATTGGTGTATACAAGATTTACCGCGCACCCCTGCTCTTATCAAGATTGACCTTGGAGTGTGGATACTCATTTGGAAGATATATATATATATATATATATATATATATATATATATATATATAAGTCCATATGGGCAGCACTCCGCTCTTGATGCTTAGACTCGGGTGCAAGGTAAAGGAATCAGTTATGTAGACAAATGACCAGCAACACCGAGATATTTCGTGAATAGTTCAAGTGTATTCAAAAAACATGCAAAGCCGACGTGACGTTTCGGTCCACTCAGGGACCTTTCTCAAGGCAACCATGTCAAACATCCAAATCAGTTTATATACCCACAATCCCATTAAACCTATCAACAGGAAGTGACAAAACATCAGGTGTAGCAAATCCCTCAGATAAGCTGAAAGGGGCTGTGACAATCTTAAAATTGTAGTTCAAGTGCTAATAAATATAAATATATGTGGTAGCATAAGACTATAAAAGTGATGAAGTGTTAGGAATAGCTCATTAATGTTTCTAGCAGAAGTGTCGTGAGCAATAAAAGAGTTAAAAAATTGTACAAAGTGATAAAAGCTAATAAAATTTCAGTATAACACTGATACATCACTGTGTTAAGATTGTAACGTTTTTAACATATTCTATTGGTTACTCAAACGGCCCCCCGGTGTTAAAAATCTATAGAATTATATCATAAACATTATAACTATAGTGCACACAAAGTTATGGCTGAACCAATTCTAATATGATATCTACAACATGTATTGCACAACAAGGTATATATGTATTATATATTTACTTCAGTGTTGAGCCAGGAATGTATTCATAAAGCCTGTGTCCAGCAATAAAATAGTCTCACAGAAAACAATTCAAAGTCAGAGAACTATTAAGACCCTTTGGAGCTACACAATTAAGTTCATATGTCCAGAAAGCTTCTCTCTGAAGCAACCTGCGGTCTGTGTTTCCGCCTCTTAATGAATCCTGTATGCAGTCAATTGGCATGCACTTGAAGGCGGATGCCGGGTGTTTAGCCGACAACCAATGTTGGGCCACCGGTTGTTTTGAGATATACTGTTTAGTTTCCCTTCTTGGTTTTGGATCAAGCGCTGCTCTAATGGTGGAACGGTGCATGCTAATACGTTCTCTTAGTTGTCTGCAGGTTTTACCACAGTATAAAAGCCCGCAAGGGCACTTTATAATGTATACCACGTTCTGAGATGTACACGTGAGCCTCTGCTTGATGGTATATGGTTTACCAGTGTGTGGATGGAAGAATTTATCACCTACAATTAAAGAATTACACATTGTGCAGTTGCCACATTTGAATACACCCAATTTATTCAATCGTGTGGGTGTTTCGTATTTGCTTACCGGGTCGGTGGGGGAAAGAAGTTCCTTCAGATTTCTGTTCCGCCTGTGTCCAAAACGTACTCTCTTGCGGTTAAGTGCTGTCAAGTCATGGTCTGATTTCACAATCGGCCAATGCTGTAAAATTGAACTTTTTATTAAAGGAGTACGGGCATCAAACGTTGTCATATAATAAATGTCATTTGATCTATCCTCGACCTTCCTTGGGGGACCTCTCAAGATCTCCTCCCGGTCAAGTGTACCCGCCCATTCCTTCGTGTCCTTGATTAATTTACTCGGATATCCCCTTTCCAAAAATCTACTGGCCATGTTTTCCAGGGCCAACCCCCTCTCCTCCACATCACTGGTAATTCTTACCACCCGTATCATCTGCGACCTGGGTAGGGAATTTAATAAGTGTCGTGGGTGACTGCTTGAATAGTGTAATAGGGAGTTCCTATCCGTGGGTTTTTGGTAGATTTTAGTGTGTAGCTGCCGATGTTCCTCATCCTTATATACAGTTACATCCAGGAACTGCATGCTGCATGTATCGGAATGAACTGTGAACCTGATGGGCGAAGGTAAACTGTTAAGATCATTGACAAATGCATTCAACTCTTCCTTTGTGCCATACCACAGAAAGAACAGATCGTCAATGTAGCGTCTAAAATAGCCACCATATTTGCGAAAAAGAGCATGCCCCATATATATTCTGGGTTTCATACGTGTGCATAAAGATATTGGCATAAGTTGGCGCTACGTTTGAACCCATCGCGGTCCCGGTCAGTTGTAGAAAAAAATCAGTCTCAAATTTAAAATAATTATTGTACAGTATAAACTCAAAAAGGGAAATCAAGAATTCCTATGGTGGGCCAGAGTAGGTTTGATTAGAACTCATGAACTCCCTCTCAGCCTGGATGCCTGCCTCATGAGGGATGCAGGTATATAAACTCTGAACGTCCATGGTCACAAATAAAAAATTCATGTTGCCCGTGTTTATACTCCTAATCATTTTTAAGAAATCTGTGGTATCCAATAGGAAAGATCCCAGTTCTCTTATGAGGGGTTGTAATAGCATGTCCACATATTTGGCTATATTTTCAGTGAACTACAATTTTAAGATTGTCACAGCCCCTTTCAGCTATATATATATATATATATATATATATATACATATATATAAAACCAATGTAAATGCTTTTTGTATTCTAAATGACCTCGGAGTGCGGATACTCATTTAGTATTCTAAATAAATCCTTTGGAGCAAAGAAGATACGGTATGCGTGCTACTCTTTGGTCCTGTACAACGTTCAACTACAGCACAGCACCCAATATATACTCAATACCAGATAGCATGTGCTGATATTGGAGTTTTTTTTATATATATCAGTATACAAAAATGTTCCTGGTATAGTTGCTACTAATGATCTAAGTGACTGACTATTGATCAGATTACAGTGCCATTTCTCGTAAATTTCTGGGAAGAAGCACCACGCTGTGCACCTAAACTGACAACCCAATCTTTAAAGGCAACAAAGGACGCAGCCATAATAAGTGACTCAGTCAGGAGTCTTGACAAATAAGTCCTTATCAGAGAGAGCATTGCTTGGCACAGTTTGTTCAGTTAATTCCTAGAGGAAGAACTAGCAATTACCAATTGTAGAAGGAGGAACATAGGAAGATTTATTGGGTGGAATTAAATTATAGGAACATACAGTATGTTTTTGGGTAATGTAATAAAAAAACGTTTAAACACTAGCTGTAAATATGTATAAACTGCATAAATAAGTAATTGCCTTTATACTAATATGCTCATATGCTTGTGCATGCCTTTCTGATAACTTTCGGCCAGATCTCGATCGGGGAAGCCCGTCTGGGGGGCCCCATACACGGGCCACTAAGCTGCCGACTCGGTCTGTCGGCAGCTTTTATCGGCCCGTGTATGGCCACCTTTAGTGTAACGACGAAGTTACACTTTAAATTGCAATACTATACCATATTCAGAAAATTGTGATTTACCAAAAGTGAGGGTATACAGAGCAAGAAACATCATCCGAATGGCTGTTATTTTGTACAAAGCCACAGAGCATACCAGAGTGTTGTAGTTAGGGCAGCACGTTGGTGCATTGGTGGAAATCTCATAACTTGCTAATAATTCAAAAGGCACACTGGGGAGAGTCAGGAGACACAAGGTCACTGTCAGACTGGCCCATAGGGATGCCAGGAAAAGTCCCAGTGGGCCTAGGTGTCAGTGGGCCCTCATGCTGCTAGACATTTGGCCTATTTCATGTCCATTCCCTATTTCAATGAGAACTGAGTGGCTCAATAGATACAGCATGTAAAGAAAAGAGACTAGGAGAATAGAGGTTGAGTGACGAGAGAATAATAGTAGTAAGAGTGGGCCCCTGGTCTAAGGGTACTTGGTGGGCCCCTGGTGTCCCAGTCTGACACAAGGTGCTTGGGAACCCTGTACTCAATACCTGCCATACGTTTTGTAGCAGCTCAGGAGGACAGGCTCAGAAAGGGAGATTGGTAAATAGGATTTATAGGTTAGAACTGTCATTCAAGAAAGGAACATTATTTAGAAGATGTTGTAGAAAAAAGCTATGGCCAAGGTAACCCACAATGCATTTGGGAACAAGACCACCCCACCTACCTAAAGAAACTAGGGGAAGGGGAATTGCAGGGTCACAAAAGAGGGAGGTCATCAGTGGTGAAGAGGAACAGGTCAGTGGTGAATATACATCTTATTAGTCAATTAATGTATTCTATTTAGTCCACTGCATCTTTACTGCCAATATTGTAAAGTAGAGTGTAAACATTAAGAGATTATTCAGCTTTGAGTTAACTTACACTATGATGTAGAGAGTGATAGTCTGAGCCTGTTGCAATTGGTTTACAGTTATTTAGCTTTTTACTCAGCAGCTTTCCAGTTACAGTCCAAATTACCCTAGCAACTATGTATTGATTTGAATAAGAGACTGGAATATAATTAAAAAGGAACTAAATAGAACATAAACCGAACAATAGTAATAATACTAATAATAATAATAATAATAATATAACATTCTAATAAAATAATTAAAGAACTATACAAATTAAATAATGACAACCAATAGGGTCGTAAATCGAGGGTTATTTAACCCTCGGTATTCAACTGCCGAATGTAAATCTTTTGACTTCGAATATCGAAGTCGAAGGATTTACCGCAAATTGTTCGATCGAATGAAAAGTTGTTTGATCGAACGATTAAATCCTTCCAAACGTTCAATTTGAAGGGTTTAAATCCATCGATTGAACGATTTTTCAACCAAAAAAATATTAGAAAGCCTATGGGGACCTTCCCCATAGGCTAACATTGCACTTCGGTTGGTTTTATGTGGCGAAGTAGGGGGTCGAAGGTTTTTTTTAAGAGACAGTACTTCGACTATCGAATGGTCGAATATTCGAACGATTTTTAGTTTGAATCGTTAGATTAGAAGTCGGAGTCGAAGGTCGAAGTAGGCAATTCGACGGTCGAAGTAGCCAAAAAAATCATTCGAAATTCGAAGCTTTTTTTATTTTATTCCTTCACTCGAGCTAAGTAAATGGGCCCCCCACTGTATGAGGTTAGGCTTTTTACATTAAAATGTAGAGATTTCCAATGATGATGATGATGGCATTGGATACGTTTTAATGATGTGCTGGTCGGGTTTTCAGGTTCCTTTTATAGACCCGCACCACCCTGCCTATGACATCACAAAAGGGGCAGGGCGAGTAGGGATGTAGCGAACTGTTCGCCGGCGAACTAGTTCGCGCGAACTTCGACTGTTCGCGTCCGCCGAATGTTCGCGAACGTCGCGCGACGTTCGCCAATTGGTGTTCGCGTTCGATTCGAAGTAAAATTTCGTTCGACCATTCGACCGTTCGATCGCTAAAATTGAACGATTTCCATTCGTTCGAACGATTATAAGCATTCGATTGAATTAAAATCATTCGATCGAATAGCTTCGATCGTTCGATTCGAACGAAAATCCTTTGATCGTACGAATAAAATCCTTCGATCGTTCGATCGAACGATTTTATCGAGCGTTCGAAGTTCGCGAACTGTTCGCTTTTTTGCCGGTGTTTGCGAACGGCGTTCGCAAACACATTAACGGCAGTTCGCTACATCCCTAAGGCGAGCAGGCGCACGTCTATAAAAGTTCAACTTGGAAGTCGGAAGCCGGCATTTGTAAGGTCACGGGCGGTGAGAGCAGCCTGACCCGCGGGTTTTGGGCAGCTTGCAGTAATTCGTTATAAAACCTGTGTTGTTTCTCTATGTTCCGCGTTAATACGGGTTTGAAGCGGGTGTGACAAGTTACTGGACATAGATTGAATGAGAGTGGTGTGCCAGAAGATGGGGCAATGTAATTTACCAGATGACAGGTAACAAATACAGTATAAGATTCTTGATCTACCAGTTCTGTATTGTGTCATGTTATCTAGATAGAGAGATTCAAGAATCTCAGATGAACTTGCCTTTCAATGAATACACTGATGTAATATTTGTGTAAGCTTTCAATAAATCCATTAAGAAAATGCATGTCTTACAGATACATGTCACGGGGTGTAATTGCCTCTTTTAATTGTGAATCTTGATTATTTTACTTGTCACTTAATACGATTCCCGTCTCAAGATCTCAGGCAGGTAATTACGATTTTGCATTTTAATATGCGTATGGGCTGCCGTGTCACTTGCTCTTCAAAGGCAATATTAAACGTTGTCAGCAGTGTAGTGATCCATCATTTCCTCACCAAACTATTTTTTTTTTAAGAAAGTCCTGCCACTATAGGAAGCCACATAATTACATGCAATGGTCTCCAGAGAACTTTGAGTTATTTAACTAGACTCTATATTTCCATTTGCTTTTGTGAGACTGGCATCTGCAGGTAGTACCATTTCTTTGTTAACCTCATGTCATTCTCTGCCATTCTCTGTTTGTATAGAAAAAATGAGTTTCTTTAGAAGTCAGCATCAGTCGTTTCTATTCATGCAGTGGAGAAATGTGGGAAGAAAATAAGTGACACAGCGTATAATGGGGAAATGGATGTTGAGAAACTTTATGCATAACTGTTTTGAAAGAGTCCTAGAATGACTTTTATTTTATAAAGAATAATTTACCCCTAACAATAATTATATGTATCACAAACACAAATCCCTCCTGCTCATTGTTGTCCAAAATCTGTAATCATTTATTACAATAACAAATAATATACAGGTTATGTTACAGGACCGGAAAACCATTATCCAGAAAGCTCTAAATTACAGGAAGGCCTTCTCCCGTAGACTCAATTTTAATCAAATAATTAACATTTTTGAAAACAATTCCCCTTTTCTTTGTAGTAATAGAATGGTCAGGAAAGACTAAGAATCAAACTTTTGTCTGTTTATTGAACCATACCTGCACTGTTGTCCTGAGCCACTGGGGTCCCTTAGAGTCATTGTGGATTTGTTATTATGATGGACTTGTGCTATCTCTCTGCTGCTCTCTTGTCTCGCCTTCCTTATTAACTTCAACTGTTGTCAATTAACAATCTTGCCCCTTTTATAAGCCTGTTACAAGCAACTCCCAGTTTCTTGATCATCAAGCTCCCCAGCCAGATCTAGCCTGCAACTAAGGGTAGGACTAGACGAAGCGATTGGAGCCGACACGTCGCAATGCGACTAAATGCATGCGATGTGTCGGATGTTCTAAGAAAACGGAAGTGAAGGAGAAATCGCAGGTAACAACTACATTTATCCGACTGTCGGATGAAAACGCAGGGCGACAGCCGGATAAATGTAGTTGTTACCTGCGATTTCTCCTTCACTTCTGTTTTCATTAGGACATCTGATAAGTCGCATGCATTTAGTCGCATTGCGACATGTCTGCTCCAATCGTTTCATCTAGTCCTACCATAAGGGTTGGACTGGGATGCCAGGGGCCCACCAAGAAACCTTAGACTGTGGGCCCAGTTTTCAAACCAAGGGAGTAACTACAGAGGAAGCAGACCCAGCGGTTGCATGGGACCACAGGAGGTATTGGGGCCTCATAGGGGCCCTAAATAATCAGCAATTTCAAAATATATTGGTAAAAAAATATTGGAATATTGGTAAAAAATGGACAACCTCTAGTTATGTTAGGGGCCCTAAAATTAATTTGCTGTTGGGCCCAGTAACATCTAGTTACACCACTGTTCCAAACTATTATTTGTCCTTTGCTCACTGAGCCTCTTTATTCTCCTAGTCTTTTATATTTAATTACTATACTCTATTCTTCCATTATTAAGCATCTTTTTGCCATAAAGAAATGGGGAATGACCATGAAATATGATTAGAATTAAGAGGCCCACTTATACCTGGGCCCACCGGGAGTTTTACTGGAATCCATGTGGGCCAGTCCAACACTGCTGCAACTCCTTGTTCTTTGCATTGTTCCAAATTCCTAGTTTCTAGTCTCTGAGTCCTCTCCCTGTTCCTGTACCCTTGTCCTGGTTCCCTGCCTGTTTCATGTGGATCTCCTGGTACTGACCTCATCCTGCTCTCTGGACTTTCATGTCTGGACTACTGCCTGTCTCGACCTCAGCTTGTTTATTGAACCTTCGCTGCTAGCCGCCTGTCCAGATGTTTAGCTTGTTGACTGGACTTTGTTTTGCCTGCTGGTATCTCAGTTTATTCTGTTTATTCACTGGTTACTGTTTTGCATCTTTTTTCATTGTCTTTAAATCTTTTTCATGGCTTCCAAACTCCAGGTTATCCAGTATACAGGCTATCCTTCTTCCTAAAACAGAATCTTGTACTTGTTCCCAACTAAAAAATAAGTAGTCCGTACTGGAAGCAAAAAAATCATATTTTGTTACATAAGGTTTAAATAATTCTTTACTATACTTAAAGGAGTTGTTCACCTTTGAGAAAACTTTTATTATGATATAGAGTGTGATTTCCTGAGACAATTGGCTGGTATTAGTTAAGGTTTTTGAGTTATTTTGCTTTTTATTCAGCAGCTCTTCAAATTGAGTGAGTAATAAAAATTAGCAATAATTATATATTTGTAGCCTTACAGAGCATTTGATTTTTTAGAAGGGGTCAGTGACGCCCATTTGAAAGCTGCAAAGAATCAGAAGAAAAATGCAAATAATTATACTATGAAAAATAAACAATGAAAACCAATTGAAAAGTTGCTTATGAACAAACAATTCACCTATTTAGGCATTGTGATCACAAAAGATTATGATGAGTGCGTAGAAGTCAACTGTAAGAAACTGCACACTAATCTGACTAAAGATTTCCAAAACTGGTCTAAACAGCCTATGTCTTGGGTGAGCCGCATTAATGTCATTAAGATGAATGTTATGCCAAGATTGCTATATTTATTCCAATGTGTCCCACTTTCCTATCCGCAAAACTGGCTGAGGACTTTCCAATCTTCCATAGTAAAATTTATATGGCATGGCCGACATCCGAGGATAAAATCGGCCATTTTGTATAAAAAAAGGGTGGATTAGCCCTCCCTGATTGTGCACGCTATCTTCAAGCTCTATTACTTAATAGGATTCTTGTTTGGACTTACCATCTTGATAATAAAGGCTGGGTCGAAATCGAACAACAATCTACTGGTACACACCTGATACACTTTCCCTGGATAGACAAGATTCAGCAAAGGATTTTGCATAACTTGCACCCACTACTTAAAAGTACAATGAAGGCCTGGGATCTGGTAAAAGGGAACCCTAAATTTACATCTTTCCCCTCTCCACTCACACCAATTACAAATAACCCAGCATTTCTGGCTGCAGTAAGGCCTATTACCTTTAAGGAATGGTTAGTAGATGGACACTTACAATTTTTACATGTGATGGAAAAAGGCCAACTGGCTAGCTTAGATTTGCTTAGGCAAGTCAGGCCAAACGAGGTCCTGCAGGAATATAAATATTTTCAACAAACATTTTTACAAATATTTAGGCGGTACGAAAACCTTGGGTAGACAACTCACCCCATTCGAAAATGTATGCAGTAAAGATGTCCCACCGAAACATACAATATCACTTGTATACGATTTGTTAGGTCTCAAAGTTAACCTAAAGCACCTGCCATTTGTCAAAGCATGGATAAGGGACTTAGGCCTAGAAATCTCAGAAGATGAATGCAGCAATGGAATAGTGAATCTAATGTTTAGCTCTAGAGGCTGTAAAATTCAAGAGCTGAACTATAAAATCCTGAGTCATGGGTGTCCGCAGAAAATTTTCCAGGGCGGGGCAAGGAGGCATCTGTGCGCGGGACTGTGAGTCACTGCCATCAGGGGGTGGAGCTATGCCACGGCGAAAAACCATCCAGGAAGTTTTGACCCATGCAACCCTTCAAAATACCGGTTGTCTGACAAGTGGCAACCCTAATTCACACAAAGATGGCAAAGTGGCAAGTTCATGTATAAATACCCCCAGAACTCACAAACAGATGGCACAGGGGCAAGTACATGTATAAATACCCCCAGAACTTACAAACAGATGGCACAGGGGCAAGTACATGTATAAATACCCCCAGAACTCACAAACAGATGGTACAGGGGCAAGTAACTGTATAAATACCCCCAGAACTCAGAAGTACAAGGCTGCAGACTGCAATAGATAGGGCTTTCCTTCCTTTGTTTTCTCCCGCGCTGCAATCTGTGCTACTGGCCAATCAGATGCTCCCTGGCTGCTCTCTCTCTCTGTCACAGCTGAAGTAATACTTCACCGTGACAAGGGAGGGGGGAGCACCTGGGGAAGGAGCTAAAAGAAAACTCTGCTGCACAGAAGAAAAATCTTTGAGGGATCGCGACAGAAACCACAGTAAGCTGGGGCCAATGCACGAACAGGTGGAAACTTATGTGCACAGTCCCAGGGGGGGGGGGGGGCACTGCCCCCTCTTGCCCCCCTCTGTGGACGCCCATGAATGCATTGGGGGAATACACAAACTATGCAGGGTTTTATTGGAAGAAGGAACAGTAGCAGGAAGTAATATATTGTACTTCTGTATTACCTTGCCTTGAATCTTTCCCGTAAGTGCCATGTGTACAAATGACAAGATTAAAACCACAATTATACAGAGAATATAAAGTAAAATGAAGCATGGTCTAAACATTTCCCTTTGCAACTCAAAAGTGTGACAGGATAAACATAAGACAGGTTTTTAAGTGAAACTACCCTTAAGAAAACACAATTCAACCTTTGATAAATAAACCCCTAAGGGAAGTAAATCCTCGTAAATCTCGAATTTTTCGAGATTTATTATTCCTTGATGCTGCTAAAAGTCGAATTTGAAAATAATTTGAATCATCTGCCGCCCTAGGCCCGGGCCTTTGTGGCCTTGCCAAAAATCCGGGCCTGGTGTGAACAGTCCCCAAAAAAAGATTATTATTTAAAGGTAGTGAATGAAAAGCAGTTAATGGAAGCTATAATGTGGCTCATTATCCTTAACCACAATTAAGGGCAAAATATCACAATCTTTAAACAATATTTTAGAGCCATATACAATAGTCCTCACTAATGTTTAATGTGTTTTGTGCATGATGGGGCACTTAAAGTGGCTATACGCGAACAGATGATTCTGCTGAACCATCAGGTTGAGGTAGAATTCTATTGTTTCTACCTGTATATCTGATGTTTAAGGCCTTAGCATTTATAATTGAAAATGAATGTCAGGACTGCCGGAAGCACCCGACAGCGCTGTTTACCTTCCCGGCAGTCGCAATCAAGATCCAAGATGGCAGCACCCATGCTGAACACATGGGTGCAGCGTCGCTGTATGATGACATCATCACTGGTGTCTGGATTTTGTAATAAAAGGGCGCCCTGGACGCTGAAACCCTGCCCAATTATAGGTATTACTCCTGTGAAGTACCTGGGTGTGTTCCTGTATTGTTCCTGTTGATTTCCTGATCTTGATCCCTGCCTGAATCCCTGTTTGTGAACCTGCGCTGCCTGCCTCCTGAAATCCTGCCTGGACTATTACTAACGATAGTGCCTGATTCCTATTTGTACTGCAGACTCGGACTAACCCTTTTGGGCTTCCTCCTCATCCTTAACTCATAGGTTCATAATGATCTTATAGGATCTGGCCAAGTATGACCACCTTAATGTTATCTGTTTGAGTACAGTACACTACCACCCTTGAAGTAAACTGGTCCATTGGGTCCCCATTTCCGACAGCTCTTCTCTTTTATTTGTAGAGACCCATAGGTTTAATGTGCCTCTATGGCTTTAAATCCATACACTTCCTGATCTCCCTAGTTTCTGGGCAGATGCCCATGTATCTATTTATAATTTGCATATAATTTTGTGGTATGACCACTTCCTGTCACACATTGATATAGTGAGGGGTGGATCTTCTTTTTTTGGTTTCTGGTGTCTGACCCAGCTGGATGTTTCCAGGGGACCTGGGTACACCAAGGCCCAGTAAAGCTGTTCTGCCCTAGAGGGACCAGTACCTCTAGAGATAAGTCGGGGAGCAGGGACCTCGTGAATGAGGCCAGCTAAAGATAGGTTATTTGCATGGTGGCTGAAGATTGTGTAATCTGGAAAGTGTATAAGGGGGTGCACTGAGTTATTGGTGTGGACATTACTGTTACTGTATTGGAATGTGTGTGTGAGAGGGATGTGAAGTAAATTTGTTACTGTTATAAATCTGTGGGTAAAACAAAAGTAATGGGAATAATTGTAATGTGTTAGAATGGCTAGTAGTGGCAATTATGTTAAAGCAAATTTAAGTTTAGTTGTAGTTTACACCCCAGCCACTAGAGGGAGTAGCGTAGGGAGATAGAGTGCAAAGGGTATATAAGGGTTTATAAGGAGAGGACAAGTCCAGGGTGGGGTCCAGGACATCGGCTGGACAGAATCAGGTAGAGGGTCTTTAGTAAGAAGTACTAGGTACTTCAGCTAGATAGGGTGATACTTAGCCCAAACCCCAAAGAGCAGGTAGGGGCCTAGGGGCCATGGCTAAGCCAAGATAGGCGTGAGGGACAGTTTATGACCAGTGGGAACATCCTGAAGCAGGGAACAGAAAAATTCCTATCCTGAGTAGGGCAGAGGGGCATAGAGAGCACGCCGGGCTGTTTGGACTGGAAGGTGGTGCAAGGACCTGGAAAGGGATGTGTCTATGGCAATTGGGGTTGTATTTTTCACTAGTGGAATGCTTTACGTGGCTGATGAATCTGCTGGAAAAATTAATGTTTATAAAATCTGTGTGTGCCGATGATGTGAAAGTCTGTCTGAACAAAGTACAAAGTACAAAATGCCCTGCTAATATATCGCATTTTCTTTTACAAATTGGTGTTGGACTCCTGCTCTTTACGTGTAAGCTCTTGGGATTGGTCTTACATACTACCTTTAATAGTACTCTCTAGGAGAGTAAGATAGGTAGGTAAGATAGGTAGGTTAAGTAACAAGAGCAGCTCCAACTAGGAGAGATAGCAAGGAGGTAGCTCTCCCCTCAGGCAAGACTGGCCTGTGGTATAGGGAATACAGACTAATAGGGAATTAAGGCTAGTGAGTTCCCTGATCCAATGTGTGGGGATCCAGGTCATGGTGCTGAGATCCTAAAGGGGCAAATCTATCCATGTGTTATGCTATCGTTTCGGGGAGTTCCACTGTGATGTCTCTGAGGGACATGATGTAGCCCTGTTGTGATTATCTGCTGTGGATTATAAGTACCAATCCTGTGGATCATTTGTCTTGGACAAATAAACTGTTCTATTTTTGTTGCAAGAACTTCCTGGCACCCTTGTATTTTGTTTTTCATGTACAGTAGCAAATGGGAGTTTTAGTTGCACTACACCATACCTTCCTTTCTTCCATTTAGCAAAGGCCTAGCCTATTGTGTTAGAGTCCAATGTAACACATGCTCTATGCCTATAGCTGAACGTTAACCTTTTTGGTCTAAAATAGCCCAAAACCCCCCTTACATATTCTTCAAATGAAGATTATAATAACAGGAAGGAATTGCTTTTAAGAGCGCAGTGCTCCATACAAGTAAGAGACAATGCTATTTGATCACTATGTATGATAAATACCACAGGTGAATAATAGAAGCAATCTCAAAGCCTGTTCTGCGGACACACGATAAGCGCTTTATCTTCAGTAATGATTCATTTGAGCAAGTGCTGCGAGAATGTACAATTCCCTGTGAAAATATTCCATGTTTGTATTTTAATTAAATAATTTATGTCCAAAAATGACTGAATATAAATAGCATTATGGAAATACGCCTCTACACAGACAGGCTGTTGTTATTGATTGGGGAAATATGACTGCAATGTTCAGACTTGAAAAGGAATATCTAGTTGTGATGAAAATGAATATTATGTCCCTTGTTTTCTTTTCCTTGAATAAATAGTGAGGGACCTGGAAAATGAATTAGATGGAAATAAAATAACTTGCAGACTAACCCATTATTTGTACAACAGACACATCATATTAGCATCCTGCATAAAAAAAATACAACCTGTACTGTGCACACAAGCAGCACTTTTTTCCTTATTACCCAGAAGTGTATTGCAAAGAAATGCCTCCTGTATTTGCATTATAACCTGGGTTTGGTTTGCAGTCTTTACATGGCTTATACGACCTATCCTCACTATAGTAATGGGCTAATCTATCCCGCTTCGATTCGCAAATTAGTGAAACCATGGGAAACTTTGTGAAACGGAAAAATATTTGCAAAATATCAATGGGCGTTTTTTTTGCAGCAACTGTTTCTGCAGTACCTTTTTTTGCAGCGCATTTTTCAGTGCAGAATCCATTGGAGTCAATCTTTGATGGTGATTTTTTAGGCCGTTTTTTTCATGGGGACTATATCCACGCTAAAAACCTTGGTACGATTTTGTCAAAATGATATGGCAATTTCATACTAAAATGTGGAAAAAATGTGGAAAATGAGGCACCATCACTAGTAGGAAGGTAGAGTCCGTTTTTGCCTCACTTTGATGCAGTTCTGTGTCAACATTTTGTTGCAATTTCACAAAATTATTTAAAGTAGAACTCCTCCTTCCAAACAACAATTTGATAAAGAGGCCCACATTACACAGAAACCCCTAATATACCCATCACAGTTACCTGTTTCTTCAAAAAGTATGAATAAATGCCATTTTCTATGCTGAAATCCAGCTGTTTAACAGTTCTTCTCTTTTTGCATCATTTGAAATCCTGGCAGGGAAGGAGGGATTAAACTTCTCCACAACTTACAGACAGCATGCAGGAACTACATAACCCACAATGCATTGCACTGTGATGTTCGGTTCCTTATTGAAATCACATGTGCAGGGAATTGTGGGGTTTGGAGGATGCAGGCTAAGGACAGCTGGCCGCTGATACAAAGTAACAGTAGTCAGACAATTCAGCAAAGTAGTTGGACAGATCAGCAGGACTAGGCTTAGGGAACTGTTCCAAACCATTAAAAAAGTCTGCATATTGTTTAATTGATGTATATTGCAAATTGCTTGAAATTATGTTTACGTTTCAAAAAGCTCAAGTTGTGTTTGTGTGAGTTCCCCTTTAAGATGGCGACATGTGGGATTCTGCAGCAAATCCATACCTGGTGAAAATAATGTGCTTATCATTTGTCACTTGTTTAGCCTCATTTTGTCACAGTTCCTAGCAGCAGACTTCCTGTATATTGTCCTTGCTCAATACCTGGTTGGGTCTTATATTTTTAGGTTATTTTAGAAGTAACTCAATCAATATAGATTTTTGCCCTTTTTGGATTCCGATGAAGGGGGCCATACACTAAAAGATATGCTGGTTTGTTGAAGGTTGATTTCCCCGACATGCTCACCTGGAGGTCGGCAATATCTCAACAACAGTAAATCGATAAGAATTGTTTAACCCACCCATTCAACATCTCCCCCATTTTCAGGCAAATATTGGTTGGGCATGGCCATCGGAGGGGCCTATACATAGACAGATTAGCTGCCAACTTGGTCTGGGTGAAATTAGCAACTTAAATCTACACGTGTATAGTCACCTTTCCCCAAGGCATAACATGTTTATAATGTTTCTTAGACTAACCATCAAAAATGTAATGCACTACAACTATAATCTTTCCTAAATCCTAGGGGAAGTCTCAGCTGTTTATGATTCCTGGTCTAAAGGAAAGCTATACTCCCAATATGAATACATAAGCAACAGATAGTTTACATCATACTAAGTGGCCCAATTACTAAAGGTTGGAAGTGAATTTTCAAATTCAAAAACTTCGAATTTCGAAGTAATTTTGGGTACTTGACCATCGAATAGGCCAAAATTAGATTCAGATTGAAAAAACTTCACAAATTCGACCATCCCGAAAATCAAAGTACTGTCTCTTTAAAAGACTTAGACTTCGACACTTCGCCACCTTAATTGATGTTTAGCCTATGAGAGACCTCCTAGAACCCCTCTGAGTCTTTGGCTACGTTTTTAGAAGCTAAAGTAAATGTTGCCCTTTTACATCTCTTGCCTTGAGCCACCATTTTGTGATGGTCTGTGTGCTGCCTCAGAGATCACCTGACCAGAAATACTGCAGCTCTAACTGTAACAGGAAGTTACGTGGATGTAAAAGACAGAACTTTGTCTTATATGTATTATAGGTTAAAGTTATCCTTCAGTTAGCAAAAGTATGTTAAAAAATACTTAGTATGGCTGATTTATTTGTATCTGATTTGTGCGTTCAGTAAAATTAAAGGAAAAAAACAGATTTGGTGAAGTCCGTAGCTGTAATGATTCCAGTTTAGCTATTAAGCCAAGATTCATAGGTAGGATATCAGATATCACTTATTGCTATAAGGCATACATTTACAATTACTTGAAATCATTCAGGCATAAGGAATATAAATCAAGGTCTGTACCGAAATGATCATGACTGAATATATCCCTTCTACCTGCAGTGAAAAATATGAGAGAACAAATGTGCACATCTTTATAATCACAATCCCATGCTGGCACAGAAAATCAAGGTTTTCACAGAGTAATGGGGAAAAAAAAGACTTTTAAAAATAAATATCAGAGATTCTAAATGACATGCAATTATATGCATAGCAGCAACTACCAAATGTCAGAGAGAGAGATATCAGCAAACAGAGATAGAAAGAACATTTACTTTATGAGCACAGGCATGTTTTGAAAATGAAAAAATACAAATTAAAATAATGTATTTGTCAACATAAGGAACAAAGCAGTATCAGCAGTATTTAGCCTTTTCTGTGCTGCCACTGTCTCTCAAGGTTCAATGCTCCATAGTCTCCTTTTTGAGTAAAAAACTCACAAAAAAAAATCAGAAGGGGTCATGGAATTTACCAACCAATAGCATTTGGTTGTGTTGCCACTGTAAAAGGGTCATAAATGATATTCTTTATAGAAATTCTGACTTCCTAATAGTGATGGGTGAATAAATTCACCTGGCACGAATTTGCGGCGAATTCCAGCATTTCGCCGCCAGCGAATACATTTGCGAATCTCCTGTGAAAATTTGTCGGTGAAAATTTGCCCGCATCAAGTTCCTGTTTTCACGATTTTTTTCGTGAAAATGTCAGATTTTTAAAATTTCTATTTTTTTGAGTGAAATCCTTTAAATTTCACGATTTCTGAGTGAAATCCTTCAAATTTCAAAATTTGTTAGTGAAAACCTTCGAATGTCACATTTTTTCAGGAACTTTCCCATTTTACGATTTTTTGTGAATTTTTCGCCGCTTTGCTAATTTTGTGGGAAATTCGCAATTTTTTTGGGAAATTCATGAATTTTTCAGCGAAGTGAAACAGGACAAATTTGCTACTACTACCTAATATTGCACCACATACAGTACATATTACCACTATACATATGCCATCATAAATATTTCTTTGTACTAATTCTTCAGAATTTTTTGGGGGGTTTTAGAAGGTAAAAGCATTTGGACTTTATTTCTCAAGTGTACTGGATGGAAATGATCTGACTCTGGGCAGCCATGAAAACTCTGTGATTTCCTGGTGCAAGACTAGGGGTACAATATTTAGCCAGTACAATAAAAATATTCTTGAACAACTTCATACAAACGTCCTTCCAAATTCTAAATTTATGAACTCATTGAAAGCAAGGTGCAGTAAAATTAGTCCCCCCCAAAAAATGTATAAAGAAGCAGTAGAATTCTTTATGAACCAGTTTAAAGTCAGTGTTGTAATGGCCAGACCAGGAATGACGTTAATGTAGTTGAGCAGCTTGAAAATGTTGCAATATATGTTTTGTTTACATTGTTTTGTCCTACATTCCTCATGATTTGAGAGCAAGTGGGGTCTTAAGCTGGCCAAAGATGTAAAGATTTTTAAAAGATCCAATCGTTATCGTGAGACCATGATTATCTCGAAATGATTAAATGTACGATGTGTCCATCAACTAAAATGACCATTTCAGGCGATATTGCAAGCAAAACTGAAGAGTAGTTGCCTGCTTGGCCCTGCAAACATAGATCGATTGCACTGGGGCCGATAAAGATGTTTTAAACTGGCCAAGCAATTTTCTGGCAGATGTTGGACGAAAAATTTGACGAAATTGGTCGGACTTCGCTAAAATCAGTAGTTTGGCAAGAAAAATCTTTGCGTCTATGGGGACCTTTTAAGCCAACACCCAACCACAGGGGATTATTTATTAAAGTCCGAATGCAAAGCCAACACCCAACCATAGGGGATTATTTATTAAAGTCCAAATGCAAAAAAATCAGAAAATGTTTATTATATTTATTATACCCGGAGGATAGAAAAAGTCTGAATCCTAAAATTCGGTATCTCAGACATACCAAGGCTGTATATTTCAATGGAAGAGGTCTCTATCCCATTTGGAATTTTCTTTGGTCTGCACTGGAGTTAGCCAGAAAATCTGACTACTTCGGACATTTCGGGCAAAAATACTAAAAATTCAGGCTTTTCAGGGAAAAAAGACAGAAAAAAACGTAGGATTCTGATTTTTTTTTTGTCCCGATCTGATTAAATTCTGCTTTTTAATAATAAATAAGGTCCAATTATGGATTCTAGTATGGTCGGACTTCTTTTATTTAAATATCAAGAACAATTCATATTTTGATAAATAAGGCCCTTAGTGTAATTGCACATGCTCATACATGCACATATTCCATAATGCATAAACATAGGCTAACTAGAACATAAAAACAAAAGCTAATAACGTAAACGTAGTACTATAAAGTTATATAGTAATATATTCCTTAGTTTAGAAATACAATGCCCTTGTGTTTACAGCAATCTTGTAAAAAGCCTTTTCTGTTTCTTTAACATAAACTGAAAAGCTTTAACTTTGCCGAAATATATTTCCCTGACAGCTTGAAATGTGTTTGCTGTTCAGATGAAGCTCAGAGTAAACTTTATTGAAAAAGCTGAATCAAAATACTGTGAACAACATTATATGGTCAATAAATATACTGGCTCTTGGGCTTTGTGGGTTATTTTACATTGCTGGTCCTGTGTATTATTTTAATAATTTGCGGGACATAATAAATATATTCATACTCGACCAAGGAAGTTTTGGCCGGCACGTTATCCGCTCTGTTAGGAGTTTCAAGTGAAGCTGGAATGGACATTTCCACCTGATAATGATCCAAGTCATCTTCCCAGTGTATTAAGAAACTGTCCAGTGAACACAAAATCAATGTTTTTGACCAGTTATCACAAACTCCAGATGTCAGCTGAATAGAATGCTTGTGGATTTAATGCAGAGAACTGAATCAACAAAAACCAAGAATTCTAAAGCAGACAAAAATGTTGTCTTGGTACAATGGTTGCAGATAACTAATGAATAGTGAGAGCGGTTTATTGACTGCTTCTGTGGTCAAAGCCATAATTACAAGCAAATTAAGTACAGGTAGGGGACCTGTTATCCAGAATGTTTGGGACCTGGGGTTTTCCAGATAATGTATCTTTCTGTAATTGGATCTTCATACGTTACGTCTAGTAGAAAATGATATATGTAAACATTGAATAAACCCAATAGGCTGGTTTTGCTTAATTATATTGCATGTGTTGGGGTTGCACTCACAGAAAAATACAAGCAAAAGGTGGTATCAAAAAAAGAATCTCTTTATATATACTGTAGTATAGAAATACAATGTACATCAATCAAAATGATATCTCATCAAAGCAATATATACACAACAATATTGTTAGATATAGATACATTCCACCCAGTTATATGTTTGGGACAAAAGAGAAGAACAACAAGGAGCGGATACACTTGCCAGCATTGAGAATACCCCAACATTTCGGCACAGTAGCCTTTGTCAAGGGAGAATCCCTCTTGACTAAGGCTACTCTGCCAAAATGTTAGGGTATTCTCATCTTTTTTTTCACACCAAACCAAAAGAAGACGGCACTCTATTCAAGTTAAAGGCAGGTTTATTACAGATCCCACAGGGATCTCACACCTTTTTTTTGATACCACCTTTTGCTTGTGCAAACCCAACACATGCAATATAGAGTTTTGGGTTACTTAATGTGGGGGGCACCTTTGGGTTGTTTGCATCTCATACAAAAGTTTTGCATATTTTGCTCTATTGTTTGAGTGCCCTCCTGTATTTTGTTTGCTTAATTATATCTCAGTTTGGATCATGGTACTGTTTTATACCAGCTGGTAAATTTTTATTAACCTATAACTCCCTCCCTTACTTGACCCTTTTGCTGCCCGATTATATACATAGTAACATTGTAAGTTAGGTTGGATAAAAAACACATGTACATCAAGTTCAACCTTTTTACTTTTTTTTAACCTGCCTATCTGCCAGTTGATCCAGAGGAAGGCAAAAAAAAACCCTGAAGCCTCTCCAATTTGCCTCAGAGGGGAAAAAATTCCTTCCTGACTCCAAAATGGCAATCGGACTAGTCCCTGGTTCAACTTGTACTATGAGCTATTTCCCATAACCCTGTATTCCCTCACTTGCTAAAAAGCCATCCAACCTCTTCTTAAAGCTATCTAATGTATCAGCCTGTACAACTGATTCAGGGAGAGAATTCCACATCTTCACAGCTCTCACTGTAAAAAAACCCCTTCCGAATATTGAGGTGGAACCTCTTTTCTTCTAATCGGAATGGGTGACCTTGTGTCAGCTGGAAAGACCTACTGGTAAATAAAGCATTAGAGAGATTATTATATGATCCCCTTTATATTTATACATCATTATCATATCACCCCTTAAGCGCCTCTTCTCCAGCGTGAACATCCCCAATTTGGCCAGTCTTTCCTCATAGCTAAGAATTTCCATACCTTTCACCAGCTTAGTTTCCCTTCTCTGTCCCCTCTCTAATACAATAATGTCCTGTTTGAGTGATGGGGACCAACATTGTTCGGCATATTCTAGATGGGGCCTTACCAGTGCTCTATAAAGTGGAAGAATGACCCCCTTATATGGAGAAGCCTGATCAGATGGCAACCTTGCAGTTATGATCACAGCATGACCAATCTTTGCTCAAAAATATAAAGGCATAAACCAGATCCACCTGCCATCCGATATTATGGGGCCGATTCACGAAGGGTCGAATTTCGAAGTTAAAATTACTTCGAAATTCGACCCTCGAATTGAAATCCTTCGACTTCGAATATCGAAGTCGAAGGATTTAGCGCTAATCGTTCGATCGAACGATCGAAGGATTTTTCGTTCGATCGAACGATTAAATCCTTCGAATCGAACGATTCGAAGGATTTTAATCAAACGATCGAAGGAAAATCCTTCGATCAAAAAAAGGTTAGCAAGCCTATGGGGACCTTCCCCATAGGCTAACATTGACTTCGGTAGGTTTTATCTGCCGAAGTAGGGGGTCGAAGTTTTTTTTAAAGGGCAAGTACTTCGACTATCGAATGGTCGAATAGTCGAACGATTTTTACTTCGAATCGTTCGATTTCGTTCGACTTCGATCGAATTCGAACGAATTTAACCAATTCGATGGTCGAAGTACCCAAAAAAAACTTCGAAATTCGAAGTTTTTTACATTCGAACCCTTCACTCGAGCTGAGTGAATCGGCCCCTAAGTGTACACACACACATATACAAGATAGTGTCAGACATCAGCATGCCCCAAAACACCCTTCTGGATAAGAGTACAGAAGTGATATCACTTTTCCAATGATAAAGTATTAATATGAGGGCATCAATATTTCATTACGGAGCCTATTTGTTCAGCCATCTATGTTCCTGGTGCTATATCAGAATGTCTTGCACCATATTAAAACATTTTAAACAGTTATCCTGTAATGCTTGCCCTTTGATATCACACCATATTAGAGCCGTTTCAACAATTACCCTCATACCAGCTGCCCTTAACTTTATGGCTTGATAACATGGCACATTGGAGTCAAACTGTTGCCTTTGTCATAGTGGCTGACCTCACAAATCATAATAATTGGGCCTTGACCTTTTCAGAAATACATCCAGTCTTAACAGCATGGTTTCTCGATATCTTTATTTTGCATAACTCATAATAATACCAGCTATCAAAATGTAGAATTCTCCCATATAATTTGGTTTTCAGACGAGTCGGGTTGCAAGTTAAACACACTGGGACTGTTTGTTCTATTAATGGATGTTTCTGCTGTGCAGCACTGCACACAAGCAGCGCCATATAAATAGAAATAGACATACATACATACATACGTGTAAATTTTATTTTGTAGAGAGAAAACTAGTGCTCTGAAGAAAAATTCATGGGGGAGAACACTGAATGTTAAACTTTATTTCTGAGGAATTTCATGAAAATATAGTTTCTCTTTAAGTTATAAAATTTGACCTTGTGTACTTGCAGCTTATGTTATGAAATACTGGGAAAAGTACAGAATGTATCGTTCTGTAGCTGAGTGAATTTAGAGTGCGGGAAAGTGATCAATGTTTCATGACTTTGTTGAGATATCTGTTCACTTATCTGTATTTTCTGGATACTGAGCAAACAACTGTATAGATCTTCCCGAGAAAATCCAGCCAGCTTGAAAAAGCTTGCAAAGTCAATTCCGAAGTAACTATACATTATATCAAACTAAACAAATAAAAAAAAAATTGTTATCTTTTTTATTCTGAAATCTGTAAAATGTTCCAGTTTTACTTTTGAGGTGCCTGGTTCTTATAGGCACGGTCTCAGCAACAACTGCTTTCTTACTGTTCCCTAGATACAGGGGGAGGAAACTGTGCATGGTAAATTAGGCCACCTTCACATACTTTTCATTCTCATATACATTATAGTCCTCTGTATTAAATTGAATTGTGGATCTTAAAACTAGCCCCTGACCCATAAATAACCCCCATAATGTTTAAATAATTTTTTAGCAGATTTAAAGGACTTAAATAGGATTTAAAAAAATGTGTTTCTTTTCAATGAAAAAAAAAACACCAACACAGTTTAAACTTTTAATTTGCAAATATTTTATTAAGAAATAATTTCTTAATAAAAGCTTTGCGAATTAAAAGTTTAAACTGTGTTGGTGGGGGTTTTTTTCATTAAAAAGAAACACATTTTTTTTTAAAAAATATTACTGGTGCTTTAAAGTATGGGGATCCAAATTTTGAAAGACCCCTTATACTGAAAACTACAGGTCCCCACAGGGCAGCCATCAGGGGGGGACAGGGGGCAGAGTTGTAGGGGGCCCGAGGGTAAGGGGGGCCCTGCCACGCCACACTTACTTGATTAGCTGGGCCCCCCATCTTTCTGAGACCTGATGACTTCGGGAAGGTATGGACGTTTAAGGGGCCCTGGCCACCAATTTTCTTATAATGTGGAGGTGGGGGCCCTGACCACCAATTTTTTTTTCTCTCATGTGGGATCCTAGCCACCAATATTTCTTTAATGGGGGGGCCCTGGCCACAAATGTTTTTATATGGGGGGCCCTGACCACCAATATCTTTTATTTTTTTATATTTTTATTTTTTATTAACATGTGGGAACCCTAGCCACCAATATTTTTTTTAGTTTTTTTACTGTGTGGTGGGGGGCGGACCTGTGGGGTGGGGAGGGCGGACCCCAGCATTCTAGACAACAGATCCCATATCTGAGAGAATTCTAGTATATAAACTTTATTTAAATTATAAATATGTACTTCAGTGTACTTCGACTGATTTCCCTTAATGCTTCAATGGAGATCAATGGAGGGCACTCCAACAATAGGCAAAGTGCCTAAAAACCAACCGAGAGTCACCCCTATCTTGGCTACAAAGCTTGATAATATATATATATATATATATATATATATATACACAGTATATAAGCACACAGGGGTTATACTACTTTGCCATTGGGCGTATATATTTTAGTGTACTCATTGGCCTAAAATCAGTTTCTTCTGTGGACAAACCAGAACCAGGAGGGTTCATAAATCATTCCCAAAGTGATATATTTATTATAAAGTGGTGCATATACTAGGTGGAACAACTGGTTTTAATATCTAGGTAAGGATTTCAAGTCAAGTCTTTGCAGAAATCAGTGTGCTTCTGCCACCTAAGTCTTAGATTGTTAGATTGTAAGCTCTGTGGCAGAAGAAAGGCTGTGCTTCTATATAATATGAGTTGTGGATAAACTGAACTCTTCAATAGTGTGTCTATGTTGCCATGCTGAGAGGGCAATTAGATGATCACTGCAGAGCAATTAGTGTGCATCGATGAACTGCATTAAGCAGAATCTGATCGATATCTTGACAAATGGCAACCAGCGCCAAAGTATTGCAACTGTTAATCTTCTAACTGTTCCTACAGGTTCTCTAGCCCTTATTTCAGTATGAGGTATTACTAGCTGATGTATGTATTATTAGTTCATGAATGGCTTTAGATCCTGCAGTGGATTCTTCTTTTTTACAGAAAGTGTTAAACATTTTTGGAATGACAGAAAAAAACCCCATAGAAATGGCTTGGAAACAGAGACTATATTTTATGACTTGATGCAATCATTTACGCCCCTTAAATGCTTTTGGAAGCCAACCACAGAAGTATGTGAGCTGGTGCTTTTTGCATTTTTTTTTTTTTTTAAAAAAAATAAACAACTTGGTTAAAGGCTGTGGAATCCGAGGGCACAGGTCGCTTTGTAACAAAGCTTTTTACACATATGAGTACCACACACAGGGACACATTTACTAAGCTCGAGTGAAAAAAACTTTGAATTTCAAAGTATTTTTTTGGCTACTTTGACCATCGACTATGACTTCAACTCGAACGATTCGAACTAAAAATCGTTCGACTATTACACCATTCGATAGTCAAAGTACTGTCTCTTTAAAAAAAACTTAGACTACCTACTTTGCCACCTAAAACCTACCGAGCACCAATGTTAGCCTATGGGGAAGGTCCACATAAGCTTTCTAGGCTTTTTTTGATCGAAGGAAAATCCTTCGATCGATGGATTAAAATTCTTCTAAACGTTCGATCGAAGCATTTGCGGTAAATCCTTCGACTTCGATATTCGAAGTCGAAGGATTTTACTTCGATGGTTGAATATCGAGGGCTAATTAACCCTCGATATTCGACCCTTAGTAAATGGGCCTCCCCGTGTCGGACTGGCCCCCCGGGATACCAGGAAAACGCCTGGTGGGCCCAGAAGTCAGTGGGCCTCTTGCTTCTAACCATTTAGGCTATTTCATGGTCATTCCCTATTTCTTTGTGAGAACAAAGAGGCTTAATAATAGTATGTAGAGAAAAGAGACTAGGAGAATAAAGAGGTTGAGTGAGGAGAGGAGGTATAGTACAAGTTTGGAAAGTGGGCCCTCAGCGTAAGGGTTTCTGGTGGGCCCCTGGCATCCCAGTCCGACACTGAGCACTCATAGCATTTAAACAAAGCCCATGATATAAAACATACAGCATGAACATACTGCATTGATGCTCTCACCTCCTCCACGGCACCACCCTTCCATGCATCACCTGGAGCACAATGCTGCCATTTACACTGCTACAGTATGACCCAAGCAAGCAACATTCACTTCTTTTCTGTACAGACATGAATCGAGTCTTTTACGCAGCTGTACAGAGACAGGATTCTAAATGCTGAGGCTTTTCACTTTGTTTCTGATTAGAGCGCCGGCCGGGAAAAGTAAAAAGAAAAATAAAACATTCATCCACAGTATCTACACATAAGCACTGCCTTGGGTTTCCTACGAATCTCTTTGTACTGCGTTTAGACTGTACAAACAAACAGGTTCTTTGTAATCAGAGAGCGACTCAGAACGGCTAAAGAAGGAGGACTTATTTTAACTGGTCAAAATTTAGATTTTTTAACCTGCTAAAAGAATAAAGATCCTTTAAAAAAAATATGGCAACTATGAAATTAGATTTTTTTCAAAATGTATTTGTATACCAGAAAGTTCACACTTATATCAGATGAAATTTACAATCAAACAGTAATGCGCTTAAGTGTTTGTTTAAAGTAGCTTTTTAGAATTGGGGCTCATTAACAAATACTGGGCATATTTTCACTAATTCAGCAAGCTAATTCAATTCAATCAGTGGTTACAATCACTGTAACTGCAGCATAATTAGATTAAAAGGCAAGTCAATCCCCCAAAAATTTGCTTAATAAAAAACACAAATCCAAGCAACTTTGCAACATACATTTATAAAAAAAAATAAAAGTAATTGGTGAAAACAGTTGCTATTGAAAGCAGCATTTGTCTGACATTACACAATGTTACAAAAGTCTTAGTTCCCCAGCAAATAGAGGCCTGTTAATCAGCTACACTGTATCAACAGTCTGAGCCACCAGGAGACTAGAAAGGGACAGACAAACACTGCTTTCAATAGCAATACAAATACAAATAACTTAAAAACCATAGAAAAAATGTAATGAATGTATATTGTAAACTTGCTTAGAATTCTGCTTCTTTAATTAGGCAAATAAATATTTTTGGGTTGACTTTCCCTTTAAATCTATGATTGGTTGCTATAGGTTACTGCACTGGTGCATATTTGCTCATTCTTACAGCTGTGGTACAGCTATGGGATATATTATTCTAAATGCTTCAAAACTGGGGTTTTCCCAGATAAAACTCCAGGTCTGTAATTTGGATCACCAAAAATTTTTTACGTCTACTAAAAATCATTTTAACATTAAGGGGGTTATTTGTCAAAGGTCGAGTTTGTTAGGTTTGTGAGGTTTTTCTATACCCTAAATAGATTCACTACTCAAATGTTTTCTGATTTATGAAAAAACTGGACTGGAGAACACTCGAATCAATGAATTCGGGGTGAAAAACTCAAATTGCTCTAATGAACAAAACCCACGGAAAAAAAACCTCAAACATCATGCAGGCTACAAACATTATCAAATGGTTTAAGGGACCTCTGCCATTGACTCCTACATGACCTCGACAGGTTTTAGATGGTGTATTTTCAGATTCAAGCTTCAGGGTATAATAAATCTTGAAAAAAACATTTTTTTTAAACCTGAAAAATGTGAGTTTTTTTTTACCGGAAAATTTGAGTTTTGAAAAATACCCTGGAAGACTTTTTATGGTAAAAGAAAAACTCGACTTTAATAAATGACCCCCTAAATAAACCCAATAGGATTGCTTTGTCACCAATATGGATTCATACAGCTTAGTTACCATCAAGTAAATCTACTGTTTTATTATTATTACAGAATAAAAGGAAATAATTAAAAAAAGTAATTGTTTGCTGAATGTGCACTCTGTGAGAGAAGGCCTTCCTATATTTTAGCTCTTTTTGGCTAATGGGTTTAAGAGCCCCAATAGGCAACAGGGTAGGTGGGCCACCATCAGATAGGGAACAAATGGGAATTTTTTAGGGGCAACGTGTAAAAAGAGGACCCAGACAGATGTGACCGTTCAGTTAATGGACCAGAAAATATCTAGGGCTTGCAAAATAATTTATGGGGTTGAGGGAATTGTGGGTTTTTTGGGTTGTAACAGGGTGTATCTTAGGTAGATTACAGTGTCCAGGGAGTTTTCTTTTATTAAAAAAAAGTCCCCATTCTACATGGGTGGTAGGGCCCCCTTGCATAGAGGACATGGCGAGCAGCAGGCTAATCAGACCCACAAGGGGAGGGTTGCGCTTACTAAACAGCAAAGGTGTGAGTTTAATATTAAACTTCTAAAACACACAGAGAAAAGTTAGTTTTTTTAAGCTTATAGTAGAAAGATTCTATTATTCCTTTTTTAAGCACATATTGGAATTCTTGCATTACCTGATTTTACTGAATCTACTAAACAAGCTGCTCCAATTATTCTCTGTAGAATGTGAGGAGAGCTGATTACCATAATTACCAACTAATTACACTTAAAGAACATATTTTTCTGCGCTATAAAGATGCACAACTTTGGAGATATCTTTACAGCCTGATTGAGGCAGCCAATCCAACCAGAGGAGGTACATGAGCGAGTAACTACTATTAGACATATCCTGTGCATGCTGTGCAATTATAGGAAAATGCTGATGTTAAGTGACTGATCAGTCGCAGGAAATGCATCCTCATTGGTAACTATTATGATAATGAATGCATATATGGTTAGTCACTGACTTGTAGGGACCAGCCAGAGCCTTTTCCAGCTCAATATGAAGACAAACTTGAAAGAAATAGTCCTGATTGAATAGGAGGAGAGTGTCTCATTATATCACATGAAAGGTTGACAATTAGGAAGTTATTTATCAAAGGTCAAATTTTAGAGTAATGTGAACTTTTTTAAACTCTATGAAATGAGATTTTACTCACAATTAGAATGGTACGTTATTCATAAGAAAATGTTATAATTCAACCTAATAGTCCTTACTCTAATAGAAAAAAAACCTCAACTTTTGTGTGTCAAATTTTTGACCCTGGACATTTTTTTTTTGACGCGCAACATTTTTTTTTCTCTATGGGGAGTTTGAAGCGAAACTTGCCAGAAAATCACTACTAATAACATCGTCATTCAATAGTTCAAAGGACCTCTGCCATTGACTTCTACATGAACTCGGCAGTTTTAGGTGGAAAACAGTCGAATCAGAACTGCTTACAGGGTCGTGGTGGGAAAAATCTCACATTTTTTAATTCAAATTTGAGTTGGTGGTTTTAAAAATTTTTTTGAAAATTCGAATTTGAATTTACCATTCGAACCTTAGTAAATCTGCCCCTAAGTATATTCAACGGGGTAATGCCTTTATAATACACAAAAGCCATGAATATCTTGTAAATTATAGCCTTATAAACGGTGAATTCTGATGTCATCAGTTATAACTGGTGAGTTCTGATGTCATTTCTGAAACTTGTATATTATAATAAATAAAGTACCCCCAGTTGCAAAATATGAGGATATTAGAAGTTACCTCGGAGTTCCATGACCTGTATAAAAACACTTGTCCTTCGGCCTCGTGTTTTTATATGGTCATGAAACTCCTCGGTAACTTATAATATCCTTATATTTTACAAAAGGGGGTACTTTATTCACTATATAAACTCCAGAAAAGAGGGAGGAAACTGGTAGTGAGTCACTGCGCATCTTGATTTACAATTTGAAACTTGGAATTCTCATTTTTTAATACAAATATCCATGACTGAAACAGGCAGTTGTGCCCCCACTCCCTTGGTATAAATCATGGTGACCCAGGGCTGTAATTAGGTCCAGTACCACCCTAGGCAAAGGAACTTACAGCACCCCCAGTGTCACAAAGTGACGTCATGCTCACATACATGATGTCACTTCCACCCTCATCACTTCCTCCTTGCCATACTGCAAAGCCCGCACCCCTCACCCTCCCCCACTCCAGTGGATTTCTGCAGTAAGTGTTTTGCGGTGGCTGGGCATTTTCAATTTTTTGTTTCAATTATTTAGGCACCTGGGGGCCTCCACCCAAAAAGCTGCTGCCCAAGTCCTATATCTGCCCTATATAGATACACCCCTGGGGTGATGTGGCAGGATGCTCAAAATTTCGGGTCACCTGTAGTGCACAAAAATTGTGATTTTGTGCATTTCTTGGGTCGGAGGACAGAGGAAGCAGACCTAGGCCACTGATAACAGGGTTTGTCTGCGATGGGTGAAAGAATTTGGTGCAATAAAAAACAATTGCAGTGTCAAAATCGCCCGTGTGCCAAAATTATTCGGATGCCCATTGACTTTAATGCATTTGGACAAAATAGTCGCAAGTATAAAAATGGTCAATCATGTCAAAATTGTCTCGCGTCAATTACTTTGATGGCCATTGACTTCAATGCGTTTTGTGAATTTTGCACCGCTTTGCAAATTTTTTCGTCTTTTCGTGAATTTTTGGTCAAAGCGCAATAGGACAGATTCTCCCATCACTACTTTCTAAATATTAAAGCTCAAATGGAGCCATTTATGACCACAAGTACATCCAGTTTTGGGCGCAAGACACAAGGAGGTTGTTTATAAAAGTAGCAGAGCGCATATTTATTTGCATATTGTTGCTTTGCAAATATTTCCCCAAAATGCTTAAACGTTCTCTTGCTTTGCCTGCCTTTCATTATTTTGCAAGTTGCAGCGAGCTGTGCACAAATATTCACAAATAGTTTACAAATGAGATGAGTGTTTCCGTGTTTCTTCAACACCAAAGTTGCGGCATAACTCCGTCGCAGAGAAATGCCTGTGTGTGCATAGATGTTCACAATTTACTAATATGCCATATTTAAAAAAATTCATATGAAAAATAGCAGTCTTCAAAGAATTCATCTTGCACATTAAATACTGTATATGAATATCGCCAAGCTTTTTAAACCTAAACACAAGCAGGGCTTATTTGACGTGCTACATTTATAAATGATCCACACTATATTTTTACCCACAAAGCAGATTTTTTGCGTAGCGGCTAGGGATGTAGCGAACGTCGGAAAAAAAGTTCGCGAACATATTCGCGAACTTGCGCAAAAATGCGAGCGGTTCGCGAACGGTTCGCGAACCCCATAGACTTCAATGGGAAGGCGAACTTTAACATCTAAAAAAGACATTTCTGGCCAGAAAAATGATTTTAAAGTTGTTTAAAGGGTGCAACGACCTGGACAGTGGCATGCCAGAGGGGGATCAAGGGCAAAAATGTATCTGAAAAATCTGCCTGTGTGTGCTTGGAAGAGATAGTGTAGGGGGAGAGCTGTTAGTGATTTCAGGGACAGATGATAGTAAGTTTGCTGGCTAGTAATCTGCTTGATACTGCTCTGTATTGGAACAAAAAAATAAATAAAAGCAGTCCTTACAAGGACTACTGTTATTGCAGCAGTCAGCAGATGAGATCAGAAGCAGGACAGCTGCCCACTGCAGCTACATACAGAGCACTGCAGTAGAAGGTAGATTACTAGCCAGCAAAGCTACCTAAGCTTAAATGTCCCTCAAACCCCTGCAGACTTCTGTCCCTCCAATAACAGAGCAGTATCAAAATGATTACTAGCCAGCAAACTTTCAACTGTCCCTGAAATCACTAACAGGCAGCAGCTCTCTCCCTACACTATCTCTTCAGCACACACAGGCAGAGTGAAAAAACGCTGCAGGGCTTCGGTTTTTATAGGGAAGGGGAATGGTCCAGGGGAGAGCTTCCTGATTGGCTGCCATGTACCTGCTGGTCTGGGGTGAGAGGGCAAAAAAAAGCGCCAACAATGGCGAACCCAAAATGGCGAACGTTGCGCGACGTTCGCGAACTTCCGGCGAGCGCGAACACCCGATGTTCGCGCGAACAAGTTCGCCGGCGAACAGTTCGCGCCATCTCTAGTAGCGGCACTGCACCTGATGCAATCATGACAGATGCATTCAAACATGTGCGTTTCAAGGCAAATTGAAAACATTTTTGCTGAAAATCTTCTGCATTTGGATGCCGTCATTTCTGACACAGGAAATCTGAGCTCAATTCTTTGGATGCAATTTTTGCTGGATCAATTATTGCAGGTCGATGTGGCAACCCTTGAGCTTTTGCCACCTTCAAGGATGGCAGTAGCCACAGGATTTGCTTCCATGAATAGACTTGATTAGATTTAGATGAGACTTAGATTAATCATAATAGAATGATTTGTTGATGAATTGTAGGTTTCCAATTATATGAATCTGGATAATAATAATAATATTAATAATAATAATAGTATTTAATAGCGTTGTGTATATATATATATTTGAGAAATGGTGTTGCTGTCAGCATGCTAAACTGTTACATAGTTACATAGTTAGTTACATAGTTAAATCAGGTTGAAAAAAGACAAAGTCCATCAAGTTCAACCCTTCCAAACGAAAACCCAGCATCCATAAACACACCCCTCCCTACTTTGACATACATTATATATACCCATACCTATCCTAACTATAGAGTTTAGTATCACAATAGCCTTTGCTATTATGTCTGTCCGAAAAATCATCCAAGCCATTCTTAAAGGCATTAACTGAATCAGCCATCACAACATCACCCGGCAGTGCATTCCACAACCTCACTGTCCTGACTGTGAAGAACCCCCTACGTTGCTTCAAATGAAAGTTCTTTTCTTCTAGTCTAAAGGGGTGGCCTCTGGTACGGTGATCCACTTTATGGGTAAAAAGGTTCCCTGCTATTTTTCTATAATGTCCTCTAATGTACTTGTAAAGTATAATCATGTCCCCTCGCAAGCGCCTTTTTTCCAGAGAAAACAACCCCAACCTTGACAGTCTACCCTCATAATTTAAGTCTTCCATCCCTCTAACCAATTTAGTTGCACTTAGTCTCTGCACTCTCTCCAGCTCATTTATATCCCTCTTAAGGACTGGAGTCCAAAACTGCACTGCATACTCCAGATGAGGTGTTGGGTTGCTAAAATGTTCAGCAGTGTGCTCCATGCATTGCACATGTTTGGATTCTCCATCTTGTCCTGTTTTAAAATCCAGGACTCATAGGCTTAACGGAAGGGTTAAAAACATTTTCAAGATTGTATCTACTGCAAACTACACCTGCACTACTGCAAGGAAGCAAAAATATGCTAATATTCTGTGTACCCAGAAGCTGCTCATGAAATGTTGATGAAGGAGGTTAGATATCATTAATGGTCCTTATTCCATAGAACCTTAAGACAGTGCTAGAGGTTTCTGCACATTTGAATTTATACTAAGTACATTGTATCAGCAAGAGGCCCCTTTTAGACTGGAGGCCTAAGGCTTATCTCCTGCCATGAAACATGGCCAGACTTTGTTAATAAAAAATCGCCATTTTTTTAAGATAGGTTCCATTCATTCAGTATTGTGACTATTTTACATCCATAGCTGTTACATTTAAATCGAGGCATCTAATACAATTGTTGCTTTTTTTGGTAAACTGTAATGTGTTTCTGCATTTAAATGCTACAACCTTACATTTATTCTCATTAACCTGCAAGTCAGAGAAACCTTTTTGGTAACATACACTGCCTGCATAACATCTTGCTTCTCTGATGCTCACAGTATTTCTATTTAAATTACATTGTTTTTCTATGCTTCTGCTGAGGACTGTGTGAGCAAGGGGGCAACACTACTGAAAATTAAAACAAGGTAGGAATCAGTTAAACTGAGTTCTGAACACAAATGATAGTCTACATGCAGTGGATTCCTTATCATGGGCCAGATTATAATAAAATGATGAATGTTACACCCAGCAATCTATGAAGTCCACGGGTTCCTTGGAACAAATATCTGGCCCTGCTATTAACCATGAGGATATGGACAATACATTCACTGTAAACATATTCATATCCGTGGAAGCTGCAATACTAAAATTTACTGAGGGGCAGATTTATTAAGGTTCGAATGGAAAATTCGAATTCGACGTTTCACGTTTTTTTTTGAGTCAAAAATTCTAATTTAAAGGAGAACTAAAGCTTAACTAAAGAAGTAGCTAGAAATGTTTTACATTATGTTTTTGGCTTCTGTACCAGCCCAAGACAACCACAGCCCTTTAGCAGTCAAGATCTGTGTCTCCAAAGATGCCCCAGTAGCTCCCCATCTTCTTTTCTGCTGATTCACTGCTCATGCTCTGGGATGTTGTCACTTACTGAGCTTAGGGCCCAACTCACAATATACAGTACACATAGAATAGAAATGTCACAATATAAGGCTGATTAGTAATCAATACAGATAATTACTACATGGCAGCACAGAAACCAGTGCAATTAGCATCAGAATGTAATAATCAGTCTTGTAACATCAGCTTATATTACAGACCAATCTCATTTTCTGCTTGATAATTTGTGACAACCCCTAAGCTTAGCTTCTCAACAGCTGCTCAGAGCCCACTGACCATGAGTTTTGCAGACACTTTCCAAGATGGTGACTCCCTGTGACAAGTTTGAAGTCCTGGATCATTGCTGCTATTGAGAAGCTGAAACTTTAGGCTGGTGCAATAAGTTCAGTATATAAAATATGGCATTTTTAACTATATTCATTTTTAGGAGTTAGTTCTCCTTTAAAAGCACCAACTCGTATGTAAATTTGAATGTGAGATTTATCACACCTCGACCATGGTAACAGTTGTAATTCGAATAATCGCCTCCCAAAACCTGCCAAATTTAAAGTCAATGGCAGAGGTCCGTTGACCCATTTGAAAATGTTAATAACCTTTCTGACATTCAAGTGTTTTTTCGGGGAAAACTCTATTCGAATTCTATTCGAATGCTATTTGAATTCAATTCGATTTTTCCGGTTGGGACTATTTGATCGAATATTAGAATATTCGTTTTTTCATTAATAACCTCCCATTCAAATAAGAGTAAAAAAAATCACATAAATCTGAAATTCGACCTTTGATATAATCCCCATAAAGCGGTCATAAATACACTGGGATACAACTGTCCATAAAAAAGCATGTAGCTGCACAGTGCATTATTGTATTCAGCCATTTCTAATGAATGGGCTAATGAAAGGAAGTAAATAATGGGTCTTCCTACCTATAGTATATACGTTCCCTTAACTAACCACCACATGCAGAGTATTTTTCACCCACAGAGGCAAATGCTGTTCTAAAAGGGTTAGTGAATGTATTTTCACACAGTAGTCTTTGTTTCAATCAGTGAAATAGTCTTTCTTCCGAATGCAAATGAAATGCAGGGAGAAAGGATTCAAACAATTAATTTCCAGCATGAAAATAAATTGTTAAATCTGGAAGGATCGGTAACGGTTTACCAAGCAGTAATATGTATCTTCTTTTCATAATCGGCCCTGTAATCTGTCATTCTAATTAGTACAACTTTTTTTTTTTCTTTTATTGCTGCTGGTCCTTTAAGTCTATAAATACCTGAGCAGAGAGTTGTTTTATCTGTGTGTTTTGATGAATTACATGGCTGGCTCTTCTGTTCTTGTCTACCAGTTATAAATAAGTTCTCAACTAAAACATCTACCTGTAAAAGTGACAGAATAATTAGGTCACAGGTTAGCAAGTGCCAGCAATTTCTATGTGCTAACTGGTGCTTATACAAACCTCTCTGACAGAACAGTCTTTTAAAATATGTTATGGGAATATAAGGAAAGACTTGTCTCCTGGGGAAAGTTATTTTTCTTTAGTGTAGAGACCTGTGTTTTTTGTCATTTTCTTGGGTCCGGTGTTTTTAATAACTGTCTGTTTTTTTACACAGACAATCCTTAAAGGAGAATCAAACCCTTAATTATAAAACCCCCTACCCTACATAGAACCCCCTCCCTGCTCCCCCCAGCCTAGGTGATACCTCTTTACTTACCCCTTGGTGCAGATTCTGTGCAGCGGAGTTCACGGGCGCCATCTTCTTCTCTTTGGTAATCTTTGGGAAGAGAGTGGCGTTTCGTCGCATGCGCAGTTGGATCAATAGCTGCAGATGTGCAGAAAGTGACGGAAATTGCAGACGAGCCGGAAGAAGACCCGAAGATTACCAAAGAGAAAAAGATGGCGCCTGTGAACTCCGCTGCACAGAATCTGGGGTAGTTAAAGAGGTAGGGGCATTTACCGGGGGGTAACACCTAGGCTGGGGGGGAGCAGGGAGGAGGTCTATGTAGGGTAGGGGGTAGGTTTTTTTTAATAATTAATGGTTTGGTTCTCCTTTAATACTATCATACAAAACAAAGATTCATGCGATTTTCTGACCGTGTGTCTCATAATTTTTTGTGCCATGGTGATTGGTCATTCAGTCGATCAGACAGGATAAAAAATTTATAATGGCTACTGATAATTTCTCTGCATGTATTGTCAATCTGACTACATCAATGGGTTGCTGTCATTACTATTTGTCAGACATAACTTTCGTACAGTTGCTATCTGTCAATTAATGACCCGAGCATTGTGTGATTTGTTCTCTGCACTAATTTATTTTAATCTGAATGGTTAGTTGCAGGTCGGCAGGTTGGAGTGGATGATCGTTCATCTGATATTAATGTTAATAATCTGCACGTGTATGTCCAGCTTTAGTCTATAGTTTGAAAGGAAACCATGATAATCTATCTCGAATCTTAATAACCCTACCCCCTTAGGCTCACAGTTTCATGCCACCCCTCCCTAACCTTGTTCCATTGAGAAGTAATGTTTTCTGGGACTTGGAAGTCCCTCTGCTTTACATAGTGGGTGATGCACAGATGCTCTGGAAAGCAAAGGAGCATAAACTCCCAAAACCCATCACTTCACAGTGGAACAGGGTAAGGGAAGGGTTCCATTAAGCTACGAGTCTAAAGAGGGTTGGAAAATACTTCATAGAAGTACCATGGTTTCCTTTCAACATAAACAATACACTATAGGGAATGGCATTGCTCTTTTTCAGATCTTTCCAAATAGCAGGTTCCCTGATAATCCCATATGTGTAGTTCAGCCCAGTTATAAAAGAAATTCAGAGACATATCAATGCAGGTTTTGCTAGAGATGCTAGCTGGTTCATGTAAGATTTAATCCAAATACAAAATTCTTACCCGCAAATAATCCCAGCACGTGAAGTGCAGCTGCTCGACCAACATTAGAACTAGCTTGATATTGTTATTGAGAATTTCAGATAGCTGTTGGGTTTTGCAGGAAAAAACAAGCCTGAATTTGTAATCCCTGTTTGTAGTTTGGTGTGGGGATTAAGGATTCAGAGAGGTGTTAGAGCTCAGCTGTGATGCTGAACTCTTACAACAGAATGCCATTCAACTACTCAAAGTAGTCAAACATATGGGCGCCTGTTTGCGAAAATTCTGATTTTTTTTTTCTCTAAAAATGTTATTTCTCTAAAACTCTAAAAATCTGAGACTTAATACGTATAAAAACTACAAAAAACTTTAAAACAGTAAAACAGACAAGCTCCCATAGAAGTCAATTAGAGCTGCCATGTTCCAATTGTTCCCTTTTGTAGCCATTTTTAAACCATTCAGACGTTTAGAGGTATTCAGATTTATTTTCATTTGTAATTTAGAGTTATTTTTTATTTATTTTTTTGGATCGTTCATCAATTTTGGCCTTTGTACTTTTTATATTCAGGCCTTTTAATAGATGTTATGGCATTTGTGATTTTAGAGATAATACAGTTTAATGGTAGTTTCAAAGAGCTCTAATGCCACTAAAATTTGACCTTTAATAAATGGGCCTCATGTTGATGAGCTGCTGAGGAACCCCATGTGCTTGTACAGGTATGGGACCTGTTATCCAGACTAGCATTTTTTTGGTTAAGGGTCTTTCCATAATTTGGATCTCCATATCAAGTCTACTAAAAAATCATGAACATGAATTAAACCCAATAGGATTGTTCTGTTCAATTTCTCCGTCCCATAAGGATTAATTATATCATAGCTAGGATCAAGGTATATGAGAAGGAGAAAAGGGAAATAATTTTAATAAAGTAATTCACATTTTAAAAAAGTGAGTCTATGGAAGAAGGCCTTCCCATAATTCTGAGCTTTCTGGATAATGGTTTTTACGGATAATGGAATCCTTACATATGGTGAATTACCAACAGGGATCTTTTATGCAAAGCGAGCTACACCAAAAATAACACTTTCTGCAGTTTATCTTACTTGGAGTGTAGTGAACCTGTCAGATCAGCATTGGCGTGATCAGCATATTCATTTCAGATTTAGAAACCTTCTTTTGCCCTTTAAAAAAGGTTGCAAGACAAAATGTCCAACTTAGCATTAGGTTGAAGAGGAATATAGTTAAAAATTAGCTCTTGAATAATTCCAGCAGGCAAATAAAGACAGGCCAATGAGATGAGAGCCTGCATGTCCTTTTGCCGTTTCGCTTCAACTAATTTTAACTATGACTTCACATTGGAAGATGTTATATTTAGATATGGTACACTTAGCCATGCAAACTCCTGCTGCTCAGCTCTCAAAGAGCTGCAAATTACAGGAGCTAATTAACATGTTATGGGCATCTCTGCAGCTCATGGACAGGGATAAACTTTTCTCAAGAACAAACAGGAGAATTAATGGGAATCTTAAAAATGTTAATCAAATACACTTGTCAGTATATACACTTGGGAGTCAAGAACACTAAAAAGAAGCAAAAACATTCATGCATGATAGAAATTAAATTCAATCAGTGTATGTAAAGGATGTGCCTAGCTTAAAAATACATTACTAAAAAAAATAAATATTCCTTTTGGGAAGGTAAATATATACAGTATTCTAAAGCACCTTCAACAAAAACAGCACTTCTCCAGTGAAACTTACCAAGTAATGACCCTATCAGACATTGAATTTTATCAGGGGCCAATTAACTAGCCTTTATATTTTGGAATGGTACATTAAGGAAACTATAAAGGCATGAGAAGAACATACAAACTCCTTTAAGATAGCACCCTGACTGGCAGTGAACCAAGGACCCCAGCAACGCAAAGCAGCAGTGCTAACGATGACACTATTGTGCTGCTCTTGAGCACTCAAGCCTTGTTGGAAGTCCATTAATGGTGCATTTACTAGATGGGGAGGGCCATTTACTAAAAGTCAAATTTTAGTGGTATTAACTATTAGAGCCATTTGAAACCACAATTAGACTCATTTTCTCTAAAACCACGAATGCCATGAAACTTATTAAAGGGGACCCATTACCCCAAAAAAAATTCCAAATCCTATTTTATCATGATAGACAAGCAAAACGAACTTTAATTACACTGCAAAAATGATTTGAATCTTGTTTCCTTCCGTATGGGAATGAATAATTATAGCAAGCAGGCAGGAGCCATTTTTGAGCCTTGAATCATCTCAAAATCTTGTTTGTGCACCAGAACGGGGGACCTGATGTCTATCCCCATGCTCTGGCTACACAATTAAATGGTGAAGAGAACTGGGGGAATGTGGGGAGAGCAGGGGCATTGAGCAATCCAAAAAAAAAATATAAAAGACTCTTTTGAAAGTTTGTACTACAATTAACAAACAGATCTTCAAAATCTTCTAAAACTATGAACGAATGGCAGATCTTTGCAAGAAAAGGTCAGTTTCCATTGACTTCTACAGGACCTCAACAGCTTTTATTTACTGCACATTTGTATTTGTGGATGTATGGCATGGGCACTTTATAAATTACAAGAAAAAGGTGGATTAAGTCACTATGAGAAAAATTTTCGAAAAATATGATGGTAAAAAGGCAGAAAGTGAGAAATAGTGATGGACCAATAAATTCGGCAGGCATGAATTTCCACGTTTCACGGTGACAAATAAATTTGCGAAAATTCACCGGCGTAAAAAAACATTTGGACGCGCATTGGAAAAGTTGCTCGAATCAAAACCGTCCCGCATCAACATTATTCGGACACCCATTGACTTTAATGCCTGCGTCAAAATTGAAGTGAGCCTCAGAAAAGTTAGTGAATTTTTTGGTGAAAAATTCACCCATCACTAGTGAGACACAGAAGTTCTCTGAACAAGAAATTAAACTGGTGTTCTGCTTTGATGTCAGCAACCCAGTGACACTGTATATACACTACACTGGCAGTTTAAAGAAGGAACAACAAATACAAACGAAAGGAAAATTATACTGAATGATGCACTAAAAAATAGAAAAACCTTGAAAACATAGTCTTTCGGACAAATCCTAGCATACATGTTTTTTTGAAAACCTCAAAGTCCGAATTGATTTAGAGTGGTTAGCGCAGCTTCCATTGACTTCTATTGGACCTCAAACTTTGCACTTCATAAATCTCAAACTTTAGAGCTTTTTAAAAAATTTGAAAACCATGAATTTTTAGAGATTTGTGGATTCAATTGTTAGTAAATGTGCCTCTTAGTGCATTAAAAGTAATTCAATAGGCTTTTGTTTCCCTTTAATCTGTCCACATCGAATATAAAATATGCCTTTTGGATTTCATTCCCACATCCTCTTTGAACACAGGCAACCCATTAGTGTACGGATTATATCACTTATACACTAATTCAAATTTAGGGGTTATTTACTAAACCTCAATTTTTACTAGTTGAGGTTTTTTTGGGCAAAAACTCACATTTTTAGAGGAAAAAACTATTTTTTCTAGATTTATTACACCCAAAGCTGCTAAAAGTTCAAATCCAAAAGTCCACCATCTTAAACCTCCCGAGGTCATGGAGAAGTCAATGGCAGATGCCCCTTTAACAATTTGAAGATATCACGATCTGTGCTGGGTTTCATCCAATAAACTGAAACATTTCTGGGTTTTTGGGCAATAACCCAAAAAAAAAACTGAGCAATTTGGGTGTCAAATCCAAAAAATGTGTGCCTTGTATGAGATCATGTAGCTAGGTATACCAAAAGAATGTAACAGTTCCTACTGTAAATTTAATGAATTCAAGAAAGACTATCACAGTCCATATATATATATATATATATATATATATATATATATATATATATATATATATATATATATATAATCCTCTCCAAAAGAAGCCGCACAACTCAGGACTTATAACAAAGTGTTAGATTTATTTAGACACACTAACGTTTCGGCTGCCACACCATCCTTTGTCAAAGTAACATACATTACACACTTTACCCTTAAATACCCCAACTATGGCGGGAAAGCGGTACAGGCCCTCCCCTCCCAACGTGCACGCATGTAATTATACTGATTAAAATCACATGTAGTGATGTTCATAGAGTGCATCCCCTGTAGCTCCTGGTGATCAGATAAACATTGTAACACAAAGCATTTCACAAATCAGGTAAACATTGTAGCATCTAGTCAATCAGCAACAAAAATATCACATAGTGCAGATCAGAGCACTGTCATAATGATGGTACTCCGTTACAATGTTATAATAAGATCAAGTGATCAAAAACAGTGTGCACCAAATAATTTATATCCACCAGAAAATCCAATGCAACCAGGGCCGGATTTACATAGTGGGCACCCCTAGGCCCACTGCCATTTGCCGCCCCTGTCCCCTCCCCTTTATTCGTGCAAATTTTCATCATCAATGGGGATTGGCACATAGGAGATTTAAAAAAATATTGTATCTCTATCGCATTCCCAGTGTTTTTGAACCAATGTGGGTGTGGTTGGGCAGCATGCCGCCCCCCTAAAATCCTGCCGCCCCCCTAAAATCCTGCCGCCCTAGGCCCGGGCCTAGGTGGCCTTTCCACAAATCCGGGCCTGAATGCAACCCGGAGTAAAGAAACAGATCATAATGGCTAAGCAGACGCGTGTACCACCACCACAGCGCACCCGTGCCCAAAGGGCATCATCGCACGCTAATTTACACCGGTGAGTGCAGAGACCAAAGTTAAGATATACCTGTTGCGTGATCGCTGTGAAAACAAACTCCATCGATTCCCCCATAGGTGACAGTATCAACATAGCTTACCCGGTGTTCGTAGTGAAAAAGCTGTGCGCATGGTTTAAACGTCATCACAGTGTTGCCATGCAATAGGTTAACAGGATTCGCTCCTCTTTCCCAAGTAGTGCAGATCAGTGACAGCTGTTAACCCCCACTGGTGCAGCGTAAACTATACTAAATGTGTACATTCCACTAATACCCTGTGCGTGTCATGCGCACTAACGCCAATGTATTCAACGATCTATAACACGAGCCGTCCTTTATCGGATCCCTCAGTGAGGACATCTGTAATTCATTAATAGTGCGTCTGTCGAGTGCGTGCTCATTATACACCCCAAATGTGCATCATAATGTCAGGCCTCCATTAGTCCAACTCAGAAGTACCCTACAAAAGAACAAAATACAAAATAACAAAAAACTTTTTTGCATGGCAGTTACATGTTGCACACAATAACATACGATCTGTATAAGGTCCTAAGATTCTAAAAAGCACGGGTGCGCTGTGGTGGTGGTACACGCGTCTGCTTAGCCATTATGATCTGTTTCTTTACTCCGGGTTGCATTGGATTTTCTGGTGGATATAAATTATTTGGTGCACACTGTTTTTGATCACTCGATCTTATTATAACATTGTAACGGAGTACCATCATTATGACAGTGCTCTGATCTGCACTATGTGATATTTTTGTTGCTGATTGACTAGATGCTACAATGTTTACCTGATTTGTGAAATGCTTTGTGTTACAATGTTTATCTGATCACCAGGAGCTACAGGGGATGCACTCTATGAACATCACTACATGTGATTTTAATCAGTATAATTACATGCGTGCACGTTGGGAGGGGAGGGCCTGTACCGCTTTCCCGCCATAGTTGGGGTTTTTAAGGGTAAAGTGTGTAATGTATGTTACTTTGACAAAGGCTGGTGTGGCAGCCGAAACGTTAGTGTGTCTAAATAAATCTAACACTTTGTTATAAGTCCTGAGTTGTGCGGCTTCTTTTGGAGAGGATCGTATGAAGTATTTCTGAGGGATGCACCCAGGCAATGAGAAGACGTTTTTTTCGTGAGTGCTGGGAGTTTGGGGAAGTATATATATATATATATATTATAGTATAAGCAAACAAAAAAAAGAGAAGTACTGTAGCTTTAGGAATAAAATGAGAATTTGGAACTATGAAATACTGGGACCATACAGAGGCCGTGATCAGAATATGTTTCTAAATATCTATGGTCCAATCTTGGGTTGAGCAGATTCTTGCCATTATATTCACATTAATGCAAGGTCATCCACCAGAAAACTCTATTTAATATTTAGAAAAAATACATGACATATTCTTTCAATGCATGTTGTGTCTGAATCATGGGAGAAGCAAATCAATCAATATTCACGGAAAATGTTGTGTAATTTCTGTGTAATGCATGCCCTCACATTCAGTGAATACCAAACAATTCACTGCCAAGCTCTTTTGTACTCAGAGTAAACCCAATTCTCATGCTCATCACATCAGCTTTGATCTTTAAAATTGCCAGGCGTTCCAATGTTAAATTACCAGGGAATGGTGAGACAGAACAATCTCATTCTCCTTTCTCCAAAATGAAAGGTTTGGGATTTTTAAACAGCAGTTAAACCCTTGTATATTAGATTCTGTTAAATGCATATAAAAAATACTGTATATAATTTTGACGGCTGTTGAGCACCATTAAAACCCTCGTGAAGATCAAGTATTGTCAAGGTCACACCTGGGAAGTCAATGTCACAAATAAAATGAGTACCTTGTAAGCTGTAGCTGACTTTAACACAGTATAGTTGTAAAAGCTAAGACATTCAGTATAGCTGTCACTCAGCTTTTTATTAGACTAAAATTAAAAAAGGAATAATCGCATAGAGGCTCTGTGGAGTGATGTCTAAAATGAATCCAATGTTAAATGTTCACAATTTTAACTTTTACAGTGTTCTTCTCTACGTGCTCACAAAGTAACTAGAACATTTATTTATTTAAATAAAAATAAAGAAATATTCCCTGCCACAACAATCTTAAGTTTTTACTAAACCTCAATTTTTTCTGGTTGAGGTTTTTTGGGCATAAACTCACATTTTTAGAGTAAAAAAAACCTAAAAACATTTTTAGAGATTTATTATACTCTGAAAACTACGAAAATCCGCCATTTCAAACCTGCTGAGGTCATGAAGAAGTCAATGGCACATGTCCCTTTAACAATTTGAAGATATCATGATCTGCCCTGGGTTTTGTCCTATAATCGAAAAAATTTGGGGTTTTGGGGTGATAACCTAAAAAATCAAGCGATTCAAGCATCAAATCTGAAATTGTACGATTGGAGTTTTTGCTTGATTTTATCGAGTCTTTTCCCAAACCGGCTTTTTTTAGTTATTTTATTGAAAATGAAGATAAAATTGTGGATGGGAGTTTGCTCGAGTTTGGTTTATTAAAAATATTAGAAAAATGTAAATATTAGTAAATTACCCCGTTAGTGTGGCCACATTTCTTTTGGGGGAAGAATCACCATTGTGTAGACTGGTCCCACAGTTGAATCACTGATATTACTCATGGCACCTTTGTAGAAAAATGTAAAAAAAAAACAGAAGTTTGTCCGCCAACAAATACCTTCCACACATTGCTTAGACACGCTTTTTCTAGCTGACAATATTTTAAATTGGAATGAATTTCTCAGATACATAAAACATTTTAAATTAAAACTTTACCCCAAAATAAATTCTTAAACAACAGTTTATATCATATTAAAGGAGAAGGAAGGCTACCAAGGCAATTTATTACCAACTCCATTTTTATACTTTTGAATGCTTTTCCATACCTGAGAAAACGGCTCTAGACACTGTCTCTGTTTGTTTAGTATAGCAGCTGCCATAGTAGCTTGCTGTGACATCTCTTCCTGCTGCTCATAGTTCTGAGCTCAGATTACAGGAGGGAGGGGGAAGAGGAGCAAACTGAGCATGCTCAAGCCCAAGCCCTGGAGGTTTAAGCTAAAAACAGTAAGTCTGATACAGAAGCCGTGTGTACAAAATAGAAGGAAAGAAATGTGGTGTTTCTTTTGACAGAGGACTCTGTAAGCTTTAGTAAGCTTTATCAGAAAGGTCTATCTGAAAACTCTGGTAAACCCTCAAAGTAATGCTGCTCAGACCTTTCTGATAAAGCTTACTTAGTTTTAACCTTTGCTTCTCCTTTAAGGGCATATTAAAAAATCTTATATATATGGAATATATATTTACTGTAATTAAATATTGCACTGTTACATCTCTTACCTTGAACCACCATTTTGTATTGGTTTGTGTGATGCCTCAAAGATCAATGGACCAAAAAAACTGCAGCTCTAACTGTAACAGGAAGAAATGTTAAAGCAAAAGACAGAACTTGTCTGTTAATTGGCTCATGGGACCTAACATGTATGGTTTGTTTATGTGCATTGTGAATCGTAGGGGCAGATCTTAAAATGCCAATTTTTTATTTAGGATTACCCAGTGGCACATATTAATACAAAAGTATATTATTATTAAAAAGGTTTATTTACATGACGCAGGGTTTTACATATGAGCTGTTTTATTTAATATAAGTTTATCGTCATTATTTGGGGGTATAGTTGTCCTTTAACTGAGTCAGTTACAATACCCCTAACAGTGTAGGGGATATTATAATATTTACATGAATATGAACTTGTAGCACTTTTTATTTTTTTTAATAAAGCACTGTTTAGTTTGAACGTTATGTATTAACTTCTCTGCACCAATGTTCTTTTTCCTGCACTTTGAACCAGCAAATGACCTTGTGTATAAGAGACCGGAGAAGCCAAATGATACAAGAATAACATTTTCCAAACACTCACCTCATAGGGCAAGAACAATATACTCTTTGTTCATTGATCTCTTGGGGGTAATTACTGTAGCATAAGCAGACCTTAGAGAAAGTTCAGCAGATAAATAATCTTTAAAGCGGTGATGCTGTCCTATAAACTAACTGGGACAATCATCCATCCAGCCATAACTAAGGGGATACATTGAACATGAAGAGGCCTTTATTAAGCATTACCGTATATACTCGAGTATAAGCCGTCCCGAGTATAAGTCGAGGTACCTAATTTTACCTCCAAAAACTGGGAAAGCTTATTGACTCGAGTATAAGCCGAGGGTGAGAAATGCAGCAGATTCTGGTAAGTTTCAATCTCGTTTTTGGATGACTATTCTTAGGCGCCGGCTACTATTCTAAGGTGCCGGCGAATATTCTTAGGCGCCGGCTACTATTCTAAGGCGCCGGCGAATATTCTTAGGCGCCGGCTACTATTCTAAGGCGCCGGCGAATATTCTTAGGCGCCAGCGACCGTTTTTGCACTTGAGCCGAGTATAAGCTGAGGTAGAGTTTTTCAGCATATTTTGGGGGCTGAAAAACTCGGCTTATACTCGAGTATATACGGTAATACATTTACAAGTATACATTATAGAAAACACAAAGCTAGAATACAATAAGATGAGATGAACCAGAGACCCTATCCTTAGGAGCTAAATAGTAACATTTGCATGTAGGGAACTATAAACTAAAGCCATTGCTATGCGTTGAAAGGGGGTATCTAAAGTCTTCTGATAGAAGTGAAACCAAGGTCAGAAATGAACTTCATGAGGATGTGCTCAGATGAAAATCTAATACCTGTACTGGATAATACAACGAGGCTACTCCAGTTGGTTCAACATTTTCAACGATTTGCAGAGCACAAAGTACAAGTTGTATGAAATGGTGTAATCATTGTGATCTTCACAAACAGAATGCGTCCTACATACAAATAAGTCCTTGAGGCAACCATTACATTTCAAGAGTCATTTATAAAAACGAAAGCTATTTTAGTCTATACTAGTAATTGGTTGAAAGAGCACTAATGGAACCAGATTTCAATGTGATCATCAAAATAATTCTCCACTGAAGTGGCAGGCTGTCAGGCATTTACAAACTAACACAGAAGATGGATAAACACTGGAAAGTTTCAGACACGGAGACAGGTTTATTCCAGGAATATAATTGGCTTAAGTCATCCATTGAGTCTATAATTAGAGTTTGTTTACAATAATTCTCTAAATAAAATATCTTGCCCAGTCTACTAAGTCACCCATTACTACCAGCAGCTGTTCATCTACCATCTTCTCCTTCACTGTACTCTGGCCTCTTTTTCATGTTCATGATAACTTTCAGGCTTTGTTTCCTCTAGCATCAACCCAATACTTACAAATTTGATTTTGGATAGATGAAGTTTTAGAGTTTTTTTCTACTTTGAATAAACTCACATTATTTTTAAAAAAACTTGAATGTTTGCTTATTTATTAAAAAATCCAAATATAAAAACTTCAATTGGATACAAATGTGGAAAATAAACTGAATACCTCAAATTTGTGAGTTTACAAACTCAAAAAACATGAATTTGTGGGATTACAAGCTCAACAAACTCAAGTTTGTGAGTTTACTAGGTTTTTTCTAAAATATGGCTTGGATTTTGCCTAGGACAAATCCCATTGACTTGTACAGGTATGGGAACCGTTATCCGGAAATCCGTTATCCAGAATGCTCCAAATTACGGAGTCTATCTCCTTCGCTAGCGAAGTTACATCGACCGTTAGTAAATCAGCGAAGTTCCAAAATGATGTCACACTGGCGAATTTACGCAGCATTAATCACTTTGCCCTTTAGTAATTTTGCCCCATAGACTCTATTTTATCTAAATACTCCACATTTTTACAAATGATTTCCTTTTTCTCAATAATAATAAAACAGTACCTTGTACTTGATCCCACCTAAGATACTATATAATTAATCCTTATTGGAAGCAAAAACAGCCTATTGGGTGTATTTAATGTTTAAATTATTGACTAGTAGACTATGAAGATCCGAATAATGGAAAGATCCATTATCCAGAAAACCCCAGGTCCCAAGCATTCTGCATAACAGATCCCATACCTTTACATGAACTCAAAGTTTTACATTTGATTTTTTATTTTTTAAAAAAAATGTGTGCTTAATAAATACCAAACAATACCAAGGTTTTGAAAATATTATTGAAAATATTATTGAAAATATTATTGAAAATATTATTGAATTTGTGAATTTTTTTCATGCAAAAATATTCAAATCATGGAACAAATTTGATAATTCACCCCCTTTGTGTGATTTAAGCTGGGAATAATGGAATTCAACTGCACAACAACAATTATATGTCCTCTAAATAAAAAGCTATTTCACTTTTCATACGCTTCAGAACAAATTCATTTCCTGGTAGTTTGGCAATTGGTCATGTGACCAATTTCTCTTTTATGTCTGGCAAACAGCAGAAGCTCTGCCTTGCTTTATGGTAGGGATTCTAGATACTGTATGCTTTCTCACTACCTTTACCAGATTAACAGTCCCACAAGACAAAGCAAAATTCTTATTTTACCTGAAAGGCTTATTCGCATTTACTGCAGTGTTGAGTGTTTAGGGATGCCTGTGGTTGATTAAACAATGATAGTGGGCTATAAATACATTTTAAATTATTGTTGTTACTTTTATGGTCTATGTGTACACACACACAAGTAATACAAATTGGAGTGATATATAATGTGCCTTCATTTCTAAAGTAGATGAAAATAAGTTTAAATCAGTAACAGCACATATTCATCAGGAAGGTAAATATTTCTGAAAAATATGTTATTTGAGGAAAATCAATTTATTGCTATTTCTTGATAATGCACATTTGTGCTTACACTATTCAGAATACAGTCACTAAGCTTGCATATAATTTGTGATAAAATATGGATGTAAGATTTAAGGTATATGGATATAAGTATAAAATCTACAGTCTGGTCATTTCCCTATGGGACCAGACTGTAAATTATATCCTTATAAACGGCGCGTTCTGACGTCAGAACGCGCCGATTATAGCTTAATGCGTCAGCAGCTGTCACTGCTGCACTCTCCCTACAGCTTTCCTCCTGCTTTGTCTGCCTCACTTCCGCCTTCACGCTGCCTGCTCTCGCGCCTCCTATTAAGGTTGTCTGCCTTTCCTACATCTCTGTTCTCCATTTGTCTCCCACCCTCTGCTGCTTGCTCCCTCAGTGTCTCTCTTCCTCTGCTGTTCCCCCTCCATTACTGATCTTGCTTCGTCTGCCTCGGTCTTCCTCTTCCGCTCCTCCTCCCTCTGCCCCTCCCTGTCACCGTTTGCTCCCGTTTTTTCAGCGCTCCAATCCAGGTAACTTCAATATTGCTCTGTCTGCCTCTCTCTACTGCTCCCCCTCCTTTTTCGGTCACACTCCATCTGCCCCTCCCACACCCTGTTACTCTTTGTCTCGATCTGTTTGCTGCTCCCACCCCCCAGTTTCAAACTTTAGTCTCTCTGCGTCTGTCCCTCCCACTCACGTACCTCTTGTGCCATCAATCTCCTCTCTGTTTATCTCACTCAGTTCATCTCTAGAGTTGCCCACCCCCCTGCATTTTACACCCTTCGTGCCTTTCCCCTTCTGCCACTTTTTAGCTTAAAGCCAAATGACTGCAACTGCAACCATGTGGTCAGAATGCCACAGAACTTCGGTTAAAGGAGAAGAATCACACAGGGAGACAATAAAAAAAGTAAAAACACTGTAGATTATAATGGATAATGTGCCCCCTACAGAAAATTATAAAGATATTAATAGTCACCTCGGAGTTATGTGACCTGTATAAAAGCACTCGGCCTGCGGCCTCGTGCTTTTATATGGTCACATAACTCCTCGGTAACATAATATCTTTATAAATTACAGTAGGGGGTACATTATCCACTATATAATACACAAAAGCTATGAATATCTTGAAAATTATATCCTTATAAATGGTGAGTTCTGATGTCATCATTATAAACGGTGAGTTCTGATGTCATTTCTGTCACATGACTCACTGAAACTTGTGTATTATAATAAATAAAGTACCCTCAATTGCAAAATATGAGGATATTAGAAGTTACCTCGGAGTTCCATGACCTGTGTAAAAACACTTAGCCTTCGGCCTCGTGTTTTTATATGGTCATGAAACTCTTTGGTAACTAATAATATCCTTATACTTTACAAGAGGGGGAATTTTTTCACTATATATTGACATTTTTTATGACAGTGGTTCATTTAACAGAGAAAAGAGCTGATGAGATTAAGACAGTATATAACTTCTGAGAGAGTTGAAGAGCCACCATCCAGGGAGATAGATGTTATTAATGTAACCTGAGAGAAGGGAGAAGAAGGGCACATTGCTGGCTAGTAGAGCACTAATATCATTACAGTGCAGCTCCCTCAGAGGCAGGTGTAAAGTAGCTGAACTCAAACACTCACATTTGTTTCTTCATAAAAGGAAATTTAGGCTTTCTTAACTGCATATAAAAATCAAGCTATGGCAATGGTGTATCTCTATTTTCAAACTCCCCCCAGACTCGCTTTGCTCTCACCTCTGTTTGATCTTCTTCTCCAGCAATTTCCAAAATGGCAACATGTTTCACTGCTTTCCACCCCTATGTGCTAAGTAGTGTCTCAAGATCCAATGAAATAACTAATTCAATTGTACAATAGGAGTTATTTTGAGACAGTCCTTTATCATATAGATTTCTACATGATTTTCATATAGCTGTTATGGGGATTACAAGTATATGGCACAACCTTAAGATAAAATATACTGCTCACTGGGCCTTATTTAATAAAAACAAACTATATAACATAGTGAATTAAGCATATCGGTAACAATAGTAAATGTTGTATATTTAGATGCCATCATGTGTGCAGTTCTGTTTGTCTGAGTGTTCCAGAAATAAACCCTAATGAAATTTGCACCACTAAACATTATTTTTCTTGCCTGACACTTTAATCAGATCGAAGATTAAAGCATGGTTTTACTCCGATGCTAAAGCTGAATGGGTTTGTAAGTAGACTCAGACTGATGGAACTGTATCTGACCCAGCTGGTATGGTGCCACTTAGTTGTGCAGGGTGGTTAGCCAGGTTCTACACAGCCATCCCTTCAAGCCTGTTAATGACTGGTTCTGTGCAAGTGTATTTAATACAGGTTTATGAGCTGCAGTCTATATCTGAGGTTCTTAAGCTTTCACATCAGGGACAGAAATAAAACAAAGCTTAATCTATTCCTGCAGGGCTTAATTGCGCAAGTAACGTGGCATCAGGAAGGACTGGAAGCAAAGAACTTCCATGTAATGATTGCTAGGATTGCTATCAAGTCAATACTCATCGGTACTACTCATCTGTATTAAAGGGATACAACCATTAATCAAAATAATACAGTAATGAATACAACACAAAACAATTAGGCTTTATTTAAAAATATAGTAGCATCCTGTGTATTAAGCACTATTCAACGACCATGCAGATGCTTATCTGTGATTTTTAATGAGGAATGTTTGTATAGTAACACTTTATACAAGCTGTAAGCACTGGTTATTCCTGTGTGCCTTGACTTCTGTTTGTATAAGCTTTTAGAGTAAGGTCACACTGAGCGTTTCGGGGAGATTTAGTCGCCTGGCGACCAATCTCCCTGAATGCCTTCCCTCACTCTGTGCTGGCTAAAATGAAAAATCGCCGTTGCTAATCACACGCGGCGATTCGTTTTCCTGAAGTTGCCTCACAAGGCGACTAAATTTCCCCAAAACGTTCAGTGTGACCTTACCCTAAAGTTTATATATGACCTGCCTAACTGCTATTTGAACCAGAGGAAGACAAAACAAATACATTTGAAGCCTCTCTAATTTGCCTCAGAGGTGGAAATAATTCCTTCTTGAATCCAAGATGGCAATCAGACCAGTCCCAAAGTGTCCATGAGCTATCTTCTATAACCCTGTATTTTCTTATTTGCTGAAAAGCAATCCAACTCCTTCTTAAAGCTATCTAATGTATCAGCCTGTACCACAGATTCAGGGAGAGAATTCCACATCTTCACAGCTCTCACTGTAAAAAACCCTTCCGAATATTTAGGTGGAACCTCTTTTCTTCTAATCGGAATGGATGACCTTCTGTCAGCTGGAAAGACCTACTTGTAAATAAAGCATTAGAGAGATTATTATATGATCCCCTTATATATTTATACATAGTTATCATATCACCCTTTAAGCGCCTCTTCTCCATCGTGAACATCCCCAACTTGGCCAGTCTTTCCTCATAGCTAAGATTTTCCATACCTTTTACCAGCTTAGTTGCCCTTCTCTGTACCCTCTCTAATAATGTCCTGTTTGAGCGCTGAATAATAAAACTGCATGGAATATTCTAGATGGGGCCTTACCAGCGCTCTGTACAGTGGATGAACGACCCCTCCTCCCTCAAATCTATGCCCCTTTTAATACAGCTCAAGAATTAGTTTGCCTTTGAAGCTGGTAGCTGGTATTGCTTGCTACAGCCCCGTTTATTATCTACAAGGACTCCAAGGTCCTTTTCCATTATGGATTTGCCTAGTGCAGTCCCATTATATACGTATACGTGGCTTGAATACTTTTACATCCCAGGTACATGACTTTACACTTTTAAACATTAAATCTCATCTGCTACTTGTTCACACAGATTGCCAGTTTGTCAATATTCTGGATGGAATTAATTGGGCTGAACAGTTTTGTGTCAGTTGCAAACACTGATACATTATTTACAATACCCTCCCCTAAGTCATTAATGAATAAGTTAAATAAAAGTGGGCCCAATACAAAGACCTGAGGGACCCCACTTAGAACTTACATCTTTGTGAGGGATTCTAACAAAGACCCTAAACTTTCTGGGAGTTGATATTCAAGTCTATTGCAAACGACATTGTTTGTTTTTTTGAGAGTTCCTAAACTGGGACACTGGGATGCTTTTTCATCCCCATTAAATAAGGCAAAAGAAAATACCAAAGATATATAAATGCTCTGCCTTGTAGGCTGTAAAACTGTTAGGACAGCAAAGAGTTATACATTCCTGTGCAATTCTCATATTTTTAACTTACCAATATCAGCATCCCCTAAATTTGTATTTAGAAATAATTTGCCTTGATAGTTACAATTTACCTTTGTAAAGCGGCACCATAAAATGCATTACTAGGAGCCGGTGACTACGGAGTTGTTCTATTTGCATTTGTATCAGCAATAAAAACAAGTATTGAAACGATGTCAGCTCCTCACTAGAGCCGATGTTTGTTCAGAACATGCTCAAATAAAATTGCTTTGAAAAATGCCTTCAGATATATCCCTGTGTGCTTCCACTATATTCTCCAGAACAAAAACAATACTACCGAAGAAAGAAGCTGATGATTAAAACTTCCTGATTCCCACACCAGTTACAGATAATCCAGCCTTTGTAGTGTGCTATCAATATATATATTCCACCCACCCAAAAATGTTGTCAGATTGTTTGTACTGCACTTGTCCTATCTGTATTATCAGACTTTCAGAGATAGCAGCTCTCCAGCGCCACTATTTTCCCATCAGAAAGAAGCTGTTTAAGCAATGACACCATTTATAGCCATTTATCTTAAAAAATGTCTGACATTTAATTTTTTAATCTGTCCTTTTCTTTCTCAGTCCTTCATGGGTTAATGTTTGAACAATCGGTATTACCACCAGTGAAAATACTGTCCAATAAAACCCCAGAGAAGTAATTTACTTACCGCACCACAGTTGTGGTCCCACAATATATAAGTATGTGTATATACATATATATATATATATATATATATATATATATATATATATATAAAATTAAGTTTAGTGGTGCTGCCTTCCTCTTGCCTCCTTTTCCAAATGAAGCACTCTTGTGCCGTGATGGGTGAATTTGTCCGGAAAAATTCACAAAACACAATGAAGCCAATTTCGATGCCCGCGTCAATTTTTATACGCGCGTCTATTTTGTCCAAGTGCATTAAAGTCAATGGGTGTCTGAATAATTTTGACGCACATCAATTTTTATGTGCGCAACTCAGTTTTAAGGCCAATTAGGGTGAAATTTGTGAAGCATTCCTGTTTGTTGTATTTGTTGCCTACTTTGATGGTAGTTAGGATGAAATCTGTCATGACTGCTCTTGGAACTAGAACTGACAACTGATTCACCGATGTTCTCTATATCTGGAACTTTGTTATGAGTTTAGGGCGACCCTGATCAAAAGTTTTGACCTTAAACTGGGGCATGAAAATAAACAGTCCAACCACTGGCATAAGGTTATTGTTGGCCCAAAAATTCACACTTGGAGAAAAGGTCTCTTTTGATGCATGAATATATGAAATGAGAAACTTTTATGTGGCAGAAAAACATTCTATTCATGCACACAAAGAATGAAATATTACTACCATCAATGTCCCATAACTACCTGGGACACAGGGTTGGGAGTGGAGGCTGGTAATGATCGGCAGATAAGTTGTATTGCAGACTTTGAGTATGACGTTAGATTAGGCCCCCATAATTGTACACATGTTGGAAGATACATGCATATACTGTAGGATTAAAGAGCCATTCATCATTTGGCAAAAGTAAAGTTTTTTTTTGTATAGGCATGTGCAGCTTTACAGAGCATTAAAATACTTCTGTAAAATATTAATTAGGCTTTTTTTAATCAGGTTAATTTGGTGATTTTGGAGGGGGGTGATGGAAAAAAGAGAACCAAAAACAGAGAAAGAATTCTACAAAGTTAAAAAGAAGTATCACATTCAAACAACACAAAACAAAGCAAAGCTATTGATTAAGAAGAGAGAATGTTTGCATCTAGGCCTATTCAGCACATTAAGTATAGAGTAATGGCAAGATAAAGCAGGTGCTATCTGCTCCATTAAGCCAATATGATATCAACAGTGCAAGATAAGAAGTTCCATTACAGGATTATTATTTCTATTTCCTTCAGCTTCTCAAGATGGATTATCTCCTACTGCTGAGACAGATTCCTGGAGATATTGCCACTTTTTCATACAGAAGACCCTCTGGCAGTGACAAGAATATCAAATTTATAACTCCAATATAAAAAAAAAGACTTGTATTTCTACACCCCTCCAAAACCCCTTTCTCATTTCATGTTCAGAATATGGTCAAATAATTCAAGAGCTCTGATATTGCCATTTGGACTAGTCTCTAGATGCCAATAAAGAGAAAAGAATGACGGCATTTGTCACTATTTGCTTTTCAGCTCCTTGTCATTCATTTATTTTTAAGTGCACCTTTGCATTTTGTCATGGGGAGAGGACTGTGGGCTATGGGGAAGGGATACACTAAAGCAAAACCTGCTTTTTTTTACCTTCCTAGACATTTTTTGTCAAATTAAGTGAAATCATTTATTAAATAAGAAAGTAGGTAACCTTAGGCAGGGAATAGGACATATCTTGGCTGAACTTTACCCCCCAAAACAAGTAGGAGCGGGTCAGTCTAGGTAGAATGTGTTTATTGCAGAGGGTATATTTATTTAGGGGTATAAGATAATGGTTGTATAGGTAAGATGAGTTTAATTTACATATACCCTGCCTCTATTGATTAGGAGTTTAGGTTTAGTGCATGACCACTTAATTTACATCTTTGGCTAAGGAGTAAGCGACAGTCCATCGTTGTTGTTTTCATATTTCACACTATCACTTTAAGCATGAGTGATGGAAGGCACTTGCCCTATATTATGGGCATTATAAGATTTTTTGGGGTGATTGTTACTAACTATGTAGTTAATTTTGAACCCTATACACCTTAGAAGTATGACCATCTTGGGTTAAGGGGAACTTGGGTAACCCCAGAATAATATTTTATCTCCATGCACTTGGGGTACAAAAAAGAGTAATCAAGATTGTGATCCCCAGTGAGTCTTGATGGACCAACTTATCTTTGTCAACAAACCCTCACTATTGTTATTGTCACCTCAAGTGTTGTATGGAAAGCCCATACTGAGGAAGATTAGTTCATTGTAACCCCTGCCCTAGAGGGACTAGCCAGGATTAATGTTGTAGAGTCATTGTAATGAACTTTGAAATAAATTGTACTACAGCTACCAAACACCAATGCAAACATTAAATAAACCCACTTGTAAGACATGCCGGGAGATCAACGCCTTCCCTTACCTTCCAGCACGTCCGTCTTTAGGTCACACGGTGCATCCATGTTTGGCGTGCACTCCAGGTCGTCATGGGCGTCAGACGTCCAAACACGTCATGACGCTAGCATCTTGTCGCAAAGTGGCATGACGTCATCAGGCGGCACAAAAGTCGACGATTGGCGCCAAATAGCTTTTAAAAGACCTGCTCTTCCAGGTAACAGTGCCCAAGCTGGCTTCTGTTTACAGATCCTGCCAAAAGCGTATCCTTGTTTTTGACTTCTGTCCGTTTGACCTTGATTCCTGCCGCCTGCCCAGACCTTGCTTGTTTTTGTGACAACGATTTGCCTAATCCTTGCCGGTACCTCTTTACGGACTTCTTACTACCAAACGCACACATTCCTTTTCGGTTACACAGCAGAAAGCCCAGGGCCCCAAATGGGTGTTGCTGAACACCGGAATCCACAGTAGTTCCGTTGTGCATCTGAATGTACCAGCTGACTTCAAGGTTCCTGATTGATAAGTACATTACATCAATAGGTTGGTTTTGCTTCCAATAAGGATTAATTATATCTTTAGATCAAGTACAAGGTACTGTTTTATTATTACAGAGAAAAGGGAAATTTGGATTATTCGGATAAAATGGAGATAAGGGAGATGACCTTCCCGTAATTTTGAGCTTTCTGGATAATGGATTTCTGGATAATGGATCCCATATCTGTACATATATTTGTTTATTCCCTTATGTTTTAATAAAAACGGCTCATTAGAGTTTTGACATAATCTGGTCATACATACTCAATATAAATTCAGGCAATTTGGCCAGTTTGGACCATACTGCCCAACTATTTGTTAGCAGGGCATACGAGGAAGTGAGTTGAGCTACCCCAATTATTTGGACTGTGAGCTCAGATGAAGACAAGAAAGAATGTGGCCATCCACATGTATCCATCCTTTTGGTCTATGAGCCAAATGGGCAAATACAATGGAGGTCAAAGTATAGCCAACTTTACAATTTTCTATAGGCAGTTTTATGGTAAATTAAATACAGTTAAAGATTAAATATTAGCCCTGCTAACATCATTGAAGGGGTACATGCAAAGTTTAAAAACAAATATTTTGACAAAATAAATTCATTCTGGTGTGCAGACAATATAGCTAGAATGCATAATGCAGAACAGAAGTTTCCCACACTGTAATGCTGTGCATCCCCAGCCTCCTGCCCTCTGCATCAAGTGGATCTTGCCTATCTGTTTGTGTATGCTGCACTAGTCTAATCTTGTTCTGGGGATTGCAAATTGTTTGATGATTTATCTAGCAACACAAGCACTTAGATAGAGAAGGAGCCATATATCAGCCAAAAACACTTCTTTCCTCTATTTCTTTCCAGGAAGGAAGGAAGAAAAACAAATGAAGCAAATAGCTCAACAAGAGGCTTTCAGGAGAAGCTGCAGGAATATAACCAGACTGTGAAGGTTTGGATTTTACAGTGAATTGATTCATACAAATTAACATTTATAGGAACTGATGCATTGTGCTGCCCATAGGGTAAATGTGTAAACAAAATTTTCAGTCCTGAAATAACTCCTTTCCCATATGAATCTCCATAGTTTATGACTGGATTAGGATTTGATGATTACCTCACATTTATTTTTTATTTATTTTTAGCTGATACGGGCATGGGATCCCTTATCTGGAAATTTGATTTACATAATGTTCTGAATTATGGTAGGCATCTTCCATAGAACCCATTTAAAGGGATACGGTCATGGGAAAACATTTTTTTTTACAACTGCTTCAGTTAATAATGCTGCTCCAGCAGAATTCTGCACTGAAATCCATTTTTCAAAAGAGCAAACAGATTGTTTCACATTTAATTTTGAAATCGGACATGGGGCTAGACATGGGGCTTGTTAGTTTCCCAGGAGTCACCAGTCATGTGACTTGTCCTCTTATAAACTTCAGTCACTGCTGTATTACAAGTTTGATTGATATCACCCCCTCCCCCCCCAGCAGCCTAACAACAGAACAATCGGAAGGTAGCCAAATAGCAGCTCCCACACAAGAGAACAACTACCTGGTAAGAACAGCACTTAATAGTAAAAATCCAGGTCCCACTGTGACTCGTTCAGTTAAATTGAGTAGGAGAAACAACAGCCTTTCGGAAAGCAGTTCCATAGTGCAGCACTGGCTCTTTCTGACAGCACATGACAAGGAAAAATGACCTGAGATGGCTGTCTACACACCAATATTAAAACAAAAAAAAAAATACACTTATTGGTTCAAGAATTAAATTTTATATGGTAAAGTGAATTATTTTCATTGTTAGTGTAATTTAGAAATAAAAACTACACCATAAAAATCATGACATAATCCCTTCAAAGAAAATAAATCCAAATTTTTAAAAATTACAATAAAAAACAGTACCTTGTACTTGATGGTAGCTAAGCAACATTGCTCCATATTGGTGGCAAAATAATTGTATTGATTTTTTTTTATGTTTAAATTATTTTTAGTAGGGGAAATGTAATGTTTGGCTAACACGAAAAACCTTGTGAAGGTTAGCGACCATTTTTTGTCCTTTTTGACTGATTCAAGACCTCAATGACATCTTCGAAAAGTTGTTTGTGTCCGAATATTCAACAAAACTCCAGAGCAGTTGTAAACACTAAACCTTAGCTTAGCGAAAATGTACAATGTGATATTCACCAGTGGCTGATTTTACATCGCAAGCAGTGCAAAACATTCACAAAGACAACATTTTAAATTAAAACTGCAACTATTAAAGGGGAACTCCACAAAAACCTAATTTAAGCTTTTTAAAAAGTAAACATAATTTCAAGCAACTTTGCAATATACATAATTTTTTTTTTAAAAAAAGCAGACTTCTCATGATTTTTAATGGTTTCTGATGGTTCCCTAAGCCTAGCCCCCTGCACTTCTGATCTGTCTGACTACTTTGCTGAGCTGGCTGACTACTGTTACTTTGCTGTCCTCAGCCTGCATCCTCCAAACCCCACAATTCCCTGCACACATGATTTCAATAAGGAGCGGAACATCACAGTGTTATGCATTGTGGGTAATGTAGTCCCTGCATGCTGTCTGTAAGCTGTGGAGAAGTTGTTACAATTTGTAACATCAGTGTTTAGTCCCTCCTTCCCTGCTGGTAGAGTTGCCACCTGGCTGGTATTTTACCTACCTGGCTGGTAAAAAATGATGGTTGATCCCAATGTTATTAATAAGGAAAAAAAATAAATAAATATATAAGAAGGCCGGTATTTTTCCAGAAAAGCTGGCAACCCTAATTACAGGCCAACCTATTTTCTGCTTGATAATTTGCAACGACCCCTAAGCTTAGCTTCTCAACAGCTGCTCAGAGCCTACCGAATATGATCATTGCTGTAATTGGGAAGCTGAAACTTTACGTTGGTGCAATAAATTCAGTATATAAAACATGCCATTTGTAGCCATATTAATTTTTAGAGTTTAGCTCTCCTTTAAGTACATAAACAATGTTCAACGTGTGTAAAAACGGGTGCTCATATTAGAAGTTTTACACTTCCATTCTAGATTGTATTTGAATATCTGTACTGAAGTTGTGGGCAAAAGCTTAAGGAAACTGCAGTGACTGTGAGAGTGCACATCACATATGTTATCTTGATAAAATGCTTGTGAAGAAGGGCAATCCTGCTTTTCTCATTTACCTTATGATTCATATTCCTGTTTCCCACTTCCTGTCTGAGAGCAAGTATTGGGAAGGCCAGTCTTACCTGCCATGTCCTAATAAATGTACCAGAAGTTACTGTGCTTGTCTACCTGAATTAACACAGCAGAATCATTTAACCCACTGATATCCAAGCACTTTAGCACAGCCTGAAAGATGAAGAATGAATAAATTGGCAGTCCAATTTTGCAGTATTCAGATCTCCTGCTATTCCAGTGTCTGGTTTACGGAGATCAGTCTTCTGCAAGGGAGCAAGATGGGAGAAGTATCGTTAAGGCTGGCCTAGAAGGGTGTTGATGATTTCCTCAATTTTATACAAAAGCATAAAAAGTGACTTTTCAATATCTGAGCAGAGAATTCTTCTTCCAAAGGTGCACATATTGCACAGAAAGTTATATGGCTGTAGTTAAGAATAAAAACAGTGTCCCCTTAATAATGCAGTCTGTTTCTGTTATTATGATTTTGGTGATGAGGCTTCTGAAGTTTGCAATGAATCATCTGGTACTTGCATATCTGTGAGTGCACATAAGTACTCTCAGCGCTTCTCTTGAAATTGCATTTGTTTCCCTTTTTTATCCTGAAAAAAACCTTCTGACAATTAGATCTGTGATAAAATAGTACCAGGCTAAGTTATATGAAAGTGAAAATTGAAAAAAAATATTTTCTTTCTAAACAAGCAAAATGGTATGTAGGTTTGGTGTTTTACCATCTATTATTTCTAAGTTTTACATTAAACGAAACCTCTATACAATCGACTCTTACATCTTGTGTTTGTTTCTCTTTGGTACTGCACTCACAACACTGAGGAGACATTCTCCTCTACTAAATAGCGTTTCAGTTCCATGTGCCTTGGTCACATTCCGAAAATACTTCTAAGCTTCTGAGAACAGATTACAAGAACACCAAGTTTGGATAGGAAAATCTATCATGTGGCTTTGCAAAACCACGGTTTGCACCTGAAATCACAAGGGGTCTAGTGTGGCCTGCAGTTACAGGAGGTGTAGTATGGCTTGAGAACAAAACGTGTAGTATATATGGTTTAACATTTTATTTATGGGAGTTGCACATAACGAATACAATCTGTGCAAATTATGGCTATATATCTGAACTATTTAACTGCTGGTATATCTAGCCCCAGTGTATATTTTGTATTATCTTCATAAAAGAGAACTAGAGTCTCCAAAGGTCTCCCTCCCCCCTTCCTAACCAACCACTGGGGAGCCTTTCAGCAACACCTATTGCGGCACCTGACTAAAGTATGACAAAGGTGTTGTCAGGCATTGGATACTCTTCTTTGCGATCACTGATATTCGGTATGTGCAGTTGAAGCCAGGTTCAGGTTGGCCTTCAGCGAGCACGCAGAGAACCTGAAGTGCAGCAAGATGGTACCTGCCAACACTGCTCCATAACGTTGCATTTTTAGGTAGATACAGTAGGTGCAGTTTTGAGACTCTCTTTTGGTCTGGAATGGGAGTTGGGTGACAATTATCACCAACCAGTGCAGTGACTATGGGTATGTAGAAGGGACACGTGCCTAGGGCACTATGGTGGCAGGCCCAAGACCCTAGATACATACTATTCTGCCTTCTATAACTCCAGCACTGGGCATCATGGTCAGCAGTGGAAAGTGCCAGTTGCGGGGTGGGAGAGAAGTTGCAGAGCAGAGAGGGGAGATTTGCAGAGGGAGCTGGGGTGGGCAGATGAGGCTGGGGTTCTTGTCACTAGTATCCTTCTGTATTGTCCTGGCTCTGCCACCAACTTTATCTGCCTGAGCAATACTGTATATATCTTGTTTATGAGTGTCAAATATATATATATGTATATATATCATATCCTAGGCATTTTTATCTGCTACCTATGAACTGGATTGCAGAGTGCTGTTATGCATTTAATCCACTTGTTATAATGCTGCACATCATCTGATAGTCTGGAATTTCCAAGGCCTGCACTCACATGTAATACATGAATCTATTATCTAGCATGAAAGGGACCTGGAGTTTTCTGCATAAGAAATCTCTCCCTAATGTAGAACATCAGACCTATAGGGGGGGGGGGGTGTAATTAAAGGGGAACTCTGGCTTTCAAACCAAAATTTTATAAAGAGACCCACATAACACAGAAACCCCTAATATACCCATCACAGTTACCTGCTTCTTCAAAAAGTATTAATGAATGCCATTTTCTATGCTGAAATACAGCTGTATAACACTTCTTCTCTTTCTGCATCTTTTGAAATCCTGGCAGGGAAGGAGGGAATAAATCACTGATGTTGTAACAACTACTCCACAGCTTACAGACAGCAAGCAGGAACTACATAACCCACAATGCATTGCACTGTGATGTTCCGTTTCTTATTGAAATCACGTGTGCAGGGAATTGTAGGGTTTGGAGGATGCAGGCTGAGGACAGCTGGCTGTTGATACAAAGTAACAGTAATCAGCCAGCTCAGCAAAGTAGTCAGACACATCAGCAGGAGAGCAGAGAGCTAGGCTTAGGGAACGGTCAGAAACCATTAAAAATCATGAAACGTCTGCATATTTTTTAAATGATGTATATTGCAAAGTTGCTTGAAATTATGTTTACTTTTCAAAAAGCTTAAGTTATGTTTTTGTGGCGTTCCCGAATAAGATAAGATGTTGTTTCTAACCAACCCAAAGCTGTATTATTACATAATAATTCAATGAAGTACATCAAAAATGATGTTAAAAAAAAAAAAAAAAAAGAGTCATTGTCTAATGTTCCTGCAAATAAACTCAACCGATTTTAATAAATACTTTTCATGACAAATTAAATGAGAAAATAAATCTCAGTGCAGGAAGGTCATTTTTTCTTACATTTCATATACGCGTATGAGGATACAGTAAACACACTATTTGCAAAATGACCCTTTTACATGATTTCTCTCAGGTATTTCCACAGGTTTCCTCCACAAGGAATCACTAAAGTGCCTTTGAGAGGTAAATTGCATTCTGACAATTAATGTTGTGGTTGGGTGCAGTGTAGATCTGTCTAAAGATAGAGACGGATTATTTACACAGATGTAAAGAGCCATTTGAAAACCAACATTGTTAAATTGAATTAGTCAGCTTCTGCCATATAAGCCTCCCTCACAATGAATGCTGGATTTGTGTGCATGCCATTACAGGGCTTGGCAGTCTGACATATATATGAATATTACTGTACATAAAGATGGGATTTACAGAGCGTGTCTACGTGGAATTTCACTTGGTTTCCGTCTCTGTGTTGAATATTGGATTATTTGCTGTACTTTTCCAAGTGTAGCATATGCAAGATCTACATATTTTGCAGCACTTTACTGAAATTATGCATCATCCCCACCAGTCTCTGCCCCAGTGGAGCTTACAATCTAAGATCTCTATCACATTCACACACACTGTGGTAAGTTTTATCAGGAGTTTAGGATATGTGCCTCTATGTATGATTGTAAATGTAAAGTACACATTTTATAGATGCATTTTAGCTTTTTATTCAGCAGCTTTCCAGTTTTCAATTTCAGCAAGCTCTTATACAAATCAATGTATGCTTGCTAGGGTAATTTGGACCCCAACAATCATGCATTGATTTGGAATTTGAATAGGAGAGGCCTGAATAAAATGATGAGCAATAAAAAGAAACAATAACGATACATTTGTAGCATTACAGAGTATGTGTTTTTAGAAGGGGTCAGTGACCCCATTGGAAAGCTGGAAAGAGTCAGAAGAAAATAATGAAAAAAATATCAAAAAATAAAATAAAGATCCATTGAAAAGTTGCTTAGAATTGACCATTCTATAACATACTAAAAGTGAACTTAAAGGTGGACCACCCTTAGACAATGTTCCTTATGGAAAAAATCAGGGATGGAATTCCAGGTATAAAGCCAGAAGACAGAATGTTTTAAGATGAGAGATGGTAGAGAATATTATTCTATATGTATAGCCACATAGTAGTGTTGCACAGCTGCCAGATCCTTAGGCTGCTTTACAGGCAGGATGAATGTTTCCTATGTGGGTTGCGACTGGAAGTCAGTAGCAGAACCCGTAAAAACCCTTCATTTTAAAGGAATTGTTCAGTGTAAAAATAAAAACTAGGTAAATAGATAGGCTGTGCAATATAAAAAATGTTTCTAATATAGTTCGTTAGCCAAAAATGAAATGTATAAAGGCTGGAGTGACTGGATGTCTAACATAATAGCCAGCCAGCCACATTACTTCCTGCTCTGCAACTCTCTTGGTTTCCACTCATTGGTTACCAGGCATTAACCAATCTGTGTCTAGAGGGGAGGCCACATGAGTCATAACTGTTGCTTTTGAATCTGAGCTGAATGCTGAGGATCAATTGCAAACTCACTGAACAGTTATGTCCCATGTGGCCCCCTAAAAGTCACTGACTAACTCAGAGTTAGAGAGTTGCAGGAAGTAGTGTTCTGTTCTGTTATGTCACACATCCAGTCTCTCCAGCCTTTATACATTACATTTTTGGCTAACTAACATTATTTTGCACAGCCTATCTTAACCCAGTTTTTATTTTTACACTGATCTGTTCCTTCAAGTCACCTTCCCTGGAAAACTGATGACACAAGCATGGCTATTCAAAGGGTCAATATACAATGATAATGTTAATTGAAACAAACACTGCTTATAAAATGTTCATTGCATCTTCAGCCATTGTGCAACTCAAATCGCCACAATCCATAATGCAGTAAAAGTTGAGCAAGAGATGAACTTTTATCTTTAACTGAGAAAATGTAATGTCAATTTAAAACCTGTGGAACTGTTCTCCCAAGACCATATTGTACGCTTAACCTCGTTATACTGTAAATAATAATTGCGAATTGAGATTTTCTATGTATAACTCTCAGTATAGATAAATCATAAGTACCAATCCCATCTGGAAGCCTTAACCTTGTTACAAATGGTTACTGAGCATGGGGCTTTGCAAAGTGTAACTCTCAGTAAAGATGATTTATATGTAAACACTTATGGAATAATAGCATACAGAAATATCTTGAATCCGTTACCACTGAAACTTTCAGCTTTAAAAATAAACTTATACCAGCATTTGGTAAAATAGTATGAAATATTATGATAAATAAAGAAATATGCACTCAAGGGGCATATTGACTAAAGTGTTTTTTTTCCTTGTTTAAATTTCTTCTTGCCAAAATTCTTTCTTGGGCTCTTAGTAAATTGGGAAATATTCCTTCAAGAAATTACACCTGGAGAAGAAATGTGAATTTACGCCAGTTTTTTTAGTAAATTGCCAATTTTGTGTGGAATTTTCATTTTTAGTACAAAACTCAAAATTTTCCCTTTCACCCCTTAGTAAATATGTCCCGAGCGTTTTAAGGCCCTGCTAGTTCTCTCCAAGGAAACAGAACATTAAAAAGGACTGGCCAACCCTTTATTGTGCCACTGAGGAGATGGAATGACAAGATGGCATAAAAGATATTATATATACAGTTAATTAGTATAACAGATTTGTTTGGCTACACAGTATACTATACTATATAATACTATACTGAGTATATATGAATTGTCTTTAGCGTGGGTAGTATGCTGGCATGAGTCATAATGTAAAAGGGCAAAAATGGGGATAAAACATACTTAAAAATCCATGTACACAGGCATGATCCTAATCCTTATCCTAGAAGCCAGTTGAGACTGGGAAGGTACAGTTTGCAGGCAATGTTGCAGGCAATGTTGTGTGGGGTTGACATTGATCTTATGGGGACCAGAGAGCAGGAGTTTAGGACTAAGCTCAGTTTAGGAAATTCAACATCAAATGTTCTACTGAAGCTTCATGTTGGGTTCATGGCATAGGTTCTAAGGCTGCACAGGAATTAATATCAATAGTGGACAATGCATCTATGTAATGATGGACGTTTGGAAGACAGGAGGAATGCTCAAGGAAGCATAAAGTGTCTTCAGGAGGTAAGTATATGTTGGCAATGAAAAAACATATGGGAGAAATTTGTGGGACTAGAAGGGAAGATATTTAGTAGGAGGGAACAGATGGCAGAGTGTGAAAAGTGTAATAGCGCTTAGAAACAAAATAGGTCATGATATGTTAGCGGATGCAACTCTGTTACCAGATAGCATTCCAGGTTTCAAGGTTTCACTAACTTGAAAAGGGAAAAATTAAATATATAAAAGCAGATATTCTAGGAAAAGGGAACAAAAAAATCAGTTTGGATATAGCCCAATAGCAGAATGTGGTCCTTTGGGGCAGCAGATTATGCCAAGTCATGTAAAACATGAAAATAAGCAAATAAAGAGAAGAAATATAAACCCCCATCAAGTGTATGCACAGATAAAGGTGGTGGTAAATAAGTATAAATATTATAGCAGAGATACAATAGAAATAGGAGAGGGCAGATTATTCACAAATGAATCCTCTGGGTTTAATAAAGTTTAAAAGATTTAATAAAGTCCAATTTGATAATAAAATTTTTTTTTGTGATTTTTGCATTCAGGGTTTAGTAAATAACCCCCTAAAATTCAAGATTTATGAAGTATAAAAACCACAAAAACTCTAATACAGAAATTTTCCAAAAAAAGTCCTAGGGACGTCAATGGGAGCTGCTGGACCTTTTTTTAGCCATTTGGACTTTTAGAGTTTTTCTCAGTCCTAGGATTATTTTTCTACAAACGTGGTTTTGGATTTAAACTGTTGTATCATTATTTGAGTGACTAATTTTAAAGGGACAGTATACACATAAAAACACCTTTGCTAAAAATTAGCACATCAAATAGGACTTGTGTTGTAATTACATTCTACCTATTGTTTTATTAAAACATCCTAATTTTCTATTTATTTGCCATTATAAATCACTTGTTTCAAAGTTGGGCTATATTAACTGAACTCACCTCCCCCTTACTTTATAATCAGGGCAACTTGGTCAGAGACCCCTTTCTACTTTTAAACAAACAAACCTTCCCCTTATTTAGGCAGCAGCTTTTGAGCAGCTGATCATTCTCTATTCTTTGGGATCAGAAGTCATAGGAAGCACTAAAGTGAAACTGGCTTCATATTCCGGTTTAGTGCCAGAATTAACAGAAACCATAGATATTTCTGGATTATAAGAATAGGCAAAACAGTATGGTTAGCTCAAGTCCTATTTAATCAGCTAATATTAGAAAGGGGTGCATACTGTCCCTTTAAAAAAAGGTTTAAGGCATTGTTGTCCAGACATTGCCAATCACAAACAATTTCCCACAGCACAACAACTGATTTCCTAACAAAAAACATTGAATTCATCATGAATCCTGCATTATGTAGAAATAATAAATCCGAGCAGGCAGAATACTGTTAGAAACTGGATCAATAAGGTTGAACTAAAGGTGAGCTGAAATTCTAAACTAGAAACCCTACAGTTATAAAGCAAAGACTATAAGAGTACATGGAAAGAACAGATTTAGGCTGCTGTTGACAACCTTAGCAAGTGCAGAAACAATTAGCACATACAATAGTAGTATTTGGGGAGAGGTGATTTATAACAGGGGCCCTTGTTATACCTCCTACATTTTTAACTGCCCCAATGTGACTTATGTCTGAGAAGAACATGTACAGTTTTAGCCTAGGGTTTTCCGTTACTATCAATGCAAATCTTCTATACCCACCTGAAGATTTGTTGTAAGTTGGTTGAGCTTGGTTGAAATCTACTAAAACATCATTTAAACAGAGTAGGATTGTTTTGCCTCCAATAAGGATTAATTATATTGTAGGTGGGATCAAGTACAAGGTACATTTTTATCATTACAGAGAAAAGATAATTCAATTAAAAAAATTGGTTAAAATAGAATCCATGGGAGATGTTAATATGGAGCTTTCTGGATAACGGATTTCTGGATAAAGGATCCCATACCTGTACTAGGTTACATTGTAGGGCTTTGAACGCCTGTGTTGTTGTTTATTTAAGGGCTCGAACTATTCAAAAACGTAATAACGTGAGGAGAATGACCTAAATACTTTAATAAGGGTGATGGTGAGATATTCTAGCATGTGATATTCGTGTGATTGTGTGTGGGTGGTGGCTGTGGGTAATGCTAGAGTAAAAACAGTTAAGCTGGCCATAGATGCAAAGATCCGATCGTACGAATCATCGTACAATCGGACTTTCCCATCTCCCGACCCGCCACTAACCATTCAGATCAAAGTCTTACCAGTCAGATTAGTTAAAGAACAGATCAGCAATGTTCTGCCCCTGACAGCAATCGTACGATATCTATGTCCAACCGAAGCTAGTGACAGTCTCCCACTGAAAATCGTACGATCGGCAATACACGCAGAGATATTATCGGCAGCCGACAGAAATTTTCTAACCTGTCCGATTGACCAAACAACCGATCTCCGCCGGACGAAAAATGTCGGGACTCTCCACACACGGTTCGAAAATCGTACAAATCCTCGATTCGTACGATCAGATCTTTGCGTCTATGGCCAGCTTTAGTCTCTTGCAATATGTAATGCATATAGAATTACGATTAGGAAACATCAATGTTAGATCGTACTCCTTAGAGAAGTATATGAAAATAAAGTATATGTATTTGTTGCAAAAACATAAGAAATAAAGAGAGAAAAAAAAAAAGATTATATAACATCAGTCCCTGGAATTTCCATTGTTATGACCAGATTTAAAGATTGACATCCATTATAAATTACACCTTCTGATAGTTGCACTTCTAAATTATATGCAGTCATTTAAATTGTATAAATCTTAAAGATAATTGTTTGTTTCTACTGACTTCTTAGTAGCTGTACATTCACCATTGATTATGCACGGCTGTTTCAAGAAAAAGAGGGGGTAGAGCTTCACCATTTTACTCATTTAAAACTGGACACAAATAAAACGTGCATGTTGAATTGGAAGTTAGTACAGGTATGGGATCTGATATGCAGAATATTTGGGGATTTTTGGTAAGGGATGTTTCCATAATAAAGAGGATGTGAAAACAAACAAGATTATTTTGGCATCAACATCACATGTATTTTATCATTAACGGAGAAGAAAAGTTGTTTCACACTTGGGGGTGCCAAATGTTAACACCAGGCCGGTGCTCCTATCAGCAAAAACTGCACCGGCCAAAAACGCTTCTCTTCCGGCTTCTTCCTTCTTCTCAAGGCTGCAAATGCGCATTAGAGCGAAAAGCCGAACTTTAACTAAAAAGTCAGCTTTTTCATTCTACTGCGCATGCGTCTCCCCCAGAAATTTGAAGAAACAAGAAGCCGGAAGAGGATCGCTCTGTGGTGCTCACTGTTATAACCCCAGGCTGGTGCAGTTTTCTGCTGATAGGAGCACCGGCCCCGGGTTTCAGGTAAGTAAATACATTCACTTTGGGGTGCCTAACATTTAGCACCCCCAAGTGTGAAACGACTTTCCTTCTCCTTTAAGTACAGCATATGGTCTTACTATTACTTACATATTTCTGGGCTATATGGATCACATGTTGTTTTTTTTTTAATAATGTATCCGATACCTGTAATATAATGACATCAAACAATCTGACATGCCTACAGCAACCCACCTACTGCCATATTTACCAAATGGCCACGATGTTTGCACTCATACAAGTATGGAATCAATTATTCAGAAACCTGTTATGCAGAAAGCGCTTATAGTAAGGCCATCTACCATAGACCCTATTTTAAGCAAATAATTCTAATTTTTTAAAAAATATTTCCTTTTTCTCTGCAATAATAAAACAGTAGCTTGTACTTTTTCCCAACCAAGATATAATTAATCCTTTTTGGAGGCCAAACCAGCCTATTGGGTTTAATTAATGTAGTAGACTAATTCAGTAGACTAAAGGTATGGAGATCCAAATGATCTAACAGCCCCTTAATTGGAAAACCCCAGGTCCAGAGCATTCTGGATAATAGGTCCCATACCTGTATTCATAAACCAGGGGGCACATTTACTTAGCTCGAGTGAAGGATTAGAATAAAAAATACTTTGAATTTCGAAGTTTTTTTTTGGCTACTTCGACCATTGAATTGGCTATTTTGACCTACGACTACAGCTTCGAATTAGAATCGAATGATTCGAACTAAAAATCGTTCGACTATTCGACCATTCGATAGTCGAAGTACTGGCCCTTTAAAAAAAACTTTGACCATCTACTTCCTCCTAAAACCTACCGAGCACCAATGTTAGCCTATGGAGAAGGTCCCCATAGGCTTTCTAAGTGATTTCTGATCGAAGGAAAATCATTCGATCAATGGATTAAAATCCTTCGAATCGTTTTATTCAAAGGATTTAATCGTTCGATCGAACGATTATTCCTTCGATCGTTCGATCAACAAATTGCGCTAAATCTTTCGACTTCGATATTCAAAGTCGAAGGATTTAACTTCGAGGGTCGAATATCGAGGGTTGATTAACCCTCGATATTCGACCAATAGCAAATGTGCCACTAGATGTAAGCTATTGTGTAGCACCAATGGTGCCATATTTTTCAACGTTGCATGTTCTCCATGACCTCTCTGAGTTACATGTTTAAAGTCTGTATATAATATCTTTATCTACCTAATCAGCTGACACTGGGAACCACTGTGCTATCCCATTATTTATATAAGAAAAGAACTCTATAAGAGCAGGCCCTACAATTTTAAATGAGCTGGCAAATGAAATGCATGAGCTGCAAAGTGAACAGAGGTTCAGAATAAGCTCGACTTTCATCTCAGTGAAGTTAGAGGAAATTATTCCTGGCAGAAAACTTCTATTTCAGCATTCTAATGTTTAAATCTACCTGTGTTTTGAGATATATGCTATATTTCACTTCACAGGAATAAATAATAATTTGCTGCTTGACCCCGAGAATGTAGATGTAACCTGTAGAAAAAAAAAATGCAATATGTTTCCATTGCCCGGCATAATCCATTTGCTTTGTAATGTCTCGGCACACGCTTATGTTCCCAAAGACTTTCACCCACACAAAGAGCACAAAGTGGCAGAATATGGAAATCTTTTCTGTGCGCCTTACAGCCAAAGCAGCACCTGCTCTTTTGACATGCATTAAATTTGATTCAACGATTGAGCTGTATAAAAAAAAAAAAAAGCAAAATAAAATCTGTCAAGCTCAATTTTCTATTTGGAATGTGCTGGAAAGAGTTTAGACATGTCAATTACAGGACTTTATTAGGGTGAATCAGCTTGTTAGAAAGAACGAAGGCAATTTGCATAATTTCACCAGAAAGGCCTTTATTCCGTGTGAAGGAGGCTCCGAAGTCATGTGGGTTTGCGAGCCGTCATTTTGTGTGACACGAAGTAAGTGGTTAGTGGAAATAATATAGATGCATATTGAAAAAACATATTTACACCTTGCTTAATCTAATATTCATGATACACTGAAAATATACACATCTGCAAGGAATCCTTAATGCTTGTGAAGAGCTTAGGTACTGCTCTAATAAGAAGATGTAAGAAGCACTTCATTCTCCCTGCCTGCAAAGCTGCAAGTGGCGGTCATACCTGGTGACACAATGTGATCTGCTGCCGCTGGGAAAAAATGATGCAAAAGGGACATTATTAAGAAGGCGAAGCTGTTTTATGATGCCGTTATCTTTAATGAAATACTGAGATTGCCGTCCCAATAAAATGGCATGTACAATGCTGCAGCTGTGTGGCAGAATATGCTTCAAATATAAATGCTAAAGCAGGTTATCAGCATGTAAATATAAAAGGAAATCATCAGACTGAATGCAAGTTATGTGTATCTATTGAATAGAAAGCAACAGCATTGGTTCTTCCAGCCCCTACTCTGACAGTTCTGCAGTGGCTTCTGCATCATCCAATGTTGCCTTTTCTTCCTTCATAGGGTTACATTAGAGGTGAAAAAAGACACGGGTCCACCAGATTCAACCTTTTCTCCTAACTTCTATTTGGTCCAGAAAATGGGGGGGAAAATCTGCAGTTTGCCTAAAACGGATATATAATATGGCTTCTGATGAAGTGGTTATCTAAAGCCACAAAATGTGTTAAGCCTGAGTTTCTCCCTGCCCATAGAAACATTTAAAATATATGCAATAAAGATGGTGAGTTTCAGATTGATCTATGTTGGTCCACTGGAGCTAATTTGGATCCGCATTTGTCATTGTATCTTGCTGACTCTATTGTTGCTAAGGTGACAGAACTCTTTCAGCAGACTCTTCAGTGTCCGAGTGTTTCCTCATTCCCTTTGGCATGATGCACTGCTCAGCTGTATGTGGCAATCTGGGCAGCTAAGTGGCAGATGATTCAATGTTGATAAATGTAAAGTCATGCACCTGAGATGTAAAAATATCCAAGACACTTATACCCTTAATGGGACTGCACTAGGCAAATCCATTATGGAAAAGGACCTTGGAGTCCTTGTAGATGATAAACTTGGCTATAGCAAGCAATGCCAGTCAGCAGCATCAAGGGCAAATAAGGTCTTGAGCTGTATTAAAAGGGGCATAGAGTCACGGGAGGAGGGGGTCATTCTTCCACTGTATAGAGCACTTGTAAGGCCCCATCTAGAATATGCCAGACAGTTTTGGTCTCCATCACTCAAACAGGACATTATTGTATTAGAGAGGGTACAGAGAAGGGCAACTAATCTGGTAAAAGGTATGGAAAATCTTAGCTATGAGGAAAGACTGGCCAAATTGGGGATGTTCACATTGGAGAAGAGGTGTTTAAGGGTTGATATGATATCTATGTATAAATATATAAGGGGATCATATAATAATCTCTCTAATGCTTTATTTACCAGTAGGTCTTTCCAGCTGACACAAGGTCACCCATTCCGATTAGAAGAAAGGAGCTTCCATCTAAATATTCAGAAGGGTTTTTTACAGTGAGAGCTGTGAAGATGTGGAATTCTCTCCCTGAATCAGGAAATAGATAGATTAGATAGCTTTAAGAAGGGGTTGGATGGCTTTTTAGCAAATGATGGAATAAAGGTTTATGAAAGATAGCTCATAGTACAAGTTGATCCAGGGACTGGTTTGACCAGGAAGGCTTTTCTACCCATCTAAGGTAAATTGTAGAGGCTTCAAATGGTTTTTTTTTTGCATTCCTCTGGATCAAATAGCAGCTAGGCAGGGTATATACAGATATAAAAAGTTGAACTTGATGGACGTGTGTCTTTTTTTCAACCTAACTTACTATGTTACAATGTTTCCCTCAAAAGGGAAACGTCTTTCCTAATTCTGAAGGGTAATTGGAGCATTTCTTAGATCATCTTTCTCCTAGGAGAGCTAATATCATTAACCGTATCTTCTCTAATTTACTAAAGAGGAATCCAACCCTTCCTTGGAACTACAGTCTCTAATCTATCTCAATGTCCAGCCACTTCCTCCTTTCAGCCATTAATGCATCACCACCACTTTTCCAGGATACTGAACATCCCATCCCAACAAATCACTCTTTTCCCCAGCAGCTATCAGTGAATTTGTCCCACAGTACAAAGTAGTAGCTTGCTGTCAGCCCCCATCATTTTTCAACAGCAACTACTTTACATTTTGTCTGTGTTCAGTAACCCCCACTTTTTCCACTTGGGGTATGGGCTAAAAGATCAAACTTATTCTATCAATATCAAAAGCAGCAGCCTTGTATTATCTCACTTGCTTTAAAGGTATCCAACCATTTTTTAAAAATATCTAGGAGACCTCTAGGAGAAAATTCTACCACCTTGTATTTATTACTGTAAAAAAACACAACATTTGCATCTAAGACGAGTCCTTCTGAAGATCTCATAGGTGTACAACCACAAAGAATATGTCTAGAAAGATTTACTTTAATCCAGGTCATGATAAACAGTATCTAGTAGAATAAAGTATTTTTGAATTCTGTTGAAAACATTTTCCTGAATGTGTTTCACTTCTCATCTGAGCGGCTTCTTCAGTTCAACCACATCATTCAAATATGATAGATCATTTCAATCCACTGTAATAAATGTATGATTTTAAAGGAGAACTATACCCCCAATATGTTGTATATATTTAACTTATTGAACCAATCTAAAGGTTCAATATCTCTATACTAGTAATGATCCAGGCCTTCAAAGTTGTCATTTTGTTAGGAGTGTCTGTGACACGCATGTGTGTTCTAGGCAGCTGTTGAGAAGCTAAGCTTAGGGGTCTTCGCAAATCAACAAGTAGAAAATGACGTTTGCCCGTCATATAAGCTGAAGCTACAGGGCTGATTATTCAATTCTTATGCTAATTGTGCTGGTTTCTAAGCCGCCACATTCCAATAATTATTTACTAACCAACCTCAGCCTTATATTGTGACATTTATATATATATATATATATATATATATATATATATATATATATATATACCGTATATACTCGAGTATAAGCCGAGTTTTTCAGTCCCCAAAATATGCTGAAAAACTCTACCTCGGCTTATACTTGGGTCAAGCGCAAAAACGGTCGCCGGCGCCTAAGAATAGTCGCCGGCGGCCAAGAATGGTCGCCGGCATCCAAAAACGAGACGCCGCACCTCCAATGTGAGCAGAAACCCTCAGTTTTTTGATTGAAACTTACCAGAAGCTGCTGCATTTCTCACCCTTGGCTTATACTCGAGTCAATAAGCTTTCCTAGTTTTTGGAGGTAAAATTAGGTACCTCGGCTTATACTCGGGACGGCTTATACGCGAGTATATACGGTATATATAATCAGTATCTTGTGTGTTGGTCCCTAAGCTCAGTAAGTGACAGCAGCACAGAGCATGTGCAGTGAATCAGCAGAAAAGGAGATGGGGAGATACTGTGGCATTTTGGAGACACAGATCTGCTAAAGGGCTGTGGTTGTCTTGGATTGGTATAGAAGCTCAAAACATATTGTATAACATTTCAGCCATAATTCTTTAAATACATTTTAGTTCTTCTTTTATGATTTTAGCTGCACTTAAGCCAACATGTCTTCCTCTCACATAATTTAATTAAAGCAAACAAAGGTGTCATAAACACTGCTTAATGTCTTAATGGACCTAAACTTAATAGGAAACCCACTATTTGCATAGTGAATTATAGATACCTTTGTTATTACCTGCTTTTTAATAAAAAGCACAAATATAAATACCATTTCATGTTTTACTTTCCCTTAGCCTCTATACAACTCCAAAATCCAGCTGTTAAAGAATAGCAGATCATTTTGACTTTAATCATAGCACTTGTTTAATATAACGAGCTGAAACGGTAGCAAATTTAACATGAGTTTTATTTAAAATATTATATTAGGAATAAATGGTACAAGTCCTTTCCTTTTCTTCCCACCCTCTGGCATTCTACTGTCTTATGTTCAGTCCCTAATATTGAGACCTATTGATATGTGAATGCAGTCATGAAGGAAAGGTTAGAAATAAAGACTGTACTAATAAATGCTTATATTTATATTTAGCTAATAAGTAAACCTTGGACATCCAGATGGAGGGTGCAATATTTAGTTTTTTTAGTTTTCCCTTAGTCATAGAGGTGTGGTCAGCACATCACTTACTAGTCACTTTATCTGCTTTATAACCTTACCATATATTTTATTTCAATAAATTCCTCTCCCATCAGTTTTTTCCTCCAGGTAAAAGGGAAAAATACTGACCTGATCTTTATTCCTTGTGGCGACACCTGTATTCAGTCTATATAAACACAGGCAAGTCACTTAATATTCTTCTGCCTCAGGCATGAAATACTCACTAATGTATGTAACAGTGTCGACACAGGCTAATTTTCAATAACACTTACCACCTGTCAACCTAAAGACAAAACAAATAAATAAGATCAGCACTTTACATGGTCCTCCAGATCTTGGTACGAACAGGGCCAGATTTAAAAATATCTCGCCCCATGGTCGCTCACACCAGCCACCCCTCTTATGCACCCTGGCACACTTACCTGACCAGCCCAAACCCCCCATGTACGCTTGCACCTCTAACCTTGTTCACTTCTTCTTTGCAATTGTTGGGGACTGGGTGGGTGGGAGATTCCAACAACCGTAAAAATCTCTCAATCAGTCCCCAGTTTAGATGTGGCTAGTGAGCAGACAAAAACTGGGCCATAAACATAAAGGTGATTGGGGTGTTATTGCCTAATGCTCAATACGGCAGTTTGAACATGTAATTTGAACCAGAGAGGTTTTTTCATGTTTCTGGTTCTATAATAGGAAGATGACATAACAGTTATTCATCTGTAGACTCCAGTGGGATAGTTCTTTCTAACAGGCAGTTTGATGATATGGATGGGTTTTACATTAGACCAGGGATCCCCAACCTTTTGAACCCGTGAGCAACATTCAGAAGAAAAAGGAGTTGGGGAGCAACACTAGAATGAAAAATGTTACTTGAGTGCCAAATAAGTGCTGTGATTGGCCATTTGGTAGTTCCTATGTGGATTATCAACCTACATTGAGACTCTGTTTGTCAGTACACCTGGTTTTTATGAAACCAAAATGTGCCTCAAAGCCTGGAATTCAAAAATAATCATCTGCTTTGAGGCCACTGGGAGCAACATGTTGCTCACGAGCTACTGGTTGGGGATCACTGCATTAGACCTTAGCACCTCTTGGGCATGGAGACACTCTTGTTTAATACAGATTTACCCAAGAGAAATATCTCAGTTAATAATCTCAGTAAATGTTTAGTATAATGTAAATATATGTGAGGAACTCATATACTGTTTGTATGTTAAATTATAATACAGGTATGGAAACCTGTTATTCAGAAAGCTCAGAATTATGGCCATCCTCCAAAAAACATTTATTTTTTTCTGTAATAATAGAACAGTACCTGGTACTTGATCCAAACTAAGATAAACTTAAAGGAGAAGGAAAGGCTTGGTACACTTGGGGGCGCCAAATGTTAGGCACCCCCAAGTATTTGTACTGACTTACCTGAAACCCTGGGCCGGTGCTCCTATCAGCAGAAAACTGCACAATCCCAAGGTTATACCAGTGAGCACCACGCTGCGATTCTCTTCTGTCTTCTTCTTTCCTTCGCATAGCTGGTAGAACGAGAAGCAGAACGCTAACTAAAAAGTCGGCTATTTAGTTCAACTGTGAATGCATCTGCCCTGGGAAATTTGATGAAAGAAGATGTCGGAAGAGGATCGCTTTGTGATGCTCACTGGTATAATCCCAGGCTGGTGCAGTTTTCTGCTGATAGATTCCCTTTCCTGTAGTTTTTGCATTTTGATCTTGGATTTGACATTCATGTTCAACCCCTTTAATCTGTGCACGATTAATGACTAATCATTGTCCCATTAAGTTTCCTGAATAAATTTCCTGTTATACAGACTTACTCTACGCAAATAGATATTTTCTTTGGCAATGAAGATTTTATCCACACTTGTTCAAATGTTTAAAATGCTGAAAATGAGTTGTCTCTACACCTACTCAAACCCCTACATGGCCAACCTAAGCCTCACATTTGTAGAAAGATGACATGCCTTATGATTGATCACTGCAGAATTTCCATTTTTATAGTTACAAGAGTTAGTCAGCAGAATGTGAGTTTGAGCTTTCTGTATTATCTGCTTGGTGGGTTCATTTACATAGGGGTGTCAGACCTAAATGTTCTATAAACCATTACTTTCTTCCCTACTGAATTAATTTGATACATTTTTAAACATTTTCTTGTATTGTTAAACTCTAGCATGCACAGAGGCCTACCTGCTAGCAAACAGGAAAACTTAGAAACCCTATGTGGGAAAGACTGATAAACTTGTCTCATCCTAATGGGTTCAAATGGACAGGCCTTGGGGATTACAATTAGAAAATAAAATGATAATGGTAAAAAATGATATAAAATAGAGGAAAATGCAATTGTCACCTAAAATGGCCACTAAGTTCATAGGAGTCATGGGGGGAGCTCTGTAGACAGTTTAGGATTGTCACGGAGTTAGCACACACACGAATAAGATAGGGAGCCTACCTGATGGCACAGGACTAAAGATGCTGTTTATCTGCCCCAGCAAGAGACATCCCATTGTGCATTAGTATTATTACTATTATGACATTTTTATAAAGTGCTAAAATATTCTGCACAACTGTGCAAAAAGAGGGTGTGTACACCAAACATATAGATTACATCAGTAACAGGCCAAATGATACTAGCGCCCCAGAACAAGCCTCCATGCCCCAGCGCCCTTGCTTGTCTCCTGCACCAGCATACGCAACGTTACTGACTGGTCTTCTGACCCAGGGCTTTCTGAAATGGTTCTGTAGTGCTGGGCTAGACCCAGTGTTGGGTCCTATGCATGTGCCTTGTCTGCCTACCCTACACCTAGTTCTGGATTACATACCAATAATGACCAATCCAGGGGGTAAAGCAGACCATGCTCACTAGGGCTTACTAAATGCATCCTATATAATATGTAGTGCAGCTGAGAGGCACAGGTTATAGCTGGAAAAACAAATATACTGCAAAATAACTTTAAATACCAATTGAAGCCCCAGAAAGAATAGACCCCAACATCAATACTAATTACATAATCACTTCTCAAATAAGTAGGATTTTAAAGACACTATCATTTGTGTCTGATATGTTATTGTCTTACCTCGTATAGCTCCTTGGTTGCTTAAAGCACTTTACAAATAATATCAACAAACAAATGAATTTGAATATATTTCTCTTTTCTTTATCCTCAATAAATCCTCAGACTCCGACTGTGACAAAAAGCACTTATCATTTCTCCTGTATTGAAAGCACTTGTAAGTTTTGGCATAAATGGCTTGAGCAGCAGCAATTTTCTTAATGTACATTTTTATTTCCAGCACAATCCATACAATAAACCCTGACACTATCTAAATGCTTATATTCTAATCTTGCTTGTGCTTTATGGTGTAATTAAAATTGGATTTTCCTTAACTTTGTGCAAAGGCATCTACCACTGACAATGGGACTTTACTGTCTTAGTTATTAGCATTCACAATTCTCTTGATAAGTTCTGATTATTCCTGACTTGCACATTAAAGTTGAAATGTTTGTGGTGTCAAAGCAGAAAGCAAGGCAGTTGCTCATCTTCTGCACATATAATTTCAATGAACATTTACTGCAGGATTTGAAATAGAGTGCATGTAAAATGCAGAATTAAAACGTGTTACCCTAAGCATGTACAGTAATGGTGGGATAACCTGAATTGACCTGCCCATGTTCTGATACTATATAGTCACGTGATCACATGTCAAGGTGGCCAATTAAAGGGCAGCCGCTTGGGAGTTCTAAAAAAGCAATCAAGTTGTAGGTAAAATTTAGTCCCTTTGTAAAATGTATAATGAAGCAATAGAATTCTTAATGAATCAGATGAAAATTGAGCATAGGACTGGCCAGATATGGGATGACTTTGACGTAGTTGGCCAGCTTAAATATATTGCAATATATGGACAAACAATCCCTGTTTTGTTTAAAGGATCCCATACCTGTATTACGTTTATCAGTGTCTTTGTTCTGATGTTCAAGGAAATAGCAGACTTCCAGGCTCTATAAGGATGATTTTCTCACTGGATGGTACAGCAGATTCAATGTTCTAACACATAAATCAAAGCAAAGGCATTTTACATGTATGCTGAAATTATTATTAATAAGGGAATAAGGATGGCCCTTCTCTACTATATATTCAGTTTTTAAATAAACACGCAGTTTGGCATTTTGAGTGTGTACAATACAGTGGGGCACATAGCCAGAAGTGTTTGTAAACATTCTGCCTTGCTAAAAGGTATACTGTAAGGACAATATATAACAATATGATTAATACATCCTGCCAAATGTCATATATCAATTCGCACATGACTAGGGGAGGTTGCAATATTAGCCCCAAATAAAACCAACCCTCCCCCCCTGTTTACACAAATCACCAAACACAGATCTGAAATTCATGGGTGGAAAAGCAACTTTGATATCAATATACTTTACACCAAAAATACAAAAGCCTAAAGCCTAGCCCCAGGCCTGGCCCTCCATAAAGCACATGCACCTTAATTTATTTACCGCATTTTCAGCTCCCCAATAGGGCAGCCCTACCACCCCTAAAGTTGCAACAATTGTTCAATACCCCTTGGCCAACCCCATATCTTTCTACCCCAAGGGCAGGTGCAGGGGGAAATATCATCCTCTCCCTTCAGATGGCCACCTGGTAATGCTTCCTGCTTCCCCTATTTAAACCCTCTCTTCTTCTTCCCATCTGCTGCTGTCTTAAGTTACAAATCCCATCATTCTAACATCATATTTCCAATGTCTGTATTCAACCCCCCCCCCAGTCATGGCCCCAGCTTCTCCAGAACCAGGCTTGCTCTTCTGGGCTACTTTCCACTCCCTGAGAACTGATGCACTTCACAATGTAAAACAATTCAAATAAAAATGTTACCAAGCTTCTCTTATTGGTCATTTCAACAAATGAATTCTAGTACAAACCACATTATTTAAAATTTCCACCACTAAACAGGAAACAATGGACACACATCATAGTGGTGTAACCTGAAGAAGTCATTCTATTACTTTATCCAGCACAAACCAGATTGCACAACTGCAACGCCTGCAAAGCCATTTTCTAGTTATCTCAAATTTTCACTTTATTTTTTGTTAATGTGCTTGGTAAAAAAAACAACAACAAAATAGAATTAAATCTCACAGTGGAATTTTTACAAAAACTGAAAAATTTATGGTAATTTCTGTACCGATAAAGAGGTAATTCAAGTGGAACCAGCTTTGTGATCCTTTTGATGTTGATGTTGTTTTAATAAGTGGGGCATGTTTTTTTATTGATATCACTAATCTAAAAGACAACAGCAAATCAGAATTTAGCTGATAGATTCACAACATAATAGAAATAGCAAGGAGACACACAGATATGGGTTTGAAGTTCAACACACAGAAAAAAAGGGTTATTTAATAATCTAAAGGTCTGTTCTCCCTACTCAAGTACAATGCTGCTGGGTCAAAATACTCTTCACACTGGCATTGTATAGATGATGTTCAGTTCTTTTGGAGAAGCAGAGACCCTTCTGGTTTGACTTAACCACCCACTACAGAGATTTTCATATACAGTTGCACAGAGAATGGCAGAAAGTTCTACTACTTGGAGTGTCATGAGGCCAAAGCAGGGGAAATAATGTAGGGTGTAAAACTATTGCATTTTCTTGCCATTCTCTTATTTTTTGTTGATTTCTATATTCAAAGATACAATTATTTAATGTATTGTGCAATGCACATGATAATGTTCACAGATTTAAGCAGAGCATCTGTATTATGTGTCTAATCTAAATGAACAGAATTTCTCCAGATGTATCTTCTTTACATAACAGAATACATTCAAACTTGGAAAAGATAAGCAAGTTAGGGACCGCCATATGGGGTTTACCTTGACGTGGTTCAACTTTATGATCATAACTTTGTAACTAAAAACCCCTGTTTTGTAAACACATGCATTTGCATTTATATTGAATTACTTATGAGACAGGGGACCAGGGAAGTGCATTGTAAGTAGCACTTCCATTATACTTTAAATATATTTTGATTTAGTCTTAAGAGTGCTTCCACTAACACCCTCCCTCGAATTATGGGGGCCTTAACAGTACATAAAATAATATGTAATACTTTATGTGGTGGAGCTTTAATAGTTGAATACATTCAAACTTGGAAAAGATAAGCAGAAAAGCGGTGTTAAATAATTTCCCTTTGTAGTTTGCTCTTGTTTTTCTCTTTCTTCTGGAGTCAATGATTTCTCTTGATGCAACTAAAGATATTACTATTTCCTCTGTTTGACTACTTGACTAGTGTGGCTGAGTCATACATTCAGAGGCAGCAAGTTTGTCATGATCATCCTACATGTACACTGTAATCACATGTAATAAAGAAAAGGCACTGGAAACATATGAAAAATTATCCTAGTTTTTCAAAAGTTTATTGTAAGCATAAAGACTCGACAAGGTCATACTGACTTTACATCAACCTACATGTGTTTGATATTTACAAAACATCTCAATAGTATACTGGTTGAAAGATTTCAAAGGTCACTGTGTATTATTTTCATATTGACATGTCTTAAACCTATAATTTGCCTTATATTTGGCATGTTCAATTATCTTCAAAGATCAAGTAGTCATATCGAAAGAGAAAGTCAACATAAAACTAGAAACAGTTTCTGTGACAAGCCCTTAATAGATTTATGTTGAGGATGCCAGATACGTTCCTCAAGGATTCCCAGCTATTAAGGATCCCCTTAGATGAACAGATGAAGAAGCCATCATGACTGGTCTACATCTCCTCATATGAGGATATACTGAGACTGGGAGTTATAAACAACTGCTATAGTGAGTGGTAAGCCCTTGGTGGGGGTAAAAGACATAAATAATATATAAATTAAAAAAAACAGGGTGGCATATTTTAGGTGCATATATGGCATCATTGATTTATGGAAATACACCCACACCCACTAAATATGAAATATGACAACATGAACAAATTTAACATTAATTCATCTGACAACCAAATGATGGATGTAGAAAAAAGGCATTAAACCATCCTTAATAGCAGGGCTAAACATTTGTAAATATTGTTCTTTATGGTTATAAGACTTCTCCTTTTGCTGGACATAGTTCTGGAACATGCAATTTCTAGAGCTGTGTTTCATTAAAGGAAAGATCTGGAGGCCATGTAATAACGACATTGTATGTTATTCGTATTGGCAGAATGGAACAAAAGATCAATTTTAATGTGCAGCAATTTTAATGTTTAGATGGCCTTCTAAAGAAATCACACAAAATATCCAGTATTATACAATAGGTATAGGTTATGAAGATATTACATTTGTACATGGGTTTGTATGATGAATGTTGTTTGTAACACCAAGGTGTACCTTAAAGGACCTGGTTTTCTTATTAAAACATATCTAATCATTTATCTTGATTATATAAAGTACAAAAATAATTGGCTGTCAGTAAAAGAGAAACTTTAAACCTGGACATTTAGGAATACAATCTGGACTTTTTGTTGTTGTTTTAATTTGTAAATATTTGCAATCTTGATCTGAAAACATCAATACAAAGAAATGAATTCCTACAGATGCACGGATTGAACACATTCCCCTTCTAAAAGAAATAAAGCAGAGACAATTGTAAAATGCATAGTACATTATACATAAAATGGCAAAATATTAGTTATTTAAGATCAAAACAGCGCATACATATAGCCTGTGCAAAATAATAAAATATTAACTTTTTTTAAAAAAAAAAAAAAAAAAAAAGCAACCTCTGCCGCTACAGCTGTTAATGTTCTACGACTTTCAGTGTCACCAGCAGTTGAGGTGGAACTGAGGGTTATTGTACAGGAGGCTGATTATTTCTTAACTGAAACATTGCAAACCAACACTTACTTAAAAGGATCTAAAGTGCACATTTGGGGCGGTTTCTGCTTTATATAAAGTGATATAAATAATGTCATTTCATTGTCACGATGTTTGACTTTCTCTTTAATATTGTTCACCAAGGTTGAATGCAACATCACACAGAACATTTTACCTTTGAGAAACGTTATACAGATGAACAGGACATAGGCCATTTCATGGCATTCAATATGCAGCACAATTAAAACAAATGAGAACTTATGCGAGAGAGTTTCCATGTCATGTTTGAAGCAGTTCATGTGAGTAGATCTGAGACCATATGAATAAGGACAACACAGTAGGGACTCCATTACAAACAACAGCACCAGATTTCAAACAGTTTGTCCTGTAGATTTGATACTTGATACATATAGGACTAAAAATGTGATTTGCCTTTGAGTTCTGAGCTGATCTAATTACATGGAATACTGTTAGTACCTGCATTATAACACTTGCACTTCATTATTAGAGGCTACCCAAAGGTTTCATGGACTATATTATCACAATTCATATCACTAACTGTTGCCAGCTTTTTTAGAAACAAACACACAGGCGGATCCACAACTAGGAATTACAATATAAGTTTTCATATACCAAATCTTAATTTTTTTTCCATTGTTTTTTATTTCTATAAATAAAAAAAAACTAAAATTTTTAATTAAATAAACAACTGATTGACACCAACATGGACTGGAAGATTGTGTATTACAAACCGACAGTTCTTTTATTTCCCCATGCTGTAAAACCCCAAATCATTTCAACAAAAACTAAAAAAAAAAAAAAATATTTTCTAAACAAGGATTATTTTAACCACTGATATATACCAAAAATAACTTTAGAAAGTCAAAATGTGTTAACGTACAATGACGAAATCAGTGGGTTTTTTTTTTAAAAAATAAAAATATAGGTCTTTATGTTTGATTTAGAACATGCAGAAAACAATTTCTGCTCTGCCTTGATTTTTTGAAGCCAACAAGGAAGGAAATGTATTTAAACATGAGAAATAACATGCCTCAAGTACATGCTCGAAATGAGAAGGCAAAGCTCTTAATAAATGTTTCTAATTGCACAGGTGAAAATCAAATGGATTTTTAGAATCTGAGATGCAAATATTAATAAGATTTTGATAGGCACAAGGGAAGCAATTAGGATAATGCAGTCATCCCAGAGAAAACTTATTGCTAAAGCTGCAACATCCCTTCTTTTAACTAAGGGCATAATGTGAAGATGCAAACAATTTTTCAGAGTATGACTTTGTTAGCTGAGAGACAAAATCCACATAATTGCATTTCCTTGCTTGTAGAGATTAAAAACAGGAGGGGGGCATTAAAATAGGATGCTGCCTCTCTTCCCAAATATATTTCAACCAGTGTGAACAACGTAGAAGAAAATGAAAACATTTTATTATAAAGGTATTTGTTGGACAGATGGCTAGAGAGGGGCCAGACTACCTTGCAAAACAGTTACCAGCCTACCAGAGAGCGAGCGAAACAAAAATGAGTTTTCTCCCGATTTTGAACAGTTTTTTTTCTTTGTTAATCCGAAATTGTGTTCTGAGTTGCGAAATGTTTACATTTTTCAGTTCTCTTCAGTGCAACCCAACAACTCAGCTCTTAAAGTGATTCGTCCGTACCATGACCAAGGGAGGATCCTGATATATCTTGCATAGATTGGTGGATCCATTACATTCTTTCTGTGTGTGTCATTGTCAAAATTACCTTGAAAAACCTGAAAACAAACAAAAAGTCAATGTATTTTAGATTGAGAACTGACTTTAGTATGTTGTAGAGGCAAATAGGACAGTTTTTCAGTGTATTTTAACCAAATTTGTACAGCAGAAAAGTCAGAGTCACCATACACTCTTAGTGAATATCCAGAAACCCAAACTGTCAGCTAAAAATGTTGAATTAAACATTTGACAATATGAGACTTTTATAGCTGTTTTTTAAGATTGTTTTCTGGAAAAATGGAACAAAATATGGAATATTCACCAATATTTTCCCACTATGTCTCCATCTCCAGAAGTACAATAAACCTGAATACAGTTATTCTAAGTGTGGCATATGTGTAATTCCAGCTTTTCCATAATAGGAATCAACTAGGAAACCTTTCACATGGGAAGGCAGAATCATTTTTTAATTAGTTTTTTTCCCGATTGCTAGTATATTTACAAAATACATAGAATCATAAAATACTTCATGACATTGATTTGTGAGAAAAACCCACGAAAATCCCAGTTTTGCAATTATTGTACAAATGTTTGACTTTTAAAAAAACTAAAAATAAAATTGCTTCAGTGTTGAAAATACTCCTTTTATTTACTTCAGTGAAAGCGCAAAAGGTTTTTTCATTAGATATTTTTGCAATTTTCTTTAGTTGATAAATCTCAAAAAGTTGGCAAAGTTTAAACCAAAGAAATTAAAGATTTTGTTTTTTTTGCATCAATTGTTCTCTATATGTAAAAGAAACACAATTTCGAATTGTATTACATTTTTATTAATAAAAATAAAAAATGTTATTAAAACCATTGAAAGTTACAGATCTCAAGAAAAAAAAGATTTAGATTTTTTATCATGTTCTCTCTAGGGATCTTTCTGTAATTTGGATTTCAGCTGTTTTATTATTACAGAGAGAAAATAAACTGTTTTCAAAAATTAGAAATGGCTTATAATGGAGCCTATGGGAGATGGCCATTCTTTTATTCAGACTCTCTGGATAATATGTTTCTGGGTAAGGAATTTGGCAAATGCAACTTTATGGGGTTATTTATCAAAATACACATTTTCTGATTATTTTATAAAAAAAAGTCAGAACAAACTAGAATTCATGATTTGACCTTATTTATTAATAAAAAAAGAACAATTTTATCAGATCAGGGAAAAACTCTATAAAACCAATTTTTTTCGGGCATCTTCCTGAAAAGTCATAATTTTTCAGATTTTTTGCCCCGAAAAGTCAAAAATAGTCGGATTTTTGGGCTATATCCAGCACAGATCACAAAAACTTCCAAATAGGATAGGGACCTCTCCCATTGACTTATATACAACCTCAGCAGCTCTGAGATGGCGGATTTTCAGATTCTGACTATTTTCAGCCTCGGGGTTTAATAAATCTTTAAAAATTTTAGGTTTTTTTTTTGGCATTCGGACTTAAATAAATAACCCCCTCAATGTTACTATTAATCTGCATCACAGCAATTTTTTTATGCAATATTGAAATTTTATTGCAAAATATTGAAGATCACAGTAAATACTAACAATCCCTTCAGGACAAGGGACTAAAAAAAATCAGTTAGCAAGAATGCTTTTCCATTCACCACTTTGAAACAAAAAGAAAATCTTTATCGGTTGCTATCGGCACTAGATCTGGAGCAACTTATGAAGTATAGCACCTGCCTCAACTCAGGCTCTTCTTATTTATCACAAGAGCTGCCTGAAATAAAAATGCTTATTTGTAACTAAGAAATAGATTAATCAATTGTGTAATAAAACAAAAGTCCATTGGCTTGTTGTTATTTATAGAAAGCTAACACACTAGCCTTATTTCCTAAGGAAGATACAGTGCAAAGTTCTGATTTCTGCACTGGACTTACATAAAGCTGATTGAGTATAGCTGGTGGCACAGTTTAATGGTCCAATATAATATTGTTTTATAGATCCTGTGTAGAGCTTTTGAAACCTCTGTTTTTATCTTCATTTATAGAAGGATCCAATGAGTGTTGTGTTGACTCAGTAAATAAACATTATACTTTGCCATTAAAATGCATCAGTAACATTCTAAGGCTAAGAATTAATGCTACCTGAAGATAAAAATAAAAGACTGATCTGTAAAACTCAACACACAAGTGTCTATAAGAATGCTGGAATTAAAAGAGGAAAGAGCATTATTGCATAATGCATAATATATACATAAAACAAACCTGTATTTCTGGACTAAATGAACATGTCAAAAGGCAATCAATTGAATAAATGTTTATAAAGGTAAAGGATCTTTATCCAGAATCTGTGGGACTTATCTGCATAAGGGATATTTCCCTTATTTGGATCACCATATCTTAAGTCTACTAAAATCATTTAAACATTAAATAAACCCAATAAGATTTTTTAGACAACAGGATTCATGCAGCTTAGTTACCATCAAATACAAAGTACTGTTTTATTATTTTAGAGAAAAAGGAAATTACTTATTTGCTTAAAATTGACTCTATGGCAGATTATCTTCCATTAATTCTGAGCTTTCTGGATACTGGGTTCCTGGGTAAGAGATCCATACCCGAGTGGAAGACAACTGTTTTTGGGCAGAAGAGTCGCACATAAGTGACAAACAGTATGCACTTCCCCATAACTATTTACAAATGTTTTACTAATCCTACAGGAAACCCTTTGTGCACAGAATAATGACTGACAGATGTAAAGATGTCCAACAAGATGTACCCATCATACTGACTATTCTCAAACATTTCTCACCCCCTGCACTACATGAAAATCCGTTTAACCACTCTGAACCCAAGAGAGATTGAGATGAGCAGAATTTTTGAATAGACATGTTTTCAAGCTCTTGTTACCTTAACCCAGTGGTCCCAACCAGTAGCTTCTGAGGAACACGTTGCTCCCCAACCCCTTGAATGTTGCTCCCAGTTGCCTCAAAGCAGGTGCTTATTTTTGAATTGCAGGCTTGGAGGAAAGTTTGGGTTGCATAAAAAATAGATGTACTGCCAAACAAACAGAGTCTCATGTAGGCTGCCAGTCCACATAGGGGTGTAACAACTAGGGATGCACCGAATCCACTATTTGGAATTTGGCCGAATCCTTGGTGAAAGATTTGGCAGAATACCGAACCAAATCCGAATCTGCATATGCAAATTAGGGGCAGGAAAGGAAGTGGAAAAAATGTCTTCTTTTGTGACAAAAGGTCATGTGATTTCCCTACCCGTGCCTAATTTACATATGCAAATTAGGATTCGGATTCGGTTCGGCCAGGCACAAGGATTCGGCCGAATCCTGCTAAAAAAGGCTGAAACCTGGCCGAATCCCGAATTCGGTGCATCCCTAGTAACAACCACGTTGTCTGGAACCTTAATAGGTGACTGTTCCTGCGTTTGCCCAGGAGAATCCTGTGGGTTCCGGTATTCACCGACGCCCTTTTGGGGCCCCGGGCTTTCTGCTTTCTGCTGCGGAAGCCAACAAGAAGTGCGTAACAAGTCGTATGCAAGGTACAGGCAGGGGAAAAAGAATAAGACGTAGTCGAAGGCAAAGGGTTCAAGGCAGGCGGCAGAAGTCGTAGTCAAGGATCGGGCAGAAGTCAAAACCAGGAATATCAAATGCAATCAGACACAGAACAGATAACTGAAACCAGCTTGGGCATCAGCAAAATGGTGGACAGGCCTTTTAAACCATCTTTGGCTCCAAAACTCCAATTCAGACGCAGCCTGATGACGTCATGATACCTGCGACTTGACACAGGCATCAATACTCTCAGCGTTGGACGCCACTGTCACTTTAAAGACGAATTCGGAAGTGTGCGCATGCGTGCCGTCATTCAGCGGGAGACGTGCCTGGAGGTAAGGCGCTGGGGAAGTCTCCCAGTGCATCTTACAAGGGGCTACCAAATAGCCAATCACAACACTCATTTGTCGCCACAAGAACATTTTCCATGCTTATGTTGCTCCCCAACTCTTTTTACAATTGAATGTGGCTCACGTTTTGCCAAGCCTCATGTCCAGGTGCTACCAGATAAAGGATCCCATACCTGCATAATCCCTCTATTTTTCACAAAGGTGAGTACTGTTTCTATGTTTAGTATATTCTGTTTAGCAAGTCACACACTTCAGGCACTGGATGTGCTAGATATTTTTCTTACCACCCTTAAAGTTGACCTGTCACCCAGACCAAAAATCTGTATAATAAAAGTCCTTTTCAAATTAAACATGAAATCCAATTTCTATTTTTTATTAAAGCATTCATAGCTGTTGTAAACTCATTTAAAAATCTCCGCTGTCAATCAAATATTGTCTGCCCCTCCTCTATGCCATGGGCATAGAGGCGGGGCAGACAATTACTTTCACTTTCCATTCAGCACTTCCTAGATGTCACTGCTCTCCCCACATTCCCCTGTTCTCTTTACCATTTAATTGTGTAGCCAGGGCATGGGGATGGACATCAGGTCCCCCATTCTGGTGCACAAACAAGATTCTGAGATGATGCAAGGCTTGCCTTAATAACAGTGTGCATAAAATGGCTGCTACTTGTTTGCTATAATTTTGAATTCCCAGACTGAAGGAAACAAGATTCAAATAATTTATATAGTGTAATTTAAGTTTATTTTGCTTGACTAATGTCAAATAGGATTTTTAATAATCTTTTTGGGTGACGGGTCCCCTTTAAACTATTCCCTTATGTGCTCTGTTTATTTGTTTTTCTAAAGTAGGGCCACTCTATTCATCTGTCTCTAAACAAATGTGCACTGCATTTTAATTTTTTTTTTAAAAACTTGTTTTTATTTAAAGATCGTTACATACTAGTTATGCAGTCATGGCTATACAGTAGATTTCTGTGCTGTTCCGCTAACATTATGTATCTGCATTCTTGTAACATTATCATAACAGAAATAACAATATAAATTTGCAGGTCAATTTACAAGCAATCATAAGACCCTATTGAGGGTTCTTTGGGTAGGAGGAAAAAGATAATTTTGCATTTCCATTTGTAACATTGCTTTTTCTGTTCTGAATTATATATTGGACATTTTTAGTGCTGCCTTTCAGCAGAAACCCATTGGACAGTACTATTTTAAGCAGTAAGTCATGATCAGACTCTAATAAAAAGGCATTTGTAGGGACACAATAAAACAAGAAATGTGGGTTTCACCCTGTGGCATTATGGGAAGGTGCCCAACTGGGGGCCTGTCATATTTATTTTAATAATATATATATATATATATATATATATATATATATATATATATATATATATATATTTATATTTAATCAAATATAATGATCATATATGATCATGATCAAAAGATACAGTATCTACAGGCCCACAGAGCAGATGCAATATACATATCTGCCCCAAGGCATGTGATAGATTTCATGCACCATGAAAAAGATGAATTCATAACAATGAACCCCTAAACAGGCAAGACAATGTTAACCACTGGGCCCCCCTTTCTTCTCTTATGCACGTCTTACTTGGAAGGAAAAAGGGGAGGATGCTGCCTTGCAGCCTTTTGAGGGAATGATGAAAACATCTATTAAATCAAAAGAGACAGCGGCACTGGATTCCATTGTATTTACCAGAATTCAAAAATGCATTTGTTTACTTTATGCTAAATGCTGTTGCATTTCATTACTTTCCCATACTCACTTTCTGGCTACCTATAAGTCTGTCTGCATTGGAAACGGATAGTTAGAAAACCTTTTTCTTCTTCTTCATTTTATTAACCACTATAAACTATAAACTGTATAATCTACAGTGCTGACACAGGAGAGCCAATGAGATCAGTTGTACATTTCAATACTACACAAATGCTTTACATTGCTGCAGTTCTCTCAGAGACAATCACTGTGATCAAATGCCCTACCAGCTGACATTTATGTACATAGGAAATGTCTATGGAAAATCCTGCTGCAGGTAGAAAGGTTCAATGAGAAACTCATAAAAGTCAGTGTTTCCTTAGTGATGCATGCATTTACCACATGAATGGTGTAAGGTGCAAAAAAGAAGTGCAACTCACTTATGAGCAATATGAGCAATAGTGGTCATAATCCACAGTGGAGCTATAAGACTGGCTGTAAGGACAGGGCTGACTTGTGCTCATCATCTGGGTTGTAAATAACCCCCAGTATGTTTCACATTCACGAGATGTCTGTGGGCTCACACTTTTTCACTACGGATATGTAAAATGATTGAGTAACGTGGAGCTTACACTACAAACACTCCATACGAAAAATGGTATAAAAGGAACTGATGTATGGCAACCCCATAAAAATCTTGGAGCTGTAGAAGGCTAATGCATGAGACGGCCATGCACATATTTGTTGCAGCCCTGTAAGGAGCGCTTGAGAGTTTGGAAAGAAGGAGAAAGTCTGACAATTTGAGGCAGAGAGTTCCAGAGAAAAGCAGAAGCCTGAGAGAAGTCTTGTAGACGAGAATGAGCAGAAGTGATGAGAGGAGAAGCGAGCCGAAGGTCAGAAGCAGAGCGTAGGTTTCGTGAAGGAGAGTATTTGGAGATTAGAGATGAAATATAGGGAGGGCTTCATTATTAAGGGCCTTGAATGTGATTGTTAGTAATTTGAATTTGATTCTAGAGGAGATTGGGAGCCAGTAAAGGGACATACATATGGGAGCAGTCAGGCCCAGATTTGTGGAAAGGCCACCTAGGCCCGGGCCTAGGGCAGCAGGATTTTAGGGGGGCGGCATGCTGCCCAACCCCAATTCAATCTCCATTGCTCCACTCCAGATGATGAAAATTTGCACGAATAAAGGGGAGGGGACAGGGGCAATGAACGGCAGTGGGCATAGGGTCGGCCATTATGTAAATCCGGCCCCCGGAGCAGCTGATGTTGAGCGATGAGATAGATGAATGAGTCTAGCAGCCGAATTTTGAACAGATTGGAGTTGTGAAAGGTGACTTGTTGGAATACCTGTGAGGAGTAAGTTGTAGTAATCAAGGAGATGATATGAGACTGAATCAGTGTTTTAGTTGATTCTGAACTGAGATAGGGTCGTATTCGAGCAATGTTGTGCAGTTGAATACGACAAGATTTTGCAAGTGCTTGAATGTGTCATGAAAAAGACAGATGTGAGTCTAGTATAACTCCTAGGCAGCGTGCCTGTGTGGTGGAATGAAAGGTGGTGTTGTTTACGGTGAGTGAAATCTGAGGGACAGGGGAAGATCTTGGAGGAAATATAATGGTTTCTGTTTTTGAAAGGTTCAGTTTAAGGTGGTGCTGTGAAATCCAGGAGGAGACAGCAGAGAGACAGTCTGTGACTTGGGAAAGGACAGATTAGAAAAAACATATGAACATAATTGTTTCATCCCTGTATGAGTTTGTCATGCACATATATGTTGCAGCCCTGTATGAGATTGCCATGCACATAATAGTTGTAGCCCTGTATGATACTGCCATGCACATAATTTTCAGCCCTGTATGAGGCTTCAATACACGTAATATTTGTATGTAGTATGTAACTGCCAAGCACATATTTGTTGCATGAGACTGCCATGCACATACTAGTTGCAGCCCTGTCCCTGATCATATCCATCTTAAAAAAAAATACTAAGCACAAAAATCTGTTTGCTGTGCAGGGCAATGCAGGTGCCAGGCAAATAAATATACAGGGATAAATATCCTCTTGAATAAAATAGAAAAATCAACAATTCTATAAAGCAAACACACTAACGTTGAAATATGCCCAGCAGTAAACATTTGTTGTATATCTACAAGGCTGGCACCCGTTACTGTAGCTAGCAGCTGCCTTCAACATATTGATAAGGATGGAAAGCTAATATTTCTCAGAGGATGAATAATTCTATTTCTTCAGACCATATGGTAAGTGAACATACACTAGTACATGCCATCAATCCATCTAAGTGACAGTTATGAATAACCATGCTACACTTTTAAGGGCTAATCCCGTAATATATTATATTGAGGCGGTTAGTTGGTTTCCCCGAGAAAGATCAGTAAATGTGGTCGATGCTAACGTAATCACAAGTTGTTTTTCTCACTGATACGTTTGTTCATGTAAGGTGAAATCAGAAGGGTCACATTTTGCCAAATAATTCCCTGTGTTATTTTCTCTGTTTCTCTGTATCGGGTACAGTTTGCTGCAGAACAACACCTGGCTCCTTCTAAATCTGTTTATTTGAAAAGAATATCTCAAGGCGATCAATAGGCTGTTTGAAAAAGCATAGGTTATTTTTGAAGCAGAGTGACGGTTCCACAACAGAATGCACTTGCCACTGCTAAACGGTAAACAAGTTCTGGCAGTTTGATCGCTGCTGTTCTGTAGCAATGGTCCAAATATCTTGTTTTGCAAACCTGAGAGCCTGAGTTGCTTAGTAATAGGCCAAAAGTCATTGCTCCTCTGGGCTAACCCTTAAAGGAACAGTAACACAAACAATTAAAGTGTTTTAAAGTAATCAACATACCGTGTACTGTTGCCTGCAGTGGTAAAACTGGTTTGCTTCAGAAACATAGTCTGTCATAGTTCATATAAACAAGCTGATGCGTAGCAATGGCAGAAATTGAAAAAAGTCTATATAGCACAGGTTAAATAGTGGATAACAGATAACACCATTATATTCTACAGAGCTTATCTGCTGTGTAAACTCAGCAGTTTCTCCTTTAAATGGCTGCCCCCATTGCTACACAGCAGCTTATTTATATAAACAATAGTAGGGTTTCTGAAGCAAACACAGCAGTTTTATCAGTGCAGGGCAACACTGGATTATATTTTTATTAATTTAAAAAACTTTTATTTTTTGATGTTACTGTTCCTTTAACTTAGTGCTAGTACATTAGTTAATATATGACTGCTCCAGCCCAATGCTTTCTGCCCACCCCGCACTATCATGTGGGTAGTTTCAAGTTTGGGCAAATGGCACAAGTCCAGGTAATAGAGCAATATAGATGACTTACATCAATAACCTTTAGTATTACATTAAAGGATGTAGGTTCAATAACAAAGCTGGGGAACCTAGAGCTTATTGATGTGCCCCTTAAATTTATAGAGCACATTCTCACTAGTGATGAGTGAATTTTTTCAGCATGCGTGAATTCACTCCAAAATTCCGCATTTTGCCAAATTTCATGAATTTTTCAGTTTCTCCAATTTTTTCTGTGAAGCCAAAAGGGGTGAATTCACTCATCACTAATTCTTACTTCCTGCCAAGTGCAGGATCTTGGACCCACTAGGCCTTGGCTGAAGCCTTAATGATTGTTATTATAATCCACATTTGCCCATTGCATTTACCTGTAAATTAAGTTATGCGTTCTGTTCTGTAGAGTATTAGCTGCTTTTTAAATTCCTTCATCTGTATTTAATTCATCCCAGATTAGCTACACGAGAGGGTATTTTTAAAGAGCGTCCAATATCATAAAGATTAAATGGTAAGAGCAGAGGAGAAGTTGTTTATTATGGTAAGTGCAAAGGATACGTTTTTTACAATGATAAGTGCAGTGGATGCATTTCTTCCTGTTACAGTGAGATCCTGCATTATCTCCTGTCAGGTGTTCAGCATTTTGTCTCCTGAAGTACCAGGCAAAAATGTGATTGTGCCAAAGGCAGGCCCAATATCCATGCCCCCCTTTTGCTTTTCTGAACTCTCAGCACTGGATATTTCCCCTGCTACCCACTGTGCCGATACCTGCCCTTTATAACTAATGGGGTGGTCAGGGGAGGAGCAAGACGGAGAGATGGCAAAAAGGGCTGAAACTAAGGGTTGGAAGACAGAAAAGGTCCTTCCCTGGCACCCATACCCGTTCACTTTCCACGTACCTCTTCAAAATATGAATGTGCTCACCTGGTAGCCATGACCCCTCCACACATCACCCCTCCCCACCAAGTATATTTCCCTTGCTACCTGCTGTGCTGGTACCTGTGCTACAAAATGAATGGGGGGGAGAGGTAGGGAGCGATGACAATTACAGTAAGGCTGGAATTCTGAATTGGCGGCAGAAAAGGCATGTTCCTGGCACCCACCCTCAGTTAAGCACATGCCTAGCCCTAGTTCTCACTCCAGAACTAGAGTCCTGCAGCAGGTCGTGTACATGCCGGATACCCGCAAAAACCTGCGGTAACTTGCGTGTTGCGGGGAGTTCTGGGGGCGGGTAAAAACGCAGGCCGGCTATTCTGCTGGTTTGCGGTTTCGCAGGGTTGGGCCTTCTCAATAGCGATATTTACTTATTTTTTTCTGGTCATGGCTATTTCCGATGATGTCACTTCTGGTTTACAATGACAGCACTTCCTGATTCTTGATGGTCAGTGGGTTGCGGATAAGGTACTTGCGGGTAGGGTCGGGTAGCGGTTCCAAGCAGGTAAGAATGCAGGTTGCGGGTCCGGGTTGCGGATTGCAGGTTGCGGGTACGGGTCCCAAAAAATGGACCTGCGCAGGACTCTACCCTGAACTACTCTGACCAGGACCCAGTTCCTCCCATACAGTATATACTGTAATAAGATAAACAATGGGATATGTTTAGTGGTACCACTGCCCTGGGAGGTCATTATTAATCCCCTCCCCCAGGCTCTAATTAATAGGGATGGGCAACATTTCACTGCGAAAAAAAAAAAAACCCATAGACTCCAATGTATTAAGAAAAAAAATGGTTCTGGGGTTTGAAAAAAATGTTTCATGAAAAATAAAACCCCATTGACTTCAATGTGTTTTGGTGAATTTTTTTTGGCGAAGTGAAACTGGACAGATTCGCCCATACATAGTTATTAACTATAACTACAATGCTCACTGTGTGCAAAACTATCAGCTTGGAGTTTGGGTGAAAGTTCTTCTTGCTTTGGTTGAACTTCTCAGTGACATCATAAACTGTTATTAATAGTAAGGAGTCCATTATCCCATGTAATGTTCAGACCTAAAGCAAAGTGCATAATAGCTACATATTCTACAAACAACCAAATAAACTAGATTATTTCCTCTAAATTGTCAATTACTATACATATTACACTCTATATATACAAAATACTACATTCATATTGCACAGAAATACATTACGGAAGAAATAACTCATGAGCAATGTTTTTATAGACCTATTTTTATTGGGCAAATGTATTTCTTACTCCCTTCAACATGCGACTGCGGTAAATTAATCTGCTTATTGTTACTAGCCATCATAAGCAGAACAAGTAGCATATTTAAAACTGCTGTAACCCTTCCCTACATTAATATTTTCTTAGACGTGTGGTTACAAAGTATTTCCTTTAGTCGATAATGATGTAAAAACTGTGGTTTCTCTTCTTGCTCAGACATGAATATGTCATTGTGCTCGAGGTACCACACAGTTATACACATTTATCCACAGTGCTCTATGGAGGCTTTTTTTTAAAAAAAAAAAATTCCAAATTTTAATTAATCACAAAATTTTTTTCAGCTTTGAGTCATCTTACAGAAGAACTAAAGTTTGACAAAGAAGTATACTAGAAACGCTACATAGCAGGGGCAGTTTAAAAAGATTCTGAAAAGAAATGCAAGAGCACTAAAGGGTGCAAAAATGGCAGAAGGGGGAGCCTCGTGAGGAGACTTTGGGCAACTGCGGAAAGCAAAGATTCTCGTGTTTTCATATCGGAAATTTTCTTTAATGCTGGTGAGAAAGAATTTGGAGAATTTACCCAAGGTAGAACAGATTTAATGGCGGCCTACAAATCTCTCTGCCATCACACGTGGGGGCAAATCGAAGGATTTCAATTCGACCAAAAAAAGATAGCAAAGCCTATGGGGACCTTCCCCATAGGCTAACATTGACTTCGGTAGGTTTTAGGTGGCGAACTAGGGGGTCGAAGTTTTTTTTTAAAGAAACAGTACTTCGACTATCGAATGGTCGAATAGTCGAACGATTTTTAGTTTGAATTGTTCGATTCGAAGTCGTAGACTCGTAGTCTATGGTCGAAGTAGCCCATTCGAAATTCGAAGTTTTTTTTCCTCTATTCCTTCACCCGAGCTAAGCAAATGGGCCCCTTAGGGTCATATTTATTATGCTATGTAAAACGAAATGAGCTGTAAAAAGCAATGCAAAATAAATGGTGAATTTATCAATGTGTGTGTAAATTTATGACATGCAACCACCAGATTTGCCGCTGTTATTTGGTTATGATAGACTGAACTGCGTTTAGAGGTGAATCTGGCATGGGAAGGTCGGCAGCCAATCAGGAATCAGATCAGGTAGCAGCCAATAGCATCGCGTAGCAATGGTGGCGGCTCCTCCCCCCCTCGCTTGCCGAGGCTGGGATGAGTATATGAGGCAGCCGCAAGTGCGGCTTGGTTCATTACCTCCTGTGGCATCAGCTGAGGGAGGTGGAAGAAGAAGAGCTTCCACCCACCCTAATATTTTGAATATGGTAATAAATATTTATTTTAATAAAAAAAAAAAACTGTCTCAGTGACTTAAGTTTAAGTGGAGGAGTCAAGCTCTGGGAACTGGTGGTTAAGGCAGTTGTGGCCTATTAATGGCCACCGACTGGGGTAGTAACAGAGGTGGGCCTGGTTTTATTGTATATTATACAGTTTAAGTTGGGCTGGCAGTTTTACTTTGCAGCATTGTTACTACTGCTAAACGGATTGTAATAAAGTCGCTGCGGCCTGTTTTCTCCATTAAGTTTTCATTGCATTTGGTCATTATTGGGACATTTAGGGGGTTATTTATCTGATTTTATCTCACATTTTCTGCTACAAACTCCGATCAAATCCGCTCAGGTTTTTTACGCTTATTTATTATTACATTTACCCGAAAATTTTTCACCAGAACACTCATTTCTTATGCTTTTTTGCCTGAAAACCGGAAAACTTTAGGGTATTGCACGAAACCCAGCGAACATCAAAAAATCATTGGGACTTCTCCCATTGACTTATATGCAACCTCGACCGGTCTGAGATGCCGGATTTTCAGATTTGGACTTTTCCATTCTCGGATTTTTGCATCCGGAATTTAGTAAATAAGCCCCTTAGTGATCAAAGTAGGTCCTGTCTACCTTCCCATGACAGAAGTCAGAAAAAACAAGTAAAAATTGTATGCCGATTTTTACAAGGTGAAGCCTGGCAATGTGTGGTGTATTATCCTGCTGGTTTTTACACTTAAATATGTTCCTTAGAGAGAACTTCTGTCTGGGGTTTAGTTGCACTCTGCATTATGTGGCGGATAAAAAAATCTGGCAAATATGAACAGTGGCAGTGGACACAAGCCACATGCTTGTGTCCACTTGTGTCGTATGGTTTCCACTATCACCTCTATGCTGATGATACTCAGATCTATCTCTCATCTCCTGATCTCAACCCAGAACTCCTAACTCGCGTCTCCTCCTGCCTGTCCGCTATCTCTACCTGGATGTCGAAACACTACCTTAAATTAAACCTCTCTAAAACTGAAATGGTTCTCTTTCCTCCAACTAACACCAGTAGCATCCCCGAAGTATCCATCATAGTTAACAATTCCACTATCACCCCCTCTCCCCAGGCCCGGTGCCTTGGGGTTATCCTAGATTCTGCCCTGTCATTCACTCCTCATATCCAGTCACTTATTAAATCATGTCACTTCCACCTAAGGAACATATCCAAAATATATCAAAATCATTTATCACCCAAGACGCTGCCAAAATTCTTATTCACTCTCTCATCATATCGCGTCTAGACTACTGTAACTCTCTTTTAATTGGCCTCCCCCTCCAGAGACTGTCACCTCTCCAGTCCATAATGAACACTGCTGCGAGGCTCATACACCTCAGCAACCGCTCCTCCTCTGCCTCTCCATTCTGTCAATCCCTGCACTGGCTTCCGTTACCTTTCAGAATCAAATTCAAATTAATGACACTGACTTTCAAAGCACTTCATAACTCTGCCCCACCCTACATCTCTGAACTCATCTCTATATACTCACCCACTCGCTTACTACAGTCCTCTACTGACCTGCTACTCAACTCTTAAATCTCATTAAATCCTCACATGCTCGCATTCAAGACTTTGCAAGGGCTGCACCCCTCCTCTGGAACGCTCTCCCACGGTCTGTCCGACTTTCTCCCAACCTTTCTGCTTTCAAAAAATCTCTGAAAACGCACTTCTTTCGAGAAGCCTACCCTCACTCTGCTTAACTACCAAACGCAACACCACATACAGTACCACATTTGTCACCCACTTAACGATCTTGCCCACTCCCACACCTTGTGTATTACTCCCTTCCCTTTAGACTGTATGCCTATGCATAGGGCCTTCCTCACCTTTTTGTACCTGTATTGATTGTGATGTTTGTTACTCCATATATTCTATATATGTAATTTGTGTGATGTAGTTGTATAATCACATTTACTTTACAGTGCTACGCAATATGTTGGCGCTATATAAATACATGTTAATAATAATAATAATAATAATGCTCTGCCTGAGCTATGGCACTTACTCACTAAATTGTATTCCCTTATCTGGAGACCCGGTATCCAGAAAATTCAGAATTACAGGAAGTCCATTGCCTGTACACTTCATTATAATTAAATATTTCACATTTTTTAAACATATCCTGTTTCTCTGTAGTAATAAAACAGTGCATTGTACTTGATCCAAATTAAAATATAATTAATCCTTATTGGAAGCAAAACCAGCCTATTGGGTTTATTTAATGTTTAAGTAATTTTTAGTAGCTTTATGGTCTGGTGATCCAAATTACAGAAAGACCGTTATCCAGAAAGCACCAGGTTCAATGCATTCTGGATAACAGGTCCCATACCTGTACAGAAATAAATCTAAAACAATTCATGATTAAAGGCTAAATAGTAATGAATTCAAAATCCTTTTACACGGCAGCTCAGAAGCCAGTGCATCAGAATTTAATCACCAGTCTTGTAGCATCAGCTTTTATGACATTTCTGCCCGATTATTTCAAGCAACATATAAAACACAGCATTTTGGAAATGAAAAAACATCGCTGTAAAGTTGAGTTTGTACTAGGCATCCTTACCTTGTCTTTCCTTTGTTTTCCATCCTGATACACAGCCCAGTGTTCTCCATTGTTACTATAAGCAATTTTATAGGAACCCACAAACTGCACATGGCCAAAATCTTTAGCTCCTTGTGTTATTATTCCGGTCACTTTTGCAGGACGAAGCAGATCCACCTATAAGTAGATTGCATAGATTTACATACAAGCAAAATCCAATATAGTAATAATAATTGCCAATGTGTGTCAATATAGCAGATCAAAACGTTTATATATAAATTCAAATTCTACATTCTACATTTTGGTGGTTATTTATTTTGCTCTGACTATCCAAAATTCGAATAATTCGTGGTTTTCGGACTAAAAAAAACCTACGAATTTTTCACAAATGTATTTAAGCCTGATGGTCTTAAAAGTCAGACTCCAAAAATCTGGCATCTCAAAGCTCTCGAGGTCCTGTATAAGTCAATGGGGAAGGTCCCAGTGTCTGTGCTGCTGTCCGTACGGATATCCAATAATTTCGGGGATTTTGGACCAAAAAGTCAGAAAAATTTGAAGTATTTGCGGAAAAGTACGAAAACTGTGTACTTTTCGGACAAAGCTCAGAAGTTATCGAATTTTTGCCTGACCCAATTTTTTCGGACTTCTTTAATGATAAATATTTTTTTGAAAAATTGGAAACCCCCTTTATGTATTTAATGGGGTAGTATACCTTTAAAGTAATTTTTAGTATGTTATAGAATGGCTAATTCTAAGCAACTTTTCTTAATTTTTTTTTTAAACAGTTTTTAGTTATTTGCCTTCTTCTGACTCTCTCCATCTTTCAGATAGGTGGTCACTGATCCCATCTAATAAGTAATAATAGTAATAACAATGACAATACATTTGTAGCCTTACAGAGCGTGTGTTTGCCTTACTATTCAGGCCCTCTCCTATTCATATTCCAGTCTCTTCTTCAATTTAACACTCAGGGGCAGATTTTTCAAGGGTCGAATTTCAAAGTAAAAAATACTTTGAAATTCGACCATCGAATTGAAATACTTCGACTTCAAATATCGAAGTATTGTTCACTGAATTTGGCCATCAAACGATCGAAGTAAAGATCGAAGAACGATTCAAACGATTTTAGCGTACGATCGAACAATTTTACTTCGATGTATGAAGACTTAGAAAAATGGTCTAGAAGGTTAGTAGGCTAACATAGCACTTCGGCAGGTTTAATTTGGTGAAGTATTGAAGTCAAAGTTTTTTTTTTAAAGAGACAGTACTTCGATTACCGAATGGTCGAATATTCGAACGATTTTTACTTCTAAAAAAAAAAAAAATTTTTTTCCCGAAAAAACTGACGCCGGCGTCAAAAACGGGCGCTGGCGTCAAAAACGGGTGCCGGCATAAAAAACGGACGCCGGCGTCAAAAACGGGTGCCAGCGTCGAAAAAACGGGCACCGGCGTCAAAAACTGGCGTCGGCGTCAAACGAGACGCTGGCGCCGTTTCGCAAATTTCGCGCGAAATTCGTGAATTTTTCGGCGAAGCGAAACGCCGCAAATTCGCCCATCACTATAAATCTGCCCTTAGTTGATAATTTGGACCCTAGCAACCAGATTGCTGAAATTGCAAACTGAAGAGCTGCTAAAAAAATAGCTAAAACCCCATAAATAATAAAAACTGAAAACCAATTGCAAATTATCATAGAAATATCACTCTCTACATCATATTAAACGTTAACACAAAGGCGAACAACCCCTTTCATGTATTTTGTGCAAATGTATGTATTTTATGTACATTTTTTTACACATATATAAAATATTTTTTAGAAAAACATCATCTAATTTTCTTTTGATAAGTTTAATTTGAATAAGCCTTGGTAAGTTGATGCAATTTACAAAATATCATTGCATAAATATACGGCTATTAGCTAAAATGGTGTGCAATTATGAGATCTGCTGATTGATATATTAAAAAAAATTGCTAAATGTATAATGTAGATAATTGCAGAATTAATGTCTGCATTTTTAATCGTCTGGAGGATGGTGACTGTAGAAATAAGCATGACATTTAAAGTGCAGCAAGTTTGCTTTTGGGAATACATACTAGCTGGAAGAAGAAAGAGAGGGAAGATTAAATAAGTTAAATTAAAGTTACAGTTTAATAAGTCGGAATATTTGATTTGCTGTGAATGTAGGGCTTTATTAAAAGGAAAATATGTCCTCCTTATAACTAATATATCATTTATTTATTCAGCTTAAAGGAAAACTATACCCCCAAAATGAACACTTAAACAACAGATAGTGGCATATAGTGGCATATTAAAGAATCTTACCAAACTGGAATATGTAAATTAAGTAAATATTGCCCTTTTACATCTCTTGCCTTGAGCCACCATTTCGTGATGGTCTGTGTGTTGCCTCAGAGATCACCTGACCAGAAATACTGCAGCTCTAACTGTAACAGGAAGAAGTGTGGAAGCAAAAGACACAACTCTGTCTGTTAATTGGCTCATGTTAATTGGCTCATGTGACCTAACATGTATGGTTTGTTGGTATGTTTGTGAGTACAGTGAATCCTACGATCCCAGGGGGCGGCCCATATTTTTTAAAATGGCAATTTTCTATTTATGATTACCCAATGGCACATACTACTAGAAAAGTATATTATTATGAAAATGGTTTATTTACATGAAGACGGATTTTACATATGAGCTGTTTTATGCAATATCCTTTTATAGAGACCTACATTGTTTGGGGGGGTATAGTTTTCCTTTAAATAGAAATACATCCATAGATGTCTTTTATACTGATAAATATCAGTGGTCTAATTCCAAGCCTCACATGAGACATTCTGCACAGACTTTAATTGGATCAGGTCAATGAGTGGAAATAAACTAATAGAGAGCACTACACGGGTCTGAGAAGATCACCTCAGTAGGGGTTAACAACATGTCAGTCATACAGTAAGTCAAATGCAAATATGCAGAAAAGGAATGTTCTGAGCATCCACTTCATTATCTCCTTGTACCTGACAATCTATTTAAGGAAATATACATAGGAACCCTATAGGGATACATATTTGATTGGCATTATTAGATATCTCTCTCTTACATTTTCCTTTAAAGAATTTCTTGCACTAGAATATTAAAAGAATATATTATATGTTTAAATATATACAGGTACAGGTATGGGATCCATTATCCGGAAAGCTGTTATCCAGAAAAAGCCGAATTATGGAAAGGCCATCTCCTATGGGGCAAATTCACTAAGATGCGAAGTTGCGCCAGGCGCAACTTCGCCGCACTTCGCCGGGCGTATTTTCGCCAGCGCTCCGCAAATTCACTAAAATCCGAAGTTGCGCACAGGGATAGCGTAAGTTTTCGAAGTTGCGCTAGCGTTAATTCGCCAAGCGAAGCTTCGCTAGCGATGGTTCATTTGCATACGGCACAAAATTCAAATTTCAATGGAGGAATACCTATCTGCACTACAAATGGCAAGAAAACCGTCAAATCAGTAAATATAAATTTTATTTTGCCCTACACATGTGCCCACTGTCTAGGTAAGTTGCCATGAGTCAGGAGATGTAGGGGGGAAGGAGGGGAGCCCCAAAAAAAATTTCGATCTTTTTCAGCCTATCACCCATCATGTAGAAAACACGCCAGCGTTTTTTGGGACTTAGAAAAAAAATTGACTTTTTTGGAAACAATCCCTATCTACTCTATTGCGCTTTGCCAGGTCTGAGGTGGCGAAGGAAGTCTAGCGTAAAAGGTAGCGTTCAGTACACTGCGCAAGTTAGTGAATTTGCGTAGTTACATCGCTAGCGAAAATTCGTCTGGCGTAAGGGTGCGAAGTAACACTAGCGAATTTACGCCAGCGTTCGTTAAGTGAATTTGCGAAGTACCGAAAATGCCAAACGCTAGCGTTCGGCGCTTCGCATCTTAGTGAATTTGCCCTAGACTCCATTTTATCCAAATAATCAAATTTTAAAAAAACAAAAACGTTTTCTTTTTCTCGGTAGAAATAAAACAGTACATTGTATTTGATCTTTTTAGAGAACTTTTTTTTTTTCTCGAATTATACCCCGATGCTGCAAAAAGCCAGAATCTGAAAATCCACCATCTCAGACAATGGAAGAAGAACCTATCTCAATTTGAAGTTTTCGTGGTCTGGGCTGTGTTTAGCCGTAAACAAACAGAAAAAAAGTGCAGAAAAAATTACAAATATCTCTAAAACCTCTAAAAATTCAAGTTATTTGGAAAATAAAAAAATCGGAAAAACTCTGAATCGTCAAAAAAAAAAAATCCAATAGGATCAGCGCAGCTGCAGCGCAACCGATTTTACTTGGAGAAGTTTTGTCTTTTATGAAAACAAAGTCGAACAAACTCTCTTCCACGAACTGAACTTATTTATCATAAAATTTCTTGAAAAAAATTGAAGCGACAAAGTTGAGCATCAATTTGTATTATATTCAAATTTATCAAATTTTCGCTGCGAAAACTTAACTTTTCCGGATTATCAGACAAAAACCTTGACTTTATCCAGTGTCGGACTGGGACACCAGAGGCCCATCCAAAAACCTTAGACCAGGAGCCCACTCTCAGTACTAATATTCTTCATCTCCTCAATCAACCTCTATTCTCCTAGTTAGTTTTCTTTAGATACAATAATCTATTATTCCATCTATTTAGCCTCTTTGTTCTCATAGAATAGGGAATGGCCATGAAATAGGCTGAAAGTTAAGCAGCACAAGGGCCCACTGACACCTGGGCCCAACAGGAGTTTCCTGATATCGTGGTGGGCCAGTCCAACACTGACTTTATCAGTTTATCCAGCTCAAATCACAATGTCAAGAAACAACTTCAGGGACATCTGTCATTAAGAAATTTCTAAAAAGTCAAGATTTTATTCTTCCACGAAAAGTTCAAGTTTTCCCCTAACAACCTCGACCTCAAGGTTTAATAAATGGGCCTCTTAGAGAGTATTTTTCAAAAGTCAATTTGTTGGAGAAAAAATACCTGATAAGTGAAAATAAAAGGAAATCTGAATGTGAGTAAATAGGCCCCTCAAGGTATGAAGATCCAAACTACAGAAAGATCCCTCATTCGGAAATCCTCATGTGCCGAGCATTCCAGATAATAAAACATGATGATAAAACAACTGATGATAAAAAAGTAGCTTGTACTTGATTCAAACTAAGATATAATTAATCCTTATTGGAAGCAGAACGAGCCTATTGAGTTTATTTCATGTTTACATGATTTTCTAGTAGACTTTTGGTATGAAGATCCAAATTACAGAAAAATCCATGATCCGTAAAACCCCGGTCATGAGAATTCTGGATAACAGGTCCCATACCTGTATATATATATATATATATATATATATATATATATATATATATATATATATATATATATATATCTAGTCAAAAGATGAGCACTCATTGGACTTTTCAAAACCAAAAAAAGTGTCTTTATTTTTTCTTCGAAGAAAAAATAAAGACACTTTTTTTGGTTTTGAAAAGTCCAATGAGTGCTCATCTTTTGCCTAGGTATTACATTTGAATTTGATTAGTAGCACCTTGGCATATTCCTTTTTCTGTTTTCTGAGTGCACACACTTAAGGACTAGTACTATATATATATATATATATATATATATATATATATATATATATATATATATATATGTAGTATATATATCTATATATATATATATATATATATATATATATATATATATATATATATATATATATATATATATATATATATATAATGTAAAGCATTTCATTGAAATTATTGTGACCCACTATTCTCTCTCTGTACAAGTGCAATCCCTTAAAAAAAATCTCATGCACATATCCCTTGTTTTGTCCTGTGCACAAAGCATCTGTCACCCTGGATCGATCTTTTAAGAAACAAAGCACATCGTTGTTGCACTGAAAGGTTATTACATCCGAGTACAAATGTGTACATTATACTGAATCCTTCCACTGCATGATCAACGACTCGCTCGGATTGTAAAGGATCTCTTGAGAAATTAACTTTGGTATAAAGGATTTATGTTTCTATATTAAGTACAGTTTTTCCATTCACCAAGCATAATGTGCCTGAGCGTTTATGCACCGCTCTTGCCTCTACCGTTGGCATTTCTCTTGGCACCTTACCTCACAGACAGGCTATTCAGGAATAATCTTAGGGCAGGGCAGAGAATGAATTGAATTGGCCTCCCAGCCTTTAATGGGTCATTTTATCAGAAATGTTCTTGGCACACACATCTACACTCATCCAGCTTCTGTCACATTTAAAGAAAAACACACACACACACTAAATAAGTTTAAAACAACGTTTCGGTCTCTCTCTAAGTCTTGATAAAGGTCTTAGAGAGAGACCGAAACGTTGGCCGGTTCTTGTTTTAAACTTATTTAATAAACATGAAGTTTTAATTACAAAATCCTGGTGTGCACCCTTATCATTGGACTATATATATATATATATATATATATATATAACTATATATATATAACTATATATATATAACTATATATCTATATATATATATATATATATAAATATATAAAACACCATTTGTATTAGAAACCAAAATGTGGTTTTATTTTATAAAAGGGCCAGCTGGAACTAGCATTTGGTATGCAATATGAATTTAGTTAGGAACATAATTTACAGATGTTTACTCTACTACAAGATTTCTGATTGGTAGAAAATATACACTTGTTGGAATCTATGATTGACTACATAGATGATCTGTCATAATTCACTTATTACTTTTATTCTTCCCTCTATATTGTAAAAACACTGAAATCCTAAATGTATCACTGGCACTGGGTTTGGAGGTAAAAACTGATAATGGTTCAGATACAATTAGATGAAAAGACTTATTTTCTAGTTATTTCATGAAAACTCGGTTGGAGACCTAGTTTCAAAAATCAGATTTTTTTTGACCTTGACTAAATTTGTGTGTTGGGCTACGGATTCTCAGATATTGTTACTGAGGTGAGACCAGTAGTGCTCTAAGCAGAGAAACACTATGGGGGGAATTCACAAAAGTGTCGGGAACGAAAAAATGTCTTTAAAATGTCGTAGAAAGTGTCGTAGCAACAGCCGACAAAATTCACAAAGCATTTCTCCGCCAATTTTCAGACATGTGCGACACTTTTAAATTAGTGTCGTTAAAAGTGGGCGTGTTTTTTTCGGCGCCACTTTTCCCGACATTTTTATGAATTACTCGTAAACTCGTTTTTTTACCGACAATTTTTCAGACACTTTAGGCTCTCCAAAATGAAAATGTCAGACAAATTGTCGTTTAAAAAGTCTTGGTAAATGTCGTTTGTATGATGAAAAGATATACGACATTTTAGTAAATTGTCAGACTTACTAGACATTCAGAGATGGTAACATCTGCCTTTGTGAATTTGCCGTTCATACGACATTTTACAAATTTGTCGACCGCCACTTCTGGGTCACTTTTTTTACCGACACTTTTGTGAATTCCCCCCTATGTCTCTCTGCAAGGTTTTTGAAATTTATGATCCAGGACTGGTCTTACTGGGAACCCGCAAGAGTAGGGTGGGGCGGATTCCTAAATCCGTAGGCCAGGTTTTCAAGAGGCCTTAGGCCTATTTAGTACACCTGATGCTGAGCAGCAGGGCTGAATGTGTGTGAGACAAACTGCTGGTGTTGCTCAGCTTCAGGAGAGAAAGCAAAGCATTTATTTTGTGTTAGCCAGGAGGCTGGATATTCCTGTTAAACTGCTGTTTTTCGGTTACCTTCCCCCTGCGAGGGGAAGGTATATATATATATATATATATATATATATATATATATATATATATATATATATATATATAAAATCAATAGTCCAGAGAAAGCACTCACGGCCATGACCATCCGCTGTATATCAAAATATATTTATTCGTGCATGGATGCACCATGCACGAATAAATATATTTTGATATACAGCTGATGGTCATGGCCGTGAGTGCTTTCTCTGGACTATTGTTGATAAATTTGGTTAGCACCCGGCGAATAACTAAGAGATTGGTGAGTGCCGTTTCATCAAACATATATATATATATATATATATATATATATATATATATATATATATATATATATATATATATATATATATGCAGTTACATTATGTTCTACAATAATAATCACTACCCCCCCCCTTAGACTTGCTTTAAAAAACATGCAGGCAAAAAAGTCAATATTATTACTGAGAAGTGCCAAACAAATTCCACCCCTGTGCATTGAACCCTTATTTGGGCATTGATAGTTGGCCTGTTTATCATTTGCCAAGATCACAGGGATAAAGAGCATACACTCTATTCCTCCGGGTTGGCCTGGAGCTTTTGCTTGTTTCAACAGAAATACAATGGCATAATTGAAAAATTGTAAAGCTGTGCAGAGTTGTCAGAACCAATACATCAATATGAACATCTGTGCAAGAATGATACCCCAACTAACCATCCACTGAAAATTAAAATGTCATAAGAAAAATCACCTCCCGCTCAAGTTCAATATTTATTTTCAAAATCTATTCAGAGCAAACTAATATGACCAGACTCCTGCTGATTTTTACAAGTTATTTTGTAACGTGTTATACAAAGGAAAATTGTGCAGTTCTCTCTGTCTGGCATGAGCCAGCTTTGATTTGTATGCTGGGTCGGACTGGGCCGGCCTGCCCCCGGGAGAAAACCCGGTTGGCCACAGCACTTCTTCTTACCTTCTTCTGATTCTTCCCAGCTTTCAAATGGGGGTCACTAACCCCATCTGAAAACAAATACTCTGTAAGGCTACGAATGTATTGTTATTGCTACTACTCATCTTTCTATCCAGGCCCTCTCCTATTCATATTGCAGTCTCTTCAAATCAATGCATGGTTGCTAGGGTCATTTATACCCTGGCAACCAGATTGTTAAAATGACAAGGTGCCTAATAAAAAGCTAAATAACTCACAAACCACAAATAACCAAAAATGAAAACCAATTGCAAATTGTCTCAGAATATCACTCTCTACATCATACTAAAAGTTAATTTAAAGGCAAACAACCCCTTTAAGTAGAAGCTTTCTAAGGGGCTGTCTGGGTATAAGAGGAGCCAAAAACCTTATAAGAATATAAGTTTTGCCAAATAGCTAACAATCAGATGTCTATATTTAAACAACTGACTAGCAGTGGCATAACTAGATATTACTGGGCCCCACAACTAATTATTTTTCAGGCTCTCAAAATATTTAGCGGTTGACCCCCCCTGCAGCCACAGGGTCTGCTTCATCTATAGTTACACTCCTACTGACTAGTCAATACTATGCTATAGTCTTAAAAATCCCCCCTCCACAGCTGCTTGCTTATCTTACCCAGTTCTAGCAGGAGAGGATTGGGACGCTAGCCTGTTGGCAGTTGAGGGAGGGCCCAGGAAGGATCTTCTGTGTGCCGGACCATTCTGAAGATTTTTTTGAATGGGGCTTTGTTACGCCACTGGTTTCTATGGTTAACTAGACCAAGAGCAAAATTTCCATCTTTTATTACATTATGCCCTCTAACTGGGTTATTGTTTGGTATAATATAGGGAAGGAACCCGGTTAATTCAGGGGATGGCTGAGGACAATCCACTGATTGCAGCTCCTGGTCCATTTGTTAGTCATACATTAAAAGCAGAGATGCTACACCAGATAACTAATGGACAAAATAATAACAAAATTGAATTCACAGACTGTGCTTAACAAGCGACACAATCCCAGTTATTGCACAGCATTCCCAAATCACAGTCCCAGTACTCACTGATAAACTCTTATCTATTTTACATGCAAATGGCTTACACTCATTACTCTGGGATGCAAATTGTAATTATATTCAGACAATAGCATCTCTACAGCCTATTATTTCCAATACCATTAAGGACTTATTATTGGTATTATGGTACCCTCTATAACACTTATCTCTCATGATAATATTTGTTATTTCTCAAAGTTGAATGTACAAAGAATGGAAAATATGTATTTGTATTGTTCAAAAAATATCCTAGTATGTGAAAATAATATTGATGTTCATATTGGCGTTGCTGTAAATAGCAAAGAAAGAACAAAGACACACAATCTGATGTTCTAAACAGAACCAAATTATATATTGTTATTCCCTCCAATGACTTGTCTACTTGCTTCAGCCTTACCTGTATTGTGAGTGACACTTTAATCAGATGTCACTTTGAAATGGTTTGCTGTATATGTGTTGTTGGGCAAGTCAATAGAAATGTAAAGGATGGAAAACATTGATTAATCAATAAAAGTAGTTATTCTTTCCCCCCCCCTCTTTCAAGTTGCTGCAGGTATGTATCAAACTGGTAATTTTCTAAAATATAGAATTTGTCCTTCATGTTGTTCCACTTACAAAGAACATGTTAAAGCTGGTCGACTTAAATACATACAAAATCAAAATGTACTACAAGGTGATATAATGATTTTGTTTCCTTTTGTGATTCCACAGAGTGAATATTTGTTTATCCGTGTCTATGATAAACTGTAGTCTCATCTGTTTTCAGCTCATATCCAAATCAATTGGGTTTAACTGTTCACTCATAGATAATCCCCATTGCATTAATCCGCAAGAAAGTTAAAAACCTTAATAAAGCCATTGCATGTGTAGAATAATCTCTTGAAGAGAGACTCAGATGGAAGATGGCTATTCCAAATTATTATTTTTTTTTGAGGCTATGCCAGTTACATTTTTTATACTGGATACTTGGAGGGGGTGCAATTTGACAAAAAGTCTTGAATAATAGTTATCGCCATTCAGATCATTGATAATTATCCATAAAGTTTAAAACTAGGTACAACTATATGCTATAGCTCACTCTAGACGTGAGAGATAGGTTTAGAGTAGTTAGTAGAGCAGTTAGAACCTCCACCAATGAAAACAGAAAGGGTTGGTAACACACGAATCCTCCACCACAATAGCTCGACTGAATAGTGGGATTAAAAGAGCAGCACCACTGTGACAAATCAAGCAAAAATCGGGAAGGACCTACTGTTACGTGAAAAAGTAGCCCAAGGATTATTAAAAGTTAAAACATCTTTATTAGGACATATATAAGCCTAACGCGTTTTGTGCCTAGGTGGGCACTTACTCATAGGCTCACCATTCTAATCCTGAATTCTAAAAACCACTAAGAAAGATCTGGGAAATATGTGAGAAGTAAGTATGGAAACCCTTACTTCACCTGTGAGAGAGTTGCATATGACACTCTACTACAAGGTGCAGAGAGTGGCAGCTTGCCTGGCCTCTGGCATATACATTATATTAGTTATGTCTCCAGCAAAGCAAGAGCTAATTGTACAAAAGTATCCTGGGGTTAATTCAAGCTTTACTTCATTTTAATACCTGTAATTTGTGCTAAATGATGTTGATTCAATCAAAAAACGCTGAGAGCATTTCTCTGTCTGTTAAATTCGGTTAAATGTGCTCTAATTACATGACAATTATGACGGGCCTATATATTATACTGTATATACCTTGCTTTTGCTTTATATATGCCGATATTAAAGGGCCTGAAATGTTGGAGCACTGTGATGTGTGTAACATAAAAAGACACTTGTTTCACTAAGGGAAGTGCTGGCCCAGGAATGCTTTATTCCAAACTTTGATTTTATATATATATATATAATGTATATGTAATATAGGAATATATAAAGCAAAAGTGAGGTGCACAGTCAAAGACCAGCATATATCAAAAAGTGATTTTAGGACCTACACTAAGGGGCAGATTTACATAGGGTCGAATATCGAGGGTTAATGAACCCTCGATATTCGACTGCCGAATGTAAATCCTTCGACTTCGAAGTCAAAGGATTTACCGCAAATAGTTTGATCGAATGATCGAACGAAAAATCGATTAAAAATCAATTAAATCCTTCGAATCGCTCGATTCGAAGGATTTTAATCCATCGATCCCCCATCGATGGGGACCTTCCCCATAGGCTAACATTGCATTTCGGTAGGTTTTAGGTGGTAGGGGGTCGAAGTTTTTTTAAAGAGACAGTACTTCGACCATCAAATGGTCGAACATTCAAACGTTTTTTAGTTCGAATCGTTCGATTCGAAGTCATAGTCGAAGGTCGAAGTAGCCAATTCGATGGTCAAAGTAGCCAAAAAAAACATATGAAATTCGAATTTTTTTTTTAAATTATTCCTTCACTCGAGCTAAGTAAATGGGCCCCTAAATATAAATTACGGTGTAATACTTTAATCAACACATTGTACAAAATGTCCGATGTTTTGGTCCTAGAGGTGGACATTTTTGTACAATGTGTTGATTAAAGTAATAAATGTTTTTAATATGGAGTGTAGCTCATGAAATCACTTTTTTATACAGTATATGCTGGTTTTTTTGACTATGCACCTCACTTTTGCTTTTGTCAAGCATTGAAACACATGAATTAAATGAACCGATGTTGATGAAAGACAGTCAGACAGACAGACAGACAGACAGACAGACAGATAGATTTATATATTGTGGCTAATACCTTTTCCAATGCAAGAGACAGCAACACCGATTGTCTGTGTTTTATTCACAGCAGAGTGTTTTTTTTCCACAAAATGCTTTACAATAGCACAAAACTTAGTCAGCAGAGAAAGCAAAGTTAGTGCAGCACATCATTGTATAAAAATGACAGGCTTCTCCAGAATTAGTGATGAGCGAAATATGTCGCTGAGTTTCGCCGCAAAAATGATGACCATTGTCGCGCAGCAAAAAGATATTTGCTGCACCACCTCACACATCAAAAACATTTTGTCGCCCGTTGTCTTCAATGCATTTTGGTGAATTTTCGGTGAAGCAAAACGGGTCAGATTCACCCATCACTATTCAGAATGAATATACACATCCCCTTGTTATTCACTACATCTACTCTGTACCATAGAGGATTGTGGGAGTGGCATATTTTCCCTCTATGATATCACTGTGATGCAGTACATTTATATATATGTAAATAGTACAGAGAAAGTCACAGGGGGTGACCTAAATGTTGCGCCAAAAAAGAAATTTGTATCTTTTTTTCTAAGTCCTGATGATTGCTGCTTCATATCATTATGTACTAATACTTTTACTAGCATATATACTTTTACTAATTACTCTTACTAGAATTAACTAAAAACAGTGTATTCATCTCTCTCACTCTCACAATCATTGTCATTTGTTCTGTGTGATACCCCAGCAGTTGAAACATATTGTAGGACTGAATCCTTTTTTCTATACAATGCTGAATTCCTGTATTTTTGCATAATAAGTCTATGCTCTGTTATTATTTTGTGTATTTTGTGCTCTAAGCCCTTTGGAGCAGCATACTGACAGGAACAATCCCCATATTGTTCTATTTCTCTGAATAACAGAAGAATGAAGATCCTGGGCACCGTTATACAGGAGTCTGAGCATATACTTTTCTTTTCAATCAGGTTCTAAAGTTCCAGTTTCTTTAGATTTCTCTTTTACATGTTCTGACAGCTACTGCTTTAACAGAAGAAATAACTCTAAAAAAGCATTTTTTCATTTTTACATTTTTGTTGTATTCTGTTTGGTTCTATTTTATTACGCCTTCTGTGCAGGGATAGGATTTACTCAAAAAGAAAAGAAAATAGTTTACGGGGGACTGAATAAATAAATCACTGCTAGCAACCAGAACACCTAAACATTAGGCACACAAAGCATTTTGATCAGTGCAGTATACTTAAGATGATCCAAATGCTAAGAATTCCCATTGGTCACAGAGACTAGAAAGGAAGGTAGGAACGTGGCACAAGAAGTCCTATCAGTCCAAAATTATCATAAGAAATGCACAGTGCTGCCATCATTAAAACTGAGAGAATGAAGCTGCTATAATTGGCCACAGCCTTTAAGGTGGCCATAGACGCACAGATAATATCGTACAAAACAAGTTTTCGTGTGATATTCGGAGCGTGTATGGTGGGAAAAGAGATGACCGATATTGGCAGAAGACTCGGTTGACTCGTCGATCGGGCTGGACGGAAAACATTGCCCATTGTTAGTGCTGCACTGTCAGATACAGGTAGAATTCTATTGTTTCTACCTGTATATCTGGCTATTCAGCTCTACACGTGTTTATTGAAACAAACAATCTTTCTTGGAAAGATCTTTTACAAGAAAGATCGTAAATGTTACGTCTATGGCCACCTTTAGTCCTGTAAAACGTCCAATGCTCTGTTTTTTCTCTATGTGCAATTTAAAATTAAGGGCAAACAGATAAACAATTTCAGTAGGTGAGCACACCTTAGTAAAAACATCTAACATACTCCTTTCTCTCTCATTCTGGGACAGCAAAATATCCCTCAGTTTGCAGTCCTGTCTGTCCCTGACCTGATTGTTTAAATTACTTAATTATCAATTACTTAGTCCATTAAGTAGTTACAACTGGACCTGAAAACCATTGGGGTGGTATGTGAGAGTCTAGTCAGAAGCCCTAATCACTAGGGATGCACCAAATCCATTATTTTGGATTCGGCTGAACCTCTGAATCCTGTGTAAAAGATCCGGCCGTATACCAAACCGAATCCACATATGCAAATTAGAGGTGGGAAGGGGGAAACATTTTTTACTTCCTTGTTTTGTTACAAAAAGTCACGCAATTTCCATCCTGTCTCTAATTTGCACATGCAAATAAGGATTTGGTTCGGCTGGGCAGATAGATTCAAATCCGAATCATGCTGAAAAAGGCCGAATCCTGAACCGACTACTAATCACACTAGTAGACCCAGAAAGTAGTGAGGGGCAAATAAATTCACCAGACACGCATTCACTGTGAATTTCCATGTTTTGCCACAAGTGAATTAATTCACCAAACTGCGGCGACAATTACCTGGCGAAAAATCCACTGCGTCAAAAAAAATAGTCGCGCATCAAAATTATTTGGACGCCCATTGACTTTAATGTTTTTGGACCAAATTGGCTCGCTCATTGATAATGCATTTTGACCAAATAGTCGTCCGTATAAAAATTTTTCGTTTGCGTCAAGATTATTTTGACGCCCTGTAAATTCACAAAATTTTCACCACACAGTCACCCATCACTACCAGAAAGGCTCAACAGTCCTGAATCATGGTTTGCAAAAGGGTCAGGATGGGACAATAGGTGGGGTTTGGATGGGCCGGATCAGAGGCATGGGCAGATATGTCTTCTTTAGATTATCTCTTTTTTTTTTTTGTTTCACATAAGTCCCCATTATAGTTATTTGTTAGTGACCCCAACTCAAGGAACCCAGCTGGGCAGAACCCAGAGGCTAGTAATATAATGATGCTGGGAAAAGTGAAATCCTTCCACCAGACACGGCATAGAAGCAAAATCTATGTTTTGTGTACTGAGCTACATATTACTATACTATTTTACACTTCTGTCTAATATATTTTTTGCAGTTAGATCAGCATTATTTAAGGAACAAACCTAAAAGAAAAAATATTTTTGTCTGAAAGAGTTTTTAATTTTTAGGGACACTCTAGTATAAGCTGAAATTTAGTTTAGCTCAAGTAAACCCATTACAATCAATCATATAAAGGGGAACTATCGTGAGAATGAAAATTTTATATAAGCTTCATCATACTGAAATAAGGCATTTTCTAAATATCTTCAATTAAAATTCTGTACTCTTCTGAAATAAGTTTATCTTCACATCTTCACTCTCAGCATATTTCGCCTCATTCTGTCTTTTTGAAGGAGTTGGGTGTCAGATTTTGATTAACCTTAGCAAATTGTAAAATGTTTAGTTACTTTGAGATTTTTAGAGGTGTCTGAAGTTTTTTTTCGCTTGGTAATTCAGAAAAAATTCGGAGTAAATGAGGATTTGGAGGTTTTTTGGGTTCTTATTTAGATTCGTTCTGTGTTTTTATTTGTTTTTGGTTTTTATATTCAGATTTTTTAATAAATAAGTAGGCATTCCAGGTTTTTTTAAAACACAAGTTTAGTAAAGGTCAAAAAAATCTGAATTTTGAAACTAGGTCTCCAACCGAGTTTTCATGAAATAACTAGAAAATAAGTATTTTCATCTAATTGTATCTGAACCATTATCAGTTTTTACTTCCAAACCCAGTGCCAGTGATACATTTAGGATTTCAGTGTTTTTACAATATAGAGGGAAGAATAAAAGTAATAAGTGAATTATGACAGATCATCTATGTAGTAGAGTAAACATCTGTAAATTATGTTCCTAACTAAATTCATATTGCATACCAAATGCTAGTTCCAGCTGGCCCTTTTATAAAATAAAACCACATTTTGGTTTCTAATACAAATGGTGTTATATATGGTATATATATATATATATATATATATATATATATATATATATATATATATATATATATATATATATATATATTTATTTTGGGAAGGAAGCCCAGGATCACTAAGACTTCATTTTACATGGAATGCCCTAGAGCAGCAGGTTACCCATGAGCAACATTCAAATGTAAAACATTTGGAGAGCAATCTAAGCATGCAAACAATACCTGGGGATGCCAAATATGGGCTGTGGTTGGTTACTGGTAGCCCCTATGTGGACTGGCAGCCTATTGGAGGCTCTGCTCGGCAGTGCACACGGTTTCTATGCAACAAAAACTTGACCTCAAGCCAGGAATTAAAAAACAAGGGGTTGGTAAGCAACTGGTTGGGAGATCACTGCCCTAGAGGCTGAAGCTCACCAACTGGGTATTAAAGTACAGCCAGGGCAGAATGAAGTGGGGCTTCTTTCTGAATTCCTTTATATCTGCATAAGCCATGCTACGTTGAGTAATTTTCACCATTTCTGTTAGAAGACTATTTACTTGCTTTACATGTTCCCAAAGTATAGTCAGTTCCCATGATCTTATCTTTTTCCTTTCTGATGTCATGGCCTGTCCCTTCCAAGTGTGATGAGCATGTCTATACATTCTGTCTGCTGTTTCCAGTTCCTTGATGGTTCCTTTTCTGACACAACTCTTTGTTCTTCTGTTATTATTTCCTTGGGTTCTACTTGTGTATCATTTCGTTTTTCCACTGCCTGACTCCTGCATATCTGACCTTTGACATATTTATCTTGGCTCTTCTTGTTCTCATCATGTTGTGACCACAAGCTTGTCTATCCAATTATACAAGTTCTAAGGATGTCTAGGCCTCTAGCGTTCTTGCTGATTATGCCTGTGATCTGCACGCCCTGCCAGCTATTCTGCCTTCTGGGTTAAAGTTCTTCACAATTTCTGTATGTGTAGATCTGTTAATTGGCATTCCCTACAATCTGCCTGTTCTGACCCAAGACAAGGTGCATTTGTATCTAGCCTACCTTGGCTACTGTAGATTCTAAGTACCAGAAGAATTCATGATAACAACATGATACTTATGGCTCAACCCTTGGGGGGGGAGTGTTTAAACGGAAGTGTCTAAATCCTGCTTGACTGTGGTTACTAGTGATGGGCGAATTATCCTGTTTCCTGATTCGCCGGAAAAATTTGAGAATTTACTGTGAAATTTACAAAACGACGAAAAATCTTGACGCCCGTGACAATTTTTATACACAATCCTATTTTGTCCAAATGCATTAAAGTCAATGGCGTCCAAATAATTTTGCTTTGCGACGATTTTTATGTACGTGTCAGCAATTTTTTTGGATGAGGCGGAAATTTGACACTAATTTACGCCTGTTGAATTTATTCGTCCATTACTAGTGGTCACTGGATAAAAACAATTTCTCGCCTTAATTGATTTAATGATGTTTGGCAAGGTTTTTTCATTAGCCTTAAACTTAAAAGGACACACTGAAATAGGGGAATTAGCAAATGTGGAGCAGCTTATTGTCAGCCTGTCAGTTTAGACAACGCTTATGTGGTTTCATTTGTGTTCTTTCAAAAGCCATACAGATATGTGTTAATACAAAATTAAATTATTACTGTTATTTCCAGAAAAACAAACACCATTCATTATTGTACCTGGTGGCAGTTTGAATATACCTTTGTAAACAAGACAAACGAATACATGTAAATTAGATTCCGTTGACAACTTTTTTATCTCCCTGAGCAGTCTGATTAAAAAAATCTGTACAGTAAGTGAGAGAAAAATAGCTGCAATGACTGTCATGACAGCTGATGGTTTTTCACTCCAACCTCCCCCTGGTATTTTATGTTGTTGCGATAAATAGATTTTGGTTGAAGGAAAAATAGTATTCAGGGACCAGAGATTTGCTTTGAATATTTAAATATAGGTGCAGAAATTTACATAGAAGCATTAATCCCAGTACAGGCAGCTTCTTGCACCCCTATATGTTATAAAAACCACAAAGCTTGCCCACGTGCAGTAGCCCTTAGCAGCCAATCCTCGCTTTCAAATAAGTGACCAGGAACTGCCACCTGCTGGTTGTTATAGGAGAACTGTAGCAATTGTTGCACCTTATATTACATAGCCTCCACAGTGTTTAACTTAAGGGTGGTGGCAGACGTGGCTACTGGGGGAGATTAATCGCCCAGCAACAAATCGCCTAGCAACAAATCGCCTCTTCTTCGGGCGACTAATCTCCCCTAAATACCATCCCGCCAGCTAGAATGTAAATCGTCAGCAGGATGGCACTCAGATTGCTTTGGCTTTCTGAAGTCGCCTCGTGAGGCAACTTCTGGGCGAATTCGTAAAACAAAGAGTTCCCGAGTGCCATCCCACTGGTGATTTACATTCTAGCCAGCGGGAAGGCATTTAAGGGAGCTTAGTTGCCCAAAGAAGAGGCGATTTGTCGATGGACGACGAATCTCCCCCAGTAGCCACGTCTGCCCCCACTTTAGGGTTCAGTACACACAGGGCGTTTGGGGAGATTTGGTCGCCTGGCACTAATCACATGCGGGAATTCATTTTCCGAAGTCACCCAAAGTTTCCTCGTGAGGCAACTTTGGGCGACTTCGGAAAACGAACCACTGTGTGTGATTAGCGCCGGCTTTTTTTCATTTTAGCCGGCACAGGAACAGAGAAGGCGTTTGGGGAGATTGGTCGCCGCAAAAACAAGGCGATTAGTCGTCAGGCGACTAAATCTCCCCAAAACGCCCTGTGTGGACTAACCCTTAAAGGACAAGGAAAGGCTTAATCACTGGGGCTGTAAATTTTTATCACCTCCGAATAATAATTACTTACCACAAACCAGCACTCCTCTTCAACAAAATTGGTTAACATTCTAATAAGTGATGTGCCGCCATCTTTACTGTCCCTGGACTGTGTGCATGCATTAGAGTAAAAGGTCTGAGTATAGTAATTATGGTCACTGGGGGCTTACTAACAAATTGGCACCCCCTGTGATTAACCTTTTCTTTCTCCATTATCAGATATCAATGGATTCAGTTTTCTGTTCAGTGGAATAATTGGGCAGACCAGGGAAATTGATATCCTACATAGCAAACTGATGCAATGTTTATTAGAAAAAAAAAACCTACACTAACAAGCTTATTTATATTATGAAACCCTTTTGTACTTCCTTTTTTGGATTTGTAAGAGGCCACATGCATGTTCATACAGGCGGTAATCACAAAGATACCAGCAACAAAGGTAAGCTTATCAAATTCATTCTCTGACAGTTATTGCACCAAAGGCTTAAGAAAAAAGAAACATTAGCCTTTAAGTTAGACTTTATAACATAATACATCAGAAATGTGTGTAGATTATGAGCTGCCCAAGGCCCATTTGGGGTGCTACTCTCACAATCCTACTTCATGTGATCCCTTTGTAGCTCCTTCATAAGCTGATAAACACACAACTCTGCTGTGCCTTTATCCTTCTTTAAATTCACTGCTGCTGAGGATAATTAGACAGTTGAGTTCTGTGGCCTTCCTGGGATTTCTCAAGCTGCCTCAGCTCCGGCATGTTTTGTGTTCAGCCTGTGGGATGAAGAAAAGCTTCCGTATAATCCTTTCCCTGTAAAATATACACTCACATTCCAGATTAAGAGCGCATCACTTGAACTCTTCGGAAATATCTATTGTACTTTTAGGTCTAGTTCACATGGGGCATTTTGATCGCTAATTCTCAGTAACTATTATTAAAAAGACCTGTCCAATCCCGAGAATCTTCTCTCCACAGTGCAACCAGGCAGCAAATATTGAGTATAGGCACCGAGAAGATAATGTTACTCTGAATGTTAGAACAGGCATGGGATCCGTTATCCAGAAAGCTCTGAATTATGGAAAGACCATCTCCCATAGACTCCATTTTAAACAATTAATTCAAATTTTTTTAAAAAAAAAAAAAAGATTTCCTTTTTCACAGTAATAATAAAACAGTAGCTTGTAATTAATCCTTAATGGAGCAAAACAATCCTATTGGGTTTATTTAATGTTTGAATGATTTTTTAGTAGACTAAGAGGATCCAAATTACAGAAAAAAATATCCGGGAAAAATCAGGTCCTGAGCATTCTGGATAATGGGTCCCATACCTGTATTGATTTATTTTTGTATCTTGCAGCAATGGAACCTCAACTGGACATTTTGGTAGTATGTAAAATTCAGATGAATTGAAGCTCAAGTTGGATGGGGGGAGGGGGGATTCAACCAAGGCAATTAGTTTGTCTAGTTTCCAGAAATGATCTTTTTAAACTGACAGCATTCTGGAATTTCAAAAAAAAAAAAGAAAATACACATTGCCTTTATTCTCTCAGTTCTAAGGCCTTCCGCTCTTTGTATTTTGTAGAATCCATAATTCAGAATATAAAATACTTCTGTACATGTGTATGCTTTCATTTTCATAAATGGGCCTGAGGGTCTAAACTGTCTAACCCCTTTGTGTTCCAGAGAGGTCCGACTCACTTTGCTGCAGGCACCCCAAGTGTCCAATTAATTTACTAGGCAACAAAAACAAGGCAATGAACAAGAATAAAAGGTTGCAGTAATACTCCCTAGTACAGCTCTATACAATTGTCTCCAATTAGCATGTATCTGCAAGTACAGATTACCATAAATAGTTTTTTAGTGGTGTTATATTTATATAAAGACTGCAGACATGGAAAATACAATTGAATCTATTATCCAGAATGATTGGAACCTCTGTTTTTCTAAATAAGGGATCATTTGGAAAGTGAAAGGACTCTTTTATATTCACATTTGTATCCTTTGGCTCAAATAGGGTAGATAGGGAACTATTTGCTCATGCAAACTGCCTCATTTAGTCTCCTCCCTCCCTATTAAGTGTACTAAGCAGTTAGCAGGTTCACTACCACAATGCCCTCCCCATCTCAACCAAACAAAAGGAATTCAAATGGCTGCAATTAATTTGAAGACCAAATGGGACTCTGAAAGCCAAAGCCTCCTGGGGCCGCTAGTTCACTGAAGATTATTCCAAGCGTAGTGTTGTGCTGCATTCATCAAAAAGTATTTTGTTGAATAAAATCATAACAGTCTTGTTACTCATGACTGTAAACAGTAAACTGTGTAAAGGCACAGCCATATACTTAAGTAAACTTAAATTCTTGCAGCCACCAGGTGACTCTAGCGAACCACCCACAAATTAATACTGACTTGATCCTCATAATATGTCTGTTGATACGCATGTTTCTTTTTTTTTTTTCCTTTTCAAAACCGATACTTTGTGCATAGTGTCTATAGTTCAAAATTGAAGGGTTTAACCTACTGTTAGGAAATAAATGCAACCTGCACTGAGATTAGGAAAAGAGAAACAGGTAGCTCTGGGTGGTCCTACCATGCATGTTACTGTAGTCTTAGGGCAAGGCCAGATTTTTGCAGCGTTTTTACGTTGTGTTTTTAAAAAAGAACAGCCAGGCGTAAATACGCCACTGAAACCACATGCAACCGTCAACATGCGTTTTTCAGCACTTAGGATTCTTTTCCCGACATGCACTTCTCATTGAATTTGGACGCCATATTTAAAATACGCTGCGTATTTATGTAGGGTGTGGTTTCAAACGTGCAGATCCCATAGAGTCTATTGATTTGGCAGTTTCTTGGCGTATTCGCGTTTCTGCTAAAAAACGCCAATACTGGAGTCCTGTTGCGGATTTCAGCTTGCAAGCGCCCTGTGTGAATTGCCATAGTGCGTTTTCCATTAGTTTCAGTGGTAGTGCAGTTTATGCGTATTTACGCCTGGCTGTTCTTTTTTAAAAATGCAATGTAAAAACGCAGCAAAAACGCCACGTCTGGCCTTGCCCTTAGTCCCACTCATAGGTGGCATAAGGTGACCAGTCAAAGGCTGGTGGACAGTTCTCTATAGCTTTCCTTCTGTGGTGATGTAGTGGTTAACACAGATAGCAGCCAACATTGACAATGCAAACTAAGGAGATGACTAACCAGAGCAGGAATATAGGAAGTATAATTAGAAAACATGTTTTTTCCTGGAATGTTAGTGGGGATTATAATTTCCAGCGAATGCAGACAGTCATTGAAGCCCAGTGGGCCTGAAAGTTGACTTATCACATTTGTACTGACCAGGGACAACAGGTATCGAGAGGTACCAAGTATACCAAGTTGCACCAACATCATTATGAGTAAGGCAGGACATAAACTTATACCCCACATAACCCATGCTTCATTGGAAACTCTCAAGTGGTTTCTATATGCTTTTTTGGCAAATTTGGCTTGTTTTCACCTGCTCTGCATAAATCTTAAATGAGGCCAAGGATTTTGAAGACTTCACTCATCACCACAATGTTGACCCAATGTATCAATAGCACTCGAGAGCCCTACAGACCCAAAGAAACCACCATACTTATCAGTAAGGGTTTAACAGCCTGTTTACCTATTGTACAGACCATAGTTTAAGGAGAGTTTTGACCCCTGCAGTGCTAATTCTAGGCAAAAAGTACTGGAAAGTCACAAAAGCTTGTAAAATACAAAGCTCAGTTTTAATGTTTTGGATCTTTTTAACCATTATATTTTAAAACCATGATACATTTTTCAACAGGCTCAATTCTGTCTTCTGTTTCTTTCCTTGGCTCATAGAGACAGTAATTTACATTCCCAGCCGTTTCTATTCAAATGAACACAGAAACTCTCCAAGAAAATGATGAAAAAAAAATGACAATGTTCCATTATGCAGAACATTAGAAAGAAAAGAAAAAGTGTTCCGCTTCATTTTTGCTGAATGAAAATGTATATCTTAAAAAATATAGATTGGTAAGGACATATAAAGCTGAATGAGCATTTTCATTTTGGCAGCATCAGATGTCAAACTTTCTCTCTGTAGCAGATCAAGAGAAGAACTTTCAGCATAAGGGTTTTTTTTTTTGCTAAGGAATAAAAGAAAAATGGTGGCGTTTCAATAAATGTTGCTCAGCGGAAAGGCTATTTGACAGTATTAACTCGAATTTTAAGGGGCATGGCATGTGCCTCCTACCACCTTTCTCCTTTGTGAATGCAAGATACATACTGTACGTTTAGAACAGGGGGTACCATGTGCTATCAGATGCACTACCATGAGGCAAGGTGAGTGCGCAGTTTACTCATACTCAGCTATGTAAGGCACGGCCCTGGCAGACCTTAAATTTAAATATTTTATGCTACAGTGAGTTAGTCAATGCACAGCCCTGGCATTTTGCTATCTAAATTAATAAACATATGGGACTGGTTATCCAGAAACCTGTTATCCAGAAAGCTTCAAATTATGGGAAGGCCATTTCCCATAGACTCAATTTTAATAAAATAATACAAATATTTAAAAAAGAATTTCCTTTTTCTGTTTAATAATAAAACAGTACATTGTACTTGATCCAAACAAAGATATAATTAATCCTTGTTCGAAGTAAAACAATCCTATTGGGTTTTCTTCATTCTTAAGCATTTTTCTAGTAGACTTACTGTAAAGTGATAATGACACTAAAAAAATTATTATTCAAAATATTAATGTACATCAAAAGTTACCTATAGCTCATGGTGATAGATTTTCACTGATAGGGCTGCTTTTGTAAGATATTGTTACTTGAAGTTCCTAAATCTGACAGACTGCTGAAGCTCAAATATGGCAGCCCCCTCAGAAAGAAACATGGGGATCAGATGGGTAATGTAAAAGCATCTGTAAATACTTTTATGACAAAATTATAAATACCATGCAAAGGCAATATTATGATGGAAAAGTTTAAATTTCTGGTGTCAGTATCTCTTTAAGGTATGGAGATACAAATTATGGATGGAAAGACCCCTTATCCAGGAAACCGCAGGTCCTGAGCATTTTGGACACCATGTCCCATACCGGTACTCTGTATGCTACACTTAAGTATTTAATTATTGAATTATGTTATATGAATTATATCACGGCACAGTAATCTACATAATATCCTCTGGGACATTGTGAGCAATATAAGATCTTTCGTTGTACTTTGTGCCATCCGATGTTTTAGAGCACTGCAAGCTATGGCAGATACTTTTGGGTTACTATTGCTCTTTAATGTAATTTGGCATCTTAAGTACATCTTTAAAGTAATGAGAATGAAACATCTATAAGAGAAGCAAATAAAGTTTGTGCACAACTTGCCAGCCCTGGAGCCAAGGACCAAATAGTAAATCAGACCCTAGCAGAGTGTTGCAGAATTTCTATGACATTTGCTGCATATCAGTAAACCACAGGAATCAAATAATATATCTCATAAGGGAAGTAATAGCTCTCAAGAACCCAACTTTAAAAACCATACCAATGCTCAAGGGATGGGGTTTATTGGAACCTCCCAAGATTATTCAACTCTGAAGAAGAAAAAGGGGTAAGGTTATAATGTGGATCCATAATGTGGATCATTTTCTATAGAACCTGGAATCTGATGTTTAACACCAACTTATACTGTTGTTTAAACAAAACAGATATATGGAAAAATTCTATAAAATAGAATTAATGCTGAAATTAAATTATTTTTAATTATGCCCAGATATAGTCAAGTTAACCCTAACACAGAGGCTCATTTATCAAAATTTGAATTAGTAGATTTTAGTTTGAAAAAACTCAAAACTTAAACTCAAATGCGTGCTTAGTTATAAAAACTTGAATGCAGCAAATGTGTATGCTATTCATCGTTTTTATTGGGTCCCCCAAAAAATTGGAAAAACAAATGAATATCCTTACATTTTACATGTAAATGACTTCTGCAGCGAATCATTTTGAAACTATAATTCAAATTCATAAGGTTAAGCTCAATATAACTCAAGTTGCAGTAAAAATTCAAATTCAACTTAAATAAATCAGTCCCATAGTCTATGATAACCAATAAAAATTCCTCTCTGAATAATAAAAGCAATTTTCGACTGGACTGATAATGTTTTCAGGGCTAGGGTTTAATGTCTCCAAGGTGTTTGCATAAACCTTGCCTTTACTTTATCTGTACTTTCACACTGGCTTTAATGGTCTTAAAGATAGAATGAGCAAAATAAAACATGTTTTCAATATAGTTGGTTTGTCAAAAAATGTAATGTATAAAGGCTGGTGTGACTGGATGTCTAATATAATAGCCAGAACACTACTTCCAGCTTTGCAGCTCTCTGATTGGTTGCCAGGTAGTAACTAGAATCTGACCTGCATGCTAGGGATCAAAGGCAAACTCACTGAACAGTTATGTCCCATGTGGGCCCCCTTAAATATTTTGACTAACTAAGAGAGAGCTGCAAAGCAGGAAGTAGTGTTCTGGCTATTATGTTACACATCCAGTCACTCCAGCCTTTATACATTACATTTTTGCCTAACTAACTATTTTAGAAACATTTTCTATTTTTCACATACTATCTGTTTACCCAGTTTTTATTTTTACACTGAACTGTTCCTTTAATTGCATACCCTAGTCTTCTTTAACCACTAACACATAGATATCCCTATTAAGCTGAGCCAGTCAGTAAGTAATATACCTAAATAAAGCTTTGCGGCTATATTTCTCCTTTCCATTCCCTTCCATTTCCATTCCCTCAGATTATTTTAATTTGGTATTTTTAATGCCATGTGTAAACATCTTGCAAGCAGTGACAGTCTGGCTCAGTGCTAAACAACATTGTAAATAATTTAATTCCAATAAATATTTATGTTTTCCAAGTTACAGTTTATGTTGTTTCAATGTTTGACAAGCTTCCTGACAGCTCTATTACAACTGCCTTGCCAGTATCTGAAGCAGGTGGATAAAATGATCGGCAAACACTACAAATGCTTTGACTTAGTCCAGCCACCAGATATCTCTTCTGTGGTCACAAGGCAGTTTGTATTTGGCACTGGTCTGCATGCACTCACAAAGATACAAAGCATGCAAGGGATACCCCACATGCATTTGCATTGTATATTCTGCATGTTCCAAAGAGTCTGTTTTTTGTTGGCAAGAATAAATCTTTGCTCTCTGCAGTGGATTTTATTTTTTTTAATAATTTGGAGGCAGGAAAGCCATAGCTGCCCCTCCTGACTCAAACTCAGCATAATGAAATAAATACAAAATGTTATATCACTTTACATAACAAGATTTAAAATGACAATTCTATCTCAGAATCTTTTTTACGCATAGTGTATCTCTGAACCACAGAGATTATGCATGTATGGGATCCATTATCCAGAAACCCGTTATCTAGAAAGCTCTGAATTATGGAAAGACATCTCCCATAGAACTGAAAAAAGGTAGCAGCACTCCCATTCTGTAAAACCGGCTTTAATCTTGCATACGGCAATACCAGCAACTAGTGGTGGGTGAATAAATTTGCCAGACATAAAGTTGCTGTCAATTTCTTCGCTTCGCCACAAGTGAATTCATTCGCGAAACTGCAGTGACAATTCGCCAATGAAAAATCCACTGCATCAAAAAAAATTGGCGCGCATCAAAATTGGTGCACAGAATGAATGGACATGTGTGTGTTAAGAAGGTAGGGTAGGACTGAATGATGTATATAGAGATTGGGAGTCCACCTCTGATTTAGATTTGGTAAAGCCCAAGGTACTCGCCCCAGTTCACAGGCGATATATATATCAAAATTCCTTATATCCAAAGATAGCTGTTCCAAAGGCTAATTTAAATAAAGAAACTTTTTATGGAAAAGTACCTATGACTAAGCGCCGGAGGGTGCGAAATGCGTAAGGTGGGCCTGGGGGGACTGTATGTAACTCATTTTTAATGATAATTTAAATAAAGAAACTTTTTATGGAAAAGTAAGCCTTTGGAACAGCTATCTTTGGATATAAGGAATTTTGATAGGACTGAATGATGTGTTGGCTATTCTGGGATGCTCTAGGCATCTTTAATCATAGTGGTCCATAGTCTCTTTTTTGTGGGCATACAATACCTTGAGAATACTCATATAGGGCCTCATTTATTATTGCAGACATAACCACTGCATGCAAAAATAAGAATATACTGCACATAATAAAATAACACAATATTTATGTGCAGGGTCGGACTGGGGTGTCCGGGCCCACCAGGTTGCTGCCTCAGGGCCCCCCACCCAATCACAAACTCTCAAAACATCTTCAGCCTCCTCCCCCCCTCCGCTCCCATCTGCTTGTGCTGTGTACCTTCTAAATCGTTTGTGCAAACCCAGTTGCACGGTGGGGCTTGTAAGCTGTGGGATCCACAACAGATACTTTTCTTCTCTTTAAGGCAGCTTATTTACACACAGGGGTGACCATTTCAGGATACAAAACACAAATGATAAAAATAAATCCTGCCCACTGGGCGCTACATTCACATATATGAAGAGTTCCCTTACTAAACTGGGCCCTCGAGAACTACCAGTAAGAAAACATTGGTATTGAGGTCACCCCTGTACTTATGATTCTTATGGGGGGGATTTCTCAGCCTCCTGGCTTTCCTTTGTCACTTGGTCTCGGCTCTCTCCGCACCTTGCAGTGGCAAGCGGTACACCCCCAGCCCCTCTTGGAGTTCCTCACACAGACAGGTATCCTAAAGCCTCACTATAATTAAATACCTTTCCAGCATTCCTGTGGAAAGTGAGCTCTAATCTGTGACCTGGACTACTGGATTGGAGTACTTGGCCTGTTCCTTCCAGAATACGCCAGCTTCTAGGACCTGGCCACCAAAGCCTTTAAACAGAGAAACTCTTCTCTGTTTATTAACACCTTTTTTGGATACCTCTCCCACTATGGAGAACTTAAAGGGAACACACACCTTTTCCCAGATCGTTTTGGTCACTCTACCATAGGCTGGAGCAGCTAAGAGTCCTGCCAAGGAGCTAAAGTAAGTCTAGGGTTGCCACCTGCCTGATTTTTCCTGGTGCACCAACCTATACTGACCCTAGTTGTTTGCCTAGTGCAAATGTGACAGCTGCATCTTTTAATGGGCACAATGTGCAGTATTTCGAGGTGCAAGGGAGTCCTGTACTTGCCACTGACAAGGCTATCTTTTTGCACTATAATATGTGACAGGCCGAGGTCAATACCAAGAAATCACAACAAGAACCAGGCAGGGAACTGGAACAAGGGCACAGGAACAAGGTGAGGACTCAGGAACTCGGGAACAAATCAGGACTCAAGAGGCAGGAATCAATGATCAGGAATTCAGAGTAACAGGCTGGATCACACTGAGGATCTTAATGATCAAGTAACTCACTGTTGAGTGAAATAAGCTTATATAGCCCCTTAACTGTGATATTACACACACAAGGACTTAATGAGGGAGGAGGTGATAAGAGTGAGCATAACAAATGGAGACTTAACATGTTAAATAATGGATCCTAGAGTCTCAAGTGACTCAAAAAGGTAATACACTGCCAGAAAAGCACACGGTTCAGAGTTCGAATACAGACAATTCCTGACACCATGTGCGATCACACAAAGTGACCTGGATTTGCTTTGGAGAACAATAGTACACCAGTTCAATTGACCCTTTTGCAAAAAAAAGGCAATAAATATTGCCAGAGATAAAAATGATATCTGTTGATTGAATATTATCCATGAGGGTAGGGGCAGGAAGGGAATTTTTGAGTTTTATGTTGCTTAAAATTATTTTGGGGGGTTTACATTGCCTTTAAAGGGGTGGGTCATTAACGTAAGAATTCCCTATTCCTAGCAACTTTACAGTTGGTCTTCATTGTTTATTTTTTATAGTTTTTGAATTATTTGCCTTAGTCTTCTGTATCTTTCCATCTTTGACCCCAGCAGAGAAAAAATATGGCTCTTTGAGTTTACAATTTTATTTAAAATGCTACTTTTTATTTCTTATCTTTCTATTCAATTTCTTGTCTGTTCATATTTCAGTCTCTCATTCATACGACTGCCTGGTTGCTAAGTTAAACAAGAACCTAGCCACGATAGCTACTAAAATTCCAAACAGGACAGCTGCTGAACAAAATGCTAAATAATTGAAACAAATTAAAAATGAATACCTAATGGAAAGTAGCCATGGCTATTTCATACTAAAAACATTATTTAAAGGTTTATAAAATTAGTTCTTAAATCCAAGACTGCTATTCTGTATCAATAGGTTTTTCTTTCTCTCTTTTTTTTAATCAAGGTAAATTTAGATCAATACCATTCCTTGCAGTAGCTGACATGCAATTCTGTGCATCTAAAACAATTCATTTTTGCAGCCATTCAATTCAGTGTGAATTACAAGGCTCTGCATAGGGAACACAGAACCTTCTAGAGAGAACCATTGTTCGGTGATTGGTGGCCTTTACATCAAAGCTCATTGTGATTGCTGCCAGTGACATCACAAATCAATGATCATAATACTGAAAAGGCCAACAGTGAAGCACACTAACAAAAATGTATTAACGCCATTGACAATATTGTTGTAATAAAGGGGCACTCCTGAACACCCCAAGCATTTTCAGCTATTTAGGCCAAGTTTTTATTTTTTAATACTAAAATATTATGAGAAAAATAGCATAATGCAAGTCCCTAACATATTACCCTAGTGCATAGAGTTAAGCTAATGCCTCAGTACACTGCCATGCTAAATAATGCTAAATTGTGCAGACAAAAAATGATACTGAAAAGTAAAATTCCCAGTGCAGAACCTCATGTAGAAATGAAACAATATTTCATATATTAAGAGATTATTAGAGCAAACAGATAACAGTGATCAGAGACCATATAGTATACTGTAAAATCATTTTATGGGGAGAAATGATGAAAGAATAGTGCTATATAGAAAAAGAAAGCCCACTAATACTGTCATATATCTCCTGTTTTCAACAACAGATATCAAACCTACACTTGCCATATGCCACCATTGAGATTCCAGTTCATATAAATATCACCATCATCTATTAATGGGGAGCAAGCAAGTTACTCAGCACTTAACATTATAGGAATTCTGCCATGATTTTTTTGTTTAGTTTTTATTTCTAAATTACACTGTTTACATTACAAATCATTCACTCATTTCACACCATTTAAAATTGTATTCCTGAACCAACAAGTATATTTTTTTAATTGTAATATTGGTGTGTAGGCAGCCATCTCAGGTAGTTTTGCTGATCCTGTGCTTTCAGTAGAAGTCAGCACTTGATGGAACTACTTTCTGACAGGCGGATGTTTCTTTAACTCCAACAATGCAACTGAAGGAGTCACAGTGGGACTTACAGTAAGAGTGACTGACGTTTATCAGAGCACAAGTCACATGACTGAGGGCACCTGGGATACTGACATGTCTAGCCCCATGTCAGATTTCAAAATTAAATATAAAAACATCTGTTTGCTTTTTTGAAAAATGGATTTCAATGCAGAAATCTACTGGAGTAGCACTATTAACTTATGTGTATTAAAAATGTGTTTTCCTGTGACAGAATGTCTTTAATTTATAACAAAGAGAAGGCTTACAAAATAAAAATAGGATCAGAGTGTCTATTCCCAATATATTACAATCAAAAGGTTAGGGAACATTTGAAACATAGGAAAGATGAAAACAATTGGTGAGTTATGATAAGTTGATTCCAGATCAATCAAGATACATTCAACATGATTCTTTGGACTGTTTTAAAGGTTTAGATAGAAGGAAAAGTTTGGCAGCCCATAGAAGGGAGCCCTAGAGACAGAAGCAGTCAGGAATGGGATGAAATGATGAGTGGGGGAGAGGTGAAGGTCAGCAGCAGAGCATATCTTGCATGAAATAGTGTGTTTTGAGATCAGAGTTGAAATGTCAAGAAGAAGCCAGTGAAAGGATATGCATAGGGCAGCAGCTGAAGTGGAGCAATGAGATATAGGAATAAGTCTAGCAGCAGCTTATAGAGCAGATTGAAGTTGTGAAAGGCAAAATATTGGGAAGACTGCAAAAAAGTAAGTTGCAGTAGTCAAGGCAGGAAATAACATATTTTAATTTTTTCTAAACTGAAATACATGGGCATTGTTATGCAGATGAAAGTGACAAGACATGGCAAGAGTTTAGATGAGTGCTGCGAACAAGGCAAGTGATGTAAAGCTTCTAAGTCTTGAACAATGTAAGTTAGTCTATCATCACCCTCACTCCATGGATCATAGCCAAAAACTGTCCATCACAATGCTGGACTCAACCTCCAAATAAAGGTAAAGTGGCACTCACTGACCGGAAAGCTCCTTTTATTCTTTCTGGGATAAAACCTGGTAAAAAGCTGTTCTTCATGCAGGAGAATATGGCATCAAAAGCTACATTTCCATCTTTTTAAACCAGAAATCCTCCACCCCCTTGCCCATGCCAATCTTAGGAGATCTATGCATGGCGGCTGAGGAGGGCTGTATTGGTTCTACTACCACAGGCAGCAAAAAGGACAGAAGCTCCCCTATCTGAGCCATTGTGTTATCATTTCTGTGCAATACTTATTAGTTAAAAAGTCATTATGATCTGTGTAAAGCAATAGAATAGCTCCACAGAAGCAATACATGATTAGATGATACAAGGGCATATCTCAATTCTGAGAGATGCTTTGTTCCGTCATCAATAGCTCTAGAATGAATTGAAACTGTAACATACTACAAAGATAACATTCCAAATAAGTATTTTCCCTAAATAAAATGGCAAGCTCCTTTAATACCCACATTCTGTAGATATAAATATATATATAAAAAATGAAAAGGTGAATAAAAATATAAATAAATATATTCAAGATCTTTAACTCAAGTGGATTAAAGGAAAACTATACCCCCCAAACAATGTAGGTCTCTATTAAAAGATACTGAGTAAAACAGCTCATGTGTAAAACCCTGCTTCATGTAAATGAACCATTATCATAATAATATACTTTTTTAGTAGTATGTGCCATTGGGTAATCATAAATAGAAAATTGCCATTTTAAAAAATAAGGGCCGCCCCCTGAGATCGTAAGATTCACTGTGCACACATACAAACCACATGTAAGGTCACATGAGCCAATTAACAGACAGAGTTCTGCCTTTTGCTTCCTCACTTCTTCCTGTTACAGTTAGTGTTGTAGTATTTCTGGTCAGGTGATCTCTGAGGCAGCACAGATAGAGTCACGAAATGGTGGTTCAAGGCAAGAGATGTAAAAGGGCAATATTTATGTAAATATATATTCCAGTTTGGTAAGATTCTTTAATATGTCATTCAATTTGATATCAACTATCTGTTGCTTAAGTATTAATTTTGGGGGTATAGTTTTCCTTTAATGCAGGGAACAGATAAATGGCATGAAAACCATATTTAACTCATGTCTGCTTTTAAAACACCCCAAGCTCTGAATGAGCTGAATTATTTATAAAGATTTATTTTGTATTGCAACTAAAATGAGGCCACAGGCACAACTCATATGATCACTCCTATGCTCCATTTAGTCTCTTCAACATCTTACTGATCCTCAGAAGGGAAACCATAAAAAAATTCTTGATGATACAGGGGGAAAAAAAGCTGACCTATAAAACAGCGGTTGGATGTGCCTAAGACACCGATCTCCTAATTAATCATGTCATACCTCTTAGAAAATTCAATTTCTCACTTTATTCAATCAAACTCCTAGCTCCTGCTCTTTTATACCAGAAGGTATTACAAATTAGTTGAATTCTTAATACTTTTTAATAATTGGCTCAAAAAATGGATGTGTTCCCTGAAAAGTAGACTAATTATCCAACTGGATTCTACAATCTGAGAGCTGAATATATTCCGCAGGGATAAAAAGGCGCATATAAAAATTCTGCTCAATTGCTTTGAAGTAATAGTAATAAAAGAGCTCTGCATGCACAAACTATGATAAACTCTATTGCCAATCTGTCCTTAAAAACACAAATCTGCTGTGAAAATTAACCTGAGCTAATTTGTTTGCATCGCAGCTAAAAGACACTATTTCCAGCCATAAGATGTACAGTATGAATCCGTCAGCTGCTGAGGACATCCCATCTAGTTATTGCTGAAATACAAGTCCCAGTATACCCAGTTCAAGAATTAATTTACTTACATAAAACACCATCATTTGCATTCAAGTTACTTGTTACCTACAGAACTTCCACCTCCCTTTTTTGAGCTGAAATCTGGATTTTGCTTCTCTATTTTAATGCATGCAGATTAATTTCACAAACAAACCCTTATTATTATTAACATGTATTTATATAGCGCCAACATACAGTATTGCGTAGCACTGTACCCTTACAGTCTTTAGTCTCAGAGTTTGTGTATAATGCTTTAGATATTGCTTTAGAAAATCCACAAAGATTATTTTGACAGACAAAGTGAAAAATATAATTTTTTTTTATAGTAAAAATGTAAAGCTTTGCAGAAATACGTTTTCAGATATGCAATATAAGATACGCACATTTATGGGCCACATTTATTTCCGGCTATATTTAGGGAAGTCAAATTGACTGCATGGATTATTATATTCTCTTAAAAGCATAAATATTTTATATTTTGTTATCATGGAGCAATGTCAGAGATGCTGTTACGGATTTGTACAGAGCATTTGTAACACAACTGGCCTGATTTTCTTGCACATTTTCGGGCAAATGTTTTCAACTGTCAGTAGCCTCAGGAAATGAAATGTACAAAGACATTCTTTTCTTTGATACAGAGTTGCATTTATTTTCAAGGGAACATTTTTGACAAATGAAGTAGAAAAACTGCAATTCAATATTTTTTTTACAGAGCACTGATAAGGTCCCCTATATAAAAGGTATTATATCCATTCCACAGATGGCAATTGCTTAATGTACTGCCCAGTAAATGGGTGTAAGTTCAGGCATTTCTTTCAACCTATAGAGATACAGACCATTAAAAAAGTATGCTTTGCTTAATGTGGAGTTGGATTTTTGGAAAGCAAAGCAAGCAATGTTTCAACACTGTGGTCTTCAGTTTCCAAGAACATGAAGAATGTACAATACTAGTGGAGTAATAAAGCACACTAAGCCCTAGTAAAAAATGTACTACTGTTCACTACATGTATCACACCCTGACCATTCTAATTGCTTAAGTTCATAATGATGGTCCTTGTCCCCTAAAGCCCCAACTGGCCCCAGTGTTTAGGTGCACACAGGAAGTCAGCAGTCAATAACAACAAACAAATACATTTAATTTCATTGTGGTTCTCCAAAAAGAGCTGCCTGACAAAAGCTGAATGTAGTCGTTTTCTATTCGTAGGCAAAAAAAATATTTCGGCACCATCACATAAAATACAAGGTATTCTGGATACAGATAAGAGAGCACAAAACAGCATGCAAGTTAGAGAACACAGAAAAAAAATGGAACATGGAGAGGGTTCTGTAGATTTCAGAGTACAGAGAGTGACCTAAAGTAGGTGAGCGACCTTGGGAGGAAAAATAGTTAAAAGATCACAAAGCAATATATTGGTTTATGCAGTAGCTACCCCCTCCCAATATGATTATGGTACTTAACTCCAAGCTCCAACTGTTTGAGACATCATCAGTAATTTCACAGACTATAATTGGAAGGGTATGATGGGAAAAAAGCTTATTGCTATTTATACATTTTTATAAATAGCAATAAGTAACATATATTGGGAGCAAGGAGTCAACTTTCATCACTGCAACTGCATGGTGTGAGTGCGCTCACAGTCTGAAGATGAGTAAAGTCTGTCGCTGCAACTTTTTTGCAAGGAATTTTGCCTTGAATCTGTGTGCTCATCACTAGTAAACAAAATTAAATTATGTGAATATAATAGATAGTATAAGACTCACATACAATGAGGGGCCTTGAAGTGGCACATGAGCTTACATATTTTGGCCAAAGTGTGTTACTATCACTTAATTTTTTGTAATACGTATTTTTAAAGGCAAACCATTTGCTGGCACTTTTTCTACTTTTTGTATATAGAGAGCATAAAAATATAGAAAACAAAAAAAAAAGTTGCATAAAAATGTGGGGTAGATTAGGAAGAAAAGAGCTGGATTGATTAGAGTGAAACAAGATAAGTCTAGGATGAAGGATAGAGGAAGATTCCTAGCTGTGATTTATGGAAAATATCACAATACACAAATACTATATAATACTATATAAGAAAAGCTACACTATATACAGCTTTTAAAGCTTATAGAGTACATTTTATCTGCCTAACAGGTAGTCACAGCAGTTGGCTACTGAAAACTGGATGCTCAACATGCAAAGTCTTCCAAGAAGAATGATCGCAGTGGAAGCTATAGAAGGTGAAGTTATGGATATAGTCTTGTCTTTACAACCAAAATATTACGTTTTGGAGTGCATTGAGCCACATTTCTTATATTTCTGAATTCAAAAAAAGTATAATTATTTAATCCCAATTTTAATGAACATGTGCTCATTGGTATGGGTTAGTAAAGCATACATAATATCCATCAAAAACCTGCTTATGAGCAGCCACTATGTAGGGGTACGTGGCTGGCCATTACGTCATTTCTGTTCTGCGCATGTGCGCGAATGGGACAGAATACATCACTGCTAGGACCCACTAGTTGTCTTCATCACAGCTACTTGTGTATTACTGGCCTACGTATAAATGTTATCTCTTACAACTACAGCTTAATTCTGTACAAGATTAAGGGGGTTATTTATCAAAGGTCCAGTGTTAAGAGTTTCTTTTACTTCGAATGAACTTGAGTGACCTCAAAACTCGAATGGTATCTTATTTAAGAAAAAATTCAAATGACAAAAATCAGATTCTGCGAGTTCGCAACCCGAAAAAATTTGAATCAATCAAATCGGGCAAAACCCTCAGAAAAAAAATTGAACAGCAAACTGTAAACCTCATCAAATGTTTCCAGGGACCTCTGCCATTGACTTCTACAGAACCTTAACAGGTTTTAAGTGGTGTTTTTTTTGGATTCAAGCTATTTCCAGGGTCAAGATATAATAAATATTGAATATTTAAGTTTTTTTAAAAACAAAAAAAAACAACGAATTCGAGTTATTTTTTTTAACCAGAAAATGTGAGTTTTGACCAAAAAATACAACTCAAATACTCGAATTTTTTCATGAACATAACAACTTGAACCTTAATTAATCCACCCTTAAATGATTGCTATTCTGTATAGGATGGCTGAATAACAGGAAGATTTCAGGGGACATATCTATTTAGGTACTGTTTTTACTATTTTTTAGGTACTGTTTTTAGGTACTGTTTACTATTAAGGTACTGTTTTATTAGTACAGAGAAAAGGGAAATAATTTAAAAAAAATTGGATTATTTGGATAAAATTTAGACTATGGGAGATTGCCTTATTGTGTATCTCACTTGATGCAAGTCAATTATGAGTTTTGGTGCTACTCACTAAGGGACACTTATATTTTGGTTGGTAAATTGTGGGAAGCTGCTTTGAGATTACTAATTTGATGGTGGTTATCTTAAATGTATATAAACTGCTTAGCTGAACTAAAATCTGGAGATCTTTCTTCAGCAAAATCGAAAGGCAGTACCAATGTCCTGTGTTTAAATAACCCTGTTCAAAGATTCCATGAGTCCTATTAATAAAATCTCCAGCCACTTACATACGTGTGCTTGTGTTGAGTAAATTATATCTTCCTAGAATAAATGTCAAAAAATATTTTAACAGTGACTTCATCTGATCTGATTTCATTCTAAATTGCTAGTAAATCTATAATGTTTACACCTTTTTATCTTACTCGCTTGCTAATGTTCAAAAACCATTTAGACGAAATAATGAAAACTTGAAGAAAAATAAATGAAAAGGGGGGTATACTTTAAAATAAACTCTGAAATATCCCAAGGCAGCAATTTGCATTTTGATTGAGAAAACACTGGTCCTTGGAGTCAGTCATTGGAGTCTGTTTGCATTATGTTGCTTGAACTTTTGATATATATTCTAAAGAGTTGTGTGGCTTAGGCTGAATATAATTACTGGAATGAGTCAGAATTATGCTGCCATCATGTGGTCTCTGCACTCTGAGATTGGAGTCTCCCGTATTGAATTTTGGAATTTATACTTGTTTTATGAGCTTTTTTAAAGTTAAAGAACTTTTTTAAAGTTAAAGAAAAAAAGAAAATGCATTGCCTATAAATTTTGGTTACTGTGATCAAATTTGTTTGCAATTTTGCTGTAGAACAAATGGAATGATAATGGGAGTAATTGCAATTATAAAAATGTTGTCATTTTTTTCATTTCAGATTTGACAGTAAAAGCAATACAATTATAGCATGTTTCTGTGCTGTATGCTATAGTATGTAGGAGACTGGTTAATGAGTTTCCCAGTATTATTTAGCAGGCAGACCCCTAGTGTTATAAACACCTAACTGGGTCCTAACAACAGTTAGGAGGGGGACCTGTTTCCTTATCCTGCTTAAAGTTATGCCCCTTGGTGTTCTAACAGTGCCCAGTAGATGGCACTATGCTGAGTAACCATGTGCTCAGGGTCCATTGCTTTAACCCTTACCTGAGCATGCAGGAAGGGAATGGGAAGTGGCACCTGTCCTGTGAAGCTGTCAACCACTTACTCAATAATCAATCTAAATACATTTATTACCAAGGTCATTACTACTAGTTGAAGGCATGGGGTTTAATATTGCTATTGTTCCATCTAAAAAATGTAAAACAATAACTCTCACCAATAATTTAATTACATATTCTATGTCTGGGACACAGTATAATTTTAGATGTGCAGGGCAGCTAGTTTGGGAGGGCAACTACTGAGCAGTAGTTGGAGCAGTATCATCAATTATTCCTTAAATTAATTAATTACTATACTGTACTTTAAAGTTACTTAAAAACAATTATTATTTAAAAACAATCACCAGCTAGGATTATTAAGAGGTATTGTACTCCCTGATGTATATTATAAAGAATATTGCAAGTCAACTTGGAGTTTTATGAGCTATGTGGCCAGGAATACTTGGGTTTTGCCAGATAAGGGGTTTTCCTGTAATGTGGAGATGAAGTACAGTCCTTTTCCCCTGTGCTTGGTTTGGTAAATTTTAACAGAATTATATATTCAGTGCAACTTACATATTCAGTATTGGACCAACAGATTTTTTTGGGTTTATTTTGAGCATAAGGATTCCTTTCACCTTGAATAGAGAATTATAATACACAAAAGCCATGAATAACTTATAAATTATATCCTTATAAACGGTGAGTTCTGATGTCATCAGTTATAAATAGGGATGTAGCGAACTGCCGTTAATGTGTTCGCGAACGCCGTTCGCGAACACCGGCAAAAAAGCGAACAGTTCGCGAACAGTTCGCGAACTTCGAACGCTCGATAAAATCGTTCGATCGAACGATCGAAGGATTTTATTCGTACGATCGAAGGATTTTCGTTCGAATCGAACGATCGAAGCTATTCGATCGAATGATTTTAATTCAATCGAATGCTTATAATCGTTCGAACGAATGGAAATCGTTCGATTTTAGCGATCGAATGGTCGAATGGTCGAATGGTCGAACGAAATTTTACTTCGAATCGAACGCGAACACCAATTGGCGAACGTCGCGCGACGTTCGCGAACATTCGGCGGACGCGAACAGTCGAAGTTCGCGCGAACTAGTTCGCCGGCGAACAGTTCGCTACATCCCTAGTTATAAATGGTGAGTTCTGATGTCATTTCTGTCACATGACTCACCGAAACGTGTGTATTATAATAAATAAAGTACCCCCGGTTGTAAAATAGGAGGATATTATAATTTACCTTGGAGTTCCATGACCTGTATAAAAACACTCGGCCTTCAGCCTCCTGTTTTTATATGGTCATGAAACTCCTCAGTAACTTATATTTTAAAAGAGGGGGTACTTTATTTATTATATAAAACAGATCTAAATTTGAAATACTAAAATCAAATAAAATATGGAAAGGCATCTTGATAAGATGTAACGTGAAATAAATTAAAATAAAACGAATAAATGCATGAATATTCAATGAAATGTATATTGTTTACTGCAAATTGTTGTTCCTCAGAAGTGGTACTTGGAGTCAAAGGATAAAATGAATATTTGGATGATAAATATTGCTGAAAAATATTAGTCTGTTGAACTCAATTTACTTCAATCCTCTGTGTATAACCTTCTTTAATGTTCATGACTTTGCTGAATTATTTTCAGAGATTAAAATGTTGTAGGGATATGATAAAAAGCAATGTGACAAGACTTGATTTATTACACATATGTTGACTGTTTGTAGTTAAAGTAGAAGGCGCAATTGCAATCATGCGGCGTTCCAAGGTTGCTTTATCACCAGCAAACAGTAGCTATAAATCAATGATAATGTTTATAATAAAATGTAGAAACAAATACATAATCAGCATATCAGAGAAATACAAATATAGCCCTTGCTTGTTTAAGTCTCGAAAATGAACATTTCCTTATATAACTAAATCCTAGTGTATAACATGAACACAGTTAACAGCCCCTTAAGTCTGTTTTTGCCTATAATTCTGTCTGTGTTTGAATGGAACCCACTGGTCCTACCATTAAACTCACACTTTTTTTTGTCAGATGTCATTATTTTTTTTTTTTTATATATTGTGATATTAAATTGGTTTAAAGGAGAATGAAAGGTTAAAACTAAGTACGCCTTATAAGAAAGGTCCACCTAAATATACCAGTTAACCCTCAAAGTAATGTTGCTCTGAGTCCTCTGTCAAAAAAAACAACAAATTTCTTTCCTTCTATTGTGTACACATGGGCTTCTGTATCAGACTTCCTGTTTTCAGCTTAAACCTCCTTGCACTGGGCGTGAGCATGCTCAGTTTGATCCTCTTCCCCCTCCCTTCTCTTCTGTAATCTGAGCCCAGAGCTAAAAGTGAGCAGGGAGAGACTAAAGGTGGCCATACACGGGCCGATAAAAGCTGCCGACAGACCGTGTCGGCAGCTTATTGGCCCGTGTATGGGGGCCCCCGACGGGCTTCCCCGATCGAGATCTGGCCGAAAGTCGGCCAGATCTCGATCGGATGGGTTTAAAAACCCCGTCGGATCGCGGCCGCATCTGTTCGTTGATGCGGTCCCGCGATCCGACCGCCCGTTTGTGAATGCTAGGATCCGATCGTTGGGCCCTAGGGCCCACGATCGGATCTGCCCGATATTGCCCACCTCAAGGTGGGCATATCGGAGGGAGATCCGCTCGTTTGGCGACATCGCCAAACGAGCGGATCTATCCGTGTATGGCCACCTTTAGGCAGGATGTGATGTCACACCAAGCTAATACTGCAGCTGCTATCCTAAACAAACAGAGAGCTTCTAGAGCTTTTTACTCAGGTACAGAAAAACATTCCACAGAATAGATATAGCATTCTAGCTTGCACTATTGCAGCTAAATTATTGGAAATAAAATGCCTCTGTAGCTTTCCTTCTCCTTTGTCTATCACATTTAACCATTCCAAGATTCTGTAATTAAAGGTGATCATTGATAAAACAGGGAATCCTATAATAAATACAAGTTATTGGGCTGCACTGTTTGCAAACAGATTTGTTAAAATAAAATTCACTCAGTGCAGTAAAATTACTATAAATGGTAATGCGGACATTTGCAAGTATTAAGGTTTTTCTGCTCAAATTTATGGATTACTCAATGCAAAGTCTAAACAGCTGGGAAAAAAATTTAAGGTGATAAAGATGCAATTTTTACCCCAGTCACTTATATTAACAGTGGGCGACATATGTTTTTGAATTCACTGTATAATTACATTATTACATATTATAGAATGCTTTGCCTGTTATGGGGTTGATTATTAACATAATGATGCTCAAAAATATACAATTAATTCCGACCTCTGTAATTGTGAGTGATTTTACTGCATGGTTACTCTGAAGTTGGTGAAAAATGAAGGAAAATATAAATCCTTTATTTATAAAGTTGTTATTGCTCTAGGTAAGATTTTCTGAAATAACACTATGCAACAGTTTACATAAGAATAAATAAACATTGCCATTTACAGTTGGTTAGTATTCAGTATTATGGAACTCCTATTAGATTAACAACCAGTGGTGTACCTTAGTGGGCCCAATGTTTTAAAAGTCACAGGTCCCCTTTCTCCGAACAAAATTGCAGGTTACTAACAATGCGTTAAAAAATCACAGGCCCTCCTCCCCCAAACAAAATTGCATGCTACCAGCAACGTGTTTTAAAATCATGGGTCCCCATCCCCGAACAAGATAGCAGGTAACCAAAAATGTGTTAAAAATCATGAGTCCCCCTTCCCTGAACAAAATTGCAGGTTACCAACAATGCATTAAAAATCATGGGTCCCCTTCCCCAAACAAAATTGCAGGTTACTAACAACGTGTTAAAAATCACGGGTCCCCCTTCCCTGAACAAAATTGCAGCTTATCAACAATGCATTAATAATCATGGGTCCACCATCCCCAAACAAAATTGCAGGTTACCAACAATGCATTAAAAATCATGGGTCCCCTTCCCCAAACAAAATTGCAGGTTACTAACAATGTGTTAAAAATCACGGGTCCCCCTTCCCTGAACAAAATTGCAGCTTACCAACAATACATTAAAAATCATGGGTCCCTCTTCCCCGAAAAAAATTGCAGGTTACCAACAATGTGTTAAAAATCAGGGGTTCCTCACCCTTGAAGGTTACAAACAACGTGCTAAAGATCATGGGTTATCTGTGATTTTGTGCGCGACATGGGTGCCCTGCAAAATCACAGGTCAAAGCGATCCCCTGTATAGAGGATGAAGTCCCACCCATCCCCCCACCACTGCAGGGTCTGTTTCATCTATAGTTACACCACTGTTAACAACAATGTGCGTCAAGTTGTGTAATGCGGTGACAAAATAAACAGGAACAAGGGACAGATTGAAGAGGAGAATTTCTGCAATAAGTCCCTTATTCCTACTCCACACTAGAACATATGTATAGCTCCCTGCATGGCTTTTCTGTCTGCATGTTAAAATAGTTACCCAAATGCCATAGGGTATGTCATAAGGATGAGTGATTCCCACATAACAGTTTCAGATGTGTCAGTATTTGTTCACATACTGTAGGGTCCAAACTGGCATTTATGATCCAGGTAGTTCCTGGATCATAAATTAGAGAAACTATTAGCTACTAAAGTCTTCTATTTATTCAAACATATAAAATATTACAGAATGAATACATTACTATATTATATAATGTAGGAAAAGGCTTTGCTTATTTCTGTCATCCTTCCTTGGAACTATGTGATTTGTACTACTTGGCAGTCAGGGGTCCTAGCAATTAAGATACCACAATGTACCCCCTACTCGGTATTAGGGTTTTTCTCCTGTTACTGGGTCTTGGATGTACTGATGTACCCTTGATATAAAACATTAGGGACATCCACTCCAAAAACCACCATAAACCTGCATTATTATACTGTACATAATCCTGCAGGGAGGCTTCCAGGAGTCCGGCACAACTGGACGAAACAAAGGTGCTCGTGTATGTCTATAGACTAATGTGGGTCTGTGCTATTGCTGGGCTGTTCGGTGTACTGTAGCTTATGCATAATTTTAGTAAATGATGCCGTGCCTGCTAGGTAACTGTGAACATGTATAGTATGTTTATTACATTTCGATTAAGAGGTTCTTAGGCACTCTGGGGCAAATTCACTAAGATTCGTAGTTGCGCCAGGCGTAACTTCGCCGCACTTAGCCACACTTCGCCAGGCGTATTTTCGCCAGCGCTCCGCAAATTCACTAAAATCCGAAGTTGCGCACAGGGGTAGCGTAAGGTTGCGAAGTTGCGCTAGCGTTTATTTGCTAAGCGAAGCGAAGTTACGCTAGCGATGGTTAATTTGCATACGGCGCCAAATTTTAATTTCAATGGAGGAATACGTAGAATCACTACAAATGGCTGGGAAACCTTCAAAACATCCAATAAAATTTTTTTTTTGCCCTACACATGTGCCCACTGTATAGTTAAGTTGCCATGAGTTAGGAAATGTAGGGGGGAAGGAGGGGAGCCCCAAAAAAAATTTCAATCTTTTTCAGCCTATCACCCATGATATAGAAAAAACGCCAGTGTTTTTTGGGACTTTTTTTGAAGCAATCCCTATCTACTCTATTGCGCTTCGCCTGGTCTGAGGTGACGAAGGAAGTCTAGCGTAAAAGGTAGCGTTCAGTACACTACGTGCGTTAGTGAATTTGCGTAGTTACATCCATAGCGAAAATTCGCCTGGCATAAGGGTGCGAAGTAACACTAGCGAATTTACACCAGCGTTCGTGAATTTGCGAAGTAACAAAAATGCCCAACGCTAGCGAATTGATGCTAGCCTTTGGCGCTTAGTGAATAAGCCCCTCTGCATCGAAAGGACTTCCTATTCCTTTCTTTAAAAGCATTTTAATATTCTATATTCTATTGGACATTTTCCTGTTTCCATGTTCTATTGTACAGCCCTTTAACAGTTTTACTGATATACTATTTGGAGGCTTTGTACACCAATCAGGGGCTGTCAGTAAATGCATTATAGAAGATCGTTGTAACAACCCAATACATTGCTTATAATATCTAGTTTATAGAAACTAAGGATTTTTGCTTTCAAATGTCCAAGGTAAAAGCAAATGCATTTTGCTTAAACAAAATCTATCATTATGATAAAAGATTACAGTTTAGAGGGGCTATATGGAAATACCTTTTATTTATTTTTTTCTTTTCAATTGATCTTTTTCCCCTAATTCTTAACACAGTGTCCATAAGTTGCTGACTTCAAGGGCCCACAGAAAAACATTGGGTTCTGTGCAAGAAATTGTTGCTGTTTTAAAACACAGCTTTCTCATATTAGTTATCAGTTTTCATATGTAGATTTGGCCCCCTCATGTCATGTGAAGCTTCTTTAGTCTCATAAAAATTCATTGCCTTATTCTGGTTCGTTGCAGATATAAAACACGTATCACTTGTATTTGCAATGCTTCAAATGCAATGCTTGTATAACCACTGGTAAACATCCTTGTAATTGAATTTTAACTGGAGCTGGAAAAGCAAAATTGAAACATGAGGAAAAGTTCCTTTGTAGACTCAAATAATTGTTTAAACTAAAGGAAGCTTACACTTTAAGTCTATGACGCCAAATAAACTTTGGGGAGATATTTGTAAATACATATAAAAATATTTTGTAGCTTGAATGCGGGATTATTTTTATGTGATAAAGTGTAAGCTTCCCATAGTGGGTGGTGCACAGATTCTCTGGAAAGCAGGAGTCCCGGAATCCATCACTTCACAATGGAACAAGGTAAAGCTGGCCATAGACGCAACGATCCGATCGTACGAATCGTGGATTCGTACGATTTTCGGACCATTTGTGGAGAGTCCCGACATTTTTCGTCCGTCGGAGATCGGTCGTTTGGTCGATCAGACAGGTTAGAAAATTTCTGTCGCCTGCCGATAATATCTCTGCGTGTATTGCCGATCGTACGATTTTCAGTGGGAGACTGTCACTAGTGTTGTCAGACATAAGTATCGTACGATTGCTGTCAGGGGCAGAACATAGGGTGATCTGTTCTTATTTGATCGGAATGGTAAGACTTTGATCTGAATGGTTAGTGGCAGGTTGGGAGATGGGAAAGTACGATCGTACATTGATTCGTACGATCGAATCTTTGAGTCTATGGCCAGCTTAAGGGAGAGTGTGCTTACTTCTAAAGGATGCGGTAGAGGGTAAAATAAGTGGGTCTCTGCATAATAGGCAGCTACGTCAATGAATGTTTTCTTTTAAGAATGGTAATGACCATACTAATACTGGCTAAGAAATTATATGCCACCTTCCCACAAAAACACTTACAAAATGCATATGAAAATCTGTATAAAAAGGTTAATTAAATTCCAGCTCACAATCAAGCAATCTGATTTTTCCTGAGACTGACTGCTGTTTCCTTGATTGCTCATCATAACTTAGAGGCCAAGTACAGACTATTCTCTTCCTTGCTGCTCCTATAAAAAGATACCCTCATCCCAGATGATCTTGTTTTTTTCCTACTAAATATATGCATTTTTTCTAAAATAACATATTAATCATGTGGAAGGAAGAGAAAGAAGGGTAGGAAGGGAAAGGTAGGGAAGGACAGAAGGGAAAGAATGGAAGGAAGGGAAGGAAGGGAAAGAAGGGAAAAAAAGGGAAGGAAGGGAAAGAAGGGAAGGAATCGAAGGAATGGAAAGAAGGAAAGGGAAAGAAGGGAAGGAAGGGAAAGAATGGAAAGAAGGGAAGGATGGGAAAGAAGGGAAGGAAGGGAAAGAATGGAAAGAAGGGAAGGATGGGAAAGAAGGGAAGGAAGGGAAAGAATGGAAAGAAGGGAGAGAAGGAAAGGAAGGGAAAGAAGGGAAAGATAGGGAGGAAGGGATGGAGGGAAAGAAGGAAGGAAATAAATGCCAGCAAGGCAGACAGATAACAGAATCCCAGGCTAGTGCATTTTTTGAAGAACCAAACTGGGGTAACATGTAAGCAACTAGCTCCGTTGGGGGTGGGGATATCCAATTAGCACCTAACAGTGATTTTATTTTTAATTCTCTTTAAACATTAAACAAATGTGATTTTAATATTTATAGCTGCAATTGTTTTCAGGCTCAAATAGTCTTTTCATTTTGTATAACTTTATTTATATAGTGCTAATAGTATATGCACACAGTACACGTTCATACACAGGAATGATTCTAATAATAAGTATAATGTATCATATAGAGAGCTGGGATAGTGCTATGTGGCGAGATTTATAAGGGTGTTTAAAATGCCTTACGCAGTGTGCAATTTGCAAAATGAGCCACAATCAGCAAATTGCAATTTTGTCACTGTCTGGGGCATTGTGCAAATAAACACCTGCAGATTGTGCTTTGACTATGCCCTGTACTGTATGTTTGAAATTTGCTTACAATTACATTAAAACACTTTTTGATGGAAATCTACAAACAGGAGAACTTAAAATTCCCACTGTTAAACTGGGGATCTCCCATCAAACTCTTTTGCTGGTACAGGCATATTTTTAGCTGTTAAAGGAACAGTAACATCAAAAAAATAAAAGTGTTTTAAAGTAATAAAAAATATACATGTACCAGCAAAATGCATATACCTTATTTATGGAATCAATCTTATCTATCTCTACAAAAACATCTAAAAAAGTAATGGCCGCCCAAAAAATGTGTTTACATTATGAAAGGAATTTTAATTCTCAGGGAATATATATCAATTACAAATGTTAAGCGTATGGGTGGATTTCATTTAGGGTATGAAAGGCCTTAGGGGCAGATTCACTAACCGGCAAAAAGTGCCCAGCGAAGGTTTTGCACCCATCGCTACGCTTTGCCGGGCGAAAATTCACTGAGACAACTCTACTTCACTAAAATGGGGAGTTTTGCTGTGGGCGCCGAACACTGGTGACTTTTCGCTAGCGTTACTTTAGCAATACAAGCTATTCAAAGTGAAGATGTGCTAGAGTTCATTTCTGCCTATCACAAATTCACTAGAGGTCTTGCGCTAAGGTTAATTTGAAAAAAGAAAACGCGTTTTTTGAACTTTGATGCTTTTTCGACTCACAGAATATGATGTAAGTAACAGGGAATTGAGGAAGGTCTATGCACTCCATTGCACGTTCAGTAAAATCCGCAATTTAGTGAATTTGAGGAGTTACGTCCATTCGCCAGAGTGAAAAGTTGCCTGGCAATAGAGTGTGAATGAACACTAGCCACGGTCCCGTTCGTTAGTGAAATGACACCTGCACCTGTTATTGAATTGGCGATGTCCCTACAGGTGGCAATGTTAGCAAAACGTCGCCAGCATTACCCACTTTGCCCTTTAGTCAATCTGCCCCTAAGCCTCCCTGTCACGATTACAGTACTTCCGGCTGCACGTGACTTTAGAGGTGGCTAACAGGGGTCACTAGCTCAGTCTTTCGCACACAGGTTAGACGAGCACAACAGCACCCAACACAAACCAACAAACATAAAACTTGTACAAAACTTGCTCAGGAGACATACCTTCATTTGCTATACAACCTACACGTGTGATTCCACAGCCACTAAAGGGTTAACAAGCATACACACAGACTAGTATTCCCATTCAGCATGCAGAGGGTTAAAGCTTCCAATTGGGGCATCAAAGACAAACGAATTACATTTTATATTTGATGTAATAAAAGAAATAACAGTACAAATGAATGAAAAGATGTTACAAAAAGACATACATTCAAAAAAACTGTATATAAAATAAAATGTAAAAACATGGAAAACCTACACTTAGCTTCAAATATAGAATTTCCTGGTCCTGGAGGCAAAATCGGATAAAGCCCCACCAGCCAAGAAATAGTAAGAAAATAACAATTTGTGCATGTTGGGGAAAGGTCAAAGAATATAAATATGAAGGGGGCATTAAAATGCAAGATTTGTAGGAAAAAATACAAGGGGACCTGGAAAGAAGATGACTTGGTGAATTGGGTAAATGGAAAGAAACAAGAGAAAGGGTAAGAAAGGGTAAAAAATGGTATGTATGATGGTGGAAAGCAGAGTAAAAAGAGAGAGGGAATATTTAGTAAAAAAGAGGGATGGAGCAGAGTGGTAGGAGAGAAACTGGTAAGAGGACAAAAGGAATAAAATGGGAGGGTAATATGGGGGAGCAAGACATGTAAGTATATGTTGTGTAGCTGCTGCTGCCTGTTAATCTGCAGTATGCAAGCTTTCCCTGAAGCAAACAAAAAGGTGCCACTATGTATAAATGTATTACAGGCTCCACTGCCCACAAAATGAACACCTTTCTTACCATAATCAGCAGTTATGTCTTCCCCTTTACATCAAACTTCAGTCTCTTATTGTGCATAAATGTCTGGAGTGTAAGTGTTCACAATACCAGTGTCTCTCACTATATGATGTGCTTGTAGTGTCATTGCCCAATCTCTACTTGTAGTTGTAGCCAGAAATGCTAATTGATCTCATGTCAGGTACTATGCCATTATTTCCCTCCTCCATGCGTTGCACCTTTGTTTTTAAATTTGTTTTTAATTGATACTTGGGGCATGGTTGTGAATAAATATTGGCTTTTTTAGAAAAAATGTTTGGATTATTTAAGAAATTTTCCTATTCACTGATAAAGTCTTGGAGGTTAAGTCCCTTTTTCAGGTCTAGATATTTTGTACTATGCCATTACCCTTAGTTGCACTGGATCTTACCCAAGCCCTCCACTTCAGGAGGTTCCAGGGTCCATCCTGCATCCCCAAGTTAGTATGGAAATACACCTCCCTGTATGTGTGAGAATAATGGGAGTTTGAAGGGGAAATTGAAGCTACTCCATGTTTGGACCTTGCACAGTAATTACAGTAATTGCATTCTCAGTGTAGAACCCCCTCACTTTCCCCTTTGTTGTCAGTATCTTCAAAGCAGCAGTCTATTATGAAGTGGGAATAAGCACTACACATACCCATTTTGCTTCTAGTCAAAGAAATTCCTTGGCATTTGTTTATTACTGGGGCATTAAGAAAAAAAATAAAAACTCAGACAGCTTCCATTACTCACCTACCTGCCACCAATATTACATCCTAGAGCGCTAGCTATCAAGTACCTGTCAGCACAGTAATTGCTCAATTTCTATGCCCTTTGTACTGTTTATGGGGCGTAAGCAGAAAATAACAAAACATCCTGGCAAGGAAGGGGTTGAGTAGCCTCCTCAAACACAAAAATCAGCCTCCGTCCATGGTTCCGTGGTTTTCAGGTTATTTGTAAATGTAATTGCAAATAAAAACAGCACCTGTCTGCCGTTCTCTGGTACAATAGTTATAACCAGCTGGAAAGGGGCAGGGAAAGATGCTGCTTTCCGTTGCAATTACAGTTAGAAATAACAAACTTAAATCACTGAATTGTTTTTCATAAAAAAGCATTCTTTATGGACCCATAGGGTTAACTCCCCCACAGGTTTGGAAAATCCCCAATTAGGTTGTATATTTATCAAAGAGTGAAGTTAGAGATCACCAAAGTCCACTAGAGTGAAATCCTGCCACTCTCAATGTGTATTCCCATAGAAATGAATGGAGAGTGGCGGAATTTCACTCTAGTGGACTGTGTTGGTCTATAACTTCCCTCTTTGATAAATTTACCAAATTTAGGTATCTGTATCTGGGATGCCTTCGGGGGATACATTACCTATTGGTCTAAGTGGGTTGCCACCACTTCCTCTTGAGTTTGATGTAGTAAATGGAAGCAGGAAGTTCCTCCTCTTGAGGAAGCAGTGGATGCAGCTGGGGACAAAGGCCCCATTAAACGTGCCCTAAGGGAGGTGAGCCCTTAGTGAAGTCGGGGGAACAGGGACCCTGTGAATGAGGTATGTAGATAGTGTTATGTGAGCTCCTGTTGCATAGGAGCAAACAGGTTGACTCTCCCAGGTGACACTACCTGTTAATGTAGGGATCATAGTAGAAAAGGATTCATATTGGAGGATTTCCCTATGGGTTCCACTGGAGGTGATCCAGTTCCACTAAAGTTGTCACAGAGGTAAAGTCGGATCCTGCCATGTCTGTCTTCAGAGGGGAGTGCCAGTGTATGATATGCTCTACGATTGTATATTGCTGTGACCACTTTACCTCAACTCTATCAGTGGTACTATGTGAGTACTACATGGTAAATACATATTTGTTATTGTTTTAAGAACTCCTGGTGGCCAAAAATCCTGTTTGTGCAGTGAGAGGTATAGTTCTGCAACAACCACCCCCATTCCTCAAACATGTGTGCAAGGGCCCCACTGAGACTGAGGGTCTAATGTAACTGACGCTCTATGCCAGTTATGTTGGAGCTAGTCCTGGGTTGGAGAAATTACAATGTTTGGGTGAATATGCCCTTTAATCCTAGCTATAGGTTTTATATATATATATATATATATATATATATATATATATATATATATATATATATATATATGTCGTGTATCTTTACTTTACTCCAAACTCCTATCCTGGCTGAATGCCTTAGAATGTTGGTATACTACTTTGTGGCAAACATTAAAATGCAAAAAAGGCATTACCTTCTGTGGAGGTGAAACAGTTCATAAAAGATAAAATGTGACCCTAGTGGCAAAACGAGGTGACTTTCCTCTATAAATGCAAATTGCTTGGGAACAGGGGAAAAGAGGAAGCAAATCGATACAATCTTTGTCTGGTTCCTCAAACATCATGAAATGCTTTAAGTAATAAGCACCTGACCCCCCGAGCTAATATCGGCTGCCATGTTTTAGTAAAGACACACTTTTGCAGGAGCCGTGTCTGCCGCTTTCATCTCTCTAATTATACCCATCAATATGCCATAGCACATGAACTTACATTGTAACCAGAAACTCTCCGGGGAGGAGATCACTGTCACATTAAGCTTGGCATTGAAAGGTACATGGCAAAACAATTGATGTAGATATTCAAAGAATTAGTGTTGATCACGGTTGATTATACAAGAGATTTCTGTAAAAAATACATCCTTTAATTGGGAAAAAGGTCCTGTGAGACTGTGAACTTGTGCATAATTAAAAGCTTTCCTACATCATTTATCTCCTCCTTCTCGCAGTTTTATTGTGCATATTCTCAAATCCTGCTACCTCACCCGCACGCTAGTTTTATATCACACTCTATCATTCTATGGTAATTCGATTTTGGAATTGTATCACATAATGTGGAAAATGTTACACGGGAACAATTTAATTTATTAAGCACTATGCACGTGATGCGCTTGCCAGTAATTGCAGACATTCACTTTTTAACCCTTATTTAAACAGCCACCGACAGGTACAGAGGGAGCAGTCTGCATGCTGGTGCCAATAATGACACTATGAGATATAACAGTTGTGTGTTTAGGAAATATTAAAGGGATACTGTCATGGGAAAAAAAAAAAAATTCAAAATAAATCTGTTAATTGTGCTGTTCCAGCAGAATTCTGAGCTGAAATCCATTTCTCAAAAGAGCAAACAGATTTTTTTATATTTAATTTTAAAATCTGACATGGGGCTAGACATTTTGTCAATTTCCCAGCTGCCCCTGGTCATGTGACTTGTGCCTGCACTTTAGGAGAGAAATGCTTTCTGGCAGGCTGCTGTTTTTCCTTCTCAATGTAACTGAATCTGTCTCATTGGGACATGGGTTTTTACTATTGAGTGCTGTTCTTAGATCTAACAGGCAGTTGTTATCTTGTGTTAGGGAGCTGTTATCTGGTTACCTTCCCATTGTTCTTTTGTTTGGCTGCTGGGGGGAAAAAGGGAGGGGGATGATATCACTCTAACTTGCAGTACAGCAGTAAAGAGTGATTGAAGTTTATCAGAGCACAAGTCACATGACTTGGGGCAGCTGGGAAATTGACAATATGTCTAGCCCCATGTCAGATTTCAAAATTGAATATAAAAAAATCTGTTTGCTCTTTTGAGAAATGGATTTCAGTGCAGTATTCTGCTGGAGCAGCACTATTAACTGATTTATTTTGAAAAAAATGTTTTTTCCCATGACAGTATCCCTTTAATTACGTTACAAGGAATACAAATCATTGATCACAATTAGCAACACATAAACGACTCTCTATTTAACTATCACAGGGTGCTGAAACAAAAGCTACTCCATCTGAAATATCTTTGCATTATGCTATTACAGGTATGGGAGCTGTTATCCAGAATGCTGGGACCTGGGGTTTTCTGGATCTATTTTATAATTTGGCTTGTCATACCTTAAGTCCACTAGAAAATCATTAATATCAAATAAACCCAATAGGCTGTTTTTTTTTTTTTACAACAAGGATTAATTATATCTAAGTTAAGATTAAGTACAAGGTACTGTTTTATTATTACAGAGAAAAAGGAAATCCTATTTACAAATTTGGATTATTTGGATAAAGTGGTGCCTATTTGAGACAGCCTTTCCGTAGTTCAGAGCTTTCTGGATAATGGGTTTCCGGATAATGGATCCCATACCTGTATTGCTATCTTATAGTTAGAAAAGGCTGTCTGTGTAGTGACCAATAGGGATGAGTAAACATTTTTGCCTGTTATTGTTTCACTGCAAAATTCATGTTTCACCATATGTTCGGGAAAATATGCAGGAAAAACACCAATGGCACTTCTGTTATCCAGAATGCTCGGGGCCTGGGGTTTCTGGATATTTGATTAAAATGGAGTCTATGGGAGATGGGCTTTCTGTAATTCAGAGCTTTCTGGATAATGGGTTTCAAGATAATGGATCCCATACCCGTACTACAATATCTCCATGTGTTTTATTTCACTGGAAACAAATACTCTTTTTTTTGTGCCTTTGGTCAGTTGCAGTTTTACACTCTTCTATATTCTCCATTCACTTATGGTCTTAGGCCTTTTGAGCCTGTAGAATCTGTTTGATTCAATGAAGCCAGTGTCCAAAAGGGTTCCCACACTAGAGTAGCTACCTCCACCTTCAAAAATATGCCTAATAAATCCATGTTTGATTTTGAAGGTACAATTAAAAACATTTTAATGAATCTAGCTCTTTGCCCATTAAAGTGCCATTGATAAAAGACTCAATGTTGATGAGTGGCAGTGCCGCGTGTTCTACATGTCTAAATTCTCTTATGTCCTATGGGAAAAGGCAATTGATTTTGCATTTCTACAAATATATATAATCAAATATTATGTAGTCTTAACTCAATATTTCGATTTTATTTTATTTTAACAATGCTGAAAATACAGAAATCAAAAACATTTACAAACCACCTACTCTGTAAATACATTCATATGAGTTACAATAAAGATGTTTGCTCTCTGTAGCTATGTACATAATAAATGCCTCATTGAATAGGCTATGCAGCTTTTACTGTTCACAGCTGGCAATTTATGTACATAATTTATACACAACCAGTAATTTCCATATAAAGGTGTCCTGTGAAGGAGATCTTTCTGTTTTCAGAAGTCTGACTTCATTTTCAGACAATTTTACCATTAGATGTGCTCTATAAATAGCTGTATTGCCATAATGCTTATGACATGTGATATTAAAATTAAAAGATTAAAGTATAAGCTGTCTTTAACCTGGAAGCATCAAGGATATTATGACCTTTAAATTACCAGAACCAGATCTGAAAAGGATCATTGTACTCAAGGATTGACTAGAATGATTGAATAAACATTGCTTTTTTATTATTGTATGAGATTCAGAGTGAGCAGGAGGCAGACGATGTGAGAGGACAGAGGAGTAAAACATGAAGTGGCTGGTAGATGCTATAGGGAGAATTTTATCACAGTAGCATTATTATGGTGCCTGTCATGGATAGGCAATTAGTTACATAGTTAGTTACATAGTTAAATTGGGTTGAAAAAAGACAAAGTCCATCAAGTTCAACCCCTCCAAATGAAAACCCAGCATCCATACACACACCCCTCTCTACTTTTAATTAAATTCTATATACACATACTAACTATAGAGCTTAGTATCACAATAGCCTTTGATATTATGTCTGTCCAAAAAATCATCCAAGCCATTCTTAAAGGCATTAACTGAATCAGCCATCACAACATCACCCGGCAGTGCATTCCACAACCTCACTGTCCTGACTGTGAAGAACCCCCTACGTTGCTTCAAATGAAAGTTCTTTTCTTCTAGTCTGAAGGTGTGGCCTCTGGTACGGTGATCCTCTTTATGGGTAAAAAGGTCCCCTGCTATTTTTCTATAATGTCCTCTAATGTACTTGTAAAGTGTAATCATGTCCCCTCGCAAGCGCCTTTTTTCCAGAGAAAACAACCCCAACCTTGACAGTCTACCCTCATAATTTAAGTCGTCCGTCCCTCTAGCCAATTTAGTTGCACGTCTCTGCACTCTCTCCAGCATTTATATCCCTTTTAAGGACTGGAGTCCAAAACTGCACTGCATACTCCAGATGAGGCCTTACCAGGGACCTATAAAGAGGCATAATTATGTTTTCATCCCTTGAGTTAATGCCCTTTTTTATGCAAGACAGAACTTTATTTGCTTTAGTAGCCACAGAATGACACTGCCCAGAATTAGACAACGTGTTTTCTACAAAGACCCCTAGATCCTTCTCATTTAAGGAAACTCCCAACATACTGCCATTTAGTGTATAACTTGCATTTATATTATTTTTGCCAAAGTGCATAACCTTGCATTTATCAACATTGAACCTCATTTTCCAGTTTTCTGCCCAGTTTTCCAGTTTAGACAAATCACTCTGCAAAGTGGCAGCATCCTGCATGGAACCTATAGTTCTGCACAATTTAGTATCATCTGCAAAAATAGAAACAGTACTTTCAATGCCCACCTCCAGGTCATTAATAAACAAGTTGAAAAGCAAGGGACCTAGTACAGAGCCCTGCGGTACTCCACTAACAACACTGGTCCAATTAGAAAATGTTCCATTTACCACCCACTCTGTAGTCTATCTTTAAGCCAGTTCTCTATCCAGGTACAAATACTATGTTCCAGGCCAACATTCCTTAATTTAACCAGTAACCTTTTGTGTGGCACTGTATCAAATGCTTTAGCAAAATCTAAGTAAATCACATCCACTGCCATCCCAGAATTGAGGTCTCTACTTACATTCTCATAAAAAGAAATTAAGTTAGTCTGGCAAGATCGATTACGCATAAAACCATGCTGGCACAAACTCATAGTATTATGATTTGCTATGAAGTCCAGTATCTTATCCTTTATTAACCCTTCGAAAAGCTTTCCTACCACTGACGTCAGACTAACTGGCCTATAGTTTTGAGGCTGAGAACGGGATCCTTTTTTGAATAGAGGCACCACATTAGCAATTCGCCAGTCTCTCGGCACTATGCCAGATCTCAATGAATCCTGAAAAATTAAGTAAAGAGGCCAAGAATAATTGGCAATTAGCAAATGGAAGAAGAAGTAGAGCCTCAAAGGCAGTGCTCCTCTGTGTGGTTCTTTAAATAGACTGCCTTCCACATAGGTGAGCCTTTGTTCTGTAATTGGGTCAAATAATGCGAGCTTAAGGTAGTAAGGACCCTTGAGACTCCAAAGTAAGCCCTGGAAGCTAGGTAACCTACGTAGTATCAGTTAGCAAGAGGTGTTTTACTCTTTCCCTATTAAGAAGTTCTGTTATATTTCTGGCCTGCATTATGGCAAAAAACCATTAACAAAATATTTGAGGGATCCTAGAGCTTCAGGTATCGAGTCTAGGACAACACACTATATTTATGGAATTCCATAAAACAAAAAGGTGTGACAAACCCTTCAACCTGTTCCAGCTACTGTATATGTGCCTTTTATAACCATGATAGAGTATCTTTCCCAGTAAAGGTCTAGTGATGGGTCGAATTTATTTGCCAGGCATGGATTCGCAGCGAATTTATGGATTTCGCCAACAGCAAATGTTTTCTCTGAACTACCGTGACAATTTGCCAAAGGAAAACTTGCTGCAACAAAGAAATTGTCGCTCGCAAAATTGTCGCACGTCAAATATTATTCAGACGCCCATTGACTTTAATGCATCTGGACAAAAGAGTTGCGCGTGTAAAAATTGTCGCTGGTCAAAATGGTCATACGTCAAAATTATTCAAATGCCCATTGAGTTTAATGCATTTGGATTAAAGAGTTGCGCGTGTAAAAAATTGTCGCACGCATAAAAATTGCTGCACGTCAAAATTATTCTGATGCCCATTGACTTTAATGCATTTGGACAAAAGAGTCACGCGTATAAAATGTATGTATAAAAATTGTCGCTTGTGTCAAAATTGTTGCGCATCGAAATAATTTTGATGCCCATTGACTTCAATGTGTTTCGCAATTTTTTTTCCGTTCTAAATTTTTTTTGGAATTTTGCTAATTTCTCGGCGAATTAAAACGAGACAGATTCGGCCATCACTATAAAAGTCTTTCCATTTCTCCATCAGACCAAATACTAATCCACATGTGTAGCAGACACCCTAGCTCAAAAAAAAACTGACTAATTTCTCTGTGTCTTCAAAATAAAGTGATACGAGATTTTCATGTAATATGTTGAGCAGTTGAGTCCCAAAACTGACAGAAGAAAAGCACTCAGCAGCTCTACAATTGCAATATAGTCCATGGAATGAAAATAATCTACAACGCAAAGGGTTAGATATTTTTGAATGCACAAATATACAAAAAAAATAGTGTTGTGGGGATGCCTTTGATAAAGTATTCTAGAGTCTTCTAGATATGTGCTATAATTTTGTTCATTTCATTGCAGCAGTGATCCCCAACTAGTGGTTTGTGACCAACATGTTGCTCCCCAACCTTTTGGATGTTGTTCCCAGTGGCCTCAAAGCAGGTGCTTATTTTTGAATTCCAGGCTTGGAGGTAAGTTTTAGTTTCATAAAAAACAGAAGTACTGTCAGACAAAACCTCCTGTAGGCCTGCAGTCCACATAGGGGCTACCAAATAGCCAATTACAGCCCTTATTTTGCAACCTCCAGGAACTATTTTTATGCGTATGTTGCTCCCAACTCATTTTAAATGTGGCTCATGGGCAAAAAAAGGTTGGGGACCCCTGCATTATAGGGATATAAAACCAATTCTATTGCAAGCTAAACAGAGAAATGGATTAATACCTGTAGCCACTGCGACTGGTCACTCTTTCCAGATGTCCAGGCATTTACTTTCCCTTGCCTGTCTAATCGGGCCTTCCTTGGTTCCCAGGCAAACATATCCATGTTCAGTGTTCTGAAAACACTAGAAGCTGTTACTTGGTGATCCTGTATGTGTCCAGATTTCATTCCAAGGGGTTCGGAGCAGCCTGTAAACATATCAATCGTTGCTAACATTAGGAAAGAGTTAACAAAAGTACAGCACAAATGTTATTCCTTTTGTTAATATTCGATACATAAATGGATATTAAAAAAAGGAAAGATTTTTTTTCTTTCATTACAGCAGGAGATCAGATTAAGTAAAATGAGGTATTCTCTCCAGAAGGGATCGAAGATTGCAAATGTGAAGACATTTAATCATAATCACTGCAGGAAAGAATGAAAAAGAAAATTAGCTAATTCCAAGGAAATACTGTATGAAGTAAGCTTTTTTTCTGTGAGGCTCATACATAAGAGAAATAAATAAAGCCTCACCTTGTAGTCACGTCTGCCCTGGGTTCAATGGTTAAACCACGAAAAAAGGTGCTCAAACTTATTTAAGCAGATAACAATGCTTTACTTTCTATGAATCAATAATCAATAGGGGTTATACAGGTATGGGACCTGTTACCCAGAATGCTCAGGACCTGGGGTCTTCTGGATAACAGATCTTTCTGTAATTTGGATCTTCATACCTTAAGTCTGCTAAAAAAATCATGTAAACATTAAGTAAACCCAATAGGCTCGTTTTGCTTCCAATAAGGATTAATTATATCTTAGTTTGGATCAAATACAAGATACTGTTTTATTCTTACAGAGAAGAAGGAAATCATTTTTAAAAATCTGGATAATTTGGACAAAATGGAATCTATGGGAGATGGCCTTTCTGTAATTCGGAGCTTTCTGGATAATGGGTTCCATACCTGTATATTTATGCCAGTGATTTCCAACCAGAGGCTCAGAACAACACGTTGCTCACCAACCACTTGGATGTTGCTCCGGGTTGCCTCAAAGAAGTTGCTTATTTTTTAATTCCTGGCTTAAAGGTAACTTTTGATTGCATATAAATCAGGTGTACTGCCAAATAAAACCTCCTGTAGGCTGCCAGTATATGTATAGGGGCTACCAAATAGCCTATCACATTCCTTATTTGACACCCCAGGGATTTTTTTCATGCTTGGGTTGCTCCCTAACTCTTTTTACATTTGAATGTGGCTCATGGGACCCCTGATCTAAGTGAAGGAAGTATGCAAAGTAAAAAAAAAAAAGCAGAGATTCCATGGACCTATTGGTCAGCCCTGCTGTACAGGTATAAATCTTTATTTGACATGGGCACAGATTTAGTAACTAGTGGATGTATCCATAACTACCACCCGACCTATGCATCAAGCCATATATATAAGGGATGCACTATATGGCCTATAGGAGAGGGAGGAATATCAGAGACACTCTAGTAAAAGCGGATATCGGCCCAACTAAGAAAACAGGGCAGCAATGCCTGGCTGATATTAAACCAGGAACTTTCCCTTGTTTGAATTGTGCACAATGCAATAGTGTGACCAAAGTTTCACACATCCCCACACTGGGAAAAGATTCACCATCAAGCAATTTTTCACTTGTGAATCTACATATGTAATTTATTTAATTAAGTGCCCATGTGGACTAGGATATGTTGGAGAAACAACACAGAGAGTGAAAGACAGAATTTCAAAACATAAATCAACCATAAGATGTGAAGATCTGGAACTCCCTATACCTGCACACTTTCACACAGCGAAACACACACCAAGTCAGCCCAGATTTCAGATCATTGATGGCGTCCCTAAACTAAGAAGAGGGGGCGATCAGTTAAAAGCCCTTAAAAGAAAGGAAATGTACTGGATAAACAAATTGGGTACGCTTTGGCCTAAGGGCCTTAATAGGGAATATACACCCATGTGCTTTATTTAAGTTATAATACCCTTCTATTCCACTTAGGTCAGACAACACCCTCCTTTGTTCTGGTTTAAACCTTCTATTATATTTTTCTATTGTTCTAAACATGATCTTTGTTTTTAAGGTTATCAACATTTATGAAGAATGGGTACAAGATCCCGGACTGCATTGAGGAAATTCCACTCGCAACTATCCTCTCCGGGTAAAAGGTACTGCAGCTTCCATAACCTTATATGAATTTTTTTATTTTTTCTATCAATAATGTCACAATTGAAACGTTGTCTTATTAATGTAACTAATTAACATCATGGAATATGGACTAATAAGACATGAAAAGGAAGAAAACTTGGACTTTATTGAACTTTCACAATGTTTTTTACCTATCACACACTATCAGGCAGGCTTGAGAAAGGGCAAGACCAGGCCTGAAACGTTGCCTGTTACTGACCGATTGTAATAAATTTTCACATTTTGCAAACAAGAGGTGCTGCAGTTTTTCTCTCTTCTCATATATATAAGGGATGCACTGTATCCGCTATTTTGGATTCGCCCCAAACCCCCGAGTCCTTCGCGAAAGATTCGGCCAAATACAGAACGGAATCCGCATCCTAATTTGCTCATGCAAATTAGGAGTGGGAAGGAGAAAAACTTTTTTACTTCTTTGTTTTGTGACAAAAGGCACGTGATTTCCCTCCTGCCCCTTATTTCCTAAATTAGGATTCGGTTTGGCTGGGCAGAAGGATTCAGGTGAATCCGAAGCCTGCTGAAAACGGCTGAATCCTGGCTGAATTCTGAATATATATATATATATATATATATATATATGCCCTTTCTCCCAACTATTACCTGGTAAAGCTTATATACCATACCCAAAGGGGCATATTTATCAAGGGTCCAATTTCGAATTGAAAAAACTTCGAAAGTTGAATTCAAAAAGACCAACTGAAATGAAGTCAAAGTTTTTTTTTGGTCGAATAGGTCCGTTCTCGATCGAATAGGTCCATATTTGGCCGAATGCAAATCGTATGAATCGAAGGACTAGCGCAATCAATCAAATTCGATTCCAAGTTTTTCAAAGTTGTCAAAGTCCACCAATTAACTCCAAATAGGCTCTAGGTGGTCCCCCATAGGCTAAAACAGCAATTCGGCAGGTTTTAGATCGAACTTGAAATTTTAAAGAGACAGTACCTGATAAATTTCGATATTCTAATTTTCGATTTTTTTCAAATTCAAATCGAATTTGGACTATTCCCTAGTCGAGGTACACAAAAATAGCTTGAAATTCAAATTTATTTAATTCAAAAATTCACCTTGACCTTTGATAAATCTGCCCCAAATGGTGAGGCATGTTTATACTTTTTAATAAGTTCCTGCTACAGCACTTAATGCATTATAGGGTTAATCTATTGCATGCTGGGAAACACAATGGGGGCTGCAACTATTAGTGTTGCACAGTGTGCATGTTAGCCTACACTTTTAAGTAAGGCTACATTATTTCTTATTTATTTACAGAAAAAAACAAATTTCCTTGATAGCCTCAGAGCAAAAGGGCTAAAGTCTACATATTCTGATTGTTTACGAAGCAATAATGATCCCCAGGAATTCTCGCAGAGTATTTTTACAGATGATCATCAGATACTGTATATTCAGTAAAGATATAAATCTGGTTGTGTCTAGTTTTAGCTTATCCCTTAGCAATCACTTGTCTGATGCAATGTGGCAAATTAGAGTATAAATCAAGCCTCAATGTAAGTATTGCCATGGCAACAATATACCTGAAAATGGAACTACCATGAAAATAGTTTTTAATTATAACAATAACTTGTTGGTATACAAAAATGCTTGGAAGAACAGTGTATTTATAAGTAAAGGCAAAGAGATTGCAAAGGGGGGATAGACCATTTTCAGGAAATCCAATCAGTAACAATGTACTTATCCCCAAAAAATAAGGGATTTGGCAGCAATATTTGTATCTTAACTTTTTGACAACCAAGGAATTCTCTCATCCAATATTGGCATTGCCTTCACATCTGCTGACTTTTCCTGAGCACAGAAGTTCAAACTGCTAGCAGTCAAAATCACCCGCATTGTCCTACCTGACGTGAAAGTTGTCAAAATGCTATTAAAGTAATGGGATTTCAGGGAAAAATGTATCTGTATGTGTGTATAGTTTTATACACTGTTGCTGTAAGATGCCGGGAGATCGCTGCTGTCTACTGATGGACAAATTTGTCCCGTTTTGCTTCGCCGAAAAATTCACGAAATTCTCAAAACGGCGGAGGATACGCGAAACAGCACCGACGTCAAAAACAAGATGCCGTCGCCGTTTCACTAATTTTTTGCAGAAGCAAAACGGGACAAATTCGCCCATCATTAGACAGCAGCGATCTCCTGGCGTCTTACAGCAACAGTGTCCGTTTTTGGACGCCGGCGTCCAAAAGAATGGACGCCAGCGTCCATTTCTTTTATTTCGCATCAGTTTCGCAAATTTATTCGCCAGTGGCGAATTGCGGGAATTCGCGCCTGCTGAATAAATTCACCCATCACTACTGCTGTCCCTTACCTCCCGGGACGTCTCTCCTTGAATATCAGTGCGCTGGCGTTTGATGCCACCAAGGTGTGCCGATGTTTGAATTTTGGCACAAAGTTATCTTTAAAAGGACAGTCCACCATTTTAGGAGTGCCCAAGCTGGCTTCAGTTTATCTGTTCCTGCCCAAGCATTACTTCTGTCTCCTGATATCCAGGTTTTGACTTCTGCCCGTATCTTGACTACGATTTCTGCCACCTGCATTTAACTCTCCGCCTGACCTTAACTACGTCTTCTCTTATCCCTGCCGGCACATCGTTTTTGGACTTATTATGCACCTCCTTGTTGGCTTCCACAGCAGAAAGCCCGGGGGCCCCAAAAGGGCGTCAGGGAACACCGGAACCTTCGGGGTCCACCTGTGCGTCTGAAGGTAATACTACTGAACAAGGTTCCTGATAACGTGAATATTACAGTAGCATTCCAATTAAAGTCCCATTACATAACTATGACCCTCCCCACATCTGGAGTCTCAAAGGGAGTGTTATATCTTCATTCAGGGCTTGTGCTCATTACAACCTATGTGCATAGCCATCCAAGTAACCTGAGGAGCTTTCTACACTCGCCGTCTATCCCTGATCTGGTTCATTATTACTCTGTAGACATTTCTATTGAACGGAATCCCCTTTTATAACGTGCATGACTAAATCTGATGTTGGATTAAACCTGTGCTCCCTCTGCTCACTTTGCTGGTCCATATGGGTGAGGCCTCATCACTAGTTAAGGAAACATCAGATAGGGAGTTTCATAGAGGTGATATTATGAGGCTCCTATGTGCTGCTAGTACAGGTATGGCATCAGTTATCTGGAAAACCCATTAACCAGAAAGCTTTCAATTACAGAAAGACTGTATCCAATTGACTCCATTTTATCCAAATAATACAAATTTTTTAAAATAATTTCCTTTTTCTCTGTAATAATAAAACAGTAGCTTGTACTTGATCCAAACTAAGATATAATTAATCCTTATTGGAAGCAAAACCAGCCTATTGGGTTTACATGCTTTTATAGTAGACTTAAAATGGACCTGTCAGCCAGACACAAAAATTTGTATATTAAAAGTCCTTTTCAAATTAAACATGAAATCCAATTTCTATTTTTTATTAAAGCATTCATAGCTGTTGTAAACTCATTTGAAAATCTCAGCTGTCAATCAAATATTGTCTGCCCCTCCTCTATGCCTAGGCATAGAGGTGGGACAGCCAATTACTTTCACTTACTTTCTATTCAGCACTTCCTAGATTTCACTGCTCTCCCCACATTCCCCCATTCTCTTCACCATTTAATTGTGTAGCCAGTGCATGGGGATGGACATCAGGTCCCCCATTCTGGTGCACAAACAAGATTCTGAGATGATGCAAGGCTTGTCTTAATAACAGTGTCCACAAAATGGCTGCTTGGTATAATTTTGAATTTGCAGACTGAAGGAAATAAGATTCAAATAATTGATATAGTGTAATCAAAGTTCATTATGCTTGACTAATGTGATTAAATAGGATTTTGAATAATTTTTTTGGGTCCCCATTAAGGGCAGATTTAGCAAGGGTCGAAGTGAAAATTCGAAGTGTACTCCAACTATCGAATAGGCCAAAATTCGATTTGAATTTGAAAAATATTAGACTATTAAAAACATTGAAATTTATAATGTCTCTTAAAAACTTCCACTTCGAACATATGCCATCTAAAACCTGCAGAATTGCTGTTTTAGCCTTTGGGGCACCTCCTAGAACCTATTTGGAGTCATTTGGTGGACTTTGGGGAAAATACTTAGGGGCAGATTTACTAAGCTCAAATGAAGAATTCAAATGAAAAAAAAATTGAATTTTAAAGTATTTTTTTGGGTACCTCAACCATCAAATTGGTTAAATTTGATCGAATCAAATGATTCGAACGATTCAAAGTAAAAATCGTTTGACTATTCGACCATTCAATAATCAAAGTACTGTCTCTTTAAAAAATACTTCTACTTCATACTTTGCCAGTTTAAACCTACCGAGCTGCAATGTTAGCCTATGGGGACCTTCCCCAGCACTTTTCTAATTTTTTTTAGACAAATAAAAATCCTTCAATCGATCTCTTATAATCGTTCGAATAGTTCTGAATTGTAGTTCGGATAATGTATAAGTTACTGTTTTATTGTTACAGAGAAAAAGAATCATTTTTAAAAACTTGGATTATTTGGATAAAATGGAGTCTATGGGGGATGACCTTCTCGTACTTCAGAGCTTTCTAGATAATGGGTTTCCGGATAACTGATCCCATACTTGTATAATGTATTATTGCAGCAAAACTATTCTCAACAACTGACAATACATGTTATGTTTTATTGCCAACATTATGATCCCATTTGTGTAATGGTATTTGCACAGAGTTTAGACCATTATGCTGCAGAAGCCAAGTAAGGTGAGTGTCACACATCACTGCACCAATATACTGCATAGACTGGGGAGCCACTGGAGAAGCAAAGGTCTCACATTGTGGAGTATGAAACTCATTGAAGGAAATAGAGCAAAAATGAATCAGACGCTTGTCAGCTCTCATATACTTACATATAACTCAGGTTAAAGGCATTAAAAAAGTTTAATGCTTGCTTTAAGTTTTTTTAATCTGCTTTTTTGTTTTTCAGCTTCTCTTCTACGTTCCAACATTTGTCCGAAGTTCTACCAATTTTTTACAGGTATGGGACCTGTTCTCCAGAATGCTCGGGACCTGGGGGTTTCTGGACCTTTGTGTAATTTGGATGTTCATTAAATCTACTAGAAAATCATATAAACATTAAATAAACCCAATAGGCTGCTTTTGCCTCTAATAATGATTAATTTGTATCTTAGTTTTGATCAAGTACAATGTACTGTTTTATTATTACAGAGAAAAAGGAAATCATCTTCTAAAATGTAGATTATCAGGACGAATGTTTCGAAAATTCGCCATCGTGACGTAATTCCGGGACTTCGCCATTTTACTAACAGGCGTAGGTGTAACTTCGCTAGCGCAGGAGATAGACTCTAGCGCTACTTCGAACTCTTAAGCCAGGCGAAGTTTTCAGAGTGATAGGCTGCAAAAGTCTGTATAAATATTTTTGGGTACCCGGGCCCCTCCATACATTTCCTAACATATAGCACATAAACTATACTTTGGGCACGTGTATAGGGCAATAGAACAACTTTATTTTATTTTATTAAGGTTTCCCGGGCTTGTGTAGTGCAATGTATTTGCTGCAACATATACGTCCATTCGACTTTAACTTCCCGCCGTATCCAAATTAGCCAACGCTAGCGTAACTTCGCTTCATTTGGAGCACTAACGCTAACACAACTTCGCCAGACTTCGGCGCCCTGGACCCAACTTCGGATTTTAGTGAATTAGTGTTGTCCTGGCGAATCTACGCCTGGCGAAGCGTTGCAATGTGATAGAATCCGGCGCTGGCGAATTTCCGCAGATTAGTGAATTTCCCCCTAGGGGAGACGGCCTTTTCATAATCCAGAGCTTTATGGATAACTGGTTAACAGATCCCATACCTGTATATTAAGCTGACTTACTTGATTACTTCTTTATCAGAATAAAAATTCGAAATCTGTTCCCTCTACTGCTGCATTAGCATAACAAGAAAATTATGAAAATGTCCCTGCCTCATAACCCACAGAAGCCCAGCACATATTTGCATACATTGCTCTAAAGCAGTAGACCAAAAAAATTTAACAACACTGAGCCATTTTGGCAAACATTTCCTCTGTACCACGATTCAAACCAAATAAATAACTGATTAATACTCATCACAATGCGTCTGACTGCATGTGAGGTTGCACTGAAATGTACACTGCACTGCACTGTAAAAACTGCACACTGCACAGCAGTTATAAATGACTCTTAGAGGCAGATTTATCAAAAAGCAAAATTCTTCATGCATTTGCCGAACACAAAAAAACACATGCATATATAAATGAATATAAATGCAATATACTGTAATTAAGTGCATTTTTGTGAGCTCCAAATGCAATTGTCTTACGCACCAAGCACAAGAAAATGCATTAAGTAACATCTATGAAATGTGACTTTGAAAGCTCATGAGTGCAACCAGGCAGAATATAATGGAATCAATTAGCTGCTGCATTTAGATGCGCTCAAACCTGCGTCTCAAGGCAAAATAAAAGTGGAAGAGCCCTTAAAGCGGTTGTTCATAGTTGAAATAACTTCTAATATGATGTGGTTTTTGAGTTATTTAACTTTTTAATTAGCAGCTCTCTAGTATGCAATTTCACAAATTTAGTTGCAAGGGTCCAAATGACCCTAGCAGCCAGGCATTGATTAGCATGAGACTGGAATATGAATAGGAGAGGCCTGAATAGAAAGATGAGTAATAAAAAGTAAAAAAAAAAGCAATTGTGGCCTTACAGAGCATTTGTTTTTTGGATGGGGTCATTGAACCCCTTTTGAAAGCTGGAAAGAAGAAGGTGGCAAATAATTAAAAAACTATAAAAAAAAAATAAAGTAATCCAGTTAAAAAGTTATTAGAATTGACCATTGTATAACATACTGGAAGTTAACTTAAAGGCGAACCACCACTTTAACGAAACGCAAGTTCCAAAAACTCCATTGCATAAGAATGTGAACAAAACAACTCAAACGAAATCAAATCAGACTCTACTTATTTTCAATGAATCTGCCAAATTTTGAATTGATCTTGAAAACTTGAATTAAAAAATAGCTTGAATATGTCTGATAAAACTCCCCTTGACTTCTTTTTTATTAAATAATACATTTTAACAATACGAGTTTTTTCGATGACCTATACAGGTATGGGGCCTGTTATCCAGAATGCTCAGGACCTCGGGTTATGAACAGGTCTTCTTATGTTATGGGGTAGATTTATCAAGGGTCGAATTTCAAGGTGATGGGAGTTGTTTTAGACTCCCATCAACTCGAAATTAGAATAAAAAAAGACCAACTGTAATTCATTAAAAAAAAATCTGAGTGAATAGGCTGTATTCAATCATTTGAATTGAATTTGGATCGTATTTGATTCGAAGTATTGTTAAAAAAAAAACATTCATTTTCAAAGTCCACCAAATGACTCCAAATAGGTTCTAGGGGGTCCCCTATTGGCTAAAACAGCAATTTGGCATGTTTTAGATGGCGCATAGTCAAAGTCAATTTTTAAAGAGACAGTACATGATAAATTTCAATATTCAAAATTTCTAATTTTTTAATCAAATTTGGTCTATTCCCAAGCCAAAGTACACTAGAATTAGCTCAAAATTCAAATTTAAAAATTACATTTTTCAATTCAACCCTTGATAAATCTGCACCTAAGTCTACTATAAAGTCATGTAAACATTAAATAAACCCAATAGGTTGGTTTTGCTTCCAATAATAATTAATTATATCTTAGTTTGGATTAAGTACAAGCTACTGTATTATTATTACTGAGGTAAAGGACAGACATTTTAAAAATTTTAATTATTTGATTATAATGGAGTCTATGGAAAATGGCCTTTCCGTAATTTGAAGCTTTCTGGATAATGGGTTTCCAGGCAACAGATCCAATACCTTTTTAATGTCCTCCATATTATAGATTAGACATTATTCACTATATACCATATACTGCAGCCCCTTACCTGGTGTTCTGTCATGTTTTGCAAACAATTTATCCTATGAAGCTCCTATGAACAGCCTTCATGATCTGCAGTCACATAATTCTTTTAAATAAAATAAATAATATTAATACTGCGAAAATATATGGTAACAGGGGGAAGCTTTCGTTTTTTTTTTTTATTGTCTTCTAATTGGCGTTTCAGTTCTTTAGTTCACAGCGGTAAAAAAAATAAACATTCTTCTTTCTTGTCTATGACATGGTGCCTTTTTCCAACATGGATGAAAGTCTTTTATTTAATAAGCAAAATGAAAATATTTGAATTAAGTGTGCAGATGTTCCTCATTACAGGATTTTATCTACAGGCTTGCAATATTCTCTGAATGTGTGTTGATCCAATTCAGCAGATTTTACATCCAAATGCATTGACCTTGCTGTTATGTGATTGTGTCTCAGCAGAATAGAATACCACATTCATAATCTCCTTTCAGTCTTGGTATAAAGTACAAAAAAATCTCTTTATCAGTTACATAAAAGGCTTTTATAAAAGGCAAAGATTAGCACATAATCTTTGAAAATGGCCCAGTTCTAAGGAAAAGAAAGCATATAAGCACGAGGGAGGCTGTGCACAATCCCTGCAATAGTGTGTTGATATTATCAAATGATTACATTTTTCCTTTATCAAGCCGGGTTTCCCACTGAATCCTGCACTGTTTCAGTAGCTATTAGTCCTCATGACTGCCTTCTCTTGAATTATTCATGAGGAAATGTGCGACTGGGACACAGTGCAAAGGAACAGCAGATAACAGCTGAGTGCAATATACTGTGAAGAATGAAATAGCCGACAATACTATTTGGTACTTCCGAGGCCAATACTGCAGGTGCGGCACCAAATTTTCATTTTATCGGAAGTCATCATGACTGTTGAATGAGGAGGGTTTTCAATAAGCGTGTGTTTTTTAGTAGTGCTCTTGTGGGGGAATGTAATAGAAGTAATAAACAACAAACACGCACAATGCAAACTATTTTTTCCTTTGTATGTACAATTTTATTATTTAATGCGTGTATTGCAAACACACAAACATTGATCCAAGAATAAGAAATCCCGCTCTCTCGGCGCTGTACTGCAAATCCACTTCGGGACACGGACTACATATTTTTTTCAAAACTTTTTTAGTGGTACAATGTAAAAAGCGGTGAGTGTCTGGGACTTGCGCATTTATTGCCGCACTCGGCACTTCGTCAGAGAAGTGACGAATGCGGCAAGAAACGCGTAAGTCCCAGACACTCACCGCTTTTTACATTGTACCACTAAAATGCGCACATTAAAGCTGAAGTTTTGCAAAAAACAAAATGAAAAAAATATGTAGTCCGTGTCCCGAAGTGATTTGCAGTACAGCGCCGAGAGAGCGGGATTTCTTATTCTTGGATAGACTGCACTGGCAAGGAGCTTCCGGCATACTGCATGAGGCAGCGTCTGCACGGACATCATAGATGGGTGAGCTCTGATGCGGTTCGCATTTTTTTTTACTTTAACACAAACATTGAGCCAGAGAACAATGTCCATAATGAAATTGTATAAAATGCAGTATGCAGTCAGTGGTGGATTCCTATAAGGGCAACCTGTGAGCTTGTCTGAGGCCCAAAGTTAAAGGGGGGGGGGGGGGCAGCAGCGTAAAAACAGGCAAAACCTGTTCAGGCCAGGGCTGGAACTGGAGCACGCTGGACATAGAGCTGGGAAAGACTACAACAATCCCTTATGTTTCAGCAAAGTGTAATTTGTTCAATACTATGTATTTAGTATGGCAAACACATAGGGGGTTATTTATCCGAATTTATCTCAATATTTTCTGCTACAAACTCCAATCAAATCCGATCGGGTTTTTTACGCTTATTTATTATTACATTTTCCTGAAAATGTGCTTAGTGGTAAAAAAAAAAAATCTGATTTTCATGATTTTTTTCAAATTTTTTCATTAGATTTTTCACGATTTTTTCCGGAATTGTCACCAGAAAACTCCAAAAACGTTGGGGTTTTGCACAAAACCCAGCGCACATCAAAAAATCATTGGGACTTCTCCCATTGACTTATATACAACCTCGACAGCTCTGAGATGCCGGACTTTCAGATTCAGACTTTTACATCCTTGGGGTTTAATAAATTCTGAAAAATTTGTGATTTTTTAAAAGTCTGATTTCATTAAAAAAAAATTTGTGATGTTTGCATTCGGAGTTTAGTAAATAACTCCCAAAGACACAGATTTATGAACCTTCCAGGTTCTGGTTTATAGAGATCAACTGCAAAAACTGTGAGTGAGTGAGTTCCTGAGCTCAATCAGTTTATCTGCAATCAATTGCTGTGGCTCCCTCAAAACCTATTATATTTTTAGCAAAAACCCACTGTATTTTTAAACATATAAGGCAGCAAGCTAGAGCAATCAATTGCAGATATGTCAAGTGCATTCAGAAACTCGCTTGCAGTTTCTGCAATTGATTTCTATGAACCGAAAACAGCCCCAGACATTTTTTCCCCTACCCAGAATTCCAGCGTAATTATACAGGTGCATGCTGAGATGTATTTATTGCAACTTGTATGTACTTTGGCAAATTGTTTACAAGTTGGAATAGGCAAAATGTTCCCATTTTTTGTATTAGAATAACATCACTCCCAGTGCAGCTCTAATTATAATATGAGCATGCAACTTGCTCGGTCCAAGAACGATAGGAAATTTGACTTATGTCACTAAGGAACCCTCAAAATACCAGCAGATCAATGCTGGAGCTAATTCCAATTCCACTGTCCCCTTGTGTCAATATATGTACTTGCGCATATCAGAGGTACAATTAATTAATTCCTAGAAATATCTCAATTTGTTACACAACATGTACTGGTTTGCACCAAAAAAGCTGATCTGATGTTATCACTATACAGCAACATACTATATAATCTCTAAATATAAAAAAATACATAAAACAAATAAAATAATAGAATCTACTGTTTACATTATCACCTCATTATATCATTTTTTTAACTAAAAAAAAGCTTCACCATACTCCCATCCTGATTTTGCCTTATGTATCATTAAAATAACTAGAATATATTAAATTGGTAAAAAAAAAAACTCCTTAACATTGAGTAAAAACCCAAGTTGTAAAGATTTTCCACTAAAAATTTTAGTTTTTGTCCCAAAAAGCCCAACCAGAAAAAATTGAGTTTTAATAAGTAACCCCACCCCCAAAACGTGTTTGGGTTAAGTGTCACACCTTGAAAATCAAGACCACGTTCAACCCAATTAACTTTGCAAGTCCATCATTGATAGCTCAGCTTTGAAATTGAGTGTTAGATAGAAAAGCTAATTTGCTGAAGTTTCTTTATTTAGCATTCTATTCCCTTCAAACTTGAACTTGAACTCTGAAATATGAGAATCTATAAGACTAATGGACTTGCTTTTCAATTGTAAATCATTTCTAAATGCCAACAGAAAATAGCAAATCATTTAAATCACATTATTTGTGAGATCATACTCGACCTACATCCATAGTATATAGACATGCTTTACTGTACTGCAGTTTGTGGAATTTATTAATTATATACAATCTTTTACTAGAAAGTTGTGGCCTGTGGCCAAGATGCAGAAAAAAAACTATGAGCCAAAAAAGTTTCATTTAAAGGGCAAGAAAGCCTTCCATACATCTCTATAGGCAGCATGCAGCTAGTCAAAACACACTTTATTAATCCCATAAATATTATCCTTTGGTTATAATTTTGCTCAGCTGATTTTTTAATTGCATGCCTCAGCCATCATCTTGGAATGACACTGGCCTTCTGGTGCAGGGGTGCAGGCTCCAATACAGGACAGTTCCCCCTCAATCCTGTGTATCATGAAGGAACATGTAAAGATTGCAATCTGTATGTATGCTGAAAGGTTATGCACAATGCCAGAGGAGAGGGAGGCGGGGAGAGAATAGTGAGGTCTGACCACCATAGTAATAGGAAGCACAGCTATGTCACTGTGTTTTTATTTACTGCTAAAATAGGTCCAAATCAATGTACAAAGTGATGATATGATTTACTTTTACCTACCCGATAATTCACATCCAAGTAGCTCCATTCTCAGAGTGCAATGCCGCCTGCATACCTGCGGATAGAGCCGTATATACTGAGCTTCGATTGGAGGAGTAAAGGAATTGGCATATGGGGTGTTGTTGTCCACGTTCCCTCGAAAAATCTGTAAAATTAAAAGCAATGGATGTTTTAAAAGGATACAAGTGATATGCAGTAATGGTCCAATATATCTGTCCCAAACTGTTCATTGACAGCCAAGGTTCTGAATATGCATTCCATGTTTTCCATCAGGTATCTTGGGACAGCTTCAGAGCAAGTGTTCAACATTGATTCCCCAGACCCTAAAAGTGTATTGCTGTGCACCCTATTGTGTTATTTTGAAAAAAAAAAACATACCAGTTGGGTGGGCCAAGTTCAGAGTCTGACCACACTCACACTCAATCATAGATGGACTAAAAGTTACAGTTCTGTTAAGGACTCATAGGCCATAACAATGTCAGCTGGATATATACTACGTTGGCGCTTTGAATACAAACATACTGACAACCTTCTTTTAAGAGTGTACTTGTGATTATCTGCAACTGTACTTGTTATTATTCCTCTTTAAAGAAGAACCTGTACCTGTACTGAAAGCAAATGTAATTCTAAGCAACGTTTAAATATGTTTTAATGAAAATCCAGTGTTTTTCTCTCTTTCTAGTACTTGAACTGCTGATTCTTTCATGCAAGGCATTGTAAGAACTGGAGTCTTGGCTGAAGATGAGTATAAAAGTCAAAATCAGTAATGCAGAAATTGATATAGAATAGTGTTTTCAACTTCAATTACAAATAACTTCAAAACCATTGAAAACTTCAATAAATGTATAATAAATACAATTTTCTTTCATTATGAAAGTCTGATTGTTAGCTTCATACACACAGTTTGTTCCTCTACTATGGGGTTTCAATTGTTTCCTACTGTATGTCTGCTTGGTTGACAGACACCAATTTTTTGTGCAATATTTAAACAAATTTAGTATCCCAATTTGTTGCAATTATTTGCTATAATTTGGTTACTCTTTATTCATTGAAATAGTTTTTCACTATGGGGCAGATTTATCAAAGGTCGAGATGAATTTTCGTATTAAAAAAATTTCAATTTCGAGCTATTTTTTGTGTACTTCGACTTGGGAATAGTCCAAATTCGATTCAAAATTCAAAAATTTGAATATCAAAGTTTATCATGTACCGTCTCTTTAACAATTTAGACTTCGACCATTTGCCATCTAAAACTGTTCGAATCACTGTTTTAGACTAAGGTGGACCTCCTAGAACCCAATCGGAGTCAATTGGTGGACTTTGAAAATGTTAATTTTTTTGGGGGGGGACTTCGAATCAAATTTGATCGAATGCGATATTCCTTCGATTCATATGATTCTAATTCAGCCGAATATGGACCTATTCAATCAAAAGCCGACCTATTCTACCAAAAAAAGGCAGACTTAATTTTGGTTGGTCTTTTTCAACGTTTTTTCAATTCGAAATTCGACCCTTGATAAATATGCTCCTATATGTATTCCTGCTAAATTTTTCAACACCCCACTCTCCAATCATGTTCACTCAAACTTCCATAAATATTCACTCTTTTCCACTCTGCTGACTCTACTAATATCTTAAATCTCAACTCTTTCTGTTTACATTATATAATTAAGTAGCACAGCAGGTGTGGTATCAAATATTGACAAACCCCAACTGTCTCACAGGGACAAAGAGAATAGGCCTCCCTTAATTCATATATAACCTCCTATTATCCAATATTAATTTCCACACATTTACGTATTTATCACTTGGGATATCCTAAAAACATTACATGTCCTTGTGGTGTCCACCTTTAAAAATTGTGACAGTAATTCTGTTGCCCAAGAAATCCCTCTATGGTCACTAGAATGAGGTCTCCCTACCACCATCTTTTTATAGTGTATTATTACTGAGCAGTCACTGTGGGCAGAAGAAGGTTGTGTGCCTTGTCATTTTTGTGTTTCAATAACAATGCCTTATTTTCACATCAGATCATAGGTGTTTACGTTCAGCAGCGCTGTATTAATGCTAATTGCTTTCCATATAACTTACCATATCCTCAGAGGTCCTTTTCACTTTATATGTCGACCAGGATTTTCCATCATCACTATATGCAATCTTGTACGATTTTATGTATTCCGGGCTGCCAATACGTTTTGCACCTTGAGTAATTACACCAGTGACCCGCATTTTCTTTTGTAAGTTTATCTGTAGGTTACAAGGATCAGTAAACCTGTTAAATAACAATATTAGCACTTCTTTTAAATAACAAATATACTTGAAGCATATTTTTAATATTTAAATATATAGGGTTCCATATATTTACTGAAGCCCTTTTTAAACAAATAGCAATATATAGCACATGCATGCTCCCCTTTAACATTAAGGGGCAGATTTAATAAGCTCGAGTGAATGATTCGAATAAAAAAAGATTCGAAATTTTGAAGTATTTTTTTGGGGACTTCGACCATCGAATTAGTCAAATTCGATCTGACTTGATCGAATCAAATGATTCGAATGATTCGAGGTAAAAATCGTTCGACCATTCGATAATCAAAGTACTGTCTCTTTAAAAAAAAACTTTGACTTCATACTTCGCCAGTTTAAACCTACCAAGGTCCAATGTTAGCCTATGGGGACCTTCCCCAGCACTTTTCTAAGTTTTTTTGGGTCGAATAAAAATCCTTTGATCGATCGATTAAAATCATTCGATTCGAAGAATTTTATTGTTCGATCGAACTATTTTTATTAGATCGAACGTTTTGCGCTAAAATCCTTCGAATTCGATATTCGAAGGATTTTACTTCGAGGGTCGAATTCGAGGGTTTTTTAACCCTCGAAATTAGACCCTTGATAAATCTGCCCCTAAGTCTTATTCCCCGCATCAGCACTTTGTGACCCAGTGTTCCTGGTAATATTTCTATTACTTTTTTTCTTTTTAGGTTACACCTTGTGGAAATGTTTTACTCTGCTGAGTTCCAGCAGCACCATACCAAGCAGAGAAAAGAAGAGCAGTATCTTGTATTTTCTCCTGCAAGCATTTTTCACTATTATAGAAAAACCATGAATCACTTTCTTACTTCTGCCCTAGAATCATTACTTGACACCACAAAGGATGGGATTTTATAGTCTTGACTTCAAAAGTGTGGCTTTCTACAAAAATGTTCACAGATACTGTAAGTGGGGGACCTTTTATAGTTCAAATAAATAACACGTCATCTAACAAAATTAACCAATTTAACTATTTTATTTAAATAATTAAATAAATTGCTTAGCAAAAGAGGACTCACCTAAATTATATGAATCTTTCATTTCATCTTAAAACATCTCATTAGCATTAAAGCATCTCTGAACCAAATATATATTATAAAATACACAATACACAAATTTTTAATTTATTATTAATATTCTACTACACCATAGGGGACACAGCGCTCCTGTGTGGTGATAATCTCCTTTAATCGTATAAAATATGAATGCATTAGTAAATAGACCTGAAGGAAAACCCTATAAGGGACTTGAAAAAAACATAATGCAAAATATATACAGTATAATGTCTTTGCCAGGATGTAGGAATCAAGTATCTACAATCCAAAACATGTTCCTTGTCAACATCATGGCTCACAAAATAACCCAAGATGTTCTGAAATAGTCACTAAAAAAATAAACATACAAGGATATCAACCAGCTTCATGATCCAGGAACTGGTTTAGAATTTAATATCTAAGTGGGTCTTGGAGACTGATTCTATACAGCATGGGGTTCCGATTTTGGGTTCTGACCCTTGGGTAAGGTTATTCTTGTCTATAAAGTTGATAGTGAGTCCAAATGCACATAATTCTCTTTTTCTCAGAATAGTGATCTCTGAACTCATTGCATAATAAGTGTGTAAAATTATGGCATAAAAATGGTGGTTATTTTAGGCTCCGCCTTTTTGTGCCAGAACTTCTTTGCCACCTAGATTGTTAGTCTACCCCAATGCAGAGTGATATTTCCATAAAAGCTATCAAGACTTCTTGCTGTACACTTAAAGAAAAAAATCTGGAACTTGAATTGCCTAGGCATCACAAACAAATCAATGTATTCATCAATGACCTCCAGCTTCTCCCCTCACTATCTGCTTGATATGTTTGTAAATCTAGCATTAAGTTCATTGGCCTTTATTTGCAATAACATGGCTGCAGAAACAATGTAAATAACAATGGATTAATAGTACATGTTATGAAGTGGAATGTGGGATGAAGGCATACGTGGAGTAAATAGATAAACACATATTGTGGTTTTACTTAAAAAAACTTTTTTACAATATTAATGTCAAATATCCTGCTCAGGTGGGACATTCTGCTCTCATCCAGATGTTTAAATCAGTCTAGACGGTACAAGCTGCTCTAAGAAAAGAATAACAAGTTGGCTCTGTGCTGCTCAAGATGACAAATTTACTGGCATTAATGCTTCAAGAAAGAATTCTCTATTTTGAACAATATAGCCAGATTAATAAGGATAAAGGAAGGTCGGTACAGGCCTGAGGACAAATATGTGAAAAATACAGAAAAAGGAATTCAAAAAATCTAAAGAGGTTTTTCCAAAGAAGACACTTTTAAACCAAGAAAATAAAAATGCCTGCTGCCTATGACAATGTTATCCGGAAATAAAAGTGCAAAATCATCTTAAGCCTCTAAAGGAGAAAAGCAGAGAGAGAAATAGCTCATATATAGCTCTCAAATGGACACTATAAATCCAGGCTTCAAACAGTTATGCTTTAATCTTGGAAATGCGTGTGTTTTATATGGATTCCCCATTTTTATACAATTCTCTATATACAGTTATCAGCTGTCAGTGAGGGCACTTGGCTTTTTATGCATTATACTGTATATGTAGATATTAGTTCAGTGCCAGAAGTGTTTTAGTATTGAAGGTGGCCACATGCTCTAATTGTGTCCAGTGCAGCACAAATTTAAAAATTATGCCTTTTACTTAAATAGACTCCCAATGCAAACCCACCATGTTACTAATCTGTATCTTATGGGAACGTATGTAATTACTATATAAAATACATTTACAGAAAGTCATATTGAGACTATAACTTTATTTACAATAACTCAAAATAAACACAAAAAGAATTTACCAGTTTCAAAATCGAAACAATAAAATACAGTAATTAATGAGTCTTTTGACATTTATACACATCTATTTTGGCACACTAGTAATTCAAAATGTCAAATAGAATAAGAGGGTTGCAGTTTTGACAAATCAGACAGACAGTCTGTGCAGAATAAAAACTGTTTACTACAATGTGTTCAGCCCTGGTTCCTGTTTACAAAACTTTTACTAGGCTCAAGATCTGTAAACACCCCACCACTGGGAATTTCAGTTTTCACAATGCCAAAAATTATATATACTACACCTTGCTTGTTATTGTATGTCTTAATAGGAATAAAGCTGAAACAACTTTTTATGAAGTATGAATCACAAATATCAACATCAGTTCAGACATTTGGTGGGGAGAGCAGATGCACATTTGTAACATTTACATATTCAGTAACTCTAATTAGTAATTTGGCTTTAAATCAGATTTATGCATTTCTGTCCAAGAACACTGAATAAATCCCCCAAAAACCCCACCCAAAGGTGCGGTAGCAGTTGTAGTGCCAACATATGCTGTAAGCTGTAATGATGGGTGACTAGATACTAAGTTTACCTAGAATATCCCATACAGCAGAATCGTCTGCTCTATGGTATCCAAAGCATCTCCTTAGGTTTTGCTTGAATTATACAACAGTCTTATTTCACCTAGACCTAGAAGGTTTCTAAAATGTTTAAACTGACCCATGGAAGACCTGATCCTGAGCGGACAAACCATAAGTGGCCATTTGTATTATGTGGCTATTTTTTAGCATTATACCCCAACTAGCCTCTTAAGGAAGGTCTACATTTTCTTATCTTGTCATCTTTACACTATACTAGTTGAGATTCAAACATCATTCATAACAAAAATAAAGCTTCTCTATTAATACAATTTATCAATTTCTACAGAAGATAACTGCCCAGATTTTTCCACTTAGTAAATTGGAGTTACACTGAAATGCTCTTCAGCAGCTCATTGACCAAGGACCACATTGACACTGCTCCAATCCGCATTCATCCTGTGTCAGAATTGCTGTTTTTCATGAATCTCAGAATAGAGGACCATACCCGTTGTAAAATTATAATCTCAACGCATGTTCTTCTTAGAAAAACATATTTTATTTATAAGTAGCTATTTACCATAAATGAAACCTTTGTGAAGGTGAAGACCTTAGTTACCATAGTGAATATGCCATCTTGCATCAGCTGAATTACTTTTCTGTGACAACTTAGACCCTCGAGTTCATGATAAATAGAAAAAAGAAATGAGACTGAGGTGAAGTAAAGATAAATAGGGGGAGTAATGGAAAGAAAAGATGATATAGTAATAAGTTAGATCAACTGGACTTGCTGTCTTTTTTCTCTTGAAGACCTTTCGCTAGTCATCCAATTGGCTTTCTCAATTCAGGATTGAGGAAGCCAGTTGGATGACCAGCAAAAACATATTCAAGGAATATGATATAGCAATAGATATACCATGACCTAGATGAATGAGAAACTTTGCAGACCGTGGCTGGTAAATAAATGTGTAGGATTGTGTTTACAGAAAAAAAGAGCGACGCCCCCCAAGGTTCCACATCTTGATTAATCTCCCAATTTCTATTTACTACTTTTTCTTCTCTTCTTTAACCCCCATGTCCTTAATCATTAAATCATAGTGCATTGGTGATGCCAACTGGTTTTCACTAAGCTAAGATAAATGTATATATATACAGTATATGTTTCTACTGGAAAATTACTCTTAAACATACAAAAAAGTGTTGAACTTGAAATATAGCTCCAACTATGTTTATACCCTGTTTTCACATATATAAATATTTCCTAGCAAAAATAAAAAACCAAAGCTTGAAGTCTTATCTACATTAACAGCTGCTACAGCCCACAAACCCTACTGAAATGCCAGGAAAAATAGTTGCAGGCTAGTGCGTTCACTGCACCTGCAAATAGGAATTTGAGTTTCTGATCTTTATCCATTTTACAAAAAAACAAGCATGATGCAAGAGATACATTAATGCTTTTAAAACATGAACTCTTTTTTCTTTTTAAATTGCCTTCATAATTACATATAGTTAGGTTGGTTTAACAAAAAATCCATCAAGTTCAACTCCTTCAAATAAACTACAAGGGATTAATAGAATCTTCAAATGAAAGTTCAGTTCCTGTAGTCTAAAGGGGTGAGATCCCATGCTATCTGTCTATAATGTCCTTGTTAAGAGTAATCATTAGGGATGCATTGAATTCTCTATTTTCAGATTCAGCCGAACCTCCATTGCCTCTAATGCCGAACCTGAACCTAATTAACATATACAAATCAGAGAATGGAAGGGTGAAAGAGAACAGTGTACATAGTGCACGGTTACAAACTATTTTACTTCCATGTTTGTCTTTTGACTTAATAATACCTTTGTTGTTTCTGTATGTGGCGCTATCTTTTAATAATTAGAAGAAAGGAGGTTCCGGCTAACTATTTAGAAGTGGTATTTACAACTAAATAAAAACAACTTGACCTTTAATAAATCTGCCCCCAAGACTACTAAAAACATTTAAACATTAAAAAACCCAATAGGATTGTTTTGCACCAATTTGTATTCCTGCAGCTTCGTTCACATCAAGTACCAGCTACTGTTTTATTGTTACAGATAAAAAATAAAGAAAAAATAGAATCATATGCTTAAAATGTAGTCTGAGGGACATGGCCTTTCTGAAATCAAGAGCTTTCTGCAGTTTCTGGATAAGTGATCCCATACCTGTATTAATACTTAGTTGTTCCCCTTATATCTCCTGTGACGTGGGGGCACATTGATAGTCGAAGTACTGTCTCTTTAAAAAAAACCTCGACCCCCACTTCGCCAAGTAAAACCTACCGAACCTCAATGTTAGCCTATGGGGATTGTCCCCATAAGCTTTCTAACAACTTTTTGGTCAAGGGAAAATCGTTCGATCGATGGATTAAAATCCTTCAAATCATTCAATTCGAAGGATTTAATCATTCGTTTCGAAGGATTTGATCGTTCGATCGAAGGATTTAATCATTCGATCGAACGATTTGCGGTAAATCCTTCGACTTCGAAATCGAAGGGTTTAACTTTGACAGTCGAATATCGAGGGTTAATTAACCCACGTTATTCGACCCTAAGTAAATGTGCCCCCTAGTGTAGGAAATCTTCATATGGCACAGTCATCAAAACTTGAATGTGTTCCACTTTATGCAGAAATCATTAACCACATATGGTTTGTATTTAAAAAAAACAATGAATTAAGACCAATGGCAATGATAACCAATAAAATCCTTTTTAGCACAACCACATCTGCACTTGGGGTCATGATTTACCAGCAACAATATATGAGTATGTAATTTTGTTTGTGGTCAGAGCTGAGGATGAAGCTCCATATTTATAACATTAGCAGAAATGCCCTTATGACTGCACTACAGTTCTATACCATCTAGTTCTACCACTGAATTTAATCACTGAACATAATTTTCAATTATTAATCCTTATAGGAGGAATTTAGATTATTCCTGCCCAGGCTACTCTTAACTATTCTATCAATTACAGTTTAAATACACCATCCATAATTGTTTTCCTTATTCTGATAACTGTGTGTCGCGATCGCCGCCCGGAGCAGGCCCCGGAGCTCCAGGCGGCGCGTCCTCTCCTGCCGGCATCGCTCCCAAAATGGCGGCGCCCATGGCCGCCACGTGGGTAGCGGCGCCGGCGCGATGACGTCAGTGCGCCGACGTCGGCGCAAGGACGTCAATGACGTCACAATGGCGCCAAATTCGAAATAAAAAGCCATTTTACACGCCAGAATGGCGCCCAAGTATAGGAAAACTTCCACTAAGTGTATCCTGGGTTTCCTGTGAGCTTTATTGCTAAAATCTTGTTCCTGATTTGTATCCTGACCCTTTGCCTGGACTTTGGACTTTGTTGCTATCTGCCTGCCTGTGAACTCTTGCCTGGATCCTGACTATTCTCCGATTAACCCTTTGGACACCGCGACCTTGTTCCCTCAAGAGGGCTTCCTCCTTGATCCTGACAATCTCCCTGGAGGGAGCTTCCGGCTCCCTGACAGTATACATGGGCCATGGATCCCACTGAGGAAGCTCAGCCGGATTTCGGCAGGGCCTTTCGAGGTCTGCATACCCGCATGGAGGCGTACGAAGCTCGGCAAAATTATGTCGGACTCACGCTGGAGGCGATTTTGGAAAAGTTATCCATGCTAACGCTGACTACTCCAACGCCCACGCTAGTTGCTGCCAATATGGCTACTCCATCCACGTCCGCGAATTCCTGCACCGCCTCTCTACAGCGGCGACCCTCAAGCCTGTCGTGGTTTTGTGAATCAGTGCCAGATCCGGTTCGCCCTACAACCTGCGGAATTCAACTCTGAACGAGCAAAGGTTGGTTTCGTGATCACTCGTCTGGCGGGGAAAGCGCTCAAATGGGCTTCTCCACACTGGGAGAAGGAGTCTCCCTTAATTGACGATTCCAAAGCCTTCCTTCATGAATTCCGGACGGTGTTCGATGCTCCCGGTCGGGTGGCGACGGCCGCTTCTCGTCTGTTCCAGATCCGCCAAGGTAATCGCAGTGTAGCGGAATATGCCATTGAATTCCGTACCCTCGCTGCAGAGACTTGCTGGAACAATGATGCCTATCACGCTGCTTTCTACAATGGTCTCTCTATCCGCCTCAAAGATGACCTGGTCTCCCGTGAATTACCCACGCAAGTAGAAGACCTCATTGCTTTGTCTGTCAAGGTGGACACTCGTCAGAGAGAACATCAAGCTGATAAGGACAGAGTCAAGAAATTCCCACCCATGTTGGCTCCTCGCTTTCAAAGACCTCTATTACCTCCTACCTCCCCGCAGCCTTCAGTTATTCCTCCGGAGGAACCTATGCAAGTCGGAAGAGCTCGTCTCTCTGAACAGGAGAAACTCCGGAGACGTACGGCTGGACTTTGTCTCTACTGTGGGGGTCATTCTCACTTTGCCAACTCCTGTCCTGTGAAGCCTCTGAGTTCCCCTCTTCAAGGTAACCTTGCAAAGACTCATGTAGGGGGTGTTACTCCCAAGTCACAAGAGAACTCTCATAGGTTTCTTCTGCCTTTACAGATTTGTCTGCCCTCTAAGACCATTGTTGGCTCAGCCTTTATTGACTCTGGAGCTGCCGGTAATTTCATGGATGCTCTCTTTGCCAAGCATATGAATGTTCCCCTGTTTCCATTGACTCCTCCACTTCGTGTAACCGCCATTGATGATCGACCCCTTGAATCCGAGTTTATCTCTATGATGACTGGGGAATTGCCTGTACAGGTTGGGACTTTACACAAAGAAAAGTTATCGTTCCTGATTATTTCCTGTCCTTCTGTTCCAGTCGTCTTGGGGCTTCCTTGGTTACGCCTGCACAACCCTATTATTGATTGGTCCTCGGGGCAGATTTCTCGTTGGAGTCCATACTGCCTACAGCACTGCCTTCCTGCTGAACCCATCCAGAGGGTGAATATTTCTTCGTCTGATTTGAAGACGCTTCCCTCCTTCTACAAGGAATTCGCTGATGTCTTCTGTAAAAGATCTGCAGAATTTCTCCCTCCTCATCGTCGCTACGATTGTCCAGTTGATCTCTTGCCTGGAACCATGCCCCCTTGAGGTCGCACTTATCCTCTCTCTCCAGCAGAGACCACTGCCATGAAGCAGTATATCCAAGAAAATCTCCAGCGGGGGTTTATTCGCCCTTCTACTTCTCCCGCCGGGGCTGGATTCTTCTTCGTGGAAAAGAAGGATGTAGGCCTACGTCCTTGTATTGACTACCGGGGTCTTAATAAAATTACCATTAAGAACCGGTATCCCTTGCCTCTGATTGCCGAACTCTTTGACCAACTGAAGGGGGCTAAGATCTTCACTAAGTTGGATCTCCGTGGGGCGTATAACCTTATCCGCATCCGGGAAGGTGACGAATGGAAGACAGCATTCAACACTCGGGATGGGCACTATGAGTACCTCATAATGCCCTTTGGTCTCTGCAATGCCCCCGCTGTCTTTCAGGAATTCGTGAACGGCATTTTCCGGGATCTCTTGGGAAGGTTTGTGGTCGTATACCTGATTTTCTCCAAGGACCTTGCAAGCCATCGCTCCCAGGTGAAGGAAGTACTCTCTCATTTGAGGAAGAACTCCTCTTTGCCAAGATGGAGAAATGTGTATTTGAAGTGTCCAAGATTCCTTTTCTGGGCTATATCATCTCCCCAGAGGGTTTCGAGATGGATCCCGTTAAGGTGTCCGCAATCCAAGAGTGGCCCCTCCCGCTGAGCACCAAGGCGATCCAGAGATTCATTGGTTTTGCCAATTACTACCGGCAATTCATTAAGGGGTTTTCTTCTTGTATTGCTCCTATCCTGGCCCTCATCCGAAAAGGGGGTAAACCCAGCCTATGGCCCCCACCTGCTATAGAAGCTTTTCAATCCTTGAAGGATGCCTTCACTTCTGCTTCAGTTCTCCGCCATCCTGATCCGGAATTACCCTTCTTCATCGAGGTGGATGCTTCTGAAGTTGGAGCTGGAGCTATCCTGTCTCAAAGACATCCCTCTGATGGGAAGCTGCACCCATGTGCGTATTTCTCTAAGAATTTCTCTCCTGCAGAACAGAATTATGATGTTGGAAATCGAGAACTCCTGGCTGTTAAGCTTGCCTTAAAAGAGTGGCGTCACCTCCTTGAAGGTTCCTTGATTCCAGTCACGATCTACACGGATCATAAGAATCTTGAGTTCATTCAATCTCTCAAGAGGCTGAATCCCAGACAAGCAAGGTGGTCTCTCTTCTTCTCTCGATTTAACTTTGTCTTGACTTTTCACCCTGGCTCCAAGAATCGGAAAGCCGATGCTCTGTCTCGAAGTTTCACTCCGGTGGATCGTACTCCTGAAAGACTAGAGCCTATTATTCCTCCTGTCAAGATCATCGCTTCATTGTATCCTCAGTTTGCTGATCAAATCCTGGCTGGTCAATCTTCTGCCCCTCCCGATAACCCAATTGGAATGGATTTTGTACCTCCTGAACTTCGGCTACCTATCCTGCAACAGACTCATAGTTCCAAACAAGCTGGACATCCTGGTCCTGTTAAAACTCTTGAACTTTTACGTCGTCTAGTTTGGTGGCCGACAATCCGTAAAGATGTCAAAGACTTTGTTTCTGCCTGTACCGTTTGTGCCACTTCCAAGTCCAGTCATTCTCGCCCCAGTGGGTTACTACAACCGTTGCCGGTTCCCTCTCGTCCTTGGACGCACTTGGCTATGGACTTCATTGTTGAACTTCCTCCCTCCAGTGGGAACACAGTTATCTGGGTTGTCATTGACCGCTTTAGCAAGATGGCCCACTTTATTCCTCTACGGAAGCTTCCATCTGCAGTGGAGTTATCACAGTTGTTCATTCTGTTCATTTTTCGCCTGCATGGCTTCCCGGCCGAGATCGTTTCTGACAGAGGGTCCCAATTCACGGCAAAGTTCTGGCGCTCCCTGTGCAAAGATCTGGGTATTAATCTTCAGTTCTCATCAGCTTATCATCCCCAGACGAATGGAGCGGCTGAGCGAGTGAACCAAGCCTTGGAACAGTTCTTGAGAAACCACGTTTCCCTTTGTCAAGATGATTGGTCTCCTCCCGTGGGCGGAATTTGCTCACAACAATGCCTGCCACTCTTCCACTGAAAGGTCCCCATTTATGTCGGTGTATGGTCAACATCCTCAAGCCTTCCCACAAGACTTTGTGTGTTGTCTGATGTTCCGGCCGCTGATGACCATGCAGCCCACATGTCTGCTATTTGGGCTGCAACCAAGTCCAACCTGGAGAAGAGTGCTCTGGTTCATAAGACGTTTGCAGATCGTAGACATAGACCCTCTCCTCCCTACAAGGTCGGTGACAAAGTCTGGTTGTCTTCCAGGAACATTCGGTTGAAGGTACCATCTCCTAAGTTGGGTCCGAGGTTCGTAGGTCCTTTTTCCATCTTGGAGGTGATCAATCCCGTGGCTGTCAGGCTTCAGCTTCCCCCTGAGATGCGAATTCCCAACGTTTTTCATGTCTCCTTGGTGAAACCCGCTACCTCCAACCGCTTTTCTGTTGTCCAGCCTCCTCCTCCAACTATCTCTGTGGATGGTCAACAAGAATATGAAGTGGAGAAGATCCTTGACTCCAGAATCTCCAGGGGCTCTCTTCAGTACCTCATCAAGTGGAAAGGCTTTGGCCCTGAAGAATGTTCCTGGGAGGGACGCTCTGATGTCCATACTCCTCGTCTGGTGAGGGAGTTCCACTCCAAATTTCCCCAGAAGCCAAGTCCTGGTGGTCCGGAAGCCCCCCGTGAGGGGGGGGTACTGTCGCGATCGCCGCCCGGAGCAGGCCCAGGAGCTCCGGGCGGCGCGTCCTCTCCTGCCGGCGTCGCTCCCAAAATGGCGGCGCCCATGGCCGCCACGTGGGTAGCGGCACCGGCGCGATGACGTCAGTGCGCCGACGTCGGCGCAAGGACGTCAATGACGTCACAATGGCGCCAAATTCGAAATAAAAAGCCATTTTAGACACCAGAATGGCGCCCAAGTATAGGAAAACTTCCACTAAGTGTATCCTCGGTTTCCTGTGAGCTTTATTGCTAAAATCTTGTTCCTGATTTGTATCCTGACCCTTTGCCTGGACTTTGGACTTTGTTGCTATCTGCCTGCCTGTGAACTTTTGCCTGGATCCTGACTATTCTTCGATTAACCCTTTGGACACCGCGACCTTGTTCCCTCAAGAGGGCTTCCTCCTTGATCCTGACAATCTCCCTGGAGGGAGCTTCCGGCTCCCTGACACTGTGCCCCTCATTGACTCATTGACAATACCCTTTGACTTCAATGATTTTTGTGAATTTTTTCACCGGGACACATCACTCATTTCACTATTTCTAAGCCTTTCTGTAAATAAAAGAGAAAAAAAAACTTTTCTTACAATATATTACAGCAAATCATGTGTATTAAAAATTAATTTACTTTGTTCAGTTGTCCATTTAGGTCACACATGTTTGTAAACATAACCTTCTCTCACATTAGTATTGATATTCATAGTATTTTAACAGTTTATGATAAAAAATAAGTATTAACAAAAATATTGCTAAATGCAATATTCAGGAGTAGTACAATTTAACTTATACGGCCTTAAAAACAACATACCAAAATGGAAGTTAAATTACTGGCTCCAAAAGCAAAACAAATCTTACGCTAGGTAAATATTAAAGGTGTTAACATTAAAAGAATTGTTAAAAATTCATATATATCCACATGAGGCTATAAAGGTTCACAGTACGGTAGAGCGAATATAATTAGGGCCGCTATCATTTATTTATAATTGTATTTAGCTTCAATTTAGCCTTAAATTATTTAGTATGGCTTTGTGTTTCAAACCATTCTAGTTTTCATTGAATATTTTAGGCTTGGTTTGAAGTTATTTGCTTTTGTTTACTGGCGATCATCCAGTTTTATTAAAGTTGCTGACAAACTGCTGGCCTACATATTAGATTTTTTCATGCTAATGTAAACAATAAAAAAAGCTCTCTATAGAGATCCCCTAAGTGACCTTGACAAGGGAAGATCTTTCATCCAGCAGAAGTAAATTCTGTTCTTAAAACATATTCTTTTCAGAGGGCCAATGCCTTATCAAAACATTTGAATGTGAAAATTAGGACTAAATAGGATTAAAATAAATTTCAAATCGAATTTGAAAAAATATTAAAAAATCTGCCACTAAAAATATATAGATTTATTTTAGCCTCTCAAAAATGAATACAATGAATATAGTATTATATGTGGATATGTCCAAGGCTACAAATTTAACTTCTCTTTCTAAGCTAAATTATTAAGAGCAAGGACATGCACTCACATACACTACTTCCAAGGGTAACTGACACATATTGATCCACGTCAAGAGCTTCCATAATCACATTGTTAGTAGTCAGGAAAACATTTATGCCTGTAGGAAATTCTTGTCTTCATAGTTCCGAATTACAGATCCTTTTCCATCATGTCAGCCTTCATTGTTAGCTAATATGCAATTAAATGACTAGGGAGTCAGCAGAACACCACTGATGCATGCAAATATCCTATTTTTAGGAATAATGTCACAGTAGATTATTTACCATTAGGAAATAACAATCCAAATCTTGGCTCAGAGTTAAAGTACATTTATGAATGATCACTCAAGGCAACTTTTATAAATGGTCAAAAGGGGCATTTACCCGGGACCCACTAGGACAAATGAACCCAGCATCTGTAATTTTGTATGCATGTTTGTATACATGTACAACTTTATTTAGACAACACTAGAAGGATTTGCAAAGCTGTACCATTTTGCAATGTAAAAAAGTATACAAAAAAAGTAAAAGTATTACGATTTAAACTATATGTAAGGAGAACCATTGCGGAGCACTCCTTAAAAGTACAGTAAATAGCAACTTTCCCTGGTTATGGTAATTATGGTAAATGTTGCCTATAACAACCAATCAGATAGTTGCTTTCATTTTCTAACTTGTAGGTGACTGTGGAAATCTGATTGCTGATTAGTTGCTATGGGCAACATCAATGGTGATGTTTTTCTCCAATGTTTTACACAGTATGATAATTAGGCCCCCAACTGTCCTCTTTCTCAAACAGTTGCTGTACGAAACACAATAATGACAACAACATAATAATAATCCATTTTTTACTTTTCACAAGTACTCCTGTTGAGGTGGTACAATGTCATTATACACACATATACAGAATACAATCTAACTTTGAATGAAACATCCACCAGAGATGGGAGACCTCTCAGATGGCAGAACTCATTTTACCAGATGTAGCTATAATTTTTCCTTTATATATTTTTGTTGGAATAAAACATTTATAAGCGTTGAGCTTCCTGCCTTATTCCCCTTGAGCACACAGGGCAGGTAGAGTTAATACTTTCTTATTATAAGAAAATACACACAAGGCTCAGTATAACTTGCATGAGCTTTTCTTATTTATTAAATATTTATTTTTCTTTCTACCACAAAGAGGGACTTGCATTGCAGTTGAGAGTTCAAGCAAGGCAGCCTTAATATAAATAAATATATGAGTATAAAGAAGGGTAAAGTATGGTTTGTTGCAGGGGAAGAGCTTCCACTGGAGCGAAGTGCAGCCTTCCACCAGGCAGCCTTAATATAAATAAATATATGTGTATAAAGAAGAGTAAAGTATGGTTTGTTGCAGGGGCAGAGCTTCCACTGGAGCTAAGTTCTGGCTTTTTTTCTCCAAAATAAAGTGAATATTGCATATGAGTTTTACGAGAAGATTGGTATTATATAAATAGATCACTTTTTTTTATAGCAAACACAAGATGTAATCGAAAAAATGGTTTTGTATATTATTATTTATTAAACTTGAAAATGCTAAAATCAATTTGACTTCATATAGACATCAGGACAATCGCATTTTAAAACTAGTGATGAGCAAAACTGGACTTTATCCTCTTTGCTAACCAATTTGCGAAAACGCTGGAAATTTGTGAAATGGTGAAATTGTTATCAAAATTTGATGGAACTAAAGCAAAGTCAAAATGATACTGTGCCCTGCAATAGCATGTACATTATCCTACCTTTTTGTATAAACTAGTTTAAAAGACCTCCCTAAAATTCTTTTCCAAACACGGTGCCTGGACAGCTCCTCAGCCTGGGACTGGGGAACTCCAATTCCATTGGTTAATGTGGAAGACAAGGGGAGCATAATAATTATGAATGTGTTTTTTATCTGCACAACAGATCACCTGAAATTTTAGTGTGTATTTACAAAAAATGTTGGCACCAGTGGGACAGCAAATTTTGCAGTACCTGTACCAGGTAAGGAAGTTTGCTCAACCCTTACTTTCCAATATCCTGATCCAAGCAAGCAGCCAACTAGCTGAAAAGCAGCAATGGTGTCCTTTATTGGCTTTCAAATTCACTTTTATTCAACCTTATAAAGCAAGTTCTACTCATAGCAAAAATGTTGTTAAAATTATCAAAATGTACTGTATTGCAATAGCACATCAATAAAAAATATACCTCATCCTCTATAAATTTCAAAAATTTAGATTTCTCTGTCTGCATACAGTACTCATAGGAACCTGTAAATAAATGCACATTATAACTAGGGATGGGCGAATCTGTCCCTGTCAGAATTTTTGCAGCAAATTTATTTGCCGGTGGCGAAACATGGAAATTCGCTGCAAATTTGTGCCCATCACTAATTATGATAAATAATTGGCTTACTACAAGTTGCAAAGTACTCTCCTAGGTTATAACGGTATGCTATGCGTCTCCAGAATCCAGTCAGTGGAGAAGTGTGGGTGGTACTGGTACCCTAAGGCAGGAGGAGGCATCAGTAGAAAAATCAAGAAATTCTTCTAGGGGGGCTTCTGTTATCACAGCAGTCACAGGATCACAAGGGTTGGCATACATAGTATAGGGATTTTAGTGGATAAGCTCATGGAAGAAAAATACCCTTGTGCCCTGCTGTGGGAGGCTTGGGCTGGAAACCGGTATGTTCAAATACTATGCCTGGCTGTACCCTCTAACCTAGCTTTTGTCTGTAACAACAGAAAAGGGTATACAATAGGAAATTAAGATCTGTTGTGACCTGTAAAGAAGTTGAAGAAATACAGCAGTAAATTACTATTTAAAAAAAATGCTGCCCATGTTATTGAAATAGTTATTGAAAATGGAAAGTACATGAGTGAGAATCATCTATTCCCTTCAATATTTTAGCAAGAGTCTGCCTGGGAGAGAGAGATAAATTCAATATGCTCTTCTGGAGTGAGAAAGGAGTTCCCAAATTAGTGTTAGAAAAAACAATGATTAGGTCTTTAGTGTACATTTCTGTTACTAATTAATATAAGCTTAAAACTTAAATGTTTGATAAAATAACTTTAGAGGGCTCCTAGAATAACACAGAGCATTCATATCTATTATGGACCCTTAAGAGAAGAATGTTTCACTTTTGTAGTGATAAACATCCACTACAGTAAAATAGAAGCCGATTTGCCTACAGCATGGAACCTCAGTGATTTTAATGTGATCCAAAGGACACGGTTTCTACCTTACAGCCGACTGAAAGAGGAATATGCAAAATGGCTTATGGATTTCAAACAAGAAAAATAGAGAAAACCATCAGATTGATGTCCACACTACTGTTCATCTTTCTTAAATCCTGTTGGCATTAAATTGGTTGTTATGCCTCATTAAAATAAGTCTTAAAAAGAATGTGCCACGGGGCTGAAGTCCAGAGGAAAAGCAGGTTTAGTAAACGGAAGATAAGCGTTTCACTGCTCCATGGGCTTTCACGCATGGCGTGTAAAGGCTTTTGGGATAGCAAGGAGTTGTGGCTCAACAAAAGATGAAAGGTTACAGGTTGGACATACCATGTTTCCACATCTAGGGTCCTAACATTCTAGCAATAAAAGGAGCCCTTTGTTCTCTCATTCTGTTATTAACTTCTCTGGCATAATGGGACACAGGTAATCTATAAAACATTAAACGGACATCTCTGCTGAAGTAAAAACCAACACAAAATGCAGTAAAAAAAATGCCTTGCAGCAAAGTGCAACCCATGAAATTACTCCCTCTGTTTTAACTTTAGTTGTTTCTTTTTTTTAAAGCATTATTTCATGCTTAATGTGTTTAGCAAGTTTCCCCTTTGTACACTGCAAACAATAAAAGGATATTGCATTTTCCAGAAGGAAAGAAAATGATTAAAATATCTATTGTGCCAGCAGCAGTACTCCTTTGCTATAATTATGAGATTCACAAGAATAAATGCAGGGGAACTAGAATTTGTGCTATTAAGAACTAATATTATAGCCAGTGAATAATTTCCCCAAATGAATATACTACAGGGACCTGACATCATGAAAAAGACTAAAAACCTAGTTCCTTTTTATCTTATTAAGTCAATATATCAGTCCAAGTGAAGCTTCTCATGGCTGAGTGAAATTTCATATTTGCCTTAACAGTAATGTCTACAATGTGATCTCCCTAGGAATTCCACTTTTACATGGTCTTTGCGGAATAAATTCCTTTCAACAAAGTTAAATAGTTGAGAGGAATGTGTTTAACAGGGTACTACTTCCTCTTTGGCTGAAAAGTCAATAATGCCAGGAAGCCTGATGCCTTTCACCTCAGAAAGACGCCCCATAACATAGATATGTTAGCTAGTATTATGTTAGAACTGTGGAGCTCAGTGAAAGTTAATGTTTGGTTAGTGAGATGACTAGATGAGGCTCCAATAATGAGAAAGTAAGGGACCAGTTATGTCAGTATCTTGTTTAGATAGGGATCCAGTGGGAGAGGAACTAGGTTACGTACGGCCTAGAGTCTTGAAAAAAAGGCTGACCCCGTACTGAAAGTCTGTAAGAAGGTACAGCGTCCCTGAAGTGAAGGCAGGGTCAGGGGGCCAGTGACCTGGGATAAACTATGCTGGCCACATTGTTCATTTCCACAATTATTATTTAAGACACCATGCCGGTGATTGTAAATAATGTGTTCCTGAGTTAATTCGCAACATCATGTAAACCTCCAGTTTATTTACCACTAAAATATGTATTACAAGTTCCCCTTGGGTACGTGACAGTGTTGCAAGTACCGGTTGGCCAAGTGGCTCAAGAAGCTATAGTTCACCACATAACAAGTGGTTATTTCTAAATGTTGCCGTTATAAAAAATATTTGTCCTTTCTATTCTCTACACCAGGGATCCTGAACCTTTTGAACCCTGAGCAACATTGTGAAGTTAAAGGAGTTGTGGAGCAACAATAGCATAAAAAATGTTCTTGGGGTGCCAAATAAGTGCTGTGATTGGTCATTTGGTAGCAGGCCCGGACTGGCAATTTGTGGGTTCTGGCAAATGCCAGAGGGGCTGCTATAAGGTCCCATAGAAAGTCAGGCTGGTGGTGGGCTGTGTAGGCTGATTGGGTCTCTGTGTACCTGAAATGCCAGGGCCTATTTTAATTCTCAGTCCGGACCTGTTTGGTAGTCCCTATGTGAATTGTCAACATACACTGAGGCTTTGTTTGGCAGTACACCTGGTTTTTATACAACCAAAACTTGCCTGGAATTCAAAACTAAGCTCCTGCTTTGAAGCCACTGGGAGCAACATCCAAGGGGTTGGAGAGCAACATGGTGCTCACGAGCTACTGGTTGGGGATCACTGCTCTACACTGATAGTTCTGACTACTGAAACCAAATAGCAGAAGCCTGCTGATTAACAAATCTATGAAGACACCTGCAAGTCTTAGAAGCTGCTTTTCAATTGAAAACTACATATAGAAAAGACCACTGATTATATTTTTGTTCATTAAGCAAGATTTCTCTTTATCTAGAATGTTTTTAAGCTTCTAATATTACCGCACAAGCTACCTAAAGTGACAACATACTCTTTAGACATGGTAGTTAGCAGCTCCTGTGTTGTGATTAACATCCACTATTAATGGAGGATGTCAATAAAACCACACGTTGGGTAAAATACACTATCAATCACAATCAATTGCTGTTTGCTGCCTTTCGCTAAAGGCAGGAGGGATCCCTTTAAACTCTTTGTGTCTCAGTATATTTGGTCTGTCATTCAAAAAAGAAAAGGATAATCTGTATTTAACATAGATCAAGGCTTTGACTTATTAAAATTGAATGAAGATGAAGGCAAAGTAAAGCACTCATGATCCCTACTTTAACCAGTTAAAAATACACTTCCTGTATTAATTTTCATGCCCTAAAGTTAAAAGAGGATACGCGGAGATATAATTTGCATTATCATGTGTTGCCATGCACAATTCAAGTGATCATATAAAATTGATTTAATGTCTAGGTTATCTTGAGTAGGTCATCTACATAGCTTATGTCAAACTGAGGAATTGGAATGTTTCTGCTTTTATGTGGAAATACCTCATACTGTAAGCCAATATTTTAGTTTTGATACAACCAAGTAGATTATTTCCATATGGTCATTATTTGATTGCTTAGGAGACTGAATCTTGCAGCTGTAAATTACCCAAAATGTTATAATAGATAGTGTTCATAGTGATACCTAGAGATATCCTAGCCTTGCCTATACATAAAGGCACTGGATACAACGAGGTAACTTTATTCCGTATCCTATGATTTTCCCTCAGTGAAATATGAATTCTTTATTAGTCTTCTTTTGCTTACACTAACAAACCCATGAAGAAAAGACAACTATTTTGCAGTAAAGGAATCTACATTTACATAGTAATTCTTTTTAGGAGGAGTTTGATTATACTGTAGATACAACAAAAACTCAGAATAATTCACCTTCAAATGATGCAGTACAGGAAAATGTCCTAATACGGTACATATAAAACAAGATACTCTTAAAAGCAAGTTCTTTAGATTATGTTGGATCAATAAAGACTGGCTATTTATAGTTCTGGTAGCAGAAAGTGAAAATCTCTTTCCAGAGTAAGATGCTCACAGTACAAATTATCTGTATGTGTTCTCAAACATAAACTCTAGAAATACATAGAGGAAAGAAGTTTAATATATTCATCTCCTTGTCTCAAAGAGCAGCTTAACAGAAACTGCCAGGTACATGACACATCATTGCAAAATGTAATCTTTTAACTCTCTGTAAAAACGGAGCATTTTAGACTGGCAACTTTTCACATTTCTACATCTGCCCACCTGTGATAATGAATCTGCGCATATATTTAGCTAATGCTTGATAAACATTTTTTTTAATTTCCACTTTTTTTCAACAGTATTATTTCTTATCCTTCATAATTTATGAAAAAATACATTTTACCTGCCTGTGTACCCTCATCCAACATTAATGTCATTTGACCCAGAACTATGCAAATTAACAAATATAGCACTATAACAAGATGTTAAAAAAATGGAAATGAAAAAATAATATGGCAGTATACATATATTATATTGAACTTAAAAATGTCTTTCTATTTTTTTTTTCTGCCGGCTGTAATATATAGTTTTATGGTATGTCTTTTGCAGGTTTTTTTCAGCACAATTATTAACATAGGAGACAAACATTACCAGTGATGTTCCCATAGCAGCCAATCAGCTATTAGATGTGAACAGTCACCTACAAATTAGAAAACTAAAGCAAAGTTCTAATTGGTTGCTGTGGGCAACATCACTGGTGATGTTTGTCTCCAATGTTAATAAATGCATTCTCTCGGTTAGCAATGCATCCAAATAAATTGAGACACTTCCTTATGACCATTTGTCCATGGTCCCACTGGTTTTAACAAAATATGAGCGTGATAGGAAGATGCTAAAATAATAAAAGCAGGATTATGGGAAAGAACAAAAATGCAACAGCAGCAAAGAAAGAAGTCAACAGTAATTAACTATACATCCCCTTTGGTCATGATCTCTAATAGAATATTTCCAGGTAAAGCTTATTTAAAAAAATGTGATTTTTTTTAGAGATTTCATATTTCAATTTGTGTTTACTCACTGAGCAAATTCTTTGAATTAGAAGGAAAAATAGAGGTTTTCAAAGTATGTGAACTATTTGTTTCATTGTTCTTATTTATTGGATCCATTTGGGATCAGATAAAGATGAACTTTACGCCAGGAAATTAATTTACTAAGTATGAGACTTTGGGGAAGAAGTTTGAAAAAAGAACAGATAGATGCTCATTATGACCTATATTATTATACATTTAACAGTGATTTAATTATTAAAGTTGCTCTAGGATATTGGTATGGCAAAAAATATATTACATTTCTGGTTTCTAGAGGCAGTTTCTGCCCTCATTTTCATTCCATTTCAAAAACTGAATGATTTCTGGTAGAGAGTCTTTATTAACAAAAGAAAACAAATATTTATTTAAATGGTATATGAATATTTTAAAAACACAACATTTTTAAGGAATCCTCAAACTGGCACAATCTGTCAAATATGGCTTTTCAAACCTATTGCTTTGCATGTTTTTATCATGCTATTTTGTTTTTAAAAATACATCCAAAGCCGATCCACAATATTATTTGAATGTGATGTTATTTTCTAGTCTAGCAATCTTTTCAGCAAAATGCACTGATTAAAAAATGTGTATTTTTTCCCTTCAAAAGAAAACATTTAAATGTTTATCTTGGTAAAATGTTGCATTTCTCATGCTCTTTGAAATGTTTTCACATTTCTAAAGCTGTTTCTTACATTCAGAAAATGTATCTCAACATCTTGAAATTTTCTTGATTTTTCAGTCGAAAACATTTTACCAATCTGATTAATTTATCAAAATGAGAGTATTATTTGTAATTTCAAGATGTTTACGAAAGACAATAAAACAACAGAAATGCTCAGCATATCAATGGTCAGAATTTCACAGAAAAGTAAAAAGTATTAATCATTTGTAGTAGGAGGTGGAGCCTTAACATTTCATAGAAAGGGCAAATATGGTAATCTGTAATGAATCTCCATAAACACAGAAATTTGAGTGATCTAGCAAAAAGAATTGTAAATTAGGGTGTTGTTCATATCTAACATGTTAAAATGATTACAAAAATTGTGAAAACACATGTCAAACAACAGGTATGTAGGGTCAGTGGTTATAATAAGCGGTTAAACCCTCTGGCATCCAGAAAAATAAAGACAAAGAAGAAATAGAGAAGGAAAAGATTAATAAGACTTACTGATTTATAAAACTATGTGCTGGGCCTCTACAATTCTTGGGAATTATTTATAGAGTTCTGAAAAGAGCTTACATGAAAAAATAAATATGTTGCACCTACATTTTTCCATATTTATTAAAGTTATATTTTGACAATAAACAGACTTGATATGTTACAATTTTATACCAAAATGTTGCCATACTGTACATGGTACATATATAAATGTTCTGAATTTATTTTAGCCAGTAAAATACACCTGCCATGGGAGGAAAATGCTAAATAAAGAATTCCCTTGACCACATAAAATGTATTTTGGAGATTAATGCGAGATATGTGAGCTCCAGTAGCCCTGATTACCTGTGGGTCAAAAAGAAATCCTGACTTAACTCTTTTCTTTGTCAGAATATAGGAGTAGTGATGGGCAAACTGACCTGTTTAGCTTTGACTAAAATTTGCGAAATGGCAAAAATTTGCCAAAATGATTGAAGTCTATGGGCAACAAAAAAATTCTGATGTGCAAGGTGGTGCGACAAAATTGTGGCACAACAATTTTTTTCACCCATTGAAGTGTATGGCTGTGATTTTTGGAGCTACACGCAGTGAAAAATTTTGCTCATCGCTACTTAGGTTTAATAACAATGGAGTGGGAGGCAAAGTGCAAGTAACAGACACAAGCCACCATATTTTTTGTATTATGCATTATTTCCTGCCACGGTATCCTACATACCTGTGCTTTTTTGGGTAAATACAGTGCTCTCCATGTTTAGCAGGGCTGCATTCATGAGGTGAAGGCTAAGCGAGACTCCCTACTGGTTACCTATGTTGTGCATCTGAATAAGTTCTGCTATGGCAAGGTGCAAAGTGGTTTGTCCCCAATGCTACCTGGAGTGAGGTTTTCCTGGTCATATTCATCAGCACTACAAATCATTGCTGAGCTTTATAAATATGAATGGCATAGTTAAAGTTAAGAGTAAATGGAGGCACCTTTTTTCATTTATAAATGGGTATTTTGTAAAGTTTACATTTTGTATATTTTAGAAGAATCCAGTGAATTAATAAATGGTAAAACAGACTGTAATGAGATCTGCAAAATGATGAAATATGATTAACAACTTTCTCTGCAAGAGATGAAAAGGTATAATATGAAATGGGCAAAAGCAGAACCAAAAAGCAATGTGATCTGCTATTTGGCTGCCAATTAAGTTGCAAGCCAAAAATTAGAAACTGCCCAATGTGAGAAAAAATTATACCAAGAAAAATAAGACGAATAAGGGAACATATTTTGAACAACTATCAAAAAGAAATATATAACTTGATATGCTCACGTTATGTCTGAAATGTTTGCATATATATCTATCTACAATATTAAGACTCAACGCCTGTCTGTTATAATATGACAATATGTAAAAATGACATTTCATATTCCCAGCATGAACTCACTTTCCTTCACAAACAGAATAATTGACCCTTTAGCTCTTAAACCAATTATCACTAATACAACACCATAACTAATTACACACTGTGAAAGAATATTTTAATAGTGCTTTTAATTTTCATCTTATCAAGTGAAAGCAAGTCAATGAAATGATATGCTAATTGGCTGATGCATATCGGCACCTGAAAATTACGGCGGGAACCTAAAATTAACTGGAATGCAAATATCGTTGGATGTTAACTAAACAATATCTACTATTAGCTGAGGAAATGCGGGATGGTGAAATCTGTAATTATAATGGTGTGGGAATAAACATTGAGTATGTTTTTTGTTAAAATGTTCTGGAGTGGACTCGTATATTGAATTAAATAATGACAAAAACATATCTAGTATATGTACATGCTGCAACTACAAGTATCATAGAAGGTACGCTAGATCATTTCATACAGACATAAGGCTTCACGTTGAATTCATGAATTAATTAATTTCTGCTCCTCTTAGGAGAGTATAAGACACTGTTGGAAGACCAACAGCAATGTGTTCATATACTTTTATGTGTTCATTAGCTAAGGCAGGTCTGTGAACAATTTTAGGACCTCAAAAGGGGACTTGAACCATAAAACCCCAAAAGACTCTGATCATTATATTGAAGATAATTTAAGACTATCATAACATACTTCAATCACATTAGGATGGCAGGTACTTTAGCCATAATTATTTGCTAACCAAGACTGACATATTTTTCAAGCAAGACAGCAGAAGTAATACATCCCCACTCACCTTATTTGTGAAAGTGTAACACAGCTGTGAGAATTCTGGGAAGAAACTCTGAATATTCAGGAAACAACATGGGCATTTACCCTGAAACTGCACTTTGAACAGTACACTGTGGTTGAAAATAAGGCTTAATATATCATACCTCCAAGAAGGCTATAACACAAACAAGCAGTGTGTTAATCTGGCCAGATACTTCTTTTGACACATTAATACAAATAATATTATTTGATGTTCCCTGTGTGAGCCAAATTTCAAATATATCTGTAAAACGCTAATTAAAAATAGATTGAATTTTAAAAATATAACTCCCATTGACTTCTACACAAGCTCTCCAGCTTTTAGATTTCGGAGTTTTGATGCTGAGTTTAGGAAACTTCAATTCAAAGTAAAGGAAGCTATATCCTCAAACAACATAGGTCTCTATAAAAAGATACTGCATAAAACAGCTACAGTAAAACCTTGCTTCATGTAAATAAACCATTCTCATGGTAATTAAAATTTTTAGTAGTATGTGCCATTGGGTAATCCAAAATAGGAAATTGCCATTTTAAGAATTAACGGACACCCCCTGGGATCCTATGAATCACAATGCACACAAACAAACCATACATGTTAGGTCATATAAGCCAATTAACAGACAAACTTATTTCTTTTACTCACACCCTTTCTTCCTGTTACAGTTAATATTTCTGGTCAGGAGCGAATTTGGAGAAACCACACACCTCACAAAACCCGGCAAACTATTTTTCCTGGTGCCAAGTGACAGAGGAATTGGACACATCCCATCCAAGGTAAGAAGAAATTCACTGGCACACAGGAGTTGCAATTCGATGGGCAAGCCCTTGCGATTTATTAGCGCAGTGGGGTAACGGTCGACTAAGGGGCCCCCGAAACGTTGCGCCACTGCACAAATTAATTGCAAGGGCTTGCCCATTGAATTGCAACTCCTGTGTGCCAGTGAATTTCTTCATACAGGTGATCTCTGAGGCAGCACACAGACCATCACAAAATGCTGGCTCAAGGTAAGAGATGTAAAAGGGCAATATTTACTTCAATATATTTTTCAATTTGGTAAGATTCTTTAATATGTCACTTAATATGATACAAGCTATCTGTTACCTAAGTAATCATTCAAGTTTTCTTTTAACAATTGTACCATAAATTTTGATCCAGCTTTAGTAACAATATCCCCACCAAGAGCTTTAATCATTTTCATGACAAAGTCAGTATCAATCTGATGGGCCCCTCCCAACAACACCAAGCATCTCCCCCCTTTCCTCAAAATAAAAAGCCAACCACATTTGATATCATGCTACAGCTTATTTATTAAATCACATAAATAACAACCAACATATACCAAAAGCAGTTTGAGTGGAGTGCAATGTACAATCACATTTATTAATAAATAACTATTAACTTTCTTAACATCTGATACTGTAGCTTCTGAAGGCTGCAAAGAATTGTATTCAAGAGCAATGGGCCTACCTGCTGTCTTTCCTAGGTGTGGCTTTCCTTCATAACATGGCACTTTGTGTGCCCCTTCCTTCACTTTGGCACTAAGCCTAACCCCTGTTACGCCCTATCTTGATACCACTCTACCCCTGGTAGAGCCCCTCTGGGGAGGGCAGGAGGGAGCTGTTCAAGGTAAAAGAGAATGCTCCCTTCACTTCCTTTCTCTTATGTGTCTCCACCTATCCCAATAGCAACCCAGGAACTACAACATCCATAATCCCAAACTCCCTCTTCCAGTTCCCTCATTCCTAGCCCTGCCATGGCCCTGTCATTCCCAGTTCCTGGCTCACTCCCCATGGGCACTCTTTATCTGGTGCTCAGTGTCAGATTAGATTTCATTTCACACAGACCCAAAAATATCAGTTTAGAGGCAAACAATGGTAAATCAGATGCAAAAGGTATAGCAGAAGCTGCAGCTAGGTCAGCTAAAATAAATATTAGGAGTATGTAAGATGGTAAGCTGCAAAGTACCTATTATCCTTCACAACTACATGGAGCAACTTATAATATGTACATAATTCACTCATTTTTCTGGGTTGCCATAGAAATTGTTAATGGCTGTAAAGATAAGATGGATCAAAAGGCCTTTAATACATTATTATTAGCACTATTTTCGCTGTATGCAGAGTATATATTTATCTTTCCGCTATTACGGTCTCTCATGTCTCTGCACTTATTTATACAGAGTTTTTGATCAATGCCCTAATGTAACTGTTTTATAGGAATGCTTTTAATATACTCCATAATCTTTTCTATCTCATCTCTGCCTAATTTGTTTCAATTGTCTTTTCTACCATGGAGAAGAACTTCTGAATCCCTTTTTCCCATTCTTCATTACTGCTCCTTTCATACAACAATTCACAATGATAACACAGAGATGGTTTATTTATGCTAAATAAGGATACTAAACATTGGAAAACATTTTTAATTTGACTTGACTGTGGCTCTGCTTCCATTGTTGTATTATAGTGTAACCTCATTTGTCACAGACATTCATTTGCCAATGAAAAGACACAAAACTCAACAATCATATCAATTATTTCATACATATTGGACCAAACTGGAACAATACTGCCATATACACAGAACAAAATATAGATATAATTATTATAAATATAGCGAGTGCTGCAGCAAAATAAAATACCAGGAGAAGATACACTTATTGCATAGTTTGTTTGAGTTGAAAAAGACTAAAGTCCATCAAGATGAACGTGTGTGTGTGTGTGTGTGTGTGTGTGTGTGTGTGTGTGTGTGTGTGTGTGTGTGTGTGTGTGTGTGTGTGTGTGTGTGTGTGTGTGTGTGTGTGTGTGTGTGTGTGTGTGTGTGTGTGTGTGTGTGTGTGTGTGTGTGTGTGTGTGTGTGTATACACACACAAACATATACACACACTTATACAGGGCTCTCTATACAGTCACATACAGTATACTGTATAACTATATTTACATCAGTATCGATACTAAGGGGCCGATTCACAAAGGGTCGAATATCGAGGGTTAATTAACCCTCGATATTCGACTGGGAATTAAAATCCTTCGAATATTGAAGTCGAAGGATTTTAGCGCAAATTGTGCGATCGAACGATCAAAGGATTATTCCTTCGATCGAACGATAAAATCCTTCGAATTGAACGATTCGAAGGATTTTAATCCAACGATCGAAGGAATATCCTTCGATCAAAAAAACTTTTGAGTTCGGTAGGTTTTAGATGACGAACCAGGGGGTCAAAGTTTTTTTTAAAGAGACAGTACTTTGATTATCGAATGGTCGAATAGTCGAACGATTTTTAGTTCGAATCATTTGATTCAAAGTCATAGTCGAAGGTCGAAGTAGCCCATTCGATGGTCGAAGTAGCCCAAAAAACACTTCAAAGTTAGTAAATCGGCCCCTCACTGTTGATCTTAAGATCACAATAGCCTATGATATGCTTGTTTAAGAAATAACCCTAGCCCCGCTTGAAGGCATTTAAACACCATGTATGTTTTCCCAGAGACAAAAATAAAAGATTCCCCGCTCTCTTTAGCGCTGTTTATAATGTCCTTCAATATGTTTATAAAGAGTAAGCAGTTGCAACATATGCTTCATTCTGGAATGCAAAGACCTGCACCTGTGGGTGTTGACCAGAGCAAATAACATGGCACTTTGTGTGCACTTTGACTTCCCCATGATTTTTAAGTTACCTTAATGTGTTTTTATAGGAGACCCTTTCAAGCCATGACTCAAATGCAGACGCTTTAGGGCTGCATAAAAAATACATGATGCCTGTAGTTCTGATACTTGTAGTACTGTATGAGGCAGATTATTATTAAGGTGTGAGTTGTGTTTTCCATGAAAAATGTGAGTTTTCAAGGTTATTTTTGAGTCAAACTCGCACTTTTCAGAGTATATTTTTTAAAAAACTCAAATCTTTTGAGATTTATTATACAGCGGCCCTGGTACATACAATATACTGTAGTAGCTTGAATCCGAATACACCATCTAAAACCTGTGGAGGTCATGTAGAAGTCAATAGCAGATGTCCCATTTGAAGATGTAAATAGCCTTCAATCCAAGCAATTCAAGTTCATTTTTTCCATTCAAGTTTTTTCTTAAATTACAAACCATTCGAGGTCTAAAAAACTTTGACCTTTGATACATAACTCCCTATGTGTCATAAATGCTTAGAATCAACGAACATTTATATGTCATTTCTTTTAAATAGTTTAGACCCTAAACAAAATGTCACAATAGTCAAATACATGTTACCACTGTCGGTAAAAGTTAAATTCACAGCCAAATGTTCCATCAGTTTCTTTTTGACCAGGCATTGGGTCACGCGGCACAGTAAACTGCACTTCAGTTTTGAGTTTACAAGTGGAGAAAGCGGAACACAGTTTCAGCTGGAAATATGCATTACTGTCCTGTTTGCATGAGTACAAAACAATGCTAATTTTCAGCAATATGCCTGTGTTCCAATAGATATGATGTAAATGCTGCAATCCATTTTGCCTGCAGCAATAGTAAAGCAGCTGTGTTTGTGCTGAGATTTCTGCTGAATCAGGACTTTATTACTCATTTCAGTTTCTCTTGGGGAAAAGAGATTTGACATTGCTCTGAAGCATCTTGTGTAAAAAAACACTGTGCATATAACCAAAAGTTTTCTGTACTTTTGCTGCTAAAGCCTTTTGGAAATTTTATATGACCTGCTATACTCACCCTGCTTCTGACAAAGAATTCCACTAATACGTAGGCACTATGGTAAGTCAGGTAAATGGTAAAAAAAACAATTTTCACAAGAATTGGCTTGTTAAGCGAACTATGGTTTTTAGACAACTGAGAAATTCCAGAGATAAAATTAATTTTAGGTTGCACCATAATTAAACGAGTCCTGTACCCTTGAACCTTAAAGGAGAACGAAAGCCCCAGGGCGCAAAACCCCTCCCCCCCTCCCCTCCGTTGCCCCCCCTCCCTCCTCCCCCCTGGCCTACCCCTCCCCCTGGGCAAATGCCCCTAACTTGTTACTCACCCCTCTGCGCAGGTCCTGTCCATGGAATTCGCAGTCGCCATCTTCTTCCACTCGCGTCTTCTTCCTGCTCTGACCGGCGTTTTCTGGCGCATGCGCAGTAGGAAGGGAGGGGGGGCAACGGAGGGGAGGGGGGGAGGGGTTTTGCGCCCTGGGGCTTTCGTTCTCCTTTAAAGGGAAAATACCCCCCCCTTTGACATGATCTTATTTAGTTGGGCTTAGTGTATGTGAAAAATATACAGTATCTGAACTTCTAGAAATATTAACATTGTTTTGTACACACACATACCTGATTCCATGAATTGAAAGAAAACCTAATACTCTGACGAAAATTTCCCCAATGTACTCCCTCAATTTGTTTCATTGTGATAGATTATAGAAATTGAAGTCCCTCTGCTTTCCATAGTGGGTGGAGGCACAGATTTTTCTGGAAAGACTTCAAGTCTCGGAATTTATCATAATGGACCAGGCAGTTTGTGTAGAACCATTTTAGTAAAAATAGCTAGGTATATATTCTTTTGGGAAGCAAATCTTATTTAAAGTGCACCTTTCACCCCCCAAAGTTATCCGACATTTAACAAATATGAATAGTTAGCAAGCATGTTTTGGTAAACATTATTTCACTATTTTGATAAATATTCCTTGAAATGGCTTGCCTTATATCTCAAACATTGCACAGTGACAGAAGGTGCATTAGAGAGTGATAATATATTCAGGTCTAGCACAGCCATGAGAGTTTCCCTAACCTTTCTATTTTTAATACCATATATAATTAATAACTAAGCCAATTAATCAGAACAAGAGCAACTTGTTTGAACATTGCCTAATTGCAAAAGTAGTAGCATAAATATATTATACATAATTAGGCATATTACTCTGATTAAATGAATACAGGACTTCATCAAATAATGTTTCAAGCTCTAAAAGTTACCATAGTTACCAGTCCTTGGTTTGTGTGCATAATTGTTGCCATTTTTAATGACTTCTAGCCGCAAACTATAAAAGTAGTGTGTATTAGTGATGGGCGAATTTGGGGCATTTTGCTTCACTGAAAACTTCGCGAATTTCCAGCAAAATTCACGAAATGGCGCCGGCATCTCGTTTTTGGACGCCGGTGCACATTCGCCAGCGAAAATGCAACGGCGTCCAAAAAACGGACACCAGCAAAATTTCGCGGTGGTTTCGCATTTATCCTGGGAACACAAATATTCTTTTATCAGTGCAAAAAACAAAAACTGCAGCAGAATGTATTTTATTGCAAACAATAAAACCGAATAGCAGACTATGTGCAATATTTCCATTTTATTCCTCTGTATGAGCAATTAATATAGATATTGATCAGTTTGTTCTTTATCCATCTGCTTTGATCGTATTCACTATTTAGCTAAATAAAAAATGCCAAAATTGATATTTTGGATTGCTGGACTTTTCTGGAAGGCTTTTCAGCTTCAGGCTCATTTTGATCATTCCAGGGCTAACTACAGCCCTGAGATCGGTAACAGGAAGTTGAATAGCAACCACTTACAATCAAAATGGTGGCTCCCATAAACATCTGTGTACTGTATTATCCTGCAACCAAAGGGGAGTTTAATTGAAACATATATTTTTAAATTCTTAATTGCTCATTGTATGGCATTAATAATCTGTATCATTCTCCTGTACTTTCATACAGGATGTAGCTCAGCAGACACTATCATAGGTAGCATTTTATCTCTGGAAGACTTTGCAGTGTTTGTCATGTCATGTAGCTGCTAACTCGGTTATTGCTCAGTGCCAATAAATAAGACCCAGAGGGACAAATTCACTAAAGGATGAAGCGCCTAACGCTAGTGTTAATTTGGACATTCGGACACTGGCATAAATTCGCTAGTGTTACTTCGCACCCTTACGCCTGGCGAATTTGCATAACGGACGTAAACTACGCAAATTCACTGACGCACAAATTTTTCTGAACGCTACCTTTTGCGCCAGACTTCCTTCACCACCTCAGACCAGGCGAAGTGCAATAGATTAGATAGGGATTGCTTCAGGCTGAAAAGGATCGAAAAAATTTTTGAGGCTACCCTCCTTCTCCCCTACATTTCCTAACTCATGGCACCTTAACTATACAGTGGGCACATGTGCAGGGCAAAATAATAATTGTATTTGCTGTTTTGAAGGTTTCCCAGGCTGGTGTAGTGCTGCTACATATACCTCCATTGTAACTTCAATTTGGCGCCGTATGCAAATTAAGCATCGCTAGCGTAACTTCGATTTGCTTGGCGAATTAACACTAGTGCAACTTCGCAACCTTACGCTTCCCCTGAGCGCAACTTCGGATTTTAGTGAATTTGCATAGTGCTGGCGAAAATACGCCTGACGAAGTGCAGCAAGGCGGACGCTGGCGCAACTACGAATCTTAGCGAATTTGCCCCAGAGTATCACGTCATAACCATCTACAATCTGTTAAAGGGATATTGTCATCACATAATATATCCTTTATTAATTCATGTGAGACACTTTCACCGATGCTGAACGGTTTGTAGAATCCCTGTTATAAAGCAAGAAAGGACTGCTGTTTTTGTTCAAAAGAAAGCAAAATAGTCAACCTCATGTAAACACAAATATTATCTGCACATTTTCATAGATAAAATACATTTTACAATACTGTATTTCATATTGATTGTCACATATATTCTAAAAACAGTATTCCCTTACTAACTTGAAACAATTTTTTAAATTTAATTCTTAATTCATTTTTAAACTACATTAATTGGAAGGCAACACACTGCATAACTAAAATATTCAAATATTTAAATATCAAGTATTTGTTGACCTGTTATTTATACTAGTTGTTACAATTACATATTTAATTTCCATCTTTACTTCATACTTGTGTAGAATGGTTGGTTGGATGGTAAGAGGATTGATGTAGTTTAATCCTTAAGTGCTGTAGCTGTGCTGCTTTGATTTTTTTTTAAATCTGTTTTTGTCTTCTGAGATTTTTAATAAAAAGCTTAAATTATTATTTTAAGAGCTACCCTACGTATGCGTTAACTTCAAAAATAAAATGCTCTAGTCTACCATAAAGATAATTTGGTTGGCTGCACAAACCTATTAGATAATGTATAATATTATATAATTTATTAGTATAGTAATTTATCATATAAATTAGTCCAATTAGTCAGTGGGGCTTTCACATAATTCTGCAGGCAAAGTACATGTAAAAATGTTCTTCAGTCACCAATCTGTATCTGAGTTTTTCAAAATCTTGATGAACAAAGTGAAGGTCTGTCAGTGTACAGTATATCCATCTTTGTTATGAAGTTCAATCAATCAAAATTCAGTACCATTGTTCTTTAAGCACAGTATCAACACAAGCCTGTATTAATATATATATATTGATTGGTTGATTCAGGCATGGGTAGGCATAGGGAATGGGCATTACCCTTTTATTTTTTTGATGAACATTCAGAAACAGAAATACTAAATTATTTGGAAAACTTAAATTTTATAACAACCTTTTTAAATTAAAATTCCCATCATTTTGTCTGACATAAAAACCTGCCTTTAAGCAACAAATCATGCAGTTGCAATTTGCTTGGTTTTATATGGGTACACCCTAAACTTACTCTAGCTCATCTATCATAAGATATAAAGAAAATATGCAGTGGTTTAAACTTAATAGACATGGCTTAAGCCCCTTTCTTGTATAATGTTTCCCTATTCAGTCCATCTTGATTCCCTAAGCGAAGACAATTCGCAAGCGATGGCTTCGCAGCCATCGCAACACTTCACCAGGCATAAATTCGCTAGGACAACACCAAGTGAGAAGTTGCATCCAGGGCGCCAAATTCTGGTGTATTTTCACTAGCGTTACTTCGTCAATCAAAGCAAATATGCACTAGCATTGCCTAATTTGCATACGGCGGGAAATTATAAAGTTACATGGACGTATATGTTGCAGCAAATACATTACACTACTCAAGTCCAGGGAACCTTAATAAATAAAATAGAGATGTTATAATTCCCTACACATGACCCCAGTGTATAGTTTATGTTCCATATGTTAGAAATTGAAGGGGGGAACCAGGTTACCCAAAACATTTTTAGGCTATCACTCAGAAAAAAGGAAAAGATGAAAGTGTTTTTGGGGACAAATTTGTTTTTTTGGGGAAAGTTTTGCACTAAAAAGTGAGGAAGTCCTATGCACTCCATTGCACTTCACCTGGTCTGAGCTGGCAAAGGCATGTCTGGCAAATGAGATAACCTCCACGTCTTAATGAATCTGCAGAGTTACGTCCATTTGCCAGAACGAAAATTCGCCTGGCGTTAAAGTTTGAATCAATGCTAGCGTCATTCTCCTTCACTAGCTAAGTGACGCCTGCACACGTTAGGGAATCAGCGAAGTTGCAAAAAGACATCACGCTAGCAAATTTTCACTAGCATTAGTCACTTTGCCCTTTAGGGAATCTGTCCCCCTGTCTTCAGTATAGATGCCTTAAATCCACTTCAAATAAGGCACATCATGCAGAGAAGTGAGCCGTAAAAATGAGAAAAAAATGCTTATATCTGGTCTGTGAAACTGAAAAAAAGTACATAAAGCAGTTACTGGAGACTAGCATTAATGGCTAATCTTCCTTAAGCAAAATACGTTTACAGCTGATTTGTACTGACATACTGAACTTTTTTACCTGCGTTGTCATGAACATTTTACACTTCTATGACAAGAGTTGTCACTTCCCATATTTGCGGTATTGTTGGAACAGTGAAAATGACATCTTTGCTTCCTGTACTTAAACTATCCACTATCTTTGCTGAATGTGGAACATTGTTCTTTAACTTGAACTCTCAAACATCCAATTTGACATACAGTAATAGTCTTAGTTCATCAATTGCCAGAGAGAAGTCACTTAAATTCTGTTATAACGGAAAAGTCTGACTTACTATCAGATACTACAGTGACATAACGCAGAATGTGAATCCAATCACCGTTCATCAGAAACTAAAGATACAAAGGTAACATATGTATGCATTATCACATATAAAGAGGCGCCTCGTCTACATTTAGTTGCCTGTAAGAATAAGGGGTGAGATTTATCAAAGGAGCAAATGACAATCTTAAGGGCAGATTTATCAAGGATCGAATTTTGAAGTAATGGGACTTTTTTTGAACTCCCATAACTGACATTTGAATAAAAAAAGACCAACCAAGTTTTTTTTGCAGGTAATTAGGCTGTATTCTACTGTTCAAATCGAAGTAAGATCGAATTTGATTCGAAGTATTTAGAAAAAAAAAAAAAAAAACAACTTTGATTTTTCAGAGTCCACTAATTGACTTGAAATAGGTTGTAGGAGTTCCCCCATAGGCTAAAACAGCAATTCAGCAGGTTTTAGATGGTGAAGGGTCAAAGTTTTAAAGAGACAGTACATGATACATTTTTATATTAGAATTTTCTCATTTTTTTCAAATTCTAATCGAATTTGGACTATTCCGAAGTCGAAGTACACAAAAATAGCTTGAAATTCGATTTTTTCTTACTTCTAATTTTCAATTCGACCCTTGATAAATCTGCCCCTTAATGTTTTTTTTCTAGTGTTTTCTTAGCAGTTACAATTTTAGCATATTTATTTACCTTTTTCCAACATTCTAGAAAATATATTCTAGAAAAAAACAGCACTAGTTCATTTTGACACAGGGCAAGTTAATGGAGTAAACTTCAAATATTTAAAATTGTTTCTTCATTATTTTGATCTCTGAGTAACACTGGACAAAATTAGTAAATCAGAAACTGATATTTCTATTTTGCCAATGCACTTGAAAACCCCCAATGTTTGTAAATTTCCTTCTAAGAGAAGACTGACAAGCCAAATATTTGAAAAGTCATTTACAAGATGCTGTAGTTTAAATTCAGAAACTGGATTTCAAGAGACAAAACCTGCAGTATATTACATATCAGTTTGCATAGCTTATTGTGTAGGTACTTTTTTTTTTAAAGGTTTTGATTTTTGCATTTTAAACATAAAAGAAAACAATAAAAATTAACAATAATAATAATCATACTTGGCATTTGCAGAGAAGACTGGGTACATGTGATATCATAACACAGTGATTGACATTACAAACGCAATATGTCACAGCTTGCAGTCAAAGTTTAACTGACAACGATACCTGGGGATTGACATCCAACAAGGGGTCCATATTTTCCCAAACTTGTCAGGAGTTCCCCGAGCATTATAGGTCATCTTGATCAGTGGAAGGGTGACATTTATTAAATCAATCCACTGCTGGAGTGTGGGGGCATTAGGACTTATCCATTTCATAATAATTCGTTTTTTTGCATAAAACTTAGTAAAGTTCTAGTTTTTTGTAAGGGCACCACTTCGTCAATTATACCTAGGATACAGACTTCAGGAGTACAAATTCCAGGGAGAGACAGATGTTCATTACTATATCGAAATCCAATATGACAGTACCTTGGGACAGTCCCAAATTAAGTGTAGGAAGCCTGCCTCCGCTGTACTGCACTTAGCACATTTAGCCCCTTCTAGTCTACCCATAACTTTGAGTCTCTGGGGCGTGATATATATTTGGTGAATCATCTTAAATTGGATCATTTTATCCCTTAAGGAGATTAGAAAGGAGTAAAGGTTGTCTATAGCCTCCTCCCACTGTTCCTCCTCTAATGAGGGAAGCGTATCCAACCATTTCCCTCCTTTGTCCACACTTTAATAGGAGTGACGAGTACCCCTGGTAATGAAGGACGATCCCCCCCGTTCTATAGGGAGCATTACGAATAGCTTCCATAGAACCCATGATCGTTGCATGTAAATTTGTTAATGAGTTGCTATCATCTGGGTTAAACCAGTTATGAATAAAAAATAGTTGGGACGCATAATAATAATTTTGCAAATGTGGAAGGGCAAGTCCCCCCTTATCCCTAGATGCAGTAAGCGTGAGCCATGACAATCTAGGTGTTTTGTTGGCCCAAATAAATGAAAGTAACTCACTGTTAACTTTCTTAAAGAATGGGATGGTAATGTAAATCGGTGCATTCCAGAGTGGGTAAAGAAACCTTGGATGATATAGCATTTTAAAAAGGATGACTCTACCCCATAATGTCAGAGGGAGTTTAACCCAGTGTGGAGTATTGAGTAGGTACTTTACTGTAAATTAGCAATATGCCAAAAAAAAAAACCCTTCAGTCTTTTTCCAACTGTTACTAAAATACAAAAGGGGTGTGTAGACAGACATCTCAGGTTATTTTGCCTGATCCTGTACTTTCAGAAAGAGTCAGAATTTCATGATGGAACTGCTTTCAGATGTGCTATTGTTTCTGCTACTCAATGTAACTGAAGAAGTTGCAATGGGACATGGATTTTTACTATTGAGTGTTAGTCTCATATCCACTAGGGAGCTGTTAGCTTCCTATTTTCCTGCTGCTGGGCGGAAAGGTAGGGGGTGATATTACTCCAACTTGCAGTGCAGCAGTAAACAGTGACTGAAGTCAAATGATGAGGGCATCTGGAGCAATCTGCTGGAGCACTATTTACTGATGCATTTTGAAAAACATTTTTTTCCTCTAACAGTATCCCTTTAAATAGGAAATGTAACATTACAGTGAAATATGGTAATGACCGGATTCATATTAAACAAGAAATTTACCTGGATCCAGGGCCAGCGATCATTTTCTGCTGACGTCCAAGCATTCACGAGACCTTTTTTGTTTAGTCGTGCAAAATATGGGTACCATTTTTGTAGCCCAAATAGAGCTCGATGAGTTGAGGATGCTGTTATCTGTTGGTTTGATATAATTCCGCCTTCCATACCAAGAGGTCCAGAACATCCTAAAAATAATGATAGTCAATGTAAGTTCAGTTCTTATGATGATAATAATAATAATCATCACATTTTCTATTTGTTGCTTACACCTCTCTGATGGGAGGACAACGTCAAAGTAAACTTTATTGTCATCTCAGCAGTATACAAATACACAATGAGACGAGATGCAGTGGCTCCAGCTAGTTCATATCACAAAAAGGCACTAAGAATACACAATAATATATAAACATTTGAAATGTGCAATATATTGGCAGAAATTGGATATATGCGTGTGTAAACCTTTAGAATTATAGCAAATTATACCAAATACACTCAATAAGAGACATTTCAGTTAGTCTGTTAACTCCAACTTCCAGCAGACCATCACAGCAAAAGGAAGGGCAATAGCAAGGAGATGTAATGTTTAAGGCAATGTGCTTCTTTTGTAAGACAATTATCTGTTTATAATTACATGCTTTCTACTGGATAAAGAAAAAAAGCCCTAGGGCTTCTGATAAGTGAAGTCAAGTTCGCATATTGTTAAAGAACTAAGTAAAATAAAAATGTTTTGAGCTTTTTACTACTGGAGCACAATGCTTCAGAATAGGATTATATGTTTTTTAAGTCAAATTAACTTCAGTTGCAAGCCAAAAATTCACGTGAAATTAATACAAACAATTGCTATCAATCATTTAAATACAAAAAAAGTAACACATTCATGAAAGGTTTAATGACTTCAGAGCGAGGAATCGTTTCATTGTGTTCATCTTGGTTAATTAGTTATTGATCATTCAGTGCGTGTCAAGTAAGAAGGAATTTCGTTGATGAATAATACAATTTACTGTTTCATAGCTCTGCCATAACATACATGCGAATGAAGGTTGTCAAATCCATCTGTAAAAATTAGCTACACATTAAACTTGTAACAATAAACTGATTCTAGCTGTCAGGATCAGCCCGGGACTTGAACTCTGGTTGTGCTGTTCTGGACACTTGCATTTACCTCATGAGCCACTGGGGGCTCTTGGGACTTGTCCTGAACTCTTGTGTTGGAGTGAAAAGGATGGCGTCTTCTGCCTTATCCTCTCCACCCCAAAACAAGGTGGTGGAAAACAGGGAGGAAACACTGTGAACAGGCAGATAACAGAAACATTAAAAACAAGAGTTCAGGACCAGTCCCAAGAGCCCCCAGTGGCTCATGAGGTAAATGCAAGTGTCCAGAACAACACAACCAGAGTTCAAGTCCCGGGCTGATCCTGACACTAGCCTTTATGTAGAGTTTTGCTACAACAACTATCCGTTTAAACATACAAGCAGAGTTGGTAATTTTAGCGATAATGACAAACATATTTAGTACACATTGTTGCTAGCTTTTATGTTTAATATACTCATGCTGAGAATTTAAAGTTTAACATGTAAGGGGAACTATTGTGAAAATTAAAAAAAAACAAAAACATTATACTGTATAAGTTTTATCTCATGGAAATAAGAAACATTCTAAATCCAATCATTCACAAATTGTGCACCACTTCAGAAATAAGAGTTGTATTTTTATAATGGCATCTCAAATATATAGGCAGCACATATCAACAATGTATTGTGGAGCTTAATCTCCAAAAAAAACAAAAAAAAACAAGCCTGCATGTTTAAAATGATTTTAGAAATAAAGAATTTTCAATTGATTATGTTACAAAAGCTTCTATTTTCCATTTTTGTTTTCATGATTCAATCAACAAATTTGATTTAAAGAATTCATGTTGTACTCTGAAGTGTGTTAAAATGAATGCACTGTAACACAAAAGACAACATTATTTAGTAGGAAGACAAATAAGTGCGTTGTCTGGTTCAGTAAATACTCCAGGAACACCAGTTTTGTTGAAAGTAAAATCTCAAGATCAGTTCTTTCATTAGTTTACACTTGGTATCTTACTGATTCTTAGTAATTGTAAACTTTAGATTCTCTTATATATATATATATAGACTTGAAAGGTCTATTTTGAACCTAAATTATTATGTTTCTATGTTTAGGGTATGGTGATCCAAATTATTGAAAGCATTCTGGATAACAGGCCTCATACCTGTACTATAAAGAAAAACTGGATGTAATTAGCTAAATAACATGATGCAAACATTTTTTGATTAAAATCTTTAAGGGACACTGAGCAAGATGTGCATATAATATACAGTAGGGATTAATAATCCCATAGTGAGATGTCCCGTCTGGCACATGGGGCATTAAGAGATCTTGTGACTGGCTAATGCTGTAAGTAATGGAAAATGTTGTTATCTTCCATTATTTGGCAACATGGTAGATGTACATGTAGAAACTGATGAACAAGCTCTTTTTTGGAACACCTGGATTGTGAGAATGAGTATATTTTTGTGCAGATTTTAAATGCTACTGTTAATGGCATCACATTCTACAGCCCACACTATGGGGCCTTTTTATCAAAGGTCAGATTTTAGTAGTTTTTAGAGGTTTTTGAAAATGTCTACGACTTAACTCACATACTGTGAAACTACGAATGTCATGACATTTATTAAAAAATCCAAATAGTACGAATGGAAAAAAAATTTGCAAAATCTTACAAATAAAATGCCTCGAAAACCTCTAGAATTCTGAGTGACAAAAAAGAAAACCTCTAAAAATCTGAACAGCCATCCAAAAGGATCAGCACAACTTTTCCCTGGCAAAATTTTGTATTAGAGGTTTTTATGGTTTTTCCTCTTAATAAATCTCAAATTTTTAGATCTTTATAAAAAATAAAAAAAAATAGAAAACAACAAATTTTAGAGAAAAAAAAAACTAAAGTTGATTAATAAATGGGTCCTTAATTTCCTAGTAGGACATTGCCCCAGATAAATTATAATGAATTTTCATTTTTATCTAGTGTTTGGTGCTTTGTACATACACATTAAAAAGCGAGCACAAAATTTTGCATATTAAGGTATTATTAATCATTTGCTTACGTTAACAATACACAAGTAATAAATAATATTTACTGTATATAAAAACCATGTGTAAAACAACCTTATGGTTGACTTATTGATTTGTTTTGATATCACAAGTGGGAAGTTACACCATATCCCCTGTTGTACATTACGACTCTCCTTGGTGACTTTTCATATCCGTAGAATGTATGGTTGGGGATACAATATCCCTTACATCATGTACAATGAATAATGAATGAAGAATTGAAACAAAATGTATTCACCGGCAAAATATATTTGTGCTTCGGCTGAACGTTGGTTGATACAGCAATAAATAAGGCAACAGTTAAGACCTATTCTACTGTGAATAAAGATTATATTAAAAAGAATGAGATTACACATTTTTGTTCCCAGGATAAAGCCTAATGCAGCTCATCATAAATAAACGGAATAAGGAAAGAAAGTAAATATCACATAAAAATATTGTTAAAGTTATTCTCAAAGGCTGATGTTTTTTTTTTTTAGACAAAGCAGAAACTCTAGAATTTTACAGATACAGGCAGCAAGGGCAAGAAAATAAAAAGCAAATTGGATTTCTTTAACATGCTTGATAATGGTTTTATCATTTATTTACATCTGACAAGAGCTTACTTGGAGATACTATGGGGCACATTTACTTAGTTGGAGTGAAGGAATAGAAGAAAAAATACTTCGAATTTCGAATGTTTTTTTTGGCTTCTTTGACCATGGAATTGGCTACTTCGACCTTCGACTACGAATTTGACTTTGAATCGAACGATTCGAACTAAAAATCATTTGTTTATTCGACCATTCGATAGTCAAAGTACTGTCTCTTTAAAAAAAACTTCGACCCCCTACTTCGCCAACTAAAACCTACCGAGGTACAATGTTAGCCTATGGGGAAGGTCCCATAGGCTTTCTAGCAAATTTCTGATAGAAGGAATTTCGTTTCGAACGATTATTCCTTCGATGGTTCGATCGAAGGAATAGCGGTAAATCCTTCGACTTCGATATTCGAAGTCGAAGGATTTAACTTCGACAGTAAACCATTAGTAAATGTGCCCCTAACTGTATTGTGACCAGGCAAAAACAAAGTGCGTATTTCTACCCCACCTGCTACTTATATCCCTGCTGCTTACACCATCTACTCAAATGTCATTTGCAAAAGAGGCTGAGCATGCAGTACTGTAAATATGCAATTCCAATACTATTTAAAGGTCTAAAATTTGATTTATGGGTTGCTTAAAATAAATAAAAATAAATAAGGGAAGGTTTGCTAAGAACATCACTTTTACAGCACTAAGAACTATGTGTTCTGTACTCAGTTACAATGAAAAGGGTGTTGGTAGAACAGATGCAGAGCCAGCGACTGCAGAAAACAAACTGTCCCACTTTTTGGGTTCCGTTGGGACTGCTCTCATATCACTGTTGACCTCAGAGCCCAGGAGAGTAGATGCAGCTTAGAAACACAAGAAGGCTACAAATAAGCACTGTGGTAAGCACAAAGGCCCAAATTCAGCCTGTATTCTGCATGGTGCTGTAATTAAATGGTAAAACAGGTATCACTACTATAGTCTGCCTCTATAATGTTGCTGCCTTAAAGGGGTGATGACTCTACATGCCATCCTTTAGGTAGATTATAGTACAAAAGCTTTCCCAGACCTACTATGTCATGTAAATATGACTACATAGGGAGTACATAGGGATGGGCAGCTGAGAAACCCAACACTCAACTTAAGTGACGGGGTAGAGGACCAGTACCTAGCAGGAGATCAGCATCCCAAAGTACATTATTATACATGTATAGAATCTATTATCAGAATGCTCTGGACCTGGGGTTTTCCAGATAAGTGATCTTTTCAAGTCATTTTAATATTGAATGAACCCAACAGGTTTGTTTTGCCACCTACAGTATATGGATTTATGTAGCTTAGTCAGGACAATATGCTGTTTTATTATTACAGAGAAAACGGAAATACGTTTAAAAAAATAGAATTATTTTTCATGGTGCTTAATGATGTCATCAGTTATAATTAGTGCTTAGTGATGTAACTTTTGGTGGCCCAATCCCCATATGTTAAAAGAGACTTACCCTGTGTATAAGCAGTTTGAGACTAACACCTACTAAATAGACTAGAACTAGAATTTAAATAAACATTTACCCAGTGATATTAAAATGAATATTTTAATGGTTAGTGTTTATCCTCCTACACTGGATGCTGATGGAAATATAGCTATATAGGTATGGAATTTGTTATCTGGAAACCTGTTATCCATAAAGTTCCAAATTATTGGACGGCCATCTCTTTTTCCTTTTAATAAAATAATTGAAAATTATTTTCTTTTTCTCTGTAATAATTAAACAGTATCTTATATTTGATATAAGATATTGAGCTACATTATAATTAATCCTTATTGGAGGTTTAATAAATGTTTCAATTGTTTTTTCAGTCAACATAAAGTGTGGTATTACAGAAACATCCCTTATCCAAGTATTCTGGATAGCAGGTCCCATAATTGGACTAGTATTTATCTGATGCTGTCCCTGGCAGCTACAAAGGACAAGCAAGTTGCTGAATACTGTTGTCTGTGGGTTTCCGCCAGTGACATACAGTAAATTGAGTTTATTCTCATACATGACTGATATACTGTGCATAACACTGGAGATAGAAGCAATACATTAACTGGGACTGCAGGATTCATTGCACATAGACACATGGAACCTTCCACTACAAGACAAAAACTGTCAATTCTGTGTAGGGTTGCCACCCATCCAATTTTGACCCAGACAATCCAGTTGTCAGAAGAGTTGCCTGGGTCAAAACTGCCTCCCTAGTTTTCCAAATTAGGAAAACTGGACAGGACTCCCCTAGACTGATGTGGCGATGGACCAATCACCGATCGCCACATCAGCAGCCTTCCCAGTGGCTTGATTGCCCTGTCCCTCCCTATGTCATCACACACCCGTGACATCACAGCAACTCCTCCCGTCCGGAATGGAGGTAACCCTAGTTCTTCACTTGCATACCTGTATTAGATTCATTCAGCGACAGGTGAAATATCAGTAGGACAAGGCACATCTGTACATCTAGTTTGCCTTAGGCAGGTGTTAACTACAACACTCCCTTATTCTTAAATTATTACACTCTGCACCCTGTGCCAGGTGCACTAACAAAGTAGCATCTGGCACAAGGGTAAATATCACACATGCACTGCAGCATAAGTCAGTGGAAGAACTGTACAAAGCACCAAGCGCTTGTGTCTATACTACATAAATGAACCCTTTGGCCTTTCATTTTCTACAATTAGAGCAAAACAAGACTAAGAAGTACATCTGATATTTCTCATACTCAATTTATAGCCAGACGGATGTAAGAACTGGTCCCCAATCTGCCTGATAAAAAATATAAAATAAAACTCTAATTGCATGAAGCTCTGCTTACTATATCGTCACTACTGTATTTTCAGAGTTGCTGCCTATAATCATATAATATCAAGATTAAGTGCATACAAGAGCAACATATGCAGCTGAAATGAATGATGACTTAATTATACTGTTCCCTCCCCAGCAATCAACAGAAGCCTGATGATGATATATGTATATATAAATTTATGTCGTGAATATTACATGCAGAACCTTACATAATTACAGTGCAGATGAAATATTATACTGCTACAAGCAGTCATTATAAGCCAACTCAAGTTGAATGCCACTTCTTAAACTAGGGATTTAACACATTACTTTTTAAGTTGCACTAAAAGAACTTTGGAATCTATCTCCATCTAAACAACAAATGCTCTGGAAGGCTACACATTTATTACTTCTACTTTTTACTACTCATCTTTCTAGTCAGGCCTCTCTCCCATTCATATTCCAGTCTCTTATTCAAATTAATGCATGGTTGCTAGGGTATTTGGGATGCAACCAGATTGTTCAAATTGCAGAGCTGCTGAATAAAAAGCTACTACAAAACCACCAATAATAAAAAACTTTGGATTTTAGTGAATTTGTGGAGCGCTGGCGAAACTACGCCTGGCGAAGTGTGGCGAAGTTACGCTTGGCGCAACTACGAATCTTAGTGAATTTGCCCCAATGTGTATTTATAGCAGCAGTGGAACTTGTGCTGCAGCAAGTTTGTAGGGCTTCCCTTTATAAACTTCCTCAGCATCCTGACTTCTACCAAGCACAAGCCACTTGTGGCTAAATGTTTGATCCAGGGAATTCCACCATCAAGAAATATATTGTATATTGAAATGTATATTAGTATAGTCTCGAGAAAAATATTTCCTATATATACACACAAGTAGTCTTTTTCTTCTGTTTCATTTTCCTAAGCAGATTGTGACATATGGGGCCAAAGTTTAATTACCGTATATACTCGAGTATAAGCCGACCCGAGTAAAAGCCGAGGTACCTAATTTTACCTACGAAAACTGGGAAAACTTATTGACTCTAGCATAAGCCTAGACACAACTAGAGCCCTGTCTCCCAGCAGCGCACATTCGGCCAAAGTGACCCCCCAGCGATCAACCAGACTTCTTTGCAAAGTTGATGGTGACAGAGAATTGCCAAACGGATTACTGTGTGCATTGTCCCACTGTCCCACTACCATGTGCAGAGGGTGCTGTGTGATATTGCCATCACTGTTAATCTTTCGTATAACCAACAGAGGGCGCTATGTGATATTGCAGTCACTGTTATTCTTTCATATAACCAACAGAGGGCGCACTGTTATTCTTTCATATAACCAACAGAGGGCGCTGTGTGATATTGCAGTCACTGTTATTCTTTCATATAACCAACAGAGGACGCACTGTTATTCTTTCATATAACCAACAGAGGGTGCTGTGTGATATTGCAGTCACTGTTATTCTTTCATATAACTAACAGATGGTGCTGTGTGATATTGCAGTCACTGTTATTCTTTCATATAACCAACAGAGGGCATTCTGGGATATTGCAGTCTCTCCCGAAGTGAACTGTTGGTATAGGAATGATGACTATTGGTATAGGAAAGTGACTGTAATCTCAGCTACTGCCCGCTGACCCGAGTAAAAGCCGAGGTAGACTTTTTCAGCACATTTTGGATGCTGAAAAACTCGGCTTATACTCAAGTATATACGGTACACAGAACATTCCTGATCTACACAAACCATTTATGCATTTTGTATTAGTGGGAGCTACAATATTGTTAGCTGAACAACATCATTTATTACAACCACCTTATAGTGCTGTTCTAATTCTGGTTACTGAATTATTTGGCAATTCTCATATTCACTCAGTGTTGGGCATATGCTGACCCTTTCTTCTATTGAACCATAGTCATTGCACAGAAAAGAGTGGAATTATAGCAGTACATATTTTTAACTGTAATAAGTACAATTTAGAAGGATATGTTTAGTGTACACTAGCTCTTTAACATTAGACCTATCTGAACCATCCTGGCTCATATTATAATCTGGAAACACAATGAGGATAACAGAAAGCTCAGAGAGAAATAGGAAAAGATTGGACAGACACAGAGGGGACTTGCAGCTCATGGGGATGGGGGAACAGAGGAACTAAAGAATGAGTAAAACCGAGGAGCATGAAAAGTGAATGCTAGCAGGAACGTGGGAATAGATAAAGAATGAAAGAAACTGGGTTGGCCAATGGCAGGGAAAGCAATAAGAAAGGTGTCAGATAAACATGGAAAATAGAAAAGATGGGAGAGACACAGAACGGGGATATGCAGTTCATGGGAATGGAGGAACAGAACCGTTTGAAAGAGGGCAAAAGAGGAAAGCATGAGAAGTGAATGCTAAAAGAAAAGTGGGAATAGATGAGGAATGAAAGAAATTGGGGTTGATCAATGGCAGGAAAAGGAATAAGAAAGGTGTCAAATAAACATGGAAAATAGAAAAAAAGGTGAAATGAGAAGGATAAATATGAATGGACAGGAAACTGGTCTGGTGGAATACAAACGTCATACCTAAATAAACAGATCTAAAACTGTATACCATGCCTAAAGTGCAAGAGGTAATAATGCATAATCTGTTGGAAGACCCGAATCTTTTCTACAATAAATATATAAAACATTCTATTCTTGCCCTGGCCAAATGAATTTAAAACATTTCCTGATTTTTTTACAGTACAATACATTCAACTTCATATGGGCAGTTTTATTGTTTTTGGTAAGTAAAAAATGTTAGATCATGGTGAGAGGTGTTCAGCCAACCATTTGGTTGCAATAAATACACTATTACCCTTCAAACCCAAGTAAGTGCATAACAGGTTTTTTCTGCTGGGAGTCCTACAATACTACATTATTGTTCTATCTTCTACAAAATATAATCATTAATTCAATAACTTAGCAATTGAGGATCATATCAGCCAGGGGAAACCTTATAGTTAATTGCCTAGGGCAGTGACCCTCAACCAGTGGCTCATGAACAACATGTTGCTCCCCCACCCCTCGGATATTGCTCCCAGTGGCCTATCATATAAGGCACTTATTTTTGAATTCCAGGCTTGGAGGCAACTTTTGGTTAAATAAAAATCCAGCTGTACTGCCAAACAGAACCTCCTGAACATTGTTCATGTTTGTGTTGCTCCCCAACTCTTTTGTCATCTGAATGTTGCTCACGGATAAAAAAGATTAGGGACCCCTGGCCTAGGGGCTCACCATTACAAGGATGTTCTGCAGATTGGGTGAGCCTAATATTTGTTATTGGTATTCACCACAAATGGGGGCTAGAGCTTTTGCATTAGTAAATGCTTCTTCTGCCCTGATCTTCTTGTGGGAATGGATGCAAAAGTGATGTGAAAGTGAATAATTGTCATAATGACTATTTCCATAAAACATTATAAATCATTATATTGGGGTAGCAGTGTATTATGGTTAATATGGTTGCTGTACATAATATAAATTGTCATAAATATTACATTTAAAAAGGATTTATTTACAATGGGAAAAAAACCCTTTTTCATTATTAAGCTAAACTTTTTTCTTGTGTAGAATGCTGTTCATCCCCAAATTATCTTGCAGTCTATTAACAACTCCATGTTATTATGGTTAGTGTATTCGGGAAACCACATAACTATTTAACTACTGAATAAAATACTTTATAATTCAAAAAATGCTAGATTGTAAGCTGTCTCAAAACTATCACTGTCTACAGAATAAATGTAAAACGTTGTTCTGTGGTAGGAAAACTGTGGGTAGGACACATTGAAACACTTTTTGTGCAAGGGCTGTGCAAGGGCTGTGCAAGTAGAGCAGTAGAAAAAAGAAGTCACAGCAAGACTCAGGAGCAGATTTAATATAGATAACCATAGTATTTCCTAGCAATACATATAAGGAGCTTTATGTTTTCATACTAGGGATGAGGGGACTTTTCATGGTTCCTCCAGTGTCAAAAATGTTTGCCAAATAATAGTAATATATCAAAGCAGAAATAAATAGAAGAATGTGCTTGTTTGCCAGGCAAGCCATCAAGGAAATGCCACAATAAAGTAGAATGAATTGTAACAAATATAATGTTCCCTCAGACTGGCGTTTTGAAAACGAGGCACATTTTTCTAGAAAGCAATGGTATTTCTATGTGAAAATACCAGCAGTTTTTTTTTGTCTGATTGAGCTTTTGAAGAATATTCATGAATATTTATTATCTGAAGTTCCAGGAAAAAATGCAGAATGTCTACTTCAAATATTACAGTTTACAGGTACAGGAGAAAAATACATTTTATGTCAGGTCATAAATATCAGAATCATTTTCACTTTTGTCATTACTGGTGCTTTAAAATGATGTAAATTTTTAGAGAATGATCTACTTTCTTTTTCACATATAGAAATAGCAATGACAACAGTAAACATGTTGGTAGCTTGGGCCACTGAATTGGCAGTTAGAGAAAGAACAGTACATTCCAAAAGTGAACACCTGTGCATTTTCAAGATAAAGACTGCAAGGGAAAAAAAGAGGGCAGGAGAACAACATAAACGGGCAGATTTAACAACGGTCGAATTTCGAGGGTTAAAAAACTCTTGAATTCGACCCTCAAAGTAAAAATCCTTCAAACTCGAATTCTAAGGATTTACCGCAAATACTTAGATCACACAAAAATCATTCGAATCGAACAATTGAACTATTTTAATCGATCAAACGATTTTATTCTATCAAAAAAAACTTGCTGGGGAAGGTCCCCATAGGCTAACATTGAACCTCAGTAGGTTTAAAGTGGCAAAGTATGAAGTCGAAGTATTTTTTAAAGAGACAGTACTTTGACTATCGAATGGTCGAATAGTCAAATGATTTTTACTTTGAATCGTTCGAATCATTCGATTCGATCGAATTTGACCCATTCGATGGTCTAAGTACTCAAAAAATACTTCGAATTTCGAATTTTTTTCAATTCGAATTATTCCCTCGAGTTTAGTAAATTTGCCCCAAAGAGTTAATATATTCATCTCATGGTATACTCTTGCAATGATTTCTTACAGTAGTATCAGAGCCTAGCTTAGTTGAAAAATTCATATTTTTAGAGAAAAGTCCTGTGCTCCATTAGCCTAAGACTTGAGGGCACATGTACATCTGCAATTGCAGTGTCCAAGAATTCCAATATCCTTGTGGTTGAAAAGGGGCTGTGCTGACCTTAATTGCATTTAATTCATCACATATTGTGTGCACCAACTTAAAAGTGTGCCTGGCATAATTTCCAGTGTTTGTTGAGAGTGACGCGTGTTCCTGATTCTTTCAGCCCAATTGAACAGTCCTGATCGACGTAGAACACTGAGGGAACTCTGGAGCTACCACCTGGTCCAGAGATGGTGGTTGCTCCAGGGCTCACCCATCCCAATAGGCAGAGGATCGCTCAATCAGAAAGGAAGGGAAGAAGGACTGAGCAGCACCAACAGCAACTATACAGGAGTGTAAGGAGAGTATTCTGACATAAGTACTTTTAATGAAAGTGACTGACTGTGGTGAAGTGCAGGGACTGCAACTTCACTTGTAGAAGTACATGAGCCTTTTGGTGTGGATTCATTTTTTATATCAGAAGTATTCATTATCAGTGTACAGTAAGTGTAAGCTTTCTCTTTCTTTTCAGTATTAAGGGCACATTTACTAACATTGGAGATAAATATCTCCGGAGATGTTGCCCATAGCAACAAATTAGACTGTTGCTTTTGTTTTCTAACTTGCAGGTGACGGTTTAAATCAAATTGATGATTGGAAGTGCTGTTTTTCTAGAAGAGATCCATATGGTGTGGGGATTGCTTTAGGTTTACCAACCTTTTCTACCTTATCAATCAATTTTCAGTAGCTGGATTGATTAGATTTCAGTGTAACAATTAACAGTTCTCAGCTACATGACATGAAGCCCTGACATATATTTCAAAAAGTGCCTGGAAAATTGCTTGGCATCACTGTCCTTGTATATATTTACTAAATAAATCAGTGTCTTTACCCCCTATTTGTGGTTGGGGTATATAAACCTGTGCTTACGTTGCCAGTCTTAGAGATAGGAGCACTGCTTTAAAATTGGCAATTTATAGACAGTAGATACAATTGGCAATTTATAAACAGTAGATACAAAGAACAAACATAGTTTGCATTTAGAGCTTTGTCCCTATTATAGCGCATGTTGGAACAGAGAGGCTAAACAAAATTCTTGTCAGTTTGGCAATGCAAGAATTCCCATAACGGGTGGCCTACAAAACATTTTAAGTGCATACTTTGTTCTATAATTGGCTCAATTCTAATAAATACATAAATCATATATTTTTATCTGTGACATATTTTCTTCACGGTGGATGTTTAGAGGCTAGTCACAGAGAAGGTTTTTAAGGTTCTGTAAGCTGTAATAAATAGGGCTCAGTATTTATTGGTCAGTATGTAATATGTAAAATGTTTGTGATTTTGTGTCATTTGTGCCATTTATATGTCTGATGTACACACATTTTATTGTATATTTGGGCAGAATATATGAATAATAATGACGATAAAGGCCTGAATAAAACTCACAGTCTACTTCCACCACCACCACCACCACCATAATGTTATTAGTGTAGAAAGTTGCAACTTTAATGAGAGCCTACAGGAGTCGAAGTGCAGTAGTAGTAACTAGCAGAGATATGTCTGTCGTCATTAGTTTGTTGAATAGCCAGTCAAGTGGATCTTAGGTGAAGCAAGAGGCGTTTCTGGCTCCCATCACCATATCACTATGTCTATGATCTCATTTAGCAGGTACAGTCTCTAGCAATGGAGAGCATATATACTGCATTTTTTAAAGCTCAAAATAGTGACGTTCCATATTTGCCATCTAATTAGAAAGGCTTGGACATATGTTGCATTCCTTGTAACACAGCATGCTGCAGGAACTGTGTGAAAAGCTATATGTACAGAAATACTTGCAATATTAATATCCAAGTTTATTTAGATTTCTGCTAATCTAATTATTTCACCTTCTTAACAATGTTGCAGCTTTCATTTTTCCTCATAGATTTTCATGGTCTTTGGAATAACTATTTATGTTTGTGTTGTCTTTGTGCATTGGGATAGCTATGAATCTATGGGGCAGATTCACCAACAGGCCAAAAGTCGCCAGCGACCACTTCGCACCGATCGCTACACTTCACCAGGTGAAAATTCCCGCTTATTCACTAAAATGCGGCATTTCATCGTGGGTGCCGAATGCTGGTGAAGAAGCGCTAGAGGTCTTGAGCTCAGGTTAATTTGCATACGGCAGGAAATTTAAAGTTGAATGGACGTCTTTATGTTATATGTTGCAGCAAATACATTACATTTCCACTGTTAATTACACAAGTCCAGGTAACCTTAATAAAGACATTAGAGTTGTTATAATGCCCTACACATGAGCCCAGTGTATAGTTACTGTTCGATATGTTAGCAAATGTATGGGGGAAACCAGTTACCCCAAAAAAAAAATGTAAGAACTTTTGCAGGCTATCACTCTGAAAAAAGGAAAATACACTAGTGCTTTTTGCATTTGATGCTTTTTCCACTAAAGAATATGATGTAAGTAACAGAAGATTGAGGAAGATCTATGCACTCCAGTGCACGTTGCCTGGTCTGAGCTGGCGAAGGCAAGTCTGGCGAAAGAGGTAACAAGTAAAATCCACATATTAGTGAATTTGTGGAGTACTAATTAAAGGTGTACTGGTATGGCTTTGGTGTCCTTGGCTAGCCTATGATTAAGTAATTCTGTGTGGATTGTTGCATGGATATTTATATTGAATTATGTGCTGTAAATTTATAAGGAATTGCTTCATGAATAGACAACGGTAATGGTGTTCCACATTGTAGCCTTTTCATAATTGCTTATCCATGTCAGTAAGATGCTGCTGGTTTTTTTCTACTATAACTATTGTTAATGAAACAATCCTCGCAAAACATTACTGTGTTGGTAGGTGACATTAGCAGAACTCACCAGAGAAGATCATTCAGTAATTATTATATAATTAGATTTATTATAGGTGAGTTGGTTATGAAATGCTCATTTGTCTGCAGCTCATATTTATCAAGCTGGGAAGTAGCATTTTCTTATAAATGGCAGCAATGTTTCTGCATTCTACAGAACATTCTCTAAATTCCAAAGCACTTTTATTATTATTAGGTAGATAGTTGCACACTACCAGCTTGGACCTCAAAGGAGATGACATTCTTTTATTTTTATAGGGCTAGCTTGTAAATGATGCCTGTAAACATAATGATCATCCCAGTGATAGTTATTAAGGAATGAGGGTATTTTTAACTATCCTTCCACACCCTATTGATTTGTAGAGGGTCCTAGTTAGGGGTCCCAGCAAACCATACCTTATTTTAGTGCACGTATCCAAATGGAATAAAAATTGAAGTAGGTGTCATGGTTTTCAAGATACCTGTAATTTTTGGGTTTATTTTTGTTTGCAAAAGCCCCTTATCAGATCATCGGGGTCCCATAAAATCATAGCAACTTTACCCCACTAGTTAAAGAAATAATGATTTTTTTTTAAAAAAAATTCAGACTTTTTTTGATCAGGTGGGCACAGTTGTAACTGTTGTATGCTGGAAAACAGCAAATAGTGTTTTAGGAAATTTGCTGTACAGCCTAATAATTTTCTCATCCTATTGGCATTCTGGCAAGGGGTCTTCTAAATAAATAATAAATAAATGAACACACATTTAATCCTAGCAAAATATTTGCAATATATGGCAAGATTGATTGGGCAGCATATTTGCATTGCTTCTCCATGAACGAAATTGTAGTTCCACTGATTTTAAACAACTATAAACACAACATTTTAATTATTATAATATTGTATAGTATAATGCTAAATGCTAACTTAAGATATCCTTCCATGATATTTTAGACAAGATTGCAAAACAACAATATAAACTTGAATAATGGCAGATCTACATGTAATAAGAATAATGAAATGCATGTCTACCAGCTACACAGCATGGACAATTGTGGGAATACAACTGTGATGATTATTCATGTTGATTTGAGTAGGCAGAAAAACATATGATGATGGTTTTTCATAAGGTGGGCGTTTGTTCTTCTGTCCTTTACAAATACCAGTGAGCAAATGGAAAACAACTGTCTTCTAGCCACAGCATAAGATGTATAATGCACAGTAATATACAATAGCTGCAGCTTAAAGCATATAACTTGAGTTTATATTGATCTCAATAAAAAAAGGTTTATCACTTGAAAAATTATAGACAACATTCAATTTGAGATGCAATTCAATTCAGTCTCACAGTTTATCTTGTGAAAACTATATTGAAGTCTACGGGGAAAAACTGGAACTGAACTAGGAGAAACGTTTTTTCTTCTCGTATTGAATCTCATCCATGAGCTTTCACATCATAAACCATGAGATAACTTTTTCTCATTGAATTAACTATGGACCTTTGTGCCAAAAATGCATTTAAAATGTAAAAAAACTCAAAGCAATTGATATTGTGCCATTAATTTGGATATATATTGAGTTAATTAACATCACAGAGAAGCAGCAAATCAAAGGAAATGGAACACAGGAAACTGTGGGGAATGTCATTGATGAGTTTATCTGCATTCTGGATTTCTAGATAAGGAACATAATACCTGCACCAGGTCTAAAAGATAGATACTTTGAGACATGTCTATAGTACTAATAGATGCTATAGAAAGAAAAGGCTAGCAATATACAAACTGGCAGGCTGTTAGGAATTAGCATTTTAACAAACATTCGAAGCACTTTAAATAAACAAAATAATTAACACATACTATGAACAGAAGGTTTATAAATTATTTATCAGGAGAATCCAACACATATTAAGAAGGCGTTATAGCTGTACAAAAAAAATTGGCATCTACAAGTACAAATAAAGAAACCTATACACAATTAGGGATGTAGCGAACTGCCGTTTATGTGTTCGCGAACGCCGTTCGCGAACACCGGCAAAAATGCGAACAGTTCGCGAACAGTTCGCGAACTTCGAACATCCGCAAAATCGTTCGATTCGAACGATCGAAGGATTTTAATCATTCGATCGAAGGATTTTCGTTCGAATCGAACGATCGAAGCCATTCGACCGAATGATTTCATTCGATCGAATGGCTTCGATCGTTCGATTCGAACGAAAATCCTTCGATTTTAGCGGTCGAAGGAATCGAATGGTCGAACGATTTTTGTTCGAATCGAACGCGAACTCGTATTGGCGAACGTCGCGCGACGTTCGCGAACATTCGGCGGACGCGAACAGTCGAAGTTCGCGCGAACTAGTTCGCCGGCGAACAGTTCGCTACATCCCTATACACAATGCAGAAGATAGTCAGGGAAAATTGCAACCCACACCTTTTGACATGGAAACGGTATCCTGCATTAAAGAAAATAACCCATAACCAATAACACACTTTACAACTTATTTTGTTGGAAAATGGCCGCTGCATATTTATTGACAAACCAATTTGTATAAAATACCATGTTTTATAAGTATACTTTAATTTAGCCAACCCAATTCCTTCATTGGGCTACCTGTCTCAAAAAAGTTCCGCCTTTTAATTCTTCTGGCCAGGAAACCAATTTCACAACAAAATGTAATTTTCCTCCAACATTAAAGTTTTTTTTTTTTTGTTTAATATTACAATATATATCTAACAAAATCTGGCGAACATGACGGCGATGTTCTTCCTTCCACGATCCTCACCGACTGACAGTTAAGCTTGCCGCGAGCCATCTTTTATACCCCTTCTGTCACGGTCAAGTGTCTTCTTTCGACCAATCAACTTCCTTTCTTCACAGCTGCGGCTTGGGACCTGCAATCAAGACTGAGACTACGCAGACTACATCTTACCACAGGTAAGTATACAAAATTAATGCTTTCCTTTTACAGCCACCTTCCCAAGCTGGCTATTAAGTGCTAAACGCACTTAAGCCAAACACTATTCCTATAAGTGTGAAAGGCTTCTAGGGCATTTGTTCTGTTTCAACCCACTGTCCTTAGTGATAGTTCCCTTAGATCTGGGCCAGGACCTTACAGGACACAACTCACTGTTATTATCAGATCTCCTCAGACAGTTGAACTCAACCTGACTGACACAAGTATGTAGATATTGCTGAAGTTTATTCCAAAACTGATTAAAACCTTCCATACATTAATCAGATAGGTGATCAGAGAATATTTTCTTTCCAAGTTTGGTTAGGCAGTTGGAGAGCACCTGAAATGGCTGCTAACTGTACACTAGAAAACTGTTAAAGGGACAGTTCAGTGTAAAAATAAAAACCGGCTAAAAAGATAGCCGGTAGTTTTACCCCTAGCAAATGAACGAATACCAACTTAAGGAGAGTCTACACCCACCTTCAGATTGAGCATGACAACCCAGGATCCAGAGCGCTGGTTTCCCTAGATGCCACCAAAGCCTTTGAATCTGTGGAGTGGCAATACCTGTGGGAAACTATGAGACGATTCGGGATTGGCCCGGGTTTTATTGATTGGGTTAAACTCCTATACCTGAAACAGACAGCCAGAATCAAGACCGTCGGCTCAGTCTCAGATTCTTTTCCGCTTGCCAGGGGGACAAGGCAGGGCTGCCCCCTATCTCCCCTCCTTTTTGCATTGGCCATAGAGCCCGTAGCAATTCTTATTCGGCAATCTCACCAGGTGGGGGGCCTGAGACGGGGGCCGTTGGAGTACAAGCTAGCCCTTTATGCCGACGACCTCCTATTATTTTTGGCAGACCCATATGATTCCCTTAGAGCAGCTCTTGCTATTCTGGATCGTTTCGGTACCTACTCAGGTCTCAAAATTAACAAATCTAAGTCAATCCTTCTGCCGATTGATCCAATCCCGGCTCCGCCTCCGGAAGCAAATGAGATACCATGGGTCACGAGTTTTAAATACCTGGGCATAGTGATCTCCCTCCAGACTTCACGATACTTGGCTGACAACTTAGATCCCCTTCAACAATAACTCAAACTGTCTCTGACCAGATGGACCCCTCTACTGATCACTCTCTGGGGGCGGGTGAATCTTTACAAAATGATCTTCCTACCGAAGCTGCTTTACCATTACACAACTCGCCAGTATGGATTTCCCAGAAATTCTTTGCTTAGATCATGTCCATACTCTCATCCTTCCTATGGGCCAATAAAGCACCCCGGTTGTCTTGGAAAAATCTGACAGCTTCAGTAGAACAGGGTGGCCTGGCTCTCCCACATTTGCAACTCAACTTTCTGGCTGGCCAACTCTACCATATCCATACATGGTTCCATCCACAGGAGGAGGATCCGGGAGTAGTTCTATTGGCACAACTTGTGGGCTTGTGGGCTCCTGGGCTGGGATTCGTAACCTTCCTTATAGATGCCTGACTGACTATAATAGGCTGCCAACTACGATAACGACTCCCTTTAAAGCTTGGAGGGCTACATGCAAGATACTACAGTGTGACCCCCCACTCCTCTCCCCCTACTTGCCACTTTGGTTAAACAGCAACCTTGCCCATCTCAGAGACTTACAAGACTTTAGCTACTGGCCTCATCGGGGCGTTAAGTTACTGGGGGAGCTACTAGTGGACATGCAATTCCCCACTCTTTCTCAACTTCAAGACAAAACCGGGCATCCAGATATCCAATTATACCGGTACATGCAACTTCGTCACGCATTCCGATCCCAATTCTCGGAGTTAACAATACAGTATGTCACTCCCTCCTTTGAACTTGTCCTCCGAAACCCACAGTGCACGGGGCTGATTTCAGGCTATATAAAGCCCTGCTCAAAACAGGTACTACTCCCTTTGACAAGGCCTTACCCAAGTGGCGGACCATGCTTCCAGCACTAACAGATGAAATGTGGGAGGAGGCCAAGGAATCAATATACTCTGGCCTGATTGCTTTGAAAGACAAACTTGTCCTGCACCAAATATATATCACGCCCAGCAAACTGGAGAAGATGGGCAGAAATCCGGGGGCCATTTGCCCTAAATGTGGTGAGGGAGGGGCGGATTTCACCCATATGGTCATGCCCTAGGATCCAATCCTTTTGGAACTCCATTATACTATACCTGTCTGAGGAACTAGCCTTCCCAGGTCCATGCACGCCAGAAGTATGCCTCCTAGGGCTGAAAGACGAAATAATACCTCTCAATAAGTCTCAATAAGTCCAGACTCTTATTCCGTGCCCTATTATTTTATGCTAAGAAACTGCTGATGACTAAATGGATGGCCCCTCAGTCACCCACGAAGCAGGCATGGATCCAACTAACCAACAAAACACTTCCCCTGATAAAATTAACATACGAAGGCAGAGGATGTCAGGAGAAGATTTGGACGCCCTGGCTGGATGCTAACCCTGATCAAGATTATGTGCTTCCCCCCCATCTGCAGAGACCCTAATAGACCTCTCAGCCCCTAAAATTTCCTACCCCACCCACTGAGCTAAACCGGTTATATGTCACTACAGATTACTTAGCATATGCACTTCTGTATTATTGAGCAATGCAAAATGTGATGGTTCACAACTACTGTCTTTACTCTCTGTTGTAAAGTTAAAATGCATAAATAAACACTTAAAAAAAAAAAGATAGCTGGTGCAAAATAAAAAATGTTTCTAATATAGTTAGTTAGCCAAATATGTAATGTATAAAGGCTGGAGTTACTGGATGTCTAACAGAACAGAACAATACCTCCTTTGCAGCTCTCTAACTCTGAGTTAGTCAGCGACTTGAAGGGGGCCCACATAGGACATAACTGTTCAGTGAGTTTGCAATTGATCCCAGCATTCAGCTCAGATTCAAAAGCAACAGTTATGACCCATGTGCCCCCCTCAGATCTAGGGGCAAATTCACTAAGCGCCGAACGCTAGCGTTAATTCGCTAGCGTTGGGCATTTTCGTTACTTCGCAAATTCACTAACGAACGCTGGCGTAGATTCGCTAGTGTTACTTCGCACCCTTACGCCTGGCGAATTTTCGCTACGGACGTAACTACGCAAATTCACTAACGCGCGCAGTGTACTGAACGCTACCTTTTACACTAGACTTCCTTCGCCACCTCAGACCAGGCAAAGCGCAATAGAGTAGATAGGGATTGCTTCAAAAAAAGTCAAAATTTTTTCTAAGTCCCAAAAAACGCTGGCGTGTTTTCTACATTATGGGTGATAGGCTGAAAAAGATCGAAATTTTTTTTGGGGCTCCTCTCCTTCCCCCCCTACATTTCCTGACTCATGGCAATTTACCTATACAGTGGGCACATGTGTAGGGCAAAATAAAAATTTTATTTGATGTTTTGAAGGTTTTCTAGCCATTTGTAGTGCTGATACGTATTCCTCCATTGAAATCTGAATTTGGCGCTGTATGCAAATTAGCCTTCGCTAGCATAACTTTGCTTCACTTAGCGAATCAACGCTAGCGCAACTTCGCAATCTTACGGTACCCCTGTGCACAACTTCGGATTTTAGTGAATTTGCGGAGTGCTGGCGAAACTATGCCTGACGAAGTGTGGCGAAGTGCGGCGAAGTTGCGCCTGGCGCAACTACTAATGTTAGTGAATTTGCCCCCTAGTGTTTGTGGTGGCCAGTCCATCCGAAACAGCACTTTGGACTACTTTATAAAACCTATTTGGCACTAGGATAATGTGACAATTCGCACTAGGATAATGTGACCCATTTCAAAAGGAGGTACAAAGTAGCTGAGACCTATTTGCCAATTGTATTCACTTAACCTGGCCCTTTGATGACCAATGATTTAATGCAGCAATAGTCTGTCCCAAGTTATCCAATTATTTTTACCGTAAAAACAGTTTACAATGATTGACCAGTTTATTCCAAAACTAGCAACTTGATCATTTAACCAAGCATTCAACCATACAAGCACAAGACTAAGGTCAGGATTCAGCTCATGTCTTATCCAAGAATGACAATGTTATGTTGTAATTAAGGGGAGGAATGATATCTACGTCTGCCCCTCAGTCCCATCAGCACCTGCTAGATCAAAGTGAAAAATATTAGGGGTAAAGGAGTAACACCATTACCACCCACAACCACTACTATCGCTACTTAAACGATTACTAATACAGGTATGGGACCCGTTATCCAGAATGATTGGGACCTAGGGTTTTCTGGATAACAGATCTTCCATAATTTGGATCTTCGCACCTTAAATCTACTAGAATATCATATAAACCCAATAGGTTTTGCTTCCAAAAATGATTGATTATATCTCAGTTTGTATCACATAAAATGTATTGTGTTATTATTACAGAGAAAGAAGGAAATCATTTTTAAAAAATTGGATTATTTGTGTTAAATGGAGTCTATGGGAGATGGCCTTTCCCTAATTCAGACCCTTCTAGATAACAAGATACTGGATATATATACAGTTAATATATATATATATATATATATATATATATATATATATATATATATATATATATATATATATATATATATATATATATATATATATATATATATATATATATATATATATACTCACAGTTTCAAGTATTTTAAACTTGACTAAAAGTGAAAAAACTTCTGTGCGTGACACTTGCTATTTGGTATAAAAGTGACTTGCAGACCTTCTCCTTGGGGAACAATTTCGGCTAAACAAAAGGGACAGCTTGAGGGAATGTATCCCTGCCAAAGGAATGGTGTTAGCAACCGAGAACAATAAAATGCTACATTCATCAATATAACAGGTAAAAAAAGAACACATGCTAATGGGTATTCCATAATTAATGGGATTCTCTGATCTGTCACTTCTTCCAGCTGGTAGTTTATTTAATGGCATTCCAAACTATGATTTGCAACGTTTTATGACTGCTTTTATAGGGCTTATTCCCCTGCAGTTAATATGTCCAGAACGCTAATTTTAACTGAACTCTTCTATCTCATCCGGATTATTTTTTATTAATGGATCCCTGAGGAGACAAACGCTAAATCTTCATCTGAAGTGACTGATTTAACCAAGCTGATTTTAGAATGACTAATAATGCGTCTCCCTTCTGTGTTTGCTGCTGAATGGAGTTGGCAGCACAAAATATTTTGATGAGCTGAAAAAAGGGAGTGCCACATGGAAAAGGATCCTGCTAACATGTGGAAAGGATTATTAAGCTTGGCATTACACCGTTTTTTATGATAGACATGATACTGGCCGGCACTAGCCATTATTAAAATGGTCCTTTCCAACTGTTTAGGCATGTGTACTAAAAAAAATAAGAATTCATTTTATGAAAATGAAAATCATAAAAATTACTGCAATAATACATTTTCACCAAATAAAAGCCATTGCTGGTAACTGCTGTCAGCTGCAAAGTAGCTACTTCTTAAAACAATAGTTTAAATATGCTGAAATATTAGTGCATAATGTAATAGTAGGTATGGGACCTTTATGAAGAAGGCTCTGGACCTGGGGTTTTCATGATAATGTATCTTTCTGTAATTTGGATCTCCATAATCAAAAATATTTTAAACTTTAACTAAACCCAATATGATTATTTTGCCTCCAATAAGGATTACCAATTTCTTAGTTTGAATCAAGTACGAGGTAATGTTTTCTTATTACAAAGAAAAAGGAATTCATTTAAAAAAAAAACAGTTATTTGGATAGAATGAAGTCTATGGGAGATGGCCTTCCCTTAATTTGAAGTTTTCTGGATAATGGGTTTCCAGATAAACCTAGTCAACCTGTAAACTGTAGTAATCCATAACAATAATCAGCAGGTAGCAATCAATGTTCGTCTAAATAACCAACCTTGGTCATTAGAATTAGAATACAGCTGAATTGCAAAAGGTGTAGATGCAATTACAATGTGTCACAAGCTTTATTTTACAGAATTTCATGCTCATTTGACTTGAGAATGTACTTTACACAATGCTATTGTACCTAAAATCAAATACATGGCTAATGTACATGTACATGTGTATTAAAACCTATAGCACTCCTGCAAACCCACTTGTTTCAACAGTGCATCTCTGAATGGCAATTAAACAACATACTGCAGTTGGTAACTGGACAGAAACACCATAACTTAAAAAAGTTCCATGGTACTATAACTGGATTCCATCAGTTGGCTCAAATGACACTGCTAAAATTCTTAGAATGCCAATTACAGGTATATTCTTCATAAGCAAGGACATATCCCATTTTGGATATACCAATGATATAGAGATGAAAATAAGTGTGGATCAGGCACTCAAATGAAGTAAAAAGATTTATCGTGTCCTCGGCCTTACGTGTTTCGTGTTACAAACACTTAATCATAGGCTCAATTATATAGAGGTGCAATGCAAGCAACTGGATTCTTTTTGCAAAATATTTAATTCTACACCTTTGTATAACTTTAAATAAGGATATTGGAGGATCTTACAGCAAAGTGTGGCACAGTGACTGGAAAAACCATGGAAGGCATATTTTTCCTTGAATGGAAAATGCTGGTGCAACTTGGAGAGCAGAAAAAAATGTCATAAGATTTTGTGCGAAAACTTTTATTTTAATTGAAATATTTGTCCTAATACTGGTTGAGGCAGGGCACATACCCTAGATACTGTATTTGGACTGCCATTGGATCTGTCTGTTGCAGTTTCAGAAGAATGAACTTAATGTTATTATTTGCATGAACCTGGAAAGTGTCCTGTTTTGTTGAAAACACTGAAGGCACCTGCTAGAAATGATACTAGTAACCACTATCACTGCCTATGAAAATGGCATTACCACGTTTGCCATGAATGAACCTCCTACTATAGATATGTTCATGTTCAACATAGGCTTCACTTGGGTCTCACTATTATCTACAGAAGCAGTAAAAGTCGTTACTTAGTCTGCCTATAGACCATAGTAAACTTGCAATCCCCAATCCTGTTGCTCTCAGAGTAACCAATTTTCAGTATAATGTACATGGTGCCTCCATGAATGTGCAGTGAAATATGAAAATATGAAATGTCCTTTTTTATAACTACAGGTTTGGGACCCCTTATATGAAAACCCATTTCCCAGAAAGCTCCAAATATAGAGATGGCCATCTCCCAGTACATTGTACTTGATGGTAACTAAGCTGCATGCATCCATATTGGTGGCAAAACAATTCTCTTGGTGTTTAATACATTTTCAAATGCTTTTTAGCAGACTTATAGTATGGGTGTTAAAATTTAGGAAGGTTCCATTGGGCCAGATTCAATTCACAGTTTATCAAATGAAAACTCACTGACGAAATTCAATTGAAGTAGAAAATATTTTTCTCCTACATCAGTTCCAGTTTTTCCCCATAGACTTCAACAGAGTTTTCAGGTGAGATAAGTTTTTCCCAACTGAATTGCATCTACAATTGAATCTCGGGCATGACTTTTTCCTTGATGAATGTTTTTCTCAGTGAAATTAATCTGGCCCATTATCTGAAAACCCCCAGGTCCCAAGCATTATGGATAACAGATCCAATACTTGTAGTCTTACTATTTAGTCTCTCTCTCTCAAATTCAGTCTTCAGATTGTAGAGACAGTAAATTACCAATCAGAAGTGTAAATTGAAGGTGGAGGTACAATTCAATTACAATGCTTTAAGAAGGTATGGTAGGAAATCAGGTACTGTGTAGATCATTTTCCCATCCACTGTGTATGTGCAAACTTTTCCAAGACTTTAACGATTGTAACAGTTTAGCCCTATGCATGTTCATCATTTAACCACAAACAAAAAATGAGAAGCATAAAAAACAACATATGAATAATAATTGAACCATCATCACGCAATAAAGGGTAAAAATGGTCAGAACACAGCAGCTTTAGAAGTAATATTTGCTTTTCATATTAAAGATGTAACCTTTAGCTGCATCATCCTACTCATGCGTCTCCGCTTTTCACTATCTGGCAGAACTCCTGCTGGTGTCCTTAAATGGAAGCTGAATATATTAAAAAAAAGGGCTTCTTTCTTTCGCCTTTGTTTTCAGAGTTGAAGTCCAATTAACTATACAATTATAAACATTTATTACTAAAAACTATGGATTAAAATGTAAGCTCTGAAGGATAAACATACTTTAATACAGCAACAGAAACAGAGAAGTGGGATTTGGTTTGACCCCTCGATGGAAATAACACTGATTTGCAGATGAGATTGGGGCTTTATTCTATGTTTGATATGCAGAGCAGTTTGCAAGTAATTTAAGCAGATGCCACTCTTGCATGATTGATACAGCTTGTATTCAAAGAACGTAACAGGCTTTTTACAAAATAAATCAACTTCTGCAAATGTTCATGTTTTGAAAGTATAATTCCTAAGAACTGACGACTGACTTGTTCATTAATGATCTGAAAACTTCAGAATAATTTTCTTTTCATAACTGTAATTGTATTTTTTTTTTTTGTTGCTGTTATTTGTGTGGTTAAAGGCACAGGCTGGATATAAATGATAATAAATGTAAAATATATATATATATATATAAATAAATATATATATATATATATATATATATATATATATATATAAAATCGGATGGCAATATACGGGGCCGCTTCTGCCATGAGGCAAGGTGAAACCCTTGCCTCAGGCGGCAGCGAGTGGCTAGTTACAAGGGGCGGCAAAAAGCCGCCTCTTGTAACTTTAAGAGCCGAACTTCCGGGTTTTAAACCGGAAATTCGGCTCCGCTAGTGCAAAGAGCGCTATTGCGTTCAACGCACTAGCGATACTGCCCCCTGAAACCCGCTCCGACGCTAATTTTTAAGCGCGGAGCAGGAGAGGAGGGGGGCGGCATCTGGGTTGCTGCCTCAGGCGGCAGCAGCCCCAGAATCGGCGCTGGCAATATATATATATATATATATAATATATATATATATATATATATATATATACTGTGTATATATATATATATATATATATATATATATATATATATATATATATATATATATATATATATATATATATATATATATATATATATAGTGGGTCAAGTATCCTATATAGAACATGTTCATGGGCCAAATTATGTGGAAATTATAATATAATGCAAAACAGCCAGTGGAACCCTAGTAAAGTCTCCAGGCATGGATTATAGGTCTCACAAGCATGACGTTAGGACTATGAGGCTGCAGGGAGATAGCCATTCAGAAGAAGGGAAGCACCATTCATCTAAATACATCGATCCTAACACAGGTAAACTTTCCATTCATTATAATATAATGGAAAAACATGCATGCATACTAATTTTGATGTGTTAGCACAAAAGCAAATACATGCAAACTAATATAATCGGTTGAGTGTTTGAGTTGGTTTGTCCACTTTTGCAATGGAAATGGAACTACTGCATCTTGATGCACCATTATAAATACAGACCAGATTGTCCAAGGCAGGGGCACCCAACTTTTGTTTATACCCATGGGCCACGTTCAAATGTAAACAGAGTTGGGGAGCCTCATAAGCATAAAAATCTTCCTTATACCAAAAAAGGGCTAAGATTGAGTATTTGGACGCCCCTATGTGAACTGACAGACTATGGGAGGCTCTGTTTCACCGTACATCTGGTTTTTATGTAACCAAAACTTGCCTCCAAATCAAAAATTAAAAAATAAACATCTGCTTTAAAGCCACTGAGAGCAGCATCTAAGGGGTTGGTGAGCAACATGTTGCTCCAGAGCCACTGGGTGGGGACAACTGGTCTAAGTGATTCAGTGTGCTGATTGAATTTCACTTGGACAGCACTGACATAATACATGGACAATAGTTGTCCCTCAGCATATTGGTGTACTGCTGTTTTCCACTACAAGCATTCCACTGGTACTTGAAGACTTTCAAGGGGTAAAAAACTATAGTACAAAATTTTTGGGGGATGCTTTACACACACACACTTATATAAAAAGGAACACTGTACTCACTGTATTGGCAATTCCTTCCCATGTATTCCCCAGGGCATTCACATGAGTAGTTGGCAACAAGATCTGTGCATATGCCTCCATTCTTGCAAGGCTCGGCCTCACATTCATTTACATCTGAAAAAATAATTAGAGCTTTGAGTAAACATTACTCTTACATTTAAAAGCAATTAGAGGGTACAGAATGCAGGACATCTAAATGCTTTCAATACAGAGCACACACTGATTTTTTTGAGATTAAGCGTTAAATGTAAAGGCAAATCAAAACAGAAAGACAAGGTTATATCAAAAGACTTAGCTTCAGGGTAAATAAAGTGACAGAATTGATGACAGATGAAGACGATAAAGGCTATGATCCTAAGTTTTTGAGCAGGAAGAACCATTCTCCCCCTCAGTTTATATCCAACACCTTACATTGATTATTTTATATAAAAATAGTGTGTACTGATTTATTTGATTATTTACAGTATAATAATACTTTGCAAACCATTATATATTTATATTGAATGTTCAGTATTCAGATATAAATCTAGGAGCTCTTAAAATAAGCATAATTCTTAGGATTCCTAATTTTAGATCAAAATAGCTTCTTCCTGGTTGATGCATTATTGGCAAAGTATAAACAGGATTTCCTCTAGAGTTTTCAATGTATGAGGGTTCAAGCCACTTTTGTTGGTGGTTTTTTTTAATGTATTAATTTATTTTTGAGTTCACAATGAGGTGAAGATAAGTAAAAATATTGCCACCAGAGTTACACTACTGTAGTTCCAGGACGATTCAAGATATGAAATAAGCATTAGTCCCAAATCACTTATCATTGTACAAAGGCTCCTATAACTTTGATCCGATACTGATACATCTGCTATGAATGCATAGCCCCAGGCATTTTTGCAATAATTTAATTCATTTAGTCATAAAATTGTCTGTCTTGTATGTATGTACCATATAATATTCTAGTAAGCCAAGGTCAACTTTTTTTTCTTCATTAGGAAAAACAAAACAACACAAAGGTACAAAGACATACATTTGTGCAAAGACACTAGTATAGCTTATTCAAAAACAGGATGTTTAAATCACCATGAAATGAGTAAAACTATATTTATATCTATATTGTAAAATGCCTTCCTTGAGGGAGCAAGATAGGTATAGGATCCATTATGCGGAAACCGGTTATCCACGAAGCTCCAAATTACGGAAGTTTTATCCAAATAATCAAAATTTTAAAAAAGAATTTCCTTTTTCTCCATAATACTAAAACAGTACCTTAAACTTGATCTAAACTAAAATACAATTAATCCTTATTGGAGGTAAAACCAGTCTATTGGGTATAATTGATTTTTACATGATTTTCTAGTAGACTTAAGGCATGAAGATCCAAATTACAGAAAGATCCCTTATCTGAAAAAAACAGGTCCCAAGCATTCTGGATAACAGGTCCCATAACCATGCTTAAATAGACAAAATCGATGAATGTTAAGGAATGTGGCAATATTCTTTTGGACACCATGTCTAAGCTACTACTACATCTATGTTTAGAGGGTGTCTGATGGTAAATACTAGATGCCATTAAGCTTAATCCATTTATGAATTTATCAGTATGAGGCTGATCCTGAAGAATTTTAAGCATGTTGAGACCCATGATGCCCTCCCTAATATGTATTCCATGCTTAGTAATCAATTGCATCTACTTCCACCTCCCTCCAACTTCATATTTGAATTTGAATATCTATACTGCTGCATATTCCATAGTTATCTTCCTAAAGATAAAATCCAAGCTGCATAGTGGTAGGGGTTAAATAAGCTAAAGGTCTACTCCTCATTACCCTCAATCCAAACATCAGCAAAGTTAAAGCACACACTCAAAATATAATGAAGTAGCTTTTGTTTTGGGTAAAGTTTTTATTCGCCAAAAAGGGTTCTTTAGCTTATTTTTATATCTCAACATTTTGAAATATTCTGGGAGCATCAAGTACTGTTTTAACTAAAGTTGTGAACCAGCACCAGATGTGCAACCAAGAGCTATTCAATACACATACATTTCAATCCACCAGCATTTTGTGAATAATCAGTATGCAACGCGTGCAGGATATGAATTCATAATGGCTCTCTAAAGGCACAGAAAGGCAATGCTCGATTACATTAAAGCTTCTGTAGTTTATTTTCTTGTGGCACATTGCTAGAGGCTACAAAAAGCACTGATGTTCATGAATGTTGAAATTTGGTTAGTTTAAAGCAATATTTTCAATTTCTACACTTCCAACACAAAAAGAATTTGTGCTGTTTTGCTTTGGAAAATATTTGCAAACATTTGTAAATATTATCTAAAAACAGCCGGCATCAAAAACAGCCGCCGCCGTCAAAAAAACGGGCGCTGGCATCAAAAACGAGACGCCGGCGCCGTTTCACGAATTTTTCGCCGTTTCGCGAATTTTGAATGAAATTCACGAATTTTACAGCAAAGCGAAACGTCGCAAATTTGCCCATCACTAATTACAATCTATATGTTCCTGGTGCCTATATTGATAACTAAACACTTTGTTTTTGTAGCAATGGAAAGATTGGTGAATGAATTAGTAGAATTCTTTCCATGTGCCTTGTCCTGTACATTCAACTAATGACAGCGGTACACCATTTAGTAGACTAGATAAGCGCTCAAAGACAAAACCGGCACAAATGTAAAATAATTACAGTTTATTCTTGGAATATGTCCAACATAGCCTTATGTACTTTGTGGGCCTGTCTCTTAGTCATAGGCTGAATAAAGGCAACAGATTGGCTTGTGTCTAATGATATATAAAAAAACAATGAAAACAAACAGGGCCAGACTGGGGGGCCTGGGTCCCACCCGAGGCTGCCGTTCCAGGGCCCCCCTCTGGATCCCCCCACTGCGCCACAGAAGAAGCAGCGCAGGGTGCTGATCTGGGCCGGTGGGGCCCACAAGAGCAGGGGGCCTGCTGGGTTTTTCCCCTGTGTCTTGCCGGCCCAGTCCGAACCCGAAAACAAAGAATTCACAAAATAAGAAACAAGAAAGCCAAATTCAGTTATACTGTAGTTAAGATACCCATGACAAAAAGCCCCAGTATTTAAGAAGCAACATAGCTAATCACTCTAGTATGTGTGGAAACATACAATAATCAACAATAACATGTTAGTTGGTTTTGGGGGACCTGGAACTACTGCATAATTTGATGCTCCATTATAAATCCAGACCAGATAGTCTAAGGCAGGTTTACTTAACTCTTTTTTACCCATGAGCCACATTCAAAAGTAAATAGTGTTGGGGAGCCTCACAAGCATACAAATCTTCCTGGGGGATACCAAATAAAGGCTATGATTGGCAGCCTAAGCGAGGCTCTGTTTGGCTGTAGATCTGTTTTTTTTAAGTCACCAAAACTTGTCTCCAAGTCTACAATTCAAAAATAAGCATCTGATTTAAAGCCACTGGGAGCAACATCTAAAGGGTTAGTGAGCAACATGTTGCTCCCAAGCCACTGGATACATCAGATTCAAAAGATCATAGCCAAGTCTGGTCCAATGATTGACTATCCATCTACTATAACTTCCTTTTGGGCTAGTAGCATGGATATTTCTCCATTACAGAATCCTAAAAATACACAATTGTAACGCTTTCCTGGCAGCTGCTCTCAAAGAGAGAAATCATTTTCATGATTGTTCGAACATGAGATGAATTGAGAAAAAGTTTCCTGGATTTATGTGTATGAATGGATTTAATGATAGGTTCACTGTTGTATATGAATATGTGAGACAAAACACAAAAGCACAGAATAGCCTATTACAAGTACTCACATACTGACAAATATAAAAAAGTATGTATTTAATTGTATGAATTGTCATTTAATAATTTGCTATTATCTTGTTTTCTTTAATATTTCCATTATCCCTTTTCACTTGCAATAGAGTGTATAATCTATGTGAAAGAAATGTGTGGTTCTGTAAAATACAAGCTATGTACTTTAACTCTATGTTATTTGCCTGGAGGGTAAGGATACCAATCATCTCCATTGAACCTGATTAAAATAATTGGCCATTGATATGACTCACAAATAAGTTATTGTAAGTCAGTCACTCAGGTGAAAAACAGTATAACAAAGCTACTTGTAAAGTACATTAATTTCCACATAACCATTAAGTGGTTTATTCAGGAGGAATTTTCTGTTTATGAAACATTTTCCTTTATCATTTAGTCACATCTTAATATGAATTAACAAATATAAAATATTTAAAAATATTTTGTGTAATATAAGACATACAGTATGTGGGATATCTTCTGCAAAAATGTTCAGCTATAACTGGAGGAGCAGTAGATTTTCAATAGTGTTTCAATTAGAACACGTGAAGCAATAGGATATTTGAGTAAAATATGTATATTCTGTGCTTTCCTCCTTTACAGAATGCCCCTCTGGTACTGGACAGAAGGTGAGATAATTAGAGCTGGGAATTTCCATTAGTCCACTGGTCAGGAACAAGTAGAACAATCAAAAAGACAAATTAAAAAACGTTTACCCTTTTTTTTTACTTAATATTACATGTAATTAGTCAAGCAATCTTTTTTCTCGTGCCTGGGGATCCATCTCTACCAATATACCTTGTTTTTGTAATCAAACTATAAGCAGAGTGCTGTTTACAGTATGTGAGTATAAATCATTATCTTTTAGATGTGGACTTTTTCTGCTATATTGTGTATAGAGACAAGAGGCTTTGATCCCTGTCAGGATATTCAGAGGTTAAATATATACAATTTTCCCTTGGTAAGACAGGTATTTTAGTATGATATGTATAAAATAGATTGCCCACATATGATGAAATTCTTTGTGGTAATATGGGATATGCTGCTTATCATGCCATTGATAAATTACACTGTGGTACATTTCCAAAGTTGAGTCTCTTACTAGTTATAAATAACAGCAGAGATACATTACCATCAGCTGGAGCTCCATGGGACAACTGTGCGACTTCAGAAATGTCCCACATATAAGATTTATTGTTCCTTCCTGACACTTAAATGCACGCCACGCTGTTTGTCTATAAAATAGTTATTGTATATACCTGCCAATTAGTTGTACTGTTCTGCTTTTTTTTTCACTGCCCCATTTTCTAGCAAGGAAGTCTACATTTTACACCGTCAGATCTCTTCATTGAACAATAAACATTATTGTAAAGGAGGAAAGGAAGGAGAACGTTAATTCAAAATAGGTTGAAGGGGCGACATACTGTATGAGCAGTGGCATGAAAAAAACCGTAGGCAAGACATTCCTAGAGCCTTCTGCAGAAACTATTTTTGAGATATTCAGACCAACTTGCACATCCAGTACCAGTGCATCATTATATTGCATTTAGGCAACTAGATTGTATAGGTCTTCTCCTTAGGTAGCTAGCAAAATGCAGAGTGATTGTAATCACTTACCTGATACCCCAGGTGCTCCTATTAGAAGAAAACTGCAGCAGCCCAGAGTACTTTTCAGCAAGCACTACAGAGTGATCCTTTTCTTGTTTCTTCTTACTTCACACAGGTGGGCATGCCCAGTAGAGTGAAAATCCAAGCATTAATAAGAAAAAGCCAGGGGACGAAGCAAACAAATATCACACCATGGTGCTTACTGAAAGTTTTCCCTGGACCAGTGCAGTTTTCTGCTAGGTGGTGCACTCGGGTTATCAGATAAGTGATTACAATCACTGGGACGGTGCACCCCCAGTGAAATAGAATATCCTTCTTTAATAGAAGAAACCTTATTTACTCAAAAGAGACATCGAGCATTGTTCTGAATTTATATTCTGGATTATGTTTAGCATAGTTCAGTTAAATAAATAAACACGTGTTGTTGCCATTTTATAGTAAGAAAAATATTTACTTTTATAGCATGTAAAGAATTGGCAGGTTAGATGGGAGTATTTTGTTGTTATGAAACTGGCTTACATACATACATCTTTGCAAACAGTTTAGCAGTTTAAAGTTGAACAAGCTCTAGTTTTGAAGATGGAAAAGACAAAAACCTACAGTATATCTGAAAAAAATTTTTAAAGCAGCTTTCTAAAGCCAGAGGTCTGAAGGTAAAGACACAAATGGGTTTGAAGAAAAGATCTGCTATTACTTAGCTACAGCCCCCGCAGCCTTCAAAAGAGCTTTCCATGCGCTGTAGCTCAGCAACAGGTGGACATCTGTCTATCTATCTATCTAGCTATCTATCATCTATCTATCTATCTAGCTATCTATCATCTATCTATCATCTATCTATCTATCATCTATCTATCTATCATCTATCTATCTATCATCTATCTATCTATCTATCTATCTATCTATCTATCTATCTATCTATCTATCTATCTATCTATCTATCTAAAATCTATCTATTTATCTGGTTTTAAATCACAAAAAGGTCTCTCCTAATTGTACAAGCTTCAACCCAAAGAAATGTACTCATTGGAACTCATAGCCCAGTATAGCATTTTCAGTTATGCTGCACCAAGCCCAATGCCCTACCATACCTTTGTGTAATACTGCGAGGAAACAAATAATTTTGCAACATTTAAACAATCCCTGTGCTATATAGATGCTTGCATTTACGATAATGAAGAGGTTGTGTCCAGAAGAAGTTATTAGTTTATCTGGGGATCGAACAAAAAAGTTAGATCTTGCAGTAGAATAAAAAAAGATTTTAGGTGGAAAAAGGTGTGGCCTTAATAAAATGGTGCTAACTGTGGGGGCAAATGTTTGGGGGAAGGAAGAGGGAAAACCCAACCATTGCACCTTGACCCTTGAAGCTCTGGGTCTGAACTTGCATGAGTTTCAAAAAGTGGCATACTTTGGTGCAAATTGCTGAAGGGGAAAAAATCTATGCATTTGTTTTACATGTACATTATGCAATTATTCCAGTTCAGAAAATATATCATTAAATGTCTGATTGGCATTCTTTAAATTAACCATTTTTATTGTGCAGTAAATAAAATCGATCATTAGTAAACTCCCATAATATGTGTATGTTTCAGCATGTTTGCTGCCTCTTAATTTGAAAGTAACATTAATGCACACAGTGTTCATAAAGAATTTATTAAAATCTACTGTAACCTGCCTTTAAAAAGGACAGTCACCTTACAATAGCTCCAAGGAAACTAGAGCACATCAATATGCATTTAGACCCTGGCTCAGGCAATCCCTTGGTGAATTGCCTTATGTCTATATGTTTTTATTTTCCTTTTCTCTTTGTATACTGTGCAAACCTACTGTAAATGTAAGAATGACAAATGATAGTGGTTTAGCTAAATGGCTTGTCAGACAAAATATTTTAATGATTAAAATAGATGAAAGTCAATGCTAGACATGTATCATCAATCCTACCCTTAATAACACAGGTATTATAAATATTTTATATTGCACTGAATATATAGAGTGAAATGTTGGTTCTTCCATGAACATACAGCAAAGAGGTTATCAGCAGTAGCCCGAGATCAATACAGAATTTTCTCCTTAATGCTCATATTCATGATGGGAAAGAAAGGCAGAGACATCCTCTGGGGGGACCCCATTCTGAACATATCTTGTAATTGAAATGTACTCTTTTTCTCATCAGCACGTGTAAAACGTTTCTAAGAAACATAATGAAAAATGACATGCTAAAGTAATGGGCAACATAAAATATTTAACTGTTTTTGAGGCAACAATAATTACATTGCAGCCCTTTCAAAATAACCTATTTACACCTCTTTCTAAAATATATATCCAATCAAACAGCAAATAAGCTTTAAGTAACGATAACTCTTTGGTTATTTTTATTTGGGTCTTAAAAAATTTTTGGGTTATCAACTAAAACACAGCTGAGACTTTCACTTCAGGATCACAAGCAGACTGCAGTGCATATGATTTTTGCATAGCAATAGACAAGGTTATAATTTTGCAATAAGTTTGTCTACCTTTGAACCTTCCTAAAGTACAAGGCTTGATTTGAAGCCTCTAAAAACTTTGTATCTGCATTAAAGGGGTGGGTGGTTCACCTATACATTTTAGTATTTTAGTATGTTATAATATGTCCTATTTCTAGCAACTTTCAAACTGGTCATCATTATGCATTTTTATAGTTTAATTATTTGTCTTCTTCTTACTCTTTCCAGCTTTCAAATGGATGTTTCTGACCCCATATGATGCTCTGTAAGGGTACAAATTTATTGTTATTGCTATTTTTTTAATACTTAGCTTTCTATTCAGGCCCTCTCAGCATTCTATTCATATTACTGTCTCTTCTGTAAAAAGTAAAATCTGTGAAGCCAACCCAGTAGCCAAAAAACTATTGCTCTGCGAGGTTCCAATTTTATTGCTATTCTTATATTTTATTGCTTAACTTCCAATTGAGTACCTCAACTATTCTAATTTCAGTCTCAAATCACTGCCTGGCTGCTAGGGTTTATAATAACCTCACAACCAGATAGCTGCTGAACAGAACAGTATGATATCAACGTCTGCATCACACCAAAAATTTATTTAAAGACGTATTCATCAAATGGTAGACTTTCACTATCACCCTTTGATAAATACACCTTTAAAACCCCATATAAATGAATGGAGAGAGGCAGTATTTCACTTTGCGGACTGTGGAGATCTCTAACTTCACTCTTTGATAAATATACCCCTACAGTATATCTCTTTCTGAAATTCTAAAATGATGGCTTTGATAGATCATGTCCACATCTTTTTTTATCCTTTCACAGAAATGGATAGCATTTAAATAAAGCTTAATTTTAAAATAAATTCAAGTTTGTGAAGTTGAATGCTAGTTTTACACTATATGGAGTTGTTAAGGCCTTCTGTAATGAAGGATTTTGGAGTTATTGCAGATCCAGATAAAGGTGTTCTACTGTGTTAGCAAGTCTATTATGGCAGGAAAAATCTCCTGGACTACAATTAGTTTTGTTTGTGTATATATATATTTATGTGTGTGCGTTATATTTGTGTGCATGTATGTGGGTATTTATATATAGGGGTGGTATCTCTTGAGTTAAAGCCTGAGAAATTTTCTTAAAGGGGACCTATCACACAGACATGAAAAATGTTTAAAAGTCCTTTTCAAATGAAACATGAAACCCCAAATATTTTTTTGTATTATTAAAACATTCATAACTGTTATAAATGAATTTATATTATTTCCCTGTATCTATGCTTGATTTTGGCAACCACAACATGGCACCTGCCTGCATGCTCCAATTGTAGTTTCCAAAATAATGAAGGAAACAAGATCTAAATGATTTATATCATTTAAGTATAATCATAAGCTTATGTTAAGCTTAATGTAAGTTAAGCTTATGTTTAGGGATGTAGCGAACTGTTCGCCGGCGAACTAGTTCGCGCGAACTTCGACTGTTCGCGTCCGCCGCAAGTTCGCGAACGTCGCGCGACGTTCGCCAATAGGCGTTCGCATCAAAATCGTTCGACCATTCGACCATTCGATCGCTAAAATCGAACGATTTTCGTTCGAATCGAACGATCGAAGCCATTGGATTGAATGAAATCATTCGATCCAATGGCTTCGATCATTCGATTAGAACGGAAATCGTTCGATCGAACGATTAAAATCCTTCGATCGTTCGAATCGAACGATTTTCGGATGTTCGAAGTTCGCAAACTGTTCGCATTTTTTGCCGGTGTTCGCGAACGGCGTTCGCGAACACATTGTCGGCGGTTCGCTACATCCCTACTTATGTTGCTTGATTAACACAATAAAATATGATTTGGAATTTTTGTGGGTGGGGCCAGGTGCCCCACCCACAAAAAATATTGAAAGCACCCTGTGTGCACTGCAACCTATCCAGAGCACCCCACCCTCCCTGCCTGGTCAAGGCAGCAGGTGATGTTTACATAAAGAATTGTTACTACACAGAGAGGTAATATTCCTTTTTTACTATGACTAAAGATAAATAAGTTAGGGACCACCATGTGGGGTTTTACCTTGACGTGGTATGGTGGCTTATCAATATTATGATCATAACTTTGTAACAAAAAAACCCAGTTTCAAAATTACATGCACTTGCATATTTACTTGAATTACTTAGACAGGGCTATAAACTTTTTGAAACTGGCCTCAGGTGTGCAGCCACAACCCCCCCATAGTCACGAAAAAAAAACAAGATTTAAATATTTTTTTATAGTGAAGTTTATTTTGCTTGAAAAACATCATATAATAAGATTTAGAATTATTTCTTAAAGTAAAGAAGAAAATCTGAATGTTTGCTTTTAAAGTTACACACAGAGCTATTCGAAATAAACTCTCAGGCAGCCAACTTAGATTGTGCTTACCTGTATAAGACTTGTTCAAATGCATCAATTCATATTTATAGTTCAAATGCATCAATTCATTTTTATAGTTCGAGTGCATCAATTAATATTTATAGTTATTTATAACATAGATGTAGTTTCATGTTGCTGACTGGACAGCTGCTTTTGTGTTTGTATTTTTGTACCGCCCTTTCTATTCCAGCAGCTTTTTAGAATATTGTATCTTTATCTGAACTTTTCTAATTTTCTCTGCTGCTATTAATTCATGCACAAAAAAGATATATGCTATGAAAATGCTAAAAATACACTTATATCTCCATCAGTAGAAGCCCACAATGAACTTTATTATTCTTGCATTCTGGAAAATGTTACACATGAAAACACTACACCAGTACATTTTAAGCAGTATCATGATACACAGTAGTTATAATTTAGCTCTATATCCTTTCTATTTCTTTCTTATTCTATCTCTATTAACAGTACATGGCATGTCTTGTTGGGGCCAGTGAACACATTCATGTAAGGATATAGATAATAACATATTTTGGATTCTTGCAATCAGCAATGATCTTGTGGTGGCTAACATAAGCCATGATCTGTATCAACATTCTTAGCCTTTATTAGACAGCAGCATCAGCTGGATAGAATATCAAAATTTGATTTTAAAGTGTTTCATTATGTCATTTGTATGCAGCATAGAAGTTCAGACAAATCAATAAACACTGTCAGCTTTGAGCTTCAGCAGAAAACTGTTCCAAATAAATGCAGTACAAGTAAATTCCTGATCACCTGTGTTGTAACAACTGTGTAGTGAAATCTTCTTCTAACCCATCCCTGTACTGTTTAAACATTGACTGAATTATGCAAGAAATTTTCAGTCAAATAGTATTGTTTTATAATTAGTGATGGGCAAATTTATTTGCCAGGCGCGAATTCGCGGCGAATTTGCACGATTCGCCACCAGCGAATAAATTCGCAAAATGCCTGTGAAAATTCGCCCAGAAAGATTCACTGGCGCCAAAAAAAATTTTCGTTGACGTCCCGCCATTTTGCGAATTTCGCGCGAAATTCTAGAATTTTTTGGCGAAGCGAAACAGTGCATATTCACCCATATATATATATGTATATATATATATATATATATATATATATATATATATATATATATATATATACTAATTTTAGAGTTTAGTATCACAATAGCCTTTGATATTATACTTGTCCAAGAATCCATCCAAGCCCCTCTTGAAGGCATTTAAAGAATCAGTCATAACAACATCAACCAGCAGGGCATTCCCCAACCTCACTGTCCTCGCTGTTAAAAAAAACACTTACGTTGCTTTAATTGAAAGCTCAGTTTCTCTAATCTAAAGGGGTGGCTTCTGGTGTGTTAGTCCTTTTTAAGGGAAAAAAGATCCCCTGTTATTTGTCTACAATACCCTCTAATGTACTTGTAAAGAGTAATCATGTCCCCTGGCAAGCTTCTTTTTTTCCAGAGAACACAAACCCAATCTTGACAATCTAGTTTAAATCTTCCATCCCTCTAACCAGGTTGGCTTCACGTCTCTGCACTCAATTATATCATTCTTAAAGACTGGAGCCCAAAACTGCACTGCATACTCAAGGTGAGGCCTCACCATAGACTTTTAAAGATGAAAAGTTGTGTTTTTATCCCTTTAGTTAATGCCCTTTTTTATGCAAGACTTTATTTGCTTTAGCAGCCACAGCCTAGAATTAGACAACTTGTTATCTACAAAAATCCCCAGATCTTCTCAATTAAGGAAACCCCTAGACACTGCCATTTAGTGTATAACTCAAATTTATAGTATTTCTGCCAAAGTGCATAACCTTGGATTTTCTAGTTTGTGGCCCAATCTAGTCAAATCACTCTGCAAGGTGGTAGCATCCTGCATGGAACTTATCGTTCTGCACAATTTAATATTATCAGCAAAAACAGGAACATTACTTTCAATGCCCACCTCCAGGTCATTAATAAACAAGTTGAAAAGCAAGGGACCTAATACAGAGCCCTGTGGTACTCAAGTAACAACACTGGTCCAATTAGAAAATATTCCATTTACCATCACTCTTTGTAAACTATCCTTCCTACAGTTCTCTCTCTATATCTCTATCAAATGGCTATTATTTGGGGGTGCAACTGTAAAGCAGAATATATCTTTTCAAATTAGCATGAATATTGATTTTAGGTACGTCATGTCCACAAGCAGGGCCGCCATCAGAAATCTCAGGGCACCATAAGAAAAAACGTCCTGTGCCCCCTGGGCTGTGCCCACGACAAGCCCCACCTAAAGATACGCCCTCCCCACCCCACAGGTCCACCCCCCCCACCACACACTGGTGGCTATGGTTCCCACATGTTAATAAAAAAATATTGGTGGTTAGGGCCCCCCATTGAAAAAAACATTTGTGGTCAGGGCCCCCCATTGAAAAAAACATTTGTGACTAGGACCCCACATGGGAAAAAATTGGTGGCCAGCCCCCCCCCCCACATTATAAGCTCAACCAGGACCAATGACCAATAAGGGGAAGTCATGGACAGAAGATACCTTCCCTTGTGCTCCCGCCCTGCCTTCCCGAAGTCAGCAGCTCTCAGAAAGCAGGGGGGCCCGGCTAAATCAAGAAAGAGTGGCATGGCCGGGCCTCCCTACAACTCTCCCCCCTGTCCCCCTCTGATGGCTTGCCCTGTCCATAGGAGAAGCTGCTGGTTAGAATCAATAAGACCTGGTTCACCTTTAAAAGAGAATCAAATAACTGTAACCTTTTGTACACAAACCCATATATAAAATTAACTTTAAAGCATTTGACAGGTGTAGGTAACAAATGACTTTTGTGATTCAGCTGCGTTTAACTGTATGCTTGAAATAAAGTTTCGCTCTTGCTACTTTGCCTGCTTACCCTTGCTCTGTTCCATAAATCTCTCTAAGGCAGATTCTCTTAGTGAATGGTTTGAAAAGCATTGGCAGAATGCTCCTTCTACAGAGAACAATTTCAAAAAAAAAAAAAAAAAAACATTCCCATAAATCATAATGTTTATGTTGTCATTTTCTATTGAAATGGAAATTACAATGAAGGAATATATTTTTTTTCTATTTTTTTGCACAAAAAGGTGATCTATAGCAAGACTGCACATTGCTACTGAAAATAGACTGAAACTCCTATCAGATGAAACAGCAATGTACTGTATTTCTACCCTGCATTGTTTTTAAAGTTAGAAAAGTCAGTCATAAAGCTAACAATGACCTCTTTATGCACATTTTTCATTCTGAGGTTCATTTAAAAATGGAATGCTAAGTGATCTGACTAGGGGTATCCATCATTTTATTTCCCAGAATGCTTGAGAAAAAGCAGTAGGCAGCTTAGGGTGCCACAACCAGTATATTACACCTCTGCTAAGCTACATAATACTGGTGTTCCCTGAATACAACACTACCTTACACATATCACCTAAGCCTCATTTTAGGCTGCAGTCCAGATGAGCAAGGACATCCACAGATTCATGCAGCACACCTCCCAATACTGCCAAACAGTGTAGCTACATGTGATTGATATACAGCATGCTGGTAATTAAATCATCATATGTTTACAGAGGGAGTAATTAGCTTTTAACAATTAGTTCTACTATATTAAACTTAACTTAAACCAAGTTTACAGAGATACATATTCTGTAGCTTATTCTAGAAGTGTCAAAAGGCAAGTTAGAAACAAAATGGATGTCTCCAGAACTGCTACCAGGTCATTAGTTAAAATCCTTCCACCGCTTTTTCTCTGCCTGTGTGGTAGTGGAACAGAAAAGTATGTGGGGGATTATCTGCTTAAACCCTCTTCCTTGACACTTCATGCAGTATGGTAAATATGTATTAGACCAGCTCCTTGCCTCTCCACAACCTTCATGTGTCACTACCTATTCTATGTCCACCATAACTCTTCCATATGATGAGGTGGGATCATGGGGTTGGGGCCACAAAGATAGCCTCCATTGCCTTCCATGCCAAAGCTCCAGTTCTGTATCTTATAGTGTGTTGTTGCATAACTACCCAGAGCTGAGAGTTTCTCAAGCTATGGTATCACTCAAAAAGGTGACAATATCCAAAACGAATATAACAATTAATTACTTTTCTTCAGAAGAAAATGCATTGTGTGAAGTGAACAGTTTATGGTTCTGGGAAACAATAATTTTCATGCTCTTTTGGATAAGCCACCCACGGATATATAAGCACAACAGAGCTACCAAGCTATGGGGAGCTCATTAGCAGGGCTGGTACTTTAAAACTTTGGTAAAGTAAGCTTCTAGAACGTACTGCAAATATTTCACTTTTAATGAAGAGATTTTAGAGTTCTACTGAGAAAATATGATAGTTAACTAAATCACTCAATTAATAGAAACAAACAAGGTAATAACATTGATTCATTCCATAATACTTTTTTTTTCCCCCAGAAAGTAAATAGAGATTGCCATGAGTACCAGGAAATTCATTTCCCAATGAAACCACATAATACAGTCATAACATCATCGGACGTGAACTGTCTTTTCTTTCCTATAACTGTACTACTTACATATAAGGAAATATTATACACAGGAAGAGAAACTTCAGCTGTTGTAAAAGATGTACTTTTTTTGCACGAAGGTCTCTATATCATTTAAGTAAAAATATAAAACTGCACAGCATTGGTTTCATACAAAAATCTTGTTGCATTATTAAAATTGACTTTGGACTTTACAGACCATTAGAGCATCATTGTCCTGTCAGTCTAGATCATTCTTCCAATTTGGAAAATAGAATAGACTTTTAAGAGACAGCTCACTAACCCATTTCTACTTGTTCACTTGTTACTTGGTAACTTGTACTTGTAAAGCATATTTTATTTACTGTAAGACAATACAGAATGCAGAATCAGTCATGATACATGTATCAGTTCCTTTTTGTTTATAAATTATGAGCACAGGTATATTGTTCTGCAAAGAATTTCGAATCATGGAGTTTTACGGTTTGGTGCAGGGCTATAACAAACTGTTTTTAACTTGTGCTTTTTGATATATACTGTATATTACTAATATCAGATCAAATGAATTTGAAACAAAACCATACTGCTAGAATTAAGTTGTGTCCTCAAAAGTTTGACATGAAAATTAACATGTAATAAAAACACTATTATAAAGGCTAAGGAAGTTATTATTTCTCTATAAAGCTCTGGTATTCTATAGAGTTTTAGACAAAAAGTATAAAAATTCACATCAGCTTCAGTCCCAGTAATGATTGCAATCTAATTCCACAACAACAAAAATCACATAAGGGGTTATTTCATTGATTTAATATTTAGGAATACTTTCCTGACAGTAATGAGAAGTGAAAAATATGATCTGCAAGCAATGCTACAGGATTCCCCAATTCAAAGTTAGCAGACGTTACCGATCCATAATACTGGCCTGCAGAGGAATTCAACTACAGGAGACTATTTAAGTGCAGGAGCTATGCACTTCATCTCTGGCATAACATCATCAGCAGGAGTCAGACAATACTGAGCCAGACCAGGTGAGTACCTGATCCTTGCTAGCAATAGATAGACAGCGGATTGCTATTTGCTTGCTCTAGAAGCGAGATATAATTATGGTATCTAGCAAGAATAGTCTGAGTCCTGATGAAGAGTAGAGCCACAGTGCAATTGTGCACCATTTAGGGAAGTGAACTCTTGGGAGTAGGTCAGTGGCAGCCTAGTGGAGCTGTAGTGAGACAGCATGGGTGAAGCTTGGGCCACTGTATGCTGGACAACACAGAGAGGCTGGGGGACAATTTATTGGGAGAGGAGGCCCTCCGTCAACAGGTAGCAGTACTTATTTGAAGAGTCCTGGGGACTTCAGGAAAGAGGAGATCCTGTGAATAACTCACTAACTATAAGTTCCTGGTCAATTGTGACTCCAGTCTGCCCCTGTGAACATGTGAGAAGCTGCTCAATAAAAGTCTGCCTTGGGTCATTACATCAAGTGTGTTATGCCGTATTCTCATACTAAAGTCCTGGTCGTACGTTTTTATTAATGTTTATTTAGGGGCAATTAGTAACCCCTGATATGTGGGGAAATAAAATAATTACTCCCCTTTCTTTCCTATTCTTTGATCCTTATGTAGCCTACGGGAGTTGGACCTTCTGATTCCTGTTTATTACAGTGGGTTCCATAAAGTCAGACTTGTGACTCTTACCCACTAACTACTGGTGTTTTATAAAACCTTTCCCTCTAAACAATTAAACTTTACACATCATTTTCTCAACTTCCATTGTTAGATGAAGACCCCCAGTCTTTATTAAAAAACTAATAAAAAAACAAATCACTATAAATATTAAATAACCTAAAGTAAGGATTAAGCTTCTTTAAAGGAATCACATTTCTGTTCTGTTTTACCTTCCCTTACTACAGTAATGAAAGTTTCAGTCAGATGGACTAATCCCACAAAAAATTAAAAGGGTGCAATTTGTTGGATAAAGATAGTGCATCAATAGTGTAAACTGAATGCTATGCCATACAATAGCATTTATTTGGTTATATTAAAAAAAATTACTATTAAAATAACTCACTACCAGAAATCACATCCCAATGAGCTGTAAAGTTAACTGCACTTAATATCTAGCCAATATAATAATCAGATTTACAACTCCCTTGTAAAGTCCATGAAAGTATTTTATCTCCTGATTGCTCATGATGAAACTGGAGAGATGTGTGTGTCTATGACTATAGTTCTAGATGGTATACAGAGTTAATCATTTATAAACAAAACACATAATGCCAGTGATTAAACATCTTAATTACAGTTAAGTAAAAAATGGAAACTAATAAATGGAGAATTAACTGACATCTATTTGGAGCAGGTAGAGATTATGGGGCCCATAAATCAAATTTCGTTTTTTTTTCCACAAATCTCTAAAAATCACTTTTTTCCTATTTTCTTTTTTAAAGCTCTAAAGATTCAAGATTTATTATGTGTAAAAAACAGTAAAACCATTCATACAATACTTTGGCAGGCAAAAGTTGCCAAGGTCCTATAGCAGTCAATGGGAGCTGTGATGATCCCATTGGACCGTTTTAAATCAATTTGGATTTTTAGAAGTTTTTCTGATTTTTTCTGCTAGGAATTATCCACATTTTTTTAGAGGTTTTAGAGGGATTCATATTTTTTATTGCTTTATTCAACCTTATTTTCCATTCGTACTTTTTTATTTGGATCTTTTAACAAATGTCATGACATCCGTGGTTTTAGAGATAGTGAGTTTAGTCATGGTTTCAAAAACCTCTAAAATAACTAAAATCTGACCTTTGATAAATAGGCCTCTTAATGTTTACACCACAGATTTTATGGAGAGCTTGTAAAGACAAACTCCCTCTGCATATATATCAGGGGTCCTTTATATGCAGATATGCCCATATCCCATTTACAGGGGAGGTTAAGCAATTTTTAAATATTTTCCAAAACGAAAATAGTTGTTATATTGGCACAAAAAATACATTATATAAATGTCTAATTTTGTCAAGCTAAACAAATAATATGGTCTTTTCACCCAAAATGGCACTGGCACATGAAAATACTAGCAGCACCAATATGTACAAATTCTATAAAACAAATAAACCAGTAGAGAAACTAAACTTTTAAGTTAAGGTCGGGGTTAAACAAAATAACAAATCACCTACCCCTTCTGGATACACACAAGAATAGGTGACAAAAAGGTAATATGGTGGATAATATATACAATTTAATTGCTGGCTATAGATAAAGCAAGTAAGAATGATGTACTTGGCCCCTTCGTAAACCTTTTCTAAAAGCCTGTACCTTTAATATTCCATTTTATAATATACAGTACAGTGTTTATATTGACTATAAATGTATATAGTCAATATCATTAAAGGGGAACTAAAGTCTAAAATAGAATAATGCTAGAAATGCTGTATTTTGCATACTAAACATAAACATGAACTTACTGCACAGGAAACCTAATTAAACAAAATATTTATGTTTTCAAACTTGGCCGCAGGAGGTCATCATCTTGTAACTTTGTTTAACATCTTTGCAAGACCAAGACTACATACATGCTCAGTGTGGTCTGGGCTTTAGTTGGGAGGTTAAGCTTATGGATTGTCATAAATTATCAAAACATCACTAGTCAAATAATATCTGCCATAGAAACCGATACAGCAAGACTGATTAATAATCAGAATATACAGACTGTACTGGGTCTGCAGATACAAATCTTTACACAGTCGCCAGCTGCTTTATAGGGAAACAAACAAAGTTGCTCGAGGTCAGGGAAGTAAGGTGGGGGGCTCCCCCTGCTGTTTGAAAGTATGATCAGTTTCCCTGCAGAGTAGTTAGGGACCATCTGAAGTTTCCTATCCGCAGCAGTCAGAGCAAGTAAAACAAAGGGGGAATTTCACTGCATACAGTCAGGTTTATTATAAAAACAGTAGACATTTTTTAATTAAAGTATATTGGAGATAGATTTATTTTTAAGAAAGTAAAAATGGGATTTTATTTTTTGCCTTTAATACTCTACTTTAATACCCTTTAATACTCTACTCTTTAAAATATTGACTGTGTAAAAACCCGCATTACATTCTGCATTTCAAACCTTGCTGGTCTTTTATCATTACCTCTGTGCAGATAACTGACATTCAAATTGCACAATTATTACAAAAGTCAACACAGTTTCCTTGACAAAAATTCACATCTCATTAAAGCAGTGACAATTCCTGCTGCAATTCTAGATTGTGTGTAGAGGAAGAGGATGCATTGAAAACCAATATATATGCCATTGATACAGGGAACGCTGTCAACTTGTTACTAATTGAGGTTGTAAATACTTAGCATGTTCCCTTTACTCTCCTGTGGAGAGGTAGGGTAATTGATGTTGTAGAGATAAAGAATTGGGTTTGTGTGGGCTGTTAGTGAGTTTGTTCTCCACCAATTCCTATAATACTAATATATCCAAAATGTAGCATGAATATTTTTGCAAAGGTCTTTTGTAAGAAAATTTCAGGTGTAAGGAACCACATGCTTTATAAAGAGTATGTTTTTATTTTAGGATAAAAGGAAAATGTTATCAGATAGAGAACGTGCTTTCCCCATGAGCGATCAATGCCTCAACATAGTACATCAATGTTTACCTTTCTTCTCCATAGGTTACAGAGCAGTCTTGAAGAATGGAAACTATTAATCATGTTCCTTTACTAAGAATGATGACAAACAGCAACCGTAATAGCTGAGACTATAGGAAAGTTTTATCGCTAATGACTGGAGGGTAATGGGTAGTCCTTGGAACATTTATGGAATAGAAACCTTAAAAAAAAATGTCTGTGTTGGTATTGTTCAGGTTGGATAAAAATAAAGCTATAATGGATCATGGACATGGTTTCCCAATATCATTTAAAACTGCTTTAGCAATAGCAAACTTCAAGTTTCATCCTGCGTACAGAAATATAACAGATATAGCCATGGGTTATAGAACTCTATTTTAAACAAAAATAAAATGTTTGTGCAAAATCACTGATGCCCTTCAGGACTTATTTCTATAGGTGCAGGGACAAATATATTGCTTTACCATTAGTCAATAAAAAGTAAGAGTTTTCCTATATTTGTAATTACTATTTTACTCATCTTTTCAACAGACATTAAAATATATTATTCTAGAATCACACAGATGTTGTTAGAAGATGGTTCATTTTCAATCAAACCAGCTGACAATCAGCATGTGGAAATAGTGTGAGCTACTGTTCAGAGCAATCAAAATCCCAATGCAAATAAAAAGGATTGCTCCTAATGGAAAAATCTGGTTGCATGAAGACCTCCAGTGCCCTCTGTGTTCAGCATTAGAATCAAAATGAAAAACATGTCAGGAAAGAAATGTTATAGCAGCACAAATGACCCTCTCACAATAAGGTCAGAAGTTCATCTGATAAATTGGGGACATACAAAAATGCAATTATGAGCACAGCACTGATTGTAACTTGATTGCATGTAAAATAAATTCCTTCAATTTATCAGAAGATCTACTAGCCTTATCTCAAATGTGCAATATTCTTGGTTTTCAGCATTTCCCAGATAGACAGATCTCAAAGTATATGTGCTTCTTACTTAGCATAGTGTGACTGGCAATGAATACATTTGTCTGTCTCCTTTTGCTAGAGTATCGCTGCTGCAGGGAATATAAACCCGGAGGCAAACTGTAACAATATTTTACACTTTGGCTTCTTGCTTGATGAATCTTAAATAATTAGCATTGTCAAGTCAGTATACTTGTTTTTTTTTATTCTGATAACAAAGAATACAGTAAAATGGTCCACAGATGGTAACATGAAATATTTAGAGCCATGAGAACAAGAGAAAAAAAATCAAATTTCAGATTCATACAAATGAAAGCCAAAGGAATAAAGTGCAATGAGTATTTCAAGGGCATTTCTTGCATCCCTTAAAGTCTACATATTGTATATCTAATTTGGCATCAGAGGGTGAGTGATGCATTTTGCAAATGTAAAACTTCATGACAAGGTCAACATTTTCTTTTAAACCATTTCACTTCCAGCGACATAGCAAAATTAACAAAGTTAGTGTTGTACATACTTTGCAAATGAAAGGGACAAGCAGGTTAACCCTTTACTGTACCACAAATGCATAAAAAACAAGAGTTTTCTCCAACTGTTTGTAGATGGGGCCAACAACCAAAGCATGTTTTGCCTCCTAGGTGCCACAAAAATAGCTTGTTGCTTAAAGGAAACTATACCCCCCAAACAATGTAGGTCTCTTTAAAAAGATATTACATTACAGATCATATGTAAAACCCTGCTTCATGTAAACAAACCATGTTCATAATAATATACTTTTCTAGTAGTATGTGCCATTGGGTAATCATAAATAGAAAATTGGCATTTTAAAAAATAAGTTGCTCAAGTATTCATTTTGGGGGTATAGTTTTCCTTTAAGAACAAATACCTTTCAGATGTCAAAATATTCTACAAAAAAGAAGCACCATAGGAGATCTTACAAATGGCAAAAACAGAGAACTAAAAAGGCCTCAACTCATGACAATATCCAGACAGCTGCTTCATACTTTAGGCTTAAAGCTGCTTGATTTAAAAGAATTAAGTGGGACACTCCAGACTGGAAAATATTTGAAACTTACTGGAAGGCATGTGTAAAGTGTAAAATTGACTGGGGGAATGGTTAGGCATGGCTGGGTATGGCAATGGCTGCTGTGAGTGTACATTGCCATGTTAGATCAATGGTGTCACAACAAAAGTCCTACTTTTTCAGTTGGCAATGGTGGGAGATATGAATGAACTGGTGGGATATAGAAATGAATCAGTTAGATTACCAAGATATCTGTGTGCACGTGAATGTAGGGTGGTAAGTGCATGGTAAAGCACTGCGTATCTTGACAGCGCTATATATAAATAAATGATGATGATTGGTATGCATGATTGGTGTGCATGTTTATGTAGGCAGAATTCCAGTGTAAACATATCAATTGTCCTATCTTTTTGGTGGACAATATCATGATTCTTGACAGAAAAGAATTGACTTTGGGGCTCAGTTATGAATTGCCAAGCGGGAAAACTAAGTGTGCATTAACACTATCCACAAATGTACTTGTATCTATACTTGTTCCTTAGAAACTTGCTTCAAGCACCGATGCACTACATTCTGTTTAATTTCAGGCTGTCAGGAAGATCCAGCAAGATGTATGTCAACACTATCTGGAAACTCTCTATTTTCCAAGGATTGGTCATGCATTTACAAGCACTTTAGTAAAATAGTATATAAATATATAAAATTTATAAATCTTACTATGTTGGCAGTGAATTCCATTGAAACCATGGGAACATTTACAAACATATCCAATGAAGGTATCTCCTCGATAAGCTTCACTGATCTCACATATTCCACCATTATGACAAGGGTTTGGATGGCAGGGCCCTGAAAAGAAACAAAAATAATATATGTGAATCAAACTAAACTGAATTACAAAGTTCAGTTATTACAGTATATTCTTAAATGAAGGCACTTTGAGTAACTTCTTTGTAGAAACATACATTTTTCCCAATAGACTTGAACTTGAACCAAAGTTTGCACGTCCAAGAAAATGACTGATTCATTCATTTTTTCAATTGTTTAGAATAACTTGAAAAATAAAAGCTTAAATGTTGAAAATACACTTCCTATTGATTTTTATAAAAGTTTGCCAGACTTTATTTGAAAATGTTTTCAATCCAATCTTTTGTTCAATTGATAAATCTTGAAATCTGTGTTCTGTGTTCAGAAAATTTGAATTCAAAATAATTTCAGATCAAGGCCTCTTTTTCTTTTTCTCACATTCTAAAAAGGCTTTCAATCTATTCATATCTATTGATATTTAATGAATCTGCCAGTGCAACCAGTTCAGGAAGAGATATAGACAACTTCTCTTGCATCTGCTGGAAGAATAGAGCATCAGAGAGTTTATTACATGGTGCCTTGTATATTTGTATAAAACTATCCTGTTTTATGGTGTAAACAGTCCTAAATTGACTAACCTTTGTTCAAGAAGGATACCTTCTATATATATATATATATATATATATATATATATATATATATATATATATATATATATATATATATATATATATATATATATATATGATATAAGTGGAATGTCTTTAATTTCCCAGGGACACCTGAAATGTTTTAGTGAAGCAGTATTCAGTTGTATGAAATTAAATCAAATGTGAAAAATTGGCTGTGCAAAAATTTGGGTACCCCTTTAATTTTGCTAATTTGAATGCATGTAACTGCTCAATACTGATTACTGGCAACACCAAATTGGTTGGATTAGCTTGTTAAGCCTTGAACTTCATAAGCAGGTGTGTCCAATCATGAGAAAAGGTATTTAAGGTGGCCAATTGCAAGTTGTGCTTCTGTTTGACTCTCCTCTGAAGAGTGACAGCATGGGATCCTCAAAGCAACTCTCAAAAGATCTGAAAACAAAGATTGTTCAATATCCTGGTTTAGGGGAGGGCTACAAATAGAGATTTACACAGTCAGTTTTAACTGTAAGGAATGCAATCAGGAAATAGAAGGTCACAGACACAGTTGCTGTAAAACCAGGTCTGGCAGGACAAGAAAAATACAAGAGCGGCATATGCGGAGGATTGTGAGAATAGTTACAGGCAACCTAAAGATCACCACCAAAGACCTGCAAGAACATCTTGCTGCAGATGGTGTATCTGTACATCATTCTACAATTCAGTGCAATTTGCACAAAGAACATCTGTATGGTGATGAGAAAGAAGCCTTTTCTGCACTCACGCCACAAACACTTGTATGCAAAAGCTCATTTAGACAAGCCACAGTCATTTTGGAACAAAGTGCTTTGGACTGATGAGACAACAATTGAGTTATTTGGTTATAACAAAAAGCTCTTTGCATGGCGGAAGAAGAACATTGCATTCTAAGTAAAACACTTGCTACCTACTGTCAAATTTTGTGAATTTTCCATCATGCTGTGGGGCTGTGTAGCTAGTTCAGGGACTGGGCCCCTTGTTAAAGTCGAGGGTCGGATGAATTCAACCCAATATTAACAAATTCTTCAGGATAATGTTCAAGCATCAGTCACAACGTTGAAGTTACATAGGGGTTGAATATTCCAACAAAACAATGACACACACTTGGAAAACTACAAAGACATGTATGCAGAGGGAGAAATACAACATTCTGGAATGGCTCTCACAGTCCCTCAACTTGAATATCATGGAAAATCTATGGGATGATTTGAAGCAGCCTGTCTATGCTCGCCAGCCATCAAATTTAACTGAACTGAAGAGATTTTGTAAGGACTATTGGTCAAAAATACCACCATTCAGAATCCAGACACTCATCAAAGGCTATAGGAGGCGTCTAGAGGCTGTTACATTTGCAAAAGGAGGCTCAACTAAGTATTAAAGTCATATCTCTATTGGGGTGCCCAAATGTATGCACCTAATTTTGTTTTATTGGTGCATATTGCATGTTTTCTGTTAATCCAATAAACTTTGTGTCACTGCTGAAACACTACTGTTTCCATAAGGCATGTTATATATTAAAAGGAAGGTGCTACTTTGAAAGCTCAGCTAAAAATAAACAAAACTCCAAAGAATTAAGAGGGGTTCCCAAACTTTTTCATATGACTGTATATATATATATATATATATATATATATATATATATTGAGAGAAAAAAAATCTTGAGGATGTTTCACCTCAAATTATATATATATATATATATATATATATATATATATATATATATATATATATATATATATATATATATATATATATATATATATATATATATATATATATATATATATATATATTTTTTTTTTTTTTTTTTCATTTTTATTCACAGAAACCTGTTAAAACTGACTTCAATTTGATACTTCACTTGAGAACAATTTGCATGTAATATAAAAGTTGTTTCACCATGAAAATTTACAGTATTGTGAGTCTGTCAATCAATAAACAACATATATTTAAATAACTTTCAGGGGCATCAGTAATGTTCAGTCAATAATAATGAATAGTTAGATTAAATAGCATGCTTTCAACGCATTTTTGTGCTTTCATTTGTGAATAGTGTCAAGAAGATTAATATTGCCCTAAAACTAATGGGTATGTTTAGTATCCAGTTCAATGACTTTTAAATTATACAGTAATGGTTTTGAAGCTGATCACAGATAAATAACATAAGACTTTTACACATGAATTACCATACAATAATTTCACACTATCAAGTAACTAACACCTTGGATTTTAGGTGTTCTGGGTTGACTTGAGGTATGACAAGAGAGCCTAACATAAAAAAGGGTAATCTGTACGTGGAAATGTATGGGCACAAAATGGTCATTAAACTGAACAGCTCCGGAGTTACAGGTAGTGGGTGCTAAGTATGACATGCTGTGCTGTCTGTACATTGTCCATTAGGCAGCTCATGAGCAGAAGGGGGCTATGAACAGGCAAAATAGGCAGGATTGCCCCTGACTATAGTATCTGCAAGGGGTTTGCATGTCCCTGTGTCTGCTTGGGTTTTCTCCCATGTTCCCAAAACAATGATTCAGGCAAATTAATTGGCATCTGAAAAAACTTAACCCACTGTTTGTGAATAGGATATAAACCTTAGAATGTAAACTTTACTAGGGTGACTGACCCTAGTAACCATGAACTGAACTGAGACTTTCTCTCTGTGTTATTGGGCATAGGCAAAAAAAGTTAGCATTTTAAATGCTGGGTAGCAAATAATTCAATAACTGCAAAGGACAATCCAATAACAATGGTTAGCATTGCTGTCCTTCCATGCTGGGGATCTGAATTTGCTGCCAACCACTATCTGCATAGAATTTGTACATCCTTCTTGTGTATAAATGAGTGTAGGGGCCCCTACTGGGTAATCTGCCCTGCAGCTTTAAGGCCCCCACCTTTTTCTTAGAGTGATCTGCCAGGAGAGAATGACACTCCCCTGCTACACTGCTATATAGTGTGTGTAGGGAGTGGCCACTTCCTCTTTGGCCTGTGGATGGTGATCCAGCTGGGTGTGCTCAGGGGAGCCTGGGCACAGCTAGGCCCAGAAAGGTCCATGTGCTTTGGAGAAAAAGTAGGGGACCAGGTAACCCCGTGAATGAGGAATAGTTACACTAGGGCAGACTTGTCATAGTCTCTCTAGGAGAGAAAGGCAGAGAGGTGAGAGAGAAAGAGCAGCTGAAGCTCCAACGAGGATTTGCAGTAAGGGAGTAGCTTCCCAGAGGCTCTGTGTGTTGCCTCCAGTCAGGGACCTCAGTGAAGAGGGACTGTAGGGTAGAAGCTGCTTTCCTGACAACTTCCAGGAGGGAATGTGTGTGAATACTGCAAATGCCTAATGGAGATCTTTCCTCTGTGAGAAATGCCTAATGCCTGCAGCTCTGTGTGAGAAATGTGCTATTGCGTCAGCTCCTGCGTGAGTACTAAACCTGTGGTCACTTGCCTCGTGCATAGTTTAATAAACCATTTCTGTTTTACTGCAAGAACCTCCTGGCGCCCAACATCTTTTGTTGTATGCACAGTAGCCTGGTGGGGGATGTAGTTGCACTACACCATAGAGGGAACACTTCCACATGGCGAAGGCCATGACCCTGTTGTGTGAAGTCGCATGTAACCCATGTTTCTACTGCTAGCTGGACAGTTTAACTATTTGTGTGCTATGCAGCCCAAATAGGTGTTACATTTGGCGCCCAACGTGGGGCTCGATTCCCTAGAACCAGGCTGTGCATTGTTTTGTTCGATCGTATGGATTTCCTTCAAAGTATTTGGCCGTGGGTTCAGGCTTGGAGGTTCGCCCCGAATTTCACGAAGGCGGATGTCCGTTGGAATGGATGGGAGGAAGATGGATGTCTCTGTTGGGACCACTCCCTGTTCATTTGTGCCCCCTGATGTGAGAGAAGGACCTGGAGGATGGATTCTTCTGATTTCTACAGCTTCTCTACGGACTCACTTCAGAGTTTGAGATGCCTAGAGTACAGCTGCTATTTGTGGCTTGAAGGACTGTGGACTAAGTGGGTTCTAACAAAAGACTATTGATCTCCACCACAACTCTTCTGCCTTGTGTGATGGTACTGTAAATTGATATATGTTGGGGATGTTTAAACCATTGTCGGGACGAAATGGGTTTTTCCCCCAGGTGTATGTAGGGGCCCCTACTGGGTAATCTGCCCTGCAGCTTTAAGGCCCCCACCTTTTTCTTAGAGTGATCTGCCAGGAGAGAATGACACTCCCCTGCTACACTGCTATATAGTGTGTGTAGGGAGTGGCCACTTCCTCTTTGGCCTGTGGATGGTGATCCAGCTGGGTGTGCTCAGGGGAGCCTGGGCACAGCTAGGCCCAGAAAGGCCCATGTGCTTTGGACAAGAAGTCGGGGACCAGGTAACCCCGTGAATGAGGAATAGTTACACTAGTGCAGACTTGTCATAGTCTCTCTAGGAGAGAAAGGCAGATAGGATAGAGAGAAAGAGCAACTGAAGCTCCAACAAGGATTTGCAGAAAGGGAGTAGCTTCCCAGAGGCTCTGTGTGTTGCCTCCAGTCAGGGACCTCAGTGAAGAGGGACTGTAGGGTATAAGCTGCTTTCCTGACAACTTCCAGGAGGGAATGTGTGTGAATACTGCAAATGCCTAATGGAGATCTTTCCTCTGTGAGAAATGCCTAATGCCTGCAGCTCTGTGTGAGAAATGTGCTATTGCCTCAGCTCCTGCATGAGTACTAAACTGTGGTCACTTGCCTCGTGCATAGTTTAATAAACCGTTTCTGTTTTACTGCAAGAACCTCCTGGCGCCCAACATCTTTTGTTGTATGCACAGTAGCCTGGTGGGGGATGTAGTTGCACTACACCATAGAGGGAACACTTCCACATGGCGAAGGCCCTGACCCTGTTGTGTGAAGTCATATGTAACCCATGTTTCTACTGCTAGCTGGACAGTTTAACTATTTGTGTGCTATGCAGCCCAAATAGGTGTTACATGAGTTTCCTCTGGGTACTCCAGGTTCCACCCTCACATTAAAAACATACCGGCTCCTGGTATAACTAAACCTAGTGGCTTGTTTGAATGTGCAGGGATCTAGATTTCAAGCTGTTAGGGCAGGACTAATAATCTCTGCAGTGCACTGAAGAACATGCTATTTGAGAAGAAGATGCTATTTAATATGTGAAAAGAAAATTGGAAAATGATTTTGATCACCTACCAAGAAAACATTACAAAGAATATACAGCTATAACCACAAACAGCTTGCCCAAAAGCATGAAATATTGTTTTGAACATAATTTGAGTTCGCTATTATACCCTCCAACACTTCTGACAGATTAAGTGTGACAAAAAAGCTTAATAAATTGAAAATAAGACGTGCATGGTATGTAAGCTTAAGGGCAAGAAGAACTGCAGTTTGGGAACTCGCTGGATAAATCCATGACATTTACAAAATTGATTTATCTTTCAGAATCTCTCCCATCCATTCTAAATTCTACTGTAAATTATGTTACTCAATTCTAAAGCTGCAACATAACAATACAGCGGGAACAATAGATTAGAAATGCAATCAAACATGGTTCACAATGCATTGCTTCGTATTTGCTGTCATTTTGAATATAAACCAACACAAGTAACACACGAGTAGATAACAGACTTAACGGAAAAGAGAAATATTAAACATACTATCTAAAAATGACTGTATATGTAAAAAACTACATAATTTATTCACTTTTGAAAATCACCAAAGTTAAATCTCAAATTTGCTTTTGAGTCTTGTCACCAAACGGATTCCCAGATAATACAAAAATATAGCACTATGAGCTTAATTTACATATGCATCAGTCTTTTTCCTTCCCCCTTCTTCAGTTTCTTTGTCAATGTGACTTTTTTTAACTATCATTTTCATTCCAGGATTGTTTTTTCATCATATTAAGTATCCCTTCTGTTTTCCTGTTTCTTTATTTTCCCTTAGAGTTATTTTTTTTTACCAATACATTATCATTTGTTTTGCATTTTCTATCTTTAGACTGATTTTCTTTTCTACTATTTATTTTTATTTGATATGCCACGTCCCTTAGCTTTCACCCTGTATCCTGGCTTCCTTATCTTTATCCTGGTGTCTTACTTCTTAAGCCTTTTATTAAGGGTCATTAATGGCTGCAATACAGGGACTGCTAAAGTGCCACTGTTCAACGTGCAAAAAATCCCATTTACTATGAGTACTTGCATCAACATGCACTCCTTGCCCTTCCATATAGTTGTGCTCAGTGCCACTGTATTTCTCCTGCCTTCTGTTTCACATTTCACAGGGTTTCATCTGTTGACACAGGCAAAAACATGCCATTTGACTTCAATGCATGTTTCACAGATTTGTCCTTAGTCTTTTTTCTGGAGAAGTCAAACTAGACAGATTTGCTCAACACTAGTCTCCTTCTAATAGGCCTTTTAAAAAAAAGTGGTATCCGGAATTAAACTTGAATTGAATCTACAAATGTAATATTACATTGTAGCATGTGACAATGTATTGTGATTTCAAAGGGTTCATGTATGGTCACAGTGTGCAAAGAGCAAATGCAGGTGTTGCCCTGTTTTTTTATCCACAATGCATAATTTTTATAGTTCCCTTTAGAGAACAATAGGTTGGCTCTACCAAACTTTTTTTCGACCCATCAGCCAGATTCAGAATTAAAAAGTGAATGAGACACAAAAGCATAAATATGTTTCTGGTGGTGCTAATGAAGTGCTGTGTTTGGCCATTTGGTAGTCCCTTTGTGGACTGGCAGCCTACAGGAGGTTCTGTTTGGCAGTGCACTTGGTTTTCATGCATCAAAACTTGCCTCCAAGCCAATAATTGGAAAAAAGTCACCTGCTTTGTGGTTACTGGGAGCAACATCCAAGGGGTTGGAGAGCAACATGTTGCACATGAGCTACTGATATGGATCACTGGTCTAGAGGATGAGCTAAAATGTGATGGCTTTTCAACTGGTAACTAATGGTTTGTGCACTTTGCATATTGCTCTACAGGTTGAGGCCCAATGTGCAGCACCTTGTTCTGTATTAGCCATCACTTGCACTTAGCAGCTCTGTTTTCAGGACAGGTCCATCTCTGCCTAGCGTGTACATTAGGAAGTTCCAATGACTTCCAGTACTTTCTACCTGTTTTTCTTGCATCCAGAGCAATAGTAATGGCCCCATATATGTGTATATTTGCAACAATTCTTTTTTTCTCTTAAGTACATTGATTTAAGCTGCTACATTTTTAACTTGAAACATGCTGGGGAGCAACTATAAAGAAGGCAAGCAAAATCATAATGCTTTTATTGTGGCCTGGACCTTTAGCTACTGACTGAATCTGTCTGAATTAATTTCTGTCTGAAATTTTACTGCTTTACTGGACTTTACTGCTAACCTTTTGTACTTCACAGACTGATAGTCATAAGGGAAGTACCTGAACCCAGTGGCTAAGTCCTGCAGAGCCCCAAGTAGATGAGGGTTCAGCTCATAACTAACATAAGGCTGCTACATGAAAAGACCCCTAAAAAAAATTTGATGTACTAGCGAATATCACCAGTGGGTATCACAGATTTTATAATTGAAACAAAAGGATGCCTATCTCAGCATGCAAAGCTCAAATCATAAAAAAATAGCTCAAAACTTGGTCAGTTATCTCACTACATTGGGCCCCTTGTGGAATAATGACAAAAACAAACAATACACCTCTAATACATTTTCTAGGCCCCTATAAGATATATTGGATCTAAGTGTCAATGATTATCTGATATCCAACTTCTGCATGGAGAAAGAATGAAACGAAACAGATGCTGAGAAAGGGATAGTGAAGATAAACTTGATTATTTCAGAAACACTACAGAATATGTAATTGATTATATTTAGAAAACTTCTTATTTCAGTATGATGAAGCTTAAATTAAATTTTCAATTTCGTGATAGTTCCCCTTTAAGAATTTAAAAGTTAAAGTAGATGGACCAATTATAACAAAATAATATATACATATATAGCTTACTGACATGTAGGCGCTATGCTCCATTGCCTCATGTAGAGCACTGTAAAGGAAAATAACCACAGTAGAAGGATATGACAGAAACTGGTTAAATATTAATGCCATTTTTTTGCAGTAAATTAAATATTGGTCCTAAATTGTTTTGTGCATATTGAGATACCCATACCAGTTTCAATTAAAAGGCTGTGTGAAGAGCGTCTCTCTTTCACTAGGGACTTCATACTGTGCTCTGCTCAGTGCACAAAATCTGGGTCAGGAGTATTTCTTTTCTTGCTGTTGTCACAGAAGTCAGTGGTTTTTTTTTTCATAAAAGTACTTTTGCTTATGAATGCATTTTGGAAAACGTTTAATCAATATTTTCATTGCTTTATTTTCTATGTTAGCATGTTTAGGCATGTGCCTAAAACTTTTTTTTTCTTTTGCCTGAAAAACGTGTTATATTTTGTAAAGTAGTGTAGATCTAGTCAGAAAAGTCTATTCGTTTACTTCTGTGAAAAAAAGCCATTGCAATGTTTTGTGCTTGGAATCAATATTCTGGTACTTATGTAACTGGTTCTATTTCCTTTCTGGCATACTACAGAAGTACAATCTTGTTTAATGGCTGCAATTCTAGATATGGGCCCAGGATTAGAGGCAGCGTCCCAGAAGACAAAACCGAATGGATTACAATTTATCTGAAAGGCTCATAAAGATTTACTACACTGTTGCTGGGAGATGTCCTGGCTTATGAGAATGAAAGAGATAAGAAACCTGAGTTGGTGTAAACAAAGCATAAAAGCTTTTAAATACATATAAATGCAGGCATGGGATCTATTATCAGGACTTCTAGGACCTGGACATAGACACTTCATAAGTTGTGCCTTAAAGGGGTTCTCTAAAGTAAAAAACAAAAAATGATTTTCAGGTTCTCTTCACTGAATTAAACATATCACCAATTTACTTGCTTTAGAAATGTTGCACCATTTCCTGATTAAAGTATAACATTTATCCTGTTTCCCTTTTGTAATGGCGGCCGGCTGTGTTGCTTAGGAGGAATTTGGAATTCAACTGCCTGGAAGTACAAAAATTGCTGCTGTCTTTCTCTCATCAAAGCTTCTGTCTGTTTCAAGGCCAAACAAAAGTAGTTTTCATACTTTTGGGCAGTTGAGCAGGAGCCAAAAAATTCCATATAAGCAGCACTGCTATCAGCCATCACAACATCATTACAATTTGCTGTCAAAGGGTGTAACAGGACAAAATGAAGCCTTTATGTCTGTAGGAGGGTAAAGGTTTTGCCAACCTTTAGGTCCTTTAGGCAATACTACCTTTGGGGTTCTGTGAACTCTCATCCTGAAAGTTGTATACACTGGATAATCATTGTGGGAAGCACTTACTGTTCATTTGTGTGGCTACAAACAGCACCATCAAAGAGGCACTGTAAAGGGGAGACTGGGAGGGGTATTACAAATCTCATGTGCGCATAGAGGAGATCACCGTTTCACTCTCCTAGGAGTCCTCTGCGGGCTCCCGGCCACTCCCACTCGGCAAAGCAGTGTCCAACATATATAATGTACTCACTGTCCGGGATCAACTGCAGTCTCTTACAGTTTATATTAAAATGTCATCTCTTTATTAAAAGCTGTTAATATGATTATTTGCTACAGGTCAGTGTCTACATTTTCAAAGCTGAATTTTGTAACCACATGGGTCACTTCTTCAGAGCATCAGAGCAACCAGTATAATTCAGTTTCTGAGTCTTCCAATAATATGAATGAAACCTCTCCGTTTTATGACTGTGGACTGGTTGTTAACATTTCTAGAATGACATATTTACACATACTAAATGTTCCATGGACTGATTCACTTTATAATCAATTTAGAAGCTGACCCTTATGTAATATGTTTCATTGCCTGATTGTTCTACCCTCTTCTGATCCTTACATGCATTCTAAAGTTCATTAAGTCTTTCTTAATGACCTAAAACGTTCAATATGCTTTCGATTGTGATTGAATTTGTATACTTCTGGCTACAGAAAACAACAAAGTTATAGGCAAGAGAAACTGGTACTACTGCTTTTTAATTCCATTTTCTGCTAAAGCCCAATTCTTATACTGCCCTATAAATGCATGACAGCAATGGTGTGCATGGTATTTTGCATGTTTTTATTTCTTTCTATGGTAAAAACACATTTACAAATGTCAAATTATTTTAGATAAAGAAACTCATGATAGTTATGTCATACTTAAAAGCAAATATTGACCAATAATGCAGTCCACTCATTTCAAGAGATAGTTCCTCAGATGTACAGTAACCCCCAACAATTTCCTTGAAATAACGTGATATTTTTTACGATTTCTGGAGGGATTTGAAAAAAATGCTTTTACACAGCTATAGATATATCACTGTAGCTAGTCAAATTTAAAATTAAATTAAGTGGTAGTATTCCCAGTTCTGAGCTAAAGCATTAGGTAAAAGACTAATCTAGATGTGCATATGAGATATGAGCTTATATGCAAAGATTTTCAAGTTTCTCCATGTGTTTTTCAAAGAAAAAATCAGACATATACAGTATTCTACATTTGTGTTCGACTCACAGAATGTGTATGGCCACAATATTAATAAATTGGCCTTTCTGGATAATGTTGTACATTTTTACAGTAACTCTGGGCAACAGTGCTGATTATTTTGGTTTTAGTTTACAGGAAGGTGCTGGACATATTACATATATACAGTAAATTAAATAAAATAATATTACTTTGTTTTACTAACGCATACTCTGGGCCTTGAAATGTGTATCCTATATGAAGAAAAGAAAATTGGCACCCTTTTAAGAAGATATAAATAAAAACAGACAGGTTGTAATTTAGTTGATGTCTATAAAATGTACTCAACATCAGTAGAACCTTTGTAAGGCAATAATGATAATTTAAATTTTCTAAAAGTGTAATGTCCAATGGTAGCTGTTACTGTATCATTATTGTAGGAATATGCAGAGAATTTTACAATAATAAAATGTAATATAAAGTAAACCTGACTCTGCATACTGAAGTGTGATTTCTTCTTGTTTAAAATGATTTCCACCTAATCAGTCATATAAACACCTTCTGCACATCTTGTACTTATCATTATTATACCCTGTTCCATTGTACAATATTTATTGTTCTGCTCAACATAGGAAAAAAATTAAAAAATTCTTAAAAAATATTATGATTTTTTTTATCTTGAAATAATTAAAATAATAATTAATCATAATTGTACCTGAATCCAGGAATAAAGACCATAATTGAAGGAGTTGGCAAACTGAAGTTTTGTTTTTTTTTTGTTCATTTTTGTATTAATTATACTGTATTTGCATCTATCCCTACTGCAATGCAAGAGTGCTTTGCAAACTTGAGTTATTTGCACATCGGATGGAAGGCTCAGAATGACTGGAGCAAAAGGAATAAGGATAGTAAGCACATGTATATGGACAAAGCAAAGCAGTGTTCGCACGCACTCCCGGGCCTTCCCTAAATAATGTAGCCTGGTGCACAGCACTCCCCTAGATCCAGTGTAAGAAAAAACGAGGTGCTGGCACTCAAAATCAAATGCAAACCAGGGGATAAGCCCTAAGTGTTATTGTGTCAATACAAAATCGCGGGGTGTTGTATTTGCCTATGTGTGCCGGTACTTTGTTTTTTGTTCTGCATGTATATGGACAATCATGGTCTAAGGCTACTAGATGTGAAGTGTCATGAACACATCAAAGAAATGGAATGTGAAATTACACTGATTGCAAGGTAAATTACTTGCAAAATAAATGTAATATGTGCCGCACTACTAGATACGTTTTCTAGATATGCTCCTGGTCAGTTGACATTCCGCGGACCAGGGCCGGGCTAAGGTAGTTTGGCACTCAAGGCAAGGGCTTCAATCAGCGCCCCCCCCCCCGTCCTGCATTACCATTTCAGCCAAAAAATTGCCCCCAAATCTGTACCTGTGCAAGCCAGCAGCCAAAATATTGCCCCATATCTGTGCCTGTAAGAGTCAACAGCCAAAATATTGCCCCCAAATTAGTACCTCTGTCAGCCAGCAGCCAAAATATTGCCCCATATCTGTGCCTGTGCCAGCCACTAGCTAAAATATTGGCCCATATCTGTGCCAGCCAGCAGCCAAAATATTGTCCCCCAAATTAGTGCCTGTGCCAGACAGCAGCCAAATAATACCCCATATCTGTGCCATCAAAATATTTTCACCCAAATATGTGCTAGGCCAGAAGCCAGCAGCACCTAGAATATTGCCCCTAATGATCTGTACCTGTGTGCCAGCAGGATGCAGAAAACAAGCCCAGCAGCAGTCACCAGGACTGACTTTCAGTGTGCACAAGTCATCAGGGGCCCATCGGTCTTCAATGCGCGCCAGGTACAACACTGATGCACCAGCTCAGCTCTCTGCGGCTGCCCGCTCAATGTAGTGTGTCGTCAAAGCCTGCATGCGTTGCTTCCTAAAGCGCATGCATCACAGTGAGTTGAGAAGAAGCGCAGGAAACTCCACAGCGAGTAAGAGGGAGGTGGGGGGTGGCGCGCTGCTGGAGTCAGGTGATTGCCGATGTGCTACAGATTAGTTAAAGAGATCACACATGGCCACACAGTATATTAAATAAAATTAGATACAATTAAATAAGGGTTTATTTAAAAAATTTCCCACTAAACGTGCGCCCCTCTATGATTGCGCCCTAGGCAGCCGCCTACTCTGCCTACCCCTAGTTCCGGCCCTGGCGCGGACCTCCAATGTGCCACCCACTGAATGCCAACAGAAGTTGCACTTGCTTGTGTAGGTGCAAAGATTTGTATTAAACTGTCAGGCTCTGTTGGGGTCTGATCCTGAGATATCCTGGTTGCTGGCCCTAACCACTGTAACAGGAAAGAAACTAGCAAATTCTGGGCTTGACTAATTCACTCCAGCATCCTTAATGGTGGATTGTGGTCAGTCAATCAGGCCTGACCCTGCCCTACAAGTAGCTCAGCCCTCCTCACAGTCATTGCCTGAGTATTAGCTACTATTGGAGCATGATGGCCTGACTATAGCTCCAGCTTCTGTGCTCCTACAGTTCTAACTCCTTGTTTCCAGTACTGTCTGGTCTGACATCTTGCTTCCAGTCCTCCTCGTCATCCCACTCCTGGCCTGGTTCTACGCCCCGTCATCTCGTTCTGTCCCAGAGTCTTCACCCTAGTCCTGATCTGTTTCACTCCTGTCTACATCCAATTAAAGATTCTTTACCCACTCCATTACTCTCCACACAGTATCAGCTTTTGTCTTAAAGTGATACTGACACTAAAAAACTACTTTTTAAAATATGAATGTACCTTAAAAGTTACCTATAGGTCATGTTGATAGTTTTTTGCTGAGAAGTTTGTTTATCTAAGTTATTGTTAGTTGAAGTTTCTAAACCTGACTGTTTTGCCAACCTGACTGTCCCATCTCAGCCTTTCAGTTAAAGTATCTAATGTTAACGACTCCTGCTGCACAAATATGGCAGCTCCCTTATACAGAAACCTGGGGCATCAGACAGGTAATGTAAAAGCCTTTTACAAATACGTTATGGCAAAGTTATAATTAGCTTTCAAAGGCAATATTATGATAGATGTAAAAAAAGAGTTTCATTTCTGGTGTCAGTATCTCTTCAACTTCCATACCTATTCCTCCTTAATGCCCCCTACCAGTCCCTTACCATAACAGGCAGTGGTGTCATAAAAGCAGAATAAAAGTATATGTAGGCCATAAACACAGCATTTTTAGCTTGTTTTTTACACTTTACTAAGTGACCCACTTTAGTACATATTTTTTTAGCCTGTAGTAGCATCCCTGTTGTCCTATGCAAAGATATTACATTTTCAAGATATTTTTAGACAGACATTTCATTTGAACAGAACCCACCACCTTACATGCATTAAACAGTAATTTGAAGTTTGTCCTTTGCACAGCAACGGATTATTGCTGTACAGGATTTGTTCATGGGATACTGTTCATGGAATACTGGCCTTGTCAACATCTCTTTACAACTTTGTAGGACATAAGCTTAACCCACTTTCTATTCTTTCCTTTGGGATTTTTTAGAAGTGTATTTATCAAATGGTGAACTCTAACGTTCATCGATTTACATATACGATTTTAAAAATCCCACAGGGATAAATAGAAAATGGGTGAGTGAGCTCTAAATCTCACTTTTTGATACATCTGCCCCTAACTTGTGTCTTATGTAACTTGTGTCTTACAGTACTTCACAGACTGCCGAACATGCAATAATACTGCAATAATTCCAATGTGGGAAAGATTTGAAGCTGAAAATATATTTTGAGCAACAGACAAGCATTCTAGAAAAGCTGTAAATTGCTTAAGGGAGCAGTTAATTATTAACTCGAAGAGAAATAGTGGCTATTCACAGAGGCAACAACAGAAATTCAGAACACATATAATACGTTTATGAAAGCAGAAAATGCCGCCATTTATGCCCCACATTTGTCCCAGTTTTGTGTCACTGCTTGTTACCAGGTACCGTGTTTAATAAGGGAACAGAGAACAACAAAAAAAAAGGCAGAATCAGAAAATTAAATGGACCACATGAGTTTTTTAAATATCTAACTGCAAATATCTGTTTAGCATGAAATCTACAAATCTACTTTACTTGTAGATAAGGGCAGAGCAACACTATAAACTAAAAATAGACTAACATGTACTTTAAACCATGACAGTAGACAGAGCCACTGACAGCCCCATATGGTGTATGCTTTTATTTCTGCTGCTATGCATTTCATCCTACAGTTATTTCATGAAATATTAGAACAGTGTATGCCACTGTTCTAATTGCTTGCCCAAGTGAAAATAATTTCTCACACCAAGGAAGAAAAATGAGTTGCAAAGAGAGAGAGAGAGGTTCAAGGAAGTAAAACTGATAGTTCTGTTACAAGCTAGTAGAGATGAAAGACACGGCTGGAATACATTGTATCTAGCTTCAGCACAAAACCAGAAATTCAACCCTGTAAAATAATGATTTCATTTTGCTGATGATGCTAGACATGGAGAACAGGTCAGAGGTTGTGTCTTAGAAAGCTAACAACTATAAGAATTAGAATGGACTGTACCCTACTGGAATAAAAACAGAAAGATGAGATATGTTACAGAATATAGCAGTATTCATTCTATGGATTGAAACCATTGTCTCAGCAGATACCTAAGAAAATGGTGCATCTTGATTCCAGTTTCATAAAGTTATCTGCCTTTATGATGTATAAAACATTATACATCTTGCCTTACTAGAATGATAATGAACAATCAACATTCTTACATAATCGGTGGTTTCCATGGCTTTATGATATTGCATTTTATTATTAATATTCTTTTTAACCCAAACATGTTTACTCAACACTTATAGAGATATTATTCAACATTCACATAAAGCCCGCCAACACTCACGTAAAAGAGTCAATTTTATAAGGAGCCAACTTGAGAAGAAACTGGAGGGAAACCCATATGGACAGAAGGGGAAAATACAAATAAAATACAAAATTGCAGATAGTACCCATGTCAGAACTTAAATCGGAACACAAAACTGCATGATAGATAACCACTGAGCCTCTGTGCAAAACATGATGTGTTTTCATATTGATGGATCCAAGGTGGCTATCATATTTATAAATACAACGTTATATTTTCAGCTGCGTGCTGGGTTCTTTTCCCATAAACAGACCTCTGCTATGAAGAGTATGTTACTGAGCGGCCTTATACAGGTGAAGTCTAATAATGCATTGGGAGAACATTGCAGAACATTCTCGTATTACATCTAGATGAGAAACTCCATAACCAATGTAAAAGACCTACAGCTCAATCCCATGTTAAAGTTTGACAACTAAAAGTCATGTTAAGCTACAAATCAAAGTTATGAACAGTGGACTAGGATCAGAAGACCAGTCTATGGGGTAAAGAAACAGAAGACAATTATATCAGAAGAAGTGGTGGGATCAGCTTATGCAGGTAATAACACATTCAAAAAATATATGTTATAAAAAAAAAATATATGCTATGCTCTATTTATTAATGTTTATCTTGCTTTTTCTCAAGTGATGTTCTTTCTTAAAGGGCACCTATCACAGCCAAAATCAAACATATATTAACAATCTGACCAGTACAACATAAACAGGTTTAATCAAACTACATATATAGTTTTTTTTAAAAAACTGCAGGTTTTAAAAAATCCCTTACTTTGTCAAATGGGTTCTTTCAGTGAGGGAGGCCATACTGAGACTATAATATGCACATTTCAGGAGCATGCTCAGATCATAACACCGCTTTGAGTATTCTACCCAGAATGCCTTGTTTTAGTAAACTCCTCCACTAAAAGTATCACGAGATTTCCCTAACTTGTCCCCTGCTGATGATGCTATTATGCAAATAATGGGCAGACACTAACTTCCAGCAGATGGCAGCACTACTGAACAGTAGATAACACAGAGTTTTGGCTGATTTGAAAATAGCTTAGAAGGGTTGATAAGCACAAGGAATTTCAACTGAGCATGTGCGAGATTTCAGAGCTACAGTTGGCTGGGAAGATATAGGTAGGAGGAGCCAGTGAAATCCAAGATGCCTGCCTCAGCCAGAACTGCAATGGAGATAGGGGAGATCTCACAGAAGGTATAGTGAGCTGATGATTTACATTATACAAACAATTCTAACTGTTTTAAAAATCAGATTTCTTGAACTTTCACATAATGTTTTTACTTAGGAAATGATTTATTATTTGTTATGATTGGTGCCCTTTAAAGGGATACTATCACAGGAAAATAATAGTGCTGCCCAAGAAGAATCCTGCACTGAAATCCATTTTTCAAAAGAGCAAACAGATTTTTCTATATTTAATTTTAAAATCTGACATGGGGCTAGACATATTGCCAAGTTTCCCAGGTGCCCTCAGTCATATGAATTGTGCTCTGATAAACTTCAGTCACTCTTTACTGCTGTACTACAAGTTGGAGTGATGTAACCCACCTCTATTCACAATTCGAAGAAAACATCTCCCTGACACAAGATAACAGCATCCTGGTTGATATGAGAATATCACTCAATAGTAAAAATCCCGAGTCCTACTGGGACTTCTTCAGTTACATTGAGTTGGAAAGACAATAGCTTCCATAGCTTAACTGAAAGCAGTTCCATCATGAAGTGCTGGTTCTTTCTGAAAGCACATAACCAGACATAATGGCCTCAGATGGCTGCCTATACACTAATATTACAACTAACAAAAAAATACACTTGTTGTGAAATTTTATATGGTAGAGTGAATTACAGTATTTACAGTGTATCATTTAGAAATGAGAACTATATCCAGGCCCAGATTTGTGGAAAGGCCATCAAGGCCCAGGCCTAGGGCAGCAAGATTTTATGCTGTCCAACCACGCCTACATTGGTTCAGAAACAATGGGAATCACAGGAGATACAATAGTTTTTTTAATTTCCCGTGCACCACTCCCCATTGCTCCGGTCCCGATTATGACAGGAGGGAATGAACAGCAGTGGAATTTTTATAAACGGTACAGCACTCTCTAATTTATTAAACAGACTTACTCAACCCCATAAATTAGGGTGGTGCAGGAGATAAAACAATTTGGAAATAATTAATGTTATAAAGTATCTCAAATCTGCACTCGGTATTTTATCTATAGGTGATTACATTACATTTTAATTATTCTCACAGCCACTTGATTCAATTAATTTGTTACACATATGTTAGTACAAATTATTCGCCTTTTATTTACACGTATGCAAAAAAACACATGTATTCATGAATTTATAAAGTGCACATAAAATCATGTCGCAGTTTATCAATATTAATAACATTCATTAATTCATATTAAATTTGATTATTAGAAGCTGTTAAAGTTCGTGATAATGCATATTCAATTTGAATTGTGAGAATAATTAAAATGTAATATAATCACCTATAGATAAAATGCCAAGTGCAGATTTTCAGATACTTTATAACATGAATTATTTCCAATGAACAGCAGTGGGCCTAGGGGTGCCCGCTATGTAAATCTGGCCATGACTGCATCATAAAAATCCTGACAGAATCCCTTTAAAAAAACAGCATCATTTAAATAAATTCTTGTGAGTCTATATTTAACTGGATAAAAGGCAAATCCTACCCTACACTGGAAGATCAACTATTAATGCCATTAATAAACAATTAAATAAATCACTGACATATGGTTAGTAATGGGACTAAACAGAAGTGATATGTAGCAATGCCATTTCTACTCTATACAAACATTTTTTTTCTATTTAAATGTAAAAATAAATGCTGACTGAACAGTTGGTACAGTACCTCTCTCTCCTGATTAATGACCTAGTAAAAGTGCTGAATGAAACCAGTCCTCTAAGGCAATCGAAGTTGGGAGACCAATGGAATGGTGGCTCAGGCTAAATCACATTCATGGACTGTAATGAAAAGGCAGGCTTTCATGTTGATACCTGATTAATGAATGAATTTCTGCTTGTTATATAAGACCAAATATGATGGTCATTATAAGTGACAAATGAGGCAGATTTTGAATTACTGTTCACCCATAATATAGTATAAGCCTTAAACTGTAATATGCATTTTCCGGTACCCATTTTTCATCTAAGTGGAATAATATGGAATAAATATAATAAGCAATATATAATACTTTAATGAATAGCTTCTGACTTCAGGGCAGAATTACTTCCATTTACTGTACATTACCATTCCTATGACCATTGCAATAAGTCCCTAGATATTGTTTTCTTTCATTCCATGAAAATTTAGTTTAATTGATTAGACTGACTTTACAAAAATTTTTTTTATACCAGGACTATTTCGTCAACAGTGAAATTAAAATAAATTACCCAGGAAGTCTTGGAAATTGAGAGGTAAATAGCAGTTCTTGTCTATCAGTGTCTATGGTTGATTTAAGAGAAAATAAACTGGGACTTCTTATAACAGTGAGTAATTTGACAATAATCTTTCACCGTTTTAGATTTTTATATATTAAAGGGGACCTGCCATCTAAGAAAAAATTCCAAATCCTAATGAAAAAAAAAAAAAATTATATGAGTGACAGCTGAGACTTTTAAACAAGTTACAGCAGGTATAGAGCTAGAATAGGTAAAATATGTTTCCATTAAAAAAATGGGTTTCATGTTTAATTTGAAAATAACTTTTATTAAACAGCTTTTTATGTCTGGGTGAAAGGTCCCCTGTGAAATTGTTTCCTCAGCAATGACAATATTTTCTGCTTACTACAGTATCTGGAATATTCCAACATATAATAATGCATATCCATTTACTGGCTTCAATATTATAGGTTTCCTTAGCATATGCTAAGATAATATCATGACATTTTTTGTTGACATGATTGTGTTATTTTTTACAGCCACATTGCTGTTCTATTACTAAACGTGGCATTTCTTTACATCATAAATAAGCAAAATGTATATGCTGTATTGGGGTTGATCACTTGTAAAATATATAAAAGAAAATGTTACTTCCACCTAAATCAAATCCAGATAGAAAACATGATATGTACTTCATGAAAAGGTAACTTTAAAAATATTAAGAGCCCTGTCAATCAAATGTTTCTTTGGACATCCCTTTTTTCCTCTGAGCCTTCATTCTAAAACCTTAGCTTATTTTTACCTTTTTCAGCATTCCTCCTCCAACCTAAATTTGTTTATTTCCTGTAGAATCATTCTGTTGACAGATCATTTGTGTTTATTGTCATGAAGTAATATTCCATACACCAAGCATATTTGTTAACCTAAGTATTAAAGCATCTTTCTCATAATCCACGTGTTTGATGTCCTGAAGCATGATTCCAACACTCCTATAGGAGCCATCTTTCCCATGCACATAGAAGTCCAAATGAGTATTTGTGTGGTTGCATAATTATCTAGTCTGCTTTTGTATCCAGACACAAGGTAGGAACATCTTTACCCTTAACACTTTTTTTTTTTTAAATAAATTTGGTTAAAAGGCTCGCACCTTCCTTACCATGTTTCCCCTGCTCTAATATTTTTTGTTTGCTGGCAAAGCTCCCCAAAACTAGTCTGGACAGCAAATTTCCTATAAGGACCCATGTTATATCTTCCCTCTTCCCAAACGAGAGGCACACAAACATTACATCTGACCACATATCAGTCCTGATCTTGTAACTACGGTATATGTTATGTAGGTCCTCATTGTACAGAGCTACAGAACAAGATTTTTTGACTATAAGGGAATTTCTAAATATCAGTAGCACATAGTACTGGAATATGGTCTATGCACATGATTTATTTGCTGAGGCGGTCTTCCATTTATTCCTCTTGGGCATAAAAAATATGTCTCTCTCTTGTATTACATGCACTTGTGAAATCCTATATGTATTAATTAAATATTGCATATAATCTGGGCATATATTGAGATATTGATATAAACATTACAGTCTATTCAGAGAAATAAAGAGAAGTAAAACCCTACTATAACTTCTTGAGACTCAGGTGCCTGTGTTCTAACCATGATGATTTTGTTCAAAAATCATGCAATCTAAGAGATTGCCTCCTTATCCGTGGCTATAAAATGTCAGTTTTGGTGAAAGACTTTAAAAGAACACTATACACTCCCTGAGATACCCTCTTTTTTGAAAAAGATATGCCCAAAGTGAGACATAGCTGAAATACCACTTTAGATCTAACCACTTGTGTACTTACCTATAGTTCCCAGTATCAGGACACAATCAAGATCATAAAGAAAAATCTGACAATACTTAAAATAGATCCCAGATATTTTACAGAAGGGCTGTCAGTTTGTATCCAGACGGTCGAAAAGTTTGAGAAATGTACTTAGTAGAATCAGTAGTGTTAATAAACCTACATGGTTTGAACACAAGGAGTAGTATACAGCTACAGTATCAATCAACTTGACAGGTGCCCCGCCCCCTGACAGGTGCCCCGCCCCTAATGGGCGGGGTTACCGGCCCTAATGGGCGGAGCTAAGTTTGGTCTGCTCTTTCTGACCTGACATGGCCACGCCCACTGCGGCAAAGCATTCCCCGCCCATTGCGCGGCCGCCATTTTGTGAAATTAAGCCGCCATTTTGTGTAGTACTCATAAACCCTAGCTAGCCAGAGGCAAAGCATTCCCCGCCCACTGCGCAGCGGCCATTTTGTGAAATTAAGCCGCCATTTTGTGTAATGCCCATAAACCCTAGCTATCCTCTACTGTGAGCGCCACCAGTTGGTTATGTTTGATATTACAAGCGCTATATGGGGTCGCGGTGTGACTGCGAGGGCCATCATGCGGTTTTTGTTATAACTACAGATGAATTCCGGGAAAAATAAATAAATTAATTAATTAAAAAAACAGATGACTTAAATGTTTGTTCTTTTTAAATTAACACATTCCGATGTGAAAATAGCGACGAGAAAACAAGACATTTGGACTGCTCTGCATCTGTGAAACTGATAAAAAACAAGGACAGTTCTCAGTCCTCCAAAACTATTACAATTCACATGTGAACTTTTTTGAACTGCACAAGACGATAGGATTGCTCTGCAACAGCGAAACTGAAAAAATCAAGGATTGTTTATAGACCTCCAAAACAGTGTGAACCTTTTTGAAATGCACAACTCATTATGTAACAGGGTTGTCAGGCAATCACGGACTACTGCTGATCTAAAAGGGGAATGAGCTTTCAGGTTCATTATGCATTTAATCTAAATGCTTGATACATATGGGGTGCCGTTTGTCCCAAATACATTCTGTATACAAAACTATCCCTAATACACAGAATGAATGTCTCTCATGTTATATAAGTATTTGTGACCATACACAGAGAAAAAAAATATACAAAAGACTTATTTCTATTAAAGAATGAAAACAAAATCTGGTTAGTGCACAAAAGGATGTCATTATATCACAAACTCCATTCTGTACAGTTTAAAAAGCAATCTGTCTCACAAATGTATAACCTCCATGTAACGGACGCACTTATGTGCAAAGTTACTTACAGAATGAATTATGTAAAAAGAAAGCTGGACATAATTTATAATAGTGTAACTAACTAGTGCATGTCAAGCTAGATTTGACTGACAAAATAGATATCTGTGACAGAAAGCAATATTTTATAGCACAGGATTCATTCTTTCAACAAAATGACAGTTTTGTTTCACAAAACAGATAAAATAACCATTCTGTGAAGCAACACTGTCAGTCACATTCCTGAACCAATAAGAACAAAGCTTATTGCCATATACAAACAAGATTAGAAGTGGCCAGCTCTGCTCCACATGGCTAAGGCAAAGTATCTGACCTGCTATAGAGGGCGCCCTCTAATGTCCCCTGTGCTGCATAGTAATAAACATGAACAAACCTTTCCTAAAAGAACTGCTGTTAAACACTACAGATTCATACTAAATGGAAGTATTTACAAATGGCTGAGAAATATAATGCTGCACTTATAATTATTGTAGAGAAAGAAAGGTATGCAAAACTTATATAAATATGATCATTTTAGGTGATATGGCTATTCTTATTGTAGTAACCTGTTTGTGGCCATTTTGGTTAAGGGCATTCCTGCTGTTTTGCCATTATCTTATGACTCACTCCTGTTCCTCTTCCTGTCTAAGCTGAGAGCAATAATGAGACAGGCCACACCCACCTGCCATATTGTATTAAATGTACCAGAAGTTACTGTGCTTGTCTGGCTGCTTTGCCTGACTCTCAGAGACAGTTATAAGTTTTGTATATGATAGTTAGACTCCAATTAGCTTGTAGTAGTCTCTTAATAATGTGCTTAGCTATAGTTCAACTACTACATAATAGCTTTAGCCAGAGACTTGGGACTGATCATGTGCACACACATTGTGTATAGTATGATGTGTAGGTTATATGAGCAGCCACTCCTGAGTACTGTGTGTAAACAAAAGGCTTCAGGACTTCAACTTAACCTCCTTTCGTGAATTCGGGTCTTTTCGCTGCTTCGGGACTTCAGCTTCGTCTTTTCGGCACTTCCGCATTCAGTAATATGCGTAATGGCCGCACGGCTCAGGCACTCATAAAGGGGACGCGGCTCTTTGAATAATGCAGTAGTTCTGCGCCCCCCTTCAGGCCCGGAACACTTGTCCCCCCTGTCCCCCCCTGCTGGCGGCCCTGGACATGCATGTGACATGGGCACAGTTGTGCTCTCTGCTTTAGTGTTGTGCCCCCCTCAACCCACTCTGATGTGAAAGGGTTAAGCACTGGGCAGGTAAGGGGACAGCATCATTAGAGTCTTTTGTTATAAATAAATATAAAGCATTGTATAGCTTGTTGCTTCTATATAAATAGATTATGATCCCCTAAAATTGCCCCTGCCTAAATGACCCCCTTTTGTTTACACACAGTACTCAGGAGTGGCTGCTCATATAACCTACACATCATACTATACAGAATGCGTGACTGTGCACATGATCAGTCCCAAGTCTCTGGCTAAAGCTATTATGTAGTAGTTGAACTATAGCTAAGCACATTATTAAGAGACTACTACAAGCCAATTGGTGCAAGATTACAGCTAGGAGGAGACATTGGAGTCTATCATATACAAAACTTATAACTTTCTCTGAGAAGAAGGCAAAGCAGCCAGACAAGCACAGTAACTTCTGGTACATTTAATACAATATGGCAGGTGGGTGTGGCCTGTCCCATTATTGCTCTCAGCTTAGTTTAGGAGTGAGTCATAAGATAATGGCAAAACAGCAGGAATGCCCTTAACCAAAATGGCCATACAAGCAGGTTACTACAATAAGAATAGCCATATCACCTAAAATGATCATATTTATGTTTTGCATACTTTTCTTTCTCTACAATCATTAATAGTGCAGCATTATATTTCTCGGTCATTTGTAAAAACTTCCATTTATGAACCTGTAGTGTTTAACAGCAGTTCTTTTAGGAAATGTTTGTTCATGTTTATTACTATGCAGCACAGGGGACATTAGAGGGCGCCCTCTATAGCAGGTCAGATACTTTGCCTAAGCCATGTGGAGCAGAGCTGGCCACTTCTCATCTTGTTTGTATATGGCAATAAGCTTTGTTCTTATTGGTTCAGGAATGTGGCTGACAGTGTTGTTTCACAGAATGGTTATTTTATCTGTTTTGTGAAACAAAACTGTCATTTTGTGGAAAGAATGAATCCAGTACTATAAAATCTTGCTTTCTGTCACAGATATCTATTTTGTCAGTCAAATCTAGCTTGACAAGCACTAGTTAGTTACACTATTATATATTATGTCCAACTTTGTTTTTACATAATTCATTCTGTAAGTAACTTTGCACATAAGTGCGTCCGTTACATGGAGGTTATACATTTGTGAGACAGATTGCTTGTTAAACTGTACAGAATGGAGTTTGTGATATAATGACATCCTTTTGTGCACTAACCAGATTTTGTTTTCATTCTTTAATAGAACTAAGTCTTTTGTATATTTTTTTTCTCTGTGTATGGTCACAAATACTTATATAACATGAGAGACATTCATTCTGTGTATTATGGATAGTTTTGTATTCAGAATGTATTTGGGACAAACGGCACCCCATAGATACATTTTAAAACATTGTCTTTCACAATAGAAATGGAGTCATTATCGAAAAACATTAAAGTTGTGTTAAAAAAAGCATACTATACACCTCAAAATACAGGCAGTTTTGGTGGTGTTCAAAACTTGTATCAGAGTGTTAAAAATAAAGGCATAAAACAAAATACTGTAAGGCAGTGGTTGGCCACTCAGGATTCATATACGCTACACAAACCAGTACGTAAGAATTTCGAAAGAAATAGAATTTGTGTTTCAGATATAGACGCACAATGGCAGGCAGACTTGGTCTCAATGACGGATTATGCAAAATACAACAACGGGGTTAAATACATACTTACTGTCATAGATGTGTTGTCAAAATATGCCTGGGTCTTTAGTCTGTATGATAAAACAGGCAAAAGTGTTACAAACGCTTTTGAGACTATATTTAGCAGTGGCCGTAAACCTTGCAAACTACAGACTGATCGTGGTAAAGAGTTTTTAAATAAGAATGTAAAAGCATTATTTAAAAAACAGGCTATACACCACTTTGTGACTAACAATAATGTAAAAGCGCCAATTGTGGAGAGATTTAATAGGACATTAAAATCTAAAATGTGGCGCTATTTTACCAAAAACAATACATATCGTTATATAGACGTATTAAAGGACATCGTTTATAGTTATAACCACACTGTCCATCGAACAACACGCATCAGGCCTGTTGATGTAACAAATGCAAACTCACTCACGGTCTGGAAAAATATATATGCCTGTTACTTTAAATCTAAAAAAATTAAACCAACCTTTAAACTCGGTGATCACGTGAGGATTTCAAAATACAAAGACGTTTTTAGTAAAGGTTATGAACAACGTTGTATAGAAATCACCAATCCGCTGGGGTCTGATAATGTCTGAGTATACAAATAACGTGTAAAATCCCGCTTTTATATCCGCACATACTCGACCATTGATGCTGTTATTAAAATGGTTAGAATCAATACCTAAAATAGCTGTTAATTTATTACTAGCCAAGAATGTGTGTGTCCCTTTTACAGATACTAATCGTTCTAACTCATCGTATCGCAGCTTTACATCGTACACTGGTGATTTTAAAGTTTCAATTTTATCATTTATAGCCTTTATCAGGTCTCTTACAGTGCTGTACAAGCCAGGCTTTATATTTAGTTCTTTCAGGGGTCCTCCAGGAATTCCTACATATATGAGTCCTTCATCAGATTCAATATTGTTGAATGTATGAGGATATTGTATTTCGGTCATTCCAACTTCCCACTCGCCTTTGAGCATAACGGGTTTAGATAATTTCACAGTGTAGCTGGATATTTCATTTTGAGGGTATGTGTTAAGCGATGCATTACTGGTTAGTGTTATATAAAAATCGCTTTCCTCCATTATCACTGAAATTTAAAAAGAGGTTAGTTGTTGCTTTTTGATCCAACTATTGAACTTTGCCGGATAGTTACATAGTTACATAGTTACATAGTTAAATTGGGTTGAAAAAAGACAAAGTCCATCAAGTTCAACCCCTCCAAATGAAAACCCATCATCCATACACACACCCCTCCCTACTTTTAATTAAAATTCTATATACCCATACCTATACTAACTATAGAGTTTAGTATCACAATAGCCTTGGATATTATGTCTGTCCAAAAAATCATCCAAGCCATTCTTAAAGGCATTAACTGAATCAGCCATCACAACATCACCCGGCAGTGCATTCCACAACCTCACTGTCCTGACTGTGAAGAACCCTCTACGTTGCTTCAAATGAAAGTTCTTTTCTTCTAGTCTAAAGGGGTGGCCTCTGGTACGGTGATCCACTTTATGGGTAAAAAGGTCCCCTGCTATTTGTCTATAATCTCCTCTAATGTACTTGTAAAGTGTAATCATGTCCCCTCGCAAGCGCCTTTTTTCCAGAGAAAACAACCCCAACCTTGACAGTCTACCCTCATAATTTAAGTCTTCCGTCCCTCTAACCAATTTAGTTGCACGTCTCTGCACTCTCTCCAGCTCATTTATATCCCTCTTAAGGACTGGAGTCCAAAACTGAACTGCATACTCCAGATGAGGCCTCACCAAGGACCTATAAAGAGGCATAATTATGTTTTCATCCCTTGAGTTAATGCCCTTTTTTATGCAAGACAGAACTTTATTTGCTTTAGTAGTCACAGAATGACACTGCCCAGAATTAGACAACGTGTTATCTACAAAGACCCCTAGATCCTTTTCATTTAAGGAAACTCCCAACACACTGCCATTTAGTGTATAACTTGCATTTATATTATTTTTGCCAAAGTGCATAACCTTGCATTTATCAACATTGAACCTCATTTTCCAGTTTGCTGCCCAGTTTTCCAGTTTAGACAGATCACTTTGCAAAGTGGCAGCATCCTGCATGGAACCTATAGTTCTGTACAATTTAGTATCATCTGCAAAAATAGAAACAGTACTTTCAATGCCCACCTCCAGGTCATTAATAAACAAGTTGAAAAGCAAGGGACCTAGTACAGAGCCCTGCGGTACTCCACTAACAACACTGGTCCAATTAGAAAATGTTCCATTTACCACCACTCTTTGTAGTCTATCTTTTAGCCAGTTCTCTATCCAGGTACAAATACTATGTTCCAGGCCAACATTCCTTAATTTAACCAGTAACCTTTTGTGTGGCACTGTATCAAATGCTTTAGCAAAGTCTAAGTAAATCACATCCACTGCCATCCCAGAATCGAGGTCTCTACTTACATTCTCGTAAAAAGAAATTAAGTTAGTCTGGCAAGATCTATTACGCATAAAACCATGCTGGCACAAACTCATAGTATTATGATTTGCTATGAAGTCCAGTATCTTATCCTTTATTAACCCTTCGAAAAGCTTTCCTAATACTGACGTCAGACTAACTGGCCTATAGTTTTGAGGCTGAGAACGGGATCCTTTTTTGAATAGAGGCACCACATTAGCAATTCGCCAGTCTCTCGGCACAATGCCAGATCTCAATGAATCCTGAAAAATTAAGTAGAGAGGTTTGGCAATCACAGAGCTAAGCTCGCTAATTACCCTGGGATGAATACCATCTGGCCCTGGACCTTTGTTAATCTTAACATGTTCAAGTCTCTTTTGAATTTCTTCATGTGTGAACCATGCATCATTAGTTGTATTACTAGAATTGGGAGTGTTAAGAAGGAAACCTTCACTTACTGGTTCTTCATTTGTGTACACAGATGAAAAATACGAGTTCAGAATCTGCGCTTTTACTTTGTTTTCATCAACCAGCTGACCCCCCTCTGATAGTAAGGGTCCCACCCCTTCCTGCTTCATTTTTTTACTATTGACATATTTAAAAAATAATTTTGGATTTTTTTTACTGCTTGCTGCAATATCCTTTTCTATAGCAATTTTAGCTTGCCTTATAGCTTCTTTGCATGATTTATTGGCCTCCTTGTACCTTATAAATGTTTCGGCTGTACCAGCTAACTTGAAAGCCTTAAAAGCACGTCTTTTCTTACCCACCTCAACACCAACGCTTCTATTGAACCAAAAAGGTTTTGCTTTGCAACGACGTTCCTTGCTTACAAGTGGAATATACTGACAAGTATATTTATTAAGCAGCATTTTAAAGACTTCCCATTTTTGTTCTGTGTTTAACCCTGTGAAAAGCATTTCCCACTTAATATGTTGCAGAGATGCCCTTATACTGTCAAAGTTTGCACGTCTGAAATTTAGTGTTTTAGTTACTCCCTTATAGAATTGCTTCTGCAACAGAATCTCAAAGGAGACCATGTTATGATCACTATTCCCTAAATGCTCACCCACACAAATGTTAGAGATGAGTTCAGTATTGTTAGTTATTACAAGGTCCAAAAGAGAGTTATTCCTAGTAGGTTCTTGAACGAGCTGGAATAAAAAGTTGTCATTCAGCATATTTACAAACCTACTAGCTTTTTCTGTCTTAGCAACCCCATTACCCCAGTCAATGTCTGGATAATTGAAGTCACCCATAGCAACAACTTGACCCAGCTGTGAAGCCACTTGTATCTGCAAGAGTAGCTCGGCTTCATACTCGACACTTATACGAGGTGGTTTATAGCATACACCAATGATAATTCTTTTTGATACCTTTTGCCCAGTCGAAATCTCTACCCAGAGTGATTCTACACCCTCACCAGTGCCAGCTATTTTTATTTCTTTAGCGCATGGCTTTAATTCAGGCTTTACATACAAACACACTCCTCCACCCTTTTTAATCCCTCTATCCCTCCTAAAAAGGGTGTAACCATTTAAATTCACAATCCAGTCACATGTTTCATCCCACCAGGTCTCAGTGATACCAATTATATCATAATTTTTAGAGCATGCAATTAATTCTAGGTCTCCCATTTTACCTGACAAACTCCGTGCATTTGCCAGCATACAGCGGAGGTTATTACTTTTACTTTTGAAATGTGCATTACTTGGTAAAGAATTATACGTTAAGTTAGTATTATTCTGTTTTCCTTGTAACAGAGGGACCTCCTTAGCTGGTAAACTGTATGCCCCCCTCACTCCTCCCCCATGACCCCTTACTAACCCCACTGCCCCGTCTACACTAGCTTCCCCATAATCCTCTCACCCACCCCCCCCTTGCCTAGTTTAAACACTCCTCCAACCTCTTAGCCATTCTTTCCCCTAGCACCGCGGACCCCCTTCCATTGAGGTGCAAACCGTCACGGCTGTATAAGTTGTACCCCAACGAAAAGTCAGCCCAGTGCTCTATGAACCCAAACCCTTCCTTCCTGCACCAAGACTTTAGCCACGCATTAAGCTCCCTAAGCTCCCGCTGTTTTCCTAAACTTGCACAGGCAAAATTTCAGAAAAGATTACATTGGAAGACCTTTCCTTGATCTTAGAGCCTAGATCCCTGAAATCATTCTTTAAGGTCTTCCATCTACCATTTATTTTGTCATTAGTACCGATATGTACTAAGACAGCTGGGTCGTGCCCAACCCCACCCAATAATTTGTCTATCCGATCAACCACATGCCGAACCCTGGCACCAGGTAGACAGCAAACTGTTCGGTTGTAGCGATCTGGACGACAAATCACCCTATCCACTTTCCTAATAATTGAGTCCCCTACAACCACAATCTGCTTAGGCCTGACTCTACTCTCCCCCCCACCACTACTAGAGAAACTGGTCTCCCGGCTGTTAGAGAGATCAGCCCCATCTAGAAATGCCAATCCAGAGTTCATACTCCCATCATCTTCACACAATCTGGCAAATTTGTTGCGATGTATAATCTCCGGATCAGCCTCCATTTTCCTTTTGCCCACCTTAGATTTTCTAACTGTCACCCAGCTAGCTGCCTCAACATCCTGCTGCTGTTCTGTTCCCCCCAAACTATCTGACCCCGCTAGGTCCTGCTCAGTGAGCAAAAGACTCCTTTCAAGATTGTCAATCGACCGCAGTGTTGCAATTTGTTGCTCTAGTGCTCTAACTTGAGCCTCCAAAGTGGCAATTTGCTCACAACCACCACAGAGGTAAGCATTTTGGATCTCTTGTTCCAAATCTGCATACATATGGCAGACTGTGCACTGAGTCAGACCTTCAATCTTGCTAGCACTCATTATCCCAGTTACAGATCAAAACAGGAAAAAATATAAATAAATATATAAAATAAAAATGAGGGTTTAGAACAAAACTTTTGACCTAGTTTGAACCTCCTTTAGTTTTCAACTCCGGTGTTTGTAACTCCACTTACAGAACCCCCACTTAACTCCGGTGTTTGTAACTCCACTTACAGATCCCCCACTTAACGAGCAAACACTTAAGAGAAGCTAACACTAGAGCAAGCTCCACTGGAGTCCCAGGGGTTCTATTTATACAGTCTGTTCAGGTGCAACTAATCAAACCCCACCCCCTCAAACGGAGGGAAAACTGCAAAGTAAAGCAGGTTGTGACAAACTTGCTGTAAGCACACTAGCACACCAAACTTTGCTGTTTAGCACCCAAGACAGAAAAAAAAAAACCTTTTAAAAAAAAAAATTAAACCACAGTAGTTAAATATAAACCTTAATATAAAAAAGCAGTTAAGAAATACTTATCCTTTTCAGATGATTTGTTTGCTTTAAGTTGCTTTAAACCTGTCAGCAGCCTGATTCAAACAGCATCAGGCTGTTAGGATAGCCTAACCATTTAACGTAGTAAAGAATCTGTCCTCTGACAACTTTCTGTTTCAGTACCTTTTCAATTCTGTATACACGATTGTAATTTTCAGGTATCTTCTGTATTTCTTCAGCATAGAATGTGCCTTCAATTGCTTCGTCGTATATATCCTTTAACTTGTAGACTGGCCTCACGCCTCTAGTGTTCACCGCGGTAATGATGAAAATCTCATCTGTAAAGCTCTGTTCATAACCTTTACTAAAAACGTCTTTGTATTTTGAAATCCTCACGTGATCACCGAGTTTAAAGGTTGGTTTAATTTTTTTAGATTTAAAGTAACAGGCATATATATTTTTCCAGACCGTGAGTGAGTTTGCATTTGTTACATCAACAGGCCTGATGCGTGTTGTTCGATGGACAGTGTGGTTATAACTATAAACGATGTCCTTTAATACGTCTATATAACGATATGTATTGTTTTTGGTAAAATAGCGCCACATTTTAGATTTTAATGTCCTATTAAATCTCTCCACAATTGCCGCTTTTACATTATTGTTAGTCACAAAGTGGTGTATAGCCTGTTTTTTAAATAATGCTTTTACATTCTTATTTAAAAACTCTTTACCGCGATCAGTCTGTAGTTTGCAAGGTTTACGGCCACTGCTAAATATAGTCTCAAAAGCGTTTGTAACACTTTTGCCTGTTTTATCATACAGACTAAAGACCCAGGCATATTTTGACAACACATCTATGACAGTAAGTATGTATTTAACCCCGTTGTTGTATTTTGCATAATCCGTCATTGAGACCAAGTCTGCCTGCCATTGTGCGTCTATATCTGAAACACAAATTCTATTTCTTTCGAAATTCTTACGTACTGGTTTGAGTAGCGTATATGAATCCTGAGTGGCCAAACACTGCCTTACAGTATTTTGTTTTATGCCTTTATTTTTAACACTCTGATACAAGTTTTGAACACCACCAAAACTGCCTGTATTTTGAGGCGTATAGTATGCTTTTTTTAACACAACTTTAATGTTTTTCGATAATGACGCCATTTTTATTGTGAAAGACAATGTTTTAAAATGTATCAAGCATTTAGATTAAATGCATAATGAACCTGAAAGCTCATTCCCCTTTTAGATCAGCAGTAGTCCGTGATTGCCTGACAACCCTGTTACATAATGAGTTGTGCATTTCAAAAAGGTTCACAAGTAATTGCCAAAGCAGACATAGTCTCTTATGCATTTCAAAAAGGTTCACACTGTTTTGGAGGTCTATAAACAATCCTTGATTTTTTCAGTTTCGCTGTTGCAGAGCAATCCTATCATCTTGTGCAGTTCAAAAAAGTTCACATGTGAATTGTAATAGTTTTGGAGGACTGAGAACTGTCCTTGTTTTTTATCAGTTTCACAGATGCAGAGCAGTCCAAATGTCTTGTTTTCTCGTCGCTATTTTCACATCGGAATGTGTTAATTTAAAAAGAACAAACATTTAAGTCATCTGTTTTTTTTAATTTATTTATTTATTTTTTTCCCGGAATTCATCTGTAGTTATAACAAAAACCGCATGATGGCCCTCGCAGTCACACCGCGACCCCATATAGCGCTTGTAATATCAAACATAACCAACTGGTGGCGCTCACAGTAGAGGATAGCTAGGGTTTATGGGCATTACACAAAATGGCGGCTTAATTTCACAAAATAGCCGCTGCGCAGTGGGCGGGGAATGCTTTGCCTCTGGCTAGCTAGGGTTTATGGGTACTACACAAAATGGCGGCTTAATTTCACAAAATGGCGGCCGCGCAATGGGCGGGGAATGCTTTGCCGCAGTGGGCGTGGCCATGTCAGGTCAGAAAGAGCAGATCAAACTTAGCTCCGCCCATTAGGGCCGATAACCCCGCCCATTAGGGGCGGGCACCTGTAAGGGGGCGGGGCACCTGTCAAGTTGATTGATACTGTAGCTGTATACTACTACAAGGAGTCTTTTAGGTGTGGAGCCTAGAGGTGTATCACATGTAAATATGTAACAGTAAGTGACACTTCCTCTCACTTCACCAGCAGGAATTATAAAAACAATCAATTTATTAATTGCAACACCCGTTATGTAGTTTACCTCATCTCATGTCGTAAATGGGGCACCCAATATGTAGGACAAACCAGTAGAACCCTGAAAAAGCGTGCTCAGGAACATATGAATACCATACAAGGCATTCAAAGAGTGACTGCAAATTTAAGAATAGGGGATAGAACCAAGAAACTGCTATATCTAGAAACCAAACGGATTTTCATTTTGGTCACTAGGTTCCCCATGGGACTAAACAATGAGTATGATGTATCTTGCTATTTCTGATTAAGTATTTTAAGGGGCATATTTATCAAGGGTCGAATTTCGAAGTGAAAAAACTTCGAAATTCGAATTCAAAAAGATCGAAATTAGGGTAAAGTTTTTTGTGTCGAATAGGTCAGTTTTTGATCGAATAGGTCCGTATTCAGCCGAATTCGATTCAAAGTTTTCCCCCCAAAAAACTTCAATCTCTCAAAGTCCACCAATTGACTCCAAATAGGTACTAGGAGTTTCCCCATAGGCTAAAACAGCACTTCGGCAGGTTTTAGATGGCGGATGGTTGAAGTTGAAGTTTTAAAGAGACAGTACATGATAAATTTCGATATTCGAATTTCGAAGTTTTTTTCAAATCCTACTCAAATTTGGACTATTCCCTACTCAAAGTACACAAAAAATAGCTTGAAATTCAAAGTTTTTAACTTCGAAAATTCACCTTGACCTTTTATAGATCTGCCGCTAACTTTTATGTGTCTGTAGGGACCCTAAGGGTTAATTTCCCCTTTAGTCTGAGCCTCATGGTTGAGCTACAGGGTTTCCTAAGGGGCAGAGCCCTTGTACTGGTGCAACATGGCTGATCCCAAAGGCAGCCACAAGGTGTCGCTGCTGTATCCTATAAAAGGAGATTGCCATGTGCTCACAGCTGAAGGATTTCTGCTGATTGTACTTCACTAAGGAGTTAGTGAGCTCAGATGCCAATATGTAGAGGCATGAGGCCTCATGCCTGGGAGTTCGATCAGGAGGGTCTGGAGCTCTGGATTTTCCAAACTGAATGTGGAAATGCTTGCACTATATAGAGTGCTGGGAGTTACAGTTTAGCTATGGATTTAGCAACAGTGTGCTTGTGCTATAGACAGTGCTGGGAGCTATGTCTGGAGGATCAAGCAAGTTGCATGTGCTTCATGAAATGGAATCATCGCTGTTGATGCCTGCTCCAGCTTTGGATGAGCCTACCCATCTGTGTAAATCCCCAGGGTAAGGTGTGCACCAGGGAGGGTAGAAAAAGAGAGTATCCAGGACGGTTTCCGTTTATGACACAGGCTGTTTGTAGATGCCTGCCACGAGGGAGCCAGTACCTAAATGGAGGGAAAGGTATTTTGGGCTGTTATTGCTGCCTGGGACCAAGTGTGCTCATTTGGGATAAGGGACCAAGACTTTAATCTACAAATGAGTAGTGCGGGACTTTGCCTGGCATGGAGGGCCAGGAAATGGACTGCCACAGGTTCTCATGGGAGTGGGTTATATTTGATGCATTTTTTACTTACCCTTTAAATTACACTTTCTTTATATAAAGTTGTTTTTTTCTAAAAGCAAAGTGTGTGTTGCATGTTATTCCTAATGGGCCACCCGCAGGTGTATTCCCAGATCCCATTGGGTGGAGGCACTGCCGGAGAAGAATTCCCAATACCCTTTCACCTTGCAAATGGGACTCAGGACCTGTAAGTCGGTAATAATGTACAACCTTGGCACCAGGGGGGTCACCAAGAGGGTGTTATGTATTTATAATAGATATAGTACTTTAAATAAGAATGATAAAGTTAATCTTCATCACTATTTTGGTTTACAAATATGGCAACCTCATGGATGGGTGAGGCCTCAGGTTGTACTTATATGTGTTTCTAATTGTGATTGGTTTTCCTGTCAAGCTATGTGATTTGGTCATTTGGATATTTGAAAATGTCTTTTGATTGATGCAAATATAGTTTATAGTTTAAATATTAGGCGTAGAGCTCTGTATAGATAAGACAATGGGTCCAAATTCACTAAAGGGCGAATTTTCGCCAGTGACCGCTTCAACACACTTTGTGCCACTTTGCCAGGTGCAAATCCGTTACCACTACACTAATTCACTAAAATGCAAACTTGTGTCTTGTGCTACTGTTAATTTCTGCCTAGCAAAACTTTGCTAGCACTATGCTTAGGTTAAATTGAATAGGGCAGGTACCTAAAAGTCGTATTGGTCATGTCCAATGAGTCATAATAAAGACAGAAGAGATCCTCTAATGCCCACCATGAGCCCACCCTTCAACAAATGTGGCATGCTCCTCAAATTAGTTTACAAAAAATTGTAAACATAAATCTTTAATAGTTTGGACTTTTGAAGGCAATCCCGCTTTAAAAAAAAAAAGTCACCAGTCAACTTGCTTGATCCTCCAGACATAGCTCCCAGCACTCCTCAAATTAGTTTACAAAAAATTGTAATCATAAATCTTTAATAGTTTGGACTTTTGAAGGCAATCCCGCTTAAAAAAAAAAAAAGTCACCAGTGTTTTTTTACAATTTTAATGCATTTCCGGCATACAGGTTATGATGTCACTGACATAAGATTGAGGAAGATGTAGCTTAATTTTTTCAGTTCGCCTGGTCTGAAGTGGCAATGTAAACTCTGGCGAAAGAGGTAATGTTCAAAATTTGCGAGGGAACGACCATTCTCCAGAACGAAAAGTCGCCTGGCAATAGGGTACGAACAAACTCTAGCGACGGTCTGGTTCATGAGCGAATTGTACTTTACACCTGTTAGTGGATTGGCGATGTCCCTACAGATGAGATTTCTGGCGAAGTGTCGCAAGCAACGGCCTGTGTTGCCATCTTTTGTCTTCTACTAGGCCCCGAGGTGCCTCGTTAGCCTGTAGTCTTTCTCTGACACCCAGGGCATTATTGTGTGGGCGTGGAAAGCAACACAAAGGAGTGATGCTTTGAGTATATATATATATATATATATATATATATATATATATATATATATATATATATCTCCTATGACTAAGTGATTGTAATACGAAATGCATAAGGCTGTATTAATGGACATACAGTAATAAACTTTTTCTACTTTATTTTATCTTCGTAGTGGAAGAATGCCTTTATTTGGAGTGCCTGCTCCACATATTTATCTTTAAGAATTTTTTTTCTTTACATAAATTACCATGAGCCTGACCAATAATAGCTTGTAATATTGTAATAAGTATTGTTCATATAGACTTTTTTCTTAGACTTATATCGGAGTAGCCAGTAAGTGTCGGTGTGAACAGAATTTCCCTTTAAATTCATGTAATTCACTATATTCCTTTATGATTCACTGGGTTACAGGAGTATGTGGGTCATAATGCTTTAGCCATAAACTGCTATAAGTCTGTGATTGAAACATGTTGGGAAATGGCAGCGTGTTGCATTCATATCAAATCCGATGACAGTGTCTTTAAATCACTCTGACTCTCCGATGCCACATTATTACAGATGTCAGAAAATATAAATCTTCACCTCTTATATATATTTTTCGCAGTGCAATCTATCTATCCAACTGTTGTTTTTATGCTTTTTTGTTATGACTGAGCCATAGTTAGCTAGATGGATTGGAAGCTACCGGTATATAGAGCTGGATAGATGACAGATAGAAGGAATGACAATTTAAACAGATGGGGTGACAGACAGACAAACAAATACAGTAGACTATATATATATATATATATACTGTATATACACAGTCCACAGTGGTGCACTCTTGATTCTAATAGGTAATTGCCTGGGTGCTGGTTATAGCTTAGAATAACAAACCACAGAAAAAGAAAACCGCACGCCAAGGTCTTGTCATTGGTGAAAAAATGAAAAAATTTTATTTCAACGTTTCGGCGCAATGACTTGGGCCGTCTTCAAGAAGTGAAGACGGCCCAAGTCATTGCGCCGAAACGTTGAAATAAAATTTATATATATATATATATATATATATATATATATATATATATATATATATATACATCTATATATGTTAGATTAGTGAGGTCAACAAATCAATGTCCTAACAGGTATCATGGCTAAAACCATCTTACACCTATCACAGTTTTCCTACACATTCCCCTATCTGAGATTCCTTGCCTTTCAAGCTCAAAGTCTAAAGTATCTACATAGATCTGCATTTGATTAGTGCTCCTTAAACAGGTGAAATGTAATAAAACTAACATTTTAAATGTCTGATTATCCTGTTAAATTATAAGCTCTCTGAGAAAGCTGTATGTTTTTAATCATACATGTGAACAAGTAACTACAAAGCAAGGCCACCAAGCATTGAAGTTCACAAAACACTTCACTTGATGGCACTAACTGGCACTCCTCTATTCTTATAACTGTAACTTGATGCAGAGCTTCTGTTTTATTTTATTCTGTGCATTCCACTATTGCAAAGACATCACAGTCAAGAAATACTATATATGTATTCTTCCCCATGTGTCAGCATTTGACATCTTTCCAATAGATATGCAGGACGTCTAAACACACCCCAATGACCAGTCTTCTTTATCGCTCTTTCAAATCGGCCTATTTATCAAAAGGTGAAATGGAGCTCGTCAAAGTCCACCAGAGGTCAAATTCCACGATGCACGTGTATCAGGAGGTCTATTTTACCTTTTGATCAATATGCCCCATAGTCACAGAGGTGTGATTTGCATTGGGGAGCTCAGAGGAGAACTATCACTCCATAAGGCACAATGGTATTAGATCGCTCACAGCAGTGGAACACATTCTAATGAATCTCCACAGGCTTGATAAATATGTTAAATACCTTTTCTGTTTGTCAGATATACAGTCAGGAAAGTTTAATAAATCATAAAATAGATCCAACTGTTGGGAATCCTCCTGAATTCCTCAGTTTGATTTAAAATTAATCTGTCCCTCAGCGTGTGTATTTCTGCTGTAATTGAAAAAACAGACTTCACAGTTTCTCCAGCAGGGAACCTGTGCTAGAATTTCACCATGTGTGCAGTTTCATGGTCTTTTGCACAAAAAAAGCAGAAAACATTGCACCCCTTGTCTTCCACATAAACCAATTGGTTCCACCAAATGGAGCCCTCCCCTGACCCCACCCTCCCACCTGGTATGTCCAAGAGCGTGTTTGGAAGAAATTGCCAACATGGGAACCTTTTCCACTATGCTAAGAATAGTTATAGCATGTAATAGTTATACTATTGTAGAGCTAAATCTGGCTTAACAACAATGTAATTTTTCCTTCCCTGTGACTCCAATATATTAGGATAACACTTCGTCATTTTGCTAATTTTTTCATGGTTTCGCTGCTTTTTCAGCAAGCGAAATTGTCCTGTTTCACGCATCACAAATACATTTCATCATATAGCACTGCACTAATATCTATGCTAAGCCCAAAGTCCTCAAAAGGTGTTCGTCTCAGTACCTGATTTCCTCCCATATTCACCTGTAATAAATACAATTAAAATGTCAAATATTTATGGAATGTCCAGTGTGCCAAATGATTTCTGGGGCTATCCTAGTTACATTTTGTAAGATGCATTCCAATACTGTCACAGTAACAACTATTATATTTTCCATAAAAACAACACAATTTAAGGTGTTATAGTGTCATATGATAAGAACTGATCTCTACTGTATGAGCACTGATATTGATTGTTTCAGTATTACTTTAAATACTTCAAAAACTTTTGCTTATCACCTAAAAATGTACTACAGTAAAAAAAAGCAAACTTCCCTAAACATATTCAACATTTAGAATATGTGTGTTCATTTGTTACTGTAAGTGCATTCATTATATGGTGCCTCTATATTTAGCCAAAGTTGAATAGATCACACGCTGCTCCCTTGATTCAAGCTGGTTGAAGGATGTACTAGTTTGGACAGTAGCCCACAGCATGCTTCACAACTTTGACATCTGCTCTGTTCTTTAAACGGATAACACTTTTCACAGTGGCGAACTCTGAAGGGCCCCATGTTTCTTGCTTACAAAAACGAAATATATTTTAAAATAATCAAAAAGAAAGCAAATAGCATAAGAAATTATATTTTTAATGCTTTGTAAAGAAACTAGCTATGCTGTGAAACTTCCTTCTGGCAAATTAATATAACTGACAATTACTTACCTTGTGCAGTACATCAAAATTAGTAAGGTATTTTTATCCAGTGATAATTTCATCAGAGCAGACAGATCGTAGGTGTGAGCTATTATGCATGTACACCCGCATTTGGTACATTTTATCAAACATATTTTGTTCTTTTGTCAAGCATGGTTTTATGACACATTATTTAAATTAACTATTCATTTTTCTTAAATCTAACTGAATTGCTTCTTCTTCATGACACATTGTTCTTCTGCATGGAAAGCAAGAAAGATAAGCCGGCTGAACAAACTAAGTATTTCCAAATCTACAAGACAATCCTTTAAAGATTGAGGTTGATCTTTAATCTGCGTTACAAATATCCACTTGAGCTTTGATTACAGCTCTGATTGGAAATTTCATTTTTGGGTCCTTTTTCTTTCAATATAGTTTGAACTGTTTGTTCATTGCATCTGACATTTACTTTATTTTGTTTCTCTACTTTTCACGTTGAAGGGTTGCACAAATGCAGATACATTTTGCAACAGTTCCTTTAATGGGTGTGTTTTCCCTCTTGCCATCATTTCCCCCTTTTAATATTTGCTTCCCACTTTGTCACTCACTGGGGGTCATTTATAAACTTTGTGCAGGGCAGATTGGTTCGCAAAGTGAATATATTTGCCCTGCGCATGGTTATATTTATAAAGCTGAATAAGAGGGTGCCTACAGAATTGCGAATTTTTTATTCACAATGCGAATGTCTAAAGGGGCTTTATAAATATGTCACAATTCGCAAATTGCGAATCTTTATGCGCACACTCTGCGACTCAATTACGCCACAACTTTGGTGGCGGATAAAATGTTCCCAAAACAGTTTTGCAAACTGCGAATTTAAGTTACTGTCAACGCTATTTTCGCGCACAACAACCTCACACATTGGGTGCGCTCGCGCAAACTCCTGTCTCATTTGCGCGTCATTTGCGAAAATTTATTCACACTGCGAATTCGCAAAAACCGGAAAGACGGGCAGAGCAGTGCAATATATTAGCGCTCAGCAAAAAACATGCGCAATACAACTATTTGCGAAAAATATGCGCTGCGCGAACTTTATAAATGACCCCCACTGTTTCAGTGTAAACCCCTCCTCAAACACACACAGCCCAGTACTAAACTCTAAACAAAACTCCAGATGTGTGTATATCTTGCAACCAAAAATGTCACAATTGTAAAACTTATGTCTGAAAACCAAATGAAAACAAATTTTAAGCATATATATATAAACATCAACTATAACATTTATGTTACATTTTGTTTTCTTACCTACTGTTGTGGAGTTCTCTACTTCGACATCTATAAAAGAAACAAAATCAATGTTTGAAAGATTGATATAAATATGATACAAAAAGATAAATTGATAACATATAGGGGGCGATTCACTTAGGGTCGAATTTCGAAGTTAAAAATACTTCGAAATTCGACCCTCGAATTGAAATCCTTCGACTTCGAATATCGAAGTCGAAGGATTTAGCGCAAATCCTGCGATCGAACGATCGAAGGATTTTTCGTTCGATCGAACGATTAAATCCTTCGAATCGAACGATTCGAAGGATTTTAATCAAACGATCGAAGGAAAATCCTTCGATCAAAAAAAGCTTAGCAAGCCTATGGGGACCTTCCCCATAGGCTAACATTGACTTCGGTAGGTTTTATCTGCCGAAGTAGGGGGTCGAAGTTTTTTTTAAAGGGCAAGTACTTCGACTATCGAATAGTCGAATAGTCGAACGATTTTTAGTTCGAATCGTTCGAATCGAAGTCGAAGGTCGTAGTCAAAGGTCGAAGTAGCCCATTCGATGGTCGAAGTACCCAAAAAATACTTCGAAATTCGAAGTATTTTTCATTCGAACCCTTCACTCGAGCTGAGTGAATCGGCCCCTAACTGTTTAGAAAGTTACGTCATCAACCACAAATATAAATCTAAATATAATTTAAAAAAAAGCAAGAAACATATTATACCCCGATAACTGTAAATTACTTGCCAGTATTGTATTACTAGTGCATTTTTGTGTAGCAAATTCTTGTGCAAATGACTCTCAAGTATAATGTCAGAGAAAATTAAGCCTCCAAAATGTCTGGGATAATAGGATCCAGAAATGTAAGCCACAATGCGCCAACACGAAGAGGCAGAATTATCAAAATTCAAGATAAAGTTCACACGAAAATGCAAATATTCCATGGAAAAATGTGATCATGTATATTTAACTAAGTTTTCTGAACTAAATTTTTTGAAATCAAATAATTAGCTGCCAACGACATTCCATAAAAGTCAACAAGAAGTGAATTGTCAAAATTCAAGTTATTTTAAAGTTGGAGGTGATTTAAAATTCAAAATTTTTTAGTAAAAAAGTAATAAAGTAGTAAAAAGTAGTAGAATGTGATTTTAGTACAACTACTTTTATTTTCGATGTTACATAAGCTAGCAATTAAGAAATTCAAGTTTTCAGTTTTTTGGAAAATACTTGAATTTTAAGAAATTCAACTTTTCATGTCCAGTGGTGTGTCCATTAGAATGGTTTCAGCTGATAATGTGATCACTCAGACTAGCATCAGTCTGTGTTTGCTATTTTGTATTAAAATAAAGTTTGGTATAAAGGCTACAATATACTGTAGCAATCAGAACATGTTTTGTGAGATCAGTGGTTGATAAAAGTAAAAGATTTATAAAGGTTGCATATATTAGGTATTGAGAATGCAAACCTTAATCTGTTATCATGGGCGCTCCACCAATGAGGCGAGTTGAGCCTCAGTCGGCAGTGCCCCCCTGGTTGCCAGGGGCGGCAAAAATGGCGCTCCTGGTAACTAAGAGCCAAGTTAGATCTCAGTGCAGCAAGTGACACAGCAGCTAATGAGTGGCTGGCAGGAAGAGGAAGTCGGAGATACTGGCAGAAGAGAAAAGCCTGGCATAGAGAACCACATGGCGGACAGAGAGAGACTAGAGAGCTGCTGGCAGGCCCAGGGAGCTTAAAGGCTCCACCAAAAGCAGACATTTGGATCAGGCTGGCACAGGGAAGCCATAAACTGTGCTTGGAGGGAGAGAGAGTGTTAAAGGAATACAGACTGGAGGAGAAACCAGCAGGAGATTCATATCTGAGCATCCAAAGGGGCTGGTAGTCGCACTGTATGTCTGAATGTGTTGGACTCGGCCTGAAGAGAGCTGTAACGTTTCCAAAGAAGATTTGTGAGTATCCGGGTTAAAGGGATAGTATCCAAAAGAAGCGCTTGAAGATACACACACGGTTTATTGAAGGATATTAAAGGCCCTATTGCCATTGGTTAGGAGTGCTGCATACAGATGAAGCCACTTGGACTTGTGAGTTAAATGCGTCATGACTCAGGGTTAATTGAAGAAACTGTGTTATCTTAAGTCATCTTAACTCATTTAATGCATTTAACCTTTTCATTAGCATACCAAAGCTCCATTGTTCACAATGGTGAATGCTTTAATTAGATGGGATGTTGTGACACAGTTTTCTGTGTTAAATGAGATAAATGGGATATCTGTGTTTAGTTATTCTGTGTCAAACAGACAAACCAAAGTGGCTGCATCTGTATATTAGTGGGCCAATTATTTTAGATAAAGAGTTATTCAGTTTAACCAACTATGTGGGTATTATTATTTTGTTCCTAGTGGGGCTACCCGTAAGTGCATTGCCGTATCCCACTAGATGGCGGCACTTTGCTAGCAAGTACCAGGTACCCAGTCTCTCCCAATGCCACTGTGGAGTGGCTCAGGTTTGTCCTGTGCCATCAGGTAAGCGCCACACGTGGAGTGTAACACCAACCACCAGTATGGTTCCAAGTTGCTCATCTGATTTGATAAAACAGAGACTGCAAGTATTTGATATTTCTTGAGGCAGCACTGTTGATTGGGGTTAAGAACTACATTTTCTACAAACACTTGCTACAGGAAGAACATTGAGAATGCCAATAGCAGCCCAGCCACAGAAAACCAGAAGGGAAGAGGAAGGAACCAGCAATGAGAAGAGGACTGTGCTGGAAGACTTATAGGGTTATGTAATAAAAGGCACTAAGTATGCCCGGGGCAGTGACCCATAGCAACCAATCAGCAGGTAGAATTTGCTGGTCACCTGTTTAAATGCAACCTTCTTATTGATTGCTATAAAACTTAGTGTCTTTTATTACATATGGGTGTTAGAGTTTTGTGTTGCAGCCAGTTTAGTGACCAGCCAGAGCGAGAGACAGCTAGCTAGCAAAGGAAGACACTGCAGAGTGCAGCTTGCCGGTAGTTGTTTCCTTTTGTTCCCTGGAGGGAAGTGCACAAAGTCCCAGCAGCCAGTCTGATCCTGGGTTGTCTACCAGTCATCTTGATCAGGAAAAAGCTCCAGTAAGAGGAGAAGCAGAGTTACTTTTAACCCCTGCCTTGCCAGTCTGGGGGATTACTGTTCAGTCATTATTGCATCTGGGACTGTGTGGTTTCTATGAACTGGGGAGCACCTGAGTTGCTGGATGTCCCACAGTGCTCAGATGTGTCTCCCTACTTACTACAATCACCATCTGAGAGGTTTGTTCCAGTGAACCAGCAGAGCTGCCGAGGTGACTTCAGGGATTACCTCATACACCTGCAAGGATTGTAAGTAGGGCTGACAACAGTGCTTTTACACATCCAACTTAACCAGAGGGAGAACCCTTTATATCCTCATCAAAGGACATGCGCATTTGTGTTGTCACCACATTCACAGACAAAATCCAATTTTCAAGTTCAATGTAGCCTATCCAGATCTTCACAAGGGGCCCCCTGTCAGTATACACCATATCTAGCTGGCAATGAGCTGGGGACATAGGTGTGCACACCAGGGTTATGTTGGGGGTTATTCTTACTGACATATTATTGTTATGATAGTACAAATGTTACTAAGTACAAATGTCTTGATATTATTCACAATTCTTACAGCTTTGCTGTTGAATAATGTCGTTCTAGTGTGTCTGACTACTGGATCCAAGAGGTGTCACCAGATTGCATTGCAGGAGTATATCCATTGGCACAAATTCTAAGGCACATCTCAGGGTGGGCTACATAAATAAAGTCAGTTTTTTAGGATTGATAAAAAGTGTTTTGAGTTTCAGTATGTTATTTGTCATTTAAATGTAAATTTAAAATGTTTTGATGTGCTCTAGATGGTATCTGACTTTAGGTGCTATGGACTGATAGGGCTTCTTATCTATCAAAATGTATTTTATAGTTATTGCCATATGTGTTTAATTCCATTGTAACAGGGTAATGTGTAGATTGGGAACATTTTCCTTACAGTCAGGAAGGTGCAAATAAATGTGATACAATTCAAACTGCTCATAATCATTTCCCAGTTCAACTTTTATTAAATCATCCCCTTACTTTTTAATGTTGCGGGCTGTGTTCCCCAGGGTAAGTAATAGAGCAAACCATTGAACTGTAAAGCAAGTCTACTCTACAAATTAAGGTTAAATTCAGAGAAAATCTGATAAGGAAATGTATTGTTTCATGTTATGGCTGTAGAGGCCTAATGCTTTCTCTAGTTATTTATATATTTAGTTTTTTTTTTTTTACTTTAGTTCATTTAAATAGTAAGAAAATAAACATTTTGCATTTTGAAATCGGCAACAGCTTCAACTCTGCTGACTTTTTCAAGAAGGCATTTCAATGTAATGAGACAAATTGCAATGAAGCAGAAAACATTCTATCTAAATAATATTATTGTTTTAAATGTGTTTAAAGGGATACGGTCACAGGATAAAATGTTTTTTTCAAAACATAGTTAATAGTGCTGCTCCAGCAGAATTCTGAAATCTGTTTTTTAAAAGAGCAAACAATTCTTTTTATATTTAATTTAGAAATCAGGCACGGGGCTAGACATATTGTTAGTTTCCCATGTGCCCTCAGGTCATGTGAGTTGTGCTCTGATAAACTTCAGTCACTCTTTACTGGTAGACTGCAAGTTGGAGTGATATCACTCCACTCCCTTCCCAGCAGCAGCCTATCAACAGAACAATGGGTAGCTAACCAGATAGCAGCTACCTGACACCTCTCAAAATACAATTATAGATCAGCGCCACAGTCTATTAAAAAAAAAAACAACAGAAGTTAGTGCAACATTGTTACTTTTCAGTGCAGTCACCAAAGTGTTGTGTGTCTCTTGAACCATAGAAAGTCTATGCACAGATTTTTCTTGTGTGTTCTAAAGTGCTATAGTGATTTCTATAAAGTGCTAGCTCCAAAAAAAATTATAATAAAGTCAAACAAGGTGCTTTTAATGCTTGCATCAAAAGGTAAAAATAATTAAAATAAGGTGCAATGGTGTTTTCAGTAAAACTTAGCATGTGGCTTCTCCACTCTCTGGTCGGATAGAAACTTACAAGATTCCTGATTTCAAATATTAATATCAACTCCAGGGTATCCTTTTTTATAAGTGAAACTTATGAGCGCATATCAAACAATCCAGTCTTATAGTGCAGATCATGGCGGTAAATCTTTGCAATACAAAGAGATGGGTTCTACTGGTGTCTCCCTCTCCCGTGTGTTCAACCTGTACATCCATTCACTGCTGAGACCAGAAGTGATGCCGAGGTCAGCTTCTTCAGTGGTGGTCAGTGAAAAACAATTTTAACTCTGGTATACTTGATACCTCTGCTGAAGGAATTGTTTGCATTGCTAAAGGTGCTCCTTGGCCCTACCTAGTAGTAGGCATGAGAATAGCACCAACGTTTGGGTGCTATTCTCATGTCTACCATCAGGTAGGGTTAGGTAACACGACCTAGGTTGTGGTAAAATACAATGGGAATGGGAGAAACAATAGCTGTCTCAAAGCAGTTCCAGCCTTCTCATAGCTCAGAATCAGGCACAATACACTGAGATGGCTGCCTCCACACCAATATTACAGCTAAACAAGATACATTTGTTGGTTCAAGAATACAATTTGAAATGGTAAAGTGAATAATTTGCAATGTGAACAGTGTAATTTAGAAATAAAAAGCAAACCATAAAAATCATGACAGAATCCCTTTAACAATAAGCAAATGTTACATTCCATCTTTGGTGATCAGTACATATTTTGGGTGCCAGGGTGTGCATTGTCTAGGTTTTGTGTGAGGCACATACAAAACAATTTAAATTCACAGTACAGGTGGACAAACACAATGGGGCAAATTTACTAACCTCCGAAAATTCGCCAGTGACTGCTTCGCTCACATCGCAACACTTCGCCAGGCGTAGATTTAACAGGACAATTCTAAATCACTAAAATCAGAAGTTGTGTCCAGGATGCCGAACGCTGGAGAAGTTGCACTAGCGTTACTGCGGCAAGCAAAGCGAAGTTGCGCTAGCGTTGCCTAATCTGCATACGGTGGGAAGTTAAAGTTCAATGGACGTATATTTTGCAGCAAATACATTACGCTACACAAGCCCGGGAAAACTTAATAAAATAAAATTAAGTTGTTATATTGTCCTACGCATGAGCCCACTGTATAGTTTATGTGCCATATGTTAGGAAATGTAGGGGGGAAGCGGGTTACCCCCAAAATATTTACGCTCTTTTGCAGTCTATCACCCTGAAAAAAGGAAAGACTCCAACTATTTTTTTGAGGGAGTCCTATCTACTCTATTGCACTTCGCCTGGTCTGAGGTGGCAAAGGCAAGTCTGGCGCAAGAGGTAGCATTCAGTAAAATTTGCATCTTAGTGAATTTTCGTAGTTACGTCCATTCGCCAGAGTGCAAATTCGCCAGGCGTTAGGTAGCAAAGTACCGCTAGAGTCTATTTCCTTCACTAGCGAGGTTATGCCAGTGACCATTAGTAAATTGGCGAAGTACTAAAATTACGTCACTAATTTTAGCCAGCGTTAGTCACTTCGGCCTTTAGTAAATTTGCCCCAATGACTCTAAAGTTGACAATATGACAAATTCCTATGTCAATCTATTATCTCTAAAATTTGATAGAACCACCAGATTCTTTTGGAAGGTGAAGTATTTTCAAAATGTTTATGATACCCTTAGGTCTGTTGTTCCCTCTGCAGTTTGTGTTCACTAACTATATCGGTGGCTTAGGGCCAAGGGATCCTGTGATACCTATAGGTAGTGCTGTCTATTATAGCTCCTTCCCCAATATTTTTATCTGTGGTCTTACTTAAAAAGTATAAATTTGACATGTAACAGGCTGCACATCTTATCTGATCAAATTGTGGCACAATATCACAATTTCAAGTTTAAAGTGTTGCACTACAGTTATAGAGGCACCCTGATTAACCAGTAAAGATAACTAGTCCTACCACTGTTTTATAGAAATTGTGTGTAACGCATAAACAAACTACAGATAACATGTCGTATTTGTTAGCATTTCATCTAGAGACAGTGAGTGGCAGCAAAAGTTACATACCGATCACATACTCAAAAATATTTGAACATTGTACTATTGAAGACACTATTCTTTTGTCCTATTGAAAATGTTCTACTGATATAACTATCATTTGAAAGATTCCACTCACATCACAAAAGCAGAAGAGGCTAACCGAAATGGAAAAAAAAATGAAATATTTTCTGAATTATGAACCACCATTTCATTCTGAGGGATAGTTGCCCAAGTTTCAGTCTTTTTAGTATAAAACTGCATCACACTATTTTTATGCGTTTTGAAAAGTGGTTGGAACCATTCCAAAGGCTCCCTGTGCGATCACAGATTAACATAGCATCATTTCTACAAAAAAACATCTGATACATTTGCACCATATGGCCAGAGTGCAGTTTTCATTGGAATATACAATACTATTGTCTTAGCTGTTTGCAGTAACAATGAAACCTGCTCCATCTGTTCGTATGTGTTCCAAAACATATTTTTTGTTAGATTATAAGTAACACAAAGAATATCCACCTACCTCTTGTAAGCAAGGTTAAACTAGCATGAGCACAAAAAAAAGCAACAGATATTGCTACTGGCGTACAAGTGTGAATGGTTCTTGTTTTGGGCTATCCCCCTTTAAATATAGTGACAGTATATGGAACCTTTTTTTTTTTTTTTTTGAGGTCACTTTTGTTCAGATGGATGAATATTTTTGCTGTCTAAATTTGGCAAACTGATTAATGAGTATATGTCACAGTTTTCAAAATGTTTCGGCTCAAATACATTTAAAAGTCACATCTGAAATATTCTGAAAACTAACTGTAGCCAATATGACATTTCCCAGTTGTGTTTCATTGAACAGAGATATAATGTTATCCACACTACAAAAGTTGATTTCATGCCAGAGCGTTTATCTGTAGTCATGCCCAACAGAACAAAGAAATATCAATTATTGAAGTAGACAGCCTATTTGTATGGAATACAACAATGTCCTGTGTCAACAGTGGAAATAAACCTTTTATTCTTTTAAATAACATAAACTGAAACTAAAATATCAGAAAAACAGTGGGAACTGTTACACACATCACTGGAACTATTTTGGCAATTCATTGACACTGTATGTAAAATTTTTTTTTTTTTTTTTATAATGCAGGATTTTCTGCATTTTTGATATCATGTCTCTATACAGTATGTACTGTAGATTCAAAATAATTTGACAGATTTATCAAAGGTCGAGATGAATTTTCGAATGAAAAAAATGTGAATTTCCAGCTATTTTTTATGTACTTCGACTAGGGAATAGTCCAAATTCGATTTGAATTTGAAAAAAATGTAAAAAATTTGAATATCGAAATTTATAATGTACTATCTCTTTAAAAATTCAGCTTCGACCATTCGCCTTCTAAAACGTGCCGAATTGCTGTTTTAGCCTATGGGTGCCTCCTAGAACCTATTTGGAGTCAATTGGTGGACTTTGAAAAATCAAAGTTTCTTTTGGGACAAACTTTGAGTCAAATGCGATATTCCTTCAATTCGAATTCGGCCGAATACGGACCTATTTGGTCGAAAATGGACCTATTAGACCAAAAAAAACCTCTTAATTTCGGTTTGTCTTTTTGAATTTGAATTTTGAAGTTTTTTCAATTTGAAATTCAACCCTTGATAAATATGCCTCTAAGCTTTGTTATAATTAAATAAATGTTTAGGGGATACCAGGTATTAAAGGAACAGTTCAGTGTGAAAATAAAAACTGTGTAAATAGATAGGCTGTGCAAAATAAAAAATGTTTCTAATATAGTTAGTTAGCCAAAAATGTAATATATAAAGGCTGGAGTGAACAGATGTCTAATAAAACAGCCAGAATCCAACTTCCTGCTTTTCAGCTCTATAACTCTGAGCTAGTCAGCGACTTGAAGGGGGGCCACATGGTACATTTCTGTTCAGTGAGTTTGTAATTGATCCTCAGCATTCAGCTCAGATTCAAAAGCAACAGATATGACCCATGTGGCCCCCCCTCAAGTCACTGATTGGTTACTGTCTGGTAGCCAGGGTAACCAGTCAGTGTAAACAAAGAGAGCTGAAAAGTAGGAAGTAGTCTTCTGACCGACATGTTATTTATAAAATCACTCCAGCCTTTATACATTACATTTTTGGCTAACTAACTATATTAGAAACATTTTTTATTTTGCACAGCCTGTCTATTTACCCAGTTTTTATTTTTACACTGTACAATTCCTTTAAAGTTGACCTTCCCTGCCTCCAGTATAAGAAAAGGACAAAATGAGGTCAATAATACCTGTATGGTTGCAATGGGGTGTTAAAAATAAATCAAATAAAGAGGGAAGTTGCCCATACCAAGTAGAAAATGTGGGCTGGGTGCAACAGCCCCAAACCCTCAGCATAGGGAGCAGCATACCGCAAACAATGACAGCATGGACACTCCAAGGATTCCACAAAGTATCACGACATACAAAATAAAATAAGAAAAATTCAATTTGCAACATCTTGATTTGTCCAATGAGTTTTTGTCCCAAGAACACTTGGTCATGGGCCAACTGAAAATATTGATTGAAAAAGAGTGGTTCATTCTATTTGGCCTCCAGCTTCTGACCCAGATTGATTTGTCTGGGGGGTCAGGTATAAACAAGGCCCAGTAAAGAGTTTTGCCCTAGAGGGACAACCCTTTTGAAAAAAAATCAGGAAACAAGCACCATGTGAACAAAGTTTAGTCAGAATACATGACTAGTTTTGTCAGGAGATCATTCTAGGAATGTAAGAGAGTAAGGCAAGCTATACATATCCACTTTTTGCTCCACCTAAGGATTGACACTGGAGGTAGCTCTCCTTATACATTACTGTCCTAAAGTGAGGGGAACAGTGCTGAATGAATTCAGACTTAGCATGTTGCTCCCTGAAGAGTTTCCACTTGAAGGGAACTCGATCACTAGCTGTTAACCTTAAAAGGGTGTCCCTACAGGTGCTCCTGGCCTCCCTTGTGGAGTTAACCCTAAAGAACAGTTACCTACTGTACCAAGTGTCTCCACAGTGGTGTCACAGAACCCTGCTTCCTATGACTGTATATGACAACAATAATATTACCACGTTGATCTTTAAGTATTAACCCTGTGGTGTGGTTCAATATAGTCCCTTTTATTTTGTTTGCTCTGGTGTCCGACAACACCCACTCGCTTCCTCCTCTACTCAGTGAAAACCCATCTGGTCCAGAGTGACCCATGTTCTGCCTATACTAGCTGGAAAGGCACTTTTAGGCCAGGATAGGGTTTACAACTCTATATTCACAAATAGTGATGGGCGAATTTGCGCCATTTCGCTTCGCAGGAAAATTGGCGAATTTCGCAAAATGGTGAAAAATTCACGAAATGGCGCCGGTGTCTCGTTTTTGACGTCAGCGCCCGCTTTTTTGACGCGGGTGGGCGTTTCTGATGCCGGCGTCCATTTTTTTCGATTGCGCAAATTCGCCGCGAATTCGCGCCTAGCGAATAAATTCGCACATCACTATTCACAAACAACCATAGATGCACATATATTGATAAGGTTTTTGGATTATTTCATTTTTGGTCTAAAGTTCTGCAGTTTAGTATTTCAATTTCTACCAAGTTGCTAGAGGCAGAATTTACAATGCTAGAATTAGATATGAATATGAGCTTAAAATAAAAGTTAAGTAGAAAAGCTTTATCATAAAAAAAAAAAGACAAACATTTTGCCATTTCACAGGCAACTGAACAAACATTACTCTGTACTAGATACTAAAACTGGATATGGTAACATTTATGCAAGGACTGCAAATAATATTGCAAGTATTTGTGTGGGGATCTTTTCAAGTTATAGTTCACAGTTGAAAAAAAAGGTAACGTTTGCAGGCTAAACATGGTGGAAGTCCCAGAGTTTCAAAGCTAGATAAAGCCATACGGCCACAGTTGTTTTATACAGGTCATAGCACATAGAAGTACATTTATAAATGCTTAACACTTATAAAAAAATTCTCAGTTGGGACCTATAATTTCTTAAATTACATTACGGATTAAATTAAATTCTTTATTTTACCATTGTGCATTGTAAATTCTTATCAAGCTGATACCCAATGTGCCGAATCGCATTTATGCATTAGATGGCTGACACTATTAGCTAGCGTTTATACTGTATGAACAGCGATGGGCAAATAAATTCGTCAAGTGCAAATTTGTGCGTTTTGACGCCGCCAAATAAATTCGCAAAACTCCTGCGTCAAAAATATTTAGACGTGCATCGGAAAAGTTGCTCGCGCCAAAACCACTGTGTGTCAATGCTATTCGGACGCCCATTGACTTTAATGCTGGTGGCAAAATTGACGTGAATTGACCCGGGCGCTGGAGTTTCGCTGGAGAAATTCGCCCATCACTAAATATAAACACCGGTTTGTATAAATTATATAAACACTGGTTTATACAGTATAACCAATCATGTTACCAATCACTAGGTCTGTAGTTAAAAGTACACAATAGTTTCCCCAGGAATTACCTTTCCTTCTCCTTTCTCACTAGTATGCAATGGCAAAAGATACTGAGGGCAAGACCAAATCATGAGACCCTCCATTGTCCCATTTCCCATATTTTTATCTTTTTAAGAAGAGCCCAACACAACATTTTTCCCAGAATTATATTCAGAAATTGTGTTGGCACAAAGCTTGCTGTATTCCAGCTGCCGTTTCTCTGACATCAGCCTAGCACAACAATGTAAAAGGGGCAATTAACAAATGTGTTTATCTTAGACTGCTAACCTGCAGATGTAAATAATCTCTCTGATTCTTAAATGACTGTTACAAACAAATGAATATCAGCAGTAGTAGCGGGCAAATCTGACCCGTTTGCTTTGCCCCAAATTTGCGGCAAATTTGGGGCAAATTTACTAAAGGGTGAAGTGGCTAATGCTGGCAAAAATTCGCCAGCGTGACGTCATTTAGGCACTTTGCCGATTTACTAACATAGTAACATAGTAAGTAAGGTTGAAAAAAGACATACATCCATCAAGTTCAACCTCTTCGTTTTTTTTTTTTTTTTTAATCTGCCTAATTGCCAGTTGATCCAGAGGAAGGCAAAAAAACCCATCTGAAGCCTCTCCAATTTGCCTCAGAGGGGGAAAAATTCCTTCCTGACTCCAAAATGGCAATCGCACTAGTCCCTGGATCAACTTGGACTATGAGCTATTTCCCATAACCCTATATTCCCTTACTTGCTAAAAAGCCATCCAACCCCTTCTTAAAGCTATCTAATGTATCAGCCTGTACAACTGATTCAGGGAGAGAATTCCACATCTTCACAGCTCTCACTGTAAAAAAACTCTTCCGAATATTTAGGCAGAACCTCTTTTCTTCTAATCGGAATGGGTGACTTTGTGTCAGCTGGAATAGTTCCCCTTTAAACACTGTTCCATGATAAACATCATGGATTGCTAATCAAAAGTGTTATGACAAACAGCCACACCTTCTAACCTAGTCATGCAGGCTTATGTTTGGAATATGTTGACAGTATCCTTTCAGTCACAATCCCATGACCTGTGTGGGTTTTCGGGACACACTGTCAAACCAAATGATTAGCCACTCATCTCCTGCCACCACCTAATTGGTATAAGTTATTTAGAATATCATTAGTGATGCCAAGCAGTAATAGCATTATAGCCCCAGTCCCTGCCTTCCTTGATTCAAAATAAGCCCTAGCATTTCAGGTACACAGAGGCCCAAACAGACTCCACTGCATCTTACAGTAGCCTCTCTGGCAATTGCCAGAATCTATGGATTGTAAGTCTGGGCCTGCAACATATCTAAAACAACAGTAAAGATGAGTTGGGTTATCAGCTCCTCAGGACATCCCAATAAATACTAATGGTAGCTGGCATAATTTCGCCAAGGAGATAGAGTCTGGCACAACATCACACTCTAACGCCAGACAAATTTTCGGTCTGGTGAAAGAGCGTTACTACGCAAATTCACAACATTTTTGACCGTTATCTCCAGACTTGCCTTTGTCACCCCAGACCAGGCGAAGTGCAAAAGAGTAGATAGGAGTTCCTCAAAAAAAAGTCCCAAAAAATGCTGGCGTGGCTAACATATGGCACCTAAACTATACTGTGGGCACATGTGTAGGGCAACAACTTTACATAATTTTATTACGGTTCCCTGGCCTTGTTTAGTGTAATGTATTTGCTGCAGCATATACGCCCATTGTACTTTAACTGCACGCCGAATGCTAATTAGCCAACGCTAGCGTAACTTTGAACTGTTGAGCGTAATTTCGCAGGTGTAATTTCACCAGCGTTCCGTGCCCAGTGCGCAACTTCTGATCTTTGTGAATTAGCATTGTCCAGGCGAATTTACGCCTGGAGAAGTGTTGCGATGTGCACAAAGCCATAGCTGGCGATTTTTCGGCGGTTAGTGAATTTGCGCCTAAAGGCTCCAATTTTTTTGACGTGCAACAATTTTTCTTACCCATTGGAGTCTATGTGCGTCATTTGGTGAAAAATTTCACTGATCAGCAGTAAATCCTTTGGCCTTTCTCCCATGTAATGTGTTTCGGAATCAAAAGTAATAACTCCACTGATATAAGGAAGAAGTTTGAACAATACCTTTTCTACTTCTCCTGGTGTAAGAAACATGTTAGATTGAAACACAGTAGTAGAGGTTGAGACAAGACACACAGTTTGAGCTCAGACTTTTGCTAAAATAATCCAAACAAATTGGTTGCACTGAATAGAACATTTCTTTAATGCAAACTAAATAAATCAGGACTTTTCTTGTATTCTTGTTTCTCTAGTCTTTGTGCTATTCATGGTATCAACCCCTAGGTCAACAGCAGAACTGAAATCTCCAATACAACACACAAGTTTTTTAACAACAGAGGTTTTCCTGTTTGTGCTTTGAAAATTCACCTTTAAAAGAAATTATTCATTTTGAAGCAACTTTGACAAAATTGGGACTTTAGTGTTTCGCTTTTCGCACTCTATAAAATATCGACATTGACTTTGCCCAGGGCTAACTCTCATAGTAGAAACCTTTGCTTGAAGAAATATTATTCTTTCAAAGAGCCACAGTAAGTTAATTTCTTAAATGTTGTGATTCATTTCTAATCTAAATTATCAAGAGGAGAATATATGTAACCCTTGTCTTGTTTTCCTAGCTTCTATAATAAAGATTCTACTTACAGTTTCATTCTTGCCTTAGCTGATGTTGTTTCAGGCTGGCGGACACTTGCTCTTCATCAATCATCTCCCATAGCTATCTAGGGGGAAGTTCAAAAGCTAGTAGTGGTCATGGCCAAGAAGCCACACTGTGTGGACTGATACAGTATTTTTGGAAGTGTGACCAGCTGAACAGAGCAGCGACAGCACCCATTTTCCTCTAATAGCCTTAACAAAGGCAGTCATAAAAATCAATGTAATTCTGAAATTATATATACATATATATAATTTCAGAATTACATTGATATATATAATATATTAATATTAAGTGTCCCTTTAAGGGAGAGATTCTAACATGTATGTGAGTTTAGGAATAACCCGATCATTTTCAAAAGCAGTACTTGTTTCCATAGAAACTAGTCCTTTCAGGGACTTTGAAAACTATAGAAAATGACTTTCCTTTAAACTGAACAATTTATCACTATGAACTACAGGTTATAGGGGCTGATGTTGCGAAAACTGGGTAGAGTAAAGGCCAAAAGCACTGAGAGAAAGTAATTAGAATGATGCTTTGCTTTCATCTATCGTTTGCTTAATTATCAATACTTAGTAGGCCGTGCAAAATAGATTTATTTCTAATGGAAATATGCATGTTCACTTGAAATTATATATACTATATATTATATAATTGCTGTTATCTATTATCTAGGTACATTGTATATATATATTTGTTCTGAAAGTACCCACGCTCTTACGCCAATAATCAATGGTGGGTGCTGTGGTCAAAAGTAATATACAGTCTTCAAAGTGGACCAGCACTCCAAACGTTGTCTTGGTTTTTGAATGAATAGACCACTGAATATGTGTTGCATGGAAAAATGCCTTGCAGAAGATGCACTCTACTTTGCATTTGGTGCAGTACACCATATTCACTTACAGTATTTTACTAAACTATACCGGCAGAAAATAGGAATTGGTGTATCGTGTTACCTTGTTACCACATATATTGGATCATGAGATGAATCTGGCCTTTAGGTGTGCCAAATATTTAAAAGGATTCATAGAAACATTTGGCTCTGTTCATGTATTAAGTATATTATTTTATAAATTACACATCAAACCTTACAAGAAAATAAATATGAATGATAAAGAAAATTTTAGCACATGACTTTAGGTCATATTATCCAAATATATACATATATATATTTATATTCATCTTTTACTTTCTGTTACTTTCCCACAGGAATAAATAGTCTCACATTTTGTTAAATATGACCCTAATTGTACAAGTTTATGTAGTTTTATGCTAATTTAACTACAAAACGGAAAAAAAATTATTAAAGGGGTGGGTAACCTTTAGTTAACATTTAGTATGTAAAAAATGGGTAGTTCTAAGAAACTTTTCAAATGGACATCATTATTTATTCTTTATCATTTTTAGATGGGGTTAGTGACCCTGTCTAAAAAAACAAATGTTCTGTAAGGCTACAATTGTATGATTATTGTTACTTTTATCACTCATCTTTCCATTTAGGCCCTGTCCTATTCATATTCCAGTCTCTTATTTAAATCAATGCATGGTTGCTAGAGTAGTTTGGACCCTAGCAACCAGATTGCTGAAACTGCAAACTGGAGAGCTGCTGAATAAACAACTGAATAACTCTGAAAAACTGCAAATAATAAAAAATTTAATAATAAATAATAAAAAATAAAACCAATTCCAAATGTCTCAAAATATCACTCTCTACATCCTATTAAAAGTTAATTCAGAGGTGAACAACCCCTTTAAAACACTAAAAACCAGGATGACAACCCAAACATATAAAACTCTCTGTACATTAATGTAGAAATTATCAATACTTTGATGGCTGTGGGTTAACAGACCATGACTTTGCCAGTTTACTACAAAACACTGAAAAATATCTAGTAGAATTAAGTCAAAGGCAACTGAACGTTTAGAGATTTCTTGAAATCGTTTCACCACTCATCTGAGTGGCTTCTTCAGTTTAATTGAAGTGGTAGGGAATTCCCCGGCATTTAAACCCTTGAGGGTAGTAAAGTCACAGACATCCGATTACATTGGTTTCATTGTACTTCAGTAAACTATTGGCTGAAAACTCACAGCCTTTATTCCACCAGCAGAATCCATATACAGTTTCATGAAACCCTCTCCTCTTATAAATACAACTAAATACCACTACACCCCCATTTCAGTTAAACTATTTGCCACATTAATTTAGAATTTACATTTTCCCAACAAAACTAGGAGCTTATGTTGTTTTTTTATTTATAATAATTTCATTCCATCTATTTTCTTGTAAGGTTTGATGTGTAATTTATAAAATAATATACTAAAAACATGAGCAGAGCCAAATGTTTCTATGAATCCTTTTAAATATTTGGCACACCTTAAGGCCAGATTCATCTCATGATCCAACACGATACACCAATTCCTATTTTCTGTCGGTATAGTTTAGTAAAATACTGTAAGTGAATATGGTGTACTACACCAAATGCAAAGTAGAGTGCATCTTCTGCAATGGACAAGGCATTCTTCCAAACAACACATATCCAGTGGTCTATTAATTCTAAAACCAAGACAAAAATCACTTTCACAGTGACCACCAAAACACTAAAATTGATAGGATTTTTGTGTTTAAACAGAGAAAAATCCAATTTAATTTGATTATGAAAAGTAAACACATATTTCTGCTAAATGAATGAAGTCAGAGGTGTTTTATGTAAGAGATAGTAACTTTAATTGTAATTCTTTTAAGTAACGAGAACAAAAATAACATTACCACAGTGTTTCACAAAACCATTCCTTTTTGTAATATCTTGACAGGTAAATTACCAGCTGCCACTAAAATAGGATCAAAACAAACAAAGGGGACTAACCCCTTCTCAGTAAATTGTCTCTCTCGTTATAAAATCTGGAGAAATAGACTAGGGTTGGAAAAGAACATTGTTATTTTCTGCAACAAACAGCTAAACCTATTGTTTAGTTTTCATCATTCAATAAGAGGTGCCGATTAGTGTACTGAAAGCATCCATTCCCTTGCCAAATCGAAATGTGTTTTACTTAAATTACAACATTTGCCATGCCATCCATTTGTATTTGATATAAAACACAGGACTTCAAAGCCAAGTATGGACAGAGCACACTTTATCTAGGCATCTGACACACACACTGCCATCTCCAGGTTTCCAGCTAGGGCTCTAGGGAGAGAATTTGGGGTACATGGGGTAAATGTTTTATGTACTGTCTACTTATGGAAGGCATAAGAGAATAAAGTGTGCTCCATCAGATGGATTTATTATTTCATTTAAATGCCATTTTATTGGGCCTAAATCCAAGAAAGTGCATATTATAATTATAATAATTATCTATATTATATTAGTGATGTGCTGATCGTTGATTACAAGAATCTTTTGGTTTGTGAGGATGACTAGGAATTGCAATTTTGCAAAAGATGGAGGAGCACAGTTTAGTTATCCATACTGAATTGTATAAATGAATATGAAAACACTGTTTAGTATAAATAAGCAGAGCAACTAAAAGAATTAGAAATCCCACAATAATCCAACAATAAGAATTGTATGTTTGCTGCTCTCCTGACCTCCTTCTACTCCAGTGCCGCCCACGCACATCCTGCTGCGCAGTACTTACATATTGGGTGTCTTCCTTTTGTGGCCCCTAGAGGCCACATACTTAGGTATTGGGCCTGAGATTGTTCAGTAGACCATTGGCCTTCATATTTCGGGTGATTTATCTTGATACCTAGTCATATGTGGGAGATAGGATACTGCGGAAGTGGAAGCTTTGAGGTCATTTTTCAAAAATGTCAGAAAATATTATAAAAACTAGTAACTTTAGGAAAGCATTGTAGCTGAGTAGTTTGGAATACAAAGACATATTTACTTTTGTATTCCACAGAATCCGTTCTTTCCAAAAATGTATCGTTTTTCGGGTAAACCGAATGCAAGAGTTTTTGGCCTTGAAATCATGCAAAGTGAAGCCTTCTGAAATCAGAAAGTATTTACTTGTCTCATGCCATACACACAGCACTGCCTAATTACCAAAATTAGAGTTTTGATTCTCCCATGAGACATCATGGCGGAGACATGCAAATCACTCTTTTATGTCCCTTTAGCCAACTATGCATCCAGAACCACTGGTTTATAGCACAGATACAGCCTAATGGTTCAGAGCCATATATTCAAACTTGCAGACAGCCTGTTTCGATCTTGTTAGATCTCATCAATGCAAGATATCAGAATATGGTTTCTGAGGGGTAGGACTTGGAGAGTAGCGAAATTACAAACCAGAAATATTCTGGTTTCTGAAACAGCACTTTGGAAATGTGGTAGTGTCCTTCTGGGAGTTATTGACCAATACAATCAGAAATCTCAATAAAACTATACGTATTTGGTACTGGTGTGTTCTGGAGACACAAGCCTTTCCAAATCAGTTGTAATTTTATTCATTTAATAAATTATATTTCTACTATATCTGTTTATATCATGGAATATGTGATTTTTTTTTCTTTTTTTGAGAGTTAAAAGCTTATAACTAATTACATCAAAATTCTAGCATATTTGATAGTTTAGATTGTTCTGAAAAAAAAAACCAAAAAACAATATATTGTTTTCCTGGGTAAACCTTAAGTCCCCTCCAGGAAAAGAGGAAAAAAAGCAGGCATATTTATCAAGGGTCGAATTTCGAATTGAAAAAACTTCGAAATTCAAATTCAAATGACCAATTGAAATTAAGTCGAAGTTTTTTTTGGTCGAATAGGTCAGTTTTTAATCAAATAGGTCCGTATTCAGCTGAATTTGAAGCTTACGAATTGAAGGAATAGCGCATTCGATCTAATTTGATTTGAAGTTTTTCCCCAAAAAAACTTTGATTTTTCAAAGTCCACCAATTGACTCCAAATAGGTTCTAGAAGGTCTAGGCTAAAACAGCAGGTTTTAGATGGCGAATGGTCGAAGTCGTACATGATAAATTTCGATATTCAAATTTAGTTTTTTTTTTTTTTTTTTCAAATTTCAAATCGAATTTGGACTACTCCAAAGTACAAAGTCAAAGTACACAAAAAATAGCTCGAAAACCTCGACCTTTGATAAATCTACCCCATAATGTTCGAAAACGGTCTGGCAATAAAAGTTTGCAAATACAACTAGCAGTGAAAGGGTTTTTAAAACAATAGGCAAAAAAGTATGTTCATCACAAGCCTTACTCATTGCCCTCACGTTGTAAAAGGGGTTATACTGCTTCTTTAGAATTATTGATGTAAGAGTAAGTCCTGAAACCCATCATTGATCTCCACATGACCAACTGTGTTTTTTAATCATTTTGACATCTGCTATGTGGACACAAATAATTTGCGCTACTTAGTTTTTATGTCCTTGGCAAAGGGAAATGTATTTATTATTAATAATAATAATAATAATGATATTAATTGACAAAGAAAAACAACTGTAATGCCAAAATCTGGCATAACAAAGCTCATGACGATGAGTCAAATTGAAAACCACTGACAACTAGTCTATAGAGTAAGCATTTGGGTGTTTAAAAGACTCTGAAAATTTTAATTACAGAAGATACATTTCCTAAAGCCATACTGACTACTACTTATTTATAGCATTGACCCAGATTTGATTTGATCAGAAAAAACTTGGGAAAAACATGGTTTATCTCATGAAAACACTATTATCTGAAGGTGGATTTTGAAAATTTTGAAAAGTTGAACTGAACTGATTATTTCTATAAAATAAATCAGTTGAACTGAACTGATTATTTCTATAAAATATAATCCCAAATATGATCTCACAAATATTTTCTTCACAAGAGATGTCAAACCTATATGACCAGCCTGTAAATGTTAAAATTCATGTGTTAGCGCGTTAAACTCACATTTAATCAACCTTTTGCTCCACATCATGTTTGTGCTGCACATGCTACACTTTTGGGATTATGACCCCTCCATAAATAGATCATTTTATTTTTAACTTTTTCAATATTGTTATGTCAATGGTTCGAAGAGGTATAAATCAACCAATACCTTTTCTTTTGTTGGGTTTAGGAAGCCTGACCCCTAGTGGCTACAATGTTTGCTACTTCATTCCCTGCTATTTGTTTCTTGAACTGTCCATAGCTATATGTGATAAGGGACCTCTAATCTCAGAGCCTTGCACAGTTCTGTCACTTTTACATTCGGGTGGTGCAGCGTTCTCTGCGCATTTTTGATAGTTTTGCACTTTTGAAACTGCACTCAGTTTTGGTTCTGCCTTATCTTGTTTATTAATTTTTGCCATTTTTGGCAAATTTTTGCCCAGTGCCTGGGCAACAATCCTCAACCTGCTATGCAATATCTAGTTATCCCCAAGGAACTACATGAACTATGTATTTGTGTTTCTTTGTATTATGCAATGAATAATCCAACAACAGCAGCTTGATTTTAATGATTTTCCATAACTTGCCGCATCTTGCCATTATCACTTTATTTACTTTTACTATCTTTTGTTAGGCTGGTTTTCTGTGTTTTTTTTTGCTCCCAATTTGGGTTTTCTATGGTAATTAATTGGATTTCTGTTTTTGGTAAAATGTTTTGCACAGGGGGAGAGTTTTCAAGGGTTTGCACTGCTAACTCTCTTGTTAATTTTTTTTTCTCTGAGGAAGATCACTAATTAAAATTAATTAAAATCAGTTACTGTAACTGAGCCTTTTGAGCAGGGATGTCCAAACTTTTGACTCACCGGGCCACATTGGAAAAAGAAAAATGGTCTGGGGCCACATATGAAATACACAAACACATTTGATTTAAAGGAAATACACAGAAAAGAACTACAATGCCAGTTGGATAACCAGATGGAGCTATACACTGGAATATGGGACAACTGGATATTAAATAGACTTATTGTTATATTATTATTACTAACTGGGCAATGGGCAGAGTCCCTCCTCCTCCTATATCCTTTGCGACATGACGTTTCCCCCGCAACCAAGCAGGGCCGCATTCATATGCATCCTGGGCCGCATGTGGCCCTCGGGCCGCAGTTTGGACACCCCTGCTTTTGAGTGTGGTATTTTGTTACTAATATATATATATATATATATATATATATATATATATATTGTGGGGAATAGCTCAAAGCAGCCGGTAGGGCTCAGGTAAAACAGTTCTTACAGAGGAGACAGGAGGCTTAGGTTTGCAACAAAAGTGAAACAGGCTCCTGCCTGGGGTTTTATTGTTCAAACCGGACAACTTAAACAGGCACAATTTCCGTGCTAAACAGTCAAATAATAATGTAAACCTCACCGGTTTGCAGTGTTACCGTCCAGAGGAAAGTTCCTTGCGGTGGTAACAAACATTTGCTATTTGGAGTTGCAGTCAAACACACAGTTTGTTCACCAAAACACTCCACAGCGTCTTCAGAGGTTCTCTCTGACTCCCAGTACAAACCCCCACTCCCCGCCAGGCTCCTTTAAACAGCCCCACCTGCGGACTAATTGGGCAGCATACTCAACTCCTTGCTCCAGGGTCCTAACCTGTCTTACCCTGGAGATTTTAAAAGAGCCAATACCTCAGGCTGGGTGCTATATACCTCCCATCATACACAGGCAGCCTATTGGGACATAGCTCTTTGTCACATACCTCCCCCCTCTGTTCGAACCCGGGGTTTCGGACACCATTAGCCACCATACAGTGGACCCATGACAAGGCATCTGCATTACCCTGCAGTTTGCCTGCTCGGTGTTCCACTGTAAAATTGAAATTCTGCAAGGAAAGGAACCAACGTGTGACCCTTGCATTTCTTTCTTTTGCCTGTGACATCCAGGTTAAGGGAGAGTGGTCCGTAATGAGCACAAACTGGCGGCCCAGAAGGTAGTACCGCAAAGCTTCCAGTGCCCATTTAATTGCTAAGCACTCCCGCTCAACAATACTATAATTTTTTTCTGCAGGGGTCAACTTCCTGCTCAAGTAGACCACTGGATGTTCTTCTTCCCCAACTAACTGTGACAATACTGCACCTAAACCAACACCAGAGGCATCAGTTTGCACAACAAATTTCTCTTTGAAGTCTGGTGCGACCAACACTGGATCTTGGCATAAAACCACTTTCAAATCTTGGAATGCCTCCTCTGCCTCTGGACCCCACTTAATCATTGTGGACCCTTTCCCTTTGGTCAGGTCGGTCAAAGGAGCAGCCCTGCTTGCAAAATTTGGAATGAATCTGCGATAATAGCCCACCATACCAAGAAAAGTACGAACCTGCTTTTTAGTGAGTGGCTGGGGCCAGTCTTTAATTGCCTCCACCTTGTTCACTTGAGGCTTGATAACACCTCTCCCTATAGTGTACCCCAGATAACAGGCTTCTTCCAAACCTAGGGCACATTTCTTGGGATTTGCCGTCAGGCCTGCTTCTCTAATGGAATTTAGGACGGCCTGTACTCTGGGGAGGTGACTTTGCCAATCCCTGCTAAAAATGACCACGTCATCCAAATAAGCAGAGGCAAAATGTTGATGAGGTCTAAGAATTTGGTCCATCATTCTTTGAAACGTGGCTGGGGCCCCCTGGAGGCCAAATGGCATACGAACATACTGGAAGAGCCCTTGTGGGGTAGAAAAGGCTGTTTTCTCCCTAGCTGTTTCTGACATTGGTACCTGCCAATACCCTCTAGTTAGGTCAAGAGTTGTTATGTACCTAGCAGGACCTAGTCGTTCAATCAACTCGTCAACCCTTGGCATAGGGTAAGCATCAAACTTTGAGACTTCATTTACCTTCCTGTCATTGCAAAATCGTATAGACCCATCTGGTTTAGGAACAAGCACAATGAGACTATTCCACTCACTTACAGACTTCTCAATTACCCCCAAATCCAGCATCCTCTGCACTTCCTCGTCGACTGCCTGTCTACGGGCCTCTGGGATCCGATAGGGCTTAAGGCGGACCCGAACCTGAGGATCAGTAATGACATCATGTTTTATCAAATTTGTACAACCTGGTATGTCAGAAAACACCTCAGTGTTTCTTTGCAGAAACTCCCTGACTTCTTGCTTTTGTGGCTCTGACAAGGTTTCAGCTATTTTCACCTTTTGTATACCGTCCTGGGTAGGAGGAAGGGGTTGAATTATAGCCGTGAGGACTTCTCTGTCCTTCCATGGTTTTATTAAGTTTACGTGGTAAAGCTGTTCTTTCTTCCTTTTATTTGGTTGGTAAACTTTATAGTTCACCTCACCTATTTTCTCGATTATTTCATACGGGCCCTGCCACTTAGCCAGGAACTTGCTCTCAACTGTTGGGACAAGAACCAATACTCGGCCCCCAGGGTTGAAAGTTCGAACCTTAGCTGAACGGTTGTATACCCGACTCTGGGCCTCCTGTGCTTGCTGCATGTGTTCCCTGACTATGGGCATGACTGCAGCAATTCTATCCTGCATGAGGGTAACATGTTCCACCACACTCTTATGGGGTGTTACCTCTTGCTCCCAGGTCTCTTTTGCTACATCCAAGAGACCCCTGGGATGACGACCATACAATAGCTCAAAGGGCGAAAAACCTGTGGATGACTGGGGCACCTCTCTAATGGCGAACATAAGGTACGGCAGGAGACAGTCCCAATCCCTCCCATCCTTATCTACCACCTTCTTTAACATGTTTTTCAGGGTTTTGTTAAAGCGCTCTACCAACCCATCAGTCTGGGGGTGATAAACAGAAGTTCTTAACTGTTTAATTTTCAAGAGCTTACATAGTTCCTTCATAACCCGAGACATAAAGGGTGTACCCTGGTCGGTGAGGACTTCTTTAGGAATGCCAGTGCGGGTAAACATATAGAACAGCTCTTTATCAATATTTTTGGAGGCTGTGTTTCTTAAAGGGACTGCCTCAGGATACCGCGTAGCATAATCCATAACTACGAGAATATACTGATGGCCCCGAGCTGACTTAACCAGTGGCCCTACCAAGTCCATTGCAATTCTTTCAAATGGGACCTCAATGATAGGCAATGGCACTAGAGGGCTACGGAAGTGAGGTACCGGGGCAGACAGTTGGCATTCTGGGCAAGAGTCACAAAACCCCTTCACCTCCGCAAATATACCGGGCCAATAAAACCTTTGTAAAATGCGCTGTTGGGTTTTCTCCTGACGTAGGTGACCACCCAGGGGGTGAGTGTGGGCCAGGTCCAAGACCATTCGCCTATAGGGCTGGGGCACTAACAACTGCTCTACCACCCCCCCTTGGACTTTGTCAACCCGATACAGTAAATCTTGACTGACAGAAAAATGAGGGAATACACTCTCAGCACCAGGTTCCTGAGGTTCACCATTAATTACCTTAACATTTTCCCAGGCCCTATTCAGTGTAGGGTCCCTCATTTGGGCTGTTCCAAAGTTAACCCGAGAGACCTCCAAATCTGGCATATCGGATGCTTCGGAGGGCTCCAAGGGCAACTCTGTTTCACCTGCTAGTACCTCTAGGGGAAAATTATCTGCTTCAAGCATGGTCTCCCCTTCAGTTACTACCTCTGAGTTAGGTTTACAAACCCCTGGTGCATCCTTAGGAATCCCTTTCTCAGACCCCTGTGGAGAACCTTCCTTTCCCCAGAGCTTCCAAAAGAGGGGAAAGTCTCGTCCCAAAATTACACTATGCATCAAAACAGAGGAAACACCCACTTCATGACATGCAGTACCAGTAACAGTTTCAAATGTCACTATAGCAGTGGGATAACTTTTACAGTCTCCATGAATACAGAGCACCCCAAGATTACGTTCATTAACTTGGTCTGGGCTTACCAAACTGGCGTGCACCATCGTGACTAAGCTCCCGGAATCCAACAGAGCTTGAACCGACTTTCCACCCACCTTTACCACCGCCATATGCAAGTCAGTGTCTGCGGTGCACGCAGGGTAAGCAAACAACGACACCTGCTGAGCCGAGTGACAATCCATGGGCTCTGCAGGTAGTGGGCACCTGGCAGCAACATGACCCCCCTCATTACATCGCCAGCATTGCACTTGGCCTCGAGCCTTGGTTGGAGGGGACAGCTGAGTTTTGTCAGCTCCTTTAGACCATTCTATAGCCTTTTGGTCAGCCCCAGTAACCTGAGGCAACGAATCACTGGCTTTTCCTGGAGACCTTGCAGATGGATGTTTTGTGGCTGGCTTGCGGTGTTGTGGAAACGATCCTAAGTTGTCCTCAGCGGCAATATAACGTTCCACCATTTCCACCAGGTGATCGGCTGTCTGGGGATCTGCATGACTCACCCATCTCCTCAAGGATGGCGGAAGAGCTCTCAGAAAGCGATCCACAGTGACCCTTTCCACGATTTGAGGAGCTGACAGGGATTCTGGCTGTAGCCACTTTTTCACAAGATGAATTATGTCATACATCTGGGCACGGGGAGACCTCTCTTGCTGGTATGACCACTTGTGCACCCGTTGAGCTTGCACGGCTGAGGTGACACCCAAGCGGTGGAGTATCTCCGTTTTTTGAACTACAACTCCCACAGTCTGCAGCAGATAGCACTGGCCTTTTTACCAATGGCTGTCCTATTATGCTCACTGTCTCTCTGTTGCCCGCATCCGAAACACCATTTGTGGGGAATAGCTCAAAGCAGCCGGTAGGGCTCAGGTAAAACAGTTCTTACAGAGGAGAAAGGAGGCTTAGGTTTGCAACAAAAGTGAAACAGGCTCCTGCCTGGGGTTTTATTGTTCAAACCGGACAACTTAAACAGGCACAATTTCCGTGCTAAACAGTCAAATAATAATGTAAACCTCACCGGTTTGCAGTGTTACCGTCCAGAGGAAAGTTCCTTGCGGTGGTAACAAACATTTGCTATTTGGAGTTGCAGTCAAACACACAGTTTGTTCACCAAAACACTCCACAGCGTCTTCAGAGGTTCTCTCTGACTCCCAGTACAAACCCCCACTCCCCACCAGGCTCCTTTAAACAGCCCCACCTGCGGACTAATTGGGCAGCATACTCAACTCCTTGCTCCAGGGTCCTAACCTGTCTTACCCTGGAAATTTTAAAGGAGCCAATACCTCAGGCTGGGTGCTATATACCTCCCATCATACACAGGCAGCCTATTGGGACATAGCTCTTTGTCACAATATATATATATATATATATATATATATATATATATATATATATATATATATATATATATAAATAAAGAAGAGTGGGCCTGGTGCACCAAGAGTACTAGGTCACTGCCCAGGTGCTGGAACAAAAAATTGTACAATCAATAAAGAAGAGTCCGCACTCATGGGGCTTTGTGATGCAAAAAACTTCTTAGTGTTTATTCGACGTTTCGGCTCCTAAACACGTGCCGTCCTCAGGAAGAAACAACCAGCACACATATTTATACACCTAAGGTAAGCACAAAATGGCGCCTAACAGATCAAATGACGTGGAAAGTGAGTGTGCAAAAAAGTGATGCCCTCAGTGTTGATCTCACTATACAACAAATGATCTGATACCCACAAAATTCCCACAATACCAGAAATGACAAATACACAACGTGAGAGTGAAAAGAGAATACACCAAGGGCCATCGGCCCCCTGTGAGTGCTCAATAAAAAATTAAAAGCAATTACCCGTGACCTCCCACTTCGGTGTGTCAGAAGTCTCCAGAGTCCACCAGGGCGGTCATCCAGCCTCTCGTAAGTACTGTCGCCACCAATCCAGGTACGGAATAAATGTATCAATTGGCAGATCCCACTGAACGGATACCGTCATTTGGTGCCGAGCGCTGTGTACACTAAGAAGTTTTTTGCATCACAAAAACCCATGAGTGCGGACTCTTTTCTTTATTGATTTTATATATATATATATAGGAAATGGACCCACACTCCTTTTTCTCGTGAAAATAGATGCGTTTTTATTTACAATGCATATCCAACATTTCAGCCCACATTGGAGCATTTATCAAGTCCTTGATAAAGGCCCCAATGTGGGCTAAATGTTGGATATACATTGTAAATAAAAATACATCTATTTTCACAAGAAAAAGGAGTGTGGGTCCATTTGTTATGCTGTACAAAATAATTTGGCCAACGTACCCATTCGCATATTTTGGATCCAGTAAAAGTGCACACTGAACATACACTATATATATATATATAAATACGAAACATTATTGTACCGAAATATGTTTATTATAAGGAGTCAGCTTCTGCAACCAGATGAGTTTGGAAAACAAGAAGGTACAATTTGGAGAGAAATTACACAGAAGCTGTTCATTGTAACAGTCTTATAAATGCCACAGTCTAAAACAATTGTCTTATAAAATATCAAAAGGCATCGGAGAGATCACCTTTTGGATCCTATAAATATTTGAAAACGTTATTATTCTCGGCAAGGCATTGCTTACATGATTCATAAATTGTTTGTGAACAATATTTGCAATTTTGAGGGCTGTGTGAAAATGTGTCATTCCAAGTCAATGTTCTCAGGATGAATTTGTGTAAGACACAACATGACAAAATAAATGCTACTGCAGTGCCTAATTAGCAAGGAAAACCAGTTTATGTTGACAAATACTGTGTATCTTGACTAAAAGGGAGAAAGTAAAATCATATGGCAGTCTTAGCAGCTTCTAGTTATATTTATAGATACAAGTGTACTTAAATATATGATTTGGAAGCAGAATCTATCTATCTATCTATATATATATATTAAATACATTTTCAGACACTTTTTTGCTCTGCAATAGCATATACATTGCCCTACCTTGCTAGAGAAGCTTCTTTCCATTATGCTTCAACTATTTTATAAAAAGTTCCCATGTTTCCAATTTCTTCCAAACATGGCACCTGGACAGCATCTTAGATAAACAGGGGTGGGCTGTGAAGGTGTCCAATTCCATTTGTTGATGTGGAAGGCAAGAGGCAGATCATATTGTTTCCAGTACAATAGATTGTGTTTCTTTTGGGGAACAGGCCACATGGTGAAATTCTAGTGTAGATTCATGGATATTTTACCACAAAATTGTACCGGCCAAAAAAAGTTTGCTGATCGCTAGTTCTAAGAAGATTCTTGTGCCTTGTACTATGTGCTATGTATATTCCCAAATTCCCCCAGAAATTGCTAATTTCTGTTATGGTTGTTAAGATGTACTATGCACTTTTATATATACTGTATGAATACACACACAAGTGTTATACACACTACAGACTATTAAAAGGCTGTCTGAAAGTGTTACAATTTTTCCAGCACTTAACAGGCAGTCTGTCATGTAATGCAAATCTGACACTTTAGTCAAGATGACAGTTAACAATTGGAAGAACTGTATAGAAAACAAAGAAATGCACACACGTCATCCAAATGTGACATTAGCCCCTAAAACATTAGTAGGCTGCATTTCTGAAGTAGGGAACCTCTGGTTTCACTGCCTTATTACAACAAGTCACATTATTCCCGTGTACACAAAGCAGAGAAATAACTTATATTCTCATTTGATTCTTCAAAAAGCAATTATGAACAAATGATACAATTATTTCACAAGAAAAGCGAAAATCCTTTCCTGCTGTTGAAAGAGAGCTACCGTAGAATATTGACTATCACCCCTGACTTTATAATAAATGCAGAAGGATTACGGTTATTGTATTTCCAAGATGTCGAAAATCTTTTCTGGATAATCTTTTTAAAATACCTCAGGGAAACTATAATATTGTTTTGACAGCTTTTTTTATTTGTTGATATTATATTATTCCTTTTTTCCAGTATTGCAATCAAGAAAATTCTTTTTTTTTTGTCAAAAGTACTTTATTTTAGCTAAGTCACTCTAGCATACTATTGTTCAGCAGGATTCTAAAGACCAGAAATGTTTTATTTTCTTTAAATTCGTAGAAGCTGACTTGATTTTGTTTAACTGCTTGTCTGCTGCAGATTTTTAGAGCAACACCGTTGGCTATCAAGTACTTTGTATCAGCATCACAGATTCTTGTTTCTCTTACTGCTTATAAAAGGCAATAATACAAGGGGTTCCCTTGGACCTGTGTGAGTTGCCCTATGCACCTTTCACTGGGTTTCAACTTGAAACAAGCTAAAGAGTGCAGCTTGCACAGGAATGGTATGTGAATGGGCTCCCCAAGTAAGGACTTTGACTCTCTTATCAATCCAGCAATTGCACTCATATCATTGGTAAGTGAGTTTTTGAATCATTTTTGCATATGATACTTGTCCATCACATACATTAATCTTATCAAAATAACACATACACATATTTATGGGACAAAACAAATCAGCAAAAGACATTAACGACTCATGCTTCAAGTCAAGGAAAACATAACTTTATGAACCATGGTGGGAACAAATAGAGTAGAGAATGGTAGGTGTCCTTACACTCAGCCCCCAGTTGTTAATAAGTCTTTGGTTGTCTAGAAAGGGCCCTCTAATCATCATAAGGGGATGTGAAATTGGAACCTAAAACTCTGAGTGTGGCTAATTGGAAGATCACCCAAGAGGCAGAGACTGGATATAGGTGTGCTTATGAGACTGAATCACAATGGAGCCATAGACAGGTTTTAATAGTGACATATTATAAAGTGAGACGTCAAAGATTCAAGTAAAAAGTTAATGCTGGTAAAGCTGGATATTTTGAGCCCATGGTCCTTTTTCTAGAAAAACTTGCTTTGGGCTACTGCAAAAATGATGTGGTTACAACTGGTTCTGTATAATAAGCAATAGGTGGAAGAATCACATTAATTGCTAGGGTTTTGGTTCCTGCAAGTCGGCAGAATCCAGGGCTAAATTCCAAAAAAGTTTGTTACCAAAAGTATTGGACTGTAAAGAAGAATTGCCTCCAACTACAAATTTAAGGTCTGTACAGCAGGTGCACTATTAACTTTGTCTACATCAAAACTAAATCAAATGCACCGTGGGGAAATAAAATGGGGCTCTAGCCATAGGCTTTTATCATGCCAATGAAATTTATGAAGCATCAGCAAGGTACAGATATATTCCTAAGGAAGGTAGATGTTTTCTAATATCATACCTAGAGATGTCGCGAACTGTTCGCCGGCGAACTTGTTCGCGCGAACATCGGGTGTTCGCGCTCGCCGGAAGTTCGCGAACGTCGCGCGACGTTCGCCATTTTGGGTTCGCCATTGTTGGCGCTTTTTTTTGCCCTCTCACCCCAGACCAGCAGGTACATGGCAGCCAATCAGGAAGCTCTCCCTTGGACCACTCCCCTTCCCTATAAAAACCGAAGCCCTGCAGCTTTTTTTCACTCTGCCTGTGTGTGCTGAAGAGATAGTGTAGGGAGAGAGCTGCTGCCTGTTAGTGATTTCAGGGACAGTTGAAAGTTTGCTGGCTAGTAATCGTTTTGATACTGCTCTGTTATTGGAGGGACAGAAGTCTGCAGGGGTTTGAGGGACATTTAAGCTTAGGTAGCTTTGCTGGCTAGTAATCTACCTTCTACTGCAGTGCTCTGTATGTAGCTGCAGTGGGCAGCTGTCCTGCTTCTGATCTCATCTGCTGACTGCTGCAATAGCAATAGTCCTTGTAAGGACTGCTTTTATTTATTTTTTTGTTGTTTTACTACTACTACTACTACTACTACTACTACTACTACTACTACTACTATAAGAGCCCAGTGCTATTAGTCTAGCAGTGTTGGGGAGTGGGACTGGTGTGCTAATCTGCTGCTCCTAGTAGTTCAGCAGCACCAACTTTAATTTTTTTTTTTTAATATTCATTCTTTTTTTATTTAACTTTTTTTTTATTTTACTACCGCTGTAGTAGTGTATAAGTTGACCTTTTAGGCATTATTTGCCCTGTAGGCATTTTTTGCCCAGTGTGTTATTCAACCAACTGCTATCTAGCTGTGTGCCCGTGTTCACATTCTGTCTAAATATCCATAATATTACCGTCTCCAGAAAAAACACCGGAGTGACTTTTTTCAAGCAGCCATAATAAATTTTACGTAATCCGTATCCATCGCTGTAGTAGTGTATAAGTTGACCTTTTAGGCATTATTTGCCCTGTAGGCATTTTTTGCCCAGTGTGTTATTCAACCAACTGCTATCTAGCTGTGTGCCCGTGTTCACATTCTGTCTAAATATCCATAATATTACCGTCTCCAGAAAAAACACCGGAGTGACTTTTTTCAAGCAGCCATAATAAATTTTACGTAATCCGTATCCATCGCTGTAGTAGTGTATAAGTTGACCTTTTAGGCATTATTTGCCCTGTAGGCATTTTTTGCCCAGTGTGTTATTCAACCAACTGCTATCTAGCTGTGTGCCCGTGTTCACATTCTGTCTAAATATCCATAATATTACCGTCTCCAGAAAAAACACCGGAGTGACTTTTTTCAAGCAGCCATAATAAATTTTACGTAATCCGTATCCCTCGCTGTAGTAGTGTATAAGTTGACCTTGTAGGCATTATTTGCCCTGTAGGCATTTTTTGCCCAGTGTGTTATTCAACCAACTGCTATCTAGCTGTGTGCCCGTGTTCACATTCTGTCTAAATATCCATAATATTACCGTCTCCAGAAAAAACACCGGAGTGACTTTTTTTCAAGCAGCATTCTTATATTTTACGTAATCCGTATCCACCGCTGTGTATACGTTGACCTTGTAGGCATTATTTGCCCTGTAGGCATTTTTTGCCCAGTGTGTTATTCAACCAACTGCTATCTAGCTGTGTGCCCGTGTTCACATTCTGTCTAAATATCCATAATATTACCGTCTCCAGAAAAAACACCGGAGTGACTTTTTTTCAAGCAGCATTCTTATATTTTACGTAATCCGTATCCACCGCTGTGTATACGTTGACCTTGTAGGCATTATTTGCCCTGTAGGCATTTTTTGCCCAGTGTGTTATTCAACCAACTGCTATCTAGCTGTGTGACCGTGTTCACATTCTGTCTAAATATCCATAATATTACCGTCTCCAGAAAAAACACCGGAGTGACTTTTTTTCAAGCAGCATTCTTATATTTTACGTAATCCGTATCCACCGCTGTGTATACGTTGACCTTGTAGGCATTATTTGCCCTGTAGGCATTTTTTGCCCAGTGTGTTATTCAACCAACTGCTATCTAGCTGTGTGACCGTGTTCACATTCTGTCTAAATATCCATAATATTACCGTCTCCAGAAAAAACACCGGAGTGACTTTTTTTCAAGCAGCATTCTTATATTTTACGTAATCCGTATCCACCGCTGTGTATACGTTGACCTTGTAGGCATTATTTGCACAGTGTTTTCTTCAAACCGCCATCTAGCTGTGTGAGCTTGTTCACATTTTGTCTAAATATTGATAATATTATCGTCTCTAGAAAAACCACTTGAGTTACTTTTTTTCAAGCAGCATTCATATATTTTACGTAATCCGTATCCACCGCTGTAGTAGTGTATACGTTGATCTTGTAGGCATTATTTGCACACTGTTTTCTTCAAACTGCCATCTAGCTGTGTGTATTATCGTTTCCAGAAAAACCAACTGAGTTTTTGTTGTTGTTGTTTTTTTAAAAATAATGCCAGGCAAAGGCAGGCCGCCACGCAGAGGCCGTGCTAGGGGCCGTGCTGCTATGCAATCCTGTGGCCCTAGCAAATTGCCCAGTTTTAAAAAGCCAATGACCCTGAACTCCCAAAATGCTGAAGAGGTAGTTGACTGGCTTACACAGCACACCCCATCCTCTACCGTTTCTAACTTTACCACAACATCCTCCTCATCCTCCACTGCTATGGCCACCCCACGTAACACTTCCTCCACCACCGGTGCCCCATCTTCACTGGAGTCAGAGGAGTTATTTTCCCATGAGTTTCTTGAACTGAGTAATGCGCAACCATTATTGGCAGAAGAAGATGAAGGAGATGAGGACGTTACACCAGATTTAATTCTGGCAGAGAACACGACAGAGATGGACATAATGATGAGTGATGAGGAGGAGGAGGAGGTCCCCGCTGCTGCTTCCTTCTGTGATGTGTCAGAAGAAATTGATGCATCTGAGGAGAATGATGATGAGGAGATTGATGTTTTGTGGGTGCCTAGTAGAAGAGAGCAAGAGGAGGGTAGTTCAGATGGAGAGACGGAGAGTCAGAGAGGCAGTAGGAGAATAAGACTTAGAAGAAGCAGGGAGGCCAGCCCGCAGGGATCAGTAGGGCAACAACATGTATCGGCACCTGTGTTCAGCCGGCCAACGCACCCGCCATTGCCGCCAATGCCGCCAACTTCTACTGTTACCGCCAGATCGCACACTTCCAAAAAGTCAGCAGTGTGGGATTTTTTTAATGTGTGTGCCTCTGACAAAAGCATTGTAATTTGCAATGAGTGCAGTCAGAAACTGAGCCTTGGTAAGCCCAACAGCCACATAGGTACAACTTCTATGCGAAGGCACATGAGCGGCAAGCACAAAGCACTTTGGGAGCAACACCTCAAAGGCAACAGGCAAACTAAAAGTCACACTCCTTCTGGTCCAGCATCTTACTGCTCTACCTCTGCTCTCCTTGACCCATCTGAACCACCCTCCACTCCGCCTTCCACCTTGACCACCTGTTCCCATTCCCAGTCATCTGCCACCAGCCAAGTTTCTGTGAAGGCCATGTTTGAGCGTAAGAAGCCAATGTCTGACTGTCACCCCCTTGCCCGGCGTCTGACAGCTGGCTTGTCTGCACTCTTAGCCCGCCAGCTTTTACCATACCAGCTGGTGGACTCTGAGGCCTTCCGCAAATTTGTAGCAATTGGGACACCGCAGTGGAAGGTACCCAGCCGCAATTTTTTTTCTAAAAAGGGAATACCACACCTGTACCAACATGTGCAGAGCCAAGTTACCGCATCTCTGTCACTTAGTGTTGGGCCAAAGGTCCATATGACTACTGACGCATGGTCCTCCAAGCATGGTCAGGGCAGGTATGTCACCTACACTGCCCACTGGGTGAACTTGGTAATGGCTGGGAATGGGAAGCAGGGAATGGGTAGCTCAACAACAACAACAACAGTGGAGTTGGTGTCACCGCCACGGATTGCACGCGGTTCTGCCACCACCTCTACTCCTCCATCGCTCTCTACCTCGTCTTCTTCCTCTTCTTCTTCTTACTCTGCTGCTGGGTCCTCCTTCTCCTCCTCCACACCTGTGCACCCCCAGCTCCCCCTAGGCTATTCGACGTGCCAGGTACGCCGTTGTCACGCTGTCTTGGGGATGACGTGCCTGGAAAGCAAAAACCATACCGGATCTGTACTCCTGTCATCTCTGCAGTCACAGGCCGATCGGTGGCTGACCCCACACCAACTGCAGATCGGAAAAGTGGTGTGTGACAATGGAAGCAATCTGTTGGCAGCGTTGAGACTGGGAAATTTAACACATGTGCCCTGCATGGCACATGTGTTAAATTTAATAGTCCAACGTTTTGTCTCCAAGTACCCAGGATTCCAGGACGTTCTCACCCAGTCCAGAAAGGTGTCGGCCCATTTCAGACGTTCCTACACAGCCATGGCACGCCTTGCTGACATTCAGCAGCGCTACAACATGCCAGTCAGGCGTTTGATTTCTGACAGCCAGACTCGCTGGAATTCAACGCTCCTTATGTTGGAACGTCTGCTGCAACAACAAAGGGCCGTCAACGAGTACCTTTTTGAACTGGGTGGTAGGACTGGATCTGCAGAGCTGGGGATTTTTTTCCCCCGTTACTGGGTGCTTATGCGCGATGCCTGCAGGCTCATGCGACCTTTTGAAGAGGTGACAAATATGGTCAGTCGCACCGAAGGCACCATCAGCGACCTAATACCCTTCGCTTTCTTCCTGGAGCGTGCCGTGCGACGAGTGACAGATGAGGCTGTAGACCAGCGTGACGAGGAGCTGGAAGCGCACGATTTATGGTCGCAATCACCAGAACGAACCCAGGCACCTGCTGCAACGCAGGGAGAGGTGCCAGAAGTGGAGTCAGAGGAGGAAGGTGGCTTTGTGGAGGAGGAGGAGGAGGACCAACAGGAGCAGGCTTCCCAGGGGGCTAGTGGTGACCTTTTGGGGACCCCTGGTCTTGTACGTGGCTGGGGGGAGGAGACCGTGGATGATGCAGTCCTTGATAATGAGGAAGCGGAGATGGATAGCTCTGCATCCAACCTTGTGAGAATGGGGTCTTTCATGCTGGCATGCCTGTTGAAGGACCCCCGTATCAAGAGGCTTAAGGAGAAGGACCTGTACTGGGTCGCAACGCTACTAGACCCTCGGTACAAGCATAAAGTGTCAGAAATGTTACCAACATACCACAAGTCCGAAAAGATGCGGCATTTACAAACCAGCCTGCAAAACATGTTGTACAATGCTTTTAAGGGTGATGTCACTTCAGGAACTCATCAACATTCCAGGGGCAGAGGTGCCAGTAATCCTGCCACGAGCACACCTGCAAGGACAAAGCCCTTTGGCCGGTCTGTAACGTCAGACATGCAAATGTTTTTCTGTCCAAGGCAGCGCCACAACCCTTCGGGATCCACCCTCAAAGAACGCCTCGACCGGCAGGTAGCGGACTACCTGGCATTAACTGCAGATATCGACACTCTGAGGAGCGATGAACCCCTGGACTACTGGGTGCGCAGGCTTGATCTGTGGCCAGAGCTGTCACAATTTGCCATGAACCTCTTGTCTTGCCCAGCCTCAAGTGTGCTCTCAGAAAGGACCTTCAGTGCAGCAGGAGGGATTGTAACTGAGAAGAGAACTCGCCTAGGTCACAAAAGTGTCGATTACCTGACCTTTATTAAAATGAATGAGGGGTGGATCTCGGAGGGTTACTGCACGCCGGAAGACTTGTTCTGACTTCTATGCAGCTGTCCTTCTCTTCAAGCCTCATGACTCCACACACAGCTGTCCTTTAGCGTCCTCCTCCCTCCGCCACCGTTACAAACTAGGGTGCAAACCCTACTGGTTTAATTTTTTCTGGCCTCTGTGCTTCAGTGGCTGCAACCAAAAAAACTGGGCAAACAATGTCTACAAGGTCAACGTATGGCGAAAAATGACTATTTTCAGCATTTATATGGCATATTTTTTCTGGCAACTGTGCTTCAGTGGCTGCGTCCAAAAAAATGCATATTTTCTGCATTTATATGGCATAATTTTTCTGGCCTCTGTGCTTCAGTGGCTGCAACCAAAAAAATGCATATTTTCTGCATTTATATGGCATAATTTTTCTGGCCTCTGTGCTTCAGTGGCTGCAACCAAAAAAATGCATATTTTCTGCATTTATATGGCATAATTTTTCTGGCCTCTGTGCTTCAGTGGCTGCAACCAAAAAAATTTATATTTTCAGCATTTATATGGCATAATTTTTCTGGCAACTGTGCTTCAGTGGCTGCGACCAAAAAAATGACTATTTTCAGCATTTCTATGGCATATTTTTTCTGGCCTCTGTGCTTGAGTGGCTGCGGCCAAAAAAACTGGGCAAACAATGCCTACAAGGTCAACGTCGTTGACCTTGTAGGCATTGTTTGCCCAGTTTTTTTGGCCGCAGCCACTCAAGCACAGAGGCCAGAAAAAATATGCCATAGAAATGCTGAAAATAGTCATTTTTTGCCATACCTTGACTCAACGTATATGGCAAAAAATGACTATTTTCAGCATTTATATGGCATATTTTTTCTGGCAACTGTGCTTCAGTGGCTGCGACCAAGAAAACTGGGCAAACAATGCCTACAAGGTCAACGTATGGCAAAAAATGACTATTTTCAGCATTTATATGGCATATTTTTTCTGGCCTCTGTGCTTCAGTGGCTGCAACCAAAAAAATTGATATTTTCAGCATTTATATGGCATAATTTTTCTGGCCTCTGTGCTTCAGTGGCTGCAACCAAAAAAATTTATATTTTCAGCATTTATATGGCATATTTTTTCTGGCAACTGTGCTTCAGTGGCTGCGTCCAAAAAAACTGGGCAAACAATGTCTACAAGGTCAACGTATGGCGAAAAATGACTATTTTCAGCATTTATATGGCATAATTTTTCTGGCCTCTGTGCTTCAGTGGCTGCAACCAAAAAAATTTATATTTTCAGCATTTATATGGCATATTTTTAATGGCAACTGTGCTTCAGTGGCTGCGTCCAAAAAAACTGGGCAAACAATGTCTACAAGGTCAACGTATGGCGAAAAATGACTATTTTCAGCATTTATATGGCATATTTTTTCTGGCAACTGTGCTTCAGTGGCTGCGTCCAAAAAAACTGGGCAAACAATGCCTACAAGGTCAACGTATGGCAGTTGTTTAAAGAGAACAGTAGATTACTAGCCAGCAAAGCTACCTAAGCTAAAATGTCCCTCAAATCCCTGCAGACTTCTGTCCCTCCAATACAGAGCAGTATCACGCAGATTACTAGCCAGCAAACTTACTATCATCTGTCCCTGAAATCACTAACAGCTCTCGCCCTACACTATCTCTTCCAAGCACACACAGGCAGATTTTTCAGATACATTTTTGCCCTTGATCCCCCTCTGGCATGCCACTGTCCAGGTCGTTGCACCCTTTAAACAACTTTAAAATCATTTTTCTGGCCAGAAATGTCTTTTGTAGATGTTAAAGTTCGCCTTCCCATTGAAGTCTATGGGGTTCGCGAACCGTTCGCGAACCGCTCGCAATTTTGCGCAAGTTCGCGAATATGTTCGCGAACTTTTTTTCCGACGTTCGCTACATCCCTAATCATACCCACAGTTCCATAAGCTATGAATTCTGTTCTTATAGGAGTATACACTTCATATAGTGATGCTGTGAATGGAATAGTGAAATATGCTGTAGCTTAATGTGCAGTCAGGATTCCTAGGCTGTGGTCTTAGTGCTTCTACATTAGTATATCCAGCATCCACTTTTTGTATTCCAGAACTTTCAACTGCTCCTTATCTTCTACATGTTTCTCATCTGCACCATTGCTCATTACCTAGTCATTGCATGTTGCATACTTTGAATACCAATTCTGCTGTCCATCCATTGACTGGATCTATATTATAAATGCTTGTTTCCCGAAGCCAAGCATCTTCTTTCTAATTCACTCCCTGGGTCACATTAATCCTTATTCCTCTTCATAATTTTTTAGTTATTCGTTTAATTTAATTTACAAAAAAGAATAGCAATTCTTCCTGTGGTCTTGCCCTACTGGCAAAAAGTGCTGGGCAGGCAGCAAATTGCAGAAAAAAATCCAAAAATTGCAAAAGAGTTGCATCTTTGTATAAATACAGCACTGCCTTCATTTGGGGGTTCCCTTTGACGCCTCTTAGCTTCTACGTAATTCAAATGCTCAAGCTAGGGAACTCCATTGAGCTCAAAGTACAAAAAGAGGCTTCTTCTTGCCACTTGTCAATGGCTGATATTAAGTGCAGGACATTCTTTCTCCCAAAAGCACAAGGCACCTAGAGCAGCAAATTCTGTGGCACAAGTACCCCATGAAGCGCTCATAAGGATTTCATTTTGTTGGACACAAGAGCCAGAGTACTGAGGGGTGCAAAATCAAGACCTGCATCCTGAGGATGTTAAGAAGCAGCAGAGAGTGCAGGTCACAATGGGGTGCTGTCTTTGAATCTTTTACCTTTCCTAAAATATTTTTTTCATACATAGCGTACAGCATTCATAGCGCCCTACATTTGTATAAAATATCGAGTTGAACAAAAAGGTAGGCAGTTTATTAATTCCATGTAGAGCAGACAATATTCTCATCACTATCGGCGCTGATCCAGGACACGGCACACAGACGACAGCATCAATGCAAAGAGTTGGCTTTATTTAAACACACACATGCGGTTGTGGATTACAGCGGTGGATATACAAGGCTGTCTGACTTACGCGTTTCTTGCCGGATCCCCCGGCACTTCCTCAGAGTCAGTACAGATCACATGACTCAAGACTTAAATAGCTAAAGTGATTTACATCCGTGTTAGAAGTACAGGTGCATTTGAATTGTCAGTGTAATTAACATTCAAGTGTATAAAAAATTCATTACTATAAACAGTGCATATTGCTTTTGTATATTTGTATAATATCTTAAGGCAAGCAATTCAATTATTAAGTTAATATTTGATGTAAATAAAAATTAATAAATAGTGACCAAAAACAAGTGGAATCAATTAATTGATAAAAATAAAAACATAATGAACTTATCTGTATTTCTCAATCTCCTTGTTCGGATCAGTGATATTATAGTAAACTGTGTATTTAAATATTTAATATACAATTGTAACTTCTTAACTGTTTTTTAGTGTCTAAAGTCTAAACTTTAGACACTAAAAAACAGTTAAGAAGTTACAATTGTTTCCTATTGCTCAATAAGAGTGACAGCAAATAGATTAAATGGATACATGAATATAAACGAAAAATGTAACTCTATACAATATAGTAACATAATTAGTCCTCATAGGAAACATAATTATTTTTATAGTTATGTGCATATGTTTTTACAGTTATGCCAATGTGCATTTAGTGTTTTTAAATATTTAAATACACAGTTTACTATACTATCACTGATCCGAACAAGGAGATTGAGAAATACAGATAAGTTCATTATGTTTTTATTTTTATCAATTAATTGATTCCACTTGTTTTTGGTCACTATTTATTCATTTTTATTTACATCAAATATTAACTTAATAATTGAATTGCTTGCCTTAAGATATTATACAAATATACAAAAGCAATATGCACTGTTTATAGTAATGAATTTTTTATACACTTGAATGTTAATTACACTGACAATTCAAATGCACCTGTACTTCTAACACGGATGTAAATCACTTTAGCTATTTAAGTCTTGAGTCATGTGATCTGTACTGACTCTGAGGAAGTGCCGGGGGATCCGGCAAGAAACGCGTAAGTCAGACAGCCTTGTATATCCACCGCTGTAATCCACAACCGCATGTGTGTGTTTAAATAAAGCCAACTCTTTGCATTGATGCTGTCGTCTGTGTGCCGTGTCCTGGATCAGCGCCGATAGTGACGAGAATATTGTCTGCTCTACACTGAATACCGGCGGGAAGTGGCCGGCGTCTCGCACGGGCTGCGACCAGGAGAACACAGCGCTACTGGATGAGCTCCGATGCGGATCGCATCATTCTTTATATAAGCTTACTAATTCCATGCCTGTGTCTGCATTTACATTCCCAGACTTGGTGCCAACTAAGTGATTCCATCTCTAAAAAAAAGTATAGGTCAAGATATGTAGAGGATGGATGAATACACAATAACTAGCCTTGGCTATGTCCAGCTTAACAAATCCAGACTTAGCCTGTACCTAAGCTGTCTCTTTGTATAAATACAGCACTGCCTTCATTTGGGGGTTCCCTTTGACGCCTCTTAGCTTCTACGTAATTCAAATGCTTAAGCTAGGGAACTCCATTGAGCTCAAAGTACAAAAAGAAGCTTATTCTTGCCACTTGTCAATGGCTGGCATTAAGTTCTTTCTCTCAAAAGCACAAGGCACCGAGAGCAGCAAATTCTGTGGCACAAGTACCCCATGAAGGGCTCATACAGATTTAATTTTGTTGGACACAAGAGCCAGAATACCAAGGGGTGCAAAATCAAGACCTGCATCCTGAGGATGTTAAAAAGCAGCAGAGAGTGCAGGTCACAATGGGGTGATGTCCTTAAAGCTTGCACCTCTAACATTAGTAAATGAACCCTTAACCAATTCTACAAACAATATTTTTTGTTTTGCTTCATCTTCCATTAGAAGGGATCACAAAGTTAATTGAATACAGCCAATAAGTCATAATGATGGCAAGGCACTTTGCTAGTATAGGCTCTGTAGTAAATGTCTCACATTTTACATCTTATGCACAACAACACTATAATCAAACCTTTCTGTGGACCCTCTAAATACAAAATGGGCAGCTGCACTGCATAACGGTAAAAATTCATGAATAGATACATTTTTGGTATGTTTGTAATGTTGCTTTTTTAAAACAGAAAAGGAACAAAACACACAGGAAGGTAAAAAATCTATTTTTTTAATATACCAAGAAAAATAAGGCTTTGCTCTTTCTATATATTATAAAATATATTTCTGGGTTTTTTTTCAAAGCTAAGGATATACTGTACTAAAAGCAATATTGTATTAGTATTAATATTAGTATTATAAACCATACTACAGCAAACCGTGAAATATGTTAATTCTTATCTCCCAAATCCACATTCTTTGCGAAGATATTTACATGATGTGTTTGTGTAAGAGTTTTATTGTATAATAAATCCATCGCTTCTGGTTCAGAATTTACTTAAAGCACTACATGATAGCTGTGTGGGATTATCTGGTGTTCAGAACCCCCATACTACTCTTGCTCATTCGTGTTTTGTGTCAGCAATTGGAAAGATGAGTAAAGACATATTATCCTAGGGTATAAAAACAGTTTTTTATTTGAAGAATGTGTCGCACTGGAGGTTATGAATAACTATTTAGTATCCTGGGTAGGGGAGCTGGGCTTTGTCCATGCTAAATACCTACCTCAGCTTCCACTTTAGTGGAAAAGGCCAAGGTCTTTCAGCTTTCTTTCTTTTCTTGCATTGCCATTCACAGCCTTAAAGTTCTCTCTTTAATATAGTAATATAGGGCTATAATTTTAAATATGACAAAATAAGGCACGACACACTATATAGTAGTTTTTGAAATTTTTACCTTTCCTAAAATATTATTTTCATACATAGGGTACATAGCGCCCATACATTTGTACGGAAAAATAGCGAGTTGAACAAATAGGTAGGCATCTTACTAATTCCATGCCTGTGTCTGCATTTACATTACCAGATTTGGTGCAAACTAAGTGATTCCATCTCTCAAAAAAAGTATAAGTCCAGATATGTACAGGATAGATTAATACACAATAACTAGCCTTGGCTATGTCCAGCTTTACACATCCAGACTTAGCCTGTACCTGAGCTGTCTCTTAGGTCAAGCAGTTCTTGTGAATCTTGTCTAACAACACCCAAATTGTTTATATTTTCAAAGAGTTGGGGTTTTGTTACTTTGAGTTAGCTCAGAAAATACTAGAAATGAGGAAGTCTGATTTTGAACACTAGGTTATATGAGCCTGGGACTCTCAGCTTCAGCACAATTATTTCAGATGTTGTACCCAGTAAATTTGCTCTTTCATAGTATAACCAACAGCTTCAGACTGTGGGGAACCAGGGCCTACCAGCCCTGCAGCCTCAGGTGCCCCCCACACCAACCCCCTGGATCCTTCAGTCACAAAATCCTCTCTGCTGCCTTCCTGCTGAAACAATAATCAATGCCCTTATCCTTCCCACCTAGAATACTGTAACCTCCTACTAACTGTTCTCTCTCTCTTCCCTGCAATCACTCAATCTATATCATGGCTGTCAGTTAAGCAACGGATAGCATACAAATTCCTTCTGCTTATATTCAAAGATGTGCACTCCTCTGCTCCTCACTACATTTCCTCACTTTTCTGCCCTGGCTGTCTCCACCACTTATCTCAAAGCCACTGTCTCTTTAGAGTGACTATCGATATCTCCACCATCTCATCTGAAACCTTTCTGTCTTGTGGCTCCTTACCTCTGTTATGTCATCCCTGTATTCCTTCTCTAACACTCTCTTAACCTCTACAAAAGGAAACTCAGACCCTACCCTTTGGAGCACTAGAATGTTACCTACCTACCTAGGATGATGATCAAACTTTTGCACTCGTTTGTCTTCTTCTTTGTGCCTGTATTGTTGTTTGCACATGGATAAGAAACTGGCTACAGGATCGGGTACAGAGGGTGGTTGTTAATGGTACATTCTCTATTTGGAGTAAGGTTCTTAGTGGGGTCCCTCAGGGTTCGGTATTAGGTCCACTTTTATTTAACTTGTTCATTGATGACTTTAGGGTAGGGTATTGTAAGTAATGTATCAGTGTTTGCAGATGACACTAAACTATTCAGCCCAATTAATTCCATCCAGGATGTGGCATGCTTGCAACATGATCTTGACAAACAGGCAAACTGGGCAGCTAAGTGGCAAATGAGATTCAATGTTGATAAATGTAAAGTAATGCACCTGTGATGTAAAAATATCCAAGCCACTTATACCCTTAATGGGACTGCACTAGGCAAATCCATTATGGAAAAGGACCTTGTAGATTATAAAGGTCTTTATGGATAATAAACTTGGCATGCAATGCCAGTCAGCAGCTTCAAGGGCAAATAAGGTCTTGTTGTTCACGATGGAGGAGAGGCGCTTAAGGGGTGATAGGATGACTATGTATAAATATATAAGGGGATCATATAATAATCTCTCTAATGCTTTATTTACCAGTAGGTCTTTCCAGCTGACACAAGGTCACCCATTCCGATTAGAAGAAAAGAGGTTCCGCCTAAATATTAGGAAGGGGTTTTTAACAGTGAGAGCTGTGAAGATGTGGAATTCTCTCCCTGAATCAGTTGTACAGACTGATACATTAGATAGCTTTAAGAAGGGGTTGGATGGCTTTTTAGCAAGAGAGGGAATACAGGGTTATGGGAGATAGCTCATTGTACAAGTTGATCCAGGGACTAGTCCGAATCAGGAAGGAATTTTACCCCCTCTGAGGCAAATTGGAAAGGCTTCAAATGTGGGTTTTTTGCCTTCCTCTGGATCAACTGGCAGTTAGGCAGGAGATAGATAGATAGATAGATAGATAGATAGATAGATAGATAGATAGATAGATAGATAGATAGATAGATAGAAAAAAAATCCTATTGACGTTAATGCATTTGGAGTGAGAAAAATTGTTGTATGTGTAAAAAAAACTTGTCGCACATAAAAATAATTTGGCGCTGTTTCTCGAATTGTTTTCATGGTTTCGCTAATTTTTCGGCAAAGTGAAACAGGACAGATTTGCTCATCACTAGTTAGAACAACCTAAAAAAACAGATCTTGGTATTTGGGAAAATCTGTATATATTTCTAAAAATTATTCATTTACATTGTAAAATACTTTGCAGTGATTATAATGATTATACTCTTGATAGAGACCTACAATTCCTCTCTGGAATGCCGCTAGGTCATATTAAGAGAGGTGCCAAGCAAGAGATTTTGGACGAGCAAAGGGGCACAACGGTAAAGCAAAGTCTTTTGGGCAGAAGGTCACAGTACAAGGCGTAGACAGATAGCGAAGTCAAATCATGCCGGGTCAGTGCAGGCAGAATTCAAATGAAGTCGGACAGGCAAGAGTCAAAGCCGGGCAATCAATCGAGAGGAGTCAAGACAGGCACAGGTCAGATTACAGAGAGTACAATAGTCAAATTATCAGGCAGGAGTCAGGATACCAGAAGTCAGATTAGTCAGGCAGGCAGGGGTCAAAAACAGGAATCAATATCAGATAACAAGCAGGAATACAAATACAGAGCACAAGGAACTCACGAGGAATGATCCTATAACGGGCAAAGATCTGCAGCCAAAATGCTCCTTTTATACTCCTTTTATAATCTCTCGCCCTTGCATGCGCCTTCAAAAGAAGCAGAGACGCGCCACGTGCGCCCTAAGAAACGGCAGACATGGAGGCAGAAGAGCCTCGTGGCGGGCATCCCTGTCAAACCCCTACCGCTAGACCACCAGGATGAGTTGTTACATATAGCATCTATTAAGAATTCTTAGGAAACTAAGTTTTATGCATTAGCGATGCCTCTGTTATTTGCATCACCGTGCCTTAACAGCATAGTGACACTCAGGTGCTTTAGACCATTTTCCTCAATGTGACTTCTTTCTATGTAAATTGGACATAGTTCACAGGTGGACTGTTTATTTAAAACAATATATTTTACTAATTTGTGGGTTTACATCAGTAATTGTGTGATTAATAGTTATAATTGCCTTAAAGTAGAGATCTAAGCACAAAACTAGAGGTGTTACTACCACTTGAAGGCTACTAACAAGCATTTAAGAATTACAAAACCCAATGGGATCATTTTGCCATAATTATGAATGTATGCCTGGTTAGTTAAGATCAAGTACAGGTATGGGACCTGTTATCCAGAATGCTTGGGACCTGGGGTTTTCCGGATAACGGATCTTTCCGTAATTTGGGTCTTCATGCCTTAAGTCTACTAGAAATTAATTTAAACATTAAATATACCCAACAGGCTGGTTTTGCTTCCAATAAGGATTAATTATATCTTAGTTGGGATCAAGTACAAGTTCCCGTTTTATTATTACACAGAAAAAGGAAATCATTTTTAAACAATTGGATTATTTGGATAAAATGGCGTCTATTGGAGACAGCCTTCCCTTAATTCGGAGCTTTCTGGATATCGGGTTTCCGGATAAGGGATCCTATACCTGTACAAGGTACATATATAAATGCTTTGCACAGTAATGTTAATTTACGTTGTTGCAAACTAAAATGTAATTTAGAATTTGTTCCACTAGAGTAAAACTTGTATCTCAGACACTACACACTCTAAAGTTACAAGCAAAAACACAAATCAAGTCATTCTGGACTTTAACCTGAAGTTTACACTTACCAACCTCCATAACACTAGAACAGTTGAGATCACTGAAGCCAGCTGGACACTCACATGAAAAGGACTCATCAGATAAGCTTGACAAACAGATTCCCCCATTTTCACACGGGTTTGGGTCACACACATCACCTACAAGTTAATTAGGAAATAACATGTAAATCCACTGTTTTTTTAACTGCAGATAAATATTTGTGTTAATTATTTTATATTCTTTCATTTTATTCCATGTAACTTAATAGCAAAAATATTTCCAGCGTACAATGTGGATTTATTAAGCAGTTTTCTAAATGGATTTACGAAAATAGTCACCATTGGAATGATCTGATTCTCACCTTGCTATATTGATCTCTCCTCACTGCAATCTCTAGAATTGCTGTGTAACTTATAGCTTATATCGTTATAATTTTAGACTAAACGAAATTAAAAACAATATGATTGTTAAATCGAGAAACTAATCCATTAAGAATACATATGCTTTTTCCTTGCTTTTGCAAGAATTTTGTGAATAATGGTGACTGAGGCTCTTTATTTGTAACTGTCCTTAAAGGGATACTGTCATGGGAAAAAAAGTTGATAGTTGATCAGTTAATAGTGCTGCTCCAGCAGAATTCTGCACTGAAATCCATTTCTCAAAAGAGCAAACAGATTTTTTAATATTCAATTTTGAAATCTGACATGGGGCTAGACATATTGTCAATTTCCCAGCTGCCCCAAGTCATGTGAGTGATATCTACCCCTACCTTTTCCCCCCCAGCAGCCAAACAAAAGAACAATGGGAAGGTAACAGATAGCAGCTCCCTAACACAAGATAACAGCTGCCTGGTAGATCTAAGAACAACACTCTATAGTAAAAACCCATGTCTCACTGAGACACATTCAGTTACATTGAGAAGGAAAAACAGCAGCCTGCCAGAAAGCATTTCTCTCCTAAAGTGCAGGCACAAGTCACATGACTGGGGGCAGCTGGGAAATTAACAAAATGTCTAGCCCCATGTCATATTTTAAAATTGAATATAAAAAAATCTGTTTGCTCTTTTGAGAAATGGATTTCAGTGCAGAATTCTGCTGGAGCAGCACTATTAACTGATTCATTTTGAAAAAAACATGTTTTCCAATGGCAGGATCCTTTTAAATTCATCTGTTATTGGGCTGGTCTTCTACAGTACTTATAGTCAATGGCTAAAACGCGTGGCATTTTCAGCTAGCAGAGAAGCACCGAAAGGGGGACCTGCAGTTGAGGTAGTGGAATCTGCAGCTCACTGAGTTTTTAGACTAAAATGAAAATGCCATTTTTAATGCTTCCCTGATGTCTGAATAGGCTTATTATGCCATGACCCTAGAAGCGTACGCACTGCTATACAGTATGGAAGTAAAGTCATGCTGTTTCTTGAGACCAGGCAAGCAAAGTATATTTAATTTAGAAAAACATTTGCAAAGGATCCTTTAAATAGATCAGTATATAGTAACCTAAAACACTGGGAGTGTTCAATACATATGAAATTATTCCTGGCATTTTTTCCTTTTCGCCAGTTATTTAAATATTTAACAAATATTTATTAAACAGCTGAATTCCCAGACAACCTGACAGTGATTCCATATTAATCATCACATATTCTCCACTACATGATACAAATACACACAATAAATCACTAAGTGAGGCAAGACAATCATTCTAAAGCATAGGATCTATGTTTATACCCTCATTAATTCCTCAGGCAAATCACTAAGCATTCATTTTGCCTGTAACCAGTAACACTATATATAGGGATAAATACAATAAAGAGAGATTATTTCTACTATAATGCATTCTTAATAGAAAACATTTAAATTCTGTTTTGGACTCTGCAGAAAAACAATGACAGTTAATCATACCAGCTAGCTTTTCTACAGATACAGCATTTGTAGCATTTTTTACAGAACATCTGCAACATATACGCCATTGCTGAATTCCTAAGGGGCAATTACAGTACATTTCACCTGTATATTCCTGGAATAAGTATAAATCTAAGTGTCAAGGCTCTATAGAAAGCTTTCTTGTGTACTACTGGCAAGAAATAAGGAAATAAAATCACATTAATTAAATAATAGCCTCCTTTGCTTGTCAACATATCTATAGTGTTTCCACAATAAATGTCAAAACCAAGGTTAATATGCAGTCAAACTAACCATTATATTGGGGTTTTTCCTTTTAATTGAATGATAGGATGCTAATTTTATCATCTGCAGTTTGACCTCTCTTAGACTGTGTTTGTTGTTAATGAGAGGCGCTACGCTCTGGTAATTTAAATCTCAATGGGGCTCAACTTAGTCTGTGACTAAACATTCAGTAAGGAAAAGCTGACTGCTTTGGATGAGACACATGCATATTTAATTCCATGTGTTTTTGTGTCTGCATGAAAGGAAAAAAAATCTTGCACTTTTCTTCCCCTGACAGTGTTTGATTTTGGTTTGTTGGTCGGCACGTATCCCAAGTAAACCAGTTTAGCTCATGGCAATTTAGGGAAAAAAACATTCTAAATACGTGTAATAAAAATGCAGTGAGGCTGCCATTCTTGTATGTGTCTTATTTAGCAAAGCTTTATGGATATACAGTACAGATATAGGATCCCTTATCCGGAAACCCGATATCCAGAAAGCTCCGAATTATGGAATGGCTGTCTCCCATAGACTCCATTTTATTCAAATAATCCAAATTTTTAAAAATGATTTCCTTTTTCAGTAGATTGTGCTTGATCCCAAATAAGATATAATTGATCCTTATTGGAAGCAAAACCAGCCTATTGGGTTTAATGTTTAAATTAATTTCAAGTAGATTTAAGGAATTAAGATCCAAATTACGGAAAGATCCATTATCCGGAAAACACCAGGTCCCGAGCATTCTGGATAAGGTCCCATACCTGTATTAGGCCTGAATACTTGACTATACTTATATGTATTGTTTTATCATTACATGACAGTTCTATAAATGCCCATACAATAAAACTGGATGTGACATATTGAAGACAACAACATAAGCACATCATTCATGTTATATTATTATGTAGAAGTGGCAAAGTCACAGTATGATTTTAGGTTTTCCTTACACTTCATTATTCATGCAACTGGGAATAAATTTGCACCCATTGGCATACAATAACATGGCTCTTATGATAGTGCAGGGTACCATTATTGGTGTAAATGGTTCAGGCACATACTGTATCACAGTGAAAGGGAGACCTAAGCAAGCATTAAGTACAGGGCTCCCTGCTTTCCCCCGCATAGTTCATCACCCCTGAAAGTGACCTGAATACGTTGTATCATGTATCGATGCAGAGTAAGAGCAGCGGAGCTCATGGGCACCATCTTCTGGATCTTCAGTCTTCATCTCTAAGGGAGCGCCATATGCAGTTGGAGCAGTCTTCCTGTTCATAGCAGAAGAGAACCCAAAGAAGATGGAAGATCCGGAAGATGCCGCACATAAGCTACGCTGCGCTTGGTCTACATCGATACTTGATCAATGAATGAGGGGACGTAGAGTGGGTGGACTATCTAGGGTAGTAGGTAGGAGCGTCTCTTATTGGGGGGGTTAGTTCTCCTTAAATGACTTCCTTTATTGCCAAACAGCTGGTAAATATGTAAATGCTGTGGTTGTGACGAAAACTGTTTTGTGCATTTAAATTCAAGGTATTTAAAGTGATACTAACACTTAAAACAATAGAAATTTTGGTCATATAGGTTGTCCAGTTTTTTCAAAATAACTTTTTAAACACCCTACAGATTTATCTCAATGGCATAGTATGTGTTTTTCAGCTTTGTTGTGTACCTGGGAGTTCCCCCTATTGCAGGAACCTGTAATCCATGCTTAGTGATGAATGGAAGGTGTTTCCTCTTTCTATTAAAGCTCATAGCCTTTACATCATGCATATTCCCCACACTACAAATCAGAAAAACCTAGGAATCTTTAAAAAAGATTAGATTGCACAAGTTATGGTTAAACCCCAAAAAAACCCAGGTCCAAGGCACTGTGGATAACAGGTCCCATACCTGTACTGTAAATCTACAGACAGAAGCCTACTTTTCTGCAACAAATGACTTAAACCACCCATTCATCAGCATAATAAATACAATTTCATGGCTTAATAATTAGAATCAAGTGGGCCAAATATTTATTTGTTTAAGATGAAATGATGTGCGCAGAAAGTAAACATGTGTTGGCCAGTATGGTACTGAGCTACCTTAGTATCCATTTATATTATTGACATCTTTCCTTAAAGGAAAACTATACCCCCCAAATGAATACTTAAGCAACAGATAGTTTATATCATATTAAGTGGCATTTTAAAGAATCTTACCAAACTGGTCTATACATTTAAGTAAATCTTGCCCTTTTATATCTCCTGCCTTGAGCCACCATTTTGTGATAGTCTGTGTGCTGCCTCAAAGATCACCTGTCCAGAAATACTAAGGGGCAGATTTATCAAAGGTCGAGGTGAATTTTCGAATGAAAAAAATTCGAATTTCAAGCTATTTTTGTGTACTTCGACTAGGGAATGGTCCAAATTGAATTTGAAAAAAAATTAGAAAATTTGAATATTGAAATTTATCATGTACTTTCGCTTTAAAAATTCAACTTTGACCATTCACCAGCTAAAACCTGCCGAATTGCTGTTATAGCCTATGGGGGACCTCCTAGAACCCATTTGGAGTCAATTGGTGGACTTTGAAAAATCAAAGTTTTTTTTTGAGAAAAACTTCAAATTGAATTCGATGTAATGCGCTATTCCTTCGATTCATATGATTCAAATTCGGCTGAATACGGACCTATTCAATCAAAAACCGACCTATTCAACAAAAAAAAACAAAAAACTTTGACTTAATTTCAGTGATAATTATGCCCCCTAACTGTAACAGGAGGCATATTGTTGAAGCAAAATACAAAACTCTGTCTGTTAATTGGCTCATGTGACCTAACATGTATGATTTGTTGGTATGTATGAGTGCACAGGGAATAGTACAATCCCAGGGGGCGGCCCTAATTTTTTAAAAATGGCAATTTTCTATTTATGATTACCCAATGGCACATACTACTGGAAAAGTGTATTATTATTATGAAAATGGTTTATTTACATCAAGAGGGTTTTACATATGAGACCTACATTGTTTGGGGGGTATAGTTTTCCTTTAACAGTCAACTATCAATTGCAGCTCATACAACAAAAACTTGGAATTAGCCTTAATGATTATGGCTAAAACAAAAACATTTGTTCAAACACCAGGGAAGAAAAATGTTATATGAAAAGTCCATTTTTCATTATGTCTACTTGAAATGGAAAAGGTAGACTTATTCTGGCAATGCAAAGAAAAAAAACTGTTCTTCCCTTACAAAAAGTTTATCTCAGTGATAGAATAATTAATCAGAGGAGAGGAATGTCATAGATCATGGAGAGAAGCAGATGGGACATTTGGGTGCAGACCTAGCCAAATTGTTTCTCTGCATGTGTTCACTGAGCTCCGGACAACTCTTTATTAGCTGGCTATGGCTTCTGGCGGCATAATTTTGCAGAAACACCTGCTAGGGAAGCTGTAATATAAGGTACTTTATTAAACAGTGGCAAGTTGTAACAACCCTTTGAGAAGGACCATTCTGCAAATTTTCCCCTAACTACGTTCTCACAGTTTGGAAGTTAATTACAGTGTGTTGATTAAATTCATATATAACTCACAATAAATAGTACACTGCATGCAAATGCAACATTTTTTATTCTCAATAGGGTAACACGGGCCATCATATTCATAGCAGTTCTGCAGACTGGCCCAAACCAACATAAGAAAGCAAATATTGAAATAGTTTGAGGTTGGAGAACTACTGTAAACAGCATCCTTTAAACCATTTAAGAAATCCACTACAAATAGCAACCACAGATATTTCAATAAACTCCTTTGGGAAACCCACTGGAGATTGCAGCCTTGATGAATCCAGTAGAATACCCTCTTAAAATAGCAAACATAGATCCTTTAGATATCCACAACATTGGATAATTTTGTGAACCTACTAGAAATAACAACTTTGGATACTTTAAAGGTTGCTTTCCAGTGGGTTCTCGAAAGGATCGAAGGATGCTATTTACAGTGGGTTTCCTAGAGAACACACTAGAAATAGCAACCTTGGATATATTAGGAAACCCACCAGAAATAGCAACCTTGGGTCCTTTAGAGAACCCACTTGAAATAGCAACCTAGTATACAATAGGAAACCCACCAGAGATAGCAACCTTGGATCTTTTAGTGCACCCACTAGAAATAGCAAAATTGGATACTTTAGGAAACCCACTGAAAATAGCAACTTTGGATCTTTTAGAGAACCCACTAGAAATGGCAACCTTGGATAATTTAGGAAAACAACTGAAAATGGCAACTTTGGAACCTTTAGAGAACCCACTAGACATAGCAACCTTGGATACATTAGTAAACTCACTAGAAACACCAACATTGGATCCTTTCAAAAACTGACTGAAAATAGTAACCTTGAATCCTTTAGGAAAACTAATTGAAATAGCAATCCTTTACGCTAACATTGCCCTTTAAACTGTTCTTAAAACTGAGCTGTGTAGTGGGAACCACAAAGCTTTTGTTTAAGGTCATGACAAATAACCGCAAGGATAATTCCAAGCTTCTCTCCTCGACAAATGACCTGGTGGCTTAGCAATTTATCTGCAATGTTCTTTTTTTTGTTACAGTGTAGAAAGCTATTAGGCATCTAATAATAAAATTGTATATTACCATGTTTGAAAATGTTACTTTTCCTACAGATTCCAGCTGCAATATAAAAGAAAAGCAAACATGCATTTGTTCTTTAGGAGACAATAAAACCACAGTGGATGCTGAGATCTAAAGAAAACATTTTCTGCAATTTTACTAGGAACAGAAATAACATGTTACTTTTCAACTCAGCAGCCACCAAACCCAGAAATGTAGGTTTTTATTTTAACATTTAGGGGGGGTTGATTTAACATTTTTGATAGTTTTCTGCAATCTCATTTGTGTTTTGCCACCATTTGTTTAAATTGCAGCAAGGAATTGTGAACACGGTTTTTTTGTCTTTACTTGAGCCCCCCATCCAGCTGGGTGAAAAGCAATTATATAAAAATTTGACTATTTTTTCTAAAGAAAATTAAAAAATACAATATTTTCTGTTGTAGTTTACAAAATTATGGCAAAATGCATTAAGGGAGTTGATGTTTGGAAACATAAAGAAGCAAACAAAGGAATAGTTGATTAGTTTAGCATCTAGTGAAGTTTGCGCCATAGTGTAAGTGATGAAAGGAATTTAAAGGGATACTGTCATGGGAAAAAAAATTCAAAATGAATCAGTTAATAGTGCTGCTCCAGCAGAATTCTGCACTGAAATCCATTTCTCAGAAGAGCAAACAGATTTTTTTTATATTCAATTTTGAAATCTGACATGGGGCTAGACAAATTGTCAATTTCCCAGCTGCCCCAAGTCATGTGACTTGTGCTGTGATAAACTTCAATCACTCTTTACTGCAAGTTGGAGTGATATCACCCCCTCCCTTTCCCCCCCAGCAGCCAAACAAAATAACAATGGGAAGGTAACCAGATAGCAGCTCCCTAACACAAGATAACAGCTGCCTGGTAGATCTATGAATAACACTCAATAGTAAAAACCCATGTCCCACTGAGACACATTTAGTTACATTGAGAAGGAAAAATAACAGCCTGCCAGAAAGCATTTCTCTCCTAAAGTGCAGGCACAAGTCACATGACCAGGGCAGCTGGGAAATTGACAAAATGTCTAGCCCCATGTCATATTTCAAAATTGAATATAAAAAAATCTGTTTGCTCGAACGATTTTTAGTTCGAATCGTTCTAATCGAAGTCATAGTCGAGGGTTGAAGTAGCCAATTCGATGGTCGAAGTAGCTAAAAAAAATCATTTGAAGCTTTTTATTCTATTCCTTCATTTGAGCTAAGTAAATGGGCCCTGTACTGTCAGAGCAGAAATGATATGAATATGTTTGTGACTACCGGTGGTTAGTAGTGATGAGCTAATTTATTGGCCAGCCATGGATTCTAAGTGAAATTCTGAATTACGCCATGTGCAAATTGTTTTGCTAAACTGCGGCGAAAATTTGCCCTGGAAAAATTTGCTGAGAGTAAACGCCCATAAGAAAAAAATGCCCAATTACTTTAATGCATTTGGACAAAAAATCTCCATAAGAAAAAACGCCCATTGACTTTAATGCATTAGGACAAAAAAAGTCGCCATAAGAAAAAAATGCCCACTGAATAATGCATTAGGACACAAAAGTCATATGAACAAAAAGGAGAAAATGCCGGCTCCAATCTCTTCTGGACTGATTATAATGTATACGTAGAGCAAAACCACTTTTAAACTTTGCGAGTAAAATCCCTTTTTAATTGCTCAAATTGTATGTTGATATAAACCGCTAGGCAATCCTTACCAAGCAGAAAAATTTGACCTGGGTGTCCAGACCCCAGGCCCTTCACTCTGATTATTGGGTAGTAGAAAACAGCCAAAGAGCTTTTCACTCACCAAGTTAGCCAGATGGTCCGGGTGCCGTGCCCCGAACCCGTAGCTTAGGCAAACTCTGTCTTCAAAATAATTCTGCACGCACTCCTGCGACCATGGCCATGGAGGTTAAAAATGTAACTTTATTCCATATCAGTTAAAAGGTATGCGTCCTAACGCGTTTCGTATCAACAGATACGTAATCATAGGCAAGTGCCTATGATTACGTATCTGTTGATACGAAACGCGTTAGGACGCATACCTTTTAACTGATATGGAATAAAGTTACATTTTTAACCTCCATGGCCATGGTCGCAGGAGTGCGTGCAGAATTATTTTGAGGACACAAAAGTCGCCTAAGAAAAAACACCCATTGATTTTAATGTATTTTGCGTAAGAAAAATTGTTGCACGTAAAAAAAAAGTTGCACGTAAAAATGCCCATTGACTTCAATGTGGTTTGAGTATTTTTCACACCAAATTTTTTGGCAAAGCGAAATGGGACAGATTCGCTCATCACTAGTGGTAAGTGCAGCAGGCGTCATTATAATGTCAAGAAGAATGTCTTGTCTTCCTACAATGTCTTTTTATGCAAAATCGGGATTTTTTTTCTAAATGAATAGTGCTACAAAAAAAAAATATACAGTACATTCCCAAGACATAAAATCAGTAGATTACTTTATACTTAACATCTACTACAAAAGTATTTTGTTTGCCAAATGGAAATATATAATATATATTCCCTACATAATGTACTTCTGCTTATCTGTGCACAGAACTTGTTATTAAATAAATTAGGCAAAAAGTACAAACCCTAGTCATTAAACTAATGTTTAAGCTGCCATTATTCCAACAGTCAAATGTGAAAAATGTGACTGTAAAACTTCAGCATCTAAAAGCTGCCAAGTTCATGTAAAAGTCAATGTGAGCTGTCTGTGGCAAGTTAAGTGTCTTTTTATTGCACGTTTTTAGAATAAATACACATTTTAGATATTCAAGTTTTTTCACGATTTTAATCAATCTATTTTTTGATATCTTGATTTTCAATAAATAATCAAAAAAAATTTTTTAAAATGTGTTTATCTGAAGTGGAAAAAAATGAATATTAAGCAAATTAAAATTTTGATAAATAAGTCTCCCCAAGATATATATGCACATGACCCTAAAAATTCTAGAAATGTCTTGCAGCATTGGCTTACTATTACCCTCCATAACCAATTGCCCACATATTTTGATAATAAAAAAAACTCCTAAACACATTGCTTACTGACCCCCACCTGATCCCCTTATGTCATTGGCTCCACCCCATTGTGGTCCCCTCTACATCATTGCCCTGTACCTCCATATGTCCAGGCTGGGATTTTTTTTTTCAGAAGGTGCCAACTAGTGATGGCTGAATTTGCCCTATTTTGCTTCGCTGAAAATTGCCCTGTTTCTCTTTGCGTCGAAACTTGGTGGACAATTTCACTCATCACTAGTGCCAGCCTTACTCAATGTGGATTTTGCATCCTAAAATCAATACTCATTGATAAATACCCAACACTAGGCTGCTTGGCCTTTAATTTTCTGAAAAATTCATTGACTTTGTTAACTTTAGTTTACTTTTCACCTAGCCATACAATCAAATTTTATAATAAACATTTTTGAAGCTTGACAGAAATAAGGAAGTTTCTGATGAGAAAAAAAGAGCATCTGAGCCAAGAAAGGACTCCAGGCAAATACAGTAGAAAAAAAAGTCATGAATACAAACAACTATTTAATTTAAAGATAACAAAACAAAGTTGTGAGAAGGTCAACCAGAAGTGACAGCTATAGTAAAATGGCATAAACTTTTGGGATGACTTATTACTTCCCTTGATCTCTTCTGTCTGTGGTGCCTAAACATAGTTAATGTGGTAGGGAATAAAAGAAAATAATAGCACAGAATGTTTAAGCCCTTGGGAAGAAATTATTCACTGCTTTAAGTTTCCTGTTTATTCCCTGACCCATACAATGACATAATGGCATACAGAATGATTTTCTGTTCTGAATGGGTTTTTTTCTAGAATTCATAATTATATTTCTTCCATAACTTTGCAAATGGGGGACCAAATGTCAGAGCTACGTAATAAAGCAGAGACACATGGATCACAATAAAAATGGTCCTGCATCTTATTTACTACTGCCAATTATTCACAATATTACAACTAAGAACACATAGTCTATCACACACAACATACTTTGACAGTAAATTGTATTTACAGCCAATATTGTTAGACTGTGTGTGTATATATATATATATATATATATATATATATATATATATATATATATATATATATATGTGTGTGTGTGTGTGTGTATAAAATACAATAGTTTAAAATCTAAAGATATACACTTATAATAGCAAATACAGTGATGTATTTTACTGAGGATACAGCCTTTGATTATCCTCCGATTTCTGCAACCTTACTAATAACTTGGACATATACACCAGGCTGCGACCATATATTTGACTTGGCCAGTTTATATGGCAGCTTCTATGGAAAAGTATGTTGTATCACTTCTACTGTCCTTTAATAGACGGGGCTTGACATGTGCCGACCTTTAGAACCAATGAACAATGAAAATGACATGGGTGCCAAAGAACTTCCCATGCACCTTCACCTACATGCTACACCAAAATACCTTATGTATTACATATATGCGACCTGTTATCCAGAATGCTTGGGACCTAGGGTTTTCCAAATAAGAGACCCTTCTGTAATTTGGGTTTTCATACCTTAAGTCTACTAGAAAATACTTTAAACATTAAATAAAGCCAATAGGCTGGTTTTGCCTTCAATAAAAATTACTTATATCTTAGTTTGTACAATGTACGGTTTTATTAATACAGAGGAAACGGGAATAGTTTTGAAAAATTTGGATTATTTGTATCAAGTCTATGGGAGAACTTTCTGGATAACAGGTTTCCGGATAACAGATCCAATACCTGTAAAAGGTATAATGAAAACCTGCAAATGCCTGAGGTATCATGTTTTTATATAGTCATGGAATTCTCTCTCTGTGACCTATTAACCAAAATTACCTAGGGATTTCTGGATAGGGGGTCTTTCTTTAATTTGGACCACCACACTTTAACCCTTTAAGTGCCAGCTGAATTTTGCATTTCATTTGCACTCACATTTGCAAGACACTTTTTGAACATTTTGTGCTCTCTCATTTTAGGGACGTTTCCTGGATGGGATTTTTAGTTGACCTAGGAGAGCTGGAACTTTCTAAATATGCCTGAGTTTTGTGTATTTCCAGTTCTGGAACAAGATTTAGAGCTCTAAAAAAAAAATCCAAATTTTCAGGATATAAGTATTTATACAAGAGTTTTTTTTATCATATGCATATAAATTCAACTGATTTGTAAAGTGACCAGGTATGTAAAGTTTTATGGAGATCAAAATCTCCCAGCAGTAAATTACCTAATTTTCAAAGCACTACCCAGAACATGGCAATACTTTAGATTCCAAAGCCAAAAAAAAACCCATATTCTTGAAAAGTACTCATCCAAATCCAAAATGGGTAACCATGTCTTTCTAATACTAATTTCAAAACATCTACTGTAAGATGTTCTGAACTCAGCAGTTTCTATAAAAATGTATAAAAATTCTGAAAAAAATCACCTCAAAACTTTCAATTTGCAAGTTTGTTAACTATGAAGAAAAAACATCCTAAATATGAATGACAGGGAGCGACTGAACAGTTTGATGACCATTGTGCATAGGTTTACCAAAGTATCTGGCATTTAGAAACTTCAGCTACTGAATAATCAACACGCTTACTGCATTTTTCGTGGGGTAAAACGCAGCTATAAGTTGACCCCGCAAAATCATATATTTTTGGAAAGTCCCAATGCTTTCTCAAAATTGTCAGTTTTGATGAAATACCTGAAAATTGCCTCAGAGCCTCCACTTTCTAACATCTTATCTCCCACATAGTATTAGGCACAAAGAAATAACATCCCAAATATGAATGCCAGAGGTCCATTGAACAATTTGATGTCAATTGTGCATAGGATAACCAAAGCATCTGGTGGTACGAGACCCCAAAATAAAGTTAGCACATATAAATTGTCCAGAAAGTCATTGCAGCTCCTGATTTATCAACACATTTACTGCATTTTTTGTGGGATAAAAAACAAAAAATATAATTAGCCTCCCCTAAAATATTTTTGGAAAATACATATTCAACTGAATCCAAAATGGGTAAGCAGATCTTTCTACTCCAAACTACTGAGTCTCAGTGCTTTCCCAAATTTGTCAGCTTAGATGAAATACCTGAAATTGACTCAAAACTTGCATTTTCTAGGATTTGATCTCCCATATAGCATAATGTATCAAGGAATACCATCCTAAATATGAATGCCAGGGGTCTGCTTAACAGTTTGATGTTCATTGTGCACCAAAGTATCTGGTGATAAGAGACCCCATAATGAAGTTAGTGCATACAAATTGTTCAGGAAGTCATTTCAACTACTGATGAGTTAACACAGTTACTACATTATTTACAGGGCAAATACATTGACCCCACCCAAACCATGTATTCATTCAGTCAAATCAAAAATGGGTAACCATGCCTTTATACTCCAAACTTGCAATGCTTTCCCAAAATTTGTGCATTTGATAAGATACCTGAAAGTTACCTCAAAGCTTCCAATCCAATAGCATCTTATCTCCCACATACCATTAGGTATCAACAGAAAACATCCTAAATATGAATGCATGGGGTTCATTGAACAGTTTGATGACCATTGTGAACAGGCCCGGATTTGCGGCAAGGCAAAAAAAATAGGGGCGGCGTGCCGCCCAGCCGCATTATGGGGACGCGTGCGTCCCCATTCAATTACAGCAGCTGCACCGGCGTTTTTTCGCCGGCGCGCTACAATTCTCAAAATTAATAGTTTTGAAGAAATACTTGAAAATTGCCTCAAAGCTGCTACTTTCTAGCATCTTATCTCCCACATAGCATTAGGTAGTAAGAAAACACATCCTAAATATGAATGCCAGAGGTCTACTAAACAGTTTGATGCAAAATATGCATAGATTTGCCACTATGTGGCATACATAGTCACCCAAATGAAAACAGTGCAAATTTTCACAACTGACTGAAAATCTGTTGCAATCTAAATGCTCTAAACTTACAAACTGCAAAGATATGCTTAACAGCGATTTTTATGAAATTTCGGAAACTTGTCACAAAACTTGCATATTACCCCATTATATGCCCCACATTTTGCAACGTTACAACCAAAAATTCCCAAAGATGAATGCCAGGGATCTAATAACCAGTTTAATGCCCAATATGTATAGATTTACCAAATTATGTGGTCGTACAGAGGCACCCAAATGGATATTAGAGGTAAAAATTTCCATGGGCAAAAACAAGTAACAGCGGAATGCAATAAAATCGCTAAAATCCAATGAAATCACTAAAATTAATGATTTCTTTCCACCTAGTATAATCAGCAGTCAGAATTGCAATGGCATGAAATTATCAAAAACATACATTGAAATTAAAAAAAAAAAAAAAAGCCAGAAAATTGTGTATGTGTGCATATACAGATGAAGCCACTTGGATTTGTGAGTTAAATGCGTCATGACTCAGGCGTAATTGAAGAAACTGTGTTATCTTAAGTCATCTTAACTCATTTAATGCATTTAACCTTTTCATTAGCATACCAAAGCTCCATTGTTCACAATGGTGAATGCTTTAATTAGATGGGATGTTGTGACACAGTTTTCTGTGTTAAATGAGATAAATGGGATATCTGTGTTTAGTTATTCTGTGTCAAACAGACAAACCAAAGTGGCTGCATCTGTATGTGTGTGTGTGTATACTTGGCAAACTGCGTCCTGATCCCCCCAACATATATGTGTATGTATGTATGTAGTGTAAAAGTGTGTGTTAGTGTAAAAATTGTGTAGTGTCACTTACTTGTGCAAGCAGGAAGGCAAGAGATGCAGCAGGGTCACTGGTCCTGGAGAAGTGCGACATCCTTGATGATCCAGTGGGCGGGGGAGATCCTGGGGGCACAGGAAGTGTAGGCCGCAAAAAACACATTTTTTTCAAGCATGCTATTCTTTAACGGCCACTGGCCGATCACACCACAAGGGCCACTGGATATAGGATTCTGCTCATTGCCAAGGGGACGAGGTACGAACGGGGACAGATTGGGCGGCTTTAAAAGCTGCTCCTACGCTCCCCAACCTGGAAGTGCTGCAGATTGTAGAATCTATGTTCTGTGGCACTTAGGTACTTTTATCCATAGAATGTAGATTCTACAATCTGTGGCGCTTAATGGGTCAAGTCTGCTAAAAATAAAAATAAAAACATTTAAACAGTAAATAAATTCAAAAGGGTTGTTTCCCCACCAATGAGGATGTATTATATATATATTAGTTGGTATCCAGTACAAGGTACTGTTTTGTATTTACAGAGGAAAAAGGAAATCTGTTTTAAAACTCTGAATTATTAGAGATTAGAAAATATTATTATTTAATTATTACATATTTTCTATGTGGAATGGCCTTGCCATACTTCTGAGCTTTCTAGATAAAGGAATTCCAGATAAAGGATCCAATATATATAATTATTTAGCATTTCTTTTAATTTCATGTATTTGAAAACAAGGTACATTTTAAATATGCTTTGTTAGATATGGGGTTTTTTTTACCCGGATCTAACCTTCAAATAAAGTTTTTAAGTGATATGAGAGATTCCTGGCATAACTGTAACAGAGTTACATCTGATCATCTAGTCAGTGACAAAGCATGAACTCTATGTCTATGTTCAAGTGCCAAGAAAAATGAGTTCATTGACCTCTGAGAAACCTGTCAATCAAAGGTGAAAGCTGTCCAACCTATAATTAAGGTAAATATGCACCAAACAATGGGTCAAAGAGTAAATCCTGTTTCTACATCTTATATTTGATTTTCTAGTGCCCCTTCAATTTAAACGTGTGTTTATACAGGGCCCCTCGGACTGACTGCCTTCATTGCAACCTAGTGCCATTCTCTCCTGTGAAAGCATATACATTTCCAAGTAAACCAAGCCATTACAGCCCTAGCGAAAATGCACCTAGTAATTTTCCTTCTTTGACATAGAGAGAGAGAAATTCAAAAAGCAAAATGTGTGCAGAGAAACACAGAGAGAGAATTCGCCACCCACACAAAGAGATTCACTGGAGTTGTAACGAGCGTCAGACAATTACAATAATCCAGACACTGATTTCATCCATCCAATTAAGAATATATCCAATATGCATTGATGTAAAACAGTACAACACAAAGCCTAGGGATATGATGTACATCATTCTTGTTCATAAAAGAAAAAAAAAATAATGTTCTTTTCCCACAGATAGGAGGCCAACGACAGCTCAGTAAAATGATATGTTGCCAGAAGTAGATTATTGTTAGAGTAAATAAATGTTTAATTACAGACAGATGTGTTTGTCATGCTGTGAAGCCAACAAGGCTAATTGTTGCCCTAGCAGATCCCTCCTTGTCAATAATGGTGTGCAGAATTGTGTAGAATAAAGTCACTTCTTTGTGCACCTAATGTGCAACACATGAAAAATGAAATTCAGTCATTTACACCCACCTAGGAGGGATGCATAATATAGATAAGGGGATTTTGCGGAAATCAGGAAAATAAATCAACAGGAAACTGGTAGAGAGAATAAAATAATAAATCTCTATGGTATGGTATAGCAGTATGGTATAACAGTAATTTAACAGAGAAATTCCCCTGTCCTTATGCAACAGCCACATTGGCCATGTTTTATAAAAGGTAAAAGAATAGCTCTTCATTCTTAGGCAGTGATTCCCAACCAGTGGCTCGTGAGCAACATGTTGCTCACCAACCCCTTGGATGTTGCTCCCCAACCCCTTGGATGTTGCTCCCCGTGGCCTCAATGTCCTTATTTTTCAATTCCTGGTTTGGAGGCAAGTTTTGGTTTCATAAAAACCAGGTCAAACAGAGCCTCCTGTAGGCTGCCAGTCCACATAGGGGCTACCAAATGGCCAATCACAGAATGTATCTTGCACTACCCAGGCACATTTTTCATGCTTGTGTTGTTCTCCAACTCTTTTCATATCTGAATGTGTAATATATACTGTATATATACACACACACACAGATATGGGACCTGTTATTCACACACACAAATTACGGAAAGATCCATTATCTGGGATAACCCAGGTCCCAAGCATTATGGATAACGTGTCCCATGCCTGTATATATAAATACATTGCCTATCGATTCAGCAGACTGCTATCCAGAAAATGTTTACCTGCCATTGGTCTTAAGAACATATTTGGAAATTTGTGATGCCAAAGACTTTTATTTAAACAATTTTGGCTCTCTCAACAATTACTTTTACATACTGAAGGATTTTATTTCAGTTTTAGCACAAAGTAATAGAAACTTGTTGAATATGTTAGAATTTGACATGTTACATATATTTGTGGCTCTATGCTAACCTATACCTCTGCTTTTGCTATTTCCTAATTAATCAAAGCTTCACAATCTTCTGTTGGTAATATTCTGAAGAATTAATTCTAGCATTCACAGCTAGACGCATTAAGATGGCTGCTATAGATAATTATTGAGTTTTCTATATTAAATGGTGGGGGGCTGCATCTCAGTTGCATCACATACAACAGTTTTCAAATTGATGGCAGTTTATCTGGATATACTTTTCATGTTAAAAATGCCAAGATAGATCACTTTGATTATTTTTCTTTTAATTTTCAGCACTGTATAAAGAATATTCTTGTTATTTTTTAGAGCTTAACAATTCTTATATTCTGCAAAGCATCTAATCTTTTTTTTAGAAATGGTTTTGATATAAAAAAGAATAGCTCTTCTTGTTTCTATATTGTTGCTACTTTTTTCATCAAATCTTCCGTTCTTAGTTGCCTGCTAGGCAGCATTGGCTTTTCCCGGTATTGGGTTGCTACTCAGTACATTGCTGTTCTTTTCGATGTCATTGACTTCAAGTGCTTGAACAGAGTGGTGCATTGAATGTTGTAGCTTGGCAGCACTGTTGGAAAAGTATGGGACAGAATGCTCAGGACCTGGGGTTTTATGGATAAGGAGGCTTTCTGTGATTTGGATCTAAGTACGTAAAAGGACAATAAAAGTTATAAATTAAGATGAGGTATTCTGCAAAGGCACTTTAAGAAGCAGGGCAGGAACTAGGGGTAGGCAGAAGAGGCAAGTGCCTATGGCAAAAGCTTGGGGGGCGCCAGACACGTACCTACTCTATCGCCCACTCCTAGTCTGTACCAATGTCCGCTAACGGCAGAAAGTGCCAAACAAGTTCTGCTCCACCAAGTCAAAGCACATGGATATGCGTCTGGTTGTGCACGCTTGTTTGAGCATATGTGAATACAGGAAATCAGAAAAACAGGGAGAGGCGAATTTATCCAAATTTTATTTTAGGTGTTCCTTCCTTCTCCTTTAAGTCTACTGCAAATCATTTGAAAATAAAATAAAGCCAATAGGATTGATTTGCCATTAATACATTAATACGGGGTTTTCGGATAAGGGATCTCATACCTGTATCTTACCAAATGCGAAGGGTATTATTTACAATTCTATGTAAAATGGTTCATGCCAAACAACATGTTTGTAAATGTTGTAAAATAAATGGCATATTTATAGAGTTCCATATATTTATAGGGTTGTCCTAACATGAGAAATAAGACCATGTATCATCAAAGACACCATCGTTTATATAAAAGTTACAGCAATACCATAAATTGTTTATATATATTTTTGGTACTATAATACTATAATTTATACTGTTATTTTACCACCTCAGACCTGGCTCAATGCCAGTTTTAAGTCGCTTTTTCAAGTTAATACCCCTTTATAGTACAAAATATGCACTCGCTGACACAGAAGCATAAAACACAGCCCTATAAATGCCAAGTACTGTGGTGTTATGCAACCCCTAAATCATTTTACAGGACAATATAATGTATTGCCACTAATATATTTGTCTGAACCCAACACACATTAACCCATTTATGATTACTCAGGCTTTTGGGCTCAAGAAAACCCACTCACAATCTGCGGATTTCGGTGAAGAAACGCAAGACTTTGCATTTTGAGTGTGTTTGTGCTGAGGCTGGTGCGAAAACAGAAAAGGATTCAGCTAGCGGACGGGGGAGTGAAATTGACCTGCGGATCTGCCCCTCCTGTAGCCTTAAAGCAAATTCTACTTTCTTATCCCATGGATCAAAATAAAAGAAACCAACATTCCACTAAGAAGCCTCCCTTCTCAAGCTGCAACCTGGACTTTTACATAAAGAGTAGCTCATTATACAGATGCTTCTTTGGGATCAGAATGTGGATTGCAGCTTTAGTTCAATTTTCCATTTCTGGCCTGTTTATAGCAATAAATAACAAATAGATATCTCATAATTAAAAAAAATAGGCAAATGTACAGTATATTCAGCATTTTTCAAAAAGAGGATATTCTCCCCCTTTAAGGCGTGATTCTGAAGTTGTCAACAGAGTGAAGTCCTGCCGAGTGAGCAGACAAAATGGGATGGGAGGTATTTTGTTGCCCAACTGAGAAAATGTTCAGGTCGCGATACACAAGGAGTCGCCCTATGTGCCATTACCCTAAGGTCAGAGCTTGGCCTAAAAAGTCTAATGGAAGGTAAGACAGATAAAAATTTCTAACTGCTGTGTATACAGGCAGCTTGACTGCGCCCCTGGCAATTCCACCTTCAATTAAGAAATAATATAGCTTTTTAAATCAGTCTCAACATTAAAATGCACTTTATGTTTCAACTAAATACTGTGCCATGTAAATTCCTTCACTATGATATATCACTTGATTCCCCCCTGCAAGATTAATTCTTGTAAACATGAGTCCGTGCTCTAATAATGTTTTTTTTAAAACAGAATGTACATTTTTATTAAAGATATACATGTATAGGATCTATTATTTGGAATGCTTATGGGCCTGGGGGTTTTCTGGATAAGGGATCGTTTAGTAAAGAAGGTCAATTCGCTTCTGATAAAACTGACCCTGCTGTGTGTAAAGCTCCAGTGTGGCAGAAACGAATGTGAACAGTAAATAATCTCTGTAGATAGAAATGCACTATATAAATAACAGATAATGAGAGTAATTCTAGTGCAAGAGAAAAAAAATTAAAATGAATGATTTGCTATTTAAAGAGGGTTACACCTGCTCATTTATTCATTTTCATTTCTTATTGCTCTGTAAGATTATTAACCATGTGACACCTCATTCTGCAATCGGATCTAACAAGTACATTTTAATTCAATAATTTATGATCAGAAACGGAACAAGGTTCAGTAATTTCTAATTAACACATCTATTGAAAACACATTAACGAAGCCAAATACCACGCTCCAAAACGATGCAAAATGAATGAGAAAAATCAGCCTTGTAGTATATTTCTTTCATTCGACTAGATAAAAGCCCTGGGGTCAGGGAGATGTATTCAAAGTACAGGGAAGAAGAATCTATCTATCTATAAATGAAAGTAAACCACCGGGAATCCTAAGGGACAAGCATGGCGGGTGTTTGATGCAAATCTAGCGCCAAAACGTATAGCACCTTTTGCTACAGTTTCACAGTGTGACATCTAAATGAGCTTTCTGATGTGGGTTAAAATATCATTCAGCCCAAGCTGATTCTATCCTCTTGGTTTATACAAAGTCTGCATGATTTCTCCACTGCACAATTGCCTGCATCTGAGCATTTTGCTTTTCTGTTATTCTGCTCAGTGTTCATTCAGTCTGGGATACAGTTTTGCATACCTCCCAACAGTCCCGTTCTTAGAGGGACAGTCCCTCTTTTGACAGCCCAACCCGCTGTCCAGTTTTTCTCTGCACTGAACAGCCAGAAAAAGAAACAACGTTTCTAACTTAATTGACTTTTGGCAGAGAGCCCAGAACAGCCACAGCAGCAGATAAGATATTTTTGTAACACTTTCTAGATAAGCAAATAAGTAATAGTAACAATATAAGATAGCAGGTCCCTTGGGAAAAGTTAAACTTACAGCTTAAAGGGCAATTTGCCTTTATTAGCAAAACTGTAATAACTGAAATAAAACACAGAAATATGTTCAAACTTTCATAACCTGCCAAATTTTGTAAAATCAACATGGTAATTAGGGGGTGTGGTCACAAATGGGCGTGGCCAAAATATTTCTGCCATGCTATGCATGACAACTTTTTTGTCCCTCTTTTTATTTCCAAAATGTTGGGAGGTATGGTTTTGATGTGAGACCTTTGCAGGCTTTTCTGCTCACTGAAGCAGATAAACCTGGTTATTTGATTTTTTTTCACCATATCCATCTTGCCCACACTGCCCACTCTTCATTTTAATATCAGATGTTCAACCTTATTTCTCAAGGGGCTGTTCATAAACTGTTCATTACTAACAGTGCTCTAATTGGAGGAAATTAGACTCCAATCAATAACTCCAGAACACTAAGGGGCACATTTCGAAGTGGCAAAACTTCGAAATTCGATAGTCGAAGTTTTTTTTTGAGTGAATTTAGCTGTTTTCGATCCTAGAAATCGTTCAAATAGAACATTTCGAACAATTTAATCGATCCATTTTCAAAAAAAACAAAAACCTTTTGACTGCCAAATACTGGCTATAGGTTCTAGGAGGTCCCCATAGGATAACACAGCAATTCAACAGGTTTAAAGGTGGTGAAGTGTCAAAGTTTTTTAAAGAGACAGTATTTAGATTTTCGAATTGGTTGAATAGTCAGCGTTTTTACAATTCAAATCTAATTTTGGCCTATTCAATGGTCGAAGTACCCAAAAATTACTTTGAAATTCGAAGTTTTTGAATTCGAAAATTCACTTTGAATTCACTTCAAACCTTTAGTAAATGGGCCCCCAATAGTATGGTTTAAAGGAGAACTTGTCAGGAGTGCTCAGTTGTGGAGTACTCCACTTTAGATCCAAGATGGCAGAGCCCATGGCCGTGTAGTGACATAATCGCAACACATTTTGGTGCAAAAATTCTGAATAAAGGACACCAGAGATCCTCATTCACTGCCTGAATATATGTTCTTTTCCTGGGTGCTCTATAATTGTTATTTGACTGATCTCTGGCTTTCTGACCCTTCTCCTTCAACTCCTGACTACATTAATCACTGACTTCAGTCTGTTTAACTCTTTGGATACCGTAAATTGGATAATTTCCTGTCAATCTGCATACCAGCTTCCGCCTTGGTCCTGACTCCAACCTTTTAAGCCACTAGGTCCTGACAGAATTAAAGTTTAACAAATAAGTAAGCTAGGACTGCTAAACATTGTCCTTCAGCAGAGAAGATGGATGCCTCTGAAGATCTCCCCACTAGCTCATCATCTTCTGTTCTGCTGATTCATAGTACATCGTTCTGTGCTGCTGTCAGTTATCTGAACTTAGGGACCAACTCACAATATATTGCATAATGAATATAAAAGTCATAAAACAGGACTGATTAGTAATTAATTCAATTCTCATTACACAGCAGCTCAGCTTAATTTGCACCAGAATTTAATAATCAGCCCTGCAGCATCAGTTTATAGGACAGGCAAGCCTCATTTTCTGCTTTATGATTTGCGTTAACACCTAAGCTTAGCTTCCCAACAGCTGCCCAGAACACACTGAGCATGTGTAGCGCCACTAACACTACTAACAAAATCCAAGATGGTGACCCCCTTTGCACAACTTTAAAAATTGTAATCATTACTGTTAAAAAGAGATTCTGAAGCTTTAGCCTGGTGCAGTCAGTTCAGTATATGAAATATCACATTTGTGGCCATATCTGTTTTAGGGTTTGGCTCTCATTTTATACATGTTTTTGCTGATGAAAACTAGAAGTAATCTAATTTTACTCACAGTTGATTTTGTTTTATCTCCTCTAAGTTGCATTGGTTTGTTTACAAAGATACTATCAGGGTCGGACTGGGGGGCTGCTGGGGACTGCTGGTCTAGGGCCCCCTACTGCACCGCTTGAATGCCGCCATGCGCATGCGCGAGCGGTGATGCGATGCGCATCGCCGAAAACTTTTTTAAAAATGTTATACTATTAGAGGGGGTCTGGCCTGGCGGCGGCCCACCGGGCTTTTTCCCGGTGTCCCGCCAGGCCAGTCCGACACTGGATACTATTAAGTTGAGAGGGAGGAACAATGCAGGATTGAACAATATCAGTATCTGATATATATCAGTATCAATTTAATTCAACCCTTCTTTGCTAGGATTTGTAAATATAAAAATATCTGGAACGGTCCAATTCCTATGACGGACGAATGGCTAGTGTCAGAGGGTTGATATTTGTCACCCCCGCCCTCTATGATGCCATAACGCTATAAGGTCCAAGGCAGGATTGACTATTATGGCGAATGGTCTACTGTGGACAATGGTCACTCATATAGCTTATACTAGGCCATACAAACAAAAGATCATCACTCTGTTACTTAAATTCCAGAGTGTCAGTCTAACGCCAGTCTGTCTGTTGGGGCCCCTTACTGCTGAAGTGCTGCTCTAATTACTGGAAATACCACAATGGCCTTGGTTAGCCGATAGCTGATTGCGAGGCTGTGGACCGTTGGAGCTGGACACAGTATGTTACAACATTCCTTTGATAACATGTAAGACTAAGTAAATCATTTAGACATTAATTGTATAAGGAGGAGACAGACTTTGTATGGTATTTCCGTGAAACCCTTGTCACAATTATTGTAAAAGCCTTCTGAAAGCTATATAATGCCTGGACCAAGAGGAGGGTCTTTGGTAAGTCCTTGGCTGACATTCTGTGTGTTACTCCAACAACTTACCCAGACAAAACTGTTATGTTGTATTATGTAAGAATAAATTGCCTGACTATTACTAAAGGTTTTCCTTTACTGAGTTTTGTCTTACACGAAGTCAAAATGGTACTACTAAAAATACCATCAGATTATGTCATTACCTCCACTTCCTTCAAGGAAAGCCTGCTGTCATGATAATTTTACATATAATATGATTGTGCGCAATGCTCAGTCGAGTAAGTCATTCACACGTTTTAAACAAAAAGAAGACTCTATAATAACAGTTTGGATGCAGGATGGCGGGAACCTATATTTCACTGAACATTAAGGTTCAGTAGGATTTAAAAATACATTTCAATAACTTTTTGAAAATCCCTTTATTGTGTGGGTCGAAGAGGACAATATGAGGATTTGAAATCTAAAAACAGAAGAATATTTTAAATTCTAGCATCATGGCAGTTTCTAATAAACAAATCCAGACCTTTCTAAAGGTAAAGCTAAACCATCTGTTGCATCAACCAACACAAACTCTTCAGGGAAATATTTTTACCAGCTATACAGTAATTCATACTTCATTTCCAAAGTTGAAATTCAATTACAGTTGGTTCCCTTGTGTCCTCCTAGAAGATCAATTAATTAATATACAGTATATCCAAAGAATTTTTGGGCTAATCATTATTTTTTAAAAAATGTTTACACACTCCCTTAGAGGTAAACAAACATGACTTATTTATGAATTTATGAATCATGATGCAACTAAACTACAGCAGTAGAAAGTGTCAAGAAAAGTTTGGATGATTGTACAGCAGGGAAAAAACATAATAAATCTGTGAGTGGGACTGCCATTCTGAACATTTTAGAAAAACTTCTTGTAACTGCCAGATAAACAGGCAATGATCCTGTCAGCTTCTGTGTGCTAAAAATAAACTTTCTCACCCTAATGTTGAAACAACAATCGATGTTATTTGCCCGATTGCAGTATGTTGTAGCATATATATATATACATACAGTATATATATAAAAATAAAAAGAGGCAGACCTGGATCTCCGTGGACTGTTTCCTTCCAATTATTATCGCTCCAAAAAGATTCCCCGCGGCTTCCGTATATGCAATGTATTTTTGCAAGAAATGGATCGGAGTGCTCAACTGTTGCTCTTTGGAGCACCTGCTACCTTTACTCATCACTGTAAAGATAGCAGGTGGAATATCCCGAGTGCGTTAGTTGAGACGGAATATAGTGCAGTAGTAAGTGCTGTTGAAACACGCCACTCGCTTGTATGTACTAAAGCAGTAGTGGTAGGCGAATCTGTGCAGTTTCGCTTTGGCGAAAAATTTGTGAATTTCATGTAAAATTTGCGAAACAATGTAAAATTTGCGATACGCATTGAAGTCAATGGGCATCAAAATAATTTTTACGCAAACATAAATTTTTATACGTGCAACTATTTGGTCCAAATGCATTAAAGTCAATGGGCATTCGAATAATTTTTACGTGCGACAATTTTTATGTAGGCGCGTCCATTTTCTTTTGATGCAACAGATTTCTCGCTGGCGAATTGTTGCCACAGTTTCGCAAATTAATTTGCTTGCGGCGGAACTTCTCCGCAAATTTATGTCTGGCGAATTTATTCGCCCATCACTGTTGAGCAGCAACAATAAGAGAAACTCAGCGAGTTAATGAAGATTATATGTATTTTAAAGTTTACCAAAGGCTAACTAGTGAGAAGAGGGCTGGAGGTTATGCAGCAACATGATTCTGTGGACATAAACGGGTTAAACTTATTAGACCAAGGAATACCATTGACATGAGCTCAGGTGATTCGGACCAGGATAAGATGCCAATCGGTAGAGTATTATTTACTGCTAATATGGGGGAGATGGGAGTTGATGAAGCCCCTTTTTTAGAAAATAAGAAGAGACAATACAAAAAATATCCCACGCAGTGGGACAGCAGAGGAAGTGCTTGCAAGACCTAGAGATCCTAATTTTTAATTTATCTCAACGTGCACTGTCTGAGGAAGAGATAAGTTTATTAAAGAAGGGGTTAAAGTTTGTTCCCTCGGCTCCCTTGAAACAATTCGATTGGGACATTGACATTGAGTTTGACTGATATATACAAGGAAAATTCTGGGGAGGCACGGCCCACAGGACTACAATTGAAAAGTTTATATAACCCACCATTTACTAACCCAACAATCCATCTTTTTAAGCAAAGTGTTGAGAGTGATATTACACAAATTATTACAAGGCAAAGGGTACTGACAAAAATTTAATTAAGGGCCATTAAAACGTTATCTGAGGATAATCGCATTGTGATGCACCCGGCTGATAAGGGTGGGGGTATTGTGTTATTAGACTATACTGATATCGCACTGAGATTATGAGACACCTGATGAATTGGTGTATAAATGTCTGAATTGTGATCCAGTTAACCTTTTTAAAAAAATAGGTGGATCAATTCATTGTTGTATCTCATGAAAATGGAATCATATCAGATGAATTTAAATGATTTTTGATACTGGATTTTCCGAGATGTCCATTTCTCTATACTTTGCCAAAGGTGCATAAGAACTCAGCTGCACTGCCAGGACTGCCTATAGTATCCAGTAGAGACAGTCTATTGCATCCTGTTGGTATTTTGTTGGATACAGTATTACAACCTATTATACAAGCCACACCTACATATTTGAAAGATACCCCACACTTGCTTAGATTTATTAATGAGTTTGGCATATAGTTTGATGATTAAATTATTTTATCAATGGATGTAGTTCATGTATCCCCCATGATCTAGGAGGTACGTAAATCAATACTGCAACACGAGGAGTACACAGGGCCAGATATTGAATTTATTTTGAAGTTACTTTGCATGTGCTTGACCTTGAATTATTTTAAATTTGAGAATGATTACTTTATGCAGGTATTAGGCACCGCGATGGGAATGACCATGGGACCTGCAAACCAATATAATGCCCCTCTTTGGATCACATTTTCATTCTTATATCAACAATATACTTGTGTAAGGACCAGCCCGGGACTCGAACTCTTGGGACTTGTGTTTCTGGACAATTTGGTGCACTTGCTGAGTGAGCCACAGGAGGCTCTTGGGGCTGGTCCTGATCTTGTTATTGTTGTTCTGTATTTCTGCATGTTTCCAGTTTGTCTCCTCCCTGTTCTCCACCCACCTTGTTTCTCTCATGTGTTTTGTATTCCCTAAACACCAGCCCTTTATAAACCACACCCTGAGCTTTGCTCAGAGCCGAGTCATTGATTGAATTTGTCTGTTCCTGGATAACCTTTGTTCCTTGTTCCTGTGATTCCTATTTCCATAGTTCTTGTGCCTGTGATTTTGTTTCTGCTTTCCTTGCCTGCCTGGTAAAGACTTTGTTTTGACTTTGTATTTGATTTTGACCTGTTCCTTTGTTTATCTTCAGTTACCATTAAACCTGCAAAGTCCCTATGCCTGCTCCAATTGTTTATGGCTATTTCCCTGGGCTTCCACCACACCCACTACCAAGTGTGAGACTTACTCCCATTACAGCTGTGAACTTTACAATTTGTTATTTGAAGTGGTAGAGTGGCTTAATTTGGAGAAATGGTGACATATTTAAATGAGCTTGGTGGTCCAGTCAAATTTACTGCTACTGCCAGTGATAATACTATACAGTTTTTAGAGGGGAAACATATTTGAGTGTTCATTACATAGAAAAGTGATTGACCGCAATACACGGTTACATTTTACCAGCTAGCATCCAAAGGAAATGAAGACATCACTACCTGTTTCACAATTTTGCAGCGTATTATGGAATAATTATTCAGCTAAAACAAGGAAAATACAACTACATGAAATAACAGAGAGAAATTTTTCGCATGAGGTTACCCTAGTTATGTACTCAAACAAGCATTGGAGAAAGCAAAGGGGAAGGTTGGTGACACTCTTCAGATGAGAAATAAGCCACAGAAGAAGTTATCATCAACATTTGCAGGTTTCTGGGCAGATTAGGGATACTGTTTGTAAGAAGTAGAATATTTTACAGGCAGATAACAATTTGAATCCTTTATGTTCCAGACCCCCTATGATTGCCTATAAAAGGGATATCAATTAACGTGATTTGTTAGTCAAGAGAGACCCTGTGAAATGTTACCAGTAGTGATGGGCGAATTTGCAGTGTTTTGCTTCGGCGAAAAATTTGCGAATTTCGCGAAATGGCGAAAAATTCGCGAAACGGCAGAAAATTTTTTTGACGCCAGCGAATTTTTTCGGGCAAATTTTCACGGGCGTTTCGCGAATTTATTTGCTGGCGACGAATCACGCGAATTCGCCGCGAATTCACGCCTGGCGAATAAATTCGCCCATCACTAGTTACCAGTAATCAAAGACCAGTTGGCTCCCTGTTAGGGAGAGCGGATGCTTCCGATGCTCCAATTGTACATTATGCGGGTTTATGACATTGGGACCCAGTTTCACTCATCCTCATACTGGAAAATAATTTTATATGAACATGTAATTTATCTATTTACATGTCTGTGTGGCCTGTCTTATGCAGGTAAGATGGACCAGACCCTACGCCTTAGAATGGATGCACACTGATCGGCTATAAGCTTTTAGGGACAACAGAACATTGAAACTTGTGGCTAAACATTTTTTAGAAATGGGTCACCATTTACCAATTTTCAACTATATAGGCATAGACCATATACCTCCACCCAGGAGAGGTGGTGATAGATCTAAAATGCTGCTATAACACTAGTGCTTTTGGATTAGAAAATGAAATACGCTGTTGCCACAAGGCCTCAATGAACAGATGTCCCTAGCATGCTTTTTAAATCAATGAGTAAAACAAAAATGAAAATAATATTCTGTTTTGTTAGGATAGGGATTACATGCTATGCCCTGCTATAAGGAAACAAGATTGGAACATATTGATACATATTGGTGATGTTTGATCTGAATAGATATTTTAGAATGAAGTTTTTTAATGTTTTCTTATGTTTTTTCCTTGTCTTTACAGTGGACAGTCTATGAAGTCTTTGTAACGCCTACACTTTAGATGATTTAGAGCAGCCTATTTTCCGGTTGTCAAAAATGTTTATTATTAGAATATCATCCAATTAATTTTACATCGTCAACCACAGGTGTATATAGAGAATAAGATTAATTGATCTTGTTGATCTTTACAAGTGCATAAAGCTTCATGCCCTTAATTAATTGTCTCTGATCATCTTTACATGTACATAAAGCTCCATATCCTTGGTATTTTTCAGGAATAAATGTTCTTAATAGTGACATTTTATTAGAAAAATAAAATAAGAAAATGTATAAGTGATTACATCTTAGACATCCATCATTAGTACTGTATAGTTAGGAACAAAAAAACGGGACGTATAATAAAGTACAAATTTATAGATTACGGCCCTAAATACTGATTCAAAGCATAGCGAGTGGCCTTAGATATTATCACGTGCCAATGTGCAAACTACAAATGATAACGGCTACTTTGGCTGAGTCCTTAGTGCCGCCGTTAGCCCCACTGGATTTCCTTTGCCTAAGACTGAGAATGACTGTGTCATATATAGGTCTGTGGTTTAGTTCCCATTGCTATAAATGTGTAGTATATCTGTATGGGCTGTGAGATTATCAAAATTTTGATGTGAGATAGAGGCCCATTTATTAAAAAGTCAGATTTTAGTGGTATTAGAGCTTTTTAAAACCACGATTAAACTCTATTTCTCTAAAACCATGTATGCCATAAAAGTTATTAAAATTTCGGCTGAACAATCCAAAAAAAAATACTAATGCTGTATCTCTAAAACATCTGTTTCTTTCCTAAAAACGTAAAACCTCAAAGTCCGAATGGGTAAAAAAAAGTCAGATAGGATCAGAGCAGCTCGCACTGAAAAACTGACATCTATGGGACCTTGACTGCTTTAACTTTGAGAAGTTTTTATTAGAGTTTTTCTTGTCAGTTTTAGGGGAATTAAAAGGAATAACGAATGTTTAGAGAAAAAATATGATTTTTTAAAAAGAAAAGAAAATGAGTAAATAGTCCCCTTAGAATAAAGCTGTTTAATGAAGCTGTAGTTTATATTGCCTTTTATAGTAGGTTCTTTTATTAAACTGAAAATATTTCAAAAACGCTTCTTCAGTTGAGGCAATGTTTCTTCTCTCACCATAACCTCCTGGAACCCTTAGACAGACTTTAAGGAGAACCAAGCCCTTTATATTAAAATCCCCTTAAATAGACCCCCTCCCTGCTTCCCCCCAGCCTAGGAGTTAACCTCGGTAAAGGCCCCTAACTCTTTACTTATCCATCATTGAAGATTCAGCACATCAGTTCACGGGCGAAATCTTCTTCTCTTCGGTGGTCTTCGGGTCTTCTTCCGGTGCTTCAGCAATTTCTGTCAGTTTCGGCTAATGCACAGTTCTCCAGACTGCTCCAACTGCGCATGCGCCAATAAGGCGGTAACTTTGCGAAGATTGCTGAAGAGAAGAAGATGCCCGTGAACTCTGATGCACTGAATCTGCAACGGGGGTAAGTAAAGAGTTAGAGGCATTCACCGAGGGTAACACCTACGCTGGGGGGAGCAGGGAGGGGGGTCTATGTAAGGTAGGGGATTTTAATATAAAGGGTTTGGTTCTCCTTGAAGGGCACAACATTCCCCTGAGACTACTCTAACTCGGCTAACAACCTACTATCGGTTAAAGCCAAAAACAGCTTCTCACTACTAATACTCTTGATCACCTTCTCCTCCTTCAGTCCCTGGATAATAATTATAATTCAGAAGTTTCACATTAATGTACAGAACTCCATATCCAAACTTCCATATGAACCAGTGCCAATGTTTGTTTTTGGATTAGGTCAAGTAAATAGAAACTTTAAAACACAGTCATATAAAAGAAAATGATCATATACAATTGCCTTTTCAAAATATTTACTGAAAGACCACTGAAAGCTGTTCAAGCAATCAGATATTGAATAAGACCAAATTGTGCCCTAGGCAGAGCAGTCAAGGGGGTTCCCTTCTACAAAGGCAGCATCTGTCTCAGAGACACATACAATTTTTTCATGATTTAAGTCCATTACTAGTCAAATTAACATGCAGCTGTAAAGGGAAATATAAAACAAATGCAGAACTCTGAAAGTTCCCTTCTAACAATCTTTGATGCATTAAAACAATATCAATGTTAGTAATTTCACAATAGAGGTATGGGTACTTACTTCCATCATTGATTTGCATCAGAAATTAACCATTCAGGAAAGAGTTAGATATCTAACACTGTTCAGAGCAGTTAAGCAAATTCTGACAAAATTACACATTCAGCAGCTATGATAAATACAGGTATGGGACCTGTTTGGGGCCTGGATAATGGATCTTTCCATGATTTGGATCTTCATACCTTGTCTACCAGAACATCATGTAAATATAAATAAACCCAATGGGCTGGTTTTGCTTCCAATAAGGATTAATAACATCTAAGTTTGGATCAAGTACAAGCTACTGTTTCATTTTTACAGAGAAAAAGGAAACCATTTTTAAAAATGTGGATACTTTGGATAAAATGGAGTCAGAATGGGAGACAGCCATCCCGTAACATAACAGATCCCATACCTGCCTGTCAATTTGGAAAGCATTTTCCAAATTGTCAAAAAGAAATCCTGACAGTCAGGAAAATTTTAATAAGTTTTAACTGTTAGGGATTCTTAAGGATTCCCCCATTAGATTTTTTAAAATCTGCCCCTAAATCTCTTGTTTAAATGAACTCTTTGGCCTACCATTTATTTACGTTCTACAGTATAAGCTACTTAGACATTCTTTGATAGTGATGGGCGAATAAATTCAGCAGGCACGAATTTGCGGCGAATTCCCGCATTTCGCAGCCGGCAAATACATTTGCGAATCTCTCATGAAAATTCGCCTGCGGCAATTTCCATTTTTCACAATTTTTTTGTGAAAATGTTCGAAATGCTCATTTTTTTCATTGAAAAGGTTTGAATTGCTAGATTTTGCGTGGAAACATCTGAATTTCACGAATGTTTTGTGAAAACGTCTGGATTTCACAATTTTTTTGTGAAAACGGCTGAATTTCACGAATTGTTTGTGAACTTTCCCTTTCCATGACTTTACGCCCATCACTATCCTTTGAGTCCCATACTAATGACAACAGTAGCTGGTTTAATCAAGTAAAAAGTTTCCATGAAGAAAAAATGCATCATTGATTTCCCTGATCTTCGAAATGGATTCCAGCAGTGAGTTGGACTGGCTCACAGATGTTTGCAGAAGGGTATTGACCGATTATTGCCCTAGAGCACCACTAAATATGGATCATAACAATTTCAGTAAGTCTTATGTATTTACTTTCCATAGAAGTATTATATGCTAAGTAATATTAAGTGGGATTTATATTACATAACATTTGGTAAAACAGGAATTATTTACATCAACAATGATTTAGCAATGAGCCTTTGAACCTGGTCACACAGGTTTTTATTGGTCCTGGTGTAGCGGCTTTACTTGGTCACAATGGTCCTACTTGGCTGGGAAAATCATATGTTCCCCCATGCTAGTCCAGAAAAAGTGTATTATATTTGAGAGGCACAGCACTGATATACAGTAGACACATGGCAAAACCAGCAGTTATCCTTGACCATCGATGTAGATATAAGGGGTTATTTACAAATTATAATTCATATTTTTATGATGTTGTATCATATTAGCCATTGACAAAATGAAGGAAATGTTAAGTTTGGTGATACCTTTTATTGGCTAACTGAATAAGTAAAAATTCACACAAATATAGAACACAAATCTCACAATTTCTATTTGTAGTTTATTTGTTACAGTCTGGTATGAACTTGTGAAGTGGATAAATTCTGGATCCATACGTTATCCCACCCAATGGACCCTTACCTGTATCTTCACTTTTCTCTTGTTCGATTGTGCACCTTTGTGTTAACCGTACCCTATTCTGTCTTGGTCTAAGTCACATTATAAAACCCAGACCCCTGGACTATTTACAATCCACCTTAATTACTTTTATTATCCCAACAAGTTATCTCTGTCTATATGTAAATTTCTAATTAATTGCCCATAAACCCCTTTTCAGTGATCTAACAATATATAATGTACCTTTCCAGCTTTTATTTGTATTTTGCCTTATGAAGGGGCCTGGGTGCTCCAAAAGCTTGCAATTTTTACTTATTCAGTTAGCCAATAATAGGTATAACCGAACCTCTAATTCAGAAAGCAAAGTGCAATATCAATTGTAATTGCCATGGTTCTTTTTCTGGCCGCTGAATCAATATTAACATAATTGAGCTCTCAATTTGCAGTAAATGGGACACAACTGCTCTACAAGTTTACTAAGTCCAGTTAACATGTGTTAGAAGCAAGTGTGCTTTGCCTATTGAGGGCACCCTGGAGCTTCCCCCTGGTCCCAAGTTGGTGGTAAATCCAGGGTTCCTCTGCATCAATAGGTGCAACTGGGCTCAATTCAGAACAGGAGGCAGAAAGGACTGCGCAGCACCAAGCGCAAATATATGGAAGTGCAAAGGGCACATTTTGATGCAACTGACTGCGGGGAAAATTGAATGCTCAAAAATTACCCCTAAGCAGTAAAAGCAGCAATTTTTGTATATGAGAAAGAAAATATTAACATTGGAATATCAAGCTGGGAATATATTATATGTATAATTATAGTCTCGGGGAATATACGATATCCATAATTATAGTCTCCAGCCTTTAATATAACTATTATTTCTTAAGCATTGAAACAAAGGTACATTGTACATTATCCGATCAATGTAATCTAGCCCTACTCTTAAAATTGGTGTGGTTCATATATAAGAAAATATCTGTTTGTAAACGTTTATGTCTGTAATAAAATATAAAAACATATATATGCACACTGCATATTATTACGGTAGATGCCAAGAGATTGCCATGTTGGTGCAATGAGTAAAACATCCTGCAGTGCCGAGTACAGATGAACATACTATCTCAGTATATAGATGCACACGCTCCAAAGTTTCCTTTAGATTGTCTCCTAATTACTTCTGTTGTGCTTTCAGAATATTTAGTTGGACTTCGTTAAAGTTCACAAGGTTTGATCTCAATTTGAATCTTTAAAAGATTGAGGCAAGCACCCTCGCCGACCTTATGTGAAGCATCATCAATATAGTGTTCCAGCCGTCTGAAAGATGGCAGAAATCTCCTTCAGGTGATTATTAAAGGAAAATAAAATAGGTGTCTCTGTCCTTGTTGTTAACAAAGGACTTTCTTCTAAATTTAATGGCAGCAAGAACACTTTTTTGCACGTACAGATTATCACTAGAATATAAAAACGCTGCTTCGTGGCCCGTCCCCAAGGGACCAAGTGACAGGTCTCTTCTGCTAAAGAAGTATTTGACACATTTAGAAAACGAAACCTTTGCTTTTATCACCCACTGAACTGGAGACAAATTACTATGCGGTAACTGTCAAGCATTTGATGTTTTCAGACAGCACTCAGATAAAATTCAATACCTAATAGATAACCAGTCAGGGCAACAAAAATAAAAGGTTAAAAGGCAACATTTACCAAAATATTAAACAAAACTCTACTACGTATATTAATTGTGTGTCTGTTTATAGTGTAACCTTTAGTATTTTTTTTTTAACATAAACATGGTAATAGAAATAACATTTTGGAAGCCATCATTTCCTAAGGGATATGTAAGGACTTGTTCAATGTCCAATACAATGTTGCCATGTGCAGGGAGTCAGGGTCGGACTGGTGCACCTGGGGCCCACTGGGAGTTTGTCTGTCAGCACTCTTCATGTGAATTCCATTCCATTACCCAGCCTCTCACCACCTCATTTTTCCCACTGTTCGTGCAATGGCAAAAGTACATACTTTCCTCCTCCTCTGTAATCAGGTAAGGGCAGAGGACAGGAGTAGTCGGGTCTGGGTTAGTGACCCCATGAAGGCCAGAACCATCAACTTTTTACCCAGTGTCCCGCTGGCCCAGTCTGACACTCAGGCAGTGCTGCATACAAAGAAACACATAACTATATACTGTATACTGGTGCCTAAAGACAACAGGTGCAACAAAGTTAAAAAGATGCATCATGGGCAAAAACATGCACAATACATCTCATCACTCTTTAATAAATGAACTCTGGCTAATGAGAATGGAATGAAGCTTTAAGCTACACCAAATTATTTCTGATAATGACAAATATTCCAATTGTCTCCTATTTCTGTACTGATACTGCCTTTACTGCTTCCCAAATTCATCTTAATTCCTGCATTGTGTCACACATCACTCAAAAATCTTTCCATCCAGTGTGTTTAAGAAATAATACAAAGCAGATCGTGGAAACAAATACTAGTGTATGTTAATGGAGAAGTAATGGAGTATCTTCTTCATCCTCATCATCATCATATTTCTACAAAGCAATACATATTCAATAACATCATTCCACTGTCCATGTTATAGTCTAACTCAGAGGTTCCCAATCTTTTTTGAACCATGGACCATTTCAAGCAAGACAGTTTTTACGAGGACCGGGAGGGGGATGTAAATGTGTGGGTGCATTTCAGGTTTACCAAAAAAACTGTCCAAACTGTATTTTGGTCCTTATGGTGATCATAAGAAAGCTTCCTGGGCTTCACATAGCTGTTGTCATGGCACTGGCACATCAGGGAGTTGGAATTGCAGGTAATTAGGGCCTTTTTCATTGTTTTTGTAGTTATTATAGACTGCAGCTGGGACCAATGGTGGCCTAGTTTGGCACAGCTTGCGGCAGTGACTGGTCCGTAGCCGGTGGTTGGGATCCCCTGGTCTAACTGCTATTCCAACAACATTATAGCAAAAGCTACAAAACAACGTTAACATTATTTCCATTGGGTATGGTTTTACATGTATAAAAAAGATTCATGCATTGATTAGTAATCATGTTGAATACGTGTAACCCAACTGCCAATAGCAAGGGCATAACCGATGTAGGAATTCCAAGTTGGAATTGATCTAGTCTAACAGAGCAAGGCTTGCACTGGCCCCTTATGCTCTGAAGGGCTTAAGTGTCGCATGGAGCAGCATCAGCTGTTCCATGAAGGTAGCACAGATGATGGATACAATGTTCATTAAAGAACATTCTCAAGCCCGGCTTTAGTTCATTAGAATGGTAGAAACTGCCCAGTCATTCTTTAAAGGATTCACTGATCCCTAAGTGATGCAGCAGCCATCTGGATAGTAAAATAGATTAGCTGCTGTAACTCAACAGTTCCAGTTGTTAACTCGAACCCTGGAATCTCTCAAGGACAATAGCCCTGTTGAAACACCTTGCTGGTTCCTGTTCTATCCCTAAATCCTATTAGATAAAACCAAACCCTCCTAATGACTGTATATACAGTTTCCAAATTCTAATACAGGTATGGGACCTGTTATCCAGAATCCTCGGGACAGATAAGGGATCTTTCTGTAATTTGGATCTTCATATCTTAAGTCTATGAAAATATAATTTTGAACATAAATTAAGCCCAATAGGATTGTTTTGCAGCCAATAAGGATTAATTATAGCTTCACTGGAATCAGGTACCAGGTTATATTTTACTATTACAGACACATAGGAAATCATTTTTAAAGATTTGACTTAATTTGTTAAAATAGAGTCTATGGGGCAAATTCACTAAGTGCCGAAGCGCCGAACGCTAGCGTCAATTCGCTAGCGTTGGGCATTTTCGTTACTTCGCAAATTCACTAACGAACGCTGGCGTAGATTCGCTAGTGTTACTTCGCACCCTTACGCCTGGCAAATTTTCACTACGGACGTAACTACGCAAATTCACTAACGTGCGCAGTGTTCTGAACGCTACCTTTTACGCTAGACTTCCTTCGCCACCTCAGACCAGGCGAAGCGCAATAGAGTAGATAGGGATTGCTTTCTAAGTCCCAAAAAGTGCTGGCGTGTTTTCTACATTATGGGTGATAGGCTGAAAAAGATCGAAAATTTTTTTAGGGCTCCCCTCCTTCCCCCCTACATTTCCTGACTCATGGCAACTTATCTATACAGTGGGCACATGTGTAGGGCAAAATATTTTTTTTATTTGATGTTTTGAAGGTTTTCTAGGCATTTGTAGTGCTGATACGTATTCCTCCATTGAAATTTGAATTTTGTGCCGTATGCAAATGAACCATCGCTAGCAAAACTTTGCTTCGCTTGGCGAATCAACGCTAGCACAACTTCGCAAACTTACGCTACCCCTGTGCGCAACTTCGGATTTTAGTGAATTTGCGGAGCGCTGGCGAAACTACACCTGGCGAAGTGCGGCGAAGTTGCGCCTGTCGCAACTTCGAATCTTAGTGAATTTGCCCCAATGGGAGGTGGCCTTCCTGTAATTTGGAGCTTTCCCGATAACGTAACCGTATCCTGAAAAAGTGATCTTTGCCCTGCAGATCTTTTTTGATCCGTTGTGAGGCTCACATACTGTAGCCCTAAGTTAGCTCTCACATAGTCAGTGCAAGAAATTTTGCAAAAGAAGCGCCACTGCTTTTTCCCTTATTAAAATAATAATGGGCAGCAAAAATCACTAGGAGTGAGGCACAACAACAGCAACAACTAATAGGAAGAAAAGAAGCTGTTTGTTCTAAATGGCATCAGCTTTCCTGCTGTAAATAACTGTCATCAATAATGGCTGTCATTATTCTTTAGCCATGAGGAGTATTCATGTTTCCTTAAGATTTACCATCAACCCACCCTATGCTCAACTAATCACCAAAAGCCGCGTTCTGGAACTATATCATTAGTGCCAGGTTCAAGAAACTTAAATGCATGTATTTTGTGCAAAGCAATGTCAGCTTCGGTCATTTGGCCTTATTTTATTACACCGAGGACAAACGCACACTGCAAGCAACACTGCAGATGAGATATAATTGCATTCAGCCTAATTTGATAATCATGTAACAGTTTAAATAGTTTCCAAGGACTCACGCAATATGCATTTATATGCATTTATTTCCACGCTTTTATTAAAAAGCTCTTTTTTTTTTTCATTGCATCCGGTGTCCAGCTACCGATAGCAATGTCAAATTAGTTGATTCCAAACACGAACATACACCTTAATTAGAATTTTGCATGACTGTAATTACTGCGCATAGAGCTGGCGGAGTTTATCAAACTGACGTGAAAGCAAATGTCATATAAGTTATGCAGTGTTTTTCACACCAAGGTGATACTTTTGCACAAGAAAAGCACAACAGAAGCACTTATATGACACAGGCACATCTGCTACTTCTTAGATTTTCTTTGAAATCAATAAAAAACGATCAAGTTAAAAATGTATATATTAGTATTTGCGTGCACGTTATCGGCTATCATTCTGTCCCCAAATATAAATGACATTGGCCTCAACACTTGGCAAAAAAAAGCTATGGGAGTCTGTGTGATGGGAAAGTTTTATTCTGCAGACAGTTTTAATATCAGGGTTTAAAGGGGAAGTTACCATCTCTTCTACTTTGTTCTGTGGCATTTTATTTATATACTTTTTATATTTTATATACTGTATGTCAAACTTTTTATTTTATATGACCACAATTGCAGTGTGCAAAGTGCAATTTTGGACACTAATCCCCATGGGTTTTTACCCAAATGCAGGTTTTTATACTCACAATGCCACCTCTATCTCGACTGATGCATTGAAAAGAAACAATTGTGGGTGTGCATTTTGGAATGCCAGACACTATTTCTTTAAAAGTTTGACAGAGTTGGAAAAGTGTCATTTAGTGCTCTCTGTGTTATTATGACATTATGATAAACTGGGCACTAACAGTGATGCAATTTGTTTGGCTGGAAAAAAAATTGTGTTTTGGGACAGTTTCACTCATCATTAAGCAGCACCTATTGAGACAGCAGCACAGAAGGAACCCTATAGGTTCCCCTGCATCAATAGGTGATAGGTGTAGAGTCCTGCATCAGGTCAGGTATCCACGGGTACCAGCTGAATACCCACATAGTGGTTAGGTTTTGGCCAGAAACATTAGATTCTCTTATTGTGCAGGCAGTTTGCGGGTGACCCACCTGGGTACCCAGCTAAGGTGCTGGATTGTTTCCTCCACCCTCTCCTGAGGCTATCATACAATTTGTCCCCTTACCAATCTGATTAGGCTCTGGTTCGAAATAATTTCCAATGGAGAAAGGAGGCACCACTCGCACACCCTGGCCTTCTAGGCTGGACGCCTGGTGCATGGAGGAATCAACACCCTCCCAATAACAGTACGAGGAAGGATTCACTGGCACTTGAAGGCTGGAGCAAGCAGGGACAAGCCCATGCGTTTTTATTCAGCAGAAAGGTGCTACGTTTCGGGATAAAATTCCTTTGTCAAGGGATTCAAAAATAAATATTAATAATAAATAAAATGCAAGGGCTTGTCCCTGCTTGCACCAGCCTTCGAGTGCCAGTGAATCCTATTTCGTAGTGAAATCATTTCCATCTCACAGTGATGTCACTTACAGTCTTGCGGGCCCTGGATCAGAAGGTAAGTTATCTATTTGTGGGCCGGGTCAGATAGCAGGTCTAGGTAGGGGAACATATAGTGCAATGAGTGTCTTTGGACATATGAACCCTAAATGAATTGCATCAACATGAACAACAATGTGCCACTTTTCTGGCACATTTTCCATCCAATCTTCATCCGAATACATACAGGGGGTGGATAGTGCCTTTTCCTGAAATACTTAATACTTTTATGCTTAAATCCTGTTTAATCAACTGGAAGAGCTCTATAATGTATCTTGATTCCACAAACAGTGATATATTTCCATATGCAATGCTGAAAAGCAAGTGTTTCCCACTGCCTGTGGCTACAATGGCTTTGGTCGGCTCGGAGTACCGTAATAACTTCTCCCCCCGTTAGTTGAATTTCTTCTTTAACGCCATGCTCCGGGAACATTATAAATAGAAATACCTTTCTCCTGACTAGTTTTTCCAAGTGTAATTAAATCTGACGATAGATAATGAAAGGAATGAAAGAAGCAACACCAAAAAATGCTTGCTAAACGGTTCTATAAATAGGAGCTAGAACTGTGCAACCGAGAGAAGCAGTGAAGTCAGGCATCAGCAAGTAATGTGATTAATGTGGTGTATAATAAACAGTTAAAGCATTTAAACAGGGTTCTATTTTTTTTTAAAAAAAGTATTTTATATTACAACAAAAAAAGTGTAAATTTGGTGTAACATTAAATACCTATTAATTAAACGTCTCTGTTTGTATTAATGCTGAGCTGCTCCTCTTGTCTTAAATTTTAATATTAAAGCTGTCGGAAATCGATTTATAAAAATGTTTCAGTCACTTTTAGCAGGTCAAACTGTTTGTCTTCCAGGATAAAAATCATCAAATTTGTTAGTCTGTTCTACGTCTATACTGCGACAGTCCTACCCTGACTTCCATGCTACAAGTCAGCTTTTCTGCCAACATCAGCATTATAGTAGCCTTCCAGTGAGCTTTTGTATTTCTTTGATTAATGGCATCCCCCAGGCCTTTTGTGCTCCTTGCATGTTTTAATATGTAAATGTTATATACATACATCTCTACCTATAAATTCTTTTTTCCCAGCATGCCACAGTTCATACACTGCAAGGTGTATTCTAGAGGCATTTGCTATATGGGGTTGAATTTTAGTGAACTGACCTTATTCTAAACGCATAATTTCAGGTGTGTAGCTTATAAAAGAAAGTTATTTACACTAATGATGTGCAGAATGCACTATTTTAGGATTCGGTCATAGCATTTGTGGAAGATTCGGGTGAATGCCGAACCTAAACCCTAATTTGCATATGTCAAAAGGTTGAAGGAGAACCACTCGCTGAGCACATGGTTAGAAAAATGTTGATTCCCTTGTTTGTATGACGAAAAGTCACTTGATATTTTTGGATTTGGTTCGGCCAGGGACTTGGATTGGGCGAAATCCGAAATCTGCTGAAAAATGCAGAATCTTGGCCGAATCCCCAATCGGATCCTGGATTCAGTGCATCCTGAATTTACACAGGCACATGTTTTAAAACCCATCCTTGTGTCTTCCTCAGCTTTAGTGATTTTGTCTTTGGGATACAGAGAGTTAAAGAGAAGTTATTTTGTGTCCCTTTAATAAGCATTCAGTGTGATAGTGTGGGTGTTGGTTAAATTCCCTGGTGTACCAGCTACCTGTACATTAATATTAACTAATCTACTAAATGATATCCAAACTGTCTGTGTGATAAGAGCAGCACATTTCTATGCTGTCTTTATTACAGTAACTATTAAAGCGACATTATACACCCCTTTTTTAACAGATGAATAGGGCTTGTGCTGAACATAACTGATGCCTACTGTTTTACTTAAAAAAAATCTAAAGTTTATGTTATATTATGTTTTTGACACTAAACAAGAATATAAAGTCAGTTTCACTTAAGCTTGTTACTTCCTGATCCTGGAGAAATTTAAAGGAGCTGATAATTAACTAATTACCAGTTCAATGAGAAGCCCCTGCTAATGAGCTGCTTAGAAAAAGGAGGGGTTTGTTTGTTTGTTTAAAGGCAGATAGAGAACTCTGAACATATTGCTCTGTTTATAAAGGAACTGGGGTAAAGCAACAGCATATTTAGGTCCAGTGCTGCCCTAGGCACCGGATCTTTGAGTATCTTTTGTATGCAGGCCTGTGAGGTTGGTTGGTGTTGACAACACAACGGACATGCATGTGAAAAATTGTCTGCCATTGTAGCCAGTCTTAAGCCAGCATAGATTCCTGGACCACTGGATACCATACTGTATATCGTATCATACTGGTATATTGTATGATCAGTAAGTTGCCCGTTTCTGCACATGGGTTAATCTTGCGCTTTTTCTAATTTTGGAAGGAAAAGCTACGTGTAAAAGGCTTTTGCTGCACCACTGAAGGCTTTGGCCCTCTCACAATAAGCTTTCTGGTTACTCTGTCTCATCATTAAACCAGCCAGTCTGTCCTTCTTACACAAACACAGATTCAATTGTGCACCAGTGGAGTAACCAATGGCAACTGTAATTAGCTTTGATTAAACTGCTGCAGACACTCATGAAAGCAAATTCCGGATTGGTTGCTTTGGGTTACTGTACCTATTTAGTAAAATGTGGCCCTCTGTGTTGTCATTGAACAGATTGGACTTTAGCACTTAACTTGTTGCTCCAATACAACAACAATGTTTAGAGCAAAGCGCCTAATTAATGCAAATGGCTTTTCTATAAATGAGATCGATTGTTTATATGAATAATAATGATAGACACGTAGCATATTGTTATAATTCCAAGTGATTGTCCTAGGTACTTTCAATTTCAGCCGTCCTAAACATTCAAATTATGTGAATAAGTGTCAAGAACTCCAAGACTACATTTTTAATTAATTTTCCGCATTAAATGAAGATCACCAAATTACAAGCTTGAGTGCCTGGCACTTATAGATTAATTTAAGCGAAATTGTTTGCCAAGGTTCTATGCCAGACAGCATGATATACTTGTGAGCCTCCTGAGATGACTTTTCAGGTTACAGTCTGCACAATCTAGCCCTTCTTTTTGTCCCTGTGAGGCACCTTGGATGTAGAGGGAGAAACTGTTACATTTGCTGCTTAGATTTAACCTTGTTGCCAAGGTGTTTTGATGTTAAGTGAAGATATAAAAATAAAGTTCCCATCTGGTCGGAAACTATTCTACATCGCTGAAATTAACAGGATTCACAGGCTGAGGAAATGAAAGGAAAAATCGGTGACAGAAAATGAAAACGTGCGATTATGCTGATGACAAAATATAACGAGATTTAAAGAATCTTTACCAGCTGACGTCCAAAAAAAGCTATTTTTAAAACCTTTGATTATCGAACCTCTGCACATTGTCTCAAGGTTTCCAAACGTGTCATCATGAGTATGACTATTGGCCCTGGTTTAACTATATCTGTTCTCACATGTAGCACGGGTCTTCAAATTTAACATTCTATCTTTCTTAATTTTTCCTATCTACAAATTGCTTCTGCACAGGCAGACTGTGTCCCTCCAGATGTAATTTCAAGTTATTTATATGCCCAGCAACCTTTACATAAAATATATGAAATAGGAAAAAACTCATTAATGCTGATGGGCGAATCTGTTACGTTTCGCGGAAAAATTTGCAAAACGGTGAAAAAATTCACAAAACAGCAAAACATTTTGTGAAACGCATTGAAGTCAATGTATCTAGTATAGGTCAATCTAAAATCTAAAAAGTCAATGGGTGTCAAAATTATTTTGACGTGCAACAATTTTTACACGTGCAACATGCATTCAAGTTAATGGGCGCCAAAATAATTTTTCACCGGCTATTTTTTGCCGCAGTTTCGCAAAAACATTTGCTGGTGTTAAAGTTAACCTGGTGTTAAACTTCACCTGGTTGCTTCCTGCCCTTTACCACTCCGGGTTTTCCAGATATGCAACCAACTAGAATATTCTGGCCCATTTTGTTGTGTTTACTTTCTCCTTGTTCCACTCCTAGGGGTAAATTTATCAAAGAGTGAAGTTCCGCCACTAGAATGAAATTCCACAGATCTCAATTAATTTCTATGGGATTTTGAAAGGCATATTTATCAATGGGTGAAGAGAAAGTTCACCCTTTGGTAAATACGTCTATAAAAATCCCATAGAAATGAATGGAGAGTGGCGGCATTTCACTCTAGTGGCGGAACTTCACTCTTTGATAAATAAACCCCCTAGGGTCCTATTTACAAATATTCAGATTTCTTTTTTTTTACGATTCGTATTTGTTCTCTAAAAATAATATTTTTATTTCTCTAAGGGCTGAGTGCGAAAAAAAATGCATACATTGTGTTTAAACGTGTTTTTTTTACACAACTAACTGCATTTTTTCCATTCCAAACACAACACTGTTTTCTGCCGATAACTGAACACACGTCAAGCGTAATAAAATTTAACATGCTGCATGTAAACAAACACAATAAAACGCAAATAGAGTAAAACGCAACTCAGAATACTCATAAATACCAGGCAGAATATAATGGCATCAATTAGCAAAACCTGCTTTTAAAGATGCATTAAACACAGAAAAAAATGCAGAAAAAAACGCCTGTGTAGGAGCCCTTCAACTCTAAAAATTCAAGATTAATGTAAGGGCCAACTTGTACAAATTTGTAGTATGTTTGTTTCTCCAAAAATTTTCATTGCAAACTATCACATTTTCCATATAGTTACTTAATTCATGATTTTTTCAAAAATTATCAAGTGTAAAAACCATAAAATCTATGAATATATAAAAGCAGGTAAAGTAAAAGCTGTTAAGGTCATTTAGAATTCAATGGAAGTCCCCTTTCTTTTCTTGCAAAGATCAGCCTTCCATTTGTGGACTGATCAAAACAGTCATTGTTGTACATATTTGTTTGTGAAAACCGATGTTTTAATAAATTACATAGCATTCGTGATTTTAGAAAAAATTTGTTTATTCGTAGTTTCAAAAAACCTTTAAAACCACTAAAATGAGATTGTTGATAAATGGGCTTGCTTCTTGGGGACCTTGGGAATAAGAGAACTGGAAGTCTCAATGCCAAATTAAATGGAGGAAAAGCACAGGATTATAGGGAGGTAGTAAAATGAAAGATTTACTATATAGTTTGCCATTACTAGATGATAGATAATCACAAAGTTCTTTCATTCACATACTGTACTTCTTTCTTTCTCTTTTTTTTTCCTTTTGTAAATCTTAATTAAAACTATGCCTCAATGTTAAATTAAAGTCAGGGTGACTCATTTGCATTAATTCAATGTGGATAAGTACTCATTAATTAAAATGTATCAAGTAACCAGAATAAAATATATGAGGCAACCTAAGCTCTTCACACCCTACTTGTCTTCTCTCAAAATTGTTATGTCTATAACTGCAGAGAACTACTACCTCACAGTCTCTTATAATTAGTGATGTGCGAATCTGTCCCATTTCGCTTCACTGAAAAATTCACGAAAGGGGAAAAATATTTTGTAAAACACACTGAAGTCAATAGGCGATAACATTTTTTTACGAGCAAAATTAATTTCTCACTCCAAATGCATTAAAGTCAAAGGGCGTTTTTTCTAGTAGCGACTTTTTTGTTTCAGCTACTTTTTTTGTCTCTGTGACTTTTTTGTGTCAGCACCTTTTTTGTCCAAATGCCTTAGGAGCAGATTTATCAAGGGTCGAAGTGAATTAGAGGAAATTTTCAAAAAAAAATCGAAATTCGAAGTGATTTTTTGGATACTTCGACCATTGAATAGGATACTACGACTTCAAATTTACTTCAACTTTGATTCAAAGTAAAAATCGTTTGACTATTTGAACATTCGATAATCAAAGTACTGTCTCTTTAAAAAAAACTTCGAATTCAATACTTAGCCAACTTTAACCTGCCGAAGTGCTATGTTAGCCTATGGGGACCTGCCAGAGCATATTTCTAAGTTTTTGGGTTCCAAAGGAAATTTGTACGATAAAATCGTTAGAATCGTACGATTCGAAGTACGATCGGAGTACGATCGTACTACGATCGGAATATGATCATACAATGAATAAAATCTATTCAATGGTCGAATTTCGAAGTATTTTCCACTTCGAAATTCGACCCTTGATAAATCTGCCCCTAAAAGTTCTCCGTTTCGCAAAAAAAATTGCAGATGGCGATTTGTGTAATTTTGCTGCAAATCAATACACAACGAAAAAAAATCCACTCATCACTACTAATAATCCATTGATATGTGTTTGGACTATGAATATGAAGTCTTGCACACCAGTCTATTAATCCATCTTTTATAAAGTTTCACCACTCCCGCTAGGAAATTTGACCCACCACAATAATCCAGTAAGAGGCTCTGGTCTCTGACAACAGGAGTAGCAGACGTGACACCCGCATGGTTAAGTATATGTATATACTGTGGATGGATAAGTATATGTATGTTGCTGTGTTAGTAAAAATGCCAGTCTGAGTGGAGTGACTATAAATATGCCTTAATACATAAAGAAAAAATAGAATCTACAAATAACATTTATTTAATAGAAACAGAGCTGACTGCAGATTAGCTGTGCAAAAGCCAAATAGTTCTACATTTCTACACAGGGAAACACTGCAAGCAACCAATGATTGAAAATGTAGACAACCTATAACTATGGTTTTTACTATTGACAATGCTCTTAAATGTAGCCTTTTATCCACACAAAAAAAGAGAAAAACTCCAAGAAATATTTGCTTCTGTGGCTTCTCCCTGTCAAGAAATGTTAAATTAATGTATTTCTCTGACTGCATAATTGTTAAAATAATGTTTACAAAAATATCTTTATTAAAATAGCCAGATATTCAGTGACATGAGTAGCGTCCGCCGTTAATACTTTTAATACTGCATGATCTGGTTAGAAAAATCAGAGTTTAGCAACACTGAGCTCATTCTTCAACAATTTATAAGGATGAAGCCAACATTTATTGTACTACAGTACAGTTGCCATCATTAGGAAACAGCTAGATTCAATATTCATACCTTCTGGTTGTGCAAATCATATACAATGTAATGCAGTTATAACTAGATTACAGCATTCGTTTTGGCTGAAAATAATCTTATCAGGACCAGATTGTGAACATGGAAAATGAATCATTCAACATGCGGAGTACAGCAATTACTGTAACAGACAATGATCTACAGTAAGGGGTCAGGGCAGTAATATGGTTGACAGTGTAACAATTAGTGAAACATTATCTATAATTATTTTAATAAATGTATTTTGCCTTGAGTATAACGAGATGTTACACTTAAATATAGTATATATATTTGAGTAGGATCCAGTTTGGCTTATAATGAGCTAACTTGTAATATAATTTGTGAGTTGAAGGATATACATTAAAAGCTTTGGTTTTACCAATTCATAAACTTCTAGTTGTTAACTAACCTTATGCTCTCAAAGATACAAAGCTCTGCCCACTTAAAGGGGCAGTATACCCCCTTTAACTTTATGGGGATTGTTTATTAAAATCTGAATGTTAAAATCTCAAAAAATAGAGTTTTTTCACTAGAAAACTTGAATTTTAAGCGAAAAAAAACGGACTTTTCAAGATTTATTATACCACTATGCTAGAAAAAGCCCAAATCCGAAAATCTGCCATCTCAGAACGGTCGAGGTCCTGTATTAGTCAATGGGAGAGGCACCTATCTCAATTTCAAGTATTCTTTGTCTGTGCTCAGTTTAGTCTGAAAATTTTACTTTTCCGGGAGTTTTGGGCAAAAAAGGCACGAAAAAATTAGAGCAATTCAGGATAAAGCCAGAAAAAAAAATGTACGATTCGGCTTTTCGCTCTATTTTATTGAGTTTTTCCGCAATCCAATTAAAACTATTTTTTTCATAAATAAATAAGCGAAATTTTGGTCGCAGGTTTTTTATTAAAATATGAGATAAATTCGGATTTTAGTTAATAACCGCTATGTGTGCATTGAGTAGGACTTGTGTTGAGCATACATTTTCCCATAACTGTACTAATTTATTGCTATAATAAGGGAGCCATAACTAAATTGTAACAGTATGTTTCTTGGGTGGAAGGATAGCTGTTACTGTGATGATTTAAAAACTCCAAACACCTGTTAAGATTTCTTCTTATGTATCTATAGAAAATATCCTTCATAGTCTTTACCTCTTTTTTACCAAATGCAAGCAATCACACTAATCACTGCTGTAATCACACCGATCATTTTGCTTTCCTAAGCATACTATTTAAATGAGAAACTGATTAAAATGATGAAATTCTAAAAACTAAGAGCAGGACATACTCAGAACATGCTCAGAGCCGTATAATAGAGTAAAGTGTTTGCAGATGTCAGTGGTTCCTTAAAAAGATAAATTCATTCTAACTGTAGTTGGCAGTAGTGTGACACATATATATCATATATAGATTATTTGGTTTGACTCCGTACTTTTCTGTCTCAACCTGGGCATATCCAGGAAGTGAAAATGCACAAAATGTGTAAATAAATAAAATCTGCACTGTGCATGATTGACAAAATGACCAGGCACTGTATTTTTTCTGCCTCAAATCTTAATGCTGTAAATTCTATATGACGAAGTGTTTTCTTATAATTAGGGTATTCATATGTTGCCTTACGAAAATGTTATGCCTATTAATATATAACAGCATCATGCCTCCCAATGGCCTCATTAGTAAGTAGGTGGGGTTAAGGCAGAACGTAACCCTAAAAATGAATTTAGCTAGAAATGCAATATTTTATATACTGACCTTATTGAACCAACCGAAAGGTTCAGTGTCTCTATAGTAGTAATGATCCAGGCCTTCAAAATTGTCCCAGGAGTTTCCCATCTTGGATTTTGTTAGGCATGTCTGTGACACGCACATGCTCAGTGGGCTTTGAGCAGCTGTTGAGAGCTAAGCTTAGGGGTCGCCACAAATGAACAAGCAGAGAATGAGGTTTGCCCATTATGGAAGCTGATGCTACAGGGCTGATTATTAAATTCTGGTTTTAATTGTGTTGGTTTCTGAACTGCCAGAATAATCTGAATTAGTTACTAATCAGCCTTACATTGTGACATGTATATCATATATATTCAGTATCTAATGTGTCTGTCCCTAAGTTCAGTAAGTGACAGCACTGCAGAGCATGTGCAGTGAATCAGCAGAAAAGAAGATGGGGAGCTACTGGGGCATCTTCAAAAACACAGATCTTTACTTCTAAAGGGCTGTGGTTGCCTTGGTCTGGTACAGAAGCCAAAAACATAATGTACAACATTTCTGCCCTATTTCTTGAATTAAGCTTTAGAATATGCCTAGAATAACATCCTGCACACACTCATGCTCACCAACATGTCCATAACTATTTGTTTCACGTTATCTTTCCACAACCCCATTCATTATAATCAGATCTGCCCAGTTCTTCTGTTTTGTATATAAAACCAGCTCACAGGAAGTGCGTATTACTTTGTTCATGGGACACCCTCTTAGATTCTGTTGTTTCCTGTTGGTTTGCTTCATCCTTTCCATTTACCTCTCTGGCTGACAGGAGGCAAGTACATGGTATAGGATGTATTATCTGGAATGCTTGGGTCCTGGGGTTTTCCTGGGGTTTATCTATAATTGAATTTCCATACTTTAAGTTGACTAAAAACATTTAAACATGAAATAAAAACATTAAGGTTGTTTTGCGACCAATATGGATCCATGCAGCTTAGTTACCATCAAGTACAAGGTACTGTTTTATTATTATAATAATGGTGTATCTAGTACTTTTTTTCTTTAGCATAGATTCATAAATTACAGAGCTGCAACTGCATTTTCTTTCCATCTGGAGGAGATAGAATGACAACCTTTTCTGGAAGAAAAATCTTACCTACATCTAGGTAATTGTCTAATATTAACATTGGTAACAGTTACATAAGTGACCAGGTTGCAACTCTAGCATGTAAATATAATGGTAATCAAAAGCAGTATTTGATTATTCCTTACTCTTCTCTAGTTGTTGAAACAAGGTCGTCAATTCCCCACATCAGCCAAATTGTGCTACATTGTCCCTTTTAAACATGTCCATATTTCAGCTATTGTACCTTCTTATTCCTATGGAATACAGTTTCATAACTCGAGGGTCCCCAACCTTATTTACCTGTGAGAGCCACACTCAACTGTAAAAACTCTTGGGGAACCACACACGGATGAAAAAAGTTCCAAAAATTTCAAATAAGGACTGTCATAGTTTAATTGGTTGCCTGATATGGTCTGCTAGTCTACAGGAAGACCTCTTTGGATTAAACCTATGTCTCTGTAACTTGCCTTCAAGCCAGGCATTTAAAAATGGGCATTTATTTTAAGGCTACTGTGAGCAAACAATTACTCGTGAGGCACTGGTTGGGGCTTACTGGTCTAACTAAACAAGTTAAAACTGGAATACAGTGGTTGGTCCCCAGACAGGGGAAAATAAAGAAAGTTTACTAAAAGTTAAGGAAAGGGTGAATTGGGAAAAATGTAACAGAAAGGTGATTCATTGCAGCAAACCAAAAGGTGAAAATGAAGGCAGGGAAGGAGTTAGAAGCTGATAAATTGCAGGGTACTGTATATATATAGCGAGAGTGAGAAAAAGGAAGTGATTATGCAGGTTACACCTGGGGGTGGGTGACAGATAATGACAGAACCATCATAAGGAGTAGCCTGTTCTACCTTTCACACTATAGAGAAACATCATCATGCATTTCTTTTCCCATTCTCTCCCCAAGACCCTAATAGTTGGGCTCTTTCCAGTTGTCCCAGTAATGTGTTCAGTTCACTGCTTGTAATATTGAGTTCTGTTCTGGAGAAGCTGACTGACCTCAGATCTAGTCAGAGAAAAGTTCCTACAGAAAGTGTTACAGACAGACTGAACACAGAGTCAGAAGATGCAGGAGATGATCCTCAAAGATCAATACAGAATCCACAAACCAACTATTCATATTCAACTTCCTGTCAAGGAATCGGGAAAGAGGACAGCGAATAAGCTGGGGGTGGGATGTTGCATAAAACAAGGGGAGTGAATTGTAGATAAGTAGACATGCCAACCCATGGAAACCGGCAAGGAGACTTTTGATTTTCAGATCTAACTCTTTGGTTGTTAGACTGCTAAGCATGCCCCATAATACTCATTCAAAAAGTCTTTGGGGGAAATTTACTAAAGGGTGAAGTGGCTAAAGTTGGTGTAATTTCGCTAGCGAACTTCGCACTCTAACGCCAGGCGAATTTTCGCTCTGGCGAAAGACCGTTACTTTGCAAATTCACTAAGTTTTTGATTTTACTGACCGTTACCTCTATCTCCAGACTTGCCTTCTCCACCTCAGACCAGGCGAAGTGCTTTGGAGTAGATAAGACTTACTTGAAATTTTGTCGAAAATTTTTCTAAGTCCGAAAAAAAGCACTGGCATCTTTTCCTTTTTTCAGGGTGATAGCCTGCAAAAGAGCGTACATTTTTTTGGGGGTAACCGGCTTCCCCCCTACATTTCCTAACATATGGCACATTACACTATACACTGGGCACATGTGTAGGGCAATATAACAACTTTATTTTATTTTATTAAGGTTCCCTGGTCTTGTGTAGTGTAATGTATTTGCTGCAACATATACGTCCATTGTACTTTAACTGCACGCCGTATGCAAATTGGCCAACGCTAGCGCAAATTCGAACTGCTGATCATATTATCGCTAGCGCAACTTTGCAAGCGTTCGGTACCCTGTGCGCAACTTCGGATCTTCGTGAATTAGCGTTGTCCAGGCGAATTTACGCCTGGCGAAGTGTTGTGATGTACATGAAGCCAGCGCGGGCGGATTTTTGGAGGTAAGTAAATTTACCCCTTTATGTCCAGGGTGTGGCTATACTCTAAACCAGTGATCCCCAACCAAAAGCTCGTGAGCAACATGTTGCTCTCCAACCCCTCGGATGTTGCTCTCAGTGTCCTCAAAGCAGGTGCTTATTTTTGAATTGCATAAAAACTAAGTATAGTGCCAAGTAGAGCCTCTTGTAGGCTGCCTGTCAGTCAACAGGGCCTACCAAATAGCCAATCACAGCACTTATTTGGCACCCCAAGGGACTTTTTCATGCTTGTGTTGCTCCCCAACGCTTTTTACATTTGAATGTGACTCACGGGTAAAAAAGGTTGGGGACCCCTGCTCTAAACCTAGAGCAGTGCCAGTGGGTGCAAGACAGCTCTGTCCCTTATGCCTGCCATAGCATAGATGGTAAGTATAGATCTATGTTGTGGCCTGTGCCCGCTGACATTTTCTAACTTTGGTGCCTTAATGACATGCTAATATGGACAGTGAGCGGGTGATACCTACCTGCTCCCCTCGTGTATAAAGTGCTGTGTGTGAAGCATATAGGCAGGTCTCTGCACTCCTTTTTCAGTCATTTTCTGCCCTTTGCACCCTGCCCTGCACTTTGTACCCCCTTTGTTATAGGGGATTGTTTTGGGAGGTAAGGATATGGGAAGCGGCATGCAGAATTGCAAGGGGCATCTTTAACCCTCTACTGAAAGAAATCAAAGAACAAATGTGTACATCACACGAAACACCATTTTCTATTTTCCTGAAACTGGGCCAAGCATTTTTCGTTACAGTTTTCCTTCGGTGATATGGACACGGCACAGTTACTCAGAAATATACATCACATTAATGCCAGCACATCAAAAAAAAATGACATGCCTGAATTCAAAGGCTGATCATGAGGATACGGAGTGTTTTGCTCACAACAAATAAGGACCACTGAGTCATTGGATATGTTTAAAGGGAGGAGGTGGGGGGGTGTTAGAATTGACCCTTGCAGCTGTCAGCCACTGTTTTATGCTATGCCTTGCTACATTTCTGTCAGAATACTGCCTGCGGCTCTGCTCTGACCGAGAACTAGCCTGTTTTGGAAGTTCTGTTGCTGGCAGATTGATCACGGCGGGTGAATCACATGTTATGCAGGGAAATTACAGACACCTCGGAGGCTTTTCCCACTGCTATTTAACACTCAACATGTAATGTTTATGAGTAGCTGCAGCTGCCTTGATAAATAGGACTAGGCATTAGAGGAGCAGTGTTATTAGCACCCTCTGAACAGATAATACAATTCTCCTCTGAATTAAAGGTCTTCAAGCCACGTGTTCTGCTTGTCAGCTGCTCTTCAAGTCTTTCTTATGGCTTAATAGTCTAGAAATGTATGTCTTCATTTATATGGTTAGAAGATCTCATTGAATATATTAATCGAATTGCAAACAAAAATGACATTATTGAGATATGATTATTTCCTTGTGCATCTTCTGCGCAATTCATCATGTTAAAGGTCATGTAAAGGCAAAAAAATATAATCCCATTTTTACTTCCTTTAATGAAAAAGAAACCTATTTCCAATATACTTCAATTAAAAAATAAGTACAGTTTTTATAAGAAACCTGACTGTATGCAGTGAAATTCTCCCTTCATTTACTGCTGTGGATAGGAATTGTCAGACGGTCCCTAACTGCTGAGCAGGGAAACAATCATACTTATGAACAGCAGGGGGAGTCCCCGCCTTACTTCCCAGCCATGCAGAACTCAAGCAGGTTTGTTTAGGACGATCCCTAAGCAGCCCAGACCACACTGAGCATGTGCACAGTCTTAGTCTTGCAACGATGTTTAACAGAGTTACAAGATGGTGACCTCCTGTAGCCAACTTTGAAAGCATAAATCATTTGTTTGATTGGGATTGTGGTGCAGTAAGTTCATGTTTATATTTAGTATACAAAATACAGCATTTCTAGCCTTAGTCTATATTAAACTTTACATGTCCTTTAAAGACATGTTCCTCTTTTTAATAATGGCAATTTCCTGCAGTATTTCTTCCTAGGCCTAATCAATAGATAGATATACATGCGGACATGGTTTTGCTGTAGCACTAAGCAAAGCTTAGTATTATAGTCTGACATGAACATGTACATTGGGGCAAGAGTATGCATTTTTCAATGAAGAAAATGGCAAGAAACAGTGTCAGACCATATCTCTCAACTATCCCGTTTTTAGAGGGACAGTCCCTTTTTTGACAGCTCAACCGGCAGCCCCTCGTTTGTACTGGAAAGTCCCGTTTTTCTCTGCACTGAACAGCCAAAAAAAGAAACAAAGTTTCTAACTCTTTTGGCAAAGAGCCCAGAACAGCCAGAGCAGCAGATAAATTTATTTTGTACCAATTTCTAGATAAGCAAATAAGTAATTGTAACTAGTGATTGACGAATTTCTCCTGTTTCGGTTTGCAGAAAAATTCCCCGTCAGCAAATTTTTGCGGGAGTTTCGCAAATTTATTCGCCGGGGCCCATCACTGATTGAATATAAGATAACAAGTCCCTTGGGAAAAGTTAGACTCACAGCTGCAATTCACCTTCATTAACAAAACTGTAATAACTGAAAAAAACACAGAAATATGTTCAAACTTTCATAACCTGCCAAATTATGTAAAATTAACATGCCAATAAGGAGGTGTGGTCAAAAAGAATTTGCCATGCCATACGCTCAAACTTTTTTGTCCGCCTATTTCAAAAATTTTGGGAGGTATGTCAGACTGGGTTTGAGGGTCCCTCATGGGCCTTGCTGGCCCAGACCCACAACCTTTGTCACTGCTTCTGACCTCCCTCCCCGGCACAGTTGTATGAAGAAAAAGTTATGCAGGGGGGCTGAGGGGGGTTGCGGCTTGAGTAGGGGGGCCCGGGGTTTGTGGGGGACCTGAGGCAGCAGCCCCAGTCCGACCCCCTGAGGCTCCTGCCATCCTACCAGGCCAGTCCAACCCTGCAGGAAATGTACTGTATGTAAAGTGATACAAAACCCTATCAAAATCAAGGACATGTCAGTATCACTTTAAAGGCTTAGCACTGAGTACAAATTCTCGCATGTTGAAAGGTTCTGTATGCTAAACCGGCTAAAATTAAGTACTACAGAAATGACAGCTTTCTCGTAGACTTCAATAAGCATTTTAGAGATAAAATTTTATGAAACCATTTCTCCCAGATAACAGAATCAAAACTTGAGTTCAAATTAAAAATGTTACATTGGCAAGAAATCAATGGGAAAGGAAGTTAAAGCTATGAAACTTGAAGATACATTTGCAGCAAATCAAGATGGAAAATTAAGTTAATGAAGATGTTACACTCAGAGATATGACACCAATAAGACCTGAAGAAATAAACTCACAACTGTTGGACAGCACCAAATCCCACTGGATATAAATTTGAAGGGATAATAACACTGGAACACTAAACATCTAGGGGTTCATTTATCATAGCTCTATAAATTTTGTTGAGCAGTAACAATACGTACAGATAATGATACTCATCACGGTACTGCAATTCAGCAAACACATTCCGACAAACAAAAACATACAGTAGGTATATTTAATAGATGTATCCATTCATGAAAAATGCTCCTGACAGACAGGAAAGTTTTCATAAATGGGTAAAATCTCAAACTGCTGGAAAAAGTCTGCAATGGCACACAGGGTATTGTCTTGCCTATGCTAGTTTTCCACTTGGGCCACAAATACCTTCCAGTGAATGGACCAAGCACCCCAAAACACCATTTCATAGAATAGAATTGTGATTGTGTCATCTCTAGTGTGCACTTACTTTGCTCTGTATTTTCAAACAAAGTGCACTAACAGGGATGGCATGATTACAGCATTAATCATTGGAAGTTATTTTTGGTTATTTCCACCCAAGACACAATTGAGCAGGGATGACAAAACTCCCCATGTACCATTGTCCTAAATGTCAGAAGTAGTGATGGGCCAGACACTTATTTGCGGTGAAATTCTCCCGCGTCAAAAAAAAAGTTGTTGCACGTCAAAATTGCGTTTCACAAATTTCACAATTTGGCAATTTTTTTGGCAAAGCGAAATGGCACAGTTTCGCCCATCACTAGTCTCTAAAATGCAAAATTACGTTGAGTGAATAATCATTTTATACTAAGGGGTTTTTAACCACAGTTCAAGTTTTATTTTTCACACAAACAAACGTGAATTTAAGCTTCAGATCAAGTATTTATTAAGCTACAAAAAAACTCACAAAACTTGAATGCAAAACATTTGAATCTTAAAGGGGTGGTTCACCTTAAAGTAAACTTTTAGTATGTAATAGAATGGCCAATTCTAAGCAAAATTTAAACTATTGTTCAAGTTAAGTTTTTTTTTTTTTTAGCTTGTAAACTTTCAAATACCACGAATTTGTGTTTGTTTTATTGATTCAAGGCTTTATATTCATATTTTTTTAATAGATAAGGTAACATTTGTGTTCTTTTAAATTGTGAATTTATTCGACGTATAAAAAAAACTCCAGCATAACACAAACCCGAATTTTGATAAATAAGGCCCCTAGTTTCAGAAGTTAAATGAACTTAAGTGAAAAGTCCAATAAAATGTACACAAAATAAACATTTTTGGAATAGTAAAAACATGCAGAATAACTGGTAAAATAATCTGCCTTCGATAAATCTCCTCCTCTCTTATGAAGATCGATTTATTGAAAAAGCTCAATGGTATACAATGATACAAACATTTTGCTGCTATTTGCTGGGTCAGCTCTTTTGTTAGCTGATCACTAAGGGAGTGATTTATCAATAGGGATGGGCAAATTTGACCTGTTTCGTTAAAAATTTGCTGCTGGCGAAATGTCGCAGATGGCCATTAAAGTCTATGGGTGTCAAAAAAATTGTCGCGCGGCAAAACGCTGCTATACTAATCTATGGGCTTCATTTTTGCAGCGAAACAATCCCTATTTATCAATGCTCAAATTTAATTTTTTTGCAACAATTTGAGTTTTGAGCTAAAACGTACAAATCTGAATTAGAATTCATTTAGAGTTTTGAATACATTTCAGAGATTTATTACACACCAAAAACTCACATTTTGAAATCTGTCATCTAAAAGCTGACAATGTCATGTAGAAATCAATTTATTCTAGGCAAAATGTAAGCAATTTTTCACTTTTTCTTCGAAATGTTTTTTGAGCTTGTAAATTCACAAATTCAAAAGATTCAAGTTTTTTTTTTCCAAAATGTTATTGTTTTATATATATATATATATTTTTAATAAACATTCAAGTTTTTTTTCAAGTAGAAAAAGTAATTGAAAAAGTCATAAAGTAATGGTACCAAGACATTTGATGCACCCCATGTACTTTACCTGCAGCTGAACCCCCCCTTTACAGAAGGTAGTGTAAAATAAAGACATAAATGACAATAGGTCCTAGACTCCTAGCTCTTTGTTATGGATTATTCTGCAACTGTACCATTAAATCCCATTAAAGGGATACTGTCATGGGCAAAAAATTTTTTTCAAAACGCATCAGGTAATAGTGCTGCTCCAGCAGAATTCTGCACTGAAATCCATTTCTCAAAAGAGCAAACAGATTTTTTTATATTGAATTTTGAAATCTGACATGGGGCTAGACATTTTGTCAATTTCCCAGCTGCCCCTGGTCATGTGACTTTAGAAGAGAAATGCTTTCTGGCAGGATGCTGTTTTTCCTTCTCAATGTAACTGAATGTGTCTCAGTGAGACATGGGTTTTTACTATTAAGTGCTGTTCTTAGATCTACCAGGCAGCTGTTATCTTGTGTTAGGGAGCTCTTATCTGGTTACCTTCCCATTGTTCTTTTGCTGCTGCTGGGGGGTTATCACTCCAACTTGCAGTACAGCAGTAACGAGTGATTGAAGTTTATCACAGCACAAGTCACATGACTTGGGGCAGCTGGGAAATTGACAATATGTCTAGCCCCATGTCAAATTTCAAAATTGAATATAAAAAAATCTGTTTGCTCTTTTGAGAAATGGATTTCAGTGCAGAATTCTACTGGAGCAGCACTATTAACTGATTCATTTTGGAAATTTTTTTTTTCCCATGACCCTTTAAGGAGAAATATACTGCTTTAGAAGGACAATATTTAAAGTGATGTTGTGCCCCGCCCCCAATAGGAACCCTTATTTGGGATATTTAGCTAGCCAAATAACACCATAGTAAATGAACAGTAACAGCAGGAATCTAGACTAGAAAGAGAATCCATTCTCTAACATGCATGAGTGCGCAGAAATGATATAAGGTCTCCATACAATTACAGCCCCTGAAAACAGGACCCACCATGTGGTCTCATTCCTAATACTCAGTGCAAAGACATCTCAGCTGTAGTCCCCTGTCTGGGGGAAATCATGCAGAAAATAGAGAAGAAAGAAGAAAATAAGTAACAGCCCATTCTTTAATAAACCTAAAGTGAACTGTACATCAGTCATTTCATCTATCTGACAGTTGTTCATTGCTCAGTTCAGCTCCTCATCATCCAGAATGACATTTCCAAGGAAAAAAGGGCTCCCAGATAATAGATCCCATACAGAGCAGGCAGGGGATCAGAGCAAAATCCACCGTCCAAAATTTTACTTTGGTTGCTGATGGGCAACTGTAAAACTGACTCCCTCTCTGCCCCCTTCCCCAGAAACAACACATTGGGGAAACCAGTGCTTCAGGTATTTAGGTAAGTAGCTCAGGAAATCTTCCTTCCAGCATTACACCTGAAACAGAGAGGTGCTCTTCCCTGTGGAGAGTAAATTGTACCGAGACCTGTCATAAATCATGTGTCAATCAGGAATGTTAGTGAGCCTAATGGAACTATACAGAAGTCTTTTACTTTCTCCGTATTTAGAGATTTTATTCAGTGTCTGAGTTTGAGACATTGACTCTAATCAAGCAATCCAAATCTCACAGTATTCACAGGAAATCAGACTACCTCCCCCACCACCAACTTGTGATACTTTACAGTTCAATTATTTAGTCAAGTTTCTCAAGGCGATATTTCTTAATCTCCTCATTTGTGCTACATGAGGACAGTCAAGCTTTCATATGGTGTGCCTTTCCCACTTAATAAAAGTCATTTAAATATGCAATAGTAGCTTTTTCTATAAAAATTCAGCACAGCATATCGAGAAGGGTTGTTCTGCTCAGCAAACTCCTCCACAATAAAGCTCCTGCAAAATCCCAATCCAAACAGATCTCATCAATTCCATAAAAACCATGGTTCCAGGGGGCCACATTATCAGGAAAATAAAATACTAATTTAAATTGGAAGGCTGTATATCTGTTAAGTATGTAATGGATGTGCCTATTCTAAACAACTTTTTATTCGCCCTTGATTATTTTTTTTTTTTTTTGTATGGTCTTAGTGTCCCTATTTTATTTACAGTCTGCAACTTAAGATGATATATAGTCGTTGGGATATTTACAAAGTCACAGGACACAATGCAAGAGCAAAAGTGTGTTCATTCAAGCAGCACTTTCATCTGGGGATGACTAAGCTTTATGAATTGTGCAGGCGGGTGTAAGTAGGGTTGCCACCTGTACAATTTTCCCCTGGATAGCCCGATTTTCGGAAGGGCTGTCCAGGTGAAAGCTGCTTATAAGAATTTCCAAATTAGGAAATCTGGATAGAACTTTGAAGTGAATGATGAGACCATCGGCTGTGACGTCATAGTTCTACCGCCAACATCACTTCCGCACCCCTGATGTCACACACCCCAACCTGGACTTTACTGATCCAAAAGGTGGCAAACCTAGGTGAAAGGCAGTCCTGTCTAACTTGCTCATCTGAAGGACTTGAAAGTTGGAAAAGGGATAGGAGAAGGAGGCAGCCTACATGTTTCTCCGCTGACCATCATGAATCCTCTGTTTTGAAGCAGTGGCGTAACTAATGAAGACTGTGCCAGGGTGCAGGGCCACTGCCCCGCTGAACTGTTGCCCAAAAAATCTCTGGCTCTCCTGCCGTTTTTTTTTTTACTTTGCGCCCTGTGCTGCCCTTGCTAACTGGTCCCTTACTTCTTACAATTCACAGACACATTCCTAAGGTCATCATTACGCCACTTGAGTGAGAAGCAATTATGGGCCTAGATAAAGGCATTAGAAATATTAGCGGAATATCTGATATAGCTGGATATATTTATTTGCTATGTTGCACATCAGGTAATGCCTTTAAAAATGGCTAAAAGGTAAAATTTCATCACCAAGAACCAATTGCTCATAGAAAAATGCCCTGTACTTTGCATTCACTTATATCTTATTTAATTAAAATACCAGATTGTAATGCCATATTTAACTGGTAATGGTGTCAGCAAATAAATTCATAAATGAAACCTGTACAAGAGCTTTTGAGACCTTTCATCTCTATTATTAAATGTCAGAATTTTGAGGCCACAATATCACAACTGCAAATTACCTTTCTGCTTTCGAGCTTAACTACAAAGTGAAATCAGCAATAAGAGAATTAATTGAATACAGGTTTATTGATGCAGCCTTTAAAAAGAAAAGTCCTTAGTCATGGTTATTCCCATGTGCTGTGAATCCTTCAGTGATATTATTATAATCATTAACACATATTCTTCAGCACTGTATCTAAAAGCACCATAATGGCAAGAGGCCAAATGGGGATGCAGCACTTCTTGTGCCATATTGGATAATAAATGAGTAAAAAGCAACTGGAAAATATATAGTTAAATGTGATCTACCAATCACACTTTTTTTTTGCATTGTTCCAGTACTACAATAAATAAGCAAGGCTGTGGAACAAAAAAGTTTATTATCCTCAATGTTTCGATCCCCCACAGCGATCTTCATCAGGAGCAGCGTACAAACAAACATACAGAGAACCATTTGACTTGCACCACATCTTTCGTGGTATATATTGTGACATGCCCTTGTGGTCTATGCTATGTGGGCAAAGCAACAACACCACTATGGGACAGGATTAGCGATGGGCGAATTTATTCGGCAGGCGCGAATTTGTGGCGAATTTGCGCAATTCGCCGCCAGCGAAAAAAATTCGCAAAACGCCTGCAAAAATCCGCCCGAAACAATTTGCCGGCGTCAAAAACGAGACGCCGGCGCCGTTTCACGAAATTTTCAGCGCAAATTCGCCCAGCACTAGACAGGATTGCCTACCACAGGTCGGCCATAAGCAAAGCTCTTAAAGAAAAAACTTTGAAACAGCCTGTGGCTAGACATTTCTTATCAATGGGTCACAGTCTACCCACTTTTCGCTGCATGGCGATTGATTTCCAACCCCGCTCCCAAGAGGGGGAAACAGGGACTTATTCAGACGGGAATCTAGGTGGATATATCGCCTAGATACGGTAGCCCCCTGTGGACTGAATAAAACCTTCCTCTGGGTTGTTTTATATGATTCCCTACAATGAACATTTTCATAGGGACACTATGTAATATCTGTCTCATTTTTGAAGACAAGAAGGCTTCTCTTATTGCTTTGAGTCAATGTTGGTTGTTTCCAGTACAACTTTTGTTACATTATTTTGCAGCTTTAGCTACTTGCTACATGTATACTGACATGAAAAGTGCAACTGTAACTCTCCAGTATACACATTTTCCCTTCTTTTCTCTTCTCTCCTTAACTCTTTTTCATTTAATGTCTCTATCTCTATCCCGACTTTCAAACGCTCTATATTCAGCAACAAGGCAACGGACAAACCAGAAGCCATAAGACTCCTGTCTGTCCTTGGATCCGTTGGACCCCAATGGGACAGCTACATGTGGGTCGCGATCCAAGTAGCCCCTGCACTCTCTGTGTTAAGATATTGGCAGCGCCCAGTGAAGTACTCTCCACGTGGTAAACTATTCACAAAAAGAGAATGTTTGACACTTCCACGGTACATTGGGAGGCGATTAGCTATCACGTACATAATAGCTGTAGAAGTGACACAGTGAACTGCTGAGGTAGTGGGCGTGTCCTTTGACTTGTACGCATATGGGCACTTCTTATACATCATTTTTGCCCTCTGATACGAAGGTCTATGGAGATCCGATGTGCTTTTGCGCACACCCATCAATGCGCTGTGATAGGTCGGTCAGTCGTGGACATGCTTTGACAGATACTGGAGTTGGGGAAGTGGCTATAGTCCTGGTACGGTGCTCTTGTATAATTGCTATTTTATTTGCTATCTCCTGCGCTCTGTTCCTTCACCTTACCCCCGCTTTCTCTAATTTGCTCTCCTTGTTTTACCTTAAATTGCGTCCGTATTGCCCAATACTGACACAATCATCACTAGCAACTGATTTGGGCGCCATTTCAAGGCTTTATTACCGGTGGGGTGATGGGGGCTCTGTATGTTTGTTTGTATGCTGCTCCTGACGAAGATCCCTGTGGGAGATCGAAATGTTGAGGATAATGAACTTTTTAGTTTTTTTCATCACAAACCCTGTGAGTACCGCAACCTCATGGAGAAATGCAGAATTTTGCTGCAAAGCCATGGTTGGCAAAAAATTAGCTCATCACTAATTATAATATTCTTCCTTAGACTAGGGCACTGCAAATTTAATTGCGCGATGTGTACTTTTAAGGTATGCTTAAAGTTGGCGTCTTTTGGAGCAAACATCATAATGGAAATGATAAACTCGGCAATCTGCAAGTGGTTGCCAAACACTTTACATATTTATAAAAGCTATACTAAATTTGCGCAAATTCTGATTTTTTTTGTGCAGAGGCATGCATCTTCCCTTTGGGAATATTTTTCCCATTACCAACTTTTATTACATTCCCCTGCAAAATCGTAATGCCTAATAACCCATAGCAACCAATCAGATGCGTATTTTCAAATACAGTAGCTGATTAGTAAATGCTATCTCCTGATTGATTGCTAAGGATTACTAGACTGTTCAGACTGTTTATTACCATACATTTCATACACTAGACTCTAAAGACTGTTACTTTCCCCCATATGCATAACATTCTAAAGGTCATAGGACATTTATAAACTTTGTGCAGTACAGAATCATTTGCCCTGTGTATGTCTATCTATTGTGTTTACACTGGCCCAATGCTAATCATTTAGGAACACATAAGGCAAACACAAAGAAACTTTAGGCATAGTTAACCAGAGGACTAACATACTTCCCAACTGTCCCACATTTAGGGTTGCCACCTTTATGTCTGGCTGAGACCGGGCTTGGGGGCGGGTCTGTGACATCAGTGGGCGTGTATGTGACATCAGTGGACGGACCCATGACATCAGTGGACGGGCCCATGACATCAGTGGGCGGGCCCATGACATCAGTGGGTGGGGCTATGACACAGCGATGAGCGATTGGCCAGTCGTCGTGTCAATCAAGGGAATCCCGCCCAGTTTTCTTTAGTTGGAAAACGAGGCAGGAAGTATAGACTCTGGCAGCCCCTCAAAATACCGGGCTGTCCGGGTCAAAACAGGACAGATGGCAACCCTACCCATATTTGACAGCTCAACCCGCAGTGCCAGATTCATACTGATATTTCCAGAGTTTTTCTTTGATCTGCTGCACTGGACAGCCAGAAAAAGACACAAAGTTTCTAACTTAATTGGCTCTTGGCAGAGAGCCCAGCACACATACTTAACATACTTTTGTAACAGTTTTAGATAAGATAAGAATGAAGACTGACAGCTTAAAGGGAAATTCACCTTCATTAGCAAAACTTTAACATCTAAAAACCATAGAAATGTGTTCAAACTTTCAAAACCTACCAAATTTTGTAAAATGGACATGGTAATTAGGGGTGTAGCCACAAAAATGGGCGTGATTTCACGGAACGCAGCAAATCTTTTTGCCCCTCTTTCGCTTTACAAAATGTTGGGAGGTATGGACTAATAAAGACAAAAGCCAGTTTCATCAAAGTTTTAGAATAGTGCACAGAGCTAATGCATGTATCCCCATGTATACAAACCGTCAGCATTGCAGAGCAAGGACACAGTTATGCTGCAGGAGATGCCAGCTCAATCATGTAATGTAATACTAGAAAAAAATGGAATGCATTTATTCAATTATTAGGTTTGGAACCAGGAGTGGAAACACAAGGTGGTGACCAGACATGATATTATGTCATTATAGTTATATTTATAAAGAACTGTCTGGGAAAGAAGTGGTTTCGTTGTGTATGTTTGCTGTTTTGGCAACCCCCATATTGTCCTTAGAAAACCAAAGTCTGCTTACATAAAGCTCTTTCCAAACCTGACCGCAAGCTTCCATCAACTGGTGCTCCAAGTTCAGATATTGTTGGCAGTAGAGGTAAATGCAGTTTCCAGTAATGGGGAGGGAGCTGGGCATTTATTGGCACCTTCAGGTGGGAGACATATTGTATGTAAACCTGAAGACTTTCCTACCAGTGATTTGTGGGCCTTTATTTATGTAACAATGTAAGGAAAGATAATCACCTCTCCTTGTGGCAGCACCTATAAGCAGAAAGGTTTTGAATAGTTTATGTATGTTGACAGAATTGTACTCGTATAAATTAGGCTTATAAATAGTGATGAGAGAAATCAGGGGAGATTCTTCACATGCAGATGAACTGTATTGAAGTCAACTGGAAGGCAAAATTGCATTGCAGTTATTATAGCTCTGCAATAGCATATGCATCACCGTACATTCTTAGAACAGCTCCATTCTGCTATACAGATATGGGATCTGTTATCCAGATTGCTTGGGACCTGGGGTTTTTGAATAAGGGTTCTTTCAGTAATTTGGATCTCCATACCTCTACTAAAAATCCTTTAAACCCAATAGAGTGGTTTTACTTCCAATAAGGATTCATTATATCTTAGTCTGGATACAAGTTTTAATGTTGCAAAAAAAAAAAATCATCTTTTAAAATTTTAATTAATTGATTAAACGGAGACTATGGAAGGTGACCTTTCCGGATAACAGATGCCATACCTGTACTACAACTGTTTGTTGTCAACATCTTCTAAACATGGTTGGCACTTCTCCTCAATATCAAAACATCCAGATATCCCTTCTCTCAGTTGCTTACACCAGAAATCCTTCAAATCAGCTTGACCAAAACACTTTTAATTTTCCACCTAACGTATATACTCGAGTATAAGCCGAGTTTTTCAGCCCCCAAAATATGCTGAAAAACTCTACCTCGGCTTATACTCGGGTCAAGCGCAAAAACGGTCGCCGGCGTCTAAGAATAGTCGCATGCGCCTAAGAATAGTCGCCGGTGTCCAAGAATAGTCTCCAAGAATATTCGCCAGTGTCCAAGAATGGTCGCCGGCACCTCCAATGGGAGCAGAAACCCTCAAATTTTTGATTGAAACTTACCAGAAGCCGCTGCTTTTCTCACCCTAGGCTTATACTCGAGTCAATAAGCTTTCCCAGTTTTTGGAGGTAAAATTAGGTACCTCAGCTTATACTCGGGACGGCTTATACTCGAGTATATACGGTATTATGCGCTGTAGTGGGTGGATTATTGCAGTTTGCTGGGAGTGGGGTTTTTTGGCAAACAGAACTTGTAATGCAGATTTTCAAAAAAGGATGCGGCTGATGAAACCATGAATTTTGATGTAAGATGTGCCAGCTCGAAAAAAATCACTATTTATAAACAACCAGTTAGGCAGTGATACATTAGCAAAGGATAAAATAAAGTTGCCACCAAATTTTGACCAGTTTTCACTGAAAAGTGGTATTTTTGTAGGTTTCTATATGTAAGATATACCCTACAAACATTGAAACCTGAATAATAATAATACAGAAAGAAATATTTATTTAGTGTTTTCAGAACACCAGCATTCCATGCCACAGTGCTGCTGAAGGTTCTCACATCAATAGTGAATTCAGGATAGTATGTATTAAGGGCAAACCTTCATAGAAAGGACTGCAATTCCCTCAACTCATAAACAGCACCCTCACCACTCTGAGACAAAAGAAAAATCACAGTGAATGACATCTTGACTACAGAATAAAAATCAGAATGACACAATACTCACAGAACATGCTCCCTATCCATATGGAATGAAAGCAAATAGCAGCATGTGGAAATAGACATTGAGAACAGGGATCTAGCTCCCACACTGTCCTTCATAAATAACAGAAGTCATTCTACTCAGCAGTCACACTGACCTTACATAAAGAAGTTGTGTACAAGCAGGTGCTCATAATGAACTTTGCAAGATTCTCTGTGTTACCAAGATTAATAAGTCCAATGCACATGCCAGCTTGAATCACAAAAATGTAATTACGAAAGCCACTGTTATCTGTATCTGATCTCACTTTCAGAGGCTCTCTTGCACAATAAGCACAAAAGTACTAAATTGAACCCTGCTGTTTGCAAATACGTTCATCAACCACAGTGTGTGTGTGTTTGGGAGGGATCGGTAGGTTTGCAGCAGTTAGAATCTGAGTATCGATATATGAGAGATGGATGGCAAGAACTCAGAGGTCCACATGGAATGAAATGCTTTAATGGAGAAGGAAAGGTAAAAAACAAATAAGGTTGTATATATTGGCCACAAAGTGGAGAGCTACTTACAAGAATTGTCCCTCTATATCGTACTAAAAAATTTTTGCTAAGTGCATTTAATAAAAAAAACATCCCTCTCGATATCAAAAACGGCTCTATCAGGGCTCGCACATGTGCAGTAGAAATTCCGCAAGCCCTGTGCATGCAAACAATGATCGCTGTACTACCCCCATGCAAGCGATGTAACAGGGAAAAACTTCAATGGCAGTGTCAGTGCCGGAAACCGAATTGGGTTGTGAAAGTATAGTGGTTCAGGAGGGGTGCGCCCAAGCAAAACTTAGATATAGGTATTAAAAATTACTTTTCCTTCTTTAATTGGAATATAAAAAAAAAATGCTCCAATCAAGCTATTTGGTTTACATCAGTCAAAGGGAATGCTAGATGTATTATATTATAGAGACAATACAAAACATTATATAAATTGTATGTATGTATGTATATTTTTATTTGTAAAGCGCTCCTCGAGGGCAAAGCACTGTACAGCAAAACAATAAATTAGTAGTAACAAACAAGGGGTCATTGGAATAAAAAGTAACAATAAGTGCATTATTAGAAATACAATTCACAAAAATATAAAATATAATTACAATGCAGATTAAGTGCTCAGTGTCAAGGAAACAAAAGGCTAGAGGACCCTACCCCGTAGGGCTTACAGTCTAAATGAATTCAAGTAAAATGGCCATGCATTAAGGGGGTTATTTAGGGAGATTTATTATACCTAGACCCTGGAAATAGCTTGAATCATAAATTCTAAATCTAAAACGAAAAAAACCTGTTGTAGTCATGTAGAAGTCAATGGCAGAGGTCCCTCGCACCATTTGAAGATGTTAACAGCCTTCATGATGTTCAAGGTTTTACAAGCTTTTCTCGGCTGAAAACGTAATCAATTCGAGTTTTCTGGTTTCACACCTTGAACTCGCAGAATCAAGGTTTTCCCATTTGAGTTTTTTCATAAACAAGAAACCATTTAAGCTGTGAGTTATTTCGAGTTCAAGAATAAAAAACTAACATTCAACCTTTGATAAATAACCCCCTAAATGTATTTTTATCCTTTACTTATAATAAAATATACGTTTAAGTCCTAAGAAGTACATGTCTGTACTCTGTATCTTGTAAATTATATCCTTATAAACGGTGAGTTCTGATATCCTCAGTTATAAACGGTGAGTTCTGGTGTCATTTCTGTCACATGACTCACTGAAATTTGTGTATTATAATAAATAAAGTAGACCCAGTTGCCTTCGGCCTCGTGTTTTTATATGGTCATGAAACTCCTCGGTAACTTATAATATCCTTATATTTTACAAGAGGGGGTACTTTATTCACTATATATAATACAATAAACCTGAAATATGTAGCTGATTCTGCATTTTGTGTGAAATATTTATTATACATAGAAATATACATTTGAGGGAAATAAAACTAATAATAATGCTTAGCGCTGTAAATTTTAAGGCAAAACTCTCAATTGACATTTTCTTCATCCTCATTATTCCTTTTTTTAACCAAACAAACTCATATGGGCATCTGGTTGTACCCTATTGTGGATCTCCATCATTATTTATTTTTCTTTGTCCAACTCTCTCTTATATCAAGGATTTTAACCTTTCATATATGGTTTCATCTACCTTTTCCTCCATCAGTCTAGCTGGCCTCATACACTACATATATGCCGTAAAAAACTTTTCTAACCACAATAGATCAGGTATATTTTCAGTGACTGGTGGATCAAGATTAGTCCTCCGTTATCAAGCTGGTGGCCAAGGTCAAAATACCCAGATCCACTTAATTTGGCACAATACTTAAGTAGGCAAATTGGACAAAGCTCTGTCTCTACTTCAACCTCTACCCAAAAAAAGTCTTTAAATGCATGACCTGCTTGAATGAAGCTTTATAATCACACAATTATTTTTTGGAAAGAAGTGGCTTATATAGTAAACAGCAATAAGATAAGACAACCTGCTCATGCTGTGTAGAAGTGTGTAAATTCATCTCTGAAAGCTTAACACTTAAGCATTGTATTAAATACTTTGCCATGGAAAGCTACACTTATGGCTAATTGACTAAAAGGCTTAGGAACTATTACCAAATTTTAGAAACGTTTTAGCTTAAGGAAAATATTACATCTCCTCACCACTTTGAAAATCTAATTCCAGATAAGTGCTATACACTACCAATGTTATATATAATAGCAAATTAATGTGTTCCTACCATTTTTAGCTGCAACCTAATAAGATCATCAATACCTTAACAAGAGCTAAAACATACAGTCACCAAGCTGGTACTTCACCCAAAAGGCAATACAGGTATAGGACCGGTTATCTGAAAACCCATTAGCCAGACAACTCTGAATTAAGGGAAGTCTATCTTCTATAGACTCCATATTAATCAATACATTTTCAGTTTTAAAAAATTATTTCCATTTTCTCTGTAATAATAATAATAATAATAATAATAATAATAATAATAATAATAAAACAGTAGCTTATATTGATCCAAGCTGAGATATAATTAATCCTTATTGGAAGCAAAACTTACAGTAAATTAATATTTAAATGAATTTTAGTAGACTTAGATTTGCGGAGATCCAAATTACAGAAAGAGCCCTTATCTGGAAAATCCCAGGTCCCAAGCATTCTGGATAGCAGGTCCCGTACCTGTACAGTATATACAGTAAGCAATAGTATTGTATAGAACATTTGGTAACTTAGTTAAGAGAAGCTCATTATAGAATCACCTTAACATTCTTCAACTACAATATCAGTTCTGTTTCTATTTTCATGTGATTTTCTATGGCAACAACATTAGATTCCTATTGCCTTATTCTACAACAGTAATATAAATAAACTGGGATAAGGCATGTGAAATGTATACAGACAATGAGATATTGCATACCAATGATATTATAACCCTATATCTAGTATATTTAAAGCAATTTTAATATTTGGAAAGCTAACAATGACTTTGTTTTTTAACAATCATTAGGATAAGAGATTATTAATTATTTTCTTCAAATTCTTTACCACCATGAAACGATTGAGTTTGAAGGAAAAAAAATGTTAGTGTTGCACCATCACCCATATACGTATTTAGGATTCTCTATCATTAAAGTGGTGTTCATATCGATGAACAAAAAAAGGACTCATGCCTCCTGCTTCTTCTACCCAAGCAAAACGCGCTTTTAATCTTTGATAGGGAATGATATTTGAGAACTGCTCCTAATACAGGTATATGATTCCCTTATCCGGAAACCCGATATCCAGAAAGCTCTGCTTCCGAAGTTTAACAAATTAGATGGCTGCCGTGAACTCCCAAGGACAGAGTCTGCACTGAGAGGTAAGTAAAAAGTTAGGGGCATTTGCCCTGGGTACCAGGTAGGCTGGGGGGGGGAGGAGGGATGGGTTTTTTATGTTATGGGTTGAATTCTCCTTTAAAACCTGACCAGCTGTAAGCAGGAACTTAACTCAGGTAAGCTAATTGGTTTATTTTGTGTACACCTCGGAAACATTCAGCACAGAATCTGAAAGAACTATAAATGGGTCCGGAAGAGTATTTTGTGTATGTCAGAGCGCCTTTCAAACGGAGAATAACTAATGCTGCTCTCAATAACTGCTACCAAAAGAAAATCAAGGTTTTATTGTAGCTCTATCAAACAGCTTACATTCAATCTGTGCTGCATTCATACTAGAATTCTAATAATCCAAACCTCACACGTTTAAATTTGCTTCAGTGCAGCTCAATAAATGACATTTTATGCGTGACATCTTTTTTTTTTTGGGTGCCTGGACATTTCAAGGGTAAGGATGCTGAATACTGACAGGGCTGTATATGTAAACGAGCATGCTTCTATTACCAAATCAGCAGAAAATGAGACACAGTGTGTGTTCCCTGTTCCCAGCAGATAACTGGAAACTACTGTATAGAAAGTTATTATTTGAGACAGGTCCCACTTCCTAGCAATAAGGGACACAGCTGAACAGTGACTCACGCCATGCTCATAGAGGATTAAATAATAATTGGTTGCTATGGGTTACACAATGTGTAACCTGTTTAGCCAGGAATTGTATGGAAATTTAGTTGTTATATGTTTGTGGTTAACAGCAAGAAAAAAAACTAACTTATATCCTCTAGAAACTTCAGGAAGGTCACATATTTTGCAACTTTTTATTGAATTTCTCATTGAGACATCTTGGTTGCTGACTGCCTGCTCTTATACCGGGTCCCAAGATTAGTCATCTCACCCCAGCATCCTAATTGGTGGGTTAGGCTCAGCCAATCAGGATTGTCCCTGCCCCCCAGCCCTCCTCACAACCAGTGTCTGAGCATTGATCTTCCTGAGAATTGTGGCTTGCCCTTAGCTCTGGCTCTGTACTTCACCTTGTCTGCCTAACCTGAATTTTACCTTGCCTTTCCTTGTCCTGTCTTGCCCTGCCTCTTCCATTCCTGCTCCTGTTGCAGTCCAGCTCTCTACACCCGCTCCATCCTGTCCATTCCAGTGCTCTATGCCGCTACTTCTTGTCCAGCACCGTCCTTCATCTACTCCAGATCTGTTCCTGATTCTACCTTCTTTGTCTACACCGTCCTGTTCCAACCAACCCTGACTCATTGCCCTCTTCACCCTGAATCTGAATCCTTCCTCTACATGACCTGCCCTTACTGTGCGTGCGCCTGCCTGAAGGACTCACCCTTCCCACCTCTGCCTCCACAGTGCCCCCTAACCGTGACACTCATCAGTCAAATCCACCTGGAATTTCCACACTGCTCATCCACCAGCAGTCACAGGGCCTTCTCTCCCTATAGTCATGCCTCTGGCATAGAATATAGTGTATGAACAAGTAGTTCAGTGTGTATCTTCTTGAAAATGAATGCCAAATATTTGCTATCATTTTGACTCCTTCACTTATCTCATCAATCCATATTAACTTCTCTCCTGTGCATAGGTGTTAGCTGGCTCCCAATTTCTTGTCTAATTACAGTCTTAAGGTGACACGGATAAACTTAAAGGGATTCTGTCATGATTTTTATGGTGTTATTTTTATTTCTAAATTACACTGTTTACATTAACAATAATTCACTCTACCATATAAAATATGACTCCTAAACCGACGCCATTTTTTTAGCCGTAATATTTTTGTGTAGGCAACCTTTTCAGTCATTGTGCCTAATTCTGAGCTTTCAGAAAGAGCCAGAGCTGCACAATGAAACTGTTTTCAGATAAGCTATTGTTTCTACTACTCAATGTACCTGAAGGAGTTGTCACTTGTGTAAGCGGACTTTTAACTATTTAGATCTGTTCTCATATCTACTGCATGGGGGGGGGGGCCTTGGATCACTTTTAATAATGCCGGTGTCAGGGAGCTGTTATCCTGTTATCTTCCCATTGTTCTGTTTATAGGGTGTTGGGGGGGGGGAAAGGGAGAGGGGTGACATCACTCCAACTTGCAATGCAGCAGTAAAGAGTGACTGAAGTTTATCAGAGCACAAGTCACATGACTGAGGGCACCTTATAAACTAACATGTCAGATTTCAACATTAAATATTTAATAAATCTGTTGGCTTTTTTGAAAACCAGATTTCAGCGCAGCATACTCATATTCCAGTTGTAGGCCTAGGGCCAAACGATTAAATTAAATTAACCCTATATTGTTCATCTTAGGTCAGCATATTGGAGAAAAGATGTTGCCAAACCAGTGGATCTTATGGTGTAAGACCACCTTAACATTTAACAATGACATGCAGGGCCTTTAACAATGAAAACCCACTCTACAACTTTGCCCGGTTCTCAAAATACACTACTTTAAAGGAGAAGGAAAGTCGTTTCACACTTGGGCGTGCCATATGTTAGGCACCCCCAATGTATGTATTTACATACCTGAAACCCCTGGGCCGGTGCTCCTATCAGCAGAAAACTGCACCGGCCAGGGATTATTCCAGTGAGAACCACAGATCAATCCTCTTCCTTCATTTAACTCTTTCATCTGTTCTAATTTTTATGAAAATAGCAGCTTCTCTTTTTGTGTAGATGAAGCCTTATAAGAAGTTGTAGAGTGCAGAAAGGTGATATATTACGGTTTAGTAATGACACACAGAGGTAGTGCCTTTTTACATATGCCACAGTGACTTCCCCACATCCCCAAAATAGCAATCAAATATTGTGCATCTACACTGTGGGTGTAACATTGTGCAGGATAAAACCCCCTATGGGAATTGAACATGTAGGCTTATGTAACAATGTGCTTCTAACTGAAATATGTTTTCTAAAATAATGTCTTTTCAAATGCTATAAACTTTCCTCATCACTTGTCATTGTGGGTCAGTGGGAAGTGTGTATCAAAACAACTACACGCCTTATTGGGAGAAGTTGCCAGTGACTGTATGTGATGCCCAAACACTCCTGACATTTTGTTTTTGTGCCATGGTGAGCTTACAGACTTACAATGAGGACAAGCCGTCTGTCTAATGTACAAAGGAAATTGCTGACAGGTATAGTATCCGTTATCCGGAAACCGGTATCCAAAAAGTTCAGAATTACAGGAAGGCCATCTCCCATAGACTCCATTTTAATAAAATTATTTAAATGATTTCCTTTATCTCTGTAGTAATAAAACAGTACCTTGTACTTTTTCACAACTAAGATAGAATTGTTTTGCCTCCAATAAGGATTAATTATATTAGGTTTGTTTAATGTTTAAATTATTTTCTAGTAGACTGAGATTGAGATCTAAATTATTGAAAGATCCTTTATCCTTAAAACCCCAGGTCCCGAGCATTCTGGATAATAGGTCCCATACCGATATGCGTGTATAGACAAATAGCTAGACAGAGAAAAACATTATTTCGAAATATTCAAAATAATTTGTTGTTTATTTTATAAGGTGGAATTTACGAAGTAAAAAAAGTGAAAGATTTTGCTAATGCACAAGCTTTTACAGATGTTTCCATGAATTTAGCTGGCATTTTTAATTCTGCTACTTAATGGGAAAATAATATGAACATAAACAGACCTTAATTTGATTTTTCCAGCATTTTCTTGCATGACAGAAAACAAGAAAAGCTTTATAATTATGGTGTACTTATTTACACATTAATTATTGGTTCTTTGTAGTATGGCAATATCACGCAACTCGATTGTCTCCTTACAGCTGCAACCCAGAAATGATACCTTTGAGCTGTTAGGCATTCTTTAGTAATTTAACTGAGCTGATATTTATTTAGTTGTTTATTTACAGTTTTTTTTCCTATTAACGCAACATCAGTATTTAGCTGCAGAACACACGTGCACATGGAACATAACACAATGTTCTATATATTCCCAAACTGCAGGAATAAGATAAAAATGTGCCAGTTCTGGTTCAGATGTTCTTCCACTGCAGATAAAACTCTGAACAATATTGTCACTATCTTCCCAGAACTGTCTCTTGCAGAATGATGGGGCCTTGCAGTAAGACATCTACAGATCTTGGGTCCAGCTGTAGCCATAAACGTTGTTAATACATCTCAAGAGTATAGAGAAGGATGTGTAACTGACAGTTTTACATAGAGGTCCCTGTTACAGTCAATACATTGATATTAATTGTTAGTAGTGTTTATTTGTGCATAATGTAGATTTCATTATGTGTCAAGAAATAACAGATTTACATACTTTACAACCACTTTGGAGTTCAGGGCAGTGGTATAGCAAGATGTTACTGGGCCCCACAGCAAATAAATTTTAGGGCCCCAACAAATACAGAGGTTGTCCTGTATTACCAATATATGTTGATATTGCTCATTATTTAGCACCTCGTGGGGCCCCCTATACCTCCTGCCCCCCCCCTCCAGGTTCAGGGTCGGATTGGGCCATACAACACCAGTAAAAAAACAGGTGGACCCCAGCATTCGTGGGCTCCTCTGGCCCAGGACCGTTCACCCACACAGACCATCTAATCCACTGATTGCAGCCACAGTTAATGAGAAAAGTCCCAACCAGCCTGACATTATTGTTATTGTCTGACCAGTCTACTAACTAGTCCTTTAAAAAGCTATGGAACTTATAGCTTGTACTGGCAATCATAATGGACCTATTCAATTTACCAAGGGTTATTTCACTTGTTTACAATTTAAATGAATAAAACTAAGCACCTGTAATAAATCTGTGTACCAACATTCAGATGCACTTTTATACACAGATATTGTCACTTGTCTTGGTTCTTAAATTGGATTACAGAATCCAGGCATCATTTCTACTGTTCTGTGGTTCTGAGCTGACTTTTGTCAGACTATCAGCTTCTGTTACTGCCCTGTCCTGGCCAGTGTTATGGTGGCCATACACGGGCCGATAAAAGCTGCCGACAGACTGTGTCGGCAGCTTATTGGCCCGTGCATGGGGGCCCCCGACGGGCTTCCCCGATCGAGATCTGGCCGAAAGTCGGATGGGTTTAAAAACTCAGTCGGATCGCGGCCGCATCTGTTTGTTGATGCGGTCCCGCGATCCGACCGCCCATTTGTGAATGCTAGGATCCGATCGTTGGGCCCTAGGGCCCACGATCGGATCTGCCCGATATTGCCCACCTCAAGGTGGGCATATCGGAGGGAGATCCGCTCGTTTGGCGTCATCGCCAAACGAGCGGATCTATCAATGTATGGCCACCTTAAGTCATGGAATGTACTCGAGCTTGAAAGTGAAAATTAAGTACAAGTATGGGATCCGTTATCTGAAAACCCATTATTCAGAAATCTCTGAATTTCTGGGTAATGGAAAAGGCTGTCTCCCATTAATCCAAATTTTTAAATGATTTCCTTTTTCTCTGTAATGCCAAAACAGTACATTGTACTTGATCCACACAAAGATATCAATATCCTTATTGGAAGCAAAACCAGCCTATTGGGTTTATTTAATATTTACATGATTTTCTAATAGACTTAAGGTACGAAGATCCAAATTCTGGAAAGATCCGTTATAAAGAAAACCCCAGGTCCCAAGCATTCTGGATAATAGGTTCCATACCTGAACTCTGATGCAGCTGTCCCTTTAGGCTGCTGAATGCATACAGTGGCATAAAATACCATTGTCACTAAAAAAGATTTATAGTCCCGGGATGTGAGGGGGAATGCATAAGAAAGGCCACCTCCGGGTGACAAGGACCCCCAGAACGACCATGCTAGGAACTGGACCTCTGACTATCCCATACCATTGCTGAGAGGAATACAATACAATCTGGCATGCACTATTTGTGAAAAACAGGGGTAATACACTACACCTCAGCTTCCCCAGTGGATTTAGCCACATGTTTCCTGCAACTAATTGGGACAAGTTTTTTAAATTTTCTATTCCTATATATAGGTAACCAAGGGACAACTTCCCAAAGCAAACTAAAAATTCAAAAGAGCAAACTATTCACTTGTAATAAAGTAAAGCCCCCATAACAGTCTGTAGGGACTCATAGGTGCATTAAGCCCCTAAGGCTTTAATTCACTACACTTCCTCATTTCTCTAGTTACTGGCCAAAAGTTTATGTATTAATTTACATATTTATATCATTGGCCCATAGGCTTGCTACCGTTTTAATATACACATTTTAATATAGGGTGAATCTTTCTCTTTAGCTGGTATCTGTTGAATGAGGTGGATGCTTCACTGAGCCTGGGATCAACAAGGCCCCAGTTAAGCTGTTCTGCCCTAAACAGACAATCCCTTTAGTGAAAGTCATGGACCCCTTAAACAAGGCTTCAGTCAGATGTTATTCCATCTAATAGCATTTTCTAGAAAAGTGGGATAAAGAGATTTAGAGATATAGATATACCTTACACTCTCATTCTCTTATTATTCTGTTATTTATGGCATCAAATGTGAAATATTAATTTACACACAGGGGGTATTTACTAAAATTCTAATTTTTCTCATCATTACAATAAAACAAACTTGACCAAACTCCCATCCAAGATTTTACCTTATTTTTAATAAAATAAATGGAAAAATTCAGTTCGGGAAAACTCTCGATAAAATCCTGAAAAAAACGTTATGAATTTCTAGGGTTTCACTCCCGAATCGCTCAATTTTTTTCAAGTTATCGACTGAAAATCCCAAATTTTTCAGATTATCATGCAAAATCCAGCGCAGACCATGATACATTCAAATTAGAAAAGAGACATCTGCGATTGACAGGACCTCAACAGGTTTGAGATGGAGTATTTTCAGATTCAGACTTTTAGCAGCTTCAGGGTATACTAAATCTAGAAAAATGAAGGGTTTTTTTTCCCCTTGAAAAATTCGAGTTTTCTGCTTTAAAAGCCAGACCAGACAAATGTGAGCTTTAAAAAATAACCCCAATAATGTAAAAAGTCCATTGTAGCAAAAATGTGGACAGGGTACGGAGGTGCTTTTGGCCAGGACTAAGGCTTTTTTATGAGTTGGAAGCCTTAATACAAGTCAAGCAACAAGCAGCTGCTGAATCCTTTTGGGACAAATCAGTGATTCAGAATCCAGGCAACTCACACCACAAAAGCAGAATTGTCCAGCACAAACATTGGCTGCTACCATTATGATGTGAGTGATATCATTAAGATGCTGCACACTTCCAACAAACATTGGACAAATGCAGGATTGTATGGCATTCTCAGTGTAGCGACTTAAGCCACCATTAACATTATTGAGAAGGAGGCCATCCTACTGTGGTCATTTGCGGACATGTGGGATTTTCAGATATTCTTATGTTGCCAGAAGAAGGTAATACCCTTTCTTGTTTATTAGAGGGAGAATTTTGCAGGTGAAATAAGCAAATGGATATCCCAAATGCCTGCTATTAGACTCAAGCTCAGCTCTCCCAGCATTAGTGATGATGGATGCAATCACAAACCTCTCTGAATACTTACATATGCCATTTCAGCTCACTTCAAATTTACAGACATGAAAAAACAGAATATGATGGCAGGAAAAAACTGGACCATTTAACCCAATCATTTACATAGAGTATGTTCTGTTTGTGCTTGTTATATTTGCTCATTATATAAGTGTTCAAGTCAACTTGTTCAGTCACTGACATTAACCCCCTCCACGTCTGCTGAAAGAACTATTCCATGTATCTATTGCCTGCTCTCCAAAGCAGTACTTTTCAAGGATTCTTTTCAATTTATTTCAATCCATTTTCAGTTTGTGGATTGTAGCTCTAGTCATCTTCCTCGTTTTAGAAATGCTTCACCCTGAAGGCTATTAATTCCCTTGATATATTCTCCCCTTTGCTCTTCTGTAGTGTATATATTAAAGGCCTGACATTGCTACTGATATTTTTTTAGTCCATAAAGCATTTATGTCATTCTTCTCTCAATTGTTCTAATTCTAACAACTGTTGCTTGACAGTAATTCAGTACAGAATAATTACAATATCAAAAGCAGTTACATATCCCATTGATGAATATGTCCAAAACTATTTCTCTTTCCTCTGACATAGAGAAATGTATAGACAATAGGAGAACAAATTATGGCCTGGTGGAGTGGCTGACCATATCTGGCCACAGATCTAATGGACATCTATCAGGCAGGATGTGTGGAACGTACCTTGGAGATCATGGTCCATTATTAAAGAGACACTTTGACTGAATAAACTCAAGAACAGATTTTTTTTTGCAGCCACAGACACATCTTTACACTTTTCAGTCTTCAGTTTTCACAATATCAGCAATACAAGTACACAGCACGTGTACCATCTAAACCTGGCTGCCTTCCTGAAACTCTATTTTACTCAGGGGCTCGTAACTCATACAGGTGTCTGGCTTGGATTGAAGCAGACATCAAAAGGGGTCATTGCTGATCTTTAAAGCCTTGAATCTGTGGCCTTAACTGGCAAAGTGCTGCCAGGGTACAGAAGAATATACATTAGAAGATGTAGCTGCTCTCAGCTCACCATTGTTATTTGGAGTGACTGCAAAAGTTCTGGAAAGCCTTGGACATACTTCTCAAAACTGGACAGCAATATAAAGTAAAATATTTGTATAGTATAAACCTTTATTTTATCTTGGAGTATGTGCTGCTGTCCAATTTCGAGAAGGCTGCGAGGGTACACCTTCCTTTCTCTTTGGAGGAGTCTCATCTGCTCAACTAGGTGGCCTACTCTTATCTCTTTCACTAACAGAGCTACCCTAACACTATCTGTCCTACCTCAATGATGTTGCACAATACGACTCTCAGGTCCTTGGCGTCATCATTTCTCCATTTTAACAGCTAAATAGGTTTTGGGCCAACTACTCACTTCCTAATATGGACTTCCCAGGGTTATACATTGCCTCCCGCTTGACACTGAGGGCTGCCTACCTATGGAACCTTGTATCAATAGGGTCTCTTTGTCCTGAGGTTACTTATAGTGGCTAAAAAATGTGACAACAACAACAAATATGAAATACATTTATCAAATGATATTGATCCCTTACTTAACATATCCACCAGACAATGTCTGCATAGGCCCTGTTACGACTTGATTTTTGGCCTAGGAGCCACAATCAGCAAAATATCAATTAATTGGTTACTACAACAAGAGGCAGTTCTTTCTTTCAAGTGCCAGTTTAAAACATCATGTCATTATGAGCACTGCTGTTAGTTTGAAGTCTGGTATTATGTTGCAATTAATTAAACGTCTTGTTTTATGACCTCCATTATTCACTTATTCTTCAATAAGTGTTCCAATTGTTCTTACAACACCTTCCTCCAAACAAATGCAAGGGTTACAATCAAGGGTATGGAGTCTTATAGTAATTGTGCTTTGCTGAGGGAGGCGTATGAGCAAAAATATGACAACTCTATCCAGGTTTTTTTCTAATGGAAACTTTTAATAGCAAAATAAGTAACTGGATTCACTTGAATTAGTGTGTGTTTAAATTCCAATTTAGACAGCTGCAGAACAGCAAAGATGATTAATTATCAAGTTATAGGGAATACATCTTTAGAAACCCCTCCAGGTTCTTGTCAAAATAAATACTTAAATAAAATCCCTGTTAAATGCACTTTTTCTGTTCTTATTTATTTTCCTTACTTATTTTCCAGTGTTGAACCCTTACACCAAAGCAACAAACTATACCTGCTACACAATGCGTTACAGCATTTGAGATGAACTGAAGAATAAAAAAAAAGATTTTCATTATTAGAGAAAATAATTTGAAAGAAACACTGACAAGGCTCACTTTCCCCCCAAGTCCTAGTACTGCAGAACATTTAGGAGAGGAAAAATCAATTAGTGACTGAATGTCATGCTGCAGTTCTTTGCTGCTGCTCAGGGAATAGAGTGAGTTAGAGGATAAAAATTTTAACTTTATTCCTTTATACTGTAGTATAAAATTCAGTGACATATCAGGAACAAGTGTAAAGTCATAGCAGGCTGGGTAAGTGCAATGGAGCTGGTGAGTTTGTGGACTGCATGCACAACGCCGCAACATTTCAGGCTTAGTGAAGCCTGTCAAGCACAGAGATGCATTGCTTCTTGGAGTTACAGTAGTTGTCGCCGCTTGAGCCTCACACATAAAATGACTCGATGAAGGTCACAAGGAGTTCAGACAGGAGTCAATCCCAGGCTTTACTCAATCAAGTCCTCTGCAAAAGTCAGAAGGGTCTCTATCAATTCAAACTGGAGATCAGTTGACCTATGACTTAATTCAACAAAAGTATACTTGATGGAAATAAAAGTGACAAATTTTTTTTGACAGACAAATGGAGCTCAACACAATTGAGCACTAACAAATACACTAGAACCCCAATTTTACATTTTTCAGAGGACCAGAAAAAAATGGTGTAAAATACAGAAAAAGGTATTATGTGTTGCCTATATTAGTGGGACCATAAAAAACTGTAAAATGCAGGATAAACTTAAAATCAGGGGATGTAGAATTGAGGTTTCATTGTATGGCATTTTAGTTAGTGCAGATATATACAATATTACTTTGTCTAACAATTCCTCATACACCGTAAGTTTGTTAAAAATGTCAATAACATCTTGTATGAAAGATTACTGTGGGCTCGGGAGTATTCTGCACTGGACCAGATGTCTGTATTTTTTTATGAATCCCTTCCTAAGCATTGTGGCTGGAAAAATTCAGGGATGATGTAAAATGTGGTAATTAGTCAGTATCGGTTAGTGGAGACCTTGTAATACATTCCCAGAAGAGGTACTGATGAGATCACATCTAGAGAATGCACAACAGGGTGCTTCAGAGATTCTGTTGGATAGCTTCCAGAACACATGGATAATATACACACCTTGCAGCTGTGTTGGGACGCATTTTCTGTTATATTGATGACTCTTTCAATGTGAAGTAGCTCCCAGAGTACTACAGACCCAGGTGCCTCTGCTGGACATGTGCGCGCTACTCTTATTATATGGTCCATATGGGCTGGTTATTGCCCACAAATATAAATCCTCTTATGATGGGGAATTTATGCTTCCAAAAGAAACGTCATCATCATGCATGGATTTGCTAGAACAAATTGATATCAGTAGCCTATTTTTCTTTTTATTGAATGCAGAGGCAGCACTTAGTGCAGGATGTGAAGAAGGGATAAATCCGCAGCAACACACTACACACCAATAGGTATTCCATGGGGGGGAAACCGACTGTGTCATTAATCTGGTAGCAGCTGTTCTCTGCAAGAGGTGACACATCCTACAGGACTCTAAGTGCCTCGCACCTAGGGAGACGTTAAATCTGAGCAATAACCCCTCATGCAATATACAGTCTCGGGAACGATTTACAGTGGTGTTGCAACTTCAGATATGTCATTACCAAAACTCATTATTACAAGGCTTTCTCCTGCGCCTGGAAATCAACAAAATGACTCTAGAGGCAGAGGTCACTTTCGTATTACATATATATCCTTGATTCAAGACCCTCAAACCACACATTTTTCACTGCATTTACTATTGGCACCTTTTTATACAGAAGGCATCTAATCAAAAGTCATAAGTAATTATTTGCCTTTCACGATAACAGATTTCACTGACACGGGGGGGCCCCTGAAATAAATCTCTGGCCACAATACATTTTCTCTGGTAATTTCCACCGGCGTAACCTTCAGATGAAAACATCCTGGGCACAGGCCTTGTGCAGAGTTTATCCAATTTATCCACTTATACATGAATATCTCATGTCCTTGAATAAATCGAGAAGTGAAGCAAAAACAATATATGTGATTTACTAGAAGAGATACTTTGTATACGGAAACTCTTTGATTGGCTCTTATTCCCCCCACCTGGAATTATTTCAGTTTCACATAAATCCCTCGTTTTTTTTTTTTACGTTTTGCTCAAATGCTTGTCACCAAAGCATCCTCTGAATTGAAAACCCATTACCTGTCTCTTGACCTTATTTACTGATTACACTCTCTCAGCAAGTGAATAAATGGGAAGGGAATTGATTGGAAAGGCAAACTTCTTTTTATATAGTGCAATGCTATTAAGGCCAAATGTCTCAGGCATGCGGTGCCGAGGAAATGAACACAGCTTGTATGGATACAGATTATTTTCCTATCCAGCTATTGCAGTCATAACCAGAGGTGACTCGATGGCAGGAAGAAGTGAAATTATATGTGTCTTATTAAATGTATTACAGAAGAGAGCACTCGAGAGGAGTCAAAAAGCCATTAACTCGCACTGGCTCCTATTCTATAGTAGTCGTTGCAAGCGGAGTGTCTGCAGCATTGGTATCTTTACTATCAGTCTGTAGGGACAGGACCACAAAAACAGAATTTAGCTCATTAATCGGGATACTGAATCTAATAGTATACATACCAGCAGCCAGTAAACTTCATGCAGTGATTTGGCAGGAAAGCTAAATCCAACAGAAAGTCTTTAGTAAAAAGAACAACTTTATCCAAAATTACATGGCGAGTATAATCTTAATCTTTATGAAGGTTGATTCCCCACTCAACATTTAGCAATGATTGTTGCTTATCAGCTTCCTGCATTTCATGACCCATCTGTGAGCAGTACATCAACCCCCTGCCACTGAATGGGACAGATTATGAATTAAACCTGTTAAATACTCACATCTGCTTTGCACACTCTGTTTTTTAAATCATCATATAAAAAATTGCTTCTAAACACTGCCCCTACCCATGCACTACCTGTCTTACTTGGATATTATTCATATAACATTAATTTAACATCATAGAATTCATTCAAAGCAAATATAGACTAGGAAAATAACAGGATACAGTACCAAGCTTATCTTTATTTTTATATAGTGCTGCATGCACCTATATACACTTTGCCATAAAAATGCACAAAACAAAGCAAATTTTCTTTTTTGCTGGTATAAAGCAGTAGTGAAAAACAACTTTGGTTTTCATTGTATGCACTCCCCTCTCTATGCAAACAAAAATACAACACATATCTAAGGCTTTATGAACACATTTCACAGAATACCACATTAAAGCTTGCCTGGTATATATACTGTAACAATCAAGGTTCATACCAAGTTATACTAAAGGCCCAGGTGTAAAAACCCTGGGCCTGTCGCATAAGAAAACAGGCAGATAAAATAGTCAATTAGTGTCAAAAAAGCTCGAAAAGGAGGTTCGAAAAGCCCCTGGACTATCTGGACTATCTTTGGTAGATCAAGGCTGGCTAGCTTCTGGAGCTGTATGTAAGGATCCTTGGCTCTATATCTAACCTACTTTAGAGAACGAGCATCTGTTATAATATAAAGTATGTTCTATACAGGTGTGATTAATGATTTAATTATGCATTTAACATCACATTATTAAAGGTCACGTATCAGAATGCTTGACATATGCCTAGGATAATAGCAAATAAGGAAGAAGCAGACACTCAGAAATTCATGACACAAATATACTCTTCAACACTATTCTAGAAGTGCTCCCTTTCTTCCAATGAAACAATGTTCTGAAACAAATTAAACACTTCAAGATTAAATAAGTATATTTGTGTCATGACATTTGGGAGGTTATTTAGTAAAACTCGATTTTTATTGGTCATGTTTTTTTGGTGGAAAAAACCTAAAATTGTTCAAGATTATTATACCCCTATGCTGCAAAAAGGCTGAATTCATGTATTTTAATTATTAACACGTATTTATATAGCACGAACATATTGCGTAGCACTGTAAAGTAAATGTGATTATACAACTAAATCACATGAATTATATACATAGAACATATGGAGTTACATACATCACAATCAATACAGGTACAAAAGGTGAGGAAAGCCCTATGCAAAAGAGCTTACACTCTAAAGGGAAGGGAGTAATACACAAGGTGTGGGAGTGGGCAAGATCGAATTAAGTGGGTGAGAAATGTGGTACTGTATGTGGTGTTGCATTTGGTAGTTAAGCAGAGTGAGGGTAGGCTTCTCGAAAGAAGTGCAAGTGGGAGAGAGTTCCAGAGGAGGGGTGCAGCCCTTGCAAAGTCTTCAATGCGAGCATGTGAAGAGATAATAAGAGAAGAGTTGAGTAGCAGGTCAGTAGAGGAGCGTAGCAAGCGGTTTGGTGAGTATATAGAGATGAGTTCAGAGATGTAGGGTGGGGCAGAGTTATGAAGTGCTTTGAATGTCAGGGTCATTAATTTGAATTTGATTCTGAAAGGTAACGGAAGCCAGTGCAGGGATTGACAGAATGATGAGGCAGAGGAGGAGCGGTTGCTGAGGTGTATGAGCCTCACAGCAGTGTTCATTATGGACTGGAGAGGTGACAGTCTCTGGAGGGGAAGGCCGATTAAAAGAGAGTTATAGTAGTCTAGACGTGATATGACGAGAGAGTGAATAAGAATTTTGGCAGCATCTTGGATGATAAATGATCGTATTTTGGATATGATCCTTAGGTGGAAGTGACATGATTTAATAAGTGACTGGATATGAGGAGTGAATGACAGGGCAGAATCTAGGATAACCCCAAGGCACCGGGCCTGGGGAGAGGGGGTGATAGTGGAATTGTTAGCTATGATGGATGTATAATACAATGGGAGATGTCCCTATCCCAATTTAAAGATTTCGTGTTTCAGGGATTCCGGGAAAACCACCGAAATAATCGAGAGATTCGGGGGGATAAAGTCAGAAAAATCTTGCAATACAGGTTTTTCGCTTGATTTTATCAAGTTTTTTCCCGATCTTATTTATTCAAGTTGTTTTAATGACAAATAAGGCAAAATTGTGGATGGGAGTTTTTTAAATAAAATCGCATTTTAGTAAATAACTCCCTTGGAGTCTGCTAGTGCCTTAATAAATTCTAAAGTAGTTGTTGGTCAGAAAATACCTTCCACATCTTTATATTGTTTTTTTGATTGATGAAATACCTTGCCTGTAGAGATGAGGCTGTTACAGCAGCAAAGGGAGGACCTTCTTGCATACCCTAGGAAAGATAATGTCGGATATGCAGATATCCACATATTTTCGCATATCTTCTGTCAAAGCCCCCAGTTTGTGGATTCCTTCTACCAATATACTAATATCAGAGAAAGTAAACAGCACTGAGAAGTGTCAGCTTTTCAATGATCTGAAAAAAAAACGATTTTCTAAAGATAAGTGCACAATTTAGGGTTATTTTTATGTCAGGAATAAATACCAACTATGCTATATCTATGTCAGAAATAAATGCTGATATTGGCTTAGAGGATTAAGTATCCCTTTATTTGAGGATGTGAGCAGGCAGTTCATTCAGAACTTCATACTGGGGTCTGGCACAATGATTGCTGTTAACATGTCTATTTATAAGCTGAAATATAAAATGTGTTTTTGTTCTGTGGATTTTTCTGTATTTTGTTGCAAATTTCTGTGCTACTAAACTCCTTGTACATAAACCACATTAAAACGTGAGTGTTGTCTGGGTTAGGCATCCGATATCAGTTTATGAAGTATCGATAAGAAATAATGAACACATTTTAGTAAATCTAACCCGCTTCAATTTACATATGTATGGAAATATATATGTATTCTGTGTAGTAATTCTTTAGTGTAGTTACTCTTCTGTGCTGTAAATTGAAACATTACAATTATAAAATAGGCAGGGATTAAGTCCAATGACAGACCATACCAGAAAGACACATTTGCATTCAAGATTAAGTGCTAAATGTTAAGAGGCAAGAGGAAGGAATCCCTGTTACAAAGAGCTTACGATCTAAGTCAAATTTATGATTACAATTAAAATCTTAAGGACATACCTTTACGGTCAACACGGCAGCATAAAGGCAACTGCAGCTCCTCTGAAAATGGTAATGCTCAACTGAAACCTAAAATTATGACATGGTCAAGGGGATTGAATTTGGGACCCACTTGGGACAAGACTGAGAGTAATGAATTGTGAGTAATGAGTCGTGCAATGAACTGGTAGGTGGGCATACAATGAATCTATAAGGAAAGTTGGGTTTGGTTATTTTGGAGAAGAGGCACTTGGGACATAATTACATTAGAGAACATTATAAACAGGTAGCAGGGCCCCCTGTCTCCCCCACCCTATAACCATGGGGTCAGCTTCATGAATAACTATGCAGATAGAAGCAGCGCAGATATTTCTCCACTATGAACTGGGTTGATGCTGTGGCATACTCTGCTTAGTGATTCATTTGATGCCTTTAATAAGGGCTTGGATGTCTTCTTGGGGGATAAAATTAGCTTTGTGCATGTAGAGGAAATAACATATAATATATATATAGCAAGGGGGTTTATTCCCTAATGTAGATTAGTGATGTGGGAGTAGGGGGCATTCAAGTGTTAAACTTGATAAACAGTTCGAACCAAATTAGCTTTGTAAGCAATAAAGTAAATACACATCAAGATATAAAGGCTGGATGTATTTTGTGCCCCAAATATTCTTTATCTGAGTATCTGCCAGTGTCGCCCTAGTGGGCCCGTCCGGCCCGGTCCTGTCTTTCCTCCATGTCCCCCAGTGTTATTGAATGATAAAGAAGGTAGGCGTGGGGGGTGGAGGATGTTGCGGCTCGGGAGGGGGGCCCAGAGGCAGTAGCCCCGGTGGGCCCCAGGCCCCCCACTCCAACGCTGGTATCTGCATATGTATATCTTTGAGTGGGAGCTGTCATTTTGATTTTTATTGCTGCGTTTTTCTCTATAGGCTTCAGTAGGACAACACTATCTATTTAAAAACATCAGTGATGCTGTTGTATTCTTGTCTATGAAGAACAGCAAATACACAAGAATGAATGTTTTGTATATGTTACACTTGGACTTGTATTAAAGTCCTCCATGAATGAAATATCGTGTATACATTGTAAATATGATAAATTTGTATATTTAGCATATTACAAAACCAGAATTTAACCCCATGAGTAACGAGACACTTTAGTGCTGGAGATGTTATATAAAACAACCAAAACACAGCTCAGTATGCCATAGCCTAGGCAGCTATACTGTATTTGTCAATGGCATTATCCAAAAAGAACCACAGCCATAGATACTCTGCTGGTGAGTTCCAGTGGCGCTGTTGCAGAATGTCTTTGCACAGAGCAGCTTCATGAAAACTACTCCTCCCATATTAGCCACAGCACCCATATTTTACCATGGAATGGAATAGAAATGGAAGATAACCCTTGCATAGGAATAAAATACAGGTATGTGATCTGTTATCCGGAAACCTGTTATCCAGAAAGCTCCGAATTACAGGAATTACATCTCCCATAGACTCCACTTTAATCAAAAAATTATTATTTTTTTCTTTTTCTATGTAATAATAAAACAGTCCCTTGTACTTGATCCTAACTAAGATATAATTAATCCTTATTGGATGTAAAGTTTTTCTATTGGGTTTATTTAATATGTAAATGATTTGTAAGGTATAGAGATTCAAGTTACGTTTATCTTTATCTGGAAAACTCCAGGTCCTAAGCATTCCGGATATCTGTATATTACTCTTTAATATCACAATATATAAGAAAATTTATGATGCCCTTTTTCCATAAGCATATCTTATGCATGTAATAATCTTTCAATAACAATACTTTAACAGAAGGCATCCTACAGTTACCAGGCTGTATTAAATAGATACATCTTTTTAGACTTACTTCCAGAGTCTGAGAAAATATATGCTCACTTACTGGCTACATTTTTCAGGCAACCAACCAAGCTAAATCAGGGAATAAGTAGCATTAAACCACAGACATGCAGGTCATTAATCAAACCAGAGGAACCTGCTCCTGGAATGAAAACACATTTATACTTCTCTGGTATGGTACCTTGTAAACCTGGACATCTAAATTGAAAATTATCGAGGGAGTTTGCAATTCTAACAGAATCTCTCTAGATCGGCCTGTCCTGGGAGAAGCCCATTGACCAGATAAGAACTACTGGAGGGTTTAATCTCCAGCCTGTCCATGAGCACTAATCTTTTAGCTTGTGACCTGAAAACACTTGGGTTACATCACTAGTCTAGGTTTTGAATTTAATATATAGGCACACAGATAACCAAGGGAAGAAAGAACTTGTCCAAATTAGCCAAGCAGTGAATGATTGTCACTAAGCATTGCTCATAAGGAACTTGAAGTCATCATATTTGGCTTTAGCCTTTTATTCACCTTCTCAGAAGGACTCATTTAGTTACCAGTGCACTGAAGTTTAAATGCTAAGATATAGGATTAACAATGTATTTTTGAACTTTTAGTTGAAGTTTTAGTTTTGATATAAAAAAAAAATTCATGATGCCTTGTTCAATGACTTCATTACCCGGCAGTTTCCTATCAACCCTAACTTGCAGATGGCATTTGTATTTTTAGATATTTACAGACTGAATGAAACTGAATTAACCTTAAAACACAATATCTTGCTTTAGGTATTGATGGGGGAAATTGCTGAGCCATTTTCATGTGTTTAACTGACTAGAGAAGGCTCGCACCACGCTAAGGAGTTCATTACGTCTCACTGATCAGACAAATAGAAAGCCCTGTTTCCTTATTCCCTAATGAAAATTGTAAGAAACACGAAAAGTGGAAGCCTTGGTAATTTGGCAAATAATACATTTTGAAACGGCGGATATTCAATTTTACAGCTCGTTGATCAGCCTATTGGCACTCCGATGTAGTTAAGAATCAGATCTACTCATTTAGAGGTATGTAGCCATCAACCCTTTGACTGAGAACCATTGAACAGTTGCATAAAACTCAAAAAGGAGAATCATTTATTTTCCCCAAGTGGATTTATTTAATATGTGGATTCCATTAAACTGATTGATTCCCTTAAAAAAAGGGAAGTTAAAGGAAATTGCAAATGTTAAATTATGAGCCATTCCATTATCTCGGAATCGTCAATGTGCTCTCTAAGAGAAGGAGTCGTGTTTTCCCCGCATGAATATTACATTTACAAGTAAGTTTCATTGCAAGGGCATGTTATAAAGGGGAAATAAACTCTCGAAGTCATCACTTTTCTAGAGGAAAGGGAATAAAAGCAAGTTTTGGAAGTCAATTTACAAAGCAAATTAACTTACTTAGGATGTCTAAGCAGTTCTGAGTGTACTATAACTCCCAGAACCTCTTAAACGTCTTCTGTTGTCAAGGAATGCTGAGAGATGTAGTTTAACAACAGCTGAGGGCGCTTGGACCCTGGATGTCTTGACCTCAATGTGGTGCACTTTGCTTAAAAGGCTAAAGGCATGAAGAGAGGCTACAATGACAGATTGGATTGCATCACGTGCTGACTGCAACTGTATGAAATGTTATTGGATTTTTTAGAGCAACCCATACTGATGAATTATTTAACAGCTTATACAATATTCAGTTTGATGACTGATCATTTGGTTAATTTTAGTAGAAAAAATAATTCATGGGATGGGTCTCTTACAAGAAAAACAAGGCAAGGACCACTACAGCAGAACACCCCTATGAATGCATCTTGTTCCTTTCTAAGCACATATAGAAACATTTTCCAATTACTCGTTCGGCTTAAGACATCAATAGTTGTACAACATTAGAAACAAACAGTAATGAACAGCTGAAAAAGAAAGAAAAAAAAACAAACACCCAGCCCGGCTGCATAAAAAGGGAATCATTTATATGTTAATGAACATCTATTTTCTGTACCAATCAATGAAGCCGTCTTTGTATATGTACTGTGCTAAAACATTAAAGTAACATCTGCCTGAATATGCTGTAATCAAGGGAACATCTGCCAAGGAGAATAAATAATAATAAAAAAAAATCCTAATCCATACTTCCCTTGGGTCACTCGCTAGACTTGGCTACCATCTAAACAATTAAGAATTAAGGTGCTTTTTTTTGGTTTTCCCATATTTGGGGATTTCTTTGTTCTGTTTGTGCCACTTATTGCAACCATTGGAGAGGTTTAAACCAAGCCTTATTGGGATAGATCTTATGATGCGAGTGCGAGTCCAGTTACTGCCTGATTGTGCCTATAGCCAGGCTTCTCAATCACTTAACTCACAATGATATAAGCCAGTACAGGAGCGCTGATCTCAAGTAAATATAGTTGAGCTGATCTGAGCAGATCTAGAATAGCCTAATCGGATTTTATTTATGGCCTGACGATGACAATGAGTGAGTCTGCAATTGCTGCAGCAAGACCTCTCTTTCTCCCACAGGGGCTGCCCTTAACAACCAAACTAAGTCTCTACATGGTACTGTGGATGGGGTAAGAACCAGGGGATTGTCAAGCAGATACATTTAACAGCACAGGAAATATATATACTGTGTCTGAAAAATGAGAATAATGTATGTAGCCAGAGGGCTTATTAAAGCTAACCCAAAAAGCATTCTATAATCTATAGACAAGAGTGGGCTGCTGTGGGTTAGCATCTGTCTGCCTATAGTGAAATCTACTCATTGCATGTACATAAACCTCAATAGTGTGTCTTTAAATATGATCTCTTTCCCCTAATGGAATTTCCGCTGCAGCCTGATACAGATGTTCCGAGGGATACAAATAATAATGGTTTCGTAAAGTGAAGAGCTCAGTGCAGGAAGACACAGCAGTCTTTTGCTTTGGACTTGGCTAATTTCATGGATGTGATCATTTCCCCGGTGATATTTATATTAAATTGATAGATCAGATCCATGTTGTTCACACAGTTTAAAGCCCCAAAGGCTTCATTATTTTCCAGGCAGCAAAAAAAAAAAAAAAACAACTGCCGTCTGGAACTGTAATAATCCCCCAGATTTCTTTCATCCGTACACACTCATCTACAAAGCATGATGGATTGTCTGTACTTGGCTGGACCTTTTGGCCTCCAACAGGAGAAGTTAAGGAATCTATCACATGCTATGATGCCCTCAGTTACTCAATACTGTGGACAGATAACAAGTATTATGATAAAGAAGGCAATCGCGCTGCCTACAAATGCATTCGCAGTTCAGAAAGGGGCAGCAACCTGCCAGGAAGGGAAGGTGCTATAACAAGTTTCTCAGCCCGTGATTTCACATTTCATGTTTTCATCCTGAGATTTATTATGTGGCGCTAATTATATTCCCGTAAAAAAAAAAAGAGAAGAACTCAAACTTGCAACTTTTCGTTCTGCCAAAAACCAATTACGGAATGATGGCTAGGCGCAATTAAATCTGTCGTCTCCAATAATGCCTAATGGAAAAAAAGGGCAAGGGCAAAGTATCTGCTGCATCTTGCATCATTTCAATAAAAAAAAAAACAAGTCAAGGGGATAAGGACAAGCCTGCGGATATTTAATTCCTTTTAATCACTAATAGAGATTACAATTAAATGCTCTCCAGCCCTGTCGTCTAATTAAGAGTAGTTGCTAAAGTGAGCGGGGGGTTTGCAGATGGCAGGGTGTATAATCCACTTGGAGACGATGCTTTAGCAACCTGTGTTCGCCTGAGTTCAGCCAACATCACGTCATTTCCCTCCAGTCCCAAATTCCCAGCAACATGCATTACAGCGATTCCCAGAGGAATACTTTGCTGCGCACTTCTCTCCGTACTTTAAACAGTCACAGTGCCCTTTAAATTCCAGTTCAAAGCACTTAAACTGCCTAGCGCCGATGAACTTATTGAGCCTGATTGGAAAATGTTTTCACGCCGACACTTACCTTTGGCGGTGATGAGCGAGAGCCAACAGCTGGTAAAGAGAAGGATCTGGGAGACCCCCTTTAGGATCATGCTTGAATACAGGGGTTAGCAACAGATAAGCGGAGATCCGACAAAGCCAGTCCTATAATTGAAGATTAATTTTTGCTGCCTTTTTATCCCTTCCCCTTAGAAACCAGTCTGAGTGATGAGGGGAATCTCAGCAGAAGGGGCAGAAGTCAATGATCACCAGTGTATATAAGAAAAGGCAGGGAGCGTGTATTGTATCCTGGAATATAGTGGCACTGACTGCACTCCACAGCATTCCCAACTGTCATTCCCTACTGTCAGCCACTGAGGACAATGAGCAGGTAGCAGCAGGCAGAGCACAGGCTGCCCTAATGTGTACACACACAAGCAGCCGATTGCTAAAGTCAGGAGCCTGACAGATTCTCTATCCAGACTGCCTTCTAGGCGTGGCTGAGTGCTGTGCACTAGCAGGCAGAGCTGCAGGGTCCTAATTCATGAAAGGCAGAAAGAGTTGCTGCTCTGGGTTACATCATGCACTGATACTTGTGTGCATTACATTCGCTGAACTCATTTCACCTACATATTTATCAGCGAAGCAGAATGTATGACTATTCAGGTGGTGTAGCTGCAAATAAAAGTTACCATATATTTTTGCGCCTTTGAAGCTTTATGCAGGGGCTGTCTAATCTGCAGCCTTCTAGGTGTTGCTGAACTGTAGCACCCAGGGCTGAAAGGTATAGAGTTCTTCTCCATATTCAATATATTTTTTATTCTATGTACAGATATAAATCTCAAACTGCTCTGGCTTGCACTGTGCTAAGCATTATAGAGGTGATTTCTGATCCAATGCAAGGTTCAGTCTGGTCACCAGCTGATAGTAAATACAGGGTTCCGTTACTGCCTGTGCTCACTGGCGCTCCCCAACTTGAACGTTTGGAAGACTCACAAGTTGGGTTGTCAATGTCTGTCTGCCTCCCCCATTGTCAGACTGGGACACCAGGGGCCCACCCAAAAACCTTTGACTAGGGGCCCAGCAATTAATCTTAGACCAGGAGCCCACTCTCAGTACTGTTATTCTTCCTCTCCTCACTCAACCTCTATTCTGCTAGTCTCTTTTCTTTACATACTATAATCAATTATTCCATCTATTTAGCCCCTTTGTTCTCACAGAAATAGGGAACGGCCATGAAATGGCTAGCAGCATAAGGGCCCACTGACACCTTGGTAGAGATGGCGCGAACTGTTCGCGCGAACATCGGGTGTTCGCGCTCGCCGGAAGTTCGCGAACGTCGCGCGACGTTCGCCATTTTGGGTTCGCCATTGTTGGAGCTTTTTTTTGCCCTCTCACCCCAGACCAGCAGGTACATGGCAGCCAATCAGGAAGCTCTCCCCTGGACCACTCCCCTTCCCTATAAAAACCGAAGCCCTGCAGCGTTTTTTTCACTCTGCCTGTGTGTGCTGAAGAGATAGTGTAGGGAGAGAGCTGCTGCCTGTTAGTGATATCAGGGACAGTTGAAAGTTTGCTGGCTAGTAATCGTTTTGATACTGCTCTGTTATTGGAGGGACAGAAGTCTGCAGGGGTTTGAGGGACATTTAAGCTTAGGTAGCTTTGCTGGCTAGTAATCTACCTTCTACTGCAGTGCTCTGTATGTAGCTGCAGTGGGCAGCTGTCCTGCTTCTGATCTCATCTGCTGACTGCTGCAATAACAGTAGTCCTTGTAAGGACTGCTTTTATTTATTTTTTTGTTCCAATACAGAGCAGTATCAAGCAGATTACTAGCCAGCAAACTTACTATCATCTGTCCCTGAAATCACTAACAGCTCTCCCCCTACACTATCTCTTCCAAGCACACACAGGCAGATTTTTCAGATACATTTTTGCCCTTGATCCCCCTCTGACATGCCACTGTCCAGGTCGTTGCACCCTTTAAACAACTTTAAAATCATTTTTCTGGCCAGAAATGTCTTTTTTAGATGTTAAAGTTCGCCTTCCCATTGAAGTCTATGGGGTTCGCGAACCGTTCGCGAACCGCTCGCATTTTTGCGCAAGTTCGCGAATATGTTCGCGAACTTTTTTTCCGACGTTCGCTACATCCCTACACCTTGGCCCACCAGGACTTTTCTAGGTATCCCGGTGGGCCAGTCCGACACTGGCCTCCCCTTACCTACCCGTCAGTTCTCAATGAGGCATTGCTTCATGCAGGGCAAGGAGCAAAGTTGGGTTGCCACCTTTACTTATGGCTAAACCTGAACACGGGAGATGGGGCAGATAACATTAGGGGTGGGGCAGTGATGTAGGAACAGCATGATGACATCAGAGGTGGGCACAATGATGTTGGTGGAGTTATGACACCAGGGCAAGGTTATTGCATCACTTAGATGCAACTGGCTGGATTTCTATCCAGTATTCTCAATGGTTTAAAGTGTTGATGCCCAGTTCAAAACCACACAGGTGGCAAACCTATCTCTAGCTATATTCTGCTTGATGATTAAACCCAATCCTTTAATTATAGGTATGAGATTTATTATACAGCAATCAATTATCCAGAAAGCTCTAAAATATAGAGCAATGGTAATATAGTTTTTTTTTTGTCTTATTTTTGATTGATTTGCTTTTTTAATCTTAGTATTTAAATGCTTTTTATGTATTGGCCAGATTATTGTTCAGGTTTCATAAGGCTGAAACCCGAACAGAAAGTTCAGACCCGAACAGGCTTTACAAAAACCGAACTGTTCGGGTCAAACCCGAATAGGTGGCAACCCTAGAGCAAAGTGTTAAAAATAATGGATTGTGCCCATTTCTTGCACTTTGCTACCTGTCCCTGCCCTGCACTTGGTAAACAACCCCCTATATTTGGTATTTAGGGTGTAAGGCACAAGGAGATTAAATGGTATACCCAAGGTTACTAGAAGCTGACTCACAAGATGCATTCTAGTCTCTCTGAACTAGGTTAATACAGCTTGAGCGATTACATTGACACTTTTTGGGGTGCTATTTTATTTGGGAAGGTAGCTTGGGGCAAAGTGAGCCAGAAAAAAGTTGTTTGACACTCTTACACTAGAACCACAAGAACTGGAATCATTTGCCCATGGACAAGTATACGACTTTCAGAAGCACTTGAAGAAAAAAGTACAATTTAGGGTACAAGCATTGCCTCTCTATTTAATGCCATATATCCATTATTACTTTGCTGGCCACAAATAATTTCAGCTGCATGCTGCAGATTTGCTTAGGAACAAGAACGGTTTGAAATATTCATCTTGTATGAGATAAAGCAGGCCCTGGTGTGTAAAGGGTTGTGCCATTTGTATCTTATCTTGTGAAACACAGCTCCATCACCCTATTAACGCTAATTCTTAAACTAAGAATACAAAATACTAGTTATTAGCCCCCATATTTTTAGCATTTTGCTATAATAGCTCAGAGCCCACCAAAACAGATCCAGTAGAAGGACCCATTGACCATTCATGAACCTGTGAATCATCAAAGAAGCCTCTTGACTTACATCCCCCCTCCCCATGGCCATAAATTTAGGGGCAAATCTGCCATTTGTAAATAAGTGGAGAGAAGGAGGCTTCCTCCCTTTAATCAGATATTCCCAGTGACAGGTGGGCTGACTGCAGCAGGGAACACTCTGTTTAACTGTCAGTCAAGCAGAATTTGCACAGACAAGTAGATATGGTGTATTTATAATGAAACAGAGGAATTATTCCCTGGCTCAGGCTTGTCATTGTTGAGGAACCCCCTGGAAAAAAAAATCTGTTATAACATGGGGCTTGCTGTCAATTCCTTGCTATACAATTGTTATGCAAAACATTACAAGTCTTATCATGGGTCTACAAAGCTGCTGAGAGGTTGCATTTTTTTCAATGTTTACAGCTCTTTGGGGTTAATTTAATAATGTAGGTGTTTAAGGGGTGGTTTCCTATATAATAAAATGGATATATTGCATTCTCTGTTCTAAAAGAAGCATTGTTGGCCGTCGCTAGCGACAATTTGCCAGAAATCTCATCTTTAGGGACATCTCCAATTCACTAACTGGCATAGAGTACAATTCACTCGCTAACAAGACCATCGCTAGCATTCGTTCACATCCTATAGCCAGGCGACTTTTCGCTCTGGTGAACGGTCCAAACAGTGCAGATTTTACTGAAGTTTTCCTCATCATATACTGTATGTAAACAAAAACGCTGGCGACGTCCATACTTGGATCAAGCACAAGGTACTGTTTTATCATTACAGAGAAAAGGGAAATCATTTTTAAAAAATTGGATTATTTGGATAAAATGTAGTCTGTGAGAGATGGCCTATTTGTAATTTGGAGCTTTCTTGATAATGGGTTTCCACATAACTGATCCCATAACTGTATATACATGTTATTATGAAGGTGAAACAACCTTTTAAAAGGCACTATTCAAGTTACGCAGAGCAACCAATCAGCAAATGGTTTGGATCATGTCTGTCACAGATTGCACCAGTGCATTTCCACATAGCAACTATTTAACTCTTTATTTTCATTGTCTATTTATCGATCATACTAGTAAATTAACCCCTTTGACTTTATACTGAGGCCTCCGAATCTGCCTACCTACAAATATTTATTTCTTGCTTTCATAGTTCCATATTGTTATACTGTATAGTGAAGCCAGATTGAAAAAAGACCAAAGTCCATCAAGTTCAACCCCTCGACATGGAACCCAGCGTCCATGCACACACACACACAATGACCCCTCCACACAATCATACAGTATATATATACTAATTGTAGATTTTAGTGATTTTAGTATCACAAAAGCCTTGGATATTATTCTTGTACAATTTGTAATATGTGTCATTCTTTATTCATTGGTGCCTCTATTTCACTGCTTTCCTGTCTGTAACAAGCACAGGTATGGGACCTGTTATACAGAATGCTCAGGCCCTGCAGTTTTCTGGATCTTTCTGTAATTTGGATGTCCATACATTACATCGGCTTAAAATTAATTTAAACATTAAATAAAACCAATAGGATTGTTTCACCTCTAATAAGGATTAATTATATCTTAGTTGGTATCAAGTACAAGGTACTGTTTCATTATTACACAGAAAAAGCGCATCGATTGTAAAAATCTGAATTATTTGATTAAAATGTCTACGGGAGATGACCTGCCCATAAGTCAAAGCTTTCTGGGTAACAGGTTTCCGGATAACGGATCCCATACCTGTAGGCTTCAGTTCTGTTGTTTTTCATATTTGTTTTTCTTATTTTAAAATGTTCTCATCATGTTAACCAGGCCCTCTTCTGTTAACCTTTCATTCTGATTCCAGGTAACGTTAACCAGTTGAAAAAGTTATAGGTTAGAACTTTTGATATGAAGTATAACATTAGTGGTGTAAAGGTGATACCTTTATTGGCTAAGATGATAATCACAGCAAGATTTCAGAACATTGCAGTTTCTTTTTCAAAGCTGATTACAAAGAAACTATGTTGGCACTGACATATACTTGACATATGACACACACAACTACTTCACAGATTAGGTCTAATTTGTGCCTGGTCATTGCATAGCTCACCTCCCTATAAGCAGCGCCGGATTTCACTGAGGCGCGCCCCTAGGCCGCGCGGTCCGACCAGGCGGCCGCGCGGTCCTAGCGCCCACCTCACCTCACTTTCCCAGCGTGCCGGCGCAGCTGCTGTAAATGAATGGGGACGCACGCGTCCCCATAATGCGGCTGGGCGGCATGCCGCCCCTATTTTTTTGCCGCCCTAGGCCCGGGCCTATGCGGCCTTGCCGCAAATCCGGGCCTGCCTATAAGTCTGTCTCTGCTTGCAATACAAATTATGCATATGTGTTGTTTCTCCTTTTGCCCCTCACAGTTTTTTTTTATACATAATGCTGTCAGCTTTAAGGCAAGACTCTGTGGACGATTCTGATGAGATGGAAATAAGCAGCGAAGTGATCCGGCAATAGCGTTACCTACCTTATTTCCGTCACATCCGTCGCGACGCCTGCGTTTTTTGCGCAGAGCGGCAGATCGCAGCAGAATCGTCCGTGGAGTCCTGCCCTTAAAGAAGGTACTGAAATGCTCTGAAAGCTTGCTGTGATTATCATCTAAGTAAGCCAATAAAGGTATCACCTCTTTTGTTATGCTTCACATCAAAGGTTCTATACTATGACCTTTCATTTTGACTTATTCTGATATACAGATGAAGCCACTTTGGTTTGTGTATTTAACTCAGAATATCTAAACACATTTAACCCACTTATCCCATTTAAAGGAAAAGGAAAGTCGTTTAGACTGGGAGGTGCCAAATGTTAGGCACCCCCAAGTGAATGTATTTACTTACCTGAAACCACGGGCTCCTATCAGCAGAAAACTGCACCGGCCCGGGGTTCCTCCAACGAGCACCGCGGAGTGATCCTCTTCCGGCTTCGTTTCTTCAAATTTCCTGGAGCAGACGCATGCGCAGTAGAATGAAATAGCTGACTTTTTAGTTAAAATTTGGCTTGTCACTATAATGCACATACGTAGCCATGCGAAGAAAGGAGAAGCCGGAGGATCGCTTTGTGGTGCTCGCTGGAATAACCCCAGGCCTGTGGAGTTTTCTGCTGATAGGAGCACTGGCCTGGGGTTTCAGGTAAATAAATACATTCACTTGGGGGTGGCTAACATTTGAAGTGATTTGAATCAGTTAACTTTAGATAACACAGTTTCTTCAGTTAATCCCGAGTCATGATGCATTTAACACCCACATCCTAGTGGCTTCATCTGTATATGGTGAAGTGGCCCTTTCTGAGGTCTAGTGCAGTTCAGTTTGTATCCCTGTAAGATTTATTGCCTTTTATGTATAACATCATGTAAAGACCACTTTTTAGAGATTCATCATTCATATAAGCAGCTACTCTAGTAAGTTTACAAACTAAGCTAATTAACCTGATTGCATGCTTTTGTAGGAAACTGGAATACCAGCATGGAAACTGTGCAGACAAGGGGAGAACATCCAAGCTTTTTGCAGAACGTGTCCAGCTGGGAAATGAATTCAAGGCCCCTACTGCTTGTTAACCAAAGTCACTGTAGTCTTCTGTGTGTGTCTAAAATAACTAGTTACCAAGCACATATCAATATGGATATATCTAGTATTAAAGAAATGAAGTGCATAAAATATTAGAATTCTGCCGTACAGGATTCTTTTTTTTGTAAATGTCTTGAGTCAAAGAAATGATCAGAACACCCTAGCAGTAAAATATATGTTCTCATGTGTCTTGGCTTTTAAGCAATAACTTTCCAGCATCTGCAGACACCTTATATTTCCTTAATATAATAAGCTGCCGCCTCCTCAGTGCTGCCAGTCGGCTCAGGCATATTTCAATGTTTTGGTGGCACTCATTGCCTAGCCCTGCAATATTTTCATTGGTTTAAATATAATGCAGAGATGTATTGTAGAATATACATTGGGTAAAGGGGAATCACTGTATATGTAATGTAAGATACACTATTTGTATAAAAAAACGTAATAAAAAAACTATATAAACCATATATTGTAGTCAATCAATGAATAAACCCAATAGGAATTGAAAACATTTAACCCCTCCTGTTTTTTTATTGAGCTAAAGCTGAACATGCATGCAACCAACAGAATAACCTGCTGACATCATTTTATAAGGTTTGTTCCATTAAGATTTTGAATTCTCTACACCAATGCTATAGTATGTTTAATAAATGATTGTGGTTTGTATTAACATGGCAGGAGAGAAGTTAAATATTGAGCAGCATGAGTGAGAGACCAGTAGAGGAGCTTGTCAGGGGATGGAGCTGGTGAAGGCATTAAATGATAATGTGCATGAAGGACATGATAAAGGAGATGACAAATGAAAGTCAGCAAATGAGAAATGACTAGGTGTTTAATATTAGGCAGTGGGGTCAGGACATATGAAGGGTGAGATACTTATTGATATGGAAGGTCATGTAGAGGAAAAATGCCAGACAACATATGGCAAATCATTATTATGGTCTCATTTACACAAGCAGGAGAGTCAATCAAATTTGTTAGATTGAAAGATGGATGAAGTAAAGAGTCCAATTCAATTTCAGTTGTTGATTTTTTAGTCAGTGGCTTATTAGACCTAGCGTATACTGCTGATTTTATCTCCCAGATTATGTTGGATGTTCTTAGAGTAATGCAGGGTGGAATTTGTTAATATTGTCTGTCTACTTATCCACTGATCCCAAGGACAAATAACAGAGGCAGGAGATCAAGCTGCTTCTGGGAGGACCCAAAGAAACAGAGGATCCAGTTGGAGTCCTCACGGAAGCACAGTTTACATGATGTCTGCAAAATATCCCCATAATGTAGGGTAAGGGGGACCCCCCAAAATTTGGAGGTCATGTAATTTCTAGTTGTGCTGCTGTGTGCTATCCAGGAACATGGGCTGATGGAGGTTTTGAGCTGAGAAAAGGTTTAAAACCAGTGGTGCATAATCTTAATATAAGCATTTATATATGGATGAACAACACTAACTGCAAGGAGGGGTGCTTTTTATGTGTTATACAGAGCTATATTAGCCTTTGTTAAAACAAAAATATAGGGTTAGTGCTAAGAACTTTTTCAATGAGAAGCCCAGGACCATCAAGTAGTAGCTTATTGGATGTTAACGAAAATCTATGTGGACACAGGACACAGGTGTGCTAAATATTGAATACATTATAACAAACCTACTTTCCTCTAAAATGTGCATTTGGGTGTTCCCCAATCCAGTTTCTTAGAGATAGCATTACTGCTGCAGAAATACAAATGGATCCTAGCAAAGTTCAATCAGTACTGAACTGGCATTTTCCTTTTAAAGCCTCTTTCACTTCAACCCTATTCTTGGTTCACCCTAATCTGGGCTATGGACACGCATAAGTTTAACCGCTGCATTTTCGCCGTGGTCTGTGCTGCAGTTTTTAAAAAAGCCGGCTGCTGGGTATCAGTTTCAAGTTAAAACTATGGCACTTCCGCTAGCGTATTGATGCATCGGTCGGCTTTTTTAAAAAACCGTGGTGTAAACCGCTGCGGTTAAACGTATGTGTGTCCATAGCCTAAGCAACTTCATTGAACACAAATGGGGGAGTTTGATCACAATGGCAAGAGGACTTATCACGAACACTTTGGAGCAGCTTTATCAAACTGTGAGTTTAGAGCTTGATAAATAAAAACTCACCCACATTCTATTCATTCCTATGGGATTTTTAAATGTGTGAAAGTTAGAATTCACCATTTGATAAATACGGTTAAAAAAAACCCATAGGAATGAATAGAACGTGGGTGAGTTTTTATTTGTTAAGCTCTAAACTCACATTGTGATAAATCTGCTCTTTGCAATATACAAAAAGCTCTTTGCAATATACCAAAAAATGCAATTTATTTTGCCTTTTGGTAAATAAAGCACAAGTTTTATTTCCAATTTTTATGTAGTAGGAATGCTATCACTGGTGCATTCATATATTTACATTGCTAAGTAAAACTGATACTGGTAACAAAGAACTACTTCAAAGCATTTACTGAATGAAGGGACTATTTACCCAGCATACAATAATAACAGAAAGTAGAACTCTTGACTTTATCAGAAATATCAAGACTATCAGCAAGAGGGGCATGATGGGTGTTGTTTTGTATGAAATTTAATTACCGTATCACCAGGGTCAAGGAACTCAAAAGCTGATTCATTATCTCGGCTCTACCTTGAATCAGTTGAGGACAATAAATCAGAATGTTATCATACCCAGCCAGAATATCCTGGCAAATATCTCTTTCTCTCTCCTCCAGTCCAAGATTCAGGAACCTTATAATAAAGACACTGAAGTGTCTAACCAATATGTTACTGACTTTTTAGAAGTTACAGTGAAAAGTGAATAGACTTGCAAGTAAAAATTCTTAAACTTACCCTCTAATAACCTGTGCCTGTCTATCTAGGACAACATTGGATTTATTTATGATTTTAAGGACTTTTGGGGATACTATGGGGGTACTGTAATAAAATTTGCAAAGAGAACAAATTTACAAATAAAAATTTGCATGTCGCAATGTAATATTCTTCATTAGGCTTTCATTGCATTATGAATCTTAATTGCGCATTGCAAACCTTTAACTCCTGCTTGATGGTGCATGGTTAACAACTTTTTCATTAAGAAGTAGTGATGGGCGAATAAATTTGGCAGGCGCAAATTTGTGGCAAATTTCCACGTTTCGGCGCAAGTGAATAAATATACTGGCGTCAAAAAATTTTGGACGCTCGTCGGAAAAGTCGATCGCATCAAAACCACTGCGCGTCAACATTATTCAGACGTCCATTGACTTTAACGTGAGTATCAAAATTGCTAACTTTTTGCCGTTTTGTGAATTTCGCGCTTTTAAAACTAATTGTGAGTGATTTTTGCGTTAGTGACCCCTTTGTGTAAAACTTATACAGAAAAACTCTTTGCCGCTCCCATGGTCTCTACCAGATGAGGCTCATTTAAAATACACCAGAATGGAACTACCGCCATCTAAACAGATAACAAGTACTGTATGTTTCATCAGAATGGTGCATTTTGCTCAAATTTTCCTTCTAGCACCTGCAACTTGAGTTCTGGCTTTATACTCTTGTCTAGTTACAAGTAATACTCCAAATTGCTTAAAGGGGTTGTTCACCTTTGAGATAACTTTTAGTATGATGTAGAGACTGATATTCTGAGACAATTTGCAATTGGGTTTTATTTTGTATTATTTAAGGTTTTTGAGTTATTTGGCTTTTTATTCAGCAGCTCTTCAATTCAATTCAATTTTGCATTTTAAGCAATCTGGTTGCTAGGGTCCAAGTGTCCCTGGCAACCATACTCTTGAATAAGATTTGAATAAGGGGCTGGAATATGAATATGAGAGGGCTTGAATAGAAAGATGAGTAATAAAAAGTAGCAATAACAATACACTTGTAGCCTTGCAGAGCATTTGCTTTTTAGATGAGGGTCAGCAACGCCCATTTGAAAGCTGCAAATAGTCAGAAGAAAAAGGCAAATAACTATAAAACTGTAAAAAAAAAATAGATAACGAGAACCAGTTGAAAAGTTGCTGTTTAATAACATACTTAGGGGGTCATTTATCAAAGTCTGATTATATCTCAACATTTTCTGCTACAAACTCAGATCAAATCCACTAGGGTTTTTTTACGCTGATTTATTATTACATTTTCCCAAAAATTGGCTTTGCGGGGAAAAAAAACAGATTTTCACGATTTTTTTCGGATTTTTCACTCGAATACTCAGATTTCTTATGCTTTTAGCCAGAAAACTCCCAAAACTTCGGGGTATTGCACAAAACCCAGCTCACATCAAAAAAATCATTGGAACTTCTCCCATTGACTTATATGCAACTTCGACAGGTCTGAGATGCTGGATTTTCTGATTCTGACTTTTCCATCCACAGGGTTTCATTAATTCCGAAAAATTCGTGATTTTTTAAAAGAAAAAAAATCAACATTTTTTGGGATTTTTGCATTCGGAGTTTAGTAAATAACCCCCTAAAAGTTACCTTAAAGGTGAACCACCCCTTTAATCCCTGTTACAGATCAGAATCCCTGCAACCCTTCTCCTTTCTGCTGCTTCACATGCCTTCATTATATTTACCTGCCCAGCTGCTATAGTCTCTGGGGCAAATTCACTAAGATGCGAAGTTGCGCCAGGCGCAACTTCGCCGTGCTTCGCCGCACTTCGCCAGGCGTAGTTTCGCCAGCGCTCTGCAAATTCACTAAAATCCGAAGTTGCGCACAGGGGTAGTGTATGGTTGCGAAGTTGCACTAGCGTTGATTCGCTATATATAGCGAAGTTACGCTAGCGAAGGCTAATTTGCATACGGTGCGAAATTCAAATTTCAATGGAGGAACACGTATCAGTACTACAAATGCCTAGAAAACCTTCAAATCAGCAAATAAAAATTTTATTTTGCCCTACACATGTGCCCACTGTCTAGGTAAGTTGCCATGAGTCAGGAACTGTAGGGGGAGGAAGGGGAGCCCCAAAAATATTTTTCGATCTTTTTCAGCCTATCACCCATCATGTAGAAAACACGCCAGCGTTTTTTGGGACTTAGAAAAAAATTTGACTTTTTTGGAAACAATCCCTATCTACTCTATTGCGCTTCGCCAGGTCTGAGGTGGCGAAGGAAGTCTAGCGTAAAAGGTAGCGTTCAGTACACTGCGCAAGTTAGTGAATTTGCGTAGTTACATCGCTAGCGAAAATTCGCCTGGCGTAAGGATGCGAAGTAACACTAGCAAAAATACGCCAGAGTTCGTTAGTGAATTTGCGCAGTAGCGAAATAGCCAAACGCTAGCGAATTAACGCTAGCGTTCGGCGCTTCGGAGCTTAGTGAATTTGCGCCTCTGTGTTTTGCAAGTGTAACGCTCTCACTGCAGACCACCGAGACGTTTGCTATACTATTAATGACGGGCAAATTTGCGCCGTTTCGCTTTGCCAAATAATTAGCGAATTTCCAGCGAAATTAATGAAACTGCAAAAAATTTGCGAAACGGCTCATTTTTATTGACGCTGGCGCACATACGCTAGGCAACAGTAGCGAATTTACATGCCCTTTTCATGAATTTATTCGCCAGCGGCAAATCGCGCAAATTTGCCCGAAATGCGCAAATTGCCATGCGCCTGGCAAATAAATTCACCCATCACTATATACTATTACTCTGCACCTGATGGATACAAGAGACTTCAGATCTGCTACCGTTGCCTAGCTGTTCGTTATAGAGTGCAGCACTCCTTACTGGGTCCTTATTTAAGGTTTTTATTTTCTGTTGAACACTTACAAGCATATATCATTTACACATGTGTGATCATGAAAGCAGTAATATCGATTGCTTTGTCACAGATTGGCATGTCAGTTTGCAGGCATTTCTATAAACCTAGATCTACATAACAAATAAACGGTGGTATTTTACATATAAGTATAAGTATCCCTGCCTTCGATTGTTCAGCATATGGTGTGGGGAAGGTATTGTCCAATCTGCCAATGAAGCTTTCCATAATTTCAAGGGGAAAGAAGAATAATAAAACAAATAAGCAAGGGAAAGGGGAGAAATATGTGGGTAAGGTCACTGAGTCTGTATCTTCTATTCAGCTGCAATAAGGTAAGAACCAGTGTGACTGATATCTTGCTCCCTTCACAGTATTATTATACACTTAACAGGTATATTCTCACAAACTTACTAAACAAATTCATCACTAGGAAACATAGCATGTAACTTAAGCCTTTTGGGAGATGTGTAGATGTGGAATCTAGAGCTGGTGCTGGCAGTTCTGAAATTGAGTCTGTATTGTAAGTGTATGTATTTCAGCACCATGAGCAGCAGCGTTTTACTGTATATGGGGCATTAGGACCCTGCAGCCCCCCTTGCTTCTGCATCGCACATAATCACACCCACAAGGCTGTCACAATGTTCAATTCGGCATAATAGCAGCACTCTGGCCAGCCAATCCACATTATCCCTCCTTTCTGCCTCACGCTATATTATACTTGCATTATCTTCCATTCAGAGATCCATGCACAAAATCGCTTTAGCCGGAAAAGACAAATGCACTATTAGGACAAAGCAGCATGGAAGGAGTACAATTAAAGCAATTTAACCGCCCCCCCAAAACAAGCAGGATTTAAGCCTTCATCTACCTTACTTGAGTTTTTAGAAAGAACCCACTATTTAGGTGTTGTTCGCCTTTAAGATAACTTTTAGTATGTTTTAGAATGGCCAATTTGAAGCAAATTTACCTTAATTTTTTCTTTTTTATTGTTTTTTTTTTAATTTCTTTTTCTTCTGACCCTTTCCAGCTTTTAAATGGGGGTCACTGACCCCATCTAAAAAAACAAATGCTCTGTAAGGCTACAAATGTATTATCCTGCTACTTTTCATTACTTCTCTTTCTATTCAGTCCCTCTCCTATTCATATTCCAATCTCTTATTCAAATCAGTGTATGGTTACTAGGATAATTTGGACCCTAGCAACCAGATGAGGGCTGCTGAATAAAAAGCCAAAATAACTCAAAAACCAAAAATAATGAAAACCAATTGCACATTGTCTGAGAATGTCACTCTCTACATCATACTAAAAGTGAATTCAAAGGCGAACAACCCCTTTAAGTAAAGGGCAACCCTAGTTGTTTTAGAACTACAATCTGGTGAAGGATTCTGGGAGTTGTGTCCCAGTCAGCAATTTTTTTTTGTTTGCTCCTCATTCCACTGTTTAGCATTTGTGAAGGTTACGAACTGCAGAATTGGATGTTTAATCCCTTCAGTGCCTGGAGGGTAAGTACCAGAATCCTTTGCAATGTGGGCTGCCCCTCCAGCACCAAAGGGATTAGGAATTATCATTTTAATTTGATTTGTATTCGTTTTCTTTCATGGTGAAGCAGATCTCACACAAATACCGAAATAATGTCTATGTGCTTGTGTGATACAATGTAGTAATCACAGCCTAGCCCGCAAAGATAATACACTCTCTTCTCAGTCTTTAGCAGTGAAACAATGATTAACATGAGGCGTTTAAACACTTCACTATGAGCAGTAATAAATAAAAGTAATTATGCACTATTTTAGAAACAGGCTGATAAATAACATCAATAACATTGCAGCATCGGGATAAATACTAAAGAAACCATTTCACAATCTTATTTCATGGAACATGGGTCGCTGATGGACAAAATTCCTGAAAAACCCTCGCTTCAATTTATATTCATGCGAGAATATTTCTGCACTGTGAATTCCGCTTGCCAATTTAGAAAGCCAAGATTCTTGGAAAATCCCCAGAAATGCAAAATAACAAGAAGTTCATGATAAGCATATTTCTTAAGTTTATGGATGATTCTGCTACTGAAGAAGTTATCCAAAGCACAATGTGGTTCCTGAGATTGTGCTGGGTTGTTGGTGCAAGGGAGGCGGTAGACGCACACCAATTTATGGGAATTGTGCTTCAGGACAGATTATCAGTTATTTAGAGCTGTTATACCTGCCGACTTGTAGAGCAGCCTGGGACATCAGAATAACCAACATAATCATTGGTGACTTTTATTGCCTGTTGATAAATCTTTGATTTGCTTTTGCTCTCAGTAATTTTGTTGTGGCTGGCTTAGAGCGGGCGTTTCCAACCTTTTTTTACCCGTGAACAACATTGAGATGTAAAAAGATTTGGAGAGCAACAAAAGCATACAAAATGTTCCTGGGTTGCCGAATAAGGTGATTGCCCACTTGGTAGCCCCTATGTGGACTGGCAGCCTACAGGAGGTTCTGTTTGGCAGTACATCTGTTTTTTTATACAACCAAAACTTGTCATTTAAAAAAAGCACCCTCTTTGAGGCCACTGGGAGCAACACCCAAGGGGCTGGTGAGCAGCACATTGCTTATAAGCTACTGGTTGGGATCATTGGCTAACTGGTCAGCTACTAACTGGTTAAGTGATTAGCCTTTAATGTGGCATCTCATGCTGGAAACCCTGGTTCAATTCCCTGTGGCAACTCCTTGTGACCCTGGGCAAGCCACTTAATCTTCTGGTGTCCCAGCATACTTAGTGCGCCTATAATGGCTTCTTTACTTGCTGTAAAAGTGTTTTGAGAAAAACACTATATTAATGATTCTGTTTCCCTTTTTTACTCCTCAAGTCTACAGGTATTCCAGCTCTAGGAGAGTAATGAGCTAGTGCAACTGTTCAGTGCAATCTTAGTGACTACTATAAGAGGATAGCATGTCATTCTGAGCTCTCTCTTTACATGTCTTGTAATATTTGAGGTGACCAGCCATGAATCAAAAATGCCAAGAATTGACAAGGAGGTTGGAAGGCTCATTTCTGATAATTAGGTGCTGAATGGGTGCAGAACTGCATATATAAAAATGCCATACACAATAGACTTGCATTTACTTGGGTCTGTCTATACTAGCATTATTTCAGTTTGGCAGTTGGCACACTACTGTAGTAACTGATAGGTTACTGCCTGGTAACCAACCAGTGGAAACCTAGGGGCAAATTTACTTACCTCCGAAATTGCGTGAGCGATGGCTTCGCTGACATCGCAAAACTTCGCCAGGCGTAGATTCGCCAGGACAATGCTAATTAAAGAAAATCCAAAATTGTGTCCATGGTTCTGAAAGCTTGCGAAGTTGCGCTAGCGATAATACTATAAGCAGTTTGAAATTAAGCTAGCCATGCCAAATTAGCATACGGCGTGAAGTTCTTTTGTTTGGCTGCTGGTGGGGAAAAGGGAGGGGGGTGATATCACTCCAACTTGCAGTACAGCAGTAAAGAGTGATTGAAGTTTATCAGAGCACAAGTCACACGACTTGGGGCAGCTGGGAAATTGACAATATGTCTAGCCCCATGTCAGATTTCAAAATTGAATATAAAAAAATCTGTTTGCTCTTTTGAGAAATGGATTTCAGTGCAGAAATCTGCTGGAGTAGCACTATTAATTGATTAATTTTGAAAAAAAAATGTTTTTCCTATGACAGTATCCCTTTAATAAAAGAGAATAGAGTTGGTATATTGCCCTACACATGTGGCCACTGTATAGTTTAGGTGCCATATGTTAGGAAATGTAGGGGGGAAGGAGGGAATCAAAAAATTGAGGGTTTCTGCTCCCATTAGAGGTGCCGGCGTCTTGTTTTTGGATGCCGGCGACTATTCTTGGACGCCGGCGACTATTCTTGGAAGCCGGCGATTATTCTTGGGCGCCAGCGACTATTCTTGGGCGCCGGCGACTATTCTTAGACGCCGGCGACCATTTTTGCGCTTGACCCGAGTATAAGCCGAGGTAGCGTTTTTCAGCATATTTTGGGGGCTGAAAAACTCGGCTTATACTCGAGTATATACGGTAAAAGACGCCAGCGTCTTTTGGGACCTAGATACATGTTCAACTTTTTTTGAGGAACTCTTATCTACTCTACTGCACTTTGCCTGGTCTGAGGTGGCGAAGGCAAGTCTGGCACAAGAGGTAACGTTCAGTAAAATCCCCATCTTAGTGAATTTGCATCCATTTGCCAGAGTGAAAATTCGCCTGGCGTTAGAGTGTGAAGTAGCACTAGAGTCTATCTCCTTCGCCAGCAAATTTACGCCAGAGCCCGTTAGTAAATCGGTGAAGTTCTGGCGGATTTTCGCCAACGTTAGTCACTTCACCCTTTAGTAAATTTGCCCCCACGAGAGCTGAAAAGCAGGAAATAGTGTTCTCTCTATTATGTTGCACATCCAGTCACTCCAGCCTTTATACATTATATTTTGGCTAACTAACTATATTAGAAACATTTTTTATTTTGCACAGCCTATTTACCCAGTTTTTATTTTTACACTGAACAATTCCTTTAAAGTGGACCTGTCACCCAGTCACAAAAAGCTGTATAATAAAAGTCCTTTTCAAATTAAACATGAAATCCAATTTATGTTTTTTAATAAAGCATTCATTGCTGTAGTAAGCTCATTTAACAATCTCAGCTGTCAATCAAATATTGGCTGCCCCTCCTCTATGCCTTAGGCATATATGCGGGGCAGACATTTACTTTCACTTTCCATTCAGCACTTCCTAGATGTCACTGCTCTCCCCACATTCCCCCAGTTCTCTTCACAGTTTATTTGTATAGCCAGGGCATGGGGATGGACATCAGGTCCCCCATTCTGGTGCACAAACAAGATTCTAAGATGATGCAAGGCTTGTCTTAATAACAGTGTCCACAAAATGGCTCCTGCCTGCTTGCTATAATTATGAATTCCCAGACTGAAGGAAACAAGATTCAAATTATTTACATTGTGTAATTAAAATTAATGTTGCTTGATTAATGTGATAAAATAGGATTTTGATTTATTTTTTTTGGGTGATGAGTCCCCTCTAAGCCTCTTCTCACTATGTTGGCTCAACTCACCCTAGTAACATTATACGTGCAGAACAAGCAGAGAGAAAAGTAAGCTAATGTCTAGCTAAAAAAATGTATAATTTTCAGATTAGGCAGGATGGATAGCTGGAAGCAACCTCACAGGTTTGCCAAACCCCCCAAAATATCCCATCAAACATCCAACAAACTAGAACGTGTCAGGGACACTCATGTCTAATCTAGAAAAAGCACAACCAGTAATACCTTTTTAGAATACAAGAGGCTCTACCTTTTTACACTTCTCGAAGGAGGGAAGCAATTCATTCCATGAATTTTATTTCAGTCTTTTCAGCAGTACTGCGTGCACTTTATTTCCCAGCTTTATTGAAATCCGTGCTGCGTCCCTGTAAACCTATTTAGCAGTAGTTAAGGTATAAGAGCCTTTGTCAGTAAAATCCCACATTGCTTGTATCCCACTGATAAACCAATTTTGCCTTGAATATTTTCATATGTTTCATTGCTAAAAGAAAATCTTCTCTTGAGCCATACATTGAGTTATATCTGGTAACTGCTAACACTGCCATGCTGTTGTTATACAATTCTGTCATGCACTTGAGCGGTGAGCTGACAAAACAAACTATTTTGCTATTAGAGAGATTCTTAACGTCCCTTCTAGAACCTTTTTATTACATAGCAGGACGTCTGACAGCAACAAGGCAGATACAAAATGTGCGCTAAGTTAGGCATTAGGGTAATAACAGTAGTTTATTATAATGTTCATACTCATGGAAATCCAATCCACATATTTAAGCAAGTAAAGGATAGCGTTTATGGTAACATAAAGATTAGGCTTCCTTCCAGTAGATTTGGATTTTTTCCAGTATTAAAACCATGAGAAAGGCCAACCAGTTAAGATTATTCCATTTCATCTTAAATGAAAGAATAGGACAGGAATCTTGTTGAATCACTAATATTTTGCATAATAATAAGCCGCCTACTCCTAAATATGTGAATTGAACCCAAATTGTACCAACAATGTGGCGTACAGTATAATGGAGCAATTAAAACATTTTTCTGCAAGTATTTTGGCTTCTTAAATAACTATTTAGGGCAGAGACAAACGTGAAGATTCGGGGAGATTTAGTCTCAATAAAAGCCATCCATTCAAATGCAGAAACACTCGTGACATTTCCACTATTTTAGACAGACAGTTGCTTTCCTTCAGGGCATATTTATCAAGGGTTGAATTTTGAAATGAAAAAACTGTGAAATTCGAATTCAAAAAGACCAACCGAAATTAAGTTGAAGTTTATTTTGGTCGAATAGGTCCTTTTTTTTATCAAATAGGTCCGTATTTGGCCGAATACGAATCGCATGAATCGAAGGAATAGCGCATTCGATCGAATGCCACCAATTGAATCCAAATAGGGTCTAGGAGGTCCCCATAGGCTAAAACAACAATTCGGCAGGTTTTAGATTGCGAATGGTCAGCGTTGAATTTTTAAAGAGACAGTACATGATAAATTTCCATATTCGAATTTTCAAATTTTTTCAAATTCGAATGGAATTTGGACTATTCCCTAGTCAAAGTACACAAAAAATAGCTCAAAATTTGAATTTTTTCATTCGAAAATTCACCTCAACCTTTGATAAATCTGCCCCATAGTGTTTGCTGGTATCTGCTCTAGGTTAGGCGCAAATGGTTTAAATATAATTCATAATAATTTGACTGATTCATTTTAAAAACATAAATCTTAGCTTAGCACCCCAATTATTTAAGCACAGATAGGGTTATTGTCCAGCTAGTGCTTTAGAGCTTGGGTTACATTTAACTCTAACACTTAAGGCAGAGCCTTCACTGAGTAGAAGAGATGAAGGTAGGGTGTAGTGCAACTACTCCCACAGGCTACTGTGCATAAAAAGTTAAAAGAAAAGACACCAGGAGGTTCTTGCAGCAAAACAGAACAGAAACCACAGTCCAAAAGGCATATGCAGAATAGGTGACCAGAGAGCTAGGACAGTAAATCAGAGACAGCTGAAAGTGGTCCCTGCGGATGTAGTCAAGCTGGTACAGCAAACCTCCAGGCAGAAATACCTGAAAAGTGGATTGGATCCCACCCAGTGGAGTGGTCAGGGAGAACAATCTAAACCTGACACCCTATTCACTGCAGTCCCTTCACTGTAGGCAGAATTGGTTTTACTGGGCCTTGGTGTACCCAGGCTCAATGGGAACAGCCAGATGGGTCAGCAACCAGAAGCCAAAGAGGAAGATCCACTCATAACCAAGCACTATATTAAAGTATGGCAGAAATTGGTCATAAACCCTCTTGGCCAATAACTGGAATATGTAATTTACAACTAGATAAATGGACATCTGCCCGGCAACTAGGGAGATGAGGTATTTTAAAGCCATAGGGGCACATTAACCCTATGGGTCCCTACACTAACAATTAGGTAGAATGTAAAAATATAATGGTATTGCTAAGCAATCTGCAATACACTTGTCATAACTACCTTTTTGAGGAAAACTATTCTTAAAGGGGTTGTTCACCTTTAAATTAACTTTTAGTATGATGTAGAGAGAGAGAGATATTCTGAGACAATTTGCAATTGATTTTAATTTTTTATTACTTGTGGTTTTTGAGTTATTTCGCTTTTTATTCAGCAGCTCCCTGGTTTCCAAATTCAGCAAATTGGTTGCTAGGGTCCAAATTATTCTAGCAACCATGCATTGATTTGAATATGGGACAGGAATATAATTAGGAGAGGGCCTAAATAAAAAGATGAGTAATAAAAAGTAGTAACAACCATACATTTGTAGCCTTGCAGAATATTTGTTTTTAGCTGGGGTCAGTCAGGGATCCTCACTTGAATTCTGGAAAGGGTTTTTGACTTCTTTACCACGCCTTTATGTATAAGCTGCATGATAAACACATGCTAGTGTGCATATATGTATATTATAATGCATTTTATGATTGAGTTATTTTTTTATATAGAAAGCTCTGAATTTCACATTTTTAAGAATCATTACATTTTTCTCTATAATAATAATAATAATAACAAGTACCCAGTAGAAATATAATTAATCCTTATTTGTGGCATACCAATCCTATTGGGTTAATTTAATCTTTAAATGATTTTAGTAGATGTAAGGTATGGAGATCCAACTTATAGAAAGATCCCTTATCCGGAAAAACCCAGGTCCCAATCGTTCTGGATTACAGGTACCATACCTCCAGTATTTGGTGAAATAATCTGGTTATTTTAGTGATTTACATTCTAACACGGGAGGTATTACCCTGTACTCATAAGAGTTCCTAATATAAGTATGGGATCTATTATGCAGAATGCTTTGGATTACAGATTTTTACAGATAAGGAATATTTCTGTAATTTGGATCACCATACAGTTTAGTTACCAAGGTACTGTTTTAGTACTACAGAGTAAAAAATTAAATTTGGGAATATTGTGTTTAAAGATCCCATACCTATATCTTGTGTTTTCAATAAGTGTTTAGTTAAAGTTGAAAGGATGGTTAATGTACCTCTGAACTCATTAAAATATCATGACATATACAGAACTAAATTAGCAGACCATTTAATTCCCTCCTTCATACAAGGTACATATTCAATTCTAATTCCTGTAATGTAAATATAGTTGATTATGGCAAAGACAAATACCTATCCTGCTACCCAACTAATGGCCTGAACAGGTTACAGACACTTTAAGGGGCATATTTTTCAAGTATCAAAGTGAAAATTTGAATTTTCGAATTAAAATTTTTGCGTTTTTTTAGTGGAATTTAACTAGGGAATAGTTACAATTAGATTCGAGTTTTTAATAAAATTTGAATTCGATTTTTGAAATGTATCATGTACTGGCCTTTATAGAATTCAAATTTGACTATTCACCACGTTGAACCTGCCGAACTTCTGTTTTAGCCTATGGGGACATCCTGGGATCAATTTGGAGTTTTTTTGCAGCCTTCCTGAAAAATCAAGCTTTTCTGGAGAAATAACTTGAATTCAATACATTTGATATCAATTCGAGTTTGTGGGTCGATCAAATTCAACCAAATGTAAAAAATTCGTTTTTTTTGAAAAATTATTTTTTTTAGAATTTTAAATTCATGGGAGTTTATGGGAGTTTTTACAAACTCTCATGAACTGATAAATCTGCCCCTAAAAGTATGATGACATTGCTTGGCCACAGCTTTATTGAATGATAAAGGATCATAACACTACTAACTAATAATACTAATACTAGTACTAATACATAACAATAACAAAAATAACAATAACCCTTGTCCCTGGCAATGGTTCCACATATACCATTAACCATACCAACCACCAGCCTATTTAACTTCTCCAACATGACTGGTACGCAGCATCTCACAAACTTACCATCTGTAACAAACCACAACACCTCCCAAAGGACCTTTCTTCTTAGAGGGGGATGTAAAGCAAGCAGGTACCCAGGAGAATGCCAAACCCATTTACCTCCTGCCTTTCCAATGGCTAATAACTTTGCCTGGAACACAACCCAACACATTGCGACATTCATACCCTGACCGACTATTCCCAGCCTGGACCTAATATGTACCCGATATAAACTTAACCTGTGCCCCACAAAGTCTGTCCACAAATTGTGACCACGTTTGGTTGCAATTGGATGCCCTTCCATTCTGCTCCCATTTCAAATTCCCTCTGGATGCACCCCTTCCAATAGGATAACTAAACCTGCTAAGTTAACCCTGCATGCTCAGGATTGTCTCACCATGCCCTGCCCCCCTTTCTCTGCAATTCACCACTTAGGGGTCATCTTTACTCATGCAAATCTAGTATCAGGGAAGCACTATAGATAATATGGCTTATTTATGTCCAAAGTGCATTTTCAGAATGTTTTTTTTTCCATACAGCATCTATGTGGTCACATGGGCAATTGTGCTGCTCCTGACACAATTAAACCCGATTCTCTAAAACTATTGTAACTGCGTGCACAACTCAGATTTAATTGTGTACAGGTATGTGTCCTGTTTTCCAGAATGCTCAGGACCTGAGGTTTTCTGGATAACAGATCTTTCCATTATTTGGATCATACCTTAAGTCTACTAGAAAATCATTTAAATTGTATATAAACCCAATAGGCTGGTTTTGCTTCCAATAAGGATTAGTTACATCAAGTACAAGCTACTGTTTTATTATTACAGAGAAAAGGGAAATACCTTTTAAAAATGTTGGATTATTTGGATAAAATGTAGATGGCCTTTCCATAATTTGGATCTTTCTGGATTAAGAGTTTATGGCTAACAAATCCCATACCTGTAATAACTGATGTGCTATAATTGCTAGGAAACCCTAATCTTACCAGCTCATTAGGTTACAGTCTTTCAATAATTGTGAGCTTTCTGGATAAAGGGTTTTCGGATAATGGATCCTATACCTGTACTATATTATAGAATGGCGTTTAACGCGCAAATCACTGTAGAAAAGGGTGCAGGAGCACAACAGCATTTCCGGACATAAATGTAGAAAGAACAAACACTTGCGCCGGTGCGCCCAACACACATCACAGGGTGAGAGAACGATGCAAATATTTACAAATGTTTACAATACAGACTAAAATCCTGTATTTCATGCAGGTGGGTATGATAATAATTTCTCTGTTGCCCTTTGAAGCCTTATTATCTGATAACTCAGCCTGAATATTACCTTCAATGATTTAATGAGTTCGGCTTTAATATAATTTTCTCTCACATTATAAAATTTCCATTACTGACATTATTAAATTTCCATCAGTCTCCTTACCAATATTTGCGGTGCATGACAACATTATTTATTGTTCTGCTAGTAAGCACGGGTTGGCATAACTATGCAGCAGGCTCGTTTTGGCTTTTTTCAGATAGTTTTTAGTTAATTCTCAAAGTAAATTATTTCTTACCCGGTTGCACAAGAATTTAATTCTTGGTGCCTGAAGCACAGAGAGATAATGCAACTTGCCTGAAGGTTACAAGGCGCTGAATGGGATTTGAACCTTCCTTGCTTCAGATCTCCGACTCAGTCAGCTGAACCATCCACTATGAATAAAAGGGGAAATGTCAACACAAAACAACATTTTCTCTTGCATGTCGAGCTAGGAATGTGAAAAAAGGTATAAAAATTCTCTACTGTTTCCGTCCCACAAGAAATCTCAGTTCTTGAGTGAGAATTGACAGCTGGTTTCTACAAGCATATAATATGATATAGCATTTTTAGATGTTGCTTTATTAAGTAAACATTTTTGGATTAAAATTTATTAACTAATTTATTTTTAGTTGCATTTTTCCAACGTTTCGGCCCACATTAGGGCCTTTATCAAGGATATATATAAATAAAAACCTACTTAATTTTAGCTTGATATCGCTAAAGGTATATTGTGTCGATGAAGTGTAAAACCTGAGTATAGTACAAAGGGAAATACTAACTGATTGTGAGACTCTGGTTGTTTTTAATTGCATTGGATACATTGCATGTGGGTTACAATACTGGCCTTGCTCGCACACAAAATGGGCAGTTTATTGCAAACATAAAAAATTCTAATTGCTCCGGAAGGGATAGATTTTTATCAGCTGAGCTGCAAATTTGAAAGACACCAAACATTCATAAGTGCACTTTACTGGCTTCATAAACCTTAGAAATGGCTCAATTATATTATTGTACGTTTACAGCAATGATATTGATAACCGTACAAATCTTCCCCATTTATCCTGGCTTTACAGCTAATAGTTGAAAATGTCCGTACAAAGCATTCTTCAAAAGGCACTTTAAATACAATGCAAAATATAAAGGCACATTTTCTGTGCCTTACAAACAATATTATTGCTCTGTCAATTCATGGCTTTGACAGTACCACACAGTGGTAATGCCTATACTTGGTGAGGTTTCCTCCCATGACTACTTTGGGCGACTACAGAAAACCGTGTAGGTTTTACCATCAGCAATTTCAATTATTGCAGGTGGAGAAGCATTTTCTGGAGATTCGTCACCCAGAGTAGCACCAATTTATCGTGGGTGACAAATCTCCTAGTTGGAAATGACCATTATTGGGACATACTGTAGATAATACGCATCTTATTTCAAGAATTTCCTCGAAAGTATAACTAGCCTAAATCTGTAAAAACAGATTCGGATGAGTGGTGCCAGTAGATGAGCATTCAAAGTTCATGTCATTTATTAAAGTTACTATTTAAACAGTATTAACATACAGTAGAAATGTCATGCCAGCAGATATACTTCACCCTCGTGTCACTGGTTATGTTACCTGATGTGTGTGTGTGTGTTTCTTGAAGCACATATCTACACAAATTTCGAATACATGAAAACCCCATCTAATTTCCTATATTTAACACATAACTGGGGAGATTTTTCCTTCAGGTGGTTAAGGATCAAACATTAAGGCAACCGAATCCACTAAAAGACGCATTAAAATGTTATTACAATAGAAAGGGTAAATATAAAAAGACAGTATTCCTTCAGTGTCACCCAGATTTCCTACTGGGAATGAACAAAATGCTGCTCCGGTTTAACATTACTATTTAACATTTACTCAAGCAAACTATTTTTTGCTTGGGGAGCAAAAAAATGCATACATTTACCTAAGGAATCAATACATTGGTTATCTTCAGTAATTTCTACAACGATTGAGAAAAAGTGTGACCTAGCCAAGCGAGCAGATCTGTGTTTGGCCAACTTTAGTCTCACAGAACAAGCAAAAAGATCATTGACCTTTATATTAGTATTTCTTACCCTTTTCTTGAGACCCAGGTTAAGTTTTCGGATCAACTTAACAAGCAAATAATTAGTTCAGGTCCATTCATGCACACATTTTAATTTTTTATTTATAATTTTAGGACATATTTTTACTGTATTAAAAGTGATCATGGAGACCCAACCTAAGTCGTATGGGGCACTAAATATGGGCTCTGATCCACAGGTCAAGAATACCTGCTCTAAATGAATGGCGTATGTACTTGCTGATGCCTGGGGAGATGTTCGTTTTATTAATATTTTCTTAATATTATTAATTTAGCGAGAGAGGGGAAAGAATTCTGGTAAGGCAGTTTAAATGGGTGATTCAAATGCATAACATCATTGTATGAAACCTGAACCTGTAATGTGACAGAACACAGAACAATTACAATTTGTAAAAATGAAATATAATAATTAAATGTTGCACAATCTCTAAAGGTGGCCATACACTGAGAGATCCGCTTGTTTGACGATGTCTGAAAAATTAGCAGATCTCTCATCGATATGCCCGCCTTGAGATGGGCGATATCTGCCTGTGTGTGGCCACCTTAATGCAGTTAGTGTGCTTGTATTTAATTTTTTCTGATAAGACAGAATAACTTTGCATATGCACACTGCTGTACCACAACATGAACCATACATGTATATTTGGGAAAAAATTGGCTCTGGTAGTTACATTATATTCAAAACTATAGGCAAACAAACAGCAAATATACTGTAATTCTGCAAGTCAGTCAGATAGTAGGAATTCGTGTCTCAGTGCCAGGCAAGTAAATCACGAAGCTCAGACACGGAGAAGCAAGAACATAAATGTGTCCAAGACAAGTTTCCATTAGTAGACAATTCGCTCAATATATACAATACTTTATTGTACATGTACTAGTCCCAGCCTCTTACAATGTCAACGGAATTTATTGATATTACATTGGAAACAATACGAGGTATAAAAACAGAACAGTATCAGAGAAAGATACAGAGAAGACATAAAAGAGGACACGATGAGCTAAAATGTTATCAAGGAAAAAGGCAGGGCAATTTGAGTTTGAGGACACTGTAACTACATATATTATTCCTTATTAATAGTCATATTTATCTTTTCACACACATTCTTAGATTTGTATGTGACATATGGAATTCTTATGTTACTAAAGCTAGGAATGGAGCTAGTGCAGAGCAGAGAGATGGATTATGGCAGTTATTGGAAATGGTTAACACTATTCACAGTGAGAACACATGGTAGGTAGAATAAATACTTTGTTATTATAGGAAAATTCACACACAAGGCTCAGCTTACCTTGTTCAAGCTTTTCATATATGAAATATATATATATATAATGTAATATTTGGGGGTTTTTTTCTACCCCAGATACTCACATTGTAGTTGGGAACCCATTAACAATAATAACAAATAGTAATGCAGAGTCAAGCAATGGATATTCCCGCAGACAGCCCTAATATAAACAAAAGTGCTTGTATTATGTTGGGTTTCAGAACAAATTTGTGCCAAGGGAACATGAATGAGGTAATTGCCCCACCAATGCCTTAAAGCAGCCCTGCACGATTGCTCATTTACAACCAAACAAATGTGCAATTTATGCAAGGAAAGCACCATGATTTTTAAACTAGAGTGTAGTATTTTAACCAGTATTTTACAACACATAGCTATATCACATCAGAACTGGCTTCATTTCTGGTGCACAGCATCAAGTATAGCATTAGTGCATGATTCATTTTGGGGAAATCAGTTGCATCTTAGGATGCTTCCAGGAGAATCTAAAAGATCAAATTCCCCTAAATAAGGTGAATGACACACTCCCAAGAATATAATAATTATTATGGGACATGGTATATAACTCTGAGGTGATGGATTAGAAAAACCATGACAGCATAATATTGAACCCAACAACACAGGTTATTCATTACACATTTGGAATCCCAATCCATATTAGGCCATTGAGTCACCCCATGAGCAAAATTATGAGCAAAATTGTTTATTAAAATCACTGCACAATACAAATTAGGACACTTAAGACCATGCTCTCCATGCTTCCTAGCCATACCCAGGTATGCTCCCAATCTGTGTAACCCACTTTCTAGTAAGCTCCACCTCCCTCCTATATGGTGCTCTCTACACCTGATCCTTCATCTAAATGAATATGTTTTAAGAATACAGGAGTTTTATCACTGATGTGGGAGAGAAACTGAGGTCAACTGACATTCAGGAACTTCTACATGCCCTGAGGATGAACACAGTTCATATATTACATAAAACTTTTTTTGCAGCTGGACATATATGATCAATAAACATACATGTTCTTGTTTGTTTTTGGACATTTACAGTACAAATAACAGCACAAATGGAAAGTTCATAAACACAGTTAATTATTGCATACATTTAGGGGCAGATTTATCAAGGCTAAAAGTGAAAATTCTAATTTCGTATTCGAATTTTCAATTTAAAAATTCAAATTTTAGAGACTATTTTAGTGTAATTCGACTAGGGAAAAGTTCAAATTTCATTCAAGTTTTTAAAATGTACTGGTCCTTTAAGAATTCAGATTTTTGGGATCAATTTGGAGTTGTTTAGAGACAACCTGAAAATGGAAAATTCGAAAATCGAATTAGATTCAAATTCGATTCGAGTTTGCTGGTCGATCCCATTTACCCGAATTAGAAAAATGTAATTTCTGTTAAAAATTTAAATTGGTCATTTTTGTTTCTGAAATTCAAGTTCGTGGGAGTTTTTACAAACTCACACGAACTTGAAATTCGATCCTTGATAAATCTGCCCCTTAATGTTAAATTAAAACTATTATCTAACTTTGTGGGTACAAAGACTGAGAAACAAGACGTCTTTCTGAAACCTTACATTGTTGCAGATTATTTAAATGGTTTAAAGAATGAACTTAAAAATGTAAGCATGATAGCAACTTTTTTTCATCCTTTTAACTGACAATTATTCTATCTGTTTAAATGTTATAACAACAGATGGGTCATTATATACAGGACAATGGGTACCAATTACTGGTGATTACAGAAGACAATGAAAGTCTAATACAAAGTCTAATACTGGTTAAATACCAAAATGCATAAAGAAAATCAATGCAATGCTTTACATTCTGTACAGATGGAAGCACTAGAGGATTCCAAACAAAAGAAACACAAATATTATGTTAGCAAAATAAACTAGAAGAATGAGAACCACATGAAATAGTAAGTGTTTTTGACAAGTCCTTCTCCCAAGCAAAACACACCAGTCTTCCCCCACAAAATTGCTCATTTGTTGGGAAAGAAGAGTAATACAGCAGGGGAGAAGGAAGCCATCTCACACTACTGAATCATCTCTTGCAAGCAATTGCACACAAGGACCACGTGCAGCTAAATTCAAGTCAGCTTCTGGTTATTGGTGCTCTCTTACATGAAAAGATTGAGCAACACAAGTTGCGCCCTTTAACCCCGCTGCTCTACTTTGCATATTCTCATCAGATAAGAAAAGCCAAAGAAAGAGCACATCATGGGGCCAAATTGGTGAGGATTCTCCAGAACTGCATTTATCTGGGGCTTTTATTCACCTTTAATGGGGGTTTGCACCTTTGAGTATGATGTAGAGAGTGATATAGACAATTTATGATTGGTTTTAATTTTTTATTATTTGATTTTTTTTTTTTAGGTTTTAGCTTTTTATTCAGCAACTCTCCATTTTGCAATTTCAGTAATCTGGCTGCTAGGGCCTAAACTACCCTAGCAGCCATGCACTGATTTTAATAAGAGGCAGGAATATGAATAGGAGAGGGCCTGAATAGAAAGCTAAGTATTATTAGCCATAACAATACATTTATAGCCTTACAGAGCATTTGTTTTTTAGATGGGGTCAGTGCACCCCATTTGAAAGCTGGAAAGAGTCAGAAGAAAATGGCAATTAATTAAAAAAATAAAAATAAATAAACAATAATGACCAATTGAAAAGTTGCTTAGAATGGGTCATTCTATAAGATACTAAAAGCTAGCCCAAAGGTGAACCACCCCTTTAAATTCTGACAATTATGCAATAGCTGATCCATGATGTTCCTAAAGCTGAAAATTTGATAACTGTTTTAACTGTTCTAATTTTGTATAGTATTATTATTATTATTACTATTATTATTATTAATATGTTTTTGTATAGGGCCAAAATATTTCGCAGCGCTGATATTTGACCTGTTATGCAGAATGTTTGGGACCTGGGGTTTTTGGAAAACCGATCTTTCCATAATTTGGATCTTAATAATGTAATGTAAGACACTAAGGGGCAAATTTACTAAAGTGGCTAAAGCTAGCGAAAATTCGCCAGTGTGACATAATTTTGTTACTAACGGGCGCTGGTGTAAACTCACTAGCAAAGTGGACCTACTCTAGCGCTACTTTGCACCCTTAAAACAGGCGAAGTTGCGCTACGGCGAAGGGACGTAACTACGCTAATTCACTAACTTGCGCATTTTACTGAACGTTACCTCTTGTGCCAGACTTGCCTTTGCCACCTCGGACCAGGCGAAGTTCAATAGAGTAGATAGGGCTTGCTTAAGTCCCAAAAAACGCTGGCGTCTTTTACTTTTTTAAGGGTGATAGGCTGCAAAACATTGTAAATTTTTTCCTTCCCCCCTACATTTCCTAACATATGGCACCTAAGCTATACAGTGGGCACATGTATAGGGCAATATAACAACTCTATTTTATTTTATGAAGCTTTCCCAGGCTTGTGTAGTGTAATGTATTTGCTGCTACATTAACGTCCATTGTACTTTAACTTGGCGCAGTATGCAAATTAGGCATCACTAGCGTAACTTCGCTTTGCTTAACGAATTAACGCTAGATCAACTTCACTGCCTTTCTCCTCCCTGAGCGCAACTTCGGATTTTAGTGAATTAGCGGCGCCCTGGTGAAACTTTGCCTGGCAAAGTGCGGCGAAGCCAACGCTGGCACAACTTCAAAGGTAAGTAAAGTTGCCCCTAAGTTTTCCTAGGATCAGTAACCCATAGAAGAAAGCCTTTCCATAATTTAAAGCTTTCTGGATAATGCGTTTCTGATAACGGATCCCATACCTGTATATATAATACAGGCATACTTTGAATTCTACTTCTACATTTCTTTGGTGGATCTATCATCAAGGGAAGACTGGCATAAAGGAACTTCTGTTAACCATGTCTTCCTTTTAGCAGGCTTGTTCTTTTTCATTTGACACCGCTGACGAGATGGAGTGATGGAAGTGATATGCATTTATATTGAAATGAAAGTATACCAAAATACCTAAGCAAGTGTTCTGTTTACATGGAATATTTTGCATATGAACATATGTCTAAAAAATGAACCACTGGAAAGGGAACAATGTTTGCAGATTAATAAAATGTGAGTTTTTGCCCAAATTTCAGGAAGTGATAGAAACATATTGGATATTTTAGCAACATTTACGACACTTAAGCAATAAATAGTTTATATCATATAAAATGGCATATTAAAGAATCTTACCAAACTGCAATATATAATTAAATATTGCCCATTTACATCTCTTACCTTGAGCCACCATTTTGTGATGGTCTGTGCGCTCCCTGAGAGATCACTTGACCAGAAATACTGCAGCTCTAACTGTAACAGGAAGAAGTGTTTGGAGTAAAGAGAGAACTGGAGGGGAATGTAACAAAAGTTGCAAAGAGAAAAACAATTTGTACCAATAAGAATAAAAATTCACATCTCGCAATGTAATATTCTTCTTTAAACTGTTATTGCATTGCAAATTTTAATTGTGCACTTTTAAGAAGTGCTTGAAGGTGTCATAATCCTTTGGAGCAAACATAACTTTTTCAGTAAGAAGTTTAATTACATTCACTGCATATTGGAGCAAACTATAAAATTTGCATACTTTCTTCCACTGTAGGAAGAGGTTGTTAAACAGTGTCTGGGTTTGCAAAAGCTATATTAAATTCAAGCAAAGCAAAATTTGTTTGCACAAAGGCATACCTTTTTGCATTGAGAATAGTTTTAATTACCAACTTTTATTACATTCCCCCAGTCGGTTAATTGGCTCGTGTTACCTAACATGTATGGTTTGTTTGTGTGCATTTTGAATCGTAGGATCCTAGCGGCCGGCCCTTAGTTCTTAAAATGGCAATTTTCTATTTAGGATTAGCCCATACTATTTAAGAAGTATATGAAAATAGTTTATTTAGATAAAGTAAGGTTATACATATGAGCTGTTTCATGCAATATATTTTTATATAGACCATTGTTTGGGGGTATAGTTTCCCTTTAATACAATTTCTTTACAAACACTAAGGGGCAAATTTATCAAAGGTCGAAGTGAATTTTCGAATTAAAAAAACTTCAAATTTCAAAGTAATTTTTGGGTAATTCGACAATCGAATAGGCCAAATTCAACTTCGATTCAAATTGAAAATACTTCACAAATTCGACCATTTGAAAATCGAAGTATTGTCTCTTTAAAAAACTTTGAAACTTCGCCACCTTAAATCTGCCGAATTGCTATGTTAGCCTATAGGGACCTTCTAGAACCTATAGGCAGTATATGGCTAAGTTTTGAGAAGTCAAAGGATTCTTTTTTTGTAAAATCGTACGAATAAATCGTGCGATCATACGATTCGAAGTATGATCTTAAAAAGGCTTCGACTTCGAATGTCGGATTACCCTGTTCGATGGTCAAATTTCAAAGTTTTTTTCACTTCGAAATCTGCCCCTAATACTACAATTTAGAACTGAGAATTTAGCTGAAACTGAGAATTTAACTGAAACATTGGCATAACCTTAACAAGTCCTCTTTTAGGTTTATTTTGTAGAGATAAACAGAGAAATATTACTGTATGTAGGGACCTATAGGATATCATATCCCTACAGAGTTAATCCCCTACCTTTCCTTGTAGTTCTCTTATCCTTTGTTATTGGGCACAAGCCCTTGCAACAGTTTAAGTGTAACCACCTCACCTATTGGACAAAGAGTGTAATGACACTCCCCTGCCACACTGCTATATAGTGTTGTGCAGGGAGTGGCCTCTTCCTCTTTGGCTCCTGGGGGCAAATTCACTAAGATTCGTAGTTGCGCCAGGCGTAACTTCGCTGCACTTCGCCAGGCGTAGTTTCAACAGCGCTTCGCAAATTCACTAAAACCTGAAGTTGCGCTCAGGGGTAGCGTAAGGTTGCAAAGTTGCGCTAGCGTTGATTCGCTAAGTAAAGCGAAGTTACGCTAGCGAAGGCTAATTTGCATACGGCGCCAAATTCAAATTTCACTGGAGGAATACGTATCAGCACTACAAATGGCTAGAAAAGCTTCAAAACATCAAATAAAAATTTTATTTTGCCCTACACATGTGCCCACTGTCTAGGTAAGTTGCCATGAGTCAGGAATTGTAGGGGGGAAGGAGGGGAGCCCCAAAAATTTTTTCGATCTTTTTCACCCATAATGTAGAAAACACGCCAGCGTTTTTTGGGACTTAGAAAAAATTTTGACTTTTTTTGAAGCAATCCCTATCTACTCTATTGCGCTTCGCCTGGTCTGAGGTGGCGAAGGAAGTCTAGCGTAAAAGGTAGCGTTCAGTACACTGCGCGCGTTAGTGAATTTGCGTAGTTACGCTAGCGAAACTTCGCCAGGCGTAAGGGTGCGAAGTAACACTAGCGAAAGTACGCCAGCGTTCGTTAGTGAATTTGCGCAGTAACGAAAATGCAAACACTAGCGAAGTAACACTAGTGAAGTAACGCTAGCGTTCGGCGCTTAGTGAATTTCCCCCCTGGTGTCTATGCTGCTAGGTGTTTCCCAATGAGCCTGGGATCACCAGGGCCCCAGTAAAGCCATCTACCCCAAAGGGACCTGTACCTTTGGTGCTGAAGTCGGGAACCAGGCAATCCTGTGAATGAGGTTAGCTATCATTAGGGCAGACCTGTAATAGTCTCTCTATGAGAGAGAGATAGTCCGTTTTATGTAGCATGAGCAGCTTTGTGCTCCATCAAGGATAATAGCAGGGAGTAGCTTCCCAAAGGCTTCTTGTTTGCCTTTAGAGCAGGGAACTCAGTGATAGGGAATCTAGGTTAGCAGTGGACTGCCTGTCCCGATCCCCTCACTGGTATATTGGTCATTGGGACAGAGGTATTCTTCTTGACTATTTGACTATGGGAGTGACAGTCTCTATCATGCTGTATCATCATCCTGTTATCTTTACTCCTCTGTGATATGCTATACCCGCTACAACTCCTGCGTGAGTAAACCTGTGGTCACCTTTATTGTGCCTTGTCTACAATAAATACAACTTTTTTGTTTCACTGAGAACCTCCTGGCGTCCAATTTATCTACTTTTGCACTAATTAGCCTGGGGGTTGTAGTTTTATAACATCTTAAAGAGGAAGCTTCCATTTGGCGAAGGCTCTGCCCTGGGTGTAGATTCACATGTAACCGTGCTCACTCCACTAGCTGGATACCTTTAACTCCTCATTGGCAGGATAGCCCAAGAAAGTGTTACATATATACAGTATTACTATTTCCTTTGCTAAATTCAGATGAGTTATTAATGTATAATAATAACTATAAATGCCCTGCAATGTCATGGTTGCACTAAATATGAAAACATATATCATTTTTATCTCTGTCTGAAAACCCATAGGTTGAATAAAACACAGTTGTGATTTACTGTATTTTGTGAAATAAAAATTATAGTCCATTTTTCAGCTGCTATGGAAAAGATTCTTCCTGGGGTATCACATGATTTGCTTCTACTTTGTTACTGTCAGAAAGCTACAGTCTAGTTATGTTTTATGATAGAGCTCCAGACATGTTTTATAACAGTGAACAGGAACAAGTAATAGTCAGGCAGGATCAATGATTCTCTGTCGAAAAGACGCAGGCATTCTGTTATTTACAGCATTATGAGGTGGGCAATGCTTAATAAACACATTAGAAAAATGCATCAGATAAGATAGATTATTGTATGTGGAAAAAAAAACCTTGTTCTCCAAACAATTGTCAATGTTTACATAACTACAGTCTCAGGAACAAAAAAAGCACACAGCAACGATGAATACTGCTCAGTAAGTACAAATACTATTTGGTTTAGCTAGATGTTTTAATTCCAGCTTGGTGAAAAGCTTAATTTTCAGTGATACTCTTATTAATTTGCTTTGCCTTCATTTATTTATGAGGTTAAGTATTCAGTGGGGTGTTAGAGCTGTCAAAACTGTAGCTGAGCTCTAACACTGCCTGCTCAAACACATTCTGGTAAATTAACAAATAAATTTGCTGTGGTCAGTTAGATGAAAAGCTTCCTGCAAGTCATGACATTCTATAAGATTCCCCAATTTAAATTTTAATAAATGAGCTCAAATTTTCATATATCTGCCCCAAACTCTCATTAGACACTGGTTCTCTCTATTATATAATGCAGCAGGTTTTATCCATGGTATTTATATTATATAAACATTAACTCAGCTTTTTTCTGGATTTGTGACTTTTTTTCTGATTACTCATCATCTTCTTTGTAATTCTCTCTGTTCTACTTTCCTTGATTTAGAGTGTCCATCAAAGATTCCTGGTGGGATTCTGGCGGTTTCCATGCTCAGTAGCAGGAATCATTGTCAAGCTTTGATCCTACATTGCAGTTCAGCTAATTCAACGCATCCTTACCCTTTGGCCTTTCATAGAATCCTATACACTATGAGGAACTACCTGAGCATGATTTTTAAAATAAGTCAAAGGGCTGATATACACTTAATTTAATAACTTTTTCCATATTATGCCCTTAGCAGGTCTCAGTGGTGTCAGATCTACTCGAGGCTATGATAACTTTCCCCATTTGTCTCCCTTCTATTTCCAACAGCATAACAAATTGTCAATTTTGTTTTTTTATGATTGTTCTGGTAAATTAAAGAAAGTAATATTCTCTGTGGAGGAATTCAGAAATACAGAAATTGTATTCTTTTGACAGTTTTATAAACATTTATTTACCGCAATACATGTGTTTTTCCGCAATAAGTGTAAATGTACGTTTCCAAAACTTAAGGGGACCTGTCACCTTAAGAAATAATTCCAAATCCTATTTTATCAATTTAGTCAAGCAAAATATACTTTACTTATACTATATACTTTATTTAAATCTTGTTTCCTTCAATTCAGGAATTCATAATTATAGCAAGCAGGCAGCTGCCATTTTGTGAACACTGTTATTAATGCAAGCCTTGCATCATCTCAGAATATTATTTCTGTGCCAGAATGGGGGACCTGATGGCAATCCCCATGCACAGGCTACATAGTTAGATGGTAATGAGGGAGGGGGAATGTGGGGAGTGCAGTGATATCTAGGAAGTGATGAATGGAAAATGAAAGTAGTTGTCTGCCCTGCCTCTATGCTTGAGCTTTTTAAAAGAAACAGTAAGCCATCCCACAAAGGGTAATAATATCCATTGAAAGATTTTTCTACCTGTGAGACCAAAAATGTGGTTTACATGTTAAAATGTCCCTGCGGATTAGCCTATATTGGCCAAACAAGTAGAGCTGTAATGGAACGCATAAAAGAACACAAGGGTAATATTAGAAATTTCAAGGCAGGTACTCAATCTGATACTCCTGTATTGAGACATTTATTTTCCCAGGGCCACAATCAGACAGAACTGAGGTGGTTGGTATTGGAAAATGTGAAATTACCAAGAGGAGGAGGTAATATACAGAAACTGCTTTTACAACATGAAGCAATATGGATTAAAACATTAAATACATGATTCCCATGGGTCTGAACGACCACTGTAGTTTAACGCCGTTCCTGTAGTAGATATAACTTTTTTGATCCTCATTTTTATGATCCTCATCTTTTTCTATTGCAGATTTTGAATACTACTTTAATCGTTAGTCTCTACTAAGGGTAAGACGTATAAATTGTTTCTAGCTGCATTAAGTTGTATTTATTATACATTTAGCAGGGCTAGCTTAAAACCTCAAATGTGACGTGTAACATATGCTACAGTGTGAATAGGCCCATTTGGGCAGTCTTCACACTTAATATTTTTCTAGTGTTTTAATGATATGTGCAATATGTATTTATTTGTGAATATCAATTTTTTATATGTAATATTTTAAAATCCCCAGGTATTTATTGGGACTTTCACTGTTTATCCTGCACATTGCATTCACTACGTTGAACTTCGGCAAAAATGTATCCAAACTGAACACCTGTTACTATTTAATTGTCCTATCTAGGAGGTGGGGGGTGTCTACATACCTCAGTGTGGTTATTTATACTTTGTATTTCACTTGTGTTTCACACTTGAAAAAGGGCAGATGTGCCCGAAACATGTCGTGTGGACCATTAAAATTGCACTTTAGCAGTTAAACCTGCGACTTTGTCCTTCTGTTCCACATTCGAATTGACATCTTTTTAAAAGAGTTTAGAACAAGTATGGATGTTATAATAAAAAAAAAAAGAATTTGGATTTCATGTTTAAATTGAAAATTACTTTAACTATACAGGTTTTTATGTCTGGGTGACAGGTTCACTTTAAGCTCCAAAAAAAAACCCAAAAACTCGAATAGAAATATTTGGCATCTAAAAGCTGGTGAGATAATGTAAAAGTCAAGGGGAGCTGTATTATGAAAATGTAAGTTATTTTTCAATTTCAGTATTCAAGATAACATTGACATTTGGCAGACTCTTTGAAAATAATTGGTAGAATGTGATTTCACTTTGTCAATTATGTTAAAATGAAGCATATGAGAAATCGACAAGTGCACATTTGAGATTTTAGAGATTTTTAAAATTATGAAAATACTAAAAATTTTAAGAAATTAGATTTTTCGATTAACCTTTCTCTAAAGATAAGGAGCATCAAGCAAGAAGGTTTTAATGAAAGAAACAACAGTGTTAGTATGTGATGCGACCAGGTGGTGTCTCTGAGAAGAAGGCAGGAGTTAGCCAGGAATGTAAGGAGACCACAGTGAAGATATGTTTTGAGGTATAGAGGAATGAATAATACAAAATAGCTGTTTTAATATCAGTCATGAAACTGAACTGACACTGGTCCATTGGTTTTTTGAAACCAGAACACAGGGAATATAAATATAACCGCTTTCCATTCCCTAACAGAAATACCGATATATTCCCATTATATTATACCATTGACAGCAAAGAAACTGCTTTGCTAGCACGGAATTAATCAAGACGCTGAAAGAGATTAAAGAGATAGATTAAATAAAGGATATATACAATTTGATTGGCTGTATTTTCCAAATTTAACGGAGCTGAAATCAAAGAGGAGTCAAATGTAGTTTCTTTTATGGTTTATTTATCCCCCTCCTCCAGATAATATTTTAAATCATTTCTCTGGCTGCCATCACTCTATTTGCAAGCTCACCTTTTCAGTCAATGTCACGTTCCATTTGCTAGCCACATGTAAAGTCCCAGAGGGCAGATAATGTAATTAGCATGAGAAAGAACCAAGAACAGGAACATTGTGACTTCTGGGTCCTACTTGATATATGTGTCTGTTAGATATTGATTGAACAAAATGAGCTTGCTTGCACTATTAAGAATTAGGCATGTGTTAAAGGTCCTGTAAAATAACATGCTAGCAAATTTAAAAATAAAATGCTTTGGGAGTATAGCTGTTTATTTTTTTGAAAGAAAACTGAAACAATGTTCCTAAAATATAGATATTAATATTAAAGTATGTAAATCGAGTCTTGCAAAATGTGTCTTTTCAGGCACATGCAATTCAGTGCACTGAGTGAGGATTGTAGAATATATAGAAGATGTGTCCTATAGGGATGTAGCGAACGTCGGAAAAAAAGTTCGCGAACATATTCGCGAACTTGCGCAAAAATGCGAGCGGTTCGCGAACGGTTCGCGAACCCCATAGACTTCAATGGGAAGGCGAACTTTAACATCTAAAAAAGACATTTCTGGCCAGAAAAATGATTTTAAAGTTGTTTAAAGGGTGCAACGACCTGGACAGTGGCATGCCAGAGGGGGATGAAGGGCAAAAATGTATCTGAAAAATCTGCCTGTGTGTGCTTGGAAGAGATAGTGTAGGGGGAGAGCTGTTAGTGATTTCAGGGACAGATGATAGTAAGTTTGCTGGCTAGTAATCTGCTTGATACTGCTCTGTATTGGAACAAAAAAATAAATAAAAGCAGTCCTTACAAGGACTACTGTTATTGCAGCAGTCAGCAGATGAGATCAGAAGCAGGACAGCTGCCCACTGCAGCTACATACAGAGCACTGCAGTAGAAGGTAGATTACTAGCCAGCAAAGCTACCTAAGCTTAAATGTCCCTCAAACCCCTGCAGACTTCTGTCCCTCCAATAACAGAGCAGTATCAACACGATTACTAGCCAGCAAACTTTCAACTGTCTCTGAAATCACTAACAGGCAGCAGCTCTCTCCCTACACTATCTCTTCAGCACACACAGGCAGAGTGAAAAAAACGCTGCAGGGCTTCGGTTTTTATAGGGAAGGGGAGTGGTCCAGGGGAGAGCTTCCTGATTGGCTGCCATGTACCTGCTGGTCTGGGGTGAGAGGGCAAAAAAAAGCGCCAACAATGGCGAACCCAAAATGGCGAACGTCGCGCGACGTTCGCGAACTTCCGGCGAGCGCGAACACCCGATGTTCGCGCGAACAAGTTCGCCGGCGAACAGTTCGCGCCATCTCTAGTGTCCTAATAGTTATGATATGGGTAGGGGGTGGGAGGAGCGAAGCTTACATTACTCCTGTCCATCCCTGATTAATACAGCGCTATGGAATGCAGCCAATATTTATGGCTCCATTTTCGAGTGCACAAAATGGTGGCATTACAGAAAAGTGCAAGGCTGTAAATAATTGTGCAAACATTTTTGCCTGCACTTTGTAAATGACCCCTGTTGTGTTGTGTTATCATAGCATACTACCTGTGGTGTGTCCACGCTAACTGTTGTATTCCATATATGTAAAGATCTGCTGGTTTGGCGAGGTCGGCAAAAGAGAGGATATTTCTCTAATATGTGGCTGATCCAATAGTTTAACCAGAGTGCAAAACGATAGGACAACAATGGTATCCAGACCATCTGAGAAGGGGCCACATCAGTCCTTGCCCCAACAGGATTTTTCATACCTGCCGACATCGTGATTAATTTCAGGCAAATATTTAGTCAGGCAGGTCTGTTGGAGGGCCTCATTTGTGGCAAGAAAGGCTGCCAACTTGGTCTGAATGGGCCGAATCGGCAGTTTAAATCTTCCCATGAGTGGCCACCTTAAGATGCATAGTGGCCTACACATGTCCTTCACACACCCCTTTCCAGCATAAAGTTCAATAAGATTTGTATGTATGTCTTTGGAACAAAGGAGAATTTTGGGTAGGAATGGCAGAAAGTAAGTTTTATATCCTCCAGGAAGGAAATTGTCTACAAACAGTTCAATTTTAATTCTCTCCATTCATAATGTAATTTAAGAAATGTGACAGAGAATAACCAAGGAAAAGTAATTATTCATTAATCGTTTTAATTGGCTTTTTCATTGCATTTTTACTTTTTTTCTAAAATGTAAACTTAGACGCAGGATCAAATTTAAATATTACACAAAACCTCTCATAAAAATGTTCAAACCACAGCAAATTTTCAATTACAGTTGAAAATGTGGGGGCTGCGCTCTATATGTATACTATTTGCAGTTTATAAACACCCCCTACCTGTGAAATAACTCCCACAAACAATATATTTCTGAAAAGCTTTTCTACATGCTTTTTTGTACCAGGTCCTGGTTTCTCTGGTGGCATTGTAATAAGTTTTAATTTGGCCTGTTATATCAACGCCACCCATATGCTTTATATTTATTACTCCACATATAGCCCATTCCGCAAGGTCTCTGATAACCATCCATGAGTGCAAGTTTGCTCCAATAAAATCTTGAGCTGCTTCTGGAATTTAAGAGTAGGATCATAACTCAATTTACAATGGCTGTTAGCATCTGTAAACTGGCCCAACTGTTTGGTTTTATAATATTTATAGTCCAGGACCACCACTGCCCCTCACTTATCAGCAGGCTTAACAATTATGTTTGGGTTTTTACACAATCCTTTTAGGGTCAAATGCACCCGGAGGTATTTAGATTGTTTGAAAGCAAGGTAAATCGAAATACCTCCTTGTGCAACAGGAGTACAAGGAGAGCAGCGTATATAGATGGCGTCATGGAGGCAGACCAGGAGCGCAACGGCGCAGAGTGATGACGTGGCGTGTAAGGAAGCCGCTTGGATATGTGTCTAGCAGCGCAGAATCTGAGGAGGACCCGACAATGGACGCAAACACACCACAACCGGCTTTTTTTAGATGGCGAGCAGCCCCAGGAAGCAGGGGCCGTACCAAGCAACGCTGTGGGGGCCGCAGACAAGTGCCCGAGGCAGACCACCACGCCAGGGGGGGGGGCAGAGTACTACCAAACAGGCAGTGATAAATATATCTCAACACCAGTTAACAACATTGAAGGTGAGCATATTATCTGAAGGTCTGTCTTATGTCCCCTCCACACTACCTCAGGACTTTAACATTATTGTAGAGCATTTCAAATGTGAGAAAAGAAACACTGTAGGGGGATAATGGGCGTGTAACTAAATTCAGAGCTAAAAGTGACTTTGATCGAGTTATAAACAATGCATCCTTACGCACATTTTTAATCATGCTAGATGCTGCAGTACCGGATATATCACAACAATTACACTGCACAGGAACCTCACTAAAGAGGAACGTTTGGCCCTGAAAGGATTGCGTGAAAATCCAAACATAATTGTTAAGCCTGCTTATAATGGAGGGGCAGTGGTGGTCCTGGACTATAAATATTATAAAACCGCACTGTTGGGCCAGTTTACAGCTGCTAACAGCCATTGTATATTGAGTTATGACCCTACTCTTAAATTCTAGAAGCAGATCAAGATTTTACTGGAGGAAGCATGCACTCATGGATGGATATCAGAGACCTTGCGAAATGGGCTATATGTGGAGTATCCGGTAAGACCTGTAATATATACATAGTTACATAGTTAAATTGGGTTGAAAAAAGACAAAGTCCATCAAGTTCAACCCCTCCAAATGAAAACCCAGCATCCATACATACACCCCTCTCTACTTTTAATTAAATTCTATATACCCATACTAACTATAGAGCTTGGTATCACAATAGCCTTTGATATTATGTCTGTCCAAAAAATCATCCAAGCCATTCTTAAAGGCATTAACTGAATCAGCCATCACAACATCACCCGGCAGTGCATTCCACAACCTCACTGTCCTGACTGTGAAGAACCCCCTACGTTGCTTCAAATGAAAGTTCTTTTCTTCTAATCTAAAGGGGTGGCCTCTGGTGCGGTGATCCACTTTATGGGTAAAAAGGTCCCCTGCCATTTGTCTATAATGTCCTCTAATGTACTTGTAAAGTATAATCATGTCCCCTCGCAAGCGCCTTTTTTCCTGAGAAAACAACCCCAACCTTGACAGTCTACCCTCATAATTTAAGTCTTCCGTCCCTCTAACCAATTTAGTTGCACGTCTCTGCACTCTCTCCAGCTCATTTATATCCCTCTTAAGGACTGGAGTCCAAAACTGCACTGCATACTCCAGATGAGGCCTCACCAGGGACCTATAAAGAGGCATAATTATGTTTTCATCCCTTGAGTTAATGCCCTTTTTTATGCAAGACAGAACTTTATTTGCTTTAGTAGCCACAGAATGACACTGCCCAGAATTAGACAACGTGTTATCTACAAAGACCCCTAGATCCTTCTCATTTAAGGAAACTCCCAACACACTGCCATTTAGTGTATAACTTGCATTTATATTATTTTTGCCAAAGTGCATAACCTGCATTTATCAACAGTGAACCTCATTTTCCAGTTTTCTGCCCAGTTTTCCAGTTTAGACAAATCACTCTGCAAAGTGGCAGCATCCTGCATGGAACCTATAGTTCTGCACAATTTAGTATCATCTGCAAAAATAGAAACAGTACTTTCAATGCCCACCTCCAGGTCATTAATAAACAAGTTGAAAAGCAAGGGACCTAGTACAGAGCCCTGCGGTACTCCACTAACAACATTGGTCCAATTAGAAAATGTTCCATTTACCACCACTCTTTGTAGTCTATCTTTTAGCCAGTTCTCTATCCAGGTACAAATACTATGTTCCAGGCCAACATTCCTTAATTTAACCAGTAACCTTTTGTGTGGCACTGTATCAAATGCTTTAGCATTACACTTTACCAGCCCTTCTAACTGGTAAAGTGTAACATCCTCACCTATTGGACAAAGAGTGTAATGACACTCCCCTGCCACACTGCTATACAGTGTTGTGCAGGGAGTGGCCTCTTCCTCTTTGGCTCCTGGTGCTGCTGCTAGGTGATTCCCATTGAGCCTGGGATCACCATAGGTCCCAGTAAGCATTTACCCCAGAGGGACCTGACACCTTTGGTGCTAAGTCCTAGACCAGGTAACCCCATGAACGAGGAACAGCTAATATAGTAAGATCTTGTTATAGACTCTCTAGGAGAGTAAGACAGAAGTGTAGCAGAAAGAGCAGTTGTCGCTCCAACGAGGATTGTAGGAGGAAGTAGATTCCCACAAGGCCTGTTTGCCTATAGAGCAGAGAACTCAGTTCATAGGCATCTAGGTTAGCAAAGGACTACCTGTACCCTACCTGATCGATCCCGATCCCCTCACTGGCAACGTTGGTTAACTGGGAATTGATGTACACCTCAATCTGCAATATCCTTTGGGAGTCGCTTCTGTCTGACTGTGATCCTTGCTATGTCCAAAGTGATTCCATCTGCTGCGTCCTATACAATTCTGTAAGTAAACCTGTGGTCATTTGCCTCTGGCATAATAAATCTGTGCACCTGTTTTACTATCTAAGAACCTCATGGCATCCATTATTCTATTTTTACACTCATATGCCTGTGAGTTGTAGTTCAACCACATTTTTAAGGGGAAGCTTCCATTTGGCGAAGGCTCTGCCCTGGGTGTAGATTCGCAGTGTAACCCATGCTCACTACCTAGCTGGACACCCTTAACTCCTAATTGGCAGGATAGCCCAAGAAAGCGTTACATAAATATAATATTTATACAATAACGATATCTACAGATCTACCTAGCTTTATTAAGGGTTCTGTTGTTTGTGGATACAGTTCAATTTGTGGTAATAGACGGCACCAACCACTGGATTATTTTCTTAAAACGCCTTTATTGGGACATAGGCTCTGACCCCAAACACCTGGCAACGTTTCAGACCTATCACGGTCTTTTTTCAAGCCACTCAGACAGCACCTGTGCTCTGCTTTTTATACAATGTATCACAGTGACCCCTAGTGACATTTTCCATAATTACAATGTTTCACATTTACAAATCACCATAATTGTTTCAAGTTATATAAATCCAAAAACGTGTATCTCTATACCTTAGTGTAAGAAAGTCCAATATTCCTTAGAGTGTCCAATATTTTGGATGTGCAAAAATTATTCTGTAAAAAAGGGGGGGGAACATAATAATTACCCCATGAATAAAATACACATTTAAAGTTAAAAACACTTTTTTACACATTATTATTAAAAAACAATTCAACGGTATATTTTACTTAAATCATATTCCCTGTTGAGGCCATGGGGGGCCATTGTTTCCAATTGTCTGATCCATCTTGCTTCCTTCTTTAATAACATCTTTATTCTATCTCCTCCCCTTCTCATTTTCGGTACACTATCTATAATTTGATATTTCAATTGTTGCACCCCATGACCTGCAACCAGGAAATGATTCGCTACGGCTTGGTCACTTTTTTTAGTATGTATTGCGGACTTGTGCTCTCTTATACGTTCCTTAGCACTTCTAGTAGTCTGTCCTACATAGGATAACCCACAAGGGCACTTGATCACATATATTACATAAGTGCTCTCACACGTGTAGAAACCATTTATTTTAATTGCTGTGCCTTTCCTTGGGTGATACAGTATGTCTCCTTTTAAGCAATTTGAGCAACAGTTGCAGCCAAGACATGGGTATGTCCCATTTTTTCTCGGTCGCAACAATCGCTCTTGGGAGTCCCTCCCCCCTATGTCAGCTCTAATGGCCATTGAGCCAATTGTTTTAGATTTTTTATAAGAAATAAGTGGAGCATTTTTGAAGAAATTAATCTCACATAGGCCCTCTTTTAGTAATGGCCAATGTTTCCTTATTGCTTTCTCTACGTAAGTGCTCACAGTACTATACCTTGATACAAATGGGATTCTCTTCATATCACTTTTTTTATTTTTTCTCTTGATATTTCGCTGAACCTCATTCCGTTGTTGCTCCAATAATCCCTTGGGGTATCCTCGCTGTATGAATTTGGATTGCATTTCACTCAGTCGAGTTTCTAATGTGTCGTCATCGGATACTATTCTTTTGACTCTCATAAATTGCGATTTCGGTACTGATTTTTTAATTTGCATTGGATGAAACGATCTATAGTGCAATAAAGTATTTTTATCTGTTGGCTTTATATAGAGATCCGATGACAACGCATTGTCCTTTCGACTGATGAAAGTGTCCAAAAAGGAGACCTGCTGATGGTCACTATGTAGTGTAAATCTTAAGTTTGTGTTGGTACAGTTAATTTGCTCATGGAACTTAAAGAGGGTCTCCTGGGTCCCCGTCCATATTATGAAAATATCATCGATAAATCTGTACCAGCACAAACAATACGCTACATATAGCTCATTTGTGTAAACAAAAGTTTCCTCAAATGCATTCATGTAAATATTTGCGTACGAAGGGGCCACATTGGACCCCATCGCGGTTCCCCGTATCTGCAGATAGAATTGATCCTTAAATAGGAAGAAATTGTTGTGTAGGACCAGTTTTAAACATGTCAAAACAAAATTTTTTTGTGACCCATCCAAGGACTCATCTCGGCCCAGCTCGACGCAGACAGCCTCCACACCCCCATCATGTGGGATGGAAGTGTACAGGCTCTCCACGTCGAGCGTGGCCAAGATGATGTCTCCCGGTAGATTTTCCAATTGATTTATCTTATTCAAAAAATCTCCAGTGTCTTTGACATAGGAACGATGTATTGGTATATAAGGGTTAACTATTTTATCCACAAAGACAGAGAGTGGAGACAAAATAGACTCCATGCAAGATACGATTGGACGCCCTGGGGGATTCTCTAAATTCTTATGGATTTTAGGTAAAACATAAAATACCGGTGTTATTGGATTTTCTATTTGTAAGAATTCCCCCAGGGGCCCATCGATTATATTTGCTTGACGAGCATTTTTTATAAGATCTGTTATCTGGGCCCTGATGTTCGGGAGAGGACTGGTGGTTAATCTTTTATATGTGGATTCATCAGATAATTGACGTTCAACTTCACTAATGTATTTATCTTTATCCATAACCACCAGTGCCCCCCCTTTATCAGCGGGCTTAATCATAAGCTTATCATTTTTTAACAACATTTGTAATGCTCTGTATTCTGCCTCAGGTAAGTTTTTTTGCACGGTACGTAGCGTTCCTTTTCTATACTCCTCTTCTATGTCTTTTATCTCCCTAGTCACATTTTTAATAAAAGTTTCTACAAAAACATTCTCACCTCGTGGTACATATGTACTTGGTCTTTTAAGTAATAGATTATTTGCCTTAAACGTACAAAAACCATCCTCCCCACCCTTGTTGCTGCTATTTTGGAATTCCACCTTCAATTTGATGTTGCGAAGGAGGTCTCCTTTTTGGACACTTTCATCAGTCGAAAGGACAATGCGTTGTCATCGGATCTCTATATAAAGCCAACAGATAAAAATACTTTATTGCACTATAGATCGTTTCATCCAATGCAAATTAAAAAATCAGTACCGAAATCGCAATTTATGAGAGTCAAAAGAATAGTATCCGATGACGACACATTAGAAACTCGACTGAGTGAAATGCAATCCAAATTTATACAGCGAGGATACCCCAAGGGATTATTGGAGCAACAACGGAATGAGGTTCAGCGAAATATCAAGAGAAAAAATAAAAAAAGTGATATGAAGAGAATCCCATTTGTATCAAGGTATAGTACTGTGAGCACTTACGTAGAGAAAGCAATAAGGAAACATTGGCCATTACTAAAAGAGGGCCTATGTGAGATTAATTTCTTCAAAAATGCTCCACTTATTTCTTATAAAAAATCTAAAACAATTGGCTCAATGGCCATTAGAGCTGACATAGGGGGGAGGGACTCCCAAGAGCGATTGTTGCGACCGAGAAAAAATGGGACATACCCATGTCTTGGCTGCAACTGTTGCTCAAATTGCTTAAAAGGAGACATACTGTATCACCCAAGGAAAGGCACAGCAATTAAAATAAATGGTTTCTACACGTGTGAGAGCACTTATGTAATATATGTGATCAAGTGCCCTTGTGGGTTATCCTATGTAGGACAGACTACTAGAAGTGCTAAGGAACGTATAAGAGAGCACAAGTCCGCAATACATACTAAAAAAAGTGACCAAGCCGTAGCGAATCATTTCCTGGTTGCAGGTCATGGGGTGCAACAATTGAAATATCAAATTATAGATAGTGTACCGAAAATGAGAAGGGGAGGAGATAGAATAAAGATGTTATTAAAGAAGGAAGCAAGATGGATCAGACAATTGGAAACAATGGCCCCCCATGGCCTCAACAGGGAATATGATTTAAGTAAAATATACCGTTGAATTGTTTTTTAATAATAATGTGTAAAAAAGTGTTTTTAACTTTAAATGTGTATTTTATTCATGGGGTAATTATTATGTTCCCCCCCCTTTTTTACAGAATAATTTTTGCACATCCAAAATATTGGACACTCTAAGGAATATTGGACTTTCTTACACTAAGGTATAGAGATACACGTTTTTGGATTTATATAACTTGAAACAATTATGGTGATTTGTAAATGTGAAACATTGTAATTATGGAAAATGTCACTAGGGGTCACTGTGATACATTGTATAAAAAGCAGAGCACAGGTGCTGTCTGAGTGGCTTGAAAAAAGACCGTGATAGGTCTGAAACGTTGCCAGGTGTTTGGGGTCAGAGCCTATGTCCCAATAAAGGCGTTTTAAGAAAATAATCCAGTGGTTGGTGCCGTCTATTACCACAAATTGAATTGATGAACGGATTGAGGGTGACGACCGTTGGACGAGCACCACAGAAAGTATTTTGGAGGTGAGGGGGCTGACTGCGAAAATTGTGAAACTGTTTGTGGATACAGTACCAGATATGGTTGCTTCTTGCTCCACATTCGAATATGATATTTAAAATATACAGAATTGGGGTTGCCCACAATTATAGTAACTATTTGAGATTGTGTAAGCTTATATGGTTGGAGCATGATATAATTGTTTTTAATTAACATGTTTTCAACTTTATCACGGTTACATTGATTTTAGATACACTATGTCTGTGCAAACATTGTTTTTAATATATATGTTTAAATCATAAAAATGCAATAAAATTAGTCAAAGCAATAAAAAGAACAATTTTTGGAATGAAATTGCTTGTCAAAAACCTAGATCCACCAGTGTCACTGCAAACACAACCTTTTTTGGGACACTAAACAAGCAAACAACAATGCAAAGCAACAATCCAGAATAAAATCTTTAAAATGCAATAAAACCAGGTAAAGCATTAAAAAGAGCAGTTATTGGAGTGAAATTGGTGGTCAGAAACTTAGATTCACCAATGTCACTGCAAACACAACCTTTTTTGGGGCACTAAACAAGCAAACAACAATGCAAAGGAACAATCTGGAATAAAATAAGTATAATGCAATATAATCAGCTAAAGCAATAAAAAGAACAGTTATTGTTATTCAATCTGTGGTCAAAAATCTACATCCACAAGTCCCTGCAAAAACAACATTTTTTTGGGATAGTAAACAAGCAGTAAAGGGCAGGGGCGCTTCTCCAATGAGGCGAGTTGAGGCTGTCGCCTCAGGCGGCAGCTCCTCACTAGGTACCAGGGGCGGCAAAAATGCCGCTCCTGGTATTTTAAGAGCCAAATTTCCGGTTTTCAAACCGGAAATTTGGCTCTTCTAACGCAGAGAGCGCAGTTAGGCTCTCTGTGCTATCGTACTGGCCCTCTCTGCCGCCCTCGTGGACCCCCTCTGGTGCAAAAAGGTAAGCACACGGGGAGGGGGGGTGTTAGCAACTGCTGCTGCCTCAGGCGGTGGAGGGGCCAGGATCGCCCCTGGTAAAGGGCAATGCAAAGTAAACAGAATACAATTTATAAAATGCAATAAAATCAGCCAAAGCAACAATTACAACAGCTATTGGAGTGAAATCTGTGCTTAGAAACTTAGATCCAACAGCGTCACTGCAAACACGACCTATTTACTGGCGATAACAAGCACCAAACAGCAATACAAAAGTGAAAAAGCAATAAAATCAATAACAAAACACTAATCAACAATGAGAATTTAAAAAAAAAACACAATAAAATCAATCAAATAATTATAGAACAAGATAAGAAATAAAGTTTTAGCAAACCCCAACTAATAAAGAAAGCAAAGAAAAAAAATAAAATATAAGAATCCGGAAAAAAGTGTGAGTGTGTGCTTGTAAAAGTTGCCTGTACGTCTGTGTGTTTGTGTGAGTAAAAGTTTGCTAATGTGAAAGACAGGAGAAAAAAATAGAAAAACCCAAATTTACCCGAGTTTAGAAAGAAATAAGTAAAATAAACAGTGCAATAGTGTTGTAGTTCAGCTCTCTCAACTGAAGGCAGGCAATGCAGGCAACCAATCCAGCAGGAGAACAACAGGAAGGCAGCAGGAGGGTTCCAGCAGGGGGACTCAATTCATAGGGGGAGCCAGGGGACATTATCAGCATCATCAGTTCATCCATTGGCTGCTGGCAACAATCAGGGATGGCGTCAGTGAGTATGACCACATCTGCTTGTTGCCTAGGGGGTTCTGCGCCGAATAATATGTGCTGAGCCGGTTAAAATGTCAGCGCAGCTCTTGCAAACCCGGAAATGCTAAAGAACTACTGTATAATCTACGATCTGTGGCAGATTGGTACTTTAATCCACAGAACATAGATTCTGCATTCTGTGGCACTTAAAGGGTTACTGTTTGGAGATCCAAATGAAGATCCTTTATCCAAAAAACTCTAGGTCCTGATCATTCTGAATAACAGGTCCCATACCTTTGTGTTGCATATCTATAACAGAGTTGATGATTCAGTAGTGAACCGCCCATAAGCTCTGCAAAGCATGGTTGTGACCCCTTGTATTACCAGTGACTTCAATAACTCCTGAGCCCTGGAAAGATGCTACATACAGTCCACAGAGTCGTATAAATATATCCATTCATGCATGCCAGGTAAATGGAAATTAACAGATACTAAGGGGCAAATTTACTAAAGGCCAGCGTGACGTCATTCGGCACTTCGCCGATTTACTAAAGGTCGCTGGCGTCATTTCGCTAGCAAAGGAGATAGACTCTGGTGCAACTTTGCGCTCTGGCGAAAGAGCGTTACTACACAAATTCACAAGTTTTTGATTTTACTGACCATTACCTCTATCGCCAGACTTGCCTTCGCCACCTCAGACCAGGCGAAGTACAATGGAGTAGATAAGACTTACTTGAAATTTTGTTGAAAATTTTTCTAAGTCCCAGAAAACGTTGGCGTATTTTCCTTTTTACAGGGTGATAGGCTAACATATGGCACCTAAACTATACAGTGACATGTGTAGGGCAGTATAACAACTCTATATAATTTTATTAAGGTTCCCTGGCCTTGTGTAGTGTAATGTATTTGCTGCAGCATATACGGCCATTGTACTTTAACTGCACGCCATATGAAATTTAGCCAACGCTAGCGTAACTTCGAACTGCTGATCCTATTTACGCTAGCGCAAAATCGCAAGCGTTTGGTACCCTGTGCACAACTCCGGATCTTCATGAATTGGCGCTGTCCAGGGGAAAACATTTTTTACTTCCTTGTTTTCTGACAAAAAGTCACGCAATTTCCCTCCCTGCCCCTAATTTGCATATGCCAATTAGGATTCGGTTCGGCCGGGCAGAAGGATTCGGCCGAATCCGAATCCTGCTGAAAAAGGCCGAATCCTGGCCGAATCCCGAACCGAATCCTGGATTCAGTGCATCCCTAGTTGCAACAAAAGACCTACACACTAACACAGAAAGTGACAAAAATCCTAATTATGAAAATGTTAGCCACTTCATCTCTAGTGTTATTACGCTGGAATTCGAGGAAAAACGCTTCATTATTTGTAAAAACTATAAACTGCACTACAATGAGCCACATCATGTTTATTTGAATCAGTTCATCAAGCACAGACCTCCAGCCTTCTTTTTATTAAGTTCACATGCCTGAAGATTTCAAATCAAATCCTCCTTTTCTTCATGTGGTCATTAAGTTATATAGAATAAAGGGATGGCTCCGGCATTGCCATGCAGAAAAAGGTTAGGAAATCGTCATTACTAGGAGTTACTGTCAGAGACACAGGCAAGATTCACGGGTGCGAATGTCATACCGAAGTCCTGACATTGCTGAGTTTACTTACCCTTGCTTGTGATACAAATATCTGCCTCCTGCTGCTGTGTCTGTAACTGCTTTGCCTACTTAAGCATACAATTAATGTGCACTTGCACTATACATTACACCACTGTATAGAGAGGGACATCCCCAATTCAGAGTTGCAGCAGGTTCTTTATAGTTTTACAGCAGACAGGACAGTTCTCTCTTGCCAATCCACCACAATATGTACAGTAGCTTCCAATGAGCAAATTGCAGTTTTAAGTGCAATTACCATGGTATTTTCATAGAGTCATTGCAGCTGCAAGGGGGAGTTGGACCTGACCAGTGAAAATTAAAGCAACTGCATTTGCACTTTGTCACAAATTTAACCATTGTCAGACTCCGGGAAAAAACCCAGTGGCCCTCGATGGCCAAGACTGACTCTGAATCAGAAACTACTACTGCTCCTTCTGAGCCCCCCCGATTGCAGTGACAAATAAAAGGCACACACTAGGGGAATGGGGCTTCAGGCATTAAGTTTGGACATGCCTGGGATGTCATGAAGTGGTATCTTCAGTGGGCCCTGGCCTCCCCAGAGCTGAAAGTTTGACATGTCTGGTTGTTATTATTTCTGGTGTGAGAGTGATGCATGCAAAGAGCACATTATGATGCAAGTACTGGAGTTTTACATGACAACTAGGAAATTTCTGTGAATGCAACTGTGCTTGCAGTTATAAATGATCCCTATGGTATATCCAAATTTAGTCTTAAAGGAGAACCAAACCCTTTTTATTAAAATCCCCTAACCTACATAGACCCCCCTCCCTGCTCCCCCAGCCTCGGTGTTACCATGTGTAAATGCCCCTAACTCTTTACTTACCCCTCGTTACAGATTCAGGGCAACTGAGTTCATGGGTGCCATCTTTTTCTCTTCTGTAATCTTCGGGAAGAGATTGGTGTGCGGTGCATGCGCAGTTGGCGCAATCTGCCAGTCCCAAACAACTGCATTTGCACTGAAAGCCACGGAAATTGCTGAAGTACCGGAAGAAGACCTGAAGATTACCGAAGAGAAGAAGATGACACCTGTGAACTGATGTCCATTCAGGACAACACATAGGCTGGGGGGAGCAGGGAGGGGGGTCTATGTAGAATACAGGGTAGGGGATTTTAATAAAAATGGTTTGGTTTTCCTTTAAATGAGTTGGTCACATTTAAATTAACTCTTGGTGTAGAGAGAGGTTTTCTGAGACAATCTGCAACTGGTTTTCATTTTTTATAATTTGAAGTTTTTGAGTTATTTGTAAGGTGGGTAAAGATGATGTCATGTAAAAGTGCAGTGTAAATAAGAAATACCTGATGTGTGTATATGGGCTTTGGATGTTGAAAATTGTGTGTTTACAGGGTTTGGCCACAAGAGGGCAGTAGGGTCCTATTAATTATGTAATGATGTAATTTTTACCCCGGCCACTAGAGGGAACAAAGCTAATGGGAAGACAAACAGTATAAATAGGGATAAGAAACCACGGGTGTGGCAGTTTGCAGGTGGGTGTGGTCCAGTGAAGAACATCTGCCCAGCCCTGAAGAAAGTAGTAGGCTTAGCCAGAGTTAGGAGATTTATGTTATAGTGTGTACTAGGTGTACTAGGCAGTTATGAAAAGGTAGCAAGGGCAGTTAAGAGCCCCAACCAGTAGTAAGTGGAACTAGCCTTCCAGTAGATCCTCTACCAGTCAGAGATGTAGTGATAAGAAACATTATAGTAAAAGAGAGGGCTATGGGACTGTGGCTACCATGACCGGAATAGCAGGGGACGCCAGTGAGGAGTGTCGGGTTGCTGAGGGCAGGTGGGGATAGTGAGACCCCATCGAGGGCGGTGGAACAGGAGTGGCCCATTGGTATTAAGAGGTAATACATGAAGAAATCCTGTAAGTAAAAAGGAGGTTAGGTTCATGGAAAGAGTAGCTGTGTATTGAAGGTCTAAAGATTTGCCTGTCAGTGTTAATTTGGATTGTTGGCACTGAAGGAATAAATAGAACTTAATTTATTTTTACCATTGCTGGTTGGCTTATTACTACAACAACTCACGGGACACCTGCCTACATATCTAGCTCTTTATTCAGTGGCTCTCAAAACTTCACTTTCATAATTCCTATTGCTAGGATTGAAATCACCCGCAGCAAAGCGACTGTAATATGAATAGGAGAGGCCTGAATAGAAAGATGAGTAATAATAATAATAAATGTGTAGCCTTTACAGAGCATTTGTATTTTAGATGGGGTCATTGTAAAAATTACAGGACAATCCACATATATATATATATATATATATATATATATATATATATATATATATATATATATATATATATATATATATATATATATATATATATATATATATATATATTTGAGCCGATGGCCAACTTATGTTGCTCTTGTTTAACATTTTCATAGTGATTTTAATGAAGACACTAAACTAAGTTAATCGTTAATGAGTCTGTGCGAGTCCTTTGGTGAACAGCAATTATCTTAATACATACTAATCATAATTCTCACATTTAAATAGAACTCAAGATGAAATGTCACAATGAACCTCCTGGAAGCTACTGCACAACCGCATGAAAGCAAAACTGAACCCGGCTCCCTCTGGTGTCCCTTCAGGGTACTGACTCTATTGGGATTTTTGAAATTTGCGAATATACAGAAACCAATTTCACATAATATTAGAAATGCTGTTTGTGGACTACGAATATGTCATATTTACAAAGGATACAAAAAAAAATAAATAAAAATCAGCCCTATGTAACGGTATTTAGGTGGATGGACAAAGCAATTTTGTGTCTTAATAAATTCCATTGCATTCAGCACATTGCACGCACGTAACATTTCTCTATTATGGGAAATATCAAGGTCCTCTGTAACCAAACACCGATACAACAACACCTCTATAAAATGCACTGTGTTTATTTTAAATTTAACAATGTTTCAGTTTTATGATAGGTGAAGAAATCTGTTGTCAAACACCGTGTTGCTCTGCCATTCTCAGATCTGCAAGAGTGCCTCCGAGACTGAATTGCTTTCAGCCAAACTGGCAGTCACATTAAGTTAAACTACTGGAGAGACCAGGGACCAAACGACTGAACCATTACACAGTAAAGAATATTATGAGACCTTAGTTGTCAGCTTTCAGAGGTAAGTGTCGCCAAAAGAAAAGTTAGGCTTAATTAACCAGTAGAGCAAATTGCATCAGAAGAATTAACAATATTGTAGCTGAAACAGCATTTGCACCCATATTCATATACAAATCCTCAGTGTAATGATTATTACTAGAAAAATGCTTCAGGTGCATGCTTTACGGTACAGGCATGGGATCCGTTATCCAGAAAATTCAGATTAATACGAAGGCCATCTCCCATGTAGGGATGTAGCGAACTGCCGTTTATGTGTTCGCGAACGCCGTTCGCGAACACCGGCAAAAATGCGAACAGTTCGCGAACAGTTCGCGAACTTCGAACATCCGCAAAATCGTTCGATTCGATTCGATCGAAGGATTTTAATCGTTCGATCGAAGGATTTTCGTTCGAATCGAACGTTCGAAGCCATTCGATCGAATGATTTCATTCGATCGAATGGCTTCGATCGTTCGATTCGAACGAAAATCCTTCGATTTTAGCGGTCGAAGGAATCGAATGGTCGAATGGTCGAACGATTTTTGTTCGAATCGAACGCGAACTCGTATTGGCGAACGTCGCGCGACGTTCGCGAACATTCGGCGGACGCGAACAGTCGAAGTTCGCGCAAACTAGTTCGCCGGCGAACAGTTCGCTACATCCCTACTCCCATGGACTCCATTTTCATCAAATAATTCACATTTTTAAAAATGATTTGCTTTTTCTCTGTAATAATAAAGCAGTGCCTTGTACTTGGTATCAACTAAAATATAACTAATCCTTACTGGAGGCAAAACAATCCAGTTAGGTTTAATCAATGTTTAAATGATTTTTATTAGGTTTAATCAATGTTTAAATGATTTTTAGTAGAGACTTTAGTAGACTTAATTACAGAAAGACCACTTATCCGGAATACCCCAAGTCCTATGCATGCCTTTTGCCACCCCAATAGGGTTCCATAGATAAAATTTTTCGGCTAATTTCTCTGGAAATTTGCTAAATTCGTTTTGAAGCAAAATGGGACAAATTCGCCCATCACTACTGCACATCATTCAGAAAATTAGGAAGCCTTCATCAGAGCTCTGTACTTACCACTGGCCCTAGCGCAGGAGGAAAGGGCAAGGCTGCCTTGTGTCCTCTGAGCTGCACTCTGCTCCTAGCTCTTACATTATTTATCCAGGTAAAGGTGCAGAGTGCAGCCTTACTGGCCCCTGATGGACCCTTTAAAATAAAATATCCTTAATGTATCCTTCAATTTAAATCATTTTGGCGACCTCACTGTTAGGTTCCTCACTGATGAGAAGACGAACAATCGTTTATACAGTGCGTCTCAGATATTATTTTAGGCAGTACAATAGAACTAAACACCAAAACAGTAAAAACAATGTGTATTAGGTTCCAACTACAACCACCATGTCTTTGGTTAGACTGTTTGTGTGGCCTTTAGTAAGGTGCAAAATGCCATTAATTGCATGTTTTCGGCACCCTACTCTTCTGCATTAGCAAACTTACCAAACAAATTAACTTTGGCATATCTGTGATGCAAGTGGTGAAAGGAGCACAGCTTCATTATTCTCCTGCACAAAATTAATTTCCTAGTGCTAAATATTATGTGCAGAAGCGGAGACACTCGCACACACACATTTCCCAGCTTGTCAGAATTTTCCCATTAAACTTGCAAAAAGTGTTGACAGGGTCAAGAATACGCCACTGCAAGGAAATCACAGTGAAGGTGAAAAAAGATGATTTAGTAACTATTCAAACAGTGCCACTTCCAGACTTGGATAAAAGAGTATTTTCCAATATCCTAACATTTTCTTTAAGAACTATTCTAAGCTTTTTTAATATATATATAGAGAGAGAGAGAGCACAAAGAAATCCGCACTCGTAGGTCTTTTGTGAAGAAAAAAAATGGGTTTATTCAACGTTTCGGCTCTTAGACTCGAGCCGTCATCAGGAAGGGCTCGAGTCTAAGAGCCGAAACGTTGAATAAACCCCTTTTTTTCTTCACAAAAGACCTATGAGTACAGATTTCTTTGCTCTATAGATATTGATATATGTTCCAGCACCTAGGCATTTCCATTGTTTTCCAAGTGCACCTATCCAGTAGATATATATATATATATATATATATATATATGGTTATATGGTGTATAATTTTCGCCAGCATCAGCTTTGCACATCTCGAACCACTTCACCAGGCGCAAACGCCACTTCGCTAATATGCAACGTTTCATCCTGGGCGCTGGCGACTTTTCGCTAGCGTTACTTCGGCAGTGCGAGCATTTCATAGCAAAGATGCGGTAGCGTTCGTTTGTGCCTAATGAAAATTCGCATGTGATCTTGCGCTTAGGTCAATTTGCATAGGGCGGGTAAAAAGTCGCCTGGTGATAGAGTATGACCGAACGCTAGCAACGGTCTCTTTCGCTAGCAAATTGATGCCTGTGCCTGTTAGTGAATAGGCAATGTCCCTGCAGATGGTAATGCTGGTGAATTGACGCTAGCGCTAGCCACTTCGTCTTTTAGTGAATCTGCCCCATAGAGAGAGAGATAGAACTACAAGCTTTTCTCCACACTTTACCTGAACGCAACTTCTAGTGAATAATTTAAATCCAGGTTAATCTAAACCATGCAGGAGTATTAGCTATTATATGAGTGCATAGTGTGATCCCACATGATGACGGCTGCCCAGTTTATTTTGACTGACGTGAAACAGAAACGACAGAAGAATTGTTTTGTTTTGTTTTGTTTTTGGTCTTCTGTAGTTGGTGCTAAGAAGGACTTAATTTCACTTTTCCAAAGTGGTGAGATGTTTGAATATTGTCCTTATATAAAATATGGGAAGACATAACCTAAATCATTTGATCTCTCCAAGGATTCTTTTTAATGTAAATGTAAAAAGAATTTTGGCTATTTCTTACCTTACAAAGGTAAAAAAAAACAAATGCTTACAGAGATGAAACAGACGTTTAGTGGGCAAAGTTAATACTGATTTTTTGGATGCAGTGATAGAAAGTAACTGGAAAAGGACGTCCAAACAAAGACGTAACACTGTTTGTAAGTGTATTCAATGTCCTCATTAAAAAATATTAAGATTTGGTGATGAGAAACGGTTTTGCTGAAAAATTTGCGAATTGGATTGGCGTCAAGCAGAAGGAAAAATAACATTACGGTTAAGATGTCATTTTTGCAGAGCTAATCCAGATGGTGCACTGGGTTTAGCATAGCCTTCGTGCTGCCTCTGATTGACACTTGCAAGACAGCAACAAAATACCTCTGTCAGATGCGTCAATCTTGACTCAGGGAATTTTAGCTGAAGTTAACCTTGATGCAGGGGTGTCAGATGGTGTCAGGCCGTTTTTTTCCAGCAAAAAGACCACATGGCAAAACTCGAACATAAACTTGTGAACAGGGTCGCCATCAGGGGGGGACAGGGGGGACAAGCATACCGGGCCCGGGCATGAAGGGAGGCCCGGCAGCGCTGCATTTTTTGAAGTTCCGGGCCCCCCTTACGAGCGCCCAAGCTGTATGTCCTCCCTCTGCGTTGCCGAATGCGGAAGTGCCGAAAAGCCGAAGCTGATGCGCCGGAAAGACCTGAAGTCACGGAAAAAGCCGAAGTCCCGAAGCGCTGAAAAGACCCGAAGTCACGAAGCGCCGAAAAGACCCGAAGTCACGAAAACAGCCGAAGCTGAAGTCCTGAAGCGGCGCAAAGACCTGAAGTCACGAAAACAGCCGAAGCTGAAGTCCTGAAGCGGCGCAAAGACCCGAAGTCACGAAAACAGCCGAAGCCGAAGTCCTGAAACGGCGCAAAGACGGGAAGTCACGAAAGGAGGCGAAGTTGAAATACTGAAGACATGAGTTCAATTCTACTGAACACCAGTTTGTGTATTTTTTTTTTTTTTTAATCCCCTGGCCACCAATGTATTATTTTAATATTCTATAAGCCCCTGCCACCAATCTTTTTGTAAAACATTTTTTTTGGGTCCCCAATTTTTTTTTAACTTGTAAGGGGGCCCCTGCCACTCTTTTTTTTTTCAAAAAACTTTTTTTTTTTTAATTTTTTTTGGGGCCCCAATTTGTTTTTAACTTATAAGGGGGCCCCTGCCACCAATGTTTTTTTTTTATATTTTTTTTTTACATTTTTTTTTGTTGGGGCCCCAGGTTTTTTTTAACTTATAAGGGGGCCCCTGCCACCAATGTTTTTTTAAAAAACATTTTTTTTTTTACATTTTTATTTTTTGGGGGCCCCAATTTTTTATAAGGGGGTCCTGACCATCAATAACTTTTTATAACTTGTGTGGGGGGGGTTACATTTTTTGGCGCTGATGTCTGTGTGGTTTTTTAACTGCGATGTGGAGTGGGCGGCATATGGGGTGCAGCTCGGTCGTCAGCGTGGGCGGGGCCCAGGGGGCCCCAAAAATTTTGTTGTACGGGGCCCCGTGATTTCTAATGGCGGCCCTGCTTGTGAATAAATTACTGCTCGCAGAACTGCAAATGTTGTTTAATTTAGTAATAAAAATATACCATAAAAATCACGACAGAACCCCTTTCAGAAATTTAAAAACAAATCTAAAATAAAGCTTGCACAAAAGGAACTAAGTTATTTAGACCAATATTAACACAGAGACACTGCACAAATACATTTTGAGACAATATAAGTTATAGCAATCATGGACCTTCTGTATTGTATATAAAAGAAACATTATTTTAGAATGTTATGAGCTCTCTAAATGGAATTCACTCACCTTGCAATTACATAATACAATTAAAAAGAAATGATAATGCAGTTATAGCAGGGAATAAATGGTGGATATCAAACAAGGATTACAGAGTACAATAGGGTTAGAAGGACCTAGAGATTAGAGTTTACAAACTAAAGGTTAGGATACAATTGAGACATTAGGATTATATAAACACAGTCATTTTTGATACAGCAATGATTAATTAAGGTACATCGAATAGGCCTCTTTAAACAGATGGGTCTTTAAGGAGCGCTTGAAAGTTTGGAAGGAAGGAGAAAGTCTGACAGCTTGTGGCAGAGAGTTCCAGAGAAAAGCAGAAGCCAGAGAGAAGTCTTGTAGACGAGAATGGGCAGAAGTGACCAGAGGAGAAGTGAGGCGAAGATCAGAAGCAGAGCGTAGGTTTCGTGAAGGAGTGTATTTGGAGATTAGAGATGAAATATAGGGAGGGGTTTCTTTATTAAGGGCCTTGAATGTGAGTGTAAGTAATTTGAATTTGATTCTAGAAGAGATTGGGAGCCAGTGAAGGGACATACATATGGGAGCAGCTGATGTTGAGCGGCAAGCTAGATGAATGAGTCTAGCGGCCGCGTTTAGAACAGATTGGAGTTGTGAAAGGTGACTTGTTGGAATACCTGTGAGGAGTAAGTTGCAGTAATCAAGGCGGGAGATGATGAGAGACTGAATCAGTGTTTTAGTTGATTCTGAATTGAGATAGGGTCGTATTGGAGCAATGTTGCGCAGTTGAATGTGACAAGATTTTGCAAGTGTTTGAATGTGTGGTGAAAAAGATAGATGAGAGTCTAAGATGACTCCTAGGCAGCGTGCCTGTGTGGTGGAATGAAAGGTGGTGTTGTTTACGGTGAGTGATATCTGAGGGACAGGGGAAGATCTTGGAGGAAATATGATGAGTTCTGTTTTAGAAAGGTTCAGTTTCAGGTGGCGCTGTGACATCCAGGAGGAGACAGCAGAGAGACAGTCTGTGACTTGGGAAAGGACAGAATTAGAAAGATCAGGAGTAGACAATTAATAGATTAATCTCAGTTGAGGTTATTAAAAAAGAACTGATGTTTGTAAAGTGATTTAGTGCTTAAATAGACAAACTAAAATTCAAGTAGATTTTCAATTAATTGCTATATATGCTTTGCAATTTGTAGTTCATAACCAATTCATTAGGTATTAGTGAATATTGGATTATTAAAAATCAATTAAAACACCAATAGTAAGTGTTAAAGTGCCAACAGGTTGCGATAAATTCTCTTATAATTCAATTATAGTACAATTATTAATAGCTCTGATTCCATGAGAAAGTAGGAAAGAGAAATTTAAGGTGGGTGGAGAAGTCCCGTGTAATCTAGCTGATCATTTGACTAACTGCGGGACCCCCAAAGAGGGAGCAGTCAGTGTTTCTGGGACTGTTTCTAGCTAAATTGAAGAGTTATCTTTCTAAAAAACCACAAATCCCAGGACACTTATAGTGAAAACAGTTAAAAAGAATGCAGATAGGAATCTCCTTAATCAGAGCTAAAGGGAGCGTCCAGGTCAATATCCAAAATATTTTTTCTTAAAAAGAACCCCCCTAAGGTTTGTCTAAAAATGGTACAAACCGTTAAGAGATAACAGGCCTGTTAGCTAGATTACACGGGACTTCTCCACCCATCTTAAATTTCTCTTTCCTACTTTCTCATGGAATCAGAGCTATTAATAATTGTACTATAATTGAATTATAAGAGAATTTATCACCACCTGTTGGCATTTTAACACTTAATATTGGTGTTTTAATTGATTTCTAATAATCCAATATTCACTAATACCTACTGAATTGGTTATGCATTACATAATACACAATGGAGGTGATACCAGAGTAACAAAGTACAGATTGGGATGAGGCAGAAGTGAAATTGGGGACAGGTCAGAAGCAGACAGGTGGCTGGGATCAAAGTCAAGGATCAGGCAGAATTTAAAAGAAAAAAACAGAATACACAATTAACAGTCTTGGGCAGGATCTGATAAACCAGAATCCAGTTGGGCAAAGATGCAATGGAGAATTGGTCCTTGAAAGACAAAAGGGTGCCAAAATTCGAAATGGGCACTCGGAAATTACATCAGAAGGTGCATCAGTATTGGGACATGGGTGATCCCCACGTGTTGCACCAACCAAAAACTGGCACACAGAAGAGTAAGAGAGTGCTCCAGTCTCTTGGTCCAACTTCCACAGATTTTACAATGGTATCAGAATATCGGGAGGCAGGATTAAAAGGCAGCAGTCCCAATATACCATAGCTATTAGCTGCTTGGAACATGAAACAACTATATTGCTGACACAATGTAAACTCATGGTGGGAATGGCATGATGAGTATATGCATTCAAGAGTGTGAATTACAGCTGCTTAGGTGAAAGATACTTTTGATAATTTTTCAAAACTATGTGGGAAATTTACATATTCACTTGTTATTTTAAGCTTTCAGCTTAGAAACATGCAATCAAATCAGATAATGTGCAAATGCTTACAAATCATGGAAATACAGATCTATCACAAACTCAGTGTTCCATGTAATACACATCAAAGGTGCCTCTTCAGTCGAAAGTCATCCTGCTCATAACATTCTTGTTTCCCAAAGATCATTAGTAACTCAAAGCAACAATAAAAGGCTCTAAAGGCAGGGCCATTTCATTTAAAACAACAGGTCAGAAGCAGACCTAGGGCAAAGGAACTTGACTGGTTACTTTTTTCTTGTTTTAAATACTTGGGGAGACTGATTTATTGATGTCTTCTTAATACAATTTATTTGTAAACTAAATTACAATCAAGCATATATATGAAAAAACTTGAATTGGGAAACATATTGATAGTGTTTCAGGTTTTGGGGAAAAATATAATTGCAATTAAAATCACACAATTCCATTCATTTTCAACAAGACATTTTTAGTTAGTTATATATATTAGTTAGTTATATATATTATGGTGGTGGTGGTGGTTGTTGATGTACTAGGGAGTTTGAGGGGCCCACCAATCTGAACTATGCCCAGGGTCTACCGACAGCCCTACCCATGCTGAAATATAGCCCTGATTGTTTATATGTATGTTAGATCCCTAACAGTTAAGTGAATACAAATACTACTGATTTCAGATTATGGGCAAAGTCTGCCCACTCACTTCAGTATTTTCAATATACAGTTGTAATATAATGTCTTTAGAGCTTCCTTTTCCTATCTTTTTTTCTTGTATTACTTAATCATTAAGATAATATGTTTTATGAACAATTTGTTAATGTAACTTGATAAAAAAAAGTCAGACTCTAGTAGAAGTTTCAGTGCGTATAATTACACATAGTTCAACACAGAAACATGATGCGGAAATTAGCTTCCCTGGGATTTTTGGATTAATTGCACCATTATTACATATACCCAAATGCAGGCTCTTAATTACTGCGCAGGACTTCACCTGTCGATATTTTATATCCTTTGTCAGATTCATGATTTTTTACACTTACTAGTTTGCAATTTATTGCAATTCCCTGCAGCACTGATGGGATTTCAAGTGTTTATAATTAAAACAAGAAACATTTATAATTAAAACATCTGTCATTATATGTATTAAGGGAACAATCTGTTGTGATGTGTGAAGTGAAATGAATCCGCCAAACATTTGTATCTGATACCTCTGTGCAGCTGAACAGTTCAGTGAAACAAACATTTGGTTTCTGTTGTATCAGATTTTGTGTTACACCATTAGCGGCAACTGCACATTCAATCCACTTTTGGAATAGTGGGCTAGAAGCACTAAATTAGGGATTTAATGAAAAAAATCCCATCTGTGTTGCAAAAGCTAGTGTAAGACTGAACTACAGAATTTTGTGATTTTTGAAATAGATTTGTAATGTTGCAGTCTAATAACTTTAGTATCTCTTCATTTAAACAGCACTAAACCTTATGTCAGCAAATGAACACATCTAATGGTTTCTGTTGGTACATCTCCTGCATTAGTAAAAATCCATTACAATTTCCTCTGCCTCCTTATAAATGAAGATTGATCTGCAAAATAAATGCTGGAGCCTTTTTGTTCTTTAGGAGCTCCCTGAAGCTTTAAGAGGCAAACCATATTCAGATATGGGTACGATAGAGAAACTTCATAGGTAGGAACATTACTCAGGATTAAAGTAACATAGAATAATTGTTAAAAAACTTAAAATCCCTCAACATAAGTAGGTTACCTTTTGAGTCCAAACTAAATGGTAGGATTATAAAACAGTAGTATTTTTAATCTGAGTGTTTTCCAGTTCACCATCTATTTAACCTGTAATAAGCTTATATGTTTTTCAAAGGAGCCATACACTTTTCAAAGACATTTTACAAATGATAACTTGTTTTAGAAGGCTGCAATGTCTTTAAAGTTACAAACTAAAAAAATGTTTTGGTTTCATCTACCATATTTAGTCCCTTTGTGCTTCAATGGTAGAGATGGCGCGAACTGTTCGCCGGCGAACTTGTTCGCGCGAACATCGGGTGTTCGCGCTCGCCGGAAGTTCGCGAACGTCGCGCGACGTTCGCCATTTTGGGTTCGCCATTGTTGGCGCTTTTTTTTGCCCTCTCACCCCAGACCAGCAGGTACATGGCAGCCAATCAGGAAGCTCTCCCCTGGACCACTCCCCTTCCCTATAAAAACCGAAGCCCTGCAGCGTTTTTTCACTCTGCCTGTGTGTGCTGAAGAGATAGTGTAGGGAGAGAGCTGCTGCCTGTTAGTGATTTCAGGGACAGTTGAAAGTTTGCTGGCTAGTAATCGTTTTGATACTGCTCTGTTATTGGAGGGACAGAAGTCTGCAGGGGTTTGAGGGACATTTAAGCTTAGGTAGCTTTGCTGGCTAGTAATCTACCTTCTACTGCAGTGCTCTGTATGTAGCTGCAGTGGGCAGCTGTCCTGCTTCTGATCTCATCTGCTGACTGCTGCAATAACAGTAGTCCTTGTAAGGACTGCTTGTATTTATTTTTTTGTTGTTTTACTACTACTACTACTACTACTACTACTACTATAAGAGCCCAGTGCTATTAGTCTAGCAGTGTTGGGGAGTGGGACTGGTGTGCTAATCTGCTGCTCCTAGTAGTTCAGCAGCACCAACTTTAATTTTTTTTTTTTTAATATTCATTTTTTTTTTTATTTTACTTTTTTTTATTTTACTACCGCTGTAGTAGTGTATAAGTTGACCTTTTAGGCATTATTTGCCCTGTAGGCATTTTTTGCCCAGTGTGTTATTCAACCAACTGCCATCTAGCTGTGTGACCTTGTTCACATTCTGTCTAAATATCCATAATATTACCGTCTCCAGAAAAAACACCGGAGTGACTTTTTTCAAGCAGCCATAATATATTTTACGTAATCCGTATCCATCGCTGTAGTAGTGTATAAGTTGACCTTTTAGGCATTATTTGCCCTGTAGGCATTTTTTGCCCAGTGTGTTATTCAACCAACTGCCATCTAGCTGTGTGACCTTGTTCACATTCTGTCTAAATATCCATAATATTACCATCTCCAGAAAAAACACCGGAGTGACTTTTTTCAAGCAGCCATAATATATTTTACGTAATCCGTATCCATCACTGTAGTAGTGTATAAGTTGACCTTTTAGGCATTATTTGCCCTGTAGGCATTTTTTGCCCAGTGTGTTATTCAACCAACTGCCATCTAGCTGTGTGACCTTGTTCACATTCTGTCTAAATATCCATAATATTACCGTCTCCAGAAAAAACACCGGAGTGACTTTTTTCAAGCAGCCATAATATATTTTACGTAATCCGTATCCATCGCTGTAGTAGTGTATAAGTTGACCTTTTAGGCATTATTTGCCCTGTAGGCATTTTTTGCCCAGTGTGTTATTCAACCAACTGCCATCTAGCTGTGTGACCTTGTTCACATTCTGTCTAAATATCCATAATATTACCGTCTCCAGAAAAAACACCGGAGTGACTTTTTTCAAGCAGCCATAATAAATTTTACGAGATCCGTATCCACCGCTGTAGTAGTGTATACGTTGATCTTGTGGGCAGTATTTGCACAGTGTTTTCTTCAAACCGCCATCTAGCTGTGTGAGCTTGTTCACATTTTGTCTAAATATTGATAATATTATCGTCTCTAGAAAAACCACTTGAGTTACTTTTTTTCAAGCAGCATTCATATATTTTACGTAATCCGTATCCACCGCTGTGTATACGTTGACCTTGTAGGCATTATTTGCACAGTGTTTGCTTCAAACCGCCATCTAGCTGTGTGAGCTTGTTCACATTTTGTCTAAATATTGATAATATTATCGTCTCTAGAAAAACCACTTGTTACTTTTTTTCAAGCAGCATTCATATATTTTACGTAATCCGTATCCACCACTGTGTATACGTTGACCTTGTAGGCATTATTTGCACAGTGTTTTCTTCAAACCGCCATCTAGCTGTGTGAGCTTGTTCACATTTTGTCTAAATATTGATAATATTATCGTCTCTAGAAAAACCACTTGAGTTACTTTTTTTCAAGCAGCATTCATATATTTTACGTAATCCGTATCCACCGCTGTAGTAGTGTATACGTTGATCTTGTAGGCATTATTTGCACACTGTTTTCTTCAAACTGCCATCTAGCTGTGTGTATTATCGTTTCCAGAAAAACCAACTGAGTTTTTGTTGTTGTTGTTTTTTTAAAAATAATGCCAGGCAAAGGCAGGCCACCACGCAGAGGCCGTGCTAGGGGCCGTGCTGCTATGCAATCCTGTGGCCCTAGCAAATTGCCCAGTTTTAAAAAGCCAATGACCCTGAACTCCCAAAATGCTGAAGAGGTAGTTGACTGGCTTACACAGCACACCCCATCCTCTACCGTTTCTAACTTTACCACAACATCCTCCTCATCCTCCACTGCTATGGCCACCCCACGTAACACTTCCTCCACCACCGGTGCCCCTTCTTCACTGGAGTCAGAGGAGTTATTTTCCCATGAGTTTCTTGAACTGAGTAATGCGCAACCATTATTGCCAGAAGAAGATGAAGGAGATGAGGACGTTACACCAGATTTAATTCTGGCAGAGAACACGACAGAGATGGACATAATGATGAGTGATGAGGAGGAGGTCCCCGCTGCTGCTTCCTTCTGTGATGTGTCAGAAGAAATTGATGCATCTGAGGAGAATGATGATGAGGAGATTGATGTTTTGTGGGTGCCTAGTAGAAGAGAGCAAGAGGAGGGTAGTTCAGATGGAGAGACGGAGAGTCAGAGAGGCAGTAGGAGAATAAGACTTAGAAGAAGCAGGGAGGACAGCCCGCAGGGATCAGTAGGGCAACAACATGTATCGGCACCTGTGTTCAGCCGGCCAACGCACCCGCCATTGCCGCCAATGCCGCCAACTTCTACTGTTACCGCCAGATCGCACACTTCCAAAAAGTCAGCAGTGTGGGATTTTTTTAATGTGTGTGCCTCTGACAAAAGCATTGTAATTTGCAATGAGTGCAGTCAGAAACTGAGCCTTGGTAAGCCCAACAGCCACATAGGTACAACTTCTATGCGAAGGCACATGAGCGGCAAGCACAAAGCACTTTGGGAGCAACACCTCAAAGGCAACAGGCAAACTAAAAGCCACACTCCTTCTGGTCCAGCATCTTACTGCTCTACCTCTGCTCTCCTTGACCCGTCTGAACCACCCTCCACTCCGCCTTCCACCTTGACCACCTGTTCCCATTCCCAGTCATCTGCCACCAGCCAAGTTTCTGTGAAGGCCATGTTTGAGCGTAAGAAGCCAATGTCTGACTGTCACCCCCTTGCCCGGCGTCTGACAGCTGGCTTGTCTGCACTCTTAGCCCGCCAGCTTTTACCATACCAGCTGGTGGACTCTGAGGCCTTCCGCAAATTTGTAGCAATTGGGACACCGCAGTGGAAGGTACCCAGCCGCAATTTTTTTTCTAAAAAGGGAATACCACACCTGTACCAACATGTGCAGAGCCAAGTTACCGCATCTCTGTCACTTAGTGTTGGGCCAAAGGTCCATATGACTACTGACGCATGGTCCTCCAAGCATGGTCAGGGCAGGTATGTCACCTACACTGCCCACTGGGTGAACTTGGTAATGGCTGGGAAGCAGGGAATGGGTAGCTCAACAACAACAACAGTGGAGTTGGTGTCACCGCCACGGATTGCACGCGGTTCTGCCACCACCTCTACTCCTCCATCGCTCTCTACCTCGTCTTCTTCCTCTTCTTCTTCTTACTCTGCTGCTGGGTCCTCCTTCTCCTCCTCCACACCTGTGCACCCCCAGCTCCCCCTAGGCTATTCGACGTGCCAGGTACGCCGTTGTCACGCTGTCTTGGGGATGACGTGCCTGGAAAGCAAAAACCATACCGGATCTGTACTCCTGTCATCTCTGCAGTCACAGGCTGATCGGTGGCTGACCCCACACCAACTGCAGATCGGAAAAGTGGTGTGTGACAATGGAAGCAATCTGTTGGCAGCGTTGAGACTGGGCAATTTAACACATGTGCCCTGCATGGCACATGTGTTAAATTTAATAGTCCAACGTTTTGTCTCCAAGTACCCAGGATTCCAGGACGTTCTCACCCAGTCCAGAAAGGTGTCGGCCCATTTCAGACGTTCCTACACAGCCATGGCACGCCTTGCTGACATTCAGCAGCGCTACAACATGCCAGTCAGGCGTTTGATTTCTGACAGCCAGACTCGCTGGAATTCAACGCTCCTTATGTTGGAACGTCTGCTGCAACAACAAAGGGCCGTCAACGAGTACCTTTTTGAACTGGGTGGTAGGACTGGATCTGCAGAGCTGGGGATTTTTTTCCCCCGTTACTGGGTGCTTATGCGCGATGCCTGCAGGCTCATGCGACCTTTTGAAGAGGTGACAAATATGGTCAGTCGCACCGAAGGCACCATCAGCGACCTAATACCCTTCGCTTTCTTCCTGGAGCGTGCCGTGCGATGAGTGACAGATGAGGCTGTAGACCAGCGTGACGAGGAGCTGGAAGCGCACGATTTATGGTCGGAATCACCAGAACGAACCCAGGCACCTGCTGCAACGCAGGGAGAGGTGCCAGAAGTGGAGTCAGAGGAGGAAGGTGGCTTTGTGGAGGAGGAGGAGGAGGACCAACAGGAGCAGGCTTCCCAGGGGGCTAGTGGTGACCTTTTGGGGACCCCTGGTCTTGTACGTGGCTGGGGGGAGGAGACCGTGGATGATGCAGTCCTTGATAATGAGGAAGCGGAGATGGATAGCTCTGCATCCAACCTTGTGAGAATGGGGTCTTTCATGCTGTCATGCCTGTTGAAGGACCCCCGTATCAAGAGGCTTAAGGAGAAGGACCTGTACTGGGTCGCAACGCTACTAGACCCTCGGTACAAGCATAAAGTGTCAGAAATGTTACCAACATACCACAAGTCCGAAAAGATGCGGCATTTACAAACCAGCCTGCAAAACATGTTGTACAATGCTTTTAAGGGTGATGTCACTTCAGGAACTCATCAACATTCCAGGGGCAGAGGTGCCAGTAATCCTGCCACGAGCACACCTGCAAGGACAAAGCCCTTTGGCCAGTCTGTAACGTCAGACATGCAAATGTTTTTCTGTCCAAGGCAGCGCCACAACCCTTCTGGATTCACCCTCAAAGAACGCCTCGACCGGCAGGTAGCGGACTACCTGGCATTAACTGCAGATATCGACACTCTGAGGAGCGATGAACCCCTGGACTACTGGGTGCGCAGGCTTGATCTGTGGCCAGAGCTGTCACAATTTGCCATGAACCTCTTGTCTTGCCCAGCCTCAAGTGTGCTCTCAGAAAGGACCTTCAGTGCAGCAGGAGGGATTGTAACTGAGAAGAGAACTCGCCTAGGTCACAAAAGTGTTGATTACCTGACCTTTATTAAAATGAATGAGGGGTGGATCTCGGAGGGTTACTGCACGCCGGAAGACTTGTTCTGACTTCTATGCAGCTGTCCTTCTCTTCAAGCCTCATGACTCCACACACAGCTGTCCTTTAGCGTCCTCCTCCCTCCGCCACCGTTACAAACTAGGGTGCAAACCCTACTGGTTTAATTTTTTCTGGCCTCTGTGCTTCAGTGGCTGCAACCAAAAAAACTGGGCAAACAATGTCTACAAGGTCAACGTATGGCGAAAAATGACTATTTTCAGCATTTATATGGCATATTTTTTCTGGCAACTGTGCTTCAGTGGCTGCGTCCAAAAAAATGCATATTTTCTGCATTTATATGGCATAATTTTTCTGGCCTCTGTGCTTCAGTGGCTGCAACTAAAAAAATTTATATTTTCAGCATTTATATGGCATAATTTTTCTGTCAACTGTGCTTCAGTGGCTGCGACCAAAAAAATGCATATTTTCTGCATTTATATGGCATAATTTTTCTGGCCTCTGTGCTTCAGTGGCTGCAACCAAAAAAATTTATATTTTCAGCATTTATATGGCATAATTTTTCTGGCAACTGTGCTTCAGTGGCTGCGACCAAAAAAATGACTATTTTCAGCATTTATATGGCATATTTTTTCTGGCCTCTGTGCTTCAGTGGCTGCGGCCAAAAAAACTGGGCAAACAATGCCTACAAGGTCAACGTCGTTGACCTTGTAGGCATTGTTTGCCCAGTTTTTTTGGCCGCAGCCACTGAAGCACAGAGGCCAGAAAAAATATGCCATATAAATGCTGAAAATAGTCATTTTTTGCCATACGTTGACTCAACGTATATGGCAAAAAATGACTATTTTCAGCATTTATATGGCATATTTTTTCTGGCAACTGTGCTTCAGTGGCTGCGACCAAAAAAACTGGGCAAACAATGCCTACAAGGTCAACGTATGGCAAAAAATGACTATTTTCAGCATTTATATGGCATATTTTTTCTGGCAACTGTGCTTCAGTGGCTGCGTCCAAAAAAACTGGGCAAACAATGTCTACAAGGTCAACGTATGGCGAAAAATGACTATTTTCAGCATTTATATGGCATATTTTTTCTGGCAACTGTGCTTCAGTGGCTGCGTCCAAAAAAACTGGGCAAACAATGTCTACAAGGTCAACGTATGGCGAAAAATGACTATTTTCAGCATTTATATGGCATATTTTTTCTGGCAACTGTGCTTCAGTGGCTGCGTCCAAAAAAACTGGGCAAACAATGTCTACAAGGTCAACGTATGGCGAAAAATTACTATTTTCAGCATTTATATGGCATATTTTTTCTGACAACTGTGCTTCAGTGGCTGCGTCCAAAAAAACTGGGCAAACAATGCCTACAAGGTCAACGTATGGCAGTTGTTTAAAGAGAACAGTAGATTACTAGCCAGCAAAGCTACCTAAGCTAAAATGTCCCTCAAATCCCTGCAGACTTCTGTCCCTCCAATACAGAGCAGTATCAAGCAGATTACTAGCCAGCAAACTTACTATCATCTGTCCCTGAAATCACTAACAGCTCTCCCCCTACACTATCTCTTCCAAGCACACACAGGCAGATTTTTCAGATACATTTTTGCCCTTGATCCCCCTCTGGCATGCCACTGTCCAGGTCGTTGCACCCTTTAAACAACTTTAAAATCATTTTTCTGGCCAGAAATGTCTTTTTTAGATGTTAAAGTTCGCCTTCCCATTGAAGTCTATGGGGTTTGCGAACCGTTCGCGAACCGCTCGCATTTTTGCGCAAGTTCGCGAATATGTTCGCGAACTTTTTTTCCGACGTTCGCTACATCCCTATTCAATGGTGGTAAGTAAATTTAGAAGAGTTGGAAGTTGTGTGGGATTTACAGAGGAATAGCAGATCAGGGGAATTCCACCAGGAAAATAAACCACAACATTTTCAGTAAACCAATATAGCTTTATATAGAAAAAGGTAAAAAACCACTCCTGCACTGGGGACCTGTCTATCTCTCTAGTAGATATCACTGGCTGTCTAATTAACACAGTCTCAATCAACTCTGAAAGGAATTAAACAAGGCCCAGTTCAGTTCAAATAAAATGTCCCTTCTCAAGAGCTTTTATCCCCAGGTAGCGCTACGTTTTTCCAAAAGTACCTTTCCCTTTGGAACTTAGTAGCTACTCCCATGTGGCAGGTGCATGAACCAGAACTGCTCTCACACAGGGGCCCCACACTTCTAGCCTTGCCAATATCCTCCCATGGGTGGCTCATGTACTGGGGTGCTCTCAGAGACAGTCACACTGGAGATTACAGACAGCTCTGCAGCAGGCTCAATCTCAACAATGGCACCTTCCTTTGAGTCTCTTACAGCTTGGCAGGGAATAGGATGGGCTCTCTTTGTACTTCTAGAAATGCAGACTTCTCACTCAGATCTGAACAGTATGGGGCAAATTCACTAACCTCTGAAAATTTGCCGGCGACGGCTTCACTCACAGCTCAACACTTTGCCAGGTGTAGATTCGCCAGGACAACGCTAATTCTCTAAAATCCAAAGTTGCGTACAGGGCTCTGAATGCTGGCGAAGTTGTGCTAGTGTTACTGTGCCAAGTGAAGCGAAGTTGCGCTAGCGTTGGCTAATTTGCATATGGCGGGAAGTTAAAGTACAATGGACGTATATGTTGCAGCAAATACATTACACTACACAAGCCCAGGAAACCTTAATAAAATGAAATAAAGTTGTAATATTGCCCTACACATGAGACCAGTGTATAGTCTATCTGCCATGTGTTAGGAAATGTAGGGGGGAAGCTGGTTACCACAAAAAAACATTACCGTCTTTTTCAGCCTATCACCCTGAAAAAAGGAAAAGATGCTAGCGTTTTTTGGGACTTAGAAAAATTTTCAACAATTTTTTAGGAACTCCTATCTACTCTATTGCACTTCGCCTGGTCTGAGGTGGCGAAGGCAAGTCTGGCACAAGATATTTATTGAAATTGTATATGAATTAGGCCTCATGGGGCCCCTATACCTCCTGGGCCCCCCCTGCAGTCGCAGGGTCTGCTTCCTCTATAGTTACGCCCCTGGGTAACGTTTAGTAAAATCTGCATCTTAGTGAATTTGCGTAGTTACATCCATTCGCCAGAGTGCAAATTCGCCAGGCGTTAAGGAGCGAAGTACCGCTAGAGTCTATCTCCTTCATTAGCGAAATTACACCAGCGTCTGAAATGACGTCATGCTGGTGAATTTTTGCCTGCGTTAGTCACTTCACCCTTTAGTAAATTTGCCCCTATGAATCAGCAGCCTACCTACACACCTGAGCAGTCTCACACTCACTGGTTCTGGCTGGATGCTGCAGCAGGGACTCTTTTATAAGCTCTGCTTGCCAGCCAGCTTAGATTTCGCTTCAAACTCAGACTCTTTCTTAATCCTCCTCTTTTTCCCAGACATCCTCTGGACTTTTAGCCAACCGGTCACTTCACTGCCTGTAACTGGGATCGGTGATGTCACAGGAAGAACAGGGGAAAGGGCTGTCTGATCCCCTAAAAATATATCTTATATATATCTTTTATATATTTATGAGGTACCAACATTTCTTCTATACAGTATAGTATACTCTGCTGGTGGAAGATATGCTCAGATAATTCTTCATTGAATTCTTCATTAAAGTTCCAAGAATTCGCTAATGAATCAGAAATTATTTAATATGCCACAACAGCTAAGCTTTAGAGCAGGCACACAAAATTAGGCCTGAGTTTTCAGGGTTTAGAAAGCTAGAAAGCCAGGTATGAGAATATTGAATTATCTTTCCTGTGCAATACAAAAAAATATGAATTTTGGCTCACATTGCTGCCAAGTGTTGAGAGATTACTTTTGAATGTGAATTAGCTATTGCAAAATCCTTTGTTCTTAGACGAGTTGCCTAATTATACAAAATATATTATTTGCATATGGCTGTTACAAGTATTTAACAATTGTAATTAAAATGCTAACTTTTCCAAAACTTCTCTTTTGAAGACAATTAACTCACGATGGCACAATGAAAAAAAGCAGAGCTAATTTAGCTGAGCCCATGCAAGCATAGTGACTTCAGTTCATCTGCTGCATCAGTCGGAATCCCATTTAAATCTAGGAAAATAAATTAGCCAACTGACTGTTGACACTCTTAGACTTTCCATTAACAAAGTAAGATTTTAAGTGCCAGTGACAAAAAATCCTCCTCTCGAAGGCTAAATGTGCATGATTTGCTTTTATTTAACTAACAAGTCCCACTTTATCTACATTTCAGCAGGTTTTTCATTTTGCAACAATACATTTTCTCAAAATAGAGCTCCTGGGTCTTATTTAGTAACAGTGGGCAAATACAAAATTGTTATAATTTTTTTTTTTACCCACAATGTCAGTATATTTGCTTGCACCAATGGGCTTCCACGCAATCAATGGAGCCCAAAATTGCACTGCATTGTACTTGAAGTACAAGTACTTGGCCTGAGCATTGAGTAGTTTTTAGCTGCATCCATAGTAAATGCTTTTGTGACTTATGTGTTGAAGGTGCTACAAGCTTGATATTAAAACACTAGTAGAATTCTGAGAATATATATATACTGTATATTTCAGTGTTTTTGTGCCTTACACCACCAGACATCTTGATAAATTAAGCCTGCTGTGTTTTTATTTATTTCTGTCTAGACACTGGATGTCCACTAATCTGACCTACTAAACTGTTTCTGTAAACAAAGCTTTAAATTGTATTTAAAGTGATGAACTATCAGATCACATTTGAGCAATACAGAGAAAGATTTGATTATAAATTTGGCAAATTGAATTTCATGATATACAGTAAGCTGATATGCTCCGAGCTCTCAGCGTGGGTTACTTCACTAACATCACACAGAATATTATAAGGCTGGAATGAACATTCCAAATGCTGCATTGTGGAAATCCATTGAGCACAAACATACCAACTATATGTAGGTCTAAATGAATGCTTCTCATTATATTGTAGACTTTCTTTTATGTCAGAGTCAAATAAAAGGACAAGGATTAGCAGTGCGCAGGGGCATGACTGGTAACAAAGTGAAAGAAAAAGACAGTTACAGTATGGTAGAATTTTAAGAGCAATCATGGATGGAAGATAAAATGATTGGTGAGGGTGATATTAAACTATGTAAGGTAATTAAATCAGACGGAAACATCTGCTGCATTCAGAAAGATAGGGTGGGTGAAAGGGCTAGAAAATAGCAAATTAGATCCAGCTTAGATAAATGTAAGGTTATGCATCTGGGTATCGGACATTAGTAAATAACCTACTAATTTAAAGGAATTGCTGAGGATGTCTGTAAAAGAGAAGGACTTGGGACTATTTCTTCAAAGTAGGCAGAGAAATAATTTACTATCTACAGTAATTCTGCAGAAGCAGAGAATAAGATTTTAATATGCATACAAAGTAGAATAATTACATAGGCAGAGAATAAAATTAGTACTGCAAGAAATGTATGTTTGGTTTTGTTATTCAGTCCTCTTTGACAAAAATATATAGGGTGCATGTCTAGGTGTAAAAGGCTGCACATTCTAGCATTCTATACATGAAGTGCTTGTCCCTATTTTCTTGCACCAAGTACCAATGCACGTTATGTGTAGTAATGTAAATAAGGAGCAATGCCTAGCACACGTGGGTGAAAGGGGTCCCTGTACGTTATACCTGCCATTGCTCAGGTTTTAATTACAGGTCTCCTCTTGAAATTGTAGTGTGTAAGTATATTAAAAAAAGAAAGAAAGAGAAATCCAACAGATATTTTTCATCTTATGCAGTGCATATCCCCATGTTACTTATGCGAATGAACCATGAGGGTAGGAACACAAGGCAAAATCTGTCTTATGAAAATATGATTTAAATTAATAAAAAATAAAATAGTAATTGTGTTGCAGGAAAAAAGTCCCATGGTAACTGGGAGTTATATGCTGCCCTCAGAGGCATTTTCAGAATGCTATTCACATACCCTGAATTTGAGGATTGCTAATGTGTACATATTTACTCATGTCCCATCTGGGGGTGTGACCCCGAAACGTTGCTCACTTCCGCAATAAACGTGCAAGGGGTTCCTTGCTTGCAGCAGCCTGTGTGCCGTGGATAATTTTCTAATTGAATGAATTGTTAGGTGGCCGAACCTCTACCATTGAGCACCAGACATCGCATCTTACATTGGGTGTGCGAGAGACAGCTTTTGTTTTCCACCTGAGTATCTCCCAGGACAGCAAGTTTTGCACCAATATTTTTGCAAATCAACTTATTATATGTACATATCTACTTTTTTCTCAGAAAGGTGTGATACTGTCCTATTCTTTCTAACACAATTATTGGAAACAATAGAGTTTGTGAAGATTCTCATTCATCCAGGTCATAGTACACATTTCTACATAGTACTGTAGAAATAAGTGAAATCATCTGGTGTTTTTTCCTTGAAGACGTTTCACTAGTCATGCAACAATTCAGAATGACTTGTAAAAAGATCTTTCTGGAATAAATATCATGGAATATTGTTCCAATCAGCATAATCTTTTTATCATAATCAGCAAGGATCTCATGAACTTAGGTGTTGATTGTATTAGCATGATTGGAGCTTTGAAGTGTTAATAAACCTTCCAGGGAGATGTGCCAAAACTGCATTATAAACAATAGATGTCTCAAAACATTCAGGGGCGATCCGCCAATGAGGCGAGCTGAGGCGCTCGCCTCAGGCGGCATCGCCAGCTAGGTTTCCAGGGGCGGCAAAAAGCCGCTCCTGGTGCCTTTAAGAGCCGAATTTCCGGTTTTTGAACCGGAAATTCGGCTTTACTAGGGCGAGAGAGCGCAATTGCGCTCTCCACACTAGCGTTGCTGCCTCCCCCCCGGAAATCGAATCGGGCTGGGGGGGCGGCATTACTGGAGCCGCCTCAGGCGGCAATGGATACAGAAATGGCGTTGAAAACATTTCCTACATATCTGGTGGTCTTGCCCTAAACTACAACCTCTTTGGCATCAAGTGGCCCAGTCAATCCACACTGTAACCAAGCCTTACTTTTTATTGACACCTGCATTGGTTTTACTAGGAATACTAAACTCAATGCCACTGATGTATTCTAAACATGCACAACTGTATCTGCGTTTTCAAATTTTGTTTGTAGTGAAAATATCAATAGCCAGGAAATGGAGGTCTCCAGATATTCCTTCCATCCAAACTATAAAATAGGAGCTCAACCAGAATGCAAGCATTTAGGGGTATGTGGCTTGCTCTGTTCCTGTATGGCAACACACAGTTAGAGCTCTTGTACCAGAGATGCCCTATATGAGCTGAAAAACCTTCTAATACTATGGGAAAACATGGCAAAACTCCGGTGATGACTTCTAGAATCAGACAGCAAAAACCGCAAAAAAATCTGATGAAACAGAAGTTTTATTTAACTATAACCGGTAAAATCCAAAATGGCGCCCGCTAGAAAGTGCACATTGAAGAAAGAGCTGGCAAATCTCAGAGTTGAAAAGTCTGACGAATCTGAAAGTGAAGGTGAGGAAGATATTAAATCTTACTTAAAATGCCTTCCATCACAATCTGAGATTAAAGCTATGATGCAAGACCTCACTGCTGTATTCAGAGATGAAATGAGTGACCTAAAAAAGGATATCATAAGCATTGCAGCTCACACAGACACCATAGAACAAACACAGGAGAAACTGATTAAGCACAATGCCTTTCTTTACAACAGAGTGCAGAAACAGGCAGCACAGATTGAAAAAATGGAAAGGCAAATGGACGACTTTGAGAATAGAAGCTTCAGAATTAGAACATTAGAGTGATATGAATTCCAGAGATAATCACACAATGTAAACTTTAGGGAGCACTACTCCAAATATTTAATAGCATCTTAAACAGAGATGAAAATATGGATATTAAAATCAACAGGTACCACAGAGTTGCATACACAAAAAATGCACCGCAGGATGCACAAAGGGATGTATTGTGTGCCTTACATGACTACTCCTTTTTTTTGTAAACTCTTTTTATTATTTTCAAGGAACAGGGAGTAGGGTACAGAAAAAAGAAGGGGACAAGAAAAAAAAAAAGAATAAATAAATAAAAAGGAGGGGGGGTACATTCACATGCAAGCATGTCATTATAATTATTTTATATAGGTTAAAGGCTTTCACCAGTAGTGATGGGCGAATTTATTCGGCAGGCGTGAATTCGCGGCGAATTTGCGCGATTTGCCGTCGGCGAATAAATTCGCGAAACGGCAGCGAAAATTCGCGGAAAAAATTCGCCCGCGTCAAAAAAATTTTTTTTCGAAAAAACGGACGCCGGCGTCAAAAACGGGCGCCGGCGTCAAAAACGAGACGCCGGCGCCGTTTCGCGAATTTTTCACCGAAATTTCGTGAATTTTTCGGCGAAGCGAAACTGCACAAATTCGCCCATCACTATTCACCAGCATCAAGTCATTGCTCTAATGTTTATTCTGGTATTGAAAGGTCTTATGTATATAGCAACAAACAGACAACACCAAACAAGTATCTCCTACCATGCCCAAATGTAACCTGCTAAGATGGGAAATGTAAGAATGATATACCACTTATATAACCTCAAAGTCTAATGACATGACTACCCTTAAAGAGACAATACTAATTAAAACAAAAGAAGTTAAAAATATCACATATAATGGCAAAAAGATAACCCTTTTCTGGGACCTGTCATGGAAAACATTAAATAAAAGGAGACTGCTTAAACCACCAACGGACAGACTTAAGGAAAATGGATTACAGTTTAAATGGGGATTTCCATTAAACATCACCATCAGAAAAGACGGACAAGCATTTATACTAAAATCTACTAAAGATACAGCCAACTTCTGCCAAAAGCTTGGGATTGAGAAACCGCTACCAAGATGGGATTCATCACAGGAAACAGAACCAGGACCATTCAGAGCATCAGAATTTTGGCAGACACCATCCAAACAAGCTAGGAAATCCCCACATACTCCTAAAATTAGGAGCAATAAAGACATATTTTTTCCCCCCGAAAATAGCACCAACCGAAGGGTTTTTCATTTTTTTGATTGCAACTATTCCAATATTATAACTCACTCAGTCTGGAACTAGAGACATCTCTATAATTAATTCTCTGGTTTATAATTACTTTTATATTTCTCAAAGTTTCTAACAAACACGTTTTTTGTTTTGCTTTTCAATAATATAAGAAATGTTTTTATGTATAATAATAGGGTAAATAACTGTCACAGACATACCTATTTGTATTTAGTAACACCACCAGTTAAGGAACACTTCCACTTTCCCCCAACAAGATAGTAATCACCTTAACTTTATTAAACGCCATAGGATGGTATAGAATTTAACAAACTTAGTTCATAGCGGTAAAATGGTTCACTTTTTTTCTTTTCTAACATTGTTAAATGTTTATAATTCTGTTCATTACACACCAATTCACATAGCACAAAGGTACAAATATAGAGATGGAACAATGCACAATAGAAACCAGTCGATGTTATGGGACAATGGAGAAGTGCAAAATAATTGCATTTAACACTAATGGGTTAAATGAACCTATTAAAAGATCACAGATATTTAACCATTGTGATAAATTAAAGGCTCAAATTATATTTTTTTCAAGAAACCCACTTTAAGGAGGAGGCTAATGTCAAAATAACACAAAAAAAATATGACAATTTCTTTTTGGTAATAATAAGGAAAAAGAAACATGTGGGGGCACATTTACTAAGCTCGAGTGAAGGATTCGAATGAAAAAACTTCGAATTTCGAAGGTTTTTTTTGGCTACTTCAACCATCGACTACGACTTCGAATCGAACGATTCGAACTAAAAAAAGTTTGACTGTTCAACCGTTCGATAGTCAAAGTACTGTCTCTTAAAAAAAAACTTTGACTACCTACTTCGCCAACCTAAAACCTACCGAGCACCAATGTTAGCCTATGGGGAAGGTCCCCATAAGCTTTAAAAAAAAGAAAAAAAAATCATTCAATCAATGGATTAAAATCCTTCAAATCGATCGAACGATTTTTCCTTCGATCGAAGCATTTGCGGTAAATCCTTCGACATTCGAAGGATTTTACTTCGAGGGTCGAATATCGAGGGTTAATTAACCCTCGATATTCAACCAATAATAAATGTGCCCCGTGGTGTATTAATAGCAATACATAAAAATACACCTTTTAAGGTTACAGATGTGTATAAAAGAGATGATGGTAGATGTGTGATGGTTAAAGGTGTATTATTTGATACAAAAATTACACGGTGTAATATATATTTACCTAATACCAAAAAGCTAAAAAAAAACAAATAAATTAAGAACATTCAAGGAACGTATGGTTATTTTAGGAGGTGATGAAAACCACTCAATTCCACTAAAAAGATCTACACTACCACACTCCTTAATAAGTTAATCAGATCCTACACACTAATCTCTTGCATGCATTAGAAAACCATGACACACCATCTTATATTAGGTGGGAAGCATTTAAATGCACATTAAAGACGTTATTTAACATCTATTGGTACATTCTGCAAAAAGTAAAAAGAAAGAAATTAAACAACTACTAACAGAAATAATTATATTAGAAACTCAGCATAAAATAAAACAAATAAAAACAACATATAGAGAATTACATGAAAAAAGAAAGGAACTTAAAATATTTTCAGATATACTGTAGCCTCAAATAAAGCATATATGAGAATTAAAAGCCAAGCATATGAATACAGCAATAAGTGTGGTAAATATCTTGCAAATATTCTCAAATCCCAATTCACAAAATCATTTATCCTAAAAATGAAAAACAACAGAAATAGCAAAGTGTTTAAAAGAATACTATTCAAAATTATACAATTTACAAAATTCAAAAAATGACATTCTGCAAGTAAAAAATAAAAGATTATGTATCTAATCTAAAAAGATCTGCATTAGACAATCTGTAACAGAAGAACAGGCCCTTTACAATAAAATAATTAAAAAAGGTGATAAAAGGTCTACCTCTTGGTAAAAGTCCAGACAATTCCGGTTTTGGAATAAATCTATACAGCCAGAGGATGCCCCTCCAAGTTCACCAATATCTGGACGCTATGGATTTTAAAAAATGAATCCTATACAAACAGGAAGCAATCTTCGCCAATCCCAGAGCTTGATTGGCTTGACTGTATAGGTTAAAACATGATGACTGTGGTTGTGCCTGTGTTCCTTGATAGAGGGTAAATACTGTTTATGGCAGCAAATTGCCCAGGTTAACTGTGTGAGGGGACCCTATGTATTCAAAATGTTTTGCTGATGTATAAGGTAATCCACTTCCTCCCCCTTCACCAAACCTCACATTACCATCCTAATGTGATGAAAGAAATTGATCTATATCCAGAGTATACTCTTGGCATATAGATAAAGAAGACACACCCTATATCAGTGCTGAAAAAAGAGAAAAAAATAAATATATAGAAATAAATTCAAAAATACCAAAAGAATAATTAACAATATACCCCACTATTAAATTTTGACATATGATAAATATATGATAAAAGAAGAACTAGAACTCAACCCATTCCCCACACTCATTATGCCAATTAGACACAATATAGAACTAAAATCTCTATCAAATGAAGACTTGACAAGAAAATTATTGGAAAATAACCAACAAATACCTTATCTCAAGAAAGAGATAATACATGGGTTGAGAACATAATAGAAAGAAACACCCAAATAAAAACAAACACTCATTCATGTATAGGAATCTAATAAATCAAAAAAGTCTTAAACCATAATTTTCTGATAAATGGGAAACAGAACAAAATATAAATCTTGAAGTAAAAGAGTGGGAAAAATATGCTGCAACAATTCAAAAAGCGTTGCTTCAAATAGCCTACAAGAAAACAGATATAATATAAGCTCATAGCAAGGTGGTACTTCAACTAAACTCAAAAGCATTTATGGCATCTCTAACACTTGTTGGAAATGTAAAATAGATATTGGAACATATGAGCATATTTGGTATTAATGTAATAAGCTTAAATCTTACTGGGACTCTATTCAAAAGGTTATTGAATCTTCCCACAACAATTGAAGTTACACTCAACTGCAATTTAACTGTTTTATCACAACAATAATAAAACAATTATTAATTAACCAGTGATCAAATATATTATAACCATTGCAAGGGCAATAATACCTAGAAAATGGAAAAAGAACAAATCTCCAGATATATAAAGGGAAACTTCACTCAAACATTTCCAAAATTGGAGACTTTGGTCATGATTATATTAAACAACACACAAATAAGAATGTTATATAAAACACCTCCTTACAATTTATGATAGCTTCTATCTCTAAGATAAATAACATCATACTGCTTTAGAGTAACAAAAAAGTACCATTGTATAATATTTTTTGTCTTTGGTGTGTAATATGCAACAAATTCTTATGTTTATGTTAATATTGTATAATTTATCCCCTTCCTTCTTCATTCTGTACCCACCACAAATCCCCTTCTTTTTGAAAATTGAAAAATAAAAGAAACATTGAATTGAAAAAAAAAAAGAATGCAAGCTTTTAATGCACAATAGTACATTCTAATAGAACTTTTTCTAAAATTTCTAGATATTGGCAACCGTAGCATGCATATTATGCCTCCTTGACATGACACCTAATCCGTATGCAATATTTATTAATATATGCTGCATCTGTATGACTTCCCCAGTCTCTTTCTTCCTTCTTTTTTCCTTTTCTCCTCTCATCTCCTACTCTGCTTCTATGTACCAAACTTATTTTGTTTGATTGTAAAACCCCCAAAAATGGTAAAAATATAAATTTTTCCGCATGCTTTTCAGAGTACATATACTCATTCTTACCAATTTCTGGACTTGATCTAACTATTGGCTAAAAGTACATATATGTACTAGAGAACATTTTAAATTCGAATTGCAGAAATTACAGTAGCAAAATAACCCCCCAAACCAACACAGTAAGAATGTAGAAACCCTACAAAAACTGCCTGGTGGGAATCAGTCAGTGTCATGCCTACTGATTGCCAATGGTCACTAACAGATTGCAAGACACTGTACACGATAATATGTTTTGGTGTACATGTATTAAGTCAGTAGACTACAAAATTAATGCCCCTAACCTTACCTTTTATCTTTTATGGTTCATAAATCTCCTTTACAAAATTAAATTTTCAAGGAGAGAGGTCATGAAAAGAAGTGCATCAGTATCATTAGAGAAATCTCATTCGAGTACATTTGCTGATTACAGGTTCACATGCCACTACTGGAAATCTCATATCTGTAACTGTAGATGTGTGCAGCTTTATATACAGTATGATCCACTAATATCTTGATTTTATATTTTCAATAAACGTGTATTGCATATTTTATGTACTTTGGTGGATACTTGTATTTAAGTGCACTTATGTACAGTATGTAGAATATACATACAGTATATTTGCTTCCACAGGGACTATGTATACAGATACATTTCTGTTCTATCATTCAGGTACTTACTAAAATATAATTTTGTCTACATACAAGACAATTTTATTTAATAAGAATCATCCTGTTGTGGATATTCTTTCAACATGGTGGTGTGCCAATACGATTGCAATGAAATTCCCTGGGGTCTTTTTACTGAAAAATTGCAAACACTTTCATTTTTTTTTGCCAGGAGTCCTCTTTTATGCACAGCCCAGTAGAGTAATACCTTTAGATTCTGCTGTACTGAATATCCTTGAGTCTAAGGGGCAGATACATTATTATTAGTCAAAGGTGAGGTTTTGGCATATCAATTGAAGAAAAACCGCAATTGAAGATCTTAATCTGGATCGAGGTTTTTTGCATCGATTGCTTTTTCTCTCACCCCCAATATTTTTTTTTTTTGCATGATTGGGTACAAAATAGTTAACCACCTTTGTGAGCTTTTGCTTTTTCAAAAGTTGATTAAAAGAAAAGCTACAACTAATAGTAAATATGTCCTTAAGTCTGTACTGAACATTCCTAAAAGGAGCAGTGATCTGGGAAAAAAAATTGGATTGAAGGCACTGCATGGAGGGTACCAAAATATCAGGCCCAGTAAAATTTGATTCCCTATTAAAACAGAATACAGCCTTCCATTGTTTAGGTTTAATAGATCCCCTCCCAAACGTAAATTAGGCAGAGCTATGTACTGTAGGTATTCATGATTAAATGTCATATTGTCTTTACAATGTGTCTTAAAGTACTGCCCATGGGCTCCTAAGAGTTAAGAGGAAACTCAAAGTGAACCGATGATAGTGCACATCGTCCCACCTGTGATCTATCTTTAGGACTGAGACCTTTATAGTCGACAGGATAGGGGTATTGCCCTTAAACTTGCAAAATCAACTTATTGAAATTCAACTTTTTGGTGTCTGTTAACCAAAGAGTAAACATGAGTAAAAGTTTGAATTAATCTCTAGCGTAAGTTCCTTATATGTCTCCTTTCTTAAGACCAGAAGACTTTCTCATCTTAAACAAATTCAGCCCTTATAAGTAGCTCAACACAGTCTTAAGAAATTAAACAATGGATGAATTCTTTGTAAGTTACTTCTGGGAGTATACAGAGGACATATTTAACTTTAACAAAATAATCAATGTCAAAAATGTAAAAATGAATTGTATTCCACAATTTAAGACAATAAAAGAGGGAATTCCATAGTAGAAGAAGATTTATTAAACAAGGACCTTGAGAGAGGAGATTCTGAAGTGTACATGTTAAAAAAAATGATCATTAATACACCACAAGATTTAGGAAGATCAGGGAACATGCTGAAGGAGAGAGAATTATCAGCCTGAGAAAACGCCATACATGTAAAGGATTTCTTTAACAAGACTTTTGTGTCAGGACTTATTGGGATTTTATCCCTGGACTATGTGCAGAATTGATATTGTACTTACCAGCTGTGTCACTGGAGGTCCTCAGTGCTGTCCTATTTTGGTTTCTTGATGTACCTGCTGTATCCCTGCCTTCTGCTCCCTTTCTCCGCACATCTTGCTATCTCCATGTATAGATAATTATCTATTTAGACCCTTTATAAGACTGCTTTGATCTCACCATCCTGTGTTCCTGTGATAACCTATATACTAGGACCTCATATGTTCCTTGTTTCTGAGTCCTAACCCAGTTCCTTGTCCCCTGCCTTGTTCCCGGACTCTGGTGCCTCTCCTAGCTCTGTTCTGGTAGATTCCCTGGTTCTATTGGCCTGTTACTGGATTTTTCCTTAGTGTGCCACTTGCTTTTGTCTTTAGGATATAAATATATTCATAACTGAACCATCTGTGCACCATAAGTTGCATATCAAGTTTATTCTTTATTTTATCATGGCTTCTGACCTCAGTACTGCTGTATATGGTTACACTCCCGGTTACCCGACCTTTATACTCCCAACCTCCAGCTTCTCCACAGCATCCCTACGTAAAGACAAGACTGTTAAGGAAAGCAAACTGTGCCATCTTAAAAAAATAATCTGTCAACTACCATCATGATAACTGTTGGTACATATTGAAGAAGATATCATTCTCTGACTGATTTTAGAAAAAACAAACATACATGTATAACAGTGAATTGTAGGCAGATGAAAAGGGTGGAGTGGAAGCATCAGACTGCTCATAACTAAACATCCTTGACAAAGCATCTGCCTGTAGCACAGTAGCTGAAAAACCCTAGAGGGTAGGTATGTCTTTCCCAGAATGCTCTAGGCACTTAACATCAAATGAAGCATATAAAAGCCAGTAGTGGTGCTGGAATTAATGGCGCAAATTCACTAAGCGCCGTATGCTAGCGTTAATTCGCTAGCGTTTGGCATTTTTCGCTAGTGCGCAAATTCACTAACGAACGCTGGCATAATTTCGCTAGTGTTACTTCGCACCCTTACGCCAGACGAATTTTAGCGACGTAACTACGCAAATTCACTAAATTGCGCAGTGTACTGAACGCTACCTTTTACGCTAGACTTCCTTCGCCACCTCAGACCTGGCGAAGCGCAATAGAGTAGATAGGGATTGTTTCAAAAAAAGTCAAAAATTTTTCTAAGTCCCAAAAAACGCTGGCATGTTTTCTACATGATGGGTGATAGGCTGAAAAAGATCGAAAATATTTTTGGGGCTCCCCTCCTTCCTCCCTACATTTCCTGACTCATGGCAACTTACCTAGACAGTGGGCACATGTGTAGGGCAAAATAAAATTTTTATTTGCTGATTGAAGGTTTTCTAGGCATTTGAAGTGGTGATACGTGTTCCTCCATTGAAATTTGAATTTCGCGCGTATGTAAATGAATCATCGCTAGTGAAACTTTGCTTCGCTTGGCAAATTAACGCTAGTGCAACTTTGAAAATGTACGCTACCCCTGTGCGCAACTTCGGATTTTAGTGAATTTGCCTGGCGAAGTGTGGCGAAGTTGCGCCTGGCGCAACTTCGCTTCTTAGTGAATTTGCCCCAATGAGTCATTATTAGTGATGAGTGAAACAGCTAAACATTTGCAAACCGCATTGAAGTCAATATTCGCCAACATTTTTTTAATTTTTTTTAAATTTTTCTCACTCCAAATGCATTCAAGTCAACAAATCTTTTTTCTTGTGGCAACTTTTTTTTTTGTTTAAGCCAATTTTTTGTCCAAAATCAATGGGCAGTTTTTCCTATGTCGACCTTTTTGTCTCTCTGTCAACTTTTTTGCTGGGAAATTTTCCATGGTGAATTTTTAAGACAGTTAAGCAAAAAAACATTGCAGATGGTGAAGTGCATATTTTTTCTGCAAATTCATGTCTGGCAAAAAATTCACTCATCGTTAGTCATTTCCTGTGATGAGCTGGTGACTGAGCTTGTTCAGTTTTGGATTAGCAAAAGAAAAACCTCCTAAAGACTGTCGGTAAAATAATTATTTTCCTGCCAGTTGACCAGTCTGTTCTGGCTTTAAAAGAATGAACCTTTTTCTATATTTTGTGAATTGAAAGGTATCTGTTTGTGGAAAACTCTGCGGTAAACAAAATGGGTGAATATCTGATTGAAGTTACATTGGGTGTTGTGGTCACTAACTTCTTTTCAGTCAATTCTGACCCAGTACCAATATGTTTCTTACCTTTAACAGGTGTCGTTCAGTAGACAGACAGGTCCGTAGTTCTCTATTGCCAATATTATAGAGTGAAATATCCAGGGGAAATAAGGATAAGTCTGAAGATAGTTCTGAAATTCAGAACATTTAAGAATGGGGGACACACATTTTGGGAGTAAACAGCAGTAAAAGGGGAAAGTATCTATATAAGCAAGAACTAGAGCCTGTTTTACTTTTCTTATCCAAACTGAGCTTTGGGAATCTAAGTTACTTTACAGGCTTTAATAGAAACAACAATATAGGAAAATCCATTGATGGAGTGTCTATAATATAAAGAAAACCCAAAGAATTTTGGACTACTTTGAGGCCCATGGGACAACAGAAACTGACCAATTTATCTTCAAAGCCTTATAAAGATGAATTATAATAAGAAATATTAGAAAATGTATCTTCCATTTATCAATCAGCTATTGTTGCCAGAGGCATTGTGCATGTCCTCCTCTTTAGATATAGAATAAACTAAAATACCATCTAAGCAAACAGTAATAAAGTTCTGGAGGTAATCCTAAAGAACATTATTAAGGAAATCTTGAAAAAGGACCAGATTAGATGGAAGAATGCATGACTATATATTCATTATTTGTAGTAAAAGTGGTCTTTCGCTCATCTCCCTGACACGTACAAGGCAAATCATAAGCACTTTGTGGGTTCAGTTTGGTGAAAGTCTTTACTCCCCGAAGGCACCAAAAGAACTGAAGAAATAAAAACTGGGATACCAATTTTAATGGTTTCAAGGTTGCAGTAACCAATGCAGGGTCATAATAATCTGTCTTGTCTCTTCACAATGAAACTCATGACCCTTCTGTAAAGTTTGATTTTCTTAAAAAGCCCTTGCCACAATTAGCTTTAAAGGACCAGTAACGTCAAAAATTTTTACAACAAAATTCGTTAGAATACAACGAAAAAAAAACATCAACACAAATTAAAATTTAAAATAGCAAAGCCTTTATTAAGAAATAACTTACAGAAAGTCCACTTCCTGTCCTCTTCAGAAACGGCGAAAAGGCGACCATCCATCCTGCAGCGCTTGATTTCTTCTCCTGGCTATACACTGACAGTGCCCGATCGCCTTCTCAGCTCTTCTTCATCCTCCTTCATCCAGCAGCAGTAGGAAGGCGATGTCTCCAAACCGTCTCCTCCGCTCCAGGAATGCAGCCCTGACTGCCGACCCACCGACTGATTGTCGGAAAGAAGCAGCGACGCATCCGGATCTGTGACAGCTTTACCTTGGAGTGCGGTGCTCCCCAGCTGTGCTGCTGCTGCTGCCATTGCTGCTATAGAGGAGCCCTGAGATCGTGGATGGAGCAGACTGTGCGGGTTGTCGGCAAGAAGCAGAGGCGCATCTGCCGGCTTCTGTGAAACAATGCTCCAGTCTTTCGGCGGCCACTGTACTTCGGGTAGGATCCGTTGCGCATCCAAGGCTTTGCGGGCTGCCCCGTGTTCTAGTTGTGATCGATGCCGGCTCAGAGCTGCACCAATGCGGAGGAGTTGTTGCTCCAGAGGCGCATCTGCCGGCTTCTGTGAAACAATGCTCCAGTCTTTTGGCCACTGTACTTCGGGTAGGATCAGTCGCGCATCGAAGGCTCCGCGGGCTGCCCCCTGCTCTAGTTGTGATCGCTGCCGGCTCAGAGCTGCACCAATGCGGAGGAACCGGAGTTGTTGCTCCAGATGCGCCTCTGCTTCTTGCCGACAACCCGCACAGTCTGCTCCATCCACGATCTCAGGGCTCCTCTATAGCAGCAATGGCAGCAGCAGCAGCACAGCTGGGGAGCACCGCACTCCAAGGTAAAGCTGTCACAGATCCGGATGCGTCGCTGCTTCTTTCCGACAATCAGTCGGTGGGTCGGCAGTCAGGGCTGCATTCCTGGAGCAGAGGAGATGGTTTGGAGACATCGCCTTCCTACTGCTGCTGGATGAAGGAGGATGAAGAAGAGCTGAGAAGGCGATCGGGCACTGTCAGTGAATAGCCAGGAGAAGAAATCAAGCGCTGCAGGATGGATGGTCGCCTTTTCGCCGTTTCTGAAGAGGACAGGAAGTGGACTTTCTGTAAGTTATTTCTTAATAAAGGCTTTGCTATTTTAAATTTTAATTTGTGTTGATGTTTTTTTTTCGTTGTATTCTAACGAATTTTGTTGTAAAAATTTTTGACGTTACTGGTCCTTTAATGCATTTCTGTATGGCTTCAGATACTGAGTATAAATTCTTCATCATAATAGAACAGTTCTGGTAAGTAGATCAATTGTACTATCAGGTAGATCAATGGTACTATCCGGGACCTGGTGTATACTGACTGCTGCTCCTCCAAGTTGAGCCACCGGAGGTAGTGTTGCTGGGGACTGGATGATAAAATCAAAGAATGTTCCTTCATTCAGTATTCTCTGGCCCATGCCCTCAATCACTATGCAGGCAACAGCCAAATAAAGGGACTATTTAAGTCTGCCAACAGCATAAACTGTGCCGGATTATTCAGCTTCTTGCAGTGACCAAGCCTCCAGTTTTCTGTTCATATTCTACTTATAATCTCTCATCATTTGCCCTATTGAAATTAGCAAAATGAACCACTTGCTCATCTGTATTTTGCTAAATGTAATTATTATCACAACATCCATTCCTTATTGTAATAACCATCTGTATATTGTTTGTTTATCTTAACAAAATAAAATATGTCAGTTACAAAAAAAAAGTCAAGTATGTGGAAGAGAGAAGACCAGAAGCCTTTGGCAGAAACAAAAAGTATTCACGGAAGAAGACATTCATTGGCCTGTAGACCAGACTGTAGATGCTGATCTAATTAAAAAAAGACATAAAGATTTGTATAAGTGCCTTATACAAATGCCTTATACAAGATTTTGTACTACAGAGCTACACATCACCTACATTATACAAATAAATAACAGATACGTGGAGGACATTATAGACAACTTGCAGGGGACCTAAAGAGGATCACCACACCAGAGACCAACCCTTCAGACTAGAGGAAAATAACTTTCATCTGAAGCAGTGTAGGTAGTTCTTTACAGTGAGGACAGTGAGGTTGTGGTGCCATTTGATGTTGTGATGTCTGATTCTATTAATGCTTTTAAGAGTGGCTTGGATGATTTCTTGGACAAGCATAATATCATAGGCTATTGTTTGGCTAGGCTGGGTTTCATTTGTTGGGGTTGAACAAGATGGGCTTTGTCTTTTTTCAACCCGATTTAACTATGTAACTATATGTGTGTTCTGCCTTCAAGAAAATGCCCAAACAGCACCCATGCTTATTATCATATACAATACATGCAATGATCTTTCTGATTAAAATAGCAAAAAAAATATTTCGAGCACCTAGGGATGTTAAGAAATCAGCTTGAATTTCCATACCTTATATTAATGACGTACACAGCAAAATGCCAGTGTTTGCATTATGTCTCTTGAGAAAGTAATTAGCCCAATTTTCATTAAAGTTAAAAATTGTGATTTTTTTATTATATGCTTAAAATCAAGTTATAGCTGTGCTTTTTGTTCATAAAAGATTTGGATAATCATGAAAAAGGTGGCTTTATGCAGCCATTTGGGGTTAATCATGCCTAATAAACCTCACTTGGATCATTAAGGATTTCAATCAGTTATGTGTGTCTCTAAAATGAAGCACTTCTGTTGAAGGTCAAGTTGGTATAATGTCTGCTTACTGAATGAACCATAGGAGCTAAATAGATGCAAGCTTTCTGTTGGTTATAAATGTCCCATTGAGGAAGTGGCGACAGCTGCATTGGCCACTAAATTTGCTGCTTCGTGCATTTCTTCATTTTTTAGGTCTATGATGTATTACACTGTATTTGGGAATAATAAGATTTGATTACAAAAATGTATCCTAATATTGTAATTAACAGGGATGATGTACAGCTTAAAAATACTGCAATGGCAAATGTGCCTTTTACTGGAAACTTAAAAACCAATATAGGCTTTCCCAGAATGTTAGCAATTAAACAAAAAGCTGTTTATGAAACCCAAGGCCAACAGAAGTTTATTAACTCCCTAAAGCACTGTCAAACCTAGTTTGTGCGAGTGAGACTCTTTTATTAGCCACTCATCCAAGTTTTACTGTTATTGTTTAACATATCTGTGAACAGCTGACACATCATAAAGTATGAATTTTTAAAACAACAACAACTTGTTCTTCCTCACCAGGGACGAAGGAAGCTGTTTGCTACAATGAATGAGCAATAAAAAGAAGAAAAAAATGGATGACCCTGGGACACAAACATAAGTAACCCTAAGGATATAATATTTACATAAGCTGGCACTTTCCAAACAGAAGTACAATCGTGGGGCTCATTTACGCTAATCAGTTTACAGAGGTGACTTGGATAATAAATCACTGAGATTGGGTTTCATTGTTTCTATACTAGTAGGGAAATCAAACAATCTAATTACTTCAGGAGATAATATAATTTAACGCATGCTGCTAGTTATTATTCCCTTCCGTGTTGTAAGTGGGCGTTTATGCACAGCTTGAGGCCTTTTTGACAGAAGTGACATCATCAAGTAAACTCATTAGACATTTAATTGTGCTGATTGTCAAGCAATGAGAGTCTAAGAGAGCCAGGTGAATGCCCCAAGACCTTGAGAAAATAAAAAAAATGCAGTCATTAGAAATATACTATGTTGCCATTTGTATAGAGCAGCCTCATCTAAGAAGTTCTTAGTGGGTGAATGCTAAATCGCAGGCCTGGATTGTTAATACTCAAATATCCTCAAAAAAGCAAATATATCCACAAGGCAGCACGTGGATTACTCAGGGAAATCTACTCAGAATAGAAGTCCCTCATAGTGATGAGTGAACTTTGAGCTTTCAACTTTGTGTAAAAGTTTGTGAAACTGTAACATTTTGGAAAATGCATTAGGGTATACAGTAAGGTGATATGACATTCAAACTGAGGCAGTTCTAGACTACATATTGTTAAAAAATCTCCATTCTATGATGCTCTTCATAGAAAAAAAGGCTCCCATGCTGACAATTTCTTACAGACATTATGGCCACAAAAAAATTGTTCTCAGGTCTCAAAAAGTAAAACTCACCAATTGTGAGAAGAGGTCCAGATGCCCCGCCCTGAACCTTCAGCTGAGGGAGCTGTCAACCATGTGGAGAAAAAAGAGCAGGCACTTCCAAAGACCAATCCTCAAATCATGGCAGACGTGTCAAATCATAAGTAATTTATTTCAGTACACAAGAATACAGCCGTATGCGTTTCATATCATTCAGATACTTTGACAAGTCTGCCTGGAGGATTGGTCTTTGGTAGGCCTGCTCTTTTTTCTCCACACAGCTAAAAGTTCATTCATGCCTAGACCCTTACTAATATGAAAACATTACCTTTATTAGGTAAAAGGGAAGCATCATTTGATTTGTGAGCCAATATATTTTACACTCAATAATCACTTATACAACATTAGTTCTTGAAATTTAGTTCAAATAGTTTACTCGCTAAATGCCACTTTGAGGGTCATGTACATCAATTGCACACCATTGTTCCTTATTGTGAAGCTAGAATTCCTTTCCTGCCATTCCACAGGGGATACTTACCTCTATGGAGGCTTGTGAGTTGGTGATTGTTTGAAAAGGAGTTATTCACTGAAAAAGTTGCATTTAGTATGATGCGGACAATTTTTGTGTTTTTTTTAATTATTTAGATTTTATTTTTCATCTCGTAGACTAGGGCTTTAAACTGTCACCTGTTTACTAGGGGTAAATTACCTACCATAGCAACTAGGAAGCAGTTTTGAAATCATAATGGACCATAGTAAAGAATAGTAAAGAGGTTGAAAAGAAAATGAATATCAACATTACTGATGCCTTGCAGTTAATCTGTTTTTGAATTGCACTGATTGCTATCCCTTAAACCTTATGTTATTGTGGGAAAAGGTTGCTGACTAGAGTAGGGCATTGTTTCACTTCATGAACAACATCCCAGTGCTCCTTGTCTCAGAGTATATAAGGGAAAATATATAAATAACAATAATACACGCATGTGAGGAAATATAGTAACCCATTTTAACATAAATATGGACTTAACTCCTCTGTGGAAAGAAGAAAGGAAGGAAAAGGTAGGAAGGAAGGATGGAAAAGATAGGAAGGAAGGATGGAAAAGATAGGAAGGAAGGATGGAAAAGGAAGGAAGGATGGAAAAGATAGGAAGGAAGAGAGGGAAGGAAGGTAGGGAGCAAGGAGGACTGAAGGGATGAAGGGAAGGGAGGGTGTGAAGGGATTAAGGGAAGGGAGGGTGGGATGAAGGGAGGGTGGGTGGGTTGGGAAGGGATGAAGGGAAGGGAGGGTGGGTGGGTTGGGAAGGGATGAAGGGAGGGTGGGTTGGGAAGGGATGAAGGGAGGGTGGGTGGGAAGGGATGAAGGGAGGGTGGGTGGGAAGGGATGAAGGGAAGGGAGGGTGGGTGGAAAGGGATGAAGGGAAGGGAGGGTGGGTGGGAAGGGATGAAGGGAAGGGATGAAGGGAAGGGAGGGTGGGTGGGTGGGAAGGGATGAAGGGAAGGGAGGGTGGGTGGGTGGGAAGGGATGAAGGGAAGGGAGGGTGGGTGGGTGGGAAGGGAGGGTGGGTGGGTGGGAAGGGATGAAGGGAAGGGAGGGTGGGTGGGTGGGAAGGGATGAAGGGAAGGGAGGGTGGGTGGGTGGGAAGGGATGAAGGGAAGGGAGGGTGGGTGGGTGGGAAGGGATGAAGGGAAGGGATTTCTACAGGTGCCCCAGAAGCAGAGTAGACAGAACAGCTCACCTAAAATGTTCCATTTGTTCCTTTACTTTGTTTCCAACCTTACTTTGGCAGTATGTTTTACCATATAAATAGAATAGAATCATTTTGACCCAGAGACCATCTAGTTTGGGGGGAGTTTGCCACATTCTAAAGAAGTTTTTTTTTTGTGTGTGCTGCCAAAACTTTCTTCAGCATCTTTATGACATAGTGTATTAGGAGCAACAACCCAAGTGAAATGTGTAGGGCTAAAGCATCTGCAACTGGCAGCACAAAGTCTAGTACTGTTACATACTGTATCACTATACATTATATATGGAACAGCTTTGCCAGATACACAATTGCCTTTCTACACTTATTCCTTCCTAGGAATTGGTTTATCCAACCTGAGATCAATTTCTATCTTATGTAATGACCCAGAGAGCATATAAATCTTTTCTGTGGGAATAACATTATGTATTCAGTACATAAACAATTTGCCTACTTAAAGTGAAGACCTTTCTGTTTGCATAACAAAGGTTACTTATCTAATTTTTTTAGTTTGATGGTGCATGATGAAGAATGCATAATTGATGTGTTGCTGGTTCCTAAATTCCCCTTCCAGATTATTATCAGATAGCTAAACTTAACAAAGAGAAAGCTCATAATTGAAAACTTTAACCTGAGCCCCTGAGAACTGCCTTTACATATTTTGGAGAAAGCTGATATGGCAGCACAAAAAATAAAAATGCATAAACGACTAAAATCTGAATTTATTTCTGAGACTTTTGATGCAAGCCTAATACTTTTGTATGCAACTCAGTTTCTCTTCCTGCTGAATTAGAAATTATGATTTTTATCTTTTCAAACTGGCTGGTTTGTAAGTAGGGGTTTGCAGCTGTGCTGTGATGCTCTGTGCCAGCAGCTGTGCTTTGTTTCTAGAATTTTACTTTAAAGCAACAGCTTTTTTCCAACCTTTACTTATTTGGACTGGTATAATGGGTGGGCAAAGATGTCTTTACAGTGGTGTAAATAGGGTCCTTCATATACCGTATTGGAGCTGTGTATAGCAACATTTGACAACTGAAAGAGTTCCAGTTAGTAGGAATAGGCATTTCAGTGTTCTTGAAGTAAAATTTCAGTCTCTCACCAAAAGCTGAAGAATGTGAGCAGCTTCTAAAAGTTGCATTTAACAACATCGTAAGAACCATGAGTGGTCATTTATGATTCTCCCAGGCAGATGTGCAGGAGTATGCTCTTCAGTGCTCATTTAAACAGCATTTCTGCTCCAGAGGGTACAAGTTTGCCCTGTCATTTCTGCCTACCATAGAGTGTGCAGTAAGGACATGAGGGGTTACAAATATGTGAATACTGTTGTACAACATATAAATTGAGGACAAGGGTGAGGGAATGGGAGGGGGGATTTATGTGGGTGGGGCACAATTAAGTCCACAGGTTTAAATTTTCAAATTCAAGTCAAGTCCACCAAGAAAAGTCCTTTCCATAAAGTTCAGTCACAGAGTCCATAAATCTGATAACCCCCAAACCTCGCATGGCTAAGATTATTGATTATATTTTTGAGAAAAAAATATTATTATGTAACTTTGTGTACAATTGTATATGTGGTACATAAATAATAGTTTGCTAGTGAAAATGGGTAGATCTGACATGCTTAAAGGTACCTGAACCGCATACTGCACCTCAAGCCTCCTGTACGGTGTTCAATCGTATGCCGGTGACAATATCAGCACTCAGAATCTCTGTTGCTCTATTCATTAACCTTAACCTTAAAAGAAAAATGAATAAATTTAGTGATTTGCCTATTGATACACAAATATGGCTGGAGTATATTCTTTATTTAAACCTCGGCCCATACTGTGTCTAATGTGTGTATCAATTGCATTTCTAGTTTATGCAGTGACACTTATCTGAGTCGATAACCTGGAATTTCAGTTGAGTCACTAAGTGGCCTGCATGGTTGAAATGTGCTGGGACTGACAGTGCTGTCGCCTCTCCAGAGTGTGGACTTATGTTTCAAGATGAGATCTTTTACTTTTTGTGTTGAGTCACCAATATAAAGTAATCCACACGGGCATTTTAATAAATAAATAAATAAATAACAACAGTTGACTCATGTGTAGTACAGATTGGTTTTCTATTGTTTACCCAAATGGGGATGATGCAAGTAGTCATCCTTGATTACAGTGTAAACATGGAAATGTCTCAAATTGTTTTTTTGTAAAAGTATAATCTGCTGTTGCATTTTGCCCCCAATGTCAGCCTTAACCAGTCTTATAGGCTCCTGACCCTTCTATAGGCCACCATGGGTGGTGATTGGAAGCTAGGTACATCTGATAAGTAAGACTGTAGGGTGGGCCAATGTTTTCGTATAATGAAACCTATCTCTCTGCTGGCTGTGTTGTATGTGCTCACAAAAAACATCATTGTCCTGCTTCACCTTATTTGAGAGTAATTCCTCCCTGTTTTTTTATTTTGTTTTTACACGATTATCCTGTAGTAGATCAGATGGATAATCCCTTTGTGTAAATTTTTTAATCTTATCATCAATATGAATATCGTAGTGTCTTGGGGATCACTAACTATGCCTTTACCTATCTGAATTGTGTCATAGGGTCTGTTGTTTTTAATGACTGAGGATGAAAACTATTCTATATAGACTTTTCTATATAAGTTTGTTTTGATTGTGAGTCCTTCTCTTGCAATTTGTACATCTAAAAAATGTAAAGGATTCTTGTCAAATTCAATAGTGAATTTAAGGGTGTCTCTGATACCATTAACATAGTGTAAGGAGTTAATTAAGCTGTTCTGTGGGCCATTCCATATCAGAAGGTACTCTATATAGAGTACAGTGTGACTTGAATAGGGGATTTGTATAAAAATGCTTTTCCTCAAAAAGAGCCATATAGAGATTGGCATATATGGGGGCACCATTACTGCCCATTGCTGTACTCCTTTGCTATGTATAGTATCTGTCACCAAACAGGAAATAGTTCTGGTGGTGTAAATTTCTAAAAGATCCATCAGAAAAAAAAATTGTGGGATGGTATATTCCGAAGTATTGAGGTAATGCCTGCATCATGAGGTATAGAAGTGTAAAGATTTGCAACATCTAAACTGACTAAAACCTGATGTGATCAGGTTATACCACATACTTTAGCAGATTAAGCAAATGCACAGTAACCTTAACACAGGACTTTATATTATGTACTAGATAGGGCATCCTGGCGGTTTGGGTAAATCTTTGGTAAGGTGTAAAATACAGGTGTAATAGGATTTTCTTTTATGTGAATCTTTGGTAAGGTGTAAAATACAGGTGTGATAGGATTTTCTTTTATAAGGAAGATTTTGAGTTCCTCATTAATTATGCCCTCTTCAAATGCATTGCAGACTTTGCCCATGATGAATTATTGTATGAAGGTTAAAGGTTGTGCATTTAATTTTTTGTAAACCTCCTTACTCATATAAATACATTACAATTTCAGCATTACAATACTGTTTGTTAAGTATAACCAGGGCATCCCCTTTATCTGCCGGTTTAAATATCAAATTATCAATTACTCAATAGATCATTAATACATGCCCTTTCATTGTATGCTAAATTGTGTTTTTGCCCCAAAAGCAGTTTGCATCTAATCCTGTTTTTCAAAGCTTCTATTAAATTTACACAATAATATAAGCTTCTACCACAGTATCATTATACTGTATGGTGGTACAAAAGTGCTCTTATTACATATCCCAGTTTGTTTTAGGGACAACTGTGAATGGCCTTGTCCCTGAGTAAAAGTGAAACATTTGAAATCTTAGAAAAGTGTCTTAGCAAGTCCAGGTTAAAGGTATCACAAACATTTGTTGGGCTAAAGGATAAACTCTGCTGTAATACTGTAATTTCCTTACTAGTCAACATTGTATCAGACAGAGTGTATACTAACGTGTCTGCTGGGTGTTACTTGCTCCCCTGGTTGGTTGTTGTCTCCGCTCATTTACCAGAGTGTGATCCCTGTAATGGCTGTGGTTCCTCTTGCCTGTGTTATTGCCTTTTTTGCCCCCTCTGCTCCTGGGGGCTTGCATCTAAAAAAGAAGAGGACACCGAGCTCTCTGATGCACTCTCCATTGTGTGTCTGCCTGGAGTTTACCAGTTCAGTTGTTTACTCACAGGAAAATTGCATCTCTGTGTTACTCTTGCAGGGTCAAGCGGGAAGGTCCGCTGCTTGCCTCCTCTTGCGCCTGTGTCACTCCACTAATAAACACTGCTGGTTCTATAGTCCTTGGCATCTCTCTCGAACTTGGATCTCTTTTGTTCCTCCGCAACTCTCTGGAGTTTGGCGATCGTCTCCTCTGTGAGGGTAAGGAGCGTTTTAAGTTCCTTTCCCTTCAGGATATCCTTTAGCTCTTTCTCTATTTGGCTGATTCATGACTGCACATCCGGGATGATTGTTTGCAGGTATTCAATATTTAACATGAGGATATTGAAGAAACATTTATTAATGATTTGTTCATATTGTTTAACAAACTCTGCATTATCCAAACAAAATGTTGGTATACGGTATATGCTTATTTGTGAAGTATTCTTTCAAAGTTATTGAGTGTAATTCCAGTCTTGTTAAAGGAGAAGGAAAGGCTAGAATTAAGTAAGCTTTATCAGAAAGGTCTATATAAATACACCAGTAAACCCTCAAAGTAATGCTGCTCTGGGTCCTCTGTCAAAAGAAACACCACATTTCTTTGCTTTTATTGTGTACACATGGGCTTCTGTATCAGACTTCCTGTTTTCAGCTTAAACCTCCAGGGCACGGCCTTGAGCATGCTCAGTTTGCTCCTCTCCCCCTCCCTCCTCCCATCCCTACTGTAATCTGAGCTCAGAGCTGTTAGTAAGCAGGGAGAGACTCAGGCAGGAAGTGATGTCACACCAAGCATATATGGCAGCTTCTATCCTAAACAAACAGAGACAGTGTCTAGAGCTGTTTACTCAGGTATGGTAAAGCATTCTGCAGAATAAATATAGCGTTCTAGCTTGCACTATTGTGGCTATTCTATTGGCAATAAACTGTCTTGGAGCTTTCCTTCTCCTTTAAGGAACTACTGCCGCATATTGTACCTCCTCAGGGTAGGTGAATATGGCATAGTCTTGTGGCAAGAAGCCATGTTGTGACTTCTGATATGCTTGTAGCACAGAAACAGTGAACTTCTCCTGGCAGAAAACTGCAATTCCACTTAAATATGGAATGCTAAATATTAGGTGATTGACTGTGGAGGAACCACAATGAGGCATTAAAAGCCTTTTGATGCTCAGAAAGCTTGAAATGATGTGGATTCACAGACTGGATACAGTTTAGTGCTGTGGTTTGACAGTTTTATTTTTTATGTAGTTTGACATTTCCTGTACAAATTTGGATGGTACATAATTTATTTTTTAATTTCTATAATTCTTTTATCTAACTTTTCAAGGTTTCAAGATTTATATAGAACACCCCGAATACTGACAATATGTCCTGCATATATCAACGTGTGTCATCTGCATACCATTCTGAGTACGATATACACATGGGTCTTATGGGCATCTCAGGTATCAAATGTAAAATAAGGGTAAAATGTTAAACAATTAATAATATAATAACTGCAATTTTCAGTGAGAGAACAAAAATGTAACACTGGGCCATGAAACCCAAAACATTGCCTTTTCCTGTATGAATTTGGGCTAAATAACTTTTTGGACAACTAAAACAGAGGGTTATTTACTAAACCTCAAATTTTTCTGGTTGGGCATTTTGGGGGAAAAACCTCAAATTTATCTTAAAAGAACCTCAAATGTTTCGAGATTTATTAAACCTAGATGCCCCAAAAAGCCAGAATCTGAAAATCCGCCATCTCAGACCTGTCAAGGTCATGTATAAATCAATGGGACAAATACCTATCCCAATTTTAAGATATTGTGGTTCGCACTGGGTTTAGCTGCTCATACCAAAAATTCTGGGTTTTCGGGCAAAAACACCAAAAAATTTAGCAATTCAGGAGAAAAAAATTATACAATTTGGGTTTTCACTTGGTTTTATCAAGTTTTTTCCAGGTCTGATTTATTAGAGTTATTTTAATGATAAATAAGGCAAAATCACGGATGGGACTTTGGTTGAGATTTTATTATTGAAACAATGAGATAAAATCATATTTTAGTAAAAAAAAAAACCCTTACAGGTTGCAGTTTGGGGATAATGGGTGCAAAAACTTTTGGGAAGCGCTATCCCTGAGGCATGGGTTTGGATATTGTATTAGAGATGCACTTTTATCAATCCCATGTTCTTTTTGCAACAATTCAAAAGGCTTAAATGGGTTCTCTTTGTAAACATAATAGGAGCACATACTCAGTGCCAACCATGACCTATATGTGGTATATAGTTCCAAGGTTACGTGGGTGTGTTGATTATTTAATCCATCATATCTTATTTTTATCCACATACTGGAGGGAGTAAACAAAAGACTTCCCTACAGTAAATACAAAAGAAAATCTTGTGTTCATGTTGAAATATCTCCTTTCCTCCCATGAATTGGAAAGGTCCATTGCCAGAAGAGGAAGAAGTCAGTTCTGACCGCAGACTCCAGGTATTAATGGTAATTAGCCTGGAATAAAAAACTAATCGCTTCAATGAAGTTTATAGTACTGGGAGTGGAAATAAACAAATATTACTCTCCCTATATCTACCTATAGTTACATAGTTAAATTGAAAAAAGACAAAGTCCATCAAGTTCAACCCCTCCAAATGAAAACCCAGCATCCATACACCCCTCCCTACATTTAATTAAATTCTATATACCCATACCTATACTAACTATAGAGCTTAGTATCACAATAGCCTTTGATATTATGTCTGTCCAAAAAATCATCCAAGCCATTCTTAAAGGCATTAACTGAATCAGCCATCACAACATCAACCGGCAGTGCATTCCACAACCTCACTGACGTCACTGTGGAGAACCCCCTACGTTGCTTCAAATGAAAGTTCTTTTCTTCTAGTCTAAAGGGGAGGCCTCTGGTACGGTGATCCACTTTATGGGTAAAAAGGTCCCCTGCCATTTGTCTATAATGTCCTCTAATGTACTTGTAAAGTGTAATCATGTCCCCTCGCAAGCGCCTTTTTTCCAGAGAAAACAACCCCAACCTTGACAGTCTACCCTCATAATTTAAGTCTTCCATTCCTCTAACCAGTTTAGTTGCACTTAGTCTTTGCACTCTCTCCAGCTCATTTATATCCCTCTTAAGGACTGGAGTCCAAAACTGCACTGCATACTCCAGATGAGGCCTAACCCGGGACCTATAAAGAGGCATAATTATGTTTTCATCTCTTGAGTTAATGCCCTTTATGAACTTTATTTGCTTTAGTAGCCACAGAATGACACTGCCCAGAATTAGACAACGTATTATCTACAAAGACCCCTAGATCCTTCTCATTTAAGGAAACTCCCAACACACTTGCCATGAATAACGGTCCTTATAACAATGTGCCCCTTTCCTATAGGTAATAAAAGACAAGAGGTCCTCTGCACTCAACCCATTATCAATATATTAAGGACAATAATACATTTTGGGGGTTATTTACTAAGCTCCAAATACCTGAAATTCCCCAAAATCCGAAAAATTTGTGATTTTTTTTAAAATAAAATCTGACTTTTAAAAAAAAATCACGAAATTTTCAGAATTTATTAAACCCCGAGGGCTAAAAAGCCCGAATATAAAAACATGGCATCTCAAACCTGTCGAGGTTGCATAAAAGTTAATGGGAACAGTCCCATTGATTTTTGGTTGTGTCAGGGGGTTGGGGGAAATTTCACTATGTTTTCAGAGCTTTTGGGTGAAAACTCACAAAAAAATCTTGAAAATCTGAGCTTTTCCCACAAAGTAAATTTTCGGGAAAATGTAATAATAAATAAGCGTTAAAAACGCGAGCAGGTTAGATCAGAGTTTGTAGCAGCCGATATTGAGATAATTCGGACCTTGATAAATAACCCCCTTTTTGTATAAATTTAATTCGAACTGGCCAATTATGTCAAAGTCATCCCTGGTTTGGCCAGTTCTATTCTCACTTTCATCTGATTTGTTATAAATTTCATTATACATTTCACACAGGGACTTAGTTTTAGCTACACCTTGCTTGATGTCAAGGTTAAAATCCCAATTGGTTGCCCTTTTATTGGTCACCAATGGGATCGCCTGACTGTAGCTGGAAAGGGTGGGAGATGGCAACTGCTTCTGTATAAACTATAACAAAAAATGGAATTTTGTGCTCACCGCTACATTTTAAACCATTAGGCAGGAGTGCAATGAAGCAGTGTCCATAAAATTTATAAACACCATATCCCAAAGGTTCCCACAACTTTATTTTTCTTTGTTTGGGTGCTCTATAGTAATAGATTGCCCACTTATCTGTAACTGCTTGCCAGTGGGGTAAGTCAGGGCAGGGTCTTCACTTTTATATAAATCTATAATGATTAAGGATTTGTAGAATCTTTTAGGGCAATTCCTGTGTAGTTAACAGATGTTTGTTATAACTATTAATATTTATATAAGTTGTACGCCAAAGCACAAATAAAGAACAGTTGCTCCATGCATGCTTATATACAATATGCTAAATTGACAGGGGACTAATGATACGTGTCCATTATTGGCTGCAAATTATCTGGTCATGGTCAGTGGCATTTGGTTTAGGAAGAATTAGAGATACATCACACATGGATACTGCTCCTCTTTTTTCAGCACTGCCTTAATTGTAAGACTTGTTTATGGATCACTTGATCTGTATATCATCAGTGCTACGGTGCAACATTTCAGTTCTTCACAAACTCTTCTAACTTAATAACTCTTGGCATTTGTATATGCATTTCCTGAATTTTTTTTATTTAAATAGGTTTTGCATCTATTACCTATTATCTATAAACACAGACAGAGCAACTTGGAAAAGTGTTTGCGCTCTGCAAGAAGTGGTATTTTCTGTACAACATTAGAGACAACATTGCAGGCAGAGTTTGTCATATTTCTGATAGTTTTCTATTGTAAAAAAATTTAGCATTCTGATTTTTAGAGATACCATGACTAATTTAAATAAACGAGCAATGTTGCTGCTTTGTAATAAACAATAAATCTTAGGTATGGGTGTGTATATATATATATATATATATATATATATATATATATATATATATATATATATATATATATATTTATATTTATATTTATATCTTAGAAAAGGTAGGAGCACACCTGTTGTTTTTGAAAAGGTTAAAAAATATACATTTTATATATCCATTTAAAAAGAAGGTCAGGATTATAAATGATATATGATAAATTATATAGTGAATAAAGTACCCCCTTTTGTAAAATATAAGGATATTATTAGTTACCGAGGAGTTTCATGACCATATATGTTTTTATACAGGTCATGGAACTCCGAGGTAACTTCTAATATCCTCATATTTTACAACTGGGGGTACTTTATTTATTATAATACACAAATTTTAGTGAGTCATGTGACAGAAATGACATCACTACTCACCGTTTATAACTGATGACATCACTACTCACCGTTTATAAGGATATAATTTACAGGATATTCATGGCTTTTGTGTATTATATATATATATATATATATATATATATATATATAATTTATCATATATCATTTATAATCCTGACCTTCTTTTTATATATACATATATGTATAATAGTCAAATTTAAATAAAAAATTGGCAGTTGAATATTGTGCTTGGCAACATGTAGAGACGTAACAACATGGCACAAGTAAACAGTTTGAAGTATCATAAGTGCTTGCTGTGGCACAATAGCAATAAATATTTATTTAATAACGTATTTATCAAGAGTCATAAAAGGAATAATTTATAATATTTACATGGCCAAAAGTAAGAAAATGCTGAATAATTATTGGCAATATGGTATTTTTTCATCAAACTTTTCAATTATCGATGTTTTATATGAATATTTATATATAGATCCAGACAGAAAGGTTGTAACTAAGGAGGGCAAAAAGAAGCAGGATATCGCACAATAGCCAGTGGCAAAGCACTGGGCTGAATACAAGCATGATGCATCAGCATTTAGGTGCATGCCTATTGATGTAGTTAAGCCTAGGCCAAGAAGGGGTGATATTGAAAATGAGCTATTACGCAGAGAGGCCTTCTGGATCCATACATTAGATTGTATACTGTAGCACCAAAGGGGTTAAATGGGCAAACAGCGTACAACTGCTTCCTAACTTAAAACACCATAGAACTGAGAGTATTTATTCTTTAGATAAAACATCCGTTTGAAATGGTTTATTAACTAGATACGTATGTTGCAAAATAAATAATGGGTTTCTATAAAATGGAAACATATGTGGCAAGCCGTATGTGGACAAATTGTTGTAACATAGTATTTTATGTTTTTATTTCATAGGATGAAACATGCACTGCTTTTAAGATTTTTTATTGAACAGATTGGAACACCTACTGATAACACGGTATATTGCACATATTTAACTAAAATTTTAAAGAATTTTTTTACTGCAATTTTTAACACATGCACTGATTGAGTGTATGTAAATTAGATGGAACACTATTGGTTACAAATTGTTAAACCCTATGAGGTCACTTTGGTGCCATTTTGTATTGTGATCACTATATAAAGTTTTATTGCACATTGTATACTATCCTTGAGAAAGGTCCCAAGAGGGACCGAAACGTTGGAGCACTGTGATGTGTGAAATGAAATAAAAAGACACTTGTTTTACTAAGGGAAGTGCTGGCCCAGGAATGCTTTATTGCAAATTTTGATTATATGATTGAGAATTGGCCGTGCACCCCAGAGTTTGCTTGATTGGAGTGCGGATACTGAAGATATATTACTATATATAGATATATTAACAATGCACCGAATATACAATTTTAGGATTCAGGCAAATCCCGAATTCTTTGTGAAAGATTTGGCTGAATACCGAACCGAAGGTGAACCCTTATTTGCATATGTAAATAAGAGAAATATGTAGGAAAAAGTACTTTGATGGTCAAAATATTATTGACTTCCTTTTTGTTCGTTTCTGTGACAAAAAGTCATATGATTTAGATAAGTTTTGGCCGGGGACTTGAAAAATGCTGAATTTTGTCCGAATCTCAAACCTGAATCCTGGATTCGGTGCAAAAGAATTCAATTCACATGGGGGTGTCTAATGTATAGGTACCCTCCCCTCTAGTGAATTAGGGATTTCCTTGTGCAATAAGGTATGACCTGCAAATATTACATAATATAAATATATACATACAAGTACAATATAAGATATCATTCAATATGTATTACAGACATAATTCTTTACCTAACTATTTGTACCTAAGGAATGAGTGCTCCCTGGAAACACTGTATAACATTGCCTACAGTAAGAATTAAAAAATTAAAAGTATCTCTTGAGCTATTAAGTTTTCCTAAAGTGTGTGTGGGGCTTACCTTAAATGTGTGTACTGAGTGAGCAGTCATAACCTGCTAATCCCATAACACTGCTTCTCATTTTAAATTTGTGTGTGTCAGCCAAGATATACATATTTTAAGTATATCTTTCCACGCTCTGCATTCTACTGATCATAAAAAGTGTTTACTTTTCACCCTTGTGATCATTTTCAGCAGTTTTTAATGAATGATTTTTAGACAGCTGTCATAAAATGGCTAAATCATAGAATTTTAAAACATGCTGAATGATGTGTCTCTCAAATTATATGTTTTATAACTTCAACTTTATTGGAAGATTTCATCCAAGTTTTATAAAGCTACATCCCTGTGTAAATTATGACACATTCTCTTTTGTTTTATTTTAAGCCAAAATGAATTTGCTGACCACACATACTATAGGGGGCCGATTCACCAAGGGTCGAATATCGAGGGTTAATTAACTATTAACTGGGGATTAAAATCCTTCGACTTTGAATATCGAAGTCGAAGGATTTAGCGCAGATTGTACGATCGAACTTCCTTCGATGGAACGATTAAATCTTTCGAATCGAATGATTCAAATGATTTTAATCCAACGATCTAAGGAATATCCTTTGATCAAAAAAACTTGGGAAAGCCTATGGGGACCTTCCCAATAGGCTAACATTGAGTTCGGTAGGTTTTAGATGGCGAACTAGGGGGTCAAAGTTTTTTTTAAAGAGACAGTACTTCGATTATCGAATAGTCGAACGATTTTTAGTTCAAATCTTTCGATTCGAAGTTGAAGGTCAAAGCAGCCCATACGAAGTAGCCCAAAAAACACTTTGAAATTCGAAGTTTTTTTACTTCGAATCCTTCACTCGAAGTTAGTGAATCGGCCCCTATATGTTAAGAGAATTAACTATTCTTTCAGGATTGTAAAAGAAAAAATTTAGAGAGCGCAACATACAGTTTATGTGTATATAATATATATATATATATATATATATATATATATATATATATATATATATATATATATATATATATATATATATATATATAGATATAATATATATCTGAAGAATTATCTTGATAAAGGTCTTAATGAGGACCAAAACAGTGAACACTAATGGTATGTGAATAAACATTTTTTAACTTATTTTTTACTTATCTAGAGTTTGCTGGTCCAAACATTTGCACTTTTCTTGTATTGATGTCAGTGCTGGGTCAAAACATTATATAAAGCTCGAAAGGGCCTGCACTCCAAAGTCAGTGAATCATCATTATTTACATTATTGTTGTTCAAACTTGTTCATGCACAAGTCAAGTTTGAACAACAAATAATGATTCACTGACTTTGGAGTGTGGGTCGTCTTGAACTTATATATATAAAGCACCCGCATTTTTTTAATATTGTTTTGAAGTAACAGGCACTAACTGTATACAGCATGGAGAATTATGTGGAGCGCTGCTGTGTCTCTAATGATTATAATCTAATGATTATGGTGAAACATGGCACATAACCAAAACTGATGCTGACCAGGTACTGTGGCAACATGATCAAAATGATCTCCCCTTGAGGAATGCTAATGAGGATACGGTTTGTGAATGGGAAAGACTGAAAAAGAAGAAAAAAAACTTGATTTACATGGATTATTTATGTCAGATTATTATTGGTCCAAGAAGATTCCTCGTGGTTTGTGCCCAGTTGTAATCACTCTTGTAAATCGGTAAATTCTTGCCTGGGTGCTCACTCTGTAGCAATTTCATAAATCAAACATAAAGGATGTGGCACTCACATGACTTTTTCAATTTAAAAATGTATTACTAAAAAACTAACGTTTCGGCTTCAACCCCAGCCTTTCTCAAAGTTACACAGTGCCATAATTAACCCTTAAATACATAGCATTTGGCAGGAATCTTTATCATGCCTCCCATCGTGACGTGAGTCCGCCCGAAAATCCTCCAATCACACACCCATAGTGCAAATATTTAAAACATTTAAAACACATAAAACTCTTCTCATGCAAACAAAGCTTTCTTTCCTGAAAGATCATTAATATAATACATCGTAACACACACATACAAACATGTTCCTGTCCAATTTGCATATGTTACAATGTTGCGTTTTCACTACAGCACTAAGACCATGCTGCCTCTGCCAAGGGTTAATCCGTTTGAACTTCAATTGGATGCACCACATGTGACCAGCCCAGAACTCAATATCCCTATGTCCGTGATAACTGTGTCCAAGTGAAATATAGTGCTCTTACCCTGATCATATAACATTCACTTCCATGCACACTGTAAAGAAACTCGCAGACACTACAGTGTTTAGCCCTCGCAGTGTGTGGCCCTGGCTTACTGCTGCAGAAGGGCTGGAATTAACCCACAGATCGACTCCCTGTATGGGGGACGTGATTTTCCTGTGTTTTGGGACTTATGGGGAAAAGCAAATGGGCGCGAGGAGGAAAGTGTGCCTCCATTGTCTATTCCTCCAATATGTCCTGAATCTTTAGAGTCTAATCTCCCCATGTGTCCTGAGCCTTTAGAGTGTCTTTCCCCGGTTGAGGCTGTAGGGGTGGCCCCAGATCAAAATGGCAATTTTCCCCTAGAGGTGTTTATAGGAGAACTTGATCTGCCGATTTACCAATTTCCTGTGATAATTTCGGCACAGCCCAACTAAGGGACCCCACTTTTGGTAAAGGTCGGGAGCAAAAATAGGTTTGAAATGCGGAGCCCCAGGAACCAGGTGCTGATAAAATATTTCTAAGTCGGGACCCCACTTTTAGTAAAGGTCGATAGCAAAAATAGGTTTGAAATGCGGTGCCCCAGGAAACAGGTGCTGATAATACAGTATATTTCCTAAGTTTTCAATGGAAAATGATTTACTGTATAAAGTAAATGAAGTACGGGGTGAGAGGATAGACCAACTGATAGTTCCCCAATCCCATAGACGTACAGTGCTGGATCTGGCCCGCTCCCATGTGTTAGGGGGAATTTTGGGCTATGAGAAAATGAAAGACCGGGTTTTTTCAAAGGTTATACTGGATTTGGGTACACCAAGATGTGAAACAGTATTGTGATTCCTGTCCCATTTGTCAGTTAACTACTCCAATGACACATTTCAAAAGTCCACTTGTACCCTTGCCCATAATTGAGGTACTCTTTGACAGGATTGCCATGGATCTGGTAGGCCCTTTAGTCAGATCTGCTAGGGGACACCAATATATCCGTGTTATAAAATGGCAAGTTCATTATGAGATTGTAGAGAAGGAAGAAGAAGTCAATTACAGGGTTCATCAACCTTGGGAAAAGGAAACACTACCAAAGGCTTTGAGAAAGGCTATAGGATTAGCCGAAACGTCAGTTATTTATTTTCAATAAATTTCACCGATTTTTTGCATCTTAAGACCTGTGAGTGCTCGCCTTTTTCCAGAATATCTTACTCACTTTGCTGATAGCACTCTGAAAGTGGTTGCCATGTGTTCAAGGGAGCAGTACATTCTAGTACATACTATATAGGGACCAGATATGCAGAAATTTGGTATCTTCTAAAGTGAGACTTTTCAACATTCAAACTTGTTATTGTTATATACTACTCCAGTTCTTAGTGTCAGGATGGCAGTCATCTTCTGCCAGGTGCATTACGATGTTGAGTTTGGTTGGCCTCCTCTATAATTTTGTTAATCTCACATAATCTTTCCACATATACCATACCAAGTGGTAGATTATCAAAAAAATTAAACTTATTTGTCAAATTTTTATCCAGTATTCTCCATGTGAAGATATAACCATTTTCTGTAGTCCAATGGTACTGATTTCACAAAAGAATTCACATGCTTTCTTGCAGAAGAATTCACATGCTTCCTTGCAGAAGAAGTCGTAAAACATCTATGCTCATGTACAGATTCATAGCTGCCACAAGGGACCACTGGAACAGCAAGCTGCCATTTCCCTAAAGGAAACTATTGTTCCAAGACCAGATTGGTTTTTAAAGAAAATAGACAATGTTACATGTTGGTGATCCCAGGGGGTTTCCTTGTCTGCTAACAAAATCAAGATATCACATAAATGGCCTTGTCCAGATCCATTTTACTATTTTCCTTCTTCTACAGGTGCTTATTCTGTCTGCATTGGGTACTGTTATAAAGCAGGTTGAATAATATCAAGTATTTATACAACACAAACTACTATATATCCTATATATTATATATACTTCATAGTACATTATGTTATCCAGAAAGCTGCCAATTATGGAAAAGCTATTTCCCACAGACTCCATTTTAATAAAATAATTCCAAATTTCAAGGATGATTTCCTGTTTATCTGCAATGATAAAACAGTACCTTGTACTTGTTCCCAACTAAGATATAATTAATCATTATTGGTGGCAAAACAATCCGATTGGGGTTATTTAAAGTTTAAATGATTTTTAGTAGACAAAGTATGGAGGTCCAAAGTACGGAAAGAACACATATCTGGAAACCCCCAGGTCATAGTTCCCAACATTTTCAAGCCTATTATATTCATACACTGGACTACTTTGTTTCCTTATTTCAGTTGATAATACAAATCACTTGTTAATAAGCTAGGCTGCATAATACTGTATAGGTACTTCTGTATCTCAGTAGCTCCCATGGGATATTTGTATAGTTATACTTAGATAGCTATTTTTAATGGATAGCCAACGCAAAGATGAATTAAAACTTTTCATTTAGACATTCTTGTAAAGTATGGTTAATTATTTCATGCTATGCTTGATTCTTCTCATTAAAAGGATTTTCTTAGCAATATTGATAACATTTGTATCTTTTAATTGCCTGAAAGATTCCCTTTCATATTATTTTAAATTTATTTTTGCAATAGCTTCACCTTTATCTGACAGAGTAATTATTAAGAACAGATTTAATTTCCAAAAACACACACTTTTATTAAAATTAGAACACTTATCAAAGTGCATTAGGAAATCATTTTGTTACGTGTAGTTGAGTGTCAGAAAACAAAGTTTGGAAGCAAAAATGATTACTGTCAGCTACAGGATCCAATTAAGATTAAAAATATGAAAATATCCTGAAGACTGCACAGACTTTCGAAGAGGAGCTGAAATGCAATGAATTGTATTCTTCATCCTTGCAATAGCAATAGTACTTTGAACAACTTGGTATCTGTAATAATTTTATAATCTCTGTGACCCAATCATCTAAAAATAATACTTGTAGATGAGATAAAACAGTAGCATATTCAATTTGTGCTACAATATTAAAAACAAAGATTTTACATCAGAACTTTATCTGCAGTGAGATGAACTTGAGACAATGCTCTTGCATAGCAATTTGCTTGACATTGATGTAGTTGACTTTTATTTTGAACTCAAAGCATTATTCTGAATTGAAAAATATCTTTGCAGAAAAATACCAATGCATGTTTTAGGAGTACATCAAAATCTTCACCAATAACTGTATCTAACTTAAAATACTATTTAGTCATCCAGTCATGGTCAGTGGAGAGTACTTGGTGTATATGTGGTGAATACATGTATAACATAAGTTACATTATAAAGACTAGCTGTAATCACTACTGCATGTATTAAACATGAGTTCTGATTTGAAGAATCTGGGAAGCACATTGTTCTAGGTATCTTTATTTTTATTATTTTAGTCATTAATGAAGAAGTTTGCCTTCAAACTTACCAAACTTTTAATTACGTATTAGACTGACTGTGGTATACAATTTGAATGTTTCCTTTATTTTTTTTTTTATTTGTTGACATTTTTAAATATATAACTTTTTCTGTATTTCTCCAGTTTAATATTTACATTTCTGATTCGTGGGTTAAAGTGGACCTGTTACCCAGACATAAAAAGCTGTATAATAAAAAAAAAAAATCCTTTTCAAATGAAACATGAAATCCAAATAATTTGAATTATTTAAGCATTCATAGCTGTTGTAAACTCATTTCAAAATCTCAGCTGTCAATCAAATATTGCCTGCCCCTCCTCTATGCCTTTAGTACTTTCACTATCCATTCAGCACTAACTAGATGTCACTGCTCTCTCCATAATTTCCCCTGTTCTCTTCACCATTTAATTGTTTAGCCAGGGCATGGGGATGGACATCAGGTCCCCCATTCTGCTGCACAAACAAGATTTTAAGATGATACAAGGCTTGTCTTAATAACAGTGTCCACAAAATGGCTCCTGCCTGCTTGCTATAATTATGAATTCCCAGATGGAAGGAAACAAGATTCAAATTATTTTTACAGTGTAATTAACATTCATTTTGCTTGATTAACATGATTAAATAGGATTTGGAATAATTTTGTTTGGGTGACAGGTCCCCTTTAATGGTCTTTGTAACTAAAAATGTAAAAAAAAAAAAATATTTAAAGGTAAACTATTGCTATTATGACTACTACTAAACTCTGAGACTGCTTAATAATTCTTTTTCGCAAATAAGTTATTTTTTTTAAAAAAATATAAATGGCTAACTAGTGTGTTTCCTCAAAGGGGAACTATTGGGAAAATGAAAATCTAATATAAGCTTCAGTATATTGAAATAAGGAACTTTCTAAATACAATGAATTTAAAATTCTGTTTCTCTTCATTCTCTCTTCATGCAGGAGTTGGGTCAGATAATCATTGACAGTTAGATCCAATATATCTTATAGAAGGGGCTCATTTTTCCTAGACAATGTATTAGAGATCACTCTATTAAAATCACCAGACATCATGTATCTCTACATGCAGGATTTGTGCAAAAGTCAGTTATTTTGTTAGTCTTTGACAGTTACAGTATATCCAATATATCTTATAGGTGGGCTTCCTTTCCCAGCACATTTATTAGAGCTCATTCAAATAACTGATTCTAGTACAATCTGACAACCAACTGCTGCATGAAGACAGAATGAAGAGAAACAGATGCTGAGAGAGGGACAGTGAACATAAACTTGATTATTTCAGAAACAATGCAGAATATTTAATTGATTATATTTACATTGTTTCTTATTTCAGTATGCTAAAGCTTATATAAAAATTTCATTTTCACAATAGTTCCCCTTTAAATTAACCCTTTTCCGAACTGCAAACAAGTTAACCATACTGCTTGTCCATAGTGCATTGCAAATTGCTAACTCTGCTGGAATTAACCAGTTATGGCAAGTAAAATCTACTGGTGACTCAGCAAGGTCTATTTATCAGAATTCAAATTAGTAAATTTTTTAGCTTTTTTAAATTCAAATAAACTCAAAATTGTTATCAAACTCAAGTATTTTCTTATTTATTAAAAATGTTGGATCTAAAAAAACTTGATTTAATAGAACATGAAAAAAACTGAAATGCATCAATTTCATAGTCTATTCATAATTTTAAATGGGTCTACACACTCAAATTTAAAAAATGTTTAAAAATTGCTTACATTTTGCCTAGGACAACTCATATTGACTTCTACATGAATTCATAAGCTTTTAGATGCTTTTTAGTTATGCATTCAAGTTTTGAAAAAATTTAAATAAATTAATAAATATCAAACATTTGAGTTCTGGAAACTCTAATTTGAATTTGTGAGTCATAGCATAAACAAATACAAATTACAGTAAAAATTAGAATTTGAAAGTTATAAATCAGCCCCATATCATGTGTGTTCAAAATAAAATTATTGCCTTTTGATAAGTAAATCAATAAATAATATAAACATTTTTAATTGAAAATATATGTGAAGTAGATGTACAGTGTAGTGGATTTTAAACTAGTGACAGTTCTCCTTTAAACTCAAATGCACATTTCAGCTCAGATCAGAGACCTTAACAAAAATGAAATAATCCCAAACCAGAAAAAATAAATAAAAGCAAACTACCAACATTGTTTTGATTAAGTCTAATGCAAATCCAACATAATACATGTTAACTTTATGATGAATTTCCATTGTGTGATAAAAAGTAAGGAAAATGTTTTCTGAATATTTAAATACGCATGGTCATATTGTCTTTTATAATGGAAAAAATAGTGTAAAGGGCAGATTTATTAAAATGTGAGTTTAAAGTTTAATACATAAAAACTCACCCATGTTCTATTCCTCTCTATGGGATTTTTAGAAGTGTATTTAGCAAATGGTGAACTCATTTCACCCATCGATAAATACACTTCTAAAAATCCCATTGGAATGAATAGAACTTGGTGAGTTTTTATGCATTAGGCTCTAAACTCACATTTTGATAAATCTGCCCCTAAATGTTAAAATTATGGCAGGTGAAAATTTGTTTGAAACGCTTTAGTGTAGGTGTACTCTGATTATATCTTATAGACTAGTGCAGGCAACTATTCCAGGACAATTTAATAACTCTTTCTTTAAATCTTTCTATTTTATTTCTCTAGAATCACTGCTGGATGGTGCCTGATAAAAACAATTATTGTGTTTAAAGTAAATCCTGTAAACTACCTGACAATAGTCCTGTGTAAACAGAAAACAAAAACATTTTTGATTCTATGATGAGCTGCAAGCAAAATGGTCTGCAATTGTCCTGATTATTAAGAAGACAATAGGCAATATCAATTGAATCAGAAAAGCTTATATCATGGTTTACTATTTGAAGAATGTTAATATCTAATGGAAATATGAAACTGAATTAGGAGATGTTTTTCTTGAATTGAATCTGGTACAATATTTTTTTTTAAATTTTATGAATAGAAGAAATGGAAGTGCTCCAGTTATAGAATATTCAAATCACATAGTTACAAATATCCATTGAATCAGAAAAGCTTATCTCATGGTTTACCATGTGAAGAATGTTAAAATCTAATGGAAATCTGAAACTGAATTAGTAGATGTTTTTCTTGAATTGAATCTGGTACAATATATATTTTTTAATTTTAAGAATAGAAGAAATGGCAGTGCTTCAGTGATAGAATATTCAAATCACATATTTACAAACTAAAATATTACATAAATTAGTATTAAGCAAAAAGTACCATTGGTTACTACATTTCCCAGTACGACATTTGTAAAGAGGGTATAGTGAGGGTATGACATGTATTGATGGATTTTTAGACAGACAGTTATCCAGTAAATTGAAAAAACAGTGAGGGCTATTTTGTTTGTAGTTTCACAAGATATAGTAGAATATGCATCGTTGTATAAACTGGAATTCTAATATGCGGCTCATATTTTCTGTAACAAAGCAAAACACATTGTCTGATTTTATGAGCACTTGAGGCATACCAGCAAAAAAAGCTATTTACATACAACAGATGTCTAAAATTATTTATTTCAGAAACATGGTTTTTCTTTTCATCATATTAGAATCCTCTACGGCTGTTCAGGATTTTAAGAGATGGCAATGAAAGCAATCTATTATTGGTGATTTAAAAATCACATCAGAATTCCAAAAGAATATTTTTTGCAGCCATTTGCTTAATATGTACATCAGATGTTTGTGAAAAGAGGCCATAAAAGATGCTTACAATAAAATGTGCGTGCCATGATCATTTGGAGAGCAAATCATATTGAATATATCTGAAATCCTTAATTTAATTGAGATTTGCAAAACTTTTTTAAAGTTAAACAGAATTCTGCATTATAATTTCTTAAAGTTTTGTCTAATCATTTTTTAGATCATATCTGTAGTGATGGATTTGCAGTGAATTTCCAGATTTCGCCAACTGCGAATGTTTTCGCCAAACTGTAGTAAAAATTCGCCATGGAAAAAATTCACTGCAACGAAAAAAACAATTGTGGCTCGTCTAAATTGTTACATGTCAAAATTATACGGACGCCCACCGACTTTGGACAAAAGAGTTGCGCATATAAAAATTAACACTTGTGTCAAAATTGTTTTGCGTCAAAATAATTTTGACCGTCATTGACTTCAATGCGTTTCGTAAATTTTTTCAGTTTCACTAATTTTTTGGCGAAGTGAAACAGGACATATTCACCCATCACAACATATCTGTACACTACAGATTAGGTTTCATTTTACTTAATACATATGCAGCGTGAAAAGTACACTTCTGACCACAATCTCCATTTTTTTTTTACCCACAATGCAGTATTTGCTTATCTCGGAATACCAGCATTATTGCATCAACCTGGGTGAATTGCACCTTTCACAATTGCATCAGATGTGTCAAAATTAAAGGAATGATGGCCTGGAACATAGTATTTGTACCTGGATAGAGAACTGGCTAAAAGATAGACTACAAAGAGTGGTGGTAAATGGAACATTTTCTAATTGGACCAGTGTTGTTAGTGGAGTACCGCAGGGCTCTGTACTAAGTCCCTTGCTTTTCAACTTGTTTATTAATGGACCTGGAGGTGGGCATTGAAATACTATTTCTATTTTTGCAGATGATACTAAATTGTGCACAACTATAGGTTCCATGCATGATGCTGCCACTTTGCAGAGTGATTTGTCTAAGGTGGAGAACTGGGCAGCAAACTGGAAAATGAGGTTCAATGTTGATAAATGCAAGGTTATGCACTTTGGAAAAAATAATATAAATGCAAGTTATACACTAAATGGAAGTGTGTTGGTAGTTTCCTTAAATGAGGATCAAGGGTTTTTTGTAGATAACAAGTTGTCTAAATCTGGGCAGTGTCATTCTGTGGCTACTAAAGCAAATAAAGTTCTGTCTTGCATAAAAAAGGGCATTAACTCAAGGGATGAAAACATAATTATGCCTCTTTATAGGTCCCTGGTAAGGCCTCATCTGGAGTATGCAGTTTTGCAGAAATGTGCAACTAAACTGGTTAGAGGTGTGAAAGTCTGTCAAGCTTGGGGTTGTTTTCTTTGGAAAAAAGGCACTTGCGAGGGGACATGATTACACTTTACAAGTATATTAGAGGACCTTTTTACCCATAAAGAGGATCACCGTACCAGAGGCCACCCATTTAGACTAGAAGAAAAGAGCTTTCATTTGAAGCAACGTAGGGGGTTCTTCACAGTCAGGACAGTGAGGTTGTGGAATGCACTGCCGGGTGATGTTGTGATGCTGATTCAGTTAGTACCTTTAAGAATGGCTTGGATGATTTTTTGGACAGACTTAATATCAAAGGCTATTGTGATACTAAGCTCTATAGTTAGTATAGGTATGGGTATATAGAATTTGTGTGAAAGTAGGGAGGGGTGTGTGTATGGATGCTGAGTTTTCATTTGGAGGGGTTGGATTTGATGGACTTTGTCTTTTTTCAACCCGATTTAACTATGTAACTAACTAACTATGTAAAATTGTGCTTACTCTTCAATGTGCCATTTCCAGCGTTTGGCTTTGGAGAGTGACACTGGCCCAATTTTGGACCATCTGTGCTGTGCCAACTGACAAAGGCTGTCGTGGGAACCCTAAAGCTACCACCTGATTCGGAGATGGTGTATGCTCCAGGGTTTTACTGTGTCAATAGGTACAACAGAGCTCAGGAGGAAGGCAGGGACACTCAATACAACTATATGGAAGCACATGTTGACATAATTACCTATAGTGAATGGGAATTTTTCCACAACTGACTGCAGGGCAGTATGTAAATGGGCTCAATAATGTTCATATTTCTAATCTATATATACTTGTTAGCTTCATTAAAATGCTAAACATATTTAGAAAGTAGATGCTTACCATAGGCATTTACAATTTTGGAAAAACTTTTTGTTGACAGTCATGAAGTGAGATTAAAATTGGTCAAACTGCCACTAGATTTATTGCCAGCTTAAGGTTTTGAAACATGCCTAAAGCCTCATTGGAATACTTGTAAATATTTTTGAATTATGAAAGCTGACCAAACCTTTTCTTTTGACTTTGGCACTAGAGTTTACCATTGTCTACTAAAACAGCTGTTGGGAACAGTTGCTTTGATTATAAAACAGGCTTTTCTGGCAATGGGATTTCTATTTCATGTGCAGTTGATGTGACATCTGTCGAGTTCTGTCCCCTGCTCTAAATGTTGAATAGAAACAGTTTGACAGTGTTATTCAGAAGCACATGCTAAATAATTGCTTATTTCAAAACTTTTCAACCAATTTTACTCATCTTCACAACGGATCCATAGTCACTTTGCCTATTGTCAGCTGGCTTGTTTAGTGCTCCTGTTCTGCAAGTGCACAGAATTGTCAGGGGCAAATGCACAGTACAAACTCATGCAAACTTACACTGGGAAGCACAAAATTGTGTCCACTAACATGATATTGACAAATGTACTTGTCACTGTTCTTTAATACTAGCACATAAAATGCCGGTTTCATCTACATTGCTGCATAAAGTCCAGGGAAAAGGGTGCACAGACTTATGGGAGACCTGGAATTAAGACATACCTTAATGGGGCAGTTCACTTTTAAATTAACTTTTACAATGTAAAACAGCAGGCTATAACAGTCTGTTTGCAATTGGTATTTATTTCAATTGTTCATCAGTTCTCAAAGTTGGAATTGCTGCAGCTACTGTATATGGCAGCTAGGGATCAATTTACTCCAGCAACTAGCAATAGATTATTGGGCTGCCATTGTTAATATCCTTTTAAAATGTACATGTATAAAGTCTAAATTAGGTTTTAGCTGTGAATATATATCTATATATATATATAGTTATGCAATGTTTGTCTCAAAATCTTAAAAAAAGTATCAATGGCAGCCGAGGAACACACAGATATTAACCTTCTTCCATTACAAGCACTTATTCAGAAAAGTTCTACAGAGACAGGGAAACTTCTCTACAGGTCCATATCATGTGTGTTTGATATGAATCCATGTAAGAGTCCAAATAATAATCCAAAAGTGTCCATAATAAGTCCTTAATAAACCAAAAGTATATAAAAAAAGCTACTGCCTGAATGCCTACCCAATGTTACTGTGAAGGCAAAAACATGTTATGCATAAGGTTTGAGTATAAACTAAACAATTGGTGAGCAGTTTTAACAATATACAGTATAATGTATCAACCAAACTACTACCCATTATTAGTAACTTTTATCTTATCACATTTGGTGGTATCATCTGCTTTTCTCTTTCAAAACTAGGACAGTCACTAATATTTCCAAAGGAAAGGTGTCACTTTTACAGGTAGAGAAAACATTTATAGACCCCACTGGTCATTCATCCGTAGTTGGTGCATAAAATCCATTTCTTTATCCAAAATGCCTCTGTTTGCAGGAGTAGCCCTCTCATATTGCCCCCTCTAGTGGGGTGTACAGTTATTTCCAGGGCCAGCAATCTGAACTGGGGTATTCCACGACCATTTTCAAATAAATGACTGAAAGAGGTGTGTCTGTATCTGTATTTTCCGTGTGGCACTGGCATCCTGTAATTTCATCATTGCCTGGCTAATAGTATAACTGAACCCTAGGGAGAAGATAGCTGCTGAAACTGGAGACTTGCTAAACAGGAAGCTCTATTGCCTATAGTCTTAAGAATATCACAGTCTACATAATAGTAACCCTTTACATTGATATAAAAAGGAGAGGTCAACATTTGGGTGTTCACTTAAAATTTAACATATGATTTCCATTGAATTTGGCATGTTACTTGTGTGACAACAGTGATAAAGTAAAATGGGTATTTTGATAAATTTCAGTAATATTTTAGACAAACATACATTTTACTATATAACTAACCTAATGTTTAAAGGGATTCTGTAATGATTTTTATGGTATGGTTTTTCACTACTAAATAACACTGTGTAAATTGTAAGTCATTAATTGTACCATTTAAAATGTTATACTTAATTCAATAATGGTATTTGTTTTGTAATATTGGTGTGTAAGCAGCTATCTCAGGTCATTTAGCCTGATCATGTGCTTTCAGCCAGCACTTCACAATGAAACTACTTTCAGATAAGATATTGTTTCTCCTACTCAATATACCTGACGAGTTGTGCCTTGGGTTTGCTGATCTTGGATTTTTAATATTGAGAGTAGTTTTCATATCTACCACTATGTTTATAGCAATGCAGGTGTCAGGGAGCTGTTATCTGGTTACATTTCCATGGTTCGGCTTGAAGGGCTGCTGGGGGGAAAGGGAGGGAGAGATATCACGCCAACTTGCAGTGCAACAGTGACTGAAGTTTATCAGATCACATGGTTGAGGGTACCAGGGAAACTGACAACATTTAGCCCCATATCAAATTTCAAAATTAAATATAAACAAATCTGTTTGCTCTTTTGAATAACAAACATGATTCTGTTGGAGGAGCACTATAAAATGATGCTTCCCATGACAGAACCCCTTTAAGCAAAAACAACTGCTAATTGTTTGCTGATCTCTGGCACTGTCTAGAGATTGTCTCTAGCCTGCCTTTGCTTTGTTATGTAACAGTAGTTTAGAATACCCCTTTTATAACACTGCATTTAATTATAGGGCATGGTGCAACAAGACATAATGAAGTGCTTACTTTAATTTCAACATTAAATGGACTGGGTAGCAATTTATTGAAAGACAAAGCAATGATGCTATATATATATATATATATATATATATATATATATATATACCATTTTTAATAGCAACACAGTAATATGCATTGACTTAAATTATAGCATTTGCTGTCCATTCTGTTAATTACTCCTGGGTTTCTGGCATCCTAGGAAGGATGGCATGTGCCCTAGCCTCCTGTGCTTTGATTAATAACCATGTTGCTTCTGCTTTGTTTATTGTGCTGGTTGCTGTTGGTATATATATATATATATATATATATATATATGTGTGTGTGTATATATATGTATATATAGATATGTATATATGTATATTGTGGTAGAGTGACTAGGAAAAGGTGGAAAAAGGTCACTCTAGCCTTTAATTTCTCCCCAGGTACTGAGTTAGGCTCCAGGAAGGGAGTTATGAAACAGAGAATCAGCACTCTGTTTAAAGACTCCATTCTGCAGATCCAGTCCAGAGATTGGAGTTCACCTTCCACAGGAAAGCTGTCCTGTGGAAAGGCTATTTAAAGTTAATTAGAATACGAGACTGGGTCTCTCAACAGGGCACAGCAGGTAGGAGACCTGGCTGTGTGAGGAACTCCCAGAGGAGCTGGGAGTGCTGCCTGTTACTGCAAGAAGCAGAGGGAGCCTGTGACCCTGACAAAGTTGTGCCAGGAGGCTGAATAAACACTACAGGAAGGAGTCCTGTGAGTACAGGGGTGAGCCAAACTATTTGTTGTGCTGGTTGTCCACAAGGGGCCCAGTCTAGTCAGGGACTGCTTCAAAGTGTGAAGGTAGTGCCCAGTGGGCTAGGTTTTATTTTATGTTTTGTTTGTATGATACAATGGTCACCCCTGTGTCAGTGCATTATTGAAAGTGTTTGTTGGAAAGTGGGAAAATAAACCTGTGTTTTCCTTGAAGAAACTGTGTGTCCCTGTCTTTCTGCTCCTTTTTATATATACAGTATATATATATATATATATATATATATATATATATATATATATATATATATATATAAAAAAAAACTAGAATGAAAGCTGTTGCACAACAGGGTCTTGCAAAAAAAAGTAATTATTTATTATTTCAAAAATCGACGTTTCGACCCTCACTGGGGCCTTTGTCAGGATACTGAAAATTACAAACATTGAGCTTTAAATAGGCAAACTCACCCAGCCACGCCCAGACACCAACCCCCACCAAGTGAAAAAAGTCCAACAGATCAGGCATAGCCTTCCCAGCATGCTCGTTTGTCCCAAGTCAGAATCTAAAAAGTGAAAAAACACATATATTTGTAGATAAAAAGCCATAAGTTACAATCCAATGAACAGGGTAAAAACCATAAATATGTATCAAACATTAAAAATACTCCATTAGCGGCTATTTAAGAATGATACAAAAGAGCAATATTCGTTAAGGCCCCTTGGGGAAATATATATATATATTCCGCCTATCAACACACTCTTAGCAGGTGATGTTAGTGCTCTGGTGTATCACCCACTGGGTTTCTAACCAAAGAAAAGGTTTTTGATGCCATGTAGGGCTGGAACAGCTGTTTATAGGACTATCTGCAGTTGGATTAAAAGAAAAAGACAATATTGTTATATTTCATACATGATAATATATAGTGTGTTTGCTGATAATCGTATTTGTTATAACATTATTTTATATAAGTATTAAAACAATTAGAGGACACATATTTCAATATTCCAAATTAGCTTCCTTGTTATTATTCTCCACTGATTTAAGCCTTTTAAATAGTGGCAACTGTTGTGACAAATGCAAATTACAAAGCTTAGTCTGGTTTAAATTTAAACAATTAAATGATTATTGCAGCAGGTTCATGCTCAAATAAATAAGGTTAAGGTGCTTAAATTGCCAACTCATTCAATTGGTTGCTTAAACTGCTGTTATTTGTTAAAACTGTTACACCAAAATGTTCATTATTAAGCTGAACTGGGTGGAAATGATGTAATACAATAAATAAAGAAGTGTAATAAAACGACAAGTGCTAGGTATAAATTAATAATAACTTTAACTCTGTTCATAGAAATTAGGAGATTGGTGAAAACTGGAAAGATACAGTAGGTGAGATCTCCCCATAAAAACGACACATTGGGGCAGATTTACTAAAGGTTGAAGTGATCTTCGCTAGTGAAAATTTGCCAGAAATCCAATACTCAGGGAGATTGCCAATTTACTAACAGGCGTAGAGGACAATTTGCTGGCGTTAGTGTACTGTCACGGTCGGCACCCAACACCAGAAAAAATGCCAAGCACCCTGGTCTCAGCTCGTGCTTCACCTGTAGTGTGACCGCCTTTGTCCGTTCTATCTATAATGCTTATTTCCACATTAATAATACATTGTTTGGACGTGATTGTCATGGTGACATTGAGTTTGCAGGACTGCAGTAATTTAAGATTTGTGTAAACAAATTAATTTGGGAATCTCAAGGGATTACACTAATAATTTACAGTGAAATAAAGCCCAGTAAGGAATAAAGGGACACAAAAGAAAGCATCAACCAGCAGTTATAATACAGATATGTGATATAATATATAAGTATGCTCTCTGCAGCATACTGCACACTATACAGATATAATGGGGAATGCAATTAAAATCTTTTGCAATTAAAATGCAATTAAAATGTTTACCTCTGCTCAGAATGTAAAATCATTCACTAGCGAATATCACTATATCACTCGTTATCACTAAGCAAAGGTTAGCATTACCACTTGCTCTCTTGCTCTGGCGTTTTGTTAAATATTTTGTCACAAAGAAAACTTTTTGCAATTGTGTGATTTTGTTACATACGCTGCACATGTTCGCAAAAGTCATTTGTTCACAAACTTTGCGAGGAAGTCGCTGAGGTCTGAAAACAATCAAAAACCATGCAAACAATGAAAATCTTGGTCTTTAATGTTCACAATGGTCTTTGCAAATGCTTTTTGCACTAACAAGACATACTATATTACATTCCCCCAATAGTAAATTACACACACAAAATTATAGTAACCAAGTTCCGAGTAGGAACCATTGTGTGCTATGCCCGCTTAAACAATGAGCTCCAAAAGGTTGCATACATTCACTACCATAAAATTGACAGCATATAATTTTGTATTTCCCAACATTCTTAATGCAAAAAACAGGAATCCTAACCTGGCTTGAGCAATGATTGGTCACAATAATGAACACAATATCTTGACACATAGGGGGTTAATTAACCCCCTTCGATTGGGCATGGGAGGGTGGCATGAGGTTGTAAAAATGAGTTTATTAATTCTACATGTAGGGGAATGGTTGTTTCTTTTCAATTTTGTCTGGTGGCTGAGAGAGTACACTCTCTTTTGTGAGCAGCTAACCTAGCTGTGATATGATTGGTTGGTTGCCAACCAGACAAAAATCCTGCGATATCCAAGATGATTGGGTAAGTTGTCTCAGGTGATTGCTGATTGTTTGGACAGCACAGATCAGAGAGCTCTTCCAAACCCAACCACGCCAACCATAGAGCCACATTTATCAAAGGTCGAATTTCGAATTCATGCGAGTTTTTAAAAATCCCCCTAAACTCCCATAAATTTGAAAATCGGCCAATCGAAGTTTATTTAAAAAATTGAATTTTAAAAACTCAGATTAATTAAATCAACCCGAAAACTCAAATCAAATTTGAATACAATTCGAATGTAAGAAACTAGATTCAAGTTTTTTCTTCGAAAAAACCCCCCTCAAATGTCAGGGAGGCTGCAACAACTCAAAATTGATCCCTGAAACTCTCCCATTGACTAAAACAAAAATTTGGCAGGTTTTAGGTTATGAATAGTCAAATTTGAATTCTTAAAGGGCCAGAGTATGATAAATCTTGAAAATTGAATTAGAATTTTTTAAAAAAACTCGAACTGAATTTGACCATAAAAAATTCGAATTCCGATTAAAATTTTCAATTCGACCCTTGATAAATCTGTCCCATAATGATAATTTTTATTTTAATTGTTACAGTAGGTCAAAATTTTGGTATTGGTAAATTTTGTTTGGTAAATGGATGTGCTGGCTTCTTGTTATGGTAGAACATATAAGTATAATTGTGGGCATATTAGAGTTTAACACCTGGCTAATATAGTTAATTAAAAGATGTTTTGAGTACAGAAGTTATAAATGAAAACAGCTGCAGCCTTTCTCCACGCATCTCTTTGTCTGGTGTCAGCTATTTGTTTTATCATTAATTATTCCTTATTTATTAATGGTCACATTAGTAAGTTGGCACTCATTTATTAACTAATTAATTCATTAATTAATACATACCTACCACTCCCATGCCCACTTTCCTAAGTCCTGGGTACCAACTTTGAGGCTCAGTATCCAGGATTACCTTGATGGTACAAGTGTGCAGTATGCTAAAATAAAGTACCTGTAAGTTCAGCAACCACTGAAAAAGAATCAACATTGCATTTACAGAAATTGCTTTAGTTGCTTGTGTTTAAAAATAAAACCTCATACATTTTATGAAAATTCTTCTTTCCTAATGCATATGCACTTCTAAGGTTTTAATGAAATCTGTTTTATAACATTGTGTTTTTCTTAAGTAACATTTGGAGTATAACTAAAAAGTATTAAAGTGGACCTGTCACTCAGACGCAAAAAGCTGTATAATAAAAGTCCATTTCAAATTAAACATGAAATCCAATTTCTATTTTTTATTAAAGCATTCATAGCTGTTGTAAGCTCATTTAAAAATCTAAGCTGTCAATCAAATATTGTTTGCCCCTCTTCTATGCCTTAGGCATAGAGGTGGGGCAGACAACTACTTTCACTTTCCATTCAGCACTTCCTAGATGTCACTGCTCTCCCCACATTCCCCCTCTCTTTACCATTTAATTGTGTAGCCAGGGCATGGGGATGGATATCAGGTCCCCCATTCTGGTGCACAAACAAGATTCTGAGATGATACAAGGCTTGTCTTAATAAAAGTGTCCACAAAATGGCTCCTGTTTGCTTGCTATAATTATGAGTTCACAGACTGAAGGAAACAAGATTCAAATAATTTATATTGTGTAATTAAAGTACATTTTGCTTGACTAATGCGATAAAATAGGATTTTGAATATTTTTTTGGGGTGACGGTACCCTTTAAAGTAATACAAGTCTTATGTAAAATGTTTATATTTTATATTTAAATACAAATCATTCTCTAGTAAAACAAAACAAAACAAAACAAAAAACTCTAGGTTAAACATTTACCTTTTAAATAAAGAAGATTTTGAAATAATATCTTACTAAACCTCTGCTCTATACTATATATTTTTAGCTTTGCTGAGTTTTATAATAAAAAGAACGCTTAATTACAGAAATATACATTTGTAATGGCTCTGGGAGATCTAAATGTAGTTTGTGAACAAATTAATTTATTACAGTATACTGATGATTTTAGAATAGTTAATCTGGGGTTATATAGTTTAATATAAAAGAATATCAAAAGTATTACAATTCTATTAGATATTTCATGCTTGCCTTGACTGTAGAATTGCCATTTCTTTCTTCTTACTGGAAGATAAAAATTATTAATTGTAATATCTGTATTATGAAATACAATTTTCTTTTCAAAACTATTAAATAGAAAATAAGTGTCTTTGAATTTGTCACATCAATTAATCAATCTGCAAATCAAAGTTATGGGAGAGAAAGTTTAACAGCTTATCAGACAGTCTTTGGGAACAAAACATTTATCCCCTGCAGTGCAATTCATTTTGAATTTTTAGCACTGGTACAGAAATTGAAAATATATAAAATTCCCATGAAGTAGTGTGGCTACATAAGTGACAAACAAAACTGGCATTGTGTACGTGAGACACAGATCATATTTTTTTGCACATATAACTTCTGTACCAGTTCATTCCCACCATTAGTGTAGGCAAATTTATGGCATTTGTAGATGTAATCACTGAGACTAGTGTGAGACTAGAGGATGAAAAGCAAACCTCTCTATCTCTAAAGTTATCTCTCATCACCCTCTAAAACACTAACCAATGATTTGCCAACTGTTGTTATAAAAATGACCCCAGCATTGAGAGCCTTTGCCTCTATAAAGAGAGGCAGATAACAAAGTCCAAATTCAATTTGGAGCAGCCTTTCCACAAGATGTTACATAGTTACATAGTTAGTTACATAGTTACAAGTTGTTGGTCGGATTTGCTTCCATTCAGCCAGGTGACCATCAGGAGCATTTCCGAGGTGGCTCCATCAATGCTGCACCCTCACCCAGGGCTTACCTTTCCTGCATTGGAGGTGGTCCAAGGGGGGCTGCATCACTAGTGAAGTGAGCACAATTGCGCTCTCTTGCACTAGAAGAGCTGAATTTCCAGTTTAAACAATGGAAATTTGGCACCAGGTACCAGGAGCTGCATTTTGACACCCTTGGTAACATGAGGAGTGCTGCAGCCTGAGACAAGTTTTTCAATGTGCCTCAATGGCATTGCAAAGTTCTGTACTTAACAGTCCTTCTAAATTGTTTGGCTAGCAACAAAACACAGAAATTAGCCCGCTCTCTCCGCTATTATTCAATTTAGCCAGAGACCCACTACCAAGACACTTTTTACAGAATCCAAAAATCTCAGGCATCCAAATAAACCAAACACTACTAAAGGTCACAGCTTTTGCAGACAACATATTACTCTTTATACAAAAACCTCAAAACAGAAAGCCCACTCATTATATCAATAATACACAGATTTGGAAAAATAGCAGGTTTCCAAATTAATGCAGAAAAATCCGAAGCACTCCAACTACATGACACCACATCGCTACACTGGTCTACAGATTTTCCTTTTAAAAGGCCCAAACACCACATTAAATACCTAGGCATACAAATACCAAAACACCATAAGGACACTTACAAACTGAATATCAGATCACACAACAATGGAAACATATAAATTTAACCTTTCTAGGCAGAATACACTTCATCAAAATGATCCTGTTTCCTAAATTACTATATCCAATGCAAATGCTACCATATCTTATCAAGCCAACTGCTCTAAAACACATATATCACATACACTGCACTTTTATTTGGCAGAATAAATGCCCTGGAATCAGCATGTATACACTGCAACAGCCAAAAACATTAGGGGGAGTTAATCTGCCAAATATTAAAGAATACAATGAAGCAGCATTACTGAAATATGCAGGGGACTGGCTAGTAAACAAAAGCTGGTTTACCAATATAGATCTAGATTAATCCCAATTGGAGGGTTTCACTCTAAATTAACTTTTACACTCACCTTCTTCAAATATTCCCCAACCACTAAAAGATAACCCACTATTTTCAGATACCTATAAAACCTGGCAATCCCTTAGACTAAAACACTGACTACCCCATCATCACTCCCCATACATATTAACATGGCTAGGAAACAAGGAATTCTCCATAGGAATATCAAACCCACACTTGGCGAGATAAAGGACTATACAATGCGTGAAACCTTATCAAAAGAAATAAAGACCTACTTTCCCCAGCAGAATTAAAAGATACATTTCCTTTTACAAATCCACACATATTTCATAGTATACAAAGATTGCATTTTACAAGAAACGCAATTCACAAAATAAAAGACATAGAAGAAAGTAACATTGTGGATAATCTATATAATGCAACTATTACCAACCAGCAGATACCAACAAATGGCATTGCAACTTCTCCACAATTCATATCTAACACCCAAAAAACTATTCAAAATGGGAAACATCCCCTCAGACGGTTGCATTTGGTGCAAGGCTCCCAAAGCAGATCTTCTACATATGCTCTGGTCATGCCCTAAAATAAGTTTTTGGCTCGAAATAACCTTCTATTGGATGCAGATAGTGAACAAACCAATCCAAGCAACTATAGAATGGGCTCTGTTAAGCACTGTTCAACAATAGCCAAATTTAAATAAAGGGGACAAACATTTGCCAGCTAGACTGGCAGCAGCATCTCGAAGGGCAATCCTACATCAATGGCTCTCAACAGAAACCTTATCAATCACACTTACGAAACAAAAACTACATCACGTTTCACATGGATTGGCTGGAAGCTGTGACAAAAAACAACAACCAGCTAAAAAATTCTCTCTCACTTGGACCACATATATTAATAGTCTTCCCTCTCCACTCAGATACCTAACCACCCACACCTTCATAAACACAACTTGGTATGACATAGAAATGTTAAGAGGTAATTCATAGTTGCAAGAAACAAACCACTATATCCAAAACATACTTCAAGGGACTGGAACGACCACAAGATCACCCCCCCATGAGTCACCACACTAATAGGCTTTTATCATCTTACCTAAGGTAAATAAATTTAGCTAGTTTGGATTGTAATTAACCTCTGAACTAGCTTTACGGAAATATATCACTATGTTAACTCTGTGTACATTAAATTTTCTTTTTATTTACTTTATTTTTCTTTTCTTTCATTTAAGCAGTATTATGACATCAATGACCGATATATACCAATAATCGGACATATAAAATGTCCGGGAAATGTATTGCATGCTATAAAAAATGTAACATAAACATTTAAAAAAACAAAACAGAAATTAAGAGAACTCACTTGCACAGCTTAACCATGTGGCTACGGATCATGTGTTAGACCTTCCTTTGCTGGTGATCCAGTAAATGTGAGAATGAGGTACCGTACAAAGTCAAGCAGAACTTCCATAATGTTAACGGGATTCTGTTGAAGTAAAACATGTTTTTTAATTGAATTAATTTAAGAGTGCTCCTCCAGCATAACCCTGCACTGAAATCTGTTTTTCAAAAAAGCAAACAAATTTCTTTATATTTAATTTTGAAATATGACATGGGGCTAGGCATGTTGTTAGTTTGCCAGATGCCCCCAGTCATGTGAATTGTGTTCTGATAAACTTCAGTCACTTTTTACTGTTGCACTGCAAGTTGGAGTGATATCATTCCTCTCCCTTTCCCATTAGCAGACTACCAACAGAACAATGAGAAGGCAACCAGATAACATCTCCCTGACACCTGTATTGCTAAAAATGCTCCCATGCCCACCTAGTGGTACATATGAAAATATCACTCAGGCCAGCACTGCACAATGCATCTGCTTTTCTACTACTCAATGTAACTGTTGGAGTTGTGCTCGTACTAATATTACAACTTAAAAAATATTTTTTTTTTTGTTAAAGAATAACATTTTGAATGGCAGAAGGAATTATTTGCAATGTACACAGTGTAACAGGCAACTGCAAATTATGGCCCAGACTATACAGTGCAAGAACTGCCAAATTTTCTCATCTGAGAAATTCTCATAACATGTGTATGACTGAAATCATCTACTGGTAAAAAAAAGTATGTTTATATTGAGCTGGTTATATGTATATAAATTCCTATGCTGCTTGTGTATTACACATTACACTTATATAAAAATAGTAAAAAATCAGAATGTCTGATCTTGGTAACATAAATCCTAATGAATATAAAGCCATAGAAAATAAATTTCTTATGGGATAGAGTTCATTACACAATATTTTATTTGCTTTCATTTAAATCAGTTGGGACTTAGGCATGGGAGTTGACTTCTGCTAATTATTATCATCATTATCACAGCAGAGCAGATAACAGTTTATGTAAGGATATGCTTCTCTCTAGCATCCAGCTCCATTCCTATTTGACTTGCTCAGACAACAAAGACATTCAAATCTACAGGGCTACTTATTTGATTCATCAAAAAAATCAATAAACTACAGGGAAAGCAAGTATTTTGGTGCCTGAACCAGTTTCAGAGTGACTATACTGAACTATATAAGATAGCAACTTGGCGCTTGCCAGAGGTAATGAGTGGATTGGCAGACACAAAAAGTATTTTATATATTTTCAGAATTCACAATGCAGTAACAGATGCTTCAACAGATTTCATTCCTATTGCAACATCAGTCCCAATGAGTTTAATTTCTTGGCTTGCATCTGAAAAATTAAAAATACCAGCTGTTCCATATTGAGAAACACAGCTATCTTTGTTTTCTTGCCCCCTTCAGCGCTTACTACAAAGGGTCAGATAAATGTTGGACATAAAAACATCTCAACCAACAGAAACCAAAAAGTTTTTTTCTAACAAACTTTTATTCATATTAAATTTATAACACCACGCATTATCAGCTATTTATAACGGTTTAGCAAATTAAAGGGAAGCAGTAAAACATAATTGCAGTTATAGTAAATTATATGACATGATGATAATTGATCTAAGTTACCCATGGCTGCACTGCCTAGTAGCCAAAAATATGGTAGATATTGCCTAGAAAATTGATAACTAATGTACCATGTGGTCATTTCATATGTTCTGGATTTTTTTTAATGTACTTTTGCTTTAGAGTTGCATTTTTTCCAATAGTTTTTTTTTAAAGTATCTCAAGTGACTTGATGGCAGGACTCTAGTGTTCAAAGACATTCAGATATTGAATCTCCTGGTGAGGATTTTATCTTGTTTGTTGTTGTGTACATACAATAATCTGCTAAATATATAGGGATTGTAATTTGGTAATTTAGTACCTGGGAATAAAAAGATATGTAGTTTGTGGTTTATATTTTGCTTCATATGCTTTTAGTTATATATCTAGTATAGGTCAATCTAAATCTATACTAGACATACCATGACCTGGATGAATGAAAATCTTCATAGTCTTTTAGTTATATATTTTATTGGTTTCTACTGTAGGGAGGGTCTTGCTTACATAATAAGTTAAGTGATGATGTACCCAGATGTATCAAAGCCATAATTAATCTCTAAAATCAAGTGTATATATGTTCCCAAAGGGATATATATAAGAAAGGATCAGCGCCTGTGGCAACAGGAATTAAAAAACAAGCATAGCGTAATACGTTCCAAATATGCAATCTCACCCTGTGCATACACTTGGTGTTAAATACGTGTTTTCTCCCCTTTCCCCTTCAAATAACTATTAATGGGGGGGGGTGAGGTAGTAATAGAGATGATAGGAAGGTGATGGCTTCCCTGCGAAAAGGAAAATAAATAAATATATTCCAGGAGTGAAAACACCTCCACCTTCTATAGAAATGCCTACTTACAAACCACAGCCGTGGTATTATGCATGTAACGAATAGCTCTTTCTGGTCCCTCCTTTGGGTCACGACATTCCTTCCAGTTTCCAGGTCAGAAATAAAACCGGTGATAGTGTAATACTGTTTTTTATTAAAAACAAATTAAAAACAATTAAAAAGGTTACACTCACATTTACCCTAAGCGGGTTTTAGCGTATTCAGTCCAGTAAAAAGTCCATATGGGGTCGAGAGGGGTAGTTCTGCTTGCTCACTCCAGACTCCCTCGTGGTGCCTTGCTTCTGGGCCTTGGTGTCCCCCAAACTGTGCCTAACGCGTTTCGCTGTATGTAGTCAGCTTCCTCAGAGGCACCACGAGGGAGTCTGGAGTGAGCAAGCAGAACTACCCCTCTCGACCCCATATGGACTTTTTACTGGACTGAATACGCTAAAACCCGCTTAGGGTAAATGTGAGTGTAACCTTTTTAATTGTTTTTAATTGTTTTTAATTTGTTTTTAATTTGTTTTTAATAAAAAACGGTATTACACTATCACCGGTTTTATTTCTGACCTGGAACCTGGAAGGAATGTCGTGACCCAAAGGAGGGACCAGAAAGAGCTATTCGTTACATGCATAATACCACGGCTGTGGTTTGTAAGTAGGCATTTCTATAGAAGGTGGAGGTGTTTTCACTCCTGGAATATATTTATTTATTTTCCTTTTCGCAGGGAAGCCATCACCTTCCTATCATCTCTATTACTACCTCACCCCCCCCATTAATAGTTATTTGAAGGGGAAAGGGGAGAAAACACGTATTTAACACCAAGTGTATGCACAGGGTGAGATTGCATATTTGGAACGTATTACGCTATGCTTGTTTTTTAATTTCTGTTGCCACAGGCGCTGATCCTTTCTTATATATATCCCTTTGGGAACATATATACGCTTGATTTTGGACTTATATACAGTTGAGAGACTGTGAAGGGGTCGGCAAGAAATTATCTAAGAGACTGACATTTTTAATTGGCTGCATTTGTAAGCTGTATATTGTTTTCATAATTAAACTATGTTGCGTGTAAAATTAAATGTTCATCAGTCAGATGCACCCCCTCATGTAAGGAGAATCCAAGACCTGTAATCCGTCCAGCCAATCTAAAGGTTAATATGTAGCCCATGCAGGATCATGGTGTACCTGTAAGCCAGCTCTGAAAATATGAAGAGAAAGCAGGATCATCGATTTCTGCATTTTGATATCCAGTATTAAATGTTGTGCAAAGTAAAGTGATCCAGAAACCAGGGTTCTACAAACCTGATTACAAGGTGATAGTATGTGGCAAGGCCATCATTTGGACAGTCCTGTTCTACACATCTATAAAGCAACTGGCTGATTGTTAGGGTCACTGAAAACCCTGTTAAAAAAATTAGCCACACGTTCAACAAAAACATATAAAACAAGTTTAATAGTTTAATAGTTTAATAAAGGCTAATTTTCATTCACAATTCCCCTTTACATAGGTTAGACCAAACTTGAGAAATGACAAATGCAAATAGATTCAAAACAAGATATAAAATATATGCATAGACACACACCTGTTAAAATCCCTATCAGTAGTTTGGAACCTTACAAAGTTTATCAAAGTTATTTTAGGTATCAGTGATAGCTAGTAAACAACCCAATAGCATCTCATAGCATTTAACTTACAATTATTGACAAAGCCTGTCATCGAAAATGTGGTCTCATGCTGTTTACTAGGCAAAACTCAGGTTTGTCATGTTACATTAAACATTGCTGCAGTTGGCTCCCCTTATTAATTATGATGCCTCCTGCTGCATGATTGCTTTGTTCCAAAGCTGTTACTATTTGGAAGCACAGCTTCCTTTCAAAAACATATCATGATGAAAGCAGCCCATAAAACCTTCACACTATTTCTACTATTGCCAGACAAATGAGCTGTTGCCAAGTTTGGGTTTTATTGCTCATATTTTTAATAAACAGGGATATTTATAGGGTTATTTATTTATGGTCGAGTTTTGTTTTTCCTGAGTTTTTCTAGGGTAGTTTCAGTAAAAACTTAAATTTTCCAGGATAAACCAAAAACTAGAATCTTCAAGAATTATTATGCCCCAAAGCTGCAAAAAAGTCACATAGAAGTAAATGGCAGAGGTGGCTTGAACCAGTTAAGGATATTTTATAGCCTTAACTGATGATTATTGTTTTTTTTTTTTGTGGTTTCTGCTTGAAAACTTGATCAATTCGAAGTGTTCAAGGTTTTTTTTCGCAGATAACTCGATCAATTTGAGTATTCAAGTCCCCCCCCGATTGCATGCACTTGAGTTTTTTACAATTGTGTTTTTTTCATAAATAAGCAAACATTTTATTGAGTTTATCTGAGATAGAAAAAAACTCACAATCTCGACCTTTGATAAATAAGACCCTTAAAAAGAAAGGTTATGCATCAGATCTTTACTATTTTGGGGGGGTATTGCAAGCAAAGCCCTTAAATTCCCCCCATAAATAAATTATAGTGTTAATTAATGTGTTTATGAACAAAAAAATGTGAAGCACTAGTGAGATTTCAAAAAGAAACAAAAAAACTGAATATTTATCTATACAGTATATCATAGAGAAATCCTTTTTTTTCCCCTCATGCCAAAGGTGCCAAACCAATGATGTGTGTTTTTTCTTACCTTTTTATGGCAACTAATTCTAAAGAGAAGAAAAACTTCCTGCCAAACAACTGTAATGTTTTGAAGACATCTGAACTGTTTGACCTTTTGAAATAACCTTGTAAAATGTATTCTGTTAAAAGACACATATTCCTTTCTTTCAGATGTCTAAACCCATCACAACATCCTTTGGTTAAATAACATTCCCTTTCGGCTGTCAATATGGAATTTCATTATTTTCTTTTTGTATTTCTGAACTCTTCCTACCTTCACATTGTGCCCTTCATAATCCTATATATATATATATATTATTTTTTTTTTTCCCTGATCAAAATGTTTTAGAAAAATACTATAGCTGTCTTTAACATCTTAGTCCATTAAGATAAACAAGAGAACCATTTCAACTCTACCCAACAAAACATCATATAATGTATTCTTTTCCCTGCTAAGATTATGAAACATATGCTAAAATATAGACTATCCTTTCATATTCACTGCAGTAAATATATATTTTATTTGAATTTAGTAAATTGTAGTGATGGGCAAATCTGTCCTGATTCACTGGAAAATTCACAAAATGGCGGAAAATTTGCAAAACGCATTGAAGTCAATGGGCGTCAAAATAATTTTGACACACAACATTTTTGACGCAAGCGACAATTTTGTCCAAATGACGCACAACTATTTTGTCCAAATGCATTAAAGTCAATAACCATCTGAAATTTGACGAAAATCCGTACCTGGCGAATAAATACACCCATCACTAGTAAATGGCATAATTGACAGTTGCTGTCATGCTTTTCAGACATAGTCTTGCTCTTTTTGCAGTTTAATAAAAACACCCAGTTTATTTACATTAAGTAGGGTCTGTGCGTAGTAAGGAATATTCCCTTGATTTATTTTAAGGTATTTTTATGATGTAGTTTTTATTTCTAAATTACACCGTTGACACTGCAAATAATGCACTTCACCATGTAACATTTCATTTCTGAACCAGCAAGTATACTTTTTTTTTAGTTGTAGGCAGCCATCTCAGGTCATTTTGCCTGGTCATGTGCTTTCATAAAGAGACATCACTTTAGAATGGAACTGCTTTCTGGCAGGCTGTTGTTTCTCCTACTCAATGTAACTGAATGTGTCGCAGCAGGACCTGGATTTTACCATCGAGTACTATTCTTAGATCTACCAGAGAGCTGTTTTCTTGTGTTAAGGAGCTGCTTTCTGGTTATCTTCACATTGTTTTGTTGATAGGCTGCTTATATCACTCCAACTTGCAGTAAAGAGTGGTTGAAGTTTATCAGAGCACAAGTCACATGACTGGGGGCAGCTGAAAAAGAAGAAAATTTACAATATGTCTAGCTCCATGTCAGATTTCAAAATTAAATATAAAAATATTTGTTTGCTTTGTTAAGGAAACACATTTCAGTGCAGAATTCTGCTGGAGCAGCACTATTAACTGATGCATTTTGGGGAAAAATTTACCATGACAGTATCCCTTTAAGCATTAAATTCAGCTATGAGCTGGATTTGTTTCAGTTAGAAGGGGGTAGTATTCCCCATTTACTAGGCAAGGCCTGGGCAAAACATGTAGTTTCTTAGTGGCTAGGGATGTTAGGTGTTCCCTAGTTCTTAAAAGGAGAGGGATATCTAGGTTCAGTCTTTTGGAACTTGCTTACTCGAAATGGCGCTGAAGAGATTGACAAAGAAGATCTGCAATGTAGGACTGTTTAGTATAAAGGCTCTAAAGGCCAGTATATGGACTGAAGTTAAAAGGTTTAGGTTTTGTGCAGGCATATCTTCCCTCTTCCCTTAGAGCTAATACAGTAATATGCACAGTTTAAGCTACTTTGAATGTAAAAATATTTAAATAAATACAAAAGGGGCAAATATATTGGGATGCATTCTGTATTCGTAAGACTAAAAATATAGATGACCACACATATACCAAACAGCTATTTTGCCTTAATACCACTCCTTTTTCTCAAAGACTAGGGATGTAGCGAACGTCGGAAAAGAAGTTCGCGAACATATTCGCGAACTTGCGCAAAAATGCGAGCGGTTCGCGAACGGTTCGCGAACCCCATAGACTTCAATGGGAAGGCGAACTTTAACATCTAAAAAAGACATTTCTGTCCAGAAAAATGATTTTAAAGTTGTTTAAAGGGTGCAACGACCTGGACAGTGGCATGCCAGAGGGGGATCAAGGGCAAAAATGTATCTGAAAAATCTGCCTGTGTGTGCTTGGAAGAGATAGTGTAGGGGGAGAGCTGTTAGTGATTTCAGGGACAGATGATAGTAAGTTTGCTGGCTAGTAATCTGCTTGATACTGCTCTGTATTGGAACAAAAAAAATAAATAAAAGCAGTCCTTACAAGGACTACTGTTATTGCAGCCGTCAGCAGATGAGATCAGAAGCAGGACAGCTGCCCACTGCAGCTACATACAGAGCACTGCAGTAGAAGGTAGATTACTAGCCAGCAAAGCTACCTAAGCTTAAATGTCCCTCAAACCCCTGCAGACTTCTGTCCCTCCAATAACAGAGCAGTATCAACACGATTACTAGCCAGCAAACTTTCAACTGTCCCTGAAATCACTAACAGGCAGCAGCTCTCTCCCTACACTATCTCTTCAGCACACACAGGCAGAGTGAAAAAACGCTGCAGGGCTTCGGTTTTTATAGGGAAGGGGAGTGGTCCAGGGGAGAGCTTCCTGATTGGCTGCCATGTACCTGCTGGTCTGGGGTGAGAGGGCAAAAAAAAGCGCCAACAATGGCGAACCCAAAATGGCGAACGTCGCGCGACGTTCGCGAACTTCCGGCGAGCGCGAACACCCGATGTTCGCGCGAACAAGTTCGCCGGCGAACAGTTCGCGCCATCTCTATCAAAGACCCATTATGTTGATTATCTACCTGCCATAAACATATGTAAACATTATGCTGCAGTGTCAGAGCTTTACAACACTGATTTGTTTTTCCAAAACAAATAATGTGTATAACACTGGTCTATTTCCCACCTGCTGTTTGTCTAAATTTGCTATTCTTGTACCACAATATACATCAAAGCAAGTAAAATATGGAACCTTGAAGTGTTATTTCTCTAATTAAGTCCTGATTATTTACCCAAAGCAATTAAAGCTCCATTATGTACATCAGACGAACCATTAGCCTATATGTGCATAAAATAATTGCTCCAGCGTCATGACAAATCTGACAAACTCGGTGTGGAGCAACCGTTTTGATTAAAGGACCAGAACTATATTAAATATGCTTCTATTGTATTTGCAATCAAGCCTGAACACTTCAGCTGTTTTAAAAATGCTTACATAGCTCATCAAACCACAATTTGTTTTTGATGAACACCTGGCATATAATACTGTACAGTAAATTGTTTCTTTTTCTTAACTTAACACCACATTCGAGATTTTGAAGAAAAATAAATATCTAATTCCGGTTCGTTAGCTGCTGATTTTTTTCGAGATGTATATAGAAAAAATAAAATCCAATTATAACATGTAAGATTAAGAAACTTCATAAACCTCAAATTTTTTTGTACTACTAAAACCAGTCATCTATGGCAACAAAAAGCCTTCAGTGCACGTAAAACAATCATCAAAATAAATTTGTTAGAAATAGAAACTAGAGAAATAAAGAAGATAATAAGAATGGGGGGTGACACCTCTTTGCTGGTTATAAAAGCTTATGAAAAATATATCGGAATTATAAACATTGGCAATTAGCAGTTGCCTGTGCAAGAAAGTGCATGTCATGTAAATGTCATTGGCTATTTTTGTACTTGCCCCTACTTTTGCAAAAAGGCACATGTATTAAAGCTGAGGACATGGCATTTTAATCAGCAGGCAACAATGCACGTGACAGTTTAAAATTTTATTTTTTTAAACCTAAGCTAGTGGAATCCATAATAAATCATGGACTATAACAACTGAATAGTGCAAGCCATATGCTTTAGTGATTATCCCTGTAAACCTACAGGCATCATATATAAAAATTATTCTGTATTTGTAAATTTTTTTTGTATGTTTTGAAATCTTACATTTTTCTGACATTTTCAAATGTGTTGAAATGATTTGGCATATTTATCAAAGCCTTCTTGATTTTTCCAAATGTAACAATCATTAGAATTTGTCAGGTGTAACAGTTAGGGGCATATTTATCAAGGGTCGAATTTCGAATTGAAAAAACTTCAAAATTCGAATTTAAAAAGACCAACCGAAATTAAGTCAAAGTTTTTCTTGGTCGAATAGGTCAGTTTTCGATCGCATAGGTCCGTATTTGGCCGAATTCGAATAGTATGAATCGAAGGAATAGCACAGTCGATCAAATTCGATTCAAAGTTTTCCCCCAAAAAAACTTCAATTTTTCAAAGTCCACCAATTGACTCCATATACATTCTAGGAGGTCCCCCATAGGCTAAAACAGTAATTTGGCAGGTTCTAGATGGCGAATGGTGGAAGTCGAATTTTTAAAGAAACAGTACATGATAAATTTTGATATTCGAAAATTCACCTCAACATTTGATAAATCTGCCCCTTAACGTGAAGTTACAGTATTTTGGTTGGTGCCTCAAAAAACAAGTATTGTGTTCCTTTTAATAAAGTAGATTCTGTGTCTGCAGAAATTATTTTAATTTAAATTGGTAGTAATGTGGCAAGCAATAGGTGTATTGTAACATATTGTAGTAGGTAATAAATGAACAAATTAGAATGATACTGTATTTTATTCCTTTGTGCTAAAGTTTTTAGGAAACTAAGATAAATAGTTTTCCTGTCTTAGATTTTGACATATAAAAAATCAAAGTACAGAGGTTTTTTGTCTTTTTTTTTTTTTTGCATATAAATAAATCCCCAACAAAATAGCTACATTTTTTTGTTACATGGAACAGGAAAATGTGCTATGACAAATTACAAAACAACATTAAAATGGACAGTGACAAATTACAATACAAGTTACTTTTATGAAGACCTTAAACCCCCGGGAGTATATACTTTCAGAAAAAGAAAGAAATTGTTTCTTTATTCATAATTGCGCTACAAGTAAACATCTTATAATAAACCAGCAATAAAATGATTCATTAGTTAAATGCAAGTCTGGAGGTCATTGGAATAGTTAATAAAGCTCCATAAGATATCTTCATATAGGGGCAAATTTACTTATGGTCGACTATCGAGGGTTAATTAACCCTCGATATTCGACTGTCAAAGTTAAATCCTTCGACTTCGAATATCGAAGTCGAAGGATTTTGCGCTATTCGCTCGAACGAAAAATCGTTCAAACGAAAAATCGTTCGTTCGAACGATTAAATCCTTCGAATTGCTCGTTTTGAAGGATTTTAATCCATCGATCGAGCGATTTTTCTTCAACCAAAAAATACTTAGAAAGCCTATGGGGACCTTCCCCATAGGCTAATATTGACTTCGGTAGCTTTTAGGTGGCAAACTAGGGGGTCTCTTTTTTTCTTAAAGAGACAGTACTTCGACTATCGAATGGTCGAATAGTCGAACGATTTTTAGTTCGAATCGTTCGAGTCTAAGGTCGAAATAGCCCATTCGATGGTCGAAGTAGCCAAAAAAACCATTCAAAATTCAAAGTTTTTTTCCTCTATTCCTTCACTCGAGCTAAGTAAATGGGCCCCATAGTGTCAAGAAAAATATCAGATGGCATAGAATAGTTTTTGTGTGAAATTGTGCTGGTCATGTCTGGAAATTAGGAATTCCAAAACTGCAATATATGCCCCATTGGAGGGAGGTGTTCCCATTTGGCCCGGTGGTCATTTTTTAAAGTTACTGTTCCTCAGTCTGTAGAAAATATTCTTTACTCTATGGAGGGAGTTGATGTGCATTAGGGCCTTAGGTACTGCCTATGGCAGGCCTGATAACTTAAAGGAAGTTGGGCATCATGATTAAGGTATTCTATAGCCCACTTTAGGACTACAGGGAACATCCCCATCTGAAACCCACCAGATTTTAGGGAATAAAGTTAGTATGACTCAGGAATGAGTGAAACCCCTTGGAGTACAATATGACAATCGTAGTAAGCTTGGAACACCATGAGATACCTACATGAACTTGGTGTTTCAATATGATATATGCAAGGATTATTCAGTGAGTACTTTTTCTTCTTTATTTCTTAAATAGACCTACTGAAAAGCACATAGCTAAAAAACCTGCCGTATGCATTAAGAGATTGTGCCTTAGAAAGCTAACTATCAACATAAGTACATTAATAAATATTTACAAGGACAATATTTTTTTCTTTCCTAGGACAGAGGGGGTTATGTAATATTGTAGAAAGTGTTACTGTATTATAAGTACAATATACTTTAAAGATATCATGAGAGCTAGAATTGACACTGGGTAATTCATTAGTGCAATTCAAAAACAGATTGAAGACTATTTAGTAAGTACAGTATTATTAAGACATGCAGTAATTTGTTTAAATTATTATCAGTTGTGATCAATCAGTAAAACTACCTGACCGCTATTTTGGGTTCAAGGAGTAATATATTATTTCCCTACATGATTCAATTGAAAGCTTCTCCACTTTGTTTTTTGAGCAAAATAGGTAATGAAGGCTTTGTTTAACAATTTGAGTCAAACTCCAGGGGGAATATTTATTATGCTGTGTAAAACTAAATTTGACCAAAAAACTGTATAAAAAGCCACGTAAAATAAACAGCGAATTTATGAAGGTGTGTGTAATTTTACGCCATGTGAACGCATATCTGCCCCCATTATTTTACACTGCTTCCAGTGGAAGGCACTCTAAGAAAAAAAATGCATTATGTTACGTTGTTTTTTTACACTGTGAAGCTCCTCAAGCTGCAATTACCCAAGATCAGAAATGAAAAAATTGAGGGCCTATGATTAAGGGGTGTTCCCGAAACACGTTAGGTGTCCATTAAAGCAGCCACTTGTTTTTGATGCAATCTTTTTTTCTTTTTTGGTCTTTTTCTGAAACTCAATTGCAAAAAAAAAAAAAAAAACAACAACTAATAACCAGAGAACTAAAAAACAAACAATTATTTTGAGTTGTGGAAAACCTAATGTATATAATTTGTATATTCTACATCATCATTGTAAAATAAAATAGTTTCAATGTTTCAAAAATATGTCTCCAATTGACTTTTGTATAAATGCACTAGGTTTTGGTAAAAAAAAGTTTATTCACATTTTTGAGATTTGTTTGGCTAACTCTTGGATTATAATAAACAAACCCCCTTAACAGTGGTCATAACATCCCTTTTACCTAAATGTATATATCTCTAAAGTTAAGTAAGGGTGGCATAGTTTAGGCATGCTGTATGTGTGGCTCCCAACTTGGATCTGAATTTTATCTTGATATGCTGACTGTGTACTGCTGAGCACACAGTGCTCTTATGTTTCCTTGATGCAATAGTCAGCAGAAATTGGTTTAGGCAGTTAGCATAGAGCCTTAGAAAGATCCCTACTGTCAATGTGACTGTATATTTTAACACTCATGCAAACATTCACTGCTGTTTGGGATATGCTACACACAGAAAATTGCACCTGATTGTTTGTGTAGGAACAATGAAATTGTAATAATTGCAGAATACAGACGTCTACAAAAGGCCACAGTATGATGGCAGTTGAACAGCATAGGGTGACCAGATTTCCAATGCTCACAGAATTTATTGGGATATTATTGCATCTAATAGAACCTTATTTGACCAGACTGCATCACAGTCTTTTGAGAGAATGAGGTGTCTAAATGCCTAACATGATTGTATTTGTGTGAGAGTTACTCACCCTGGTGGTCTAGTGGGCCGGTCTTTCTCTCCTCAGGCGCCGGTTCCTTAGGGCGTGTGCGCCGCGTCTCTGTGTGATTTAAAGGTGCAGTTGCACTGGCGTCATGACGCCAGCGCGCATTGGCGAGAAATTCAAGCAGTATTTAAAGGCATCCCTGTGTGTTAATCCTTGCCCGTTATAGAATCTTGTTCCTGGTGCTTCTGTGCTGTTTAGCTGTTTGATTCTGATTATCTGTTGTGACCCCTGCCTGATATTGACTATCCCGACTTCTAGAATCCTGACCCTGCCTGGTAATTGACTCTCCTGTATCCATAACCCCTCTGATTGATCTCCTGGTTTGACCCTTGCCTGCCTGACTCCGTTTGTACTCTGCCAGACCCTACCCGGCCTAATCTTACTATTCTTACTGTCTACGCCTTGTACCACTACCTTCTGCCCATAAGACTTTGCATTACTGTTGTGCCCCTGTGCTTGTTCAGAACCCCTCACTTTGCACCTATCTTAATAAGACCTGGCGGCATCTGATTAGCCGAGGGCTCCTCCCGAGGTGAAAGGGGGCTGTGAAAGGCGGAAGCAAGAGCCAAGAACAGGGTGCTTATAGCATTGGTTCTGAATTTAGGGTGCCAACCGTGACAATTTGTGTATTTATATATCAAATCTAAAATATATCCAAGCAAAAGTCACCATTTAAAATATACATAGCACTTCATTTTAAATAACTTGGTCTAAGTATCAGAATGATAAATACATTTAAAACTGCTAATGCACTACACATCAGTGTAACTGACAACCTATTTCAAGCACTTATATTAAAAAATATCCATTATAAAGGTAAATTTAAACCTCTAAACCCAGATGTATCAGTATGAAAAATGCAAATGTTCTGTAAAACATGTCACATAATGCTGAACATGCACTATAAATATTTTGCCCTGAAGAACATTTGCTGCTTCAGCAGTTTTTAAAGTAGTTTACTCTCCAGCATATGATGAGTGCCCTATTTTTGCAATCTTTTTATATTAACCATGCTGCTACATAAATTTGTTTGAAGCGCTTTTCACTATATTTTAGCAATAGTTCATAAACAATTAATTATGTTTTTGTGTTCTGCTCAGATGACCTTCATCTGACATATTTACCTCAAGTTTATGATGTTGAAATAACAAAAGCATTTTCACAGATAAAATGCTCAGATTATCCATTTTGGATAAATTCTGCAGTTGGTTTAAATTCTAAAAAAATTAGATGAACAGCAATATCAAGGTTTTTTTTAAAGTTTGAGTCAAAAATCCAAATAATGTCCAAAAATGTTCAAACATCAAATTTTCTTGTAAAAAAAACTTGAATCTTTAATTTTTTCAATATTTATTATACCCAGAAATATTACTTATATTTATTATATCCTGGAAATAGCTTGAATCTGAAAATACACCATCTAAAACCTGTCGAGGTCATGTAGGAGTCAATGGCAGAGGTCCCTTAAACCACTTGAAGATGTTAATAGCCGTCATGATTTTCGAATTTTTCAAGGGTTTTGCCAGAAAACTTGATCAATTCCCACTGAGAAAACCCCAAACTCACTGAATCTAGTTTTTTTCCATTCAAGTTTTTTCTTAAATTAGAAACCATGTGAGTTTTGAGTTCATTTGAGGTATAAAAAACTCAAAAAAAATCACCTTTGATAAATAACCCCCCCCATAGCCATGCTGTTTCATTTCTAACATTTTCAACTTTCTCTTAGTGCAGGTTGCCACAAATAAATTATATTATTTTGTCTACCAGTAACTGACCACACTCACTATCTCTAGAACCCAACTTGTTTCCATATAGTGATTAGATATTACCTTTAATGATCCCAAGATACCATGTGTACCTTTACTCTTAAAGTGGGTATTACAACAAAAATATTCAGTAGCAGTTTTGATGAGCAGATTTTTTTCAGCTGATAGATATTCATGTCAAAATTTGTGTATTTGATAGTGGCAACAAAATTCTGTACTAGAATGTCACCATGCTTTTTGTTGTGCCAGGAAAAAACCCAATGCATTTGATGCGGAAAAAAAACACACATTGACTTTAATGTATTTGACTTGATAAAAAATTGCTACTTGACTGTAATCATTAACTGCTATTTTGCTAAATATTTTTTCTTTAATTAAATGGTAAAGAAACATGGCAAGGAAAAGCTGCCAAATCTCTATATAAATCAATGAAAAATTGCTCTAAAAATAACAAGCTAATTTATTTAGATTTTTGCACAGCTTTTTACCTTTTTTCCATGCCAAAATACAGACTTTTCTGTCTAAATTCCCCTTAAATATGCTAGTTATCAAGAATTAAAAAAAAACAGCCATCAAGGTTTGTCACATTTTTTTTACAATGCACTCACGTTGCCCCCTATCCTCTAAAACCAAAGATTGCCTCCCTGTTTATGAATTTGATATTTTAAAGAAAATATTTGCTGACAAAACATTCTACTATTTTTATGATTAATTTGGCCATCCAATGGAGCAGTTTCTAAGTGTATTCTAAAGGAAATATTTCATTATATCACAGTCATTTTGATAATTAATCATTTGGAGTAGTTAGTGCTTCTATGTAGAATAACCTATGTTATTATTGAATAATTAAGACGCGAAACATTGGTGTCCTCTTGTCTTTGACATTATGCTGCCTCATTTTCATTGTCACTCAGAAACCCTGTAGGATGCTCCGATTTATCTTTCTCTCTAACTTAACTGAAAAGTACCAGAAAGTGTTTATGATTTACCTTTACATTTAACAGGAATTAAAACATACCCAGGTTGGATTGCTTTATTTTATATTTCTTATAAATTGTTTAAAAATATGAAAAAGTATTATAAATCATGAAAATTATTTTACAATGTTGACTGAGCAAGGCTGAATCCTGACCCGAGTTCTACAAAGCTTGATCAAGAAGTTTAAACTAGTCGTATTTGAGATGCAAAATGTTACTCTATGTAGCTACTCTTCTCTGGACAGATTTATTAACATTTGACTTTTTTAACGCAATTCAATATTCAATATTTTGCCACGAATTCAAGTTTAATTTCAAAATCTAATTTTTGAAAATGGACTCCCACTGACATCTACATGAACTAGTCAACTGTTTCACATTTTTACACAAGCAAGTTTTTAACTCTGTTTTTTTTAAATACATAAGCACAGATTAAAAATTCAAGTTTGAGTTCTTTCAAATAAAGAAAATTGAAATTAGGCACATTTAGTAAATATGAGGAATTTCATATTTACCACAGCCTTAAGAAAGAAGTGGGTTATCTCACTCTTACTAACAAAAATGTAATTAATACCATTAGCTACTCTTGTGGTTTATCAGGGACAAATGTTGCTTCACAAAAAACATTTTTGATAAATATATATATATATATATATATATATATATATATATATATATATGTGAAAATTTACATTTATTACTCAACAGAAAAGCAAAGGGTGATTGAAACAAGTCACATATTTAGTATATGTTACACAAAACTGTGCAGATGAAGTAATCCATTTTGTTGGTATTATCAAACCACAAAGATGGGTAAAAGACAGGTTAGTGACATGCAATACAGAATCAATGCATTTGCATTGTGTGCAAAATAAGTGACACATATGCATTAAAAATCTATTTAAGCTGATCAAAAATCTAGAAAGGTTTATAACAATAGTAATTTTGAGATTTCTAGTATCGGCTTACTTACGTTACATTATGTTTTTTTTTACAAATTAGTTTGCATTCATACAAATGCATTGCATGAGTTGGGTTATTGCCAATGGCAAATGATAATACTTGTGTAGCAATACAAACACATTAAACTGATCTTTTATAAGGCTAATATTTGCACTAATGTATTGCAGGTCTACATACTGTGTATGCAATCATAACATAGCTGATTCAAATCTTGCAATGCCCTTTACATTTTTTATGATGCTTTCCTTTATATAGAAAATGATAGTGGTTACTTGCCAAGAAAAGAAGCAATTCTAATACCATGGTCTTTGAACAGGAATGAATTACATAAGGAATAATATACCATCTGATGTAATTTAAAAGGATATTAGAAGTCACTGGGGAGCTTTGTGAATGTATAAAACCACAAGGTAGCAGGCCAAGAAAAGACAATGAAAAACATAATTAAAATACAGTTTAACCTATCTTCCTACTGCGTAACCATCTTCATGTTAAAATTCCCCTTCTTCTCCAAATACGTTAATAGCTGCTGCCATCACTGTGATCCCAGGTTGTAGTCTCTTCTCAATGGCAAGGGCATAAAGTCCCTGCATGTACTAATGGTCTATAAAAGGTGATTGTTACAGAATAGGCATAATTGTAATGTTTTTTAGTAGCTAATAACATTATTTAGAGAAAGCTACACTGATATAATTTTTTACATATTGTGTTTTGCACACAAAAACTAGGTAGATGACAGCTTGCTATATAACATGTCATCTCTGGTAACCATGAACTGGTTTGATAAGACGAAGATAAATACTTATTACTATGTCCCTTTGAAACTCATTTAATATTCTAATTGGCACTAATTACTTATGATAATGGAAATACAGACACGATGACTGACCAATGTGTTCACTAGAATGATCTTAATGTATTAAAGACATTAGAAGACTCTAATGTGTTTATGACAATAAAAAATAAATTAACCTTGTGTAAGTGCCTTTATGTAGAAAATTTTTCAGTAGGTAAAAGTAATATTTGGCTGTCTGCCACCTAAAGTTAACAAGTGACCTTGGGCAATATTTTCTACAAAAGAAATGTTGCAAAGTACTAAGTCAAGATAAATATGTAGATAAATAATAGAATACAAGACAATGGGGCTCATTTATAAACTTCATGGAACGCAGAATGATTTGCACAGTGAAAATATTTGCCCTGTGCATAGTTATATTTATAAACCTGAATAAGAGTGGTGTATTTAATGCGCAAACAGAATTGCAAATTTTTATTCAAATGTCCATAGGGGCTTTTTATATGGTATAATTGCATACTGCGACTATTTATGCACACACTCTGCGTTTGAGCTACGCCAGAACTTTGGCGGTGGCAAAAATATTCACAAAACATTTTTCACAATTTGCAAATTAAAATTACTGTCAACGCTATTTCCGTGCACAACAATCTTGCACCCATCTCATTTGTGAATATTTTTGCGCAATGCAAATTAGCAAAAGACGGAAAGACGGGCACAGCAATGAAATATTTCAGCGGAGTTCATGAAAAAACACAGGCAATACAACCATTTGCAAATAAATAAGCGCTGCATGAACTTTATAAATGACCCCCAATGTCTAATACTCTATCCCGTCTTTTTTGAGCCTTTGGTTTTATATCAGGAAGAATATTGCAAAATTACTTGATATTTTATAAAATGTAATCTTTCTCTCTGCAGGTGTGCTGTGGGAAAATGTATAAGATGTTCCTATAAAGAAACATTGATATAGATGCTGTGCACAGCAAGCTTATAAAATATAACCTAACCACAATTTTTAATTTACTGCTATAAATAGAACAGTATAGTTGGTAGCAATATAAAAACATCCCAGTAATAAAATAGTTTTCATCATTTTGGGGCACTGTTGTGAAATTACATGTTAATACAGTATGTTGTACATAAGGTTAAATTGACATTGATTATAAACCCAGAACAGATGGTGGTACATTTATTATATACTGTTATATTTTTTTTTACAAGTGGCAAACAAGTGGGGCTGATTCAGTAATCATTTTTCATATTACTACCCATTAGTAATAACAAAGGAAATTATATTTCCAAATTGCTAAGCTTCCATTAAATTTCCATTAATGTTAACATGCTCATTAACTTCCTGGGGTTTTATGATTCGGTGGGGTGACAGAGCCCACAGCTGTAACATGTAACATGAATGGAGTTTGGCTTCTTAAAACAGTCAAACACACTCAGTTGAATTGACACTGATAAAGGACTTTAGTAAATGTGTCATTTATGCACATATTATTGACGCTTTTTTGGCCATTAGAACAATGTTCCATGTGTTAATAACTGAAAAGTATAAATGTTTCATTTGTTCTTTATTCAGAAAATCTCCCACCCCTGCAATGTTACTTAATACCAGTTGATTTATGCACATTGTGTGAGGTTTTATACTACCAGAGTTATGTCACTACATTACCCATTACTACTGGATCTTTGCAAACTTTTATGTTTAACAATTTTAAGAATTTATTGGTTTTTTTTTACACTAGACGATAGTAATCTACAGAGTCCATAGATAGAGTGCAAAGTATATTTTGTTAATGAATTACCCTTGGGGCTAACACGTTTGGGCCAAATATAGTTAACAATTTTATATATTTTTATTTCGTCTTTTTGTTCGGCCAATGATTGTTACCTTGCCTGGATAATCATTGTATATCTCTTTAAAAGGGAACTATCGCGAAAATGAAAATTGAATATAAGCTTCATCATACTGAAATTTGAAACTTTCTAAATATCATCAATCAATTAAACATTCTACATCATTTCTGAAATACTCACGTTTATCTTCCCTCTCTCAACATCTGTTTCTTTTCATTCTGTTTTCTTGCAGCAGTTGGGTGTCAGATGGTCATGGACAGTTAGATCCAATGTATCTTATAGCGGTTTTCCTTTCCTAGCAGATGAATTAGAGGGCATTCAAATAACTGATTCCAGTACAAACAAAATCTAACAAAATAACCACCTTTTGCACAAATCTTGCATTTAGAGACAGGATTTCTATTTCTATTTCAGTATGATGAAGCTTATATCAAATTTTCATTTTCGTAATAGTTCCCTATTATTTTGGGATATATTGTTACTATTTGGTATAATAATTTTTTTTGCACAAAATATTTTACACTGATCTTAAAATTCAGGAGGTTAATAATAAAGTAAAAAAAAAAATAATAACTCACTCCGGTGGTCTAGTGGGAGGGGATCGGCAGGGACGCCCACCACGATATACTGCTTCCTCCATTGTGAAAGCGTCTTAGGATGCGCGCGCCTCCTCTGGTTATAGGTGCATGCCTATAATGACGTCAGCGCGCAATGATGCGAAATTCAAACGTATAAAAGGGATTTTCAGTGTATAATTCTTTGCCCATTATAGGATCATTCATTATGAGTTCCTGGTGCTTCTGATCTGTGATTTTGCCTATTTTCTGATACCTGTTGTGACCTCTGCCTGTCTTGACGATCCTGACTTCTGAAATCCTGACCCTGCCTGGTAACCGACTCTTCTATATCTGCACCCTTTTTGGTTAGATCTGTAATTGGAGACATCACTAAAGAAATTTTTTTAATAAGACAAGAGAAATAGTTCCGGGAATCACATAAAAAATCAATTGTGTTTAGCTAGGCTCTGAGATACAACTGGATTTGTTCAAACCTTACGGAAAACTTTTGTTAATCAGGGATACCATTAGCAGGTTCTTGATGATCAAATCCACAGAGCAACTCAAATACCCAGAGATTACAAAGAAAAGACAGAAAACAACAGGTTACCTATTGTAGTTACCTACAATCCACAACTGAACATTATTAGAAAAATAGCCAGAGACCTGCAACCCATGCTCCATACAGATACCCGACTAAAACAATTATTCTCGGAACTACGTCTCTTGTCTTATAGACAACCACCTAATCTGAGGAAAATGATTGTCAGAAGTGCTCTTCCTAAAACAACTAAAGCAGGTACATTTCCCTGCAAAAGTAACATATGTGAAACCTGCAAATACATCCTGTGCAAAGAACAAGTTGCTATACCAAATACACAAAAAGTCTACACCATTCTGGACCACTATTCGTGTGCTTCATCCAATGTGGTATACATGATTACATGTACTAGGTGCTCTACAAGAGGCATATACATTGGCGAAACAGGACAAAAATTGCGCACAAGGATTAACCATTACAGACATAAAATCAACACCAAATCATGTGATACACCAGTGGGGCAACATTTCTGCAGTCAAAATCAGTCTTCAGGACATGCAGGCCTTAATTCTAAAAGGGAACTTTAAAATTGAACGGGAAAGGAAGATTTATAAATGCAAATATATGGAGTTATTTAACACAATAAGACAGCCTTAATTTAGGGACAGGTTTAATGTCACACTATGTGACCTGACTGAATCCAGACTCCTGGACTATTTACAACCCATCCTAATTCATTGTATTATCTCTACATTTGATCTCTATCTATCTGTAACTTCCTAATTTATTGCCCATGAATACCTTTCACTGATCCAACAGTATATATGCTGTGCCTTTCTAGCTTTCATTTGTATTTTTGCCTGACGAAGGGGCCTTGGTGCTCCGAAAGCTTGCAATCTATTTTTTTATTGTTAGCCAATATTGGTATCACTTCTACAATACTTTTTGTATTTGTTTGTTTTTTTATTTCTTATTTTTGTTTTTTTATTTCTTATTTTTGTTTTTGTTTTGCGCTTTTCAATTTGAACAAACTCGAATGTTTGCTTAATGATTGAAATATTAGAATGTAAAAAACTACATTAAATAAAACTGTAACATTTAAATTTGAGGTCTTCAAGCTCTCACAAAAATTCAAATAATTAAAAAAAACTTGAATTGAAAAGAAAATGATTAGCTTTTGGCTAGTAGAGCTCCAATTTACTTTGCATTCTTTTTTTTTATAACAAACGCTGTTAAGTCATTTACACTGAGGAATCTTTCTCATAAGTATGAAAATCTCTCAAAAAAGAAACAAAAATTTGGTGGGAAATAGCAATTTTTGAAAAATACATATCATTGCAATTATCTTAACAGGTCTTAGAATAAGAAAGTTTCCTCTCAGATTGTTCCATGAAACTGATGGAATTAATGGTTGAAAAAAAGAGGGATATGTATAGTAACATTGAAGAAGAAATGTATTTCCTTCAAAATGATATAGAGATCAATACAGAATAGAGTCTGAAATTATCAAAGGCAAGACATTAACTAGAGCTAAGGACAAATATTTATAATAGATCTAGATTTAATAAATACCATAACAGTAGCATTCCACAACAATCTATTTTAAAAACAAAACATTAGTTTTTTTTCGAATTTACAAATACACTGCTGGCTCTCCCTATTCTTTCTTTTCACAGCAATCCAGAGAATTACGAGCCTTCAATATCTTTATAAGAGGTGAAACTAGAAATACAGTAAAAAGACAAAAATTAGACAAAAAAAAGTGTGTTCCAGTCAAGGTCAAAGAACTATTAGAGAATACATCACAGACACATTTCGAGAGGAAAAGACTTCTCCCATTTTGGGGAAGGAACAAGTGATTTTGAACTCATCTTCTTAAGAACTCACAGACAAAAGGTTAGGCCTATCTTTTTGTTTAACTCATATTTTTGGTACCTTTATGAAATAAGCAGTTTCATCAGGAAATTATTTTATATAAATAACATTTTGAAGTGTCACTGACTGATGTTGTAGCTACTAATAACCAAGACCAAATAGAGTCCCAAACAGTTAATTTTAATAATTGTAATCAGCTTGAAAAAGGAACCAAAATGTTCTGAAAGCTTGCTATGATTATCTTAGTTAGTCATTAAAGGTATTTCCTTTATCCACTTCCTTTATCCACTGCTATTTTGTATTTCAAAATGGTTGCCCTGTAACATCTTACTAATTATTAATACATATTACAATTATGTGTGTAGTGCTTTACATCTAACAGACTTAGGGGGTTATTTATCAAAGTCCGAATTTATCTCAATATTTTCTGCTACAAACTCTGATTTATTATTACATTTTCACAATTTGCTGGAAATTTTGTAATTTTCACCCGAAAACTTTGGGGTATGGCATGAAACCCAGTGCACATCAAAAAGTCATTCGGACTTCTCCCATTGACATATATGCATCCTCGACAAGTTTGCGATGCCGGATTTTCAGATTGTGACTTTTCCATCTTCGGGGTTTAATAAATTCCGATAAAATGTGTTTTTTTTTTTTTTTTTAAAAGACAGATTTTATTAAAAAAAAAATTCATGATTTTTGCATTCGGAGTTTAGTAAATAACCCCCTTAATGTGGGAAACGTAAGAGTTTCCTTAATTGTAGACAGTAAAAGGTTTACACAAAAATCTACTTTCTATTCTGTACTGAGAGATGATACTATTAAACTCTTTCAGAAACAAGTAGAAAGAGAACTTACCAACATACATCAATAAACAAAAATAAATAAATAACACTACTAGGAACATTATAACTGATACAGAGGAACTGGTCCTTGAGGCCCTGCAAAGTAATAAGAATATAGCTATTTGTTTAGCATATAAAGGAGGTTCAGCTGTAGTTTTGAACCAGGTTGATTATTTTAGTGAACCAATTAAGAAAATTTAATTATACGATACTGTAATTGCAAAATAAGACTACTTATGAACCTTTAAAAAGTAATTCCACTAAGAATTTTCAATATACTATTCAAACTTAAAAGAGTGCTAGGATGAAAGATTTGATTTCTGATAATATTGCTACCTATTTGAAAGTACAATAACCAGCTTGAATAAAAGTCCCCAAAGGGAGGTCACTCCAATTTGTGTATTTTGGGTACAAACAGCCATACAATATTTACTGTCACATACCTTTTTTCTTTTTAATAACACTTTTTTATCCCCAAAAAGGCTATACAACAAAGGGAGCAAAATGTGGCCCCTGTCACCAACGTATTTACAGTATGTGTGGTGGTGGGAGCAGTCTACTTTACCATGATGCTAATCTTTTATGAATTTATTAATTTCTACAGAGATTACATTGAAAACCTTATTTTGGTTTGGTCTAGGGACAATAACTGTTTTGACATTTTTTTTAAAATTATGTTAATAATCACTAAATGAACCAGAGAGTTTTCCACATTATTATTCTCAGAAGTCTTATGGAGGGCTAAACAGGCCATAGTTGTGGGATGTCTGGATTCTGTCTTGGTCTTATGAATGGTGTCTATACCTTATACAGAGCCAGTATATTTTAAGCATCTGATTTATATACAGGAAAATGCATAATATTGCTTTTAATCTAGTTTTTAACATAACATAAATATCTTCTTTCCACTTTTAAACAAATATCTTCACCATCACCATCCAATTAGGTACAGTATTCCCTACTCTAAATCATATATATTAAAGTCTTTAAATACAAGGTATGTTAAAAAGAATAACCCATGTGTCCATAAAAACGTTTAGAAAAAAGTATAACCGTAGCAGAACCTGTGCGTTCCTCAAAAAATAAGAGCTATTTAATATTGTCTATAAAACTTCTAACAAACTTTAATAGCACTTTGGCTCTTATTCTGTGGTCATGAGGAACGCGCAGGTTCTGCTATGGTTATACTTTTTTCTGACACACTATGCCGGTTGTGGTCTCACTGGCAATTAAGACACGGTTTACATGTTTTCACTGGCACTATTGGTCTAAATGTTTTTATGGACACATGGTTTATTCTTTTTAACACACCTTGTATTTAAAGACTTTAATATATATGGTTTAGAGCAGGGAATACTCTACCTAATTGGATGGTGATGATTGGTTCATTTAAATGGTGTACAGACACTGTAGCCAATGTATTGGCTACATGTCACACAGCCCTCCACTTGTCATTTCCTGTATATTAACCGTTTTTGTGTAGTGTTGTATCACTTTGAGAAAGACTGGTGTCCCAGCCAAAACGTTAGTTTTGTGACCCTATTAAATATTTTTCTATTCATAAGACCTGTGAGTGCTCCTTCTTTGAGGACTATTGATAACACATTTTAAGGATTGCACCCAGCCATCTATTTAATGATTTTTGTCAAGAGTGCCGGCATTCTACAAATATATATATTTGAGGGCATTGATAATAAAAATCTTCACTCTTTTCTGCTAAGTCCTGTGACTAATACTACTAATACTACCTATTTTGTGGTTGACACCCAGGCAGAGTACACAGAATAATCATGAGTGCCGGTAACACATCTGCTACAATATATATATATATATAGTATATACTGAATAAGCAAGGCATTGAATGCTGGATTTATTATTGTTAATTATATCTTTGTTGTTTAGAAAATGTACCTGTGGCTAATTCTATTACTTTCCTAATAGAAACCTTCTTAAAAATCAATATGCTCTTTTTTTCATCTGCGCTTCAGCTTCTAGCTATATATATGATTAATTAAGCTAAGGCTTACATTATTTTGTGTAATTAATCTAAAATAGAATAATTTGGCGCAATACTGAAGCCAAATCAAATGTCATTTGTGAAACTATCATATGCACCCATATTGTGCACAGAATAAATGAAAGAATAAAGCACTTAAATTACAAAAAAATAGGCTTCATGAATACATAAAAATAAGACCATTTTCTCCATTTTTTCTCAACTTCCACATGCTTTAAAGGAGAACTAAAACTTAACTTTAGAAGTAGGCTAGAAATGTTTTTCATTATGTTGTGGCCTTCTGTACCAGCCCAAGGCAACCACAGCCCTTTAGCAGTAAAGATCTGTCTCTCCAAAAATGCCCCAGTAGCTCCCCATCTTCGTTTCTGCTGATTCACTGCACATGCTCTGTGCTGCTGTCACTTACTGAGCTTAGGGACCGATTCAAAATGTACAGTACACATAGAATAGAAACGTCACAATTTAAGGCTGATTAGTAATTAATGCATTTAATTACTACATGACCACAGAAACCAGTGAAAATAACAGCAGTATAACCTCATGTTCTGCTTGATAATTTGTGATTACTCGTAAGCTTAGCTTCTCAACAGCTTCAGTGCTCAGAACCCACTGAGCATATGACTGTTGGTACAAAAATTGCAAAACAACGTATGGGAGAAATAAGTGCAGTATATAGAATATGGTATTTTTAGCTATATAAATTTTTAGGGTTTAGTTCTCCTTTAAAATACATAACCTGCAGTGCTGCCATTTTCTAACTTTCTACAGCTCCAAATATGGCTTGTATTTTTACTCAAAGTGTAAGTTGTGGTACAGCCACACAGGGATTGGATAGGCTGGAGAGTGAACTTGAATATCCCATGGTTGCCATGTTTGTTAAGCTTAGTTTCTAACCAGCAACACACAGCATAAGGGAGCATGTGCATTGTCAGTGATGCTTAAGAGATGGAATAAGAAAAGATTGGTACAGTAAATTCAGAATGTACAGTGTACACAGAATTCCCATTGACACTGTGTTATAATTAAAGTCATTGTGGAAATCATTGACTAAACAATGCAGTTGAAGTTGCTTGCATAACGGTTGTAAAAAGTTGTATGCATAACCTTTCCAATCACTGGCATGTCATGTTTGATATGATAAAAGTATCTGCAGTATTCAGGTGCTTCCAAGAATATACCACTGAATAAACACTTACATTCAAGATACCCTATAACTGCCATTTTACAAGAATGTGACTAAAGTAAAAATTTGACAGCATTTCTTGGTGCACACAACAAAAATGTGAAGACACTTACAAGGAATCCAGAGAACATTTCATGCATCATTTAGGTTTATACATCTAGCTTGAGTAATTACACATAAGCCTCTAACTGTGACCTTTTAGAATCACTGTTAAAGCCATCTGCTGATTTAACTGACTTCTCTAAAATTGCAAATGAAATGTTATTTATCCAGTGGCATCATACCCTTTAAAATAAATACATATACGCATTTTAATATTCAAATTAAAAAAAATTATGCAATATTTATAAGTTTCCATAATCCACAGGATGGAGAAAACTGTAGGATCATAATTACTATTTGATTGTAACAAACCTATACTAAAATAGATAGCTTCAGAGTATGACAACTTTCTAATGGACAATGAAACAACAAATAGGGGCACATGTTTCAATGTCTGAATCTCTCACCATGTAGATCAGGTGGTTCAGGGCACCAGCAGAACCTGTGCGTTCCTCATGACCACAAAATAAGAGCTATTTAATATTGTCTATAAAACTTCTAACAAACTTTAATAGCACTTTGGCTCTTATTCTGTGGTCACGAGGAACACAACAGGTTCTGCTACGGTTATACTTTTTTCTGACACACTATGCTGGTTGTGGTCTCACTGGCAATTTAGACACGGTTTACATGTTTTCACTGGCACTATTGGCCTAAATATTTTTATGGACACATGGTTTATTCTTTTTAACACACCTTGTATTTAAAGACTTTAATATATATGGTTTATATATATATGGCCCCCCACTTGTCATTTCCTGTATATTAACCATTTTTGTGTAGTGTTGTATCACTTTGAGAAAGACTGGTGTCCCAACCGAAACGTTTGTTTTGTGCCCCTATTAAATATTTTTCTATTTATAAGACCTGTGAGTGCTCCTTCTTTGATAACACATTTTAAGGGTTGCACCCAGGCATCTATTTGATGATTTTTGTCAAGAGTGCCGGCATTCTGCAGAGTACACTGAATAATCATCTGCTACTATACTGTATATATATATAGTATATACTGAATAAGCAAGGCATTGAATGCTGGATTTATTATTGTTCAGGGCACCAGTCTCAGACCCTCAGCTTAGGGAGAAGGTAAACCACTAGCAGAAAACAGGGGGTATCCAGGTATAAAATTCCAAAATTAGCATAAAAAATATATTGTTTATTGTAAAAAAAAGATCAGTATTTTCATTGGCTAGGACACTTAAATCTCAAAAAATTTTAGTTTTTTTTTTCACGAAAAATTTGAGTTTATTATACCCTGATGCTGCAAAAAGTTAGAATCCAAAGTCAACCATCTCAGACCTGTATACGTCAATGGGAGGGCTCCCTATCCCAATTTGAAGTTATTGTAGTCTGGGCTGATTATAGCCTGAAAATCCAACTTTCGTTGGTGTTTTTGGGCAAAACCTCAAGCTTTTTGGGAGAAATGCACGAGAAAAACGTATCATTGTGGTGTTTGCTTGATTTTGGGGTTTTCCCTGAATTGTACAATTTTTTCTGCTTTTTCCTTAAAATCCAGAATTTTTAAGATTTTTGCCCAAAAAGTTTGAAATAGTTGGATTTTTGGGCTAATTCCAGTGCAGACCACAGAAATTTCCTAATAAGATAGGGACCTTGACTTATATACAACCTTGGCAGGTCTGAGATGGCAGATTTTTTTTTAAAGACTTTTTGCAGCATCGGCCTTAAATAAATCCTAAAAAATTCAAGGGTTTTTTCCCCACTAAAAATTTGGATTTTGTAGTAAAGTTTTTAAATTATTTCCATTCGGACAGTAATAAATAAAGTCCAGCACACCTCACCTCTCATCACACAAATCTAATGGACCAAGTGTGGTGAGGTCTTCTATAATTTACAACTGCACAGAATTTTATGTGTATTTTAGTACCTTAACAAGTTTCATTATTCAGACTTTAGCAAAGCTTGAAGTCTTAACACAAAGTCATAAGTTATTTAATACAAGAGACAAAACATATTATTAAGCATTGGCCAGATTCAATTCAGTGAAAATGTGAAAACTCATGGACTAGATTCAATTTGAGATGCAATTCAATTCAGAAACACATATATCGCTGCTTATCACATGAAAACTATATTGACGTCTATGGGAAAAAAAAAACTGGAACTGAATTTTTTTCCTCTCAAATTGAATCTCGTCCACAAGTTTTCACGTGATAAACTGTAATATGACGTTTTCTCACAAAATTGAATCTAGACATTTATGACAATAATAAACATTTAACATTTTGAAGAGCACATTTATCAAAATGTGAGATTAAATAAGAAATACAGAAAAACTCACCCACTTTCTATTGAATACTATGGCAATTTTAGAATCATATTTATTAATGGGTGAATGTTAGAGTTAATTTTGATAAATCTGGCCTGTTAAGTGTAAAACATGTATATCAAAGTTTAGGCAGTGAAATCCATGTCCATGTATGCTTATGCTTGTGATGACGTGTATTAATTTATAGTTAAAATATATTTCTAAGCTCATTCTTTGGGGTAATCACTGTATTATAGTCATTGTCAGAATTTCAAAAGCTTTATTGATGTTCATCAATTGATGGATTTTTATTTCTATTTACAAGACAAAGTTGGGGATCATATTGAATGTTAAGATCTGTCTCTTTATATATAAATATTTATATATTCTGTCTATTGTTTGCTTGTTGCTTCATTGGTATAAATTAGTTTAAATGCATTTTTAGAACAAAGTAGAGAACAAACTGAGTTTCCAAACCTACATTCAGTGACATTTTTATACAAACATGCATAACCCAAAGTAGTTTAGCTTGTTTCAGTCCTAGACTAATTTCCAAGCTATGTATGCAAATAATCTGCTTCTTGGCTTTAAGTCTTCCAGCAGCACTGCTTCCCATCCTGTAGCTAATAAAGATAAATTCAGTGTTTGAGTTAATTATATACTAGGCCAAGAAGTAGATATGGATATATATTATGTAAGTCATTTAGTGCCCAAAACTGCACTGCATACTTTGATGAGGTCTTCCCATGGATCTGGGCATAATTATGTTTTTATCTCTTGAGTCAAAGTCCTTTTTTATACAAACAAATCACTTTAATTGTATATAGTTTTCCAGCTACTTTATAAATCTGGCTATTTTATACTATGTAGGAAAATAAGGCAATCAAAAATGAAGAAATAAATTAACAACTACCACCATGAAAATAAAAAAAGGGTTCATATAATTCATATATTGTATGTAATTCGGATATTCTATATTTTGAGTGTAGTGGTGTTTGTAGTCTAAAACATCTGTCCACAACATAAACAACTAGTGAACAATTGCACTGAGAATGTGTTGGTATCAGTCATGTTCTGTTTGAATTGATTCATCCACTTTGTTTTGCTGACATTTTGCACAAGCTGCCATGGTTCCTGCTGAATACATGTTTTACAGTATCAACCAAGGACAGAATGATATCAGAGACCTGAAATATGTATTAGTAGTTTTGAAGATAATTTGGCCCAAGGTAGAAGTCTAAGATGACTATAGTAAGGCTGTCAACAAATTTGGAGAAAGCATAAAGTCTTATGTAGTGAATGCAGTTCATTCCTTGATACCGGCATAAACTTTAAATGCTATACAAAATTTATATTTACACCTTATGTTTAAAGAGCAAGTAACACATACATAGTAAGGGCCATACCACAGTTATCAAAGAAAGAAAGAAAATAAAATTCCACAGAAAGGCCTCAGTTTTTCTTTTTGTGATTTAATAATTAAATAGGAGATTCTCAGTACCAATGTGTAATGGAAACTGATACTCACCATGATGTCATCCAATATGGTGGCACCCTGCCTCTCCATGTGGATCCTGATAGGCGCAGTGCTGTGACATCAGCATCTTTTCGCCCGCCGATTGGTCACCAGCATGAGAACGTGCGCCTGCATCAGAACGCCAGCGTGAAGCAGATCTGTTTTATGCAATATATTTTTATAGAGACCTACAGTATTCAGAGCTATAGTTTTTCTTTAATAATACTGTCCTGTTCCAGTCTCTCATTTCTTGGATACTGTCCTGTCTTGATTTTCTTTTTATCTTTCGAATTTCTCTTTTAGCATTTCTTTCAACAGAATACCATCTTTTCTATGTAGGGGTTCCTCAAAATCAGTCCTTGGCCTCTTGAAATTTTTTTCTGTGCATTTCTTTTGATGGCAAATTAACCAATTCTACCAGTTTCCAATACACATGTGTACTGACAATACTCAAATATATCTATCCTCTTCCAATCTCTCTCTCTCTTAACTAGTGTCTTGTCTTGCTTGTCAGGCATTTCTATATGGAAATTGCCTTAAAGGAGAAGTAAACCTTTAAATAGAGATATGTGCCCTCATTATTATATCCACCTATAGAACAGTACACAATGAGTTAAATCAAACAAATTCACTGCCTTGTATGTTAATTTATATTCCGCGCTTCTGCACTGTGTTCCTATCATAGGCACCATATTGAAATCATTCCCTACAGCACCAGGAGTCTCCACCTGCTGCTATACGTCATAGTCTAGTCTAAGGAGCAAGGCACGCGTCTCCTTTCAGTTCGGGTGCGAGCAGATGCTGTATTGTGGCAGCACACTGTGTAGATATGCGGCTCTGAAATCACGTGCACCTCTTCCTCCAGCACAGAATTAAACAAGCGGTTGACAGGCAGGATTCTCCCTCCCCCATGTTATAGCTCCTGTCTCCAATAACTTGGCCATTGCTTTAGGGCTGCTGATAAAATCCACACAAGTTCTGCGGGTGGTCAGGAGTGTGCCTGGCTCTGTACTGTAAGGAACTTCAACTATACGGAGCCCAGCTTACCGTTCAAATACAGGCACAGCCTAAACTTGTGGGAGCTGCCTTAAGAGTTTTGCCACTTCAGTAGGTGGGGTGGTGCAGGCAAAATGAAGCACACTTCAGGGTTAGGGTTAGCTCTTTATGCAAGGTGGGATATGATCGGAACAGTGGGCAAAATACATAATGAACGTTGATGAAAATGCTTAATTCATAAAATCAAAATATTCTGAGAAATACGTAAGGGGCTGGTACATTACAGTGCAGTAGCTGAGATCTTCATGTTCATACTGCCAGCATGTGCTCAGAACTAGAATGAACAGGGAGTAGCAGTGAGTCAGGCAGAAAGGCAGGAACGGCTATAAAAAAAATATGCTCGTGCACACTGGCTCCTGCTTCTCTTTTGGTCTCACATGCACGTGCAGCTGGCTCCTCTCCGACTACTCTCACTGTCGAAGAGATAAGGATGTCTCAGTGAGGAAAGGGGGCGGAGCTTCACGCTAGAGCAGGAAGTAGGTGAAATGAGCAGGGGAGTTCCTCGTATTATTCAGAAACAACATTAAACTGAATGCAGGGACTAAGGTATGTTGCTCTTGGGGGCTGTTTGGAGTCATTTTAAAGTTAGAAAAAAAAAAGGTTTACTTATTGTTTAACCAACAATGATTTTACTACCATTTCCAATTATTTTAAGAATAAAAGTCAAACTAATGACTTTGGCATTCAAAGCCGTTCATATCTCTCCGAGATCTCTACATCTTCGAACTTATCGCTAACAAATCACCAACTCTTTGTTATGTTCTTCAACTGATCTTCTACTCAATACCTCAATCAATACACTCATTCAAGACTTTGCTAGGACTGCACCCCACGTTCCATACAAATTTCTCCTAATCTCTCTGCCTTTGAACAAGCTTATAAAAGAAATTAGTTATGTAGCCTATCATTCCGTCAGTTTACACAATATGCTACCTGTTAAAGAGGTAGTTCACCTTTAGGTTAACTTCTAGTATGTCCTTCTAGTATGGTTCACCTTTACATTAACTTATGGTATTTACATTCACTTATAGTATGGCTAATTCTAAGCAACTTTTCAATTAGTCTTCATTATTTATTTATTATAGTTTTTGACTTATTTTCCTTTTTCTTCTCATGCTTTCCAGCTTTCAAATGGGGGTCGCGGACACCATAAAAAATTCTCTGTAAGGCTACTAATGTATTGTTATCGCTACTTTCTATTACTCATCTTTTTATTCAGACCCTCTCCTATTCATATTCCAGGCTCTTATTCAAATCAGTGCATGGTTACTAGGGTAATTTGGAACCAAGCGACCAGATTGCTGAAATTGCAAACAGGAGAGCTGCTGAACAAAAAGTTGAAATTGCAAACTGGCCATGAACAACCCTTTTAAATGCAATGCCCATTCCCACATATGGTGCCTGATACTCATTTCTCCTTTTACAGCTAAGCTCTATGGAACAGGCCCCTCCATAAATGTTGGTTGTATATCTATATGTATTTTGTATGTTCTTTGTATACATCCATTTACTAAACTCAGAGGGGGTTCGTGCAGCACATATTTTATCACAAATGGTTGCATTGCCAATGGTTTTCCTGAACGCTAATATATTGCACTGCTCTGCCCACCATTCCTGGTTTTGCGAATTTGCATTGTGATTACATTTTACACAAATGGCTCGCAAATGAGACGGGTGTTTGCGTGAGTGCGCCCACTGTGCACGGTTGTTGTGTGCGAAAATAGCATTGACAATAACTTAAATTTACAATTTGCAAAACTGTTTTGCGAATATGTATTCTGCAACCAAAGTTGTGACATAATTCAAACACATAGGGGCACATTTACTATGGGTCGAATATCGATTAACCCTTGATATTCGACCCTCGGAGTTAAATGGATTTAGCGCAATTCCTTCGATCAAACAAGCAAATGAACGGTTAAAACCTTCGAATCAAACGATTCGAAGAATTTTAATCCATTGATCAAACGATTTTCCTTTGATCCCAAATTGCCTAGAAAGCCTATGGGGACTCTCCTGGGTAGGTTTTAGGTAGCGAAGTAGGTGGTCGAATTTTTTTTTAAAGAGACAGTACTTCGACTATCGAATGGTCGAATAGTCAAACGATTTTTAATTTGAATTGTTCGATTCGAAGTCAAAGTAGCCAAAAAAAAAATACTTCGAAATTCGAAGTATTTTTCCTTCTAATCCTTCACTCGAGCTAAGTAAATGTGCCCCATAGTGTGCACATATAGATATTCCCATTGTGAAAAAAAAATTGTGATTCCATTTGCACACACTTATTCAGCTTTATAAATGTAACCATGCGCAGGGCAAATATATTCACTGTGGGTACCAATCTGCCCTGTGCGAAGTTTATAAATTAGCCCCTGTATGTTATAGCTGTATAAATATGCATTATAATAATAATAATGATAATCTTTACTTCCTTCTAACCAGTTGTCAGAAGTGGTTCAGTCTTTATGCAGTTTGGATCCAACATGCCGGATATCCATGAAGAAAAAAGGAAGAGTTTATACACGTTTTTGAACATTTTCTGAAGCCCATAACACCAATGAAAGCTTTTTGAGTAAAAACATGATGGATTATGTATAACTCATTTTATTGCTTATCTATATTGGAAGTGGAATTTCACTTCATACAATTAACCTATTCAACTCATTCAATCTATGGAATCTTTAATCCACCTGACCTTGGAGAAAGTCACAGTGTCTGTTAATAGAGACCATCTAGACAATATTTAATTGACTTACTTTCTATTTAAGATAAAACCCAACTATCTCAAAGCATTTTGCATTCGAATTGCTATATTCTTTGAAATTACAAATTAAAATGATATAACTTGCGCACTGATCTTTGTTTACTTTGTATTCTTTTCATAATGGTATAGCCCAGCACTTATTAACATGAATTATTACTTGCATTCCATATTTATACAGTAAATGCAAAATCAGTTAAAATATTCATTTGTCGGGGCGCGTGCGCGGTGCCATCGGGAGCAGACGTACCTGATGTGAGCTCCGTATCCCAGCCCGCTTAATTCAGCAACCACAGCTATAAAACGTCCGGTACCGAATCTATCCTATCTTGAGGGTGGCAGGTATCGTTATGCCACAACAGGCGACTAAGAAAAAAGGGGCGGCACCGAGCATGCACAAGTTGTTCCAGCAACAGAGCCCAGGCACCCCGCCATCTTTGCAGGCCTCACAAGAGGCGGAACTGTCGCACTCCCTACCTGACCCACAAGGGCCATCCTCCGAGGTATCGGAAATTTGAATTCCATACAAACCATGTTCCGGACGGAACTGGCAGCTGCAGTTGCGGACTTTACAAAACAAATCCATGAACTAGGCACTCGGACGAGCGCCTTGGAGGACCGCACGGAGGAGCTTGTGGCAGCGATACATGCTGATAGTGAAGCCATTGAGTTCCAGAAGGAACAAATTGCCGTAATGGAGGAAAAGATCGAGGATCTTGAGAACAGATCTTGCAGGGCCAACATCCGCCTTCGTGGAGTCCCAGAGACCGAGATGGACCTCGAATTATTTGCGATGAACCTTTTTACTACCCTATTGCCTGAAGCACCGCCTGAGAAACTGCAAATGGTGAGAAGATATTGAGCGCTAGCTAGGCCTCGCACAAAGGATACGCCTAGGGACATAGTCCTGAAACTGCAACATGAGGCGGTCAGAGACCAAATACTACAAGCAGCGCGCCAATTCACCAGAGATCCCGACAACAAAATATCGGCTGATATTTATGCAGACCTGGCACCTACTATCTTGCAAAAGAGGAGGCTGATGAAAGATGTTACCTTACAGCTTCAGAAGGCACGGATTAAGTACAGATGAAGCCACTTGGATTTGTGAGTTAAATGCGTAATGACTCAGGGGTAATTGAAGAAACTGTGTTATCAGTCATCTTAACTCATTTAATGCATTTAACCTTTTCATTAGCATACCAAAGCTCCATTGTTCACAATGGTGAATGCTTTAATTAGATGGGATGTTGTGACGCAGTTTTCTGTGTTAAATGAGATAAATGGGATATCTGTGTTTAGTTATTCTGTGTCAAACAGACAAACCAAAGTGGCTGCATCTGTACAGATGGGGCTTCCCCTTTGCACTCCATTGCACCATCAATAACCGTATGTATTCATTCAAGACCACTGAGGCGGCCTTACACATCCTACAGAAGGAAGGCCTTCTTGCTCCTTCGCCAACACCATCGGCGGGAAGCAGTCCGCGACCTCACAAGGAGTGGCAAGTGGTGGCTGGTCCCCGCTCACCTTCTCGTCTAGGCCGCACCTCTGGCATCCCCAAACCACAAAGGCTCCGCTCTGCTCTCAAGTGATTTCCGATAACAGAGACTTGCCCGGATACGTATGCCTTATACCCCATGTTTTTATTTACTTGTGCTGGATACGTTGCATTCTTCTAAATGGGCTTGGGAATAGATGCTGCCCACATTCCCCAGTCTCGTGGCGACCCCACATAGACAGTCGCTGAATGACCGGGACATTTTCCCCACTTTTGGGGTTCTTTTTCAGGTTACTTTTTATTACTTACATTGTTTTGTTCAATATTTTGGGTTGATCCACTGTGTCTATAACTGTTTTTGGTATCCTTTTTGTACTCTCTCATTACGGAATGTACTTACCTTTATGCCTCTTCCTATGGTCCTTGAATGTTCAGTATACCTGTATGCTATAATGTTAGTGCAGCATGGCCTCCACTCCTGTTCTCTCCTATCCCTAGGTTCATGTCATTCTACTTGTAGCTCCCCCACTCGGGATGTGACGCTGTTTTGCTTTAATGGCTTTCCTATAGTACCATTTCAATATGGCTTTTACACTAATCTCCCATAATGTTAAGGGGTTAAATTCCCCGCGGAAGCGTAAACAGGCCTTCCAATGGTATGAACGTATCCATCCAGATGTGATTTGCCTGCAGGAGACTCACTTCACTAGACAGTCATACCCGAAATATTTTCATCACCAATATTCCCGATACTTTCTAGCATCTACTCCCAATAAAAAACATAGAGGTGTTGCTATTCTGGTCCATAATAACTTTCCGATTGTTGTGACGGATGTGCAAGTAGATAAGGAAGGGCAGTTCTTATCCATAGTTGGTACCCTATTTGAAAAGTCTATTAGGATTACATCCACCTATTCCCCGAATGCTGCCACCTGTGAATTTTTTAACAAATTCGCTACTAAACTAAGTACACATCCCCATGATATTAATTTGTGGTGCGGAGACTTTAACTTTCCCTTTAATCCGGCTTTGGATAAATCGGCCGTATTACCCTACTTCAGGGAATCTAAGGCCACTAAAATGACTCAACGGGTCCCAATTTGTTGATACCTGGAGAGAACTCCATCCTAGAGAACGTGGATATACCTTTTATCCAGCCCCTCATAAGCAATATTCTAGAATCTATGCCATCTTACTCAATGCGGCAATGATCCCTAACCTAAAGGATGCCTTTATTAAAGTTTGCCTGTGGTCAGACCATAATCTTATGGTTACTAAGGTGTTGCTACAGGGTATTCACCCTAGATCGTCTAGATGGCGCCTTAATGAACGCCTGCTTAGCGATCTCCAACTCACACAAGAGTTAAAAACTACTCTAACTAATTACTTTAAGGAAAATACCACGGCTGATGTCACGCCAGATATTGTATGGGTGGCCCATAAGGCTACTATACGAGGGTATCTCATACAACAGGCTGCTAGGAGGAAAAAACAACAAAGGGAAAGGTATAGCCAACTAGAATTCTCATTGACCACCTTGGAAAGGCTCAATCAAGCTTCACCGTCATCACACCTGGCCAAACGTATTAAAGCTTGTAACAAACCAGACACTTACTTAGGCAACCTACTGCGTACCAAATCTCAGATTAACCAGATACCCCGTATTAGAACTTCACTAGGCACCATTACCTCTAACCCGGAAAAAATAAGGGACACATTTTTAGACTTCTATAGGAAACTTTATACACCAACACATAAACTGGATTCTTGACCTATACAGACCTTCCTTTCTCAGTATACTTTACCTACATTCTCTGATTCAAGTTTAGATATGCTGAATGCTGCCATAAAGGTTGAGGACATTGCTTACACAATCAAACATCTCAAGGTAGGGAAGGCACGCGGCCCTGATGGCTTCTCAGCTAAATATTATAAGGTCTTTGCTGACATAGTAATTCCACGCCTTAAATTGTTGTTTAATCATATCCGAGATGATAAACCTATTCCCCAAGAACTGCTGTCGGCGCATATTACACTGCTCCCTAAATCGAATAAGGACCCTCTCAAATCGAAACATTACCGTCCCATTTCTCTATTGAATATTGATTTAAAAGTTTTGACTAGCATACTAGCATGAAGATTGTCCTCTATTTTGCCAGAGGTGATACATAGAGACCAGGTTGGATTCATCCCATTCAGACAGGCAGGGGACAATGTGAGAAAGGTACTTAATATCATACAACATGCTAAATCTACCAAAACGCCCATGGGTGTATTAGCCTTGGATATAGAGAAGGCGTTTGATTCCCTTGACTGGCAATATCTTAGAACCATACTTAGCTCACTTGGGATTGGTAAACCTTTTACTACTATTCTTTCTACATATTACTCTACCCCGTCTGCTATGCTGAAATTACCTACTTCCTCCTTTCAAACTATTGGGATACAAAGGGGCACGAGGCAGGGGTGTCCATTGTCCCCGGCCCTTTTTGCTCTTGCAATGGAACCGCTGGCACAGGCAATTAGGAGTAACCAGAATGTTAAAGGCTACACTATAGCTAACACTGAACATAAAGTATCCCTTTTTGCAGACGACTTGTTGTTGACTGTCACACAACCTTTAACTATGTTGCCCAACCTTCTCCACATTATTCAGGAATTTTCTAAGGCATCTGGGTTACGACTGAATCAGGATAAGAGCGAATTTATGCCCTGCGGCGTTCCAAAGAATACCAGCAAACTTGTTGAACATAATTTTGGGTTTCAATTGAGAGAACAATACTTATCTTATCTAGGCATACGCCTCACTGCCAACCTGGAAACAATGTATACAAATAATTACCCTCAACTGTTAAGGAAATTATTGCACGAGTTACAGGAGTGGAGGCCAAAACAGATTTCTTGGATAGGGAGAATAGATTGTATTAAAATTATGACTTTGCCTAGGTTGTTATACTACTTTAGAACTCTGCCCATTGCCATTGTGAGGCCTTCATCTGGCGGAATAAGAGACCGAGGATTAATAGACATGTTATGTACCTCCACAAAACTAGGGGTGGATTGGGGGTCCCAAACTTACTCCATTATTATAGGGCAGCATGCTGTGCCCAGATCCCCCCCATACATGGGGGACCTCAAGCTCCTTTGTGGGTGCTCATGGAGTCTAATATGATACAACCTTATTCATTACAGAGCTTACTCTGGAATCCAAGCTCGGATGTTAAAGTACATATGTAGAACTGTTTCCCCATTGACTTATGCTATGCTGCAGTTAAATTAAATTTAAATATCGTCTGGCATCAAACCCTTCGGCAATGGTACCATTGCATGGAAACACCCTTTTTCCCCCGAGCCGATCCGTGTCGGCCTTTACTTGGTGGAAAGACAGGGGGGTACTTACCGCCTACCAGCTCACTTATGGATCTAAACTGCTGCCTATGGAGACACTTATTCAGAAATATCAGGCGTTGCCAACTGAGACGTACCGGGCAATGCAACTGTCACATTTTGCCACACACTTCTGGCACAAGAATATGGTCTCTAGAACATTTTTAGAGGTCATTTGCATGACTTCCCCAATGTGTAAACGAGTCTTATCAACCATTTACAACCAGTTGAACCATGCTGTTGCACCGGACAAACTTCAACACATGCTGGACTGGGAAACAGACTTGGAGTCAACGTTTTCTCCGGAAGTATGGCTCAAAAGCTACTTAAGAATTTTCAAAGGGAGCTATAATGTCACCATAGTGGAAACCTCACTTAAATTCTTTCACAGAGCATACTATGTTCCGGAACGACTTCATCGTATATACCCCACTGTTTCACCTCAATGCTTCAGAAATTGTCCCACTAGAGGGACGGTATGGCATACCTGATGTAGCTGTCCTGTGACACAAGCCCTATGGCAGAAGATATCTCGGATATTGACTACACTCTTTTATACTCCCATTGACCCCTGCCCAGAGGTTATGCTCCTTGGACATAAACTGGAGGGCATGAACCATTCGGCACAGCATCTGACTCAACATATCTGTATGGCAGCTAGGATTCATATTGCAGCACGGTGGAAATCACCCTGCCTTTCCATATCTAAAGTCTTGGACAAGATAGAGTTCATCCATTCCAATGAACGTTTGAAATACCAAATTGATGGGCAAATGGAAAAATACAACGAGATCTGGGACACTTGGATCCTTCATAAGGAGTCATTCATATCCCTTTGAGTTGGAATGGGGCAATGGGCAGAGTTCATTTCACTCTCCTTGAGTGTGTGTTTAACTACTGTATGAGGCCTATGGCAATAACTTGCTCTAGAGATACCAAATGTGACATGTTTAGTGTTAATTTTCAAATCATCAGTGGATCATTTTATTTATGGCTCATTTTCTTTTCATGTTTTTTTTCTCTCTTTTTTTTTTCTTTTTTCTTTATTGCGTTTTTTCTATATCTTTTCCCCTGTCAAGCAATATATTGTACCATGCATTCACGTGTTGTGCATTATGCTGTTTTGTATACAGTGCTTTGGGAAAAGTGAAATCTGATTTCAATAAAAAGAAAGTTGACAAAAAATATTAATTTGTCTTTTACTTTTAAGATAGTTTAATGACTTTGGGGCCCATTTACTTAGCCCGAGTGAAGGAATAGAAGAAAAAAAACGTCGAATTTCGAATGATTTTTTTGGCTACTTCGACCTTCGACTAGGACTTCGAATCGAGCGTTTCAAACTAAAAATCGACCATTCGATAGTCGAAGTACTGTCTCTTTAAAAAAAACTTCAACCGCCTACTTCCCCACCTAAAACCTACAGAGGTGCCATGTTAGCCTATGGGGGAGGTCCCCATAGGCTTTCTAGCAATTTTTAGGTCGAAGAAAAATCGTTCGATCGATGGATTAAAATCCTTCGAATTGAACGATTCAAAGGAATTAATCGTTCGATCGGACGATTTTCGTTTGATCGAACTATTTGCGGTTAATCCTTCGGCTTCGATATTCGAAGTCGAAGGATTTACATTCGGCAGTCGAATATCGAGGGTTAATTAACCCTCGATATTCGACCCTATATAAATCTGCCCCATAATGTCAGTGTGTGGTTATTAGAATATTTAAGTACAGTGGCGTAAATAGATATTACGGGTGCCAAAGCTCATTTTTTTCCAGGCCCCCAAAATGTTTAGCGCTTGACTTGTTTTATCAATATTTATTGAAACTTTCTATGAATTAGGGTCTCATGGGGCCCATATACCTCCTGGGCCCCACTGCAGCCGCAGCCGAATTTAAGTATGCATCTAGTCTAATGTATGATAGACAGAAAATGTATTTCTTTATCCCTACATTTATTATCATGAGAAATTAATTTCCCATGAAATGATCATTCTCAGTGTAGTATATTCAGTGATGCTCCTTGTGTTACGGAATGTATAGCTTAAAGCACTTCACATGTAAAGTGGTGGTATAGTATGCCACATTGCCTTCTACATATTATTGTACATTTTTTGGACAAAACAGAAGACTGTAAATGTATTTATTAAACAATATTGTCATTAAGTTTTATTGCGCACCATAAGAAAAGTGTAGTACCTACTTTTAGCACTGTATCGTTGTTAGACATTTATTACGGCCATTGCTGTTAAATTTTTAGTGATTACTATAAGTCACTAATAAGTGAAGTATACAAGTCAATAACGAGAACTCCAGCAGATTCTTATGGCAAACTTTAGTATTCACACTAACCTTTTTCTTTAGCTGAGGGTAATGAACCATTTAACGGTAATCTTAATATCTATCGGAAAATTTCCCAGATAAATAGTCAGCGGTATTGCAAGGATAAAAGAAAAATGAGACATGCCCTGTACTTTTATACAGTGTGTTAAACATTCTGTGTTATACATTATAGACTTAATAATCTAAATTAGACTTCAGGGCTTATCTGCTAAGTAGACACTATCAGTATAATACAGGTATTTTGTGATCTGCAGTTACCCATATTGTAACAATTGGTAAATGTGGCACTAAAATTCAATTTAAAGGGAAACAATTTCATTACAAGTAGGTTTTATGGAAGTGAACTGAGGCATTTTTGCTTCTCATATTTATTAATAGCTGCTATAGCAATCACAGCGTGTCCCCCTACTTTGTCATGCAATTAAAATGAGACTACAGGGCTGATTTACTAAGATGGGCAGGGAAACCCAGAGGAACATATAAGATATTTGGTTTTTGTGGTGAATGATCAAAACAATCCACATACACCTAAATTGTTTCTGTTCTTTGTCATAAAGTATGATCACTGTGTCTAAATACAAAATAAGTTCATAAATTCTAAAACTGATATGTGTAGGATGATATACAAGAATAGGTTCCGGTCCCCTGTGAATTTTAGATAAAACATATTTTGTCCTCTTTTTTAGGTTATTATAGAAGGCAAGATTTGTCGAAATATGGATCCCCCGTATCTGAGTAAAAGTTACAAGGGTATAAAATATCATACCATAAAAAATTAAATTAGAAGTATATACTCTACATTTCTCCATGTATGTGTTGTCAATAACTACATTTTTTATAGCAATTTTAATATCTATACACTTGAAAATGTTGAATGGCAACCTATCACCTGCATATTTTTTCCCTTCCGTTGCGAAAAGCACTTACTTCCACACCCCTCATGCATAGTTTTCAGGCTTTCAGATTAGCCACACTCCCAGACTTGGGAACAATCAATGAGTTTACATTCTATTTATCAAATACTTTCTATCTCTTACCGGGCTTATCACATTCCGATAAATCTGCCCCTAATTTTTTATAAAATTAAACTGTGTTCTGTGTCTTCTTAAAGAGATACTGTCATGAGAAAAAAAAATTATTTTTCAAAATGAATCAGTGCTGCTCCAGCAGAATTCTGCACTGAAATCCATTTCTCAAAAGAGCAAACAGATATTTTTTATATTCAATTTTGAAATCTGACATGGGGCTAGACATATTGTCAATTTCCCAGCTGCCCCAAGTCATGTGACTTGTGCTCTAATAAACTTCAATCACTCTTTACTGCTGTACTGCAAGTTAGAGTGATATCACCCCCTCCCTTTCCCCCCAGCAGCCAAACAAAAGAACAATGGGAAGGTAACCAGATACCAGCTCCCTAACACAAGATAACAGCTGCCTGGTAGATCTAAGAACAACACTCAATAGTAAAAACCCATGTCCCACTGAAACACATTCAGTTACATTGAGAAGGAAAAACAGCAGCCTGCCAGAAAGCATTTCTCTCCTAAAGTGCAGGCACAAGTCACATGACCAGGGGCAGCTGGGTAATTGACAAAATGTCTAGCCCCATGTCAGATTTCACAATTGAGTATAAAAAAAACAGTTTGCTCTTTTGAGAAATGGATTTCAGCGCAGAATTCTGCTGGAGTAGCACTATTAACTGATGTGTTTTGAAAAAAAAACATGTTTTCCAATGACAGGATCCCTTTAAGCTCTCATTTCCCCATGTCTGATTACCATCTCCTGGCACCAATATGTTCTGTCTCACACACTCCTCGCCAACAGGTTCATTATTCTGACGCCAGTTGCTGTGTTAGTGATTGATATTCCTGTGAGAACTTTTTCTCTGGCCTGTATGGAGCTAGAAACAACCACTGAGGGCAAACTTTGCCAGATAGCTGAACTCAGCAGACACTTGTCTTCATCATGTACACATGCTGGAGTGGATATACAAATGCTGGAACGGCTGTACAAATGTGTCAGGACTCTCGGGATTCAAACTCTGTGTTTTCCTGGGACAAAGCACCTTCCAGTTGAGCCACTGGAGGCTCTCATGGCTGCATCTGACCAATTCTCCTACCTATACATATATTCATTTTTTTTTTCGGTCTCCTCCCATCTAGTTACCCTCATGTGTTTACCATTTCCAATTATGTACGCTTATAAACCTTTGCTTTTAAGAAAGTGGCTGGATAGCCACGAAACGGGTTAAGCTATGGTTCCTTCATATGCGATGTTTTGCCCTTTTTAATGGAAAGATAATGGAACAATAAATATGGATTTTTAAAGCGACATTCAAGTCTACTTATCTCCCTCCATGGTGCACCATATTTACTTCTAAAGGTTCTTCACTTTATAAACCTGTCCCTGATCACTGCTCCTTGCTTGATCATCAAAGCTCCCAAGCCTGATCTCGCCTGCGGCACTTGTGATTCCTGTACCTGATTTCTGCCTCTGTTTTGTGAGTCCCTGCCTGTTCCTGCTTGTGTCCTGCCTGGTTCTCCATTTTGTGCCCTTGTTCCATGCTTCAGTTCCCTGCCTGATTCTAGTATGATTTCCTGGTATTGACCTTTGCCTGCAATTGGACTTTGCTTCTGTCTTCAGACCTCGGCCTGTTCATCGGATATCCTTGTTTGCCGCCTGTCAAGACTCTCTGTTTGTTTTACAGACCTGCCATTGCTAGTTGCATGCCTTTGACCACTAGACTGTTATTAGGACTTGTTATACAGCACATAGGCTCTAACCTGTCATCCTCACACCAGAGGTAGTACCTGACAAAAGGCTGGAGTGGATGTACTCATTCCGTGGTGGATGTACAAATGCTGGAGCGGATGTACAAATGCTGGAGCGGATGTACAAATGCTGGATCGGATGTACAAATGCTGGAGTGGATGTACAAATTCTGGAGTGGATGTACTAATGCTGGAGTGCATGTAAAAATGTTGGAACAGATGTACAAATGCTGGAGGTCAAAAGGAACATTTTCCTTCCTAACCTTTGGAGCAATTCCTCACTCATTGAAGGCAGGAACACAAAAGGATAATGGGAGAGACTGACATCACAGATGAGGAAAGGCAATAGGAGGGTTTTTAAAAACAAGGACATGCAGAACTTGCAAAGTGAACTTGGTCAGTAGGTGGCAGCAGAGCAATGAGTAAGCTTGTAAACATAAGCAATTGAACACACATATTAAACATAATGAAACAATTAACTGCTTGGGCAGCACAATCATCACTTTAATCTCATCTTCTCTACAACCTTTCCTTTCTTCCTAAATGCACATTAAAGGAAAACTATACCCCCAAAATGAATACTTAAGCAACAGATAGTTTATATCAAATTGAATGACATATTAAAGAATTTTACCAAACTGGAATATATATTTACATAAATATTGCCCTTTTACATCTCTTGCCTTGAACCACCATTTCGTGACTCTATCTGTGCTGCCTCAGAGATCACCTGACCAGAAATACTACAACACTAACTGTAACAGGAAGAAGTGAGGAAGCAAAAGGCAGAACTCTGTCTGTTAATTGGCTCATGTGACCTTACATGTGGTTTGTATGTGTGCACAGTGAATCTTACGATCTCAGGGGGCGGCCCTTATTTTTTAAAATGGCAATTTTCTATTTATATTTACCCAATGGCACATACTACTAAAAAAGTATATTATTATGATAATGGTTCATTTACATGAAGCAGGATTTTACACATGAGCTGTTTTACTCAGTATCTTTTAATAGAGACCTACATTGTTTGGGGGGTATAGTTTTCCTTTAAGTGATTATTTGAGCAAATTATTGTACAAATATATACACTCGAGGGGGGTTTATTTATTAAGGTTCCAGTTGTGTTTTCCATGAAAATTAGAGTTTACGAGGTGATATTTTTGGTCAAAACTCACATTTTTGGGTTAAAGAAAAACTTGATTTTTTTTTAGTTTAAAAAAAATATATATATTTTTTGAGATTTATTATATCCTGTCCCTGGAATAACTTGAATTTGAAAATACACCATCTCAAACCTGTCAAGGTAATGTAGGAGTCAATGGCAGAGGTACCTTGAACCATTTGACTGAGGATTTTGCCCAAAACTTGATCAATTCAAGCAATTTGAGCTTTTTCCCCACTGAAAACTCGATCAATTCGCAACTCGAACTTGCAGAATCAAGTATTTTCTTAAATAAGAAACCATTCAGTTTGAAAGAATATGGGGCCCATGGCTCGATGTTAACCTAATAGAACGCCTAGAGTAGAGATGTATATACCTGTCGAATTGTCTGATGTGGCAATGGAATAGGATGACATGTAAATTACTGTATATGTAAACTGTTGCATAAACTTCCTAAACTGGGTATCCACCCGATTGTGACAGTGAGCCATGTTTGTTCATTTTGCTTACCTTTTCTTGTCTTATATTGTTACATGTTTTGCCCCTTACCCCTTTTAAGACTATAAAAAAATAAGAAACCGTTCAAGTTTTTGCTCTACAACAGTAATAGTCCTATGTGTATCTGTTCCCCAAGAACTTAATCAGTCTCATTTGAATGCTGCATATGTCTTACACTTCAGTTACTCAAAAATGCATTTTAAATTGGTGACTGCAAAATGAATATAATTGTTAGAGATGTCGCGAACTGTTCGCCGGCGAACTTGTTCGCGCGAACATCGGGTGTTCGCGCTCGCCGGAAGTTCGCGAACGTCGCGCGACGTTCGCCATTTTGGGTTCGCCATTGTTGGCGCTTTTTTTTGCCCTCTCACCCCAGACCAGCAGGTACATGGCAGCCAATCAGGAAGCTCTCCCTTGGACCACTCCCCTTCCCTATAAAAACCGAAGCCCTGCAGCTTTTTTTCACTCTGCCTGTGTGTGCTGAAGAGATAGTGTAGGGAGAGAGCTGCTGCCTGTTAGTGATTTCAGGGACAGTTGAAAGTTTGCTGGCTAGTAATCGTTTTGATACTGCTCTGTTATTGGAGGGACAGAAGTCTGCAGGGGTTTGAGGGACATTTAAGCTTAGGTAGCTTTGCTGGCTAGTAATCTACCTTCTACTGCAGTGCTCTGTATGTAGCTGCAGTGGGCAGCTGTCCTGCTTCTGATCTCATCTGCTGACTGCTGCAATAGCAATAGTCCTTGTAAGGACTGCTTTTATTTATTTTTTTGTTGTTTTACTACTACTACTACTACTACTACTACTACTACTACTACTACTACTATAAGAGCCCAGTGCTATTAGTCTAGCAGTGTTGGGGAGTGGGACTGGTGTGCTAATCTGCTGCTCCTAGTAGTTCAGCAGCACCAACTTTAATTTTTTTTTTTTAATATTCATTCTTTTTTTATTTAACTTTTTTTTTATTTTACTACCGCTGTAGTAGTGTATAAGTTGACCTTTTAGGCATTATTTGCCCTGTAGGCATTTTTTGCCCAGTGTGTTATTCAACCAACTGCTATCTAGCTGTGTGCCCGTGTTCACATTCTGTCTAAATATCCATAATATTACCGTCTCCAGAAAAAACACCGGAGTGACTTTTTTCAAGCAGCCATAATAAATTTTACGTAATCCGTATCCATCGCTGTAGTAGTGTATAAGTTGACCTTTTAGGCATTATTTGCCCTGTAGGCATTTTTTGCCCAGTGTGTTATTCAACCAACTGCTATCTAGCTGTGTGCCCGTGTTCACATTCTGTCTAAATATCCATAATATTACCGTCTCCAGAAAAAACACCGGAGTGACTTTTTTCAAGCAGCCATAATAAATTTTACGTAATCCGTATCCATCGCTGTAGTAGTGTATAAGTTGACCTTTTAGGCATTATTTGCCCTGTAGGCATTTTTTGCCCAGTGTGTTATTCAACCAACTGCTATCTAGCTGTGTGCCCGTGTTCACATTCTGTCTAAATATCCATAATATTACCGTCTCCAGAAAAAACACCGGAGTGACTTTTTTCAAGCAGCCATAATAAATTTTACGTAATCCGTATCCATCGCTGTAGTAGTGTATAAGTTGACCTTTTAGGCATTATTTGCCCTGTAGGCATTTTTTGCCCAGTGTGTTATTCAACCAACTGCTATCTAGCTGTGTGCCCGTGTTCACATTCTGTCTAAATATCCATAATATTACCGTCTCCAGAAAAAACACCGGAGTGACTTTTTTCAAGCAGCCATAATAAATTTTACGTAATCCGTATCCATCGCTGTAGTAGTGTATAAGTTGACCTTTTAGGCATTATTTGCCCTGTAGGCATTTTTTGCCCAGTGTGTTATTCAACCAACTGCTATCTAGCTGTGTGCCCGTGTTCACATTCTGTCTAAATATCCATAATATTACCGTCTCCAGAAAAAACACCGGAGTGACTTTTTTCAAGCAGCCATAATAAATTTTACGTAATCCGTATCCCTCGCTGTAGTAGTGTATAAGTTGACCTTGTAGGCATTATTTGCCCTGTAGGCATTTTTTGCCCAGTGTGTTATTCAACCAACTGCTATCTAGCTGTGTGCCCGTGTTCACATTCTGTCTAAATATCCATAATATTACCGTCTCCAGAAAAAACACCGGAGTGACTTTTTTTCAAGCAGCATTCTTATATTTTACGTAATCCGTATCCACCGCTGTGTATACGTTGACCTTGTAGGCATTATTTGCCCTGTAGGCATTTTTTGCCCAGTGTGTTATTCAACCAACTGCTATCTAGCTGTGTGCCCGTGTTCACATTCTGTCTAAATATCCATAATATTACCGTCTCCAGAAAAAACACCGGAGTGACTTTTTTTCAAGCAGCATTCTTATATTTTACGTAATCCGTATCCACCGCTGTGTATACGTTGACCTTGTAGGCATTATTTGCCCTGTAGGCATTTTTTGCCCAGTGTGTTATTCAACCAACTGCTATCTAGCTGTGTGACCGTGTTCACATTCTGTCTAAATATCCATAATATTACCGTCTCCAGAAAAAACACCGGAGTGACTTTTTTTCAAGCAGCATTCTTATATTTTACGTAATCCGTATCCACCGCTGTGTATACGTTGACCTTGTAGGCATTATTTGCCCTGTAGGCATTTTTTGCCCAGTGTGTTATTCAACCAACTGCTATCTAGCTGTGTGACCGTGTTCACATTCTGTCTAAATATCCATAATATTACCGTCTCCAGAAAAAACACCGGAGTGACTTTTTTTCAAGCAGCATTCTTATATTTTACGTAATCCGTATCCACCGCTGTGTATACGTTGACCTTGTAGGCATTATTTGCACAGTGTTTTCTTCAAACCGCCATCTAGCTGTGTGAGCTTGTTCACATTTTGTCTAAATATTGATAATATTATCGTCTCTAGAAAAACCACTTGAGTTACTTTTTTTCAAGCAGCATTCATATATTTTACGTAATCCGTATCCACCGCTGTAGTAGTGTATACGTTGATCTTGTAGGCATTATTTGCACACTGTTTTCTTCAAACTGCCATCTAGCTGTGTGTATTATCGTTTCCAGAAAAACCAACTGAGTTTTTGTTGTTGTTGTTTTTTTAAAAATAATGCCAGGCAAAGGCAGGCCGCCACGCAGAGGCCGTGCTAGGGGCCGTGCTGCTATGCAATCCTGTGGCCCTAGCAAATTGCCCAGTTTTAAAAAGCCAATGACCCTGAACTCCCAAAATGCTGAAGAGGTAGTTGACTGGCTTACACAGCACACCCCATCCTCTACCGTTTCTAACTTTACCACAACATCCTCCTCATCCTCCACTGCTATGGCCACCCCACGTAACACTTCCTCCACCACCGGTGCCCCATCTTCACTGGAGTCAGAGGAGTTATTTTCCCATGAGTTTCTTGAACTGAGTAATGCGCAACCATTATTGGCAGAAGAAGATGAAGGAGATGAGGACGTTACACCAGATTTAATTCTGGCAGAGAACACGACAGAGATGGACATAATGATGAGTGATGAGGAGGAGGAGGAGGTCCCCGCTGCTGCTTCCTTCTGTGATGTGTCAGAAGAAATTGATGCATCTGAGGAGAATGATGATGAGGAGATTGATGTTTTGTGGGTGCCTAGTAGAAGAGAGCAAGAGGAGGGTAGTTCAGATGGAGAGACGGAGAGTCAGAGAGGCAGTAGGAGAATAAGACTTAGAAGAAGCAGGGAGGCCAGCCCGCAGGGATCAGTAGGGCAACAACATGTATCGGCACCTGTGTTCAGCCGGCCAACGCACCCGCCATTGCCGCCAATGCCGCCAACTTCTACTGTTACCGCCAGATCGCACACTTCCAAAAAGTCAGCAGTGTGGGATTTTTTTAATGTGTGTGCCTCTGACAAAAGCATTGTAATTTGCAATGAGTGCAGTCAGAAACTGAGCCTTGGTAAGCCCAACAGCCACATAGGTACAACTTCTATGCGAAGGCACATGAGCGGCAAGCACAAAGCACTTTGGGAGCAACACCTCAAAGGCAACAGGCAAACTAAAAGTCACACTCCTTCTGGTCCAGCATCTTACTGCTCTACCTCTGCTCTCCTTGACCCATCTGAACCACCCTCCACTCCGCCTTCCACCTTGACCACCTGTTCCCATTCCCAGTCATCTGCCACCAGCCAAGTTTCTGTGAAGGCCATGTTTGAGCGTAAGAAGCCAATGTCTGACTGTCACCCCCTTGCCCGGCGTCTGACAGCTGGCTTGTCTGCACTCTTAGCCCGCCAGCTTTTACCATACCAGCTGGTGGACTCTGAGGCCTTCCGCAAATTTGTAGCAATTGGGACACCGCAGTGGAAGGTACCCAGCCGCAATTTTTTTTCTAAAAAGGGAATACCACACCTGTACCAACATGTGCAGAGCCAAGTTACCGCATCTCTGTCACTTAGTGTTGGGCCAAAGGTCCATATGACTACTGACGCATGGTCCTCCAAGCATGGTCAGGGCAGGTATGTCACCTACACTGCCCACTGGGTGAACTTGGTAATGGCTGGGAATGGGAAGCAGGGAATGGGTAGCTCAACAACAACAACAACAGTGGAGTTGGTGTCACCGCCACGGATTGCACGCGGTTCTGCCACCACCTCTACTCCTCCATCGCTCTCTACCTCGTCTTCTTCCTCTTCTTCTTCTTACTCTGCTGCTGGGTCCTCCTTCTCCTCCTCCACACCTGTGCACCCCCAGCTCCCCCTAGGCTATTCGACGTGCCAGGTACGCCGTTGTCACGCTGTCTTGGGGATGACGTGCCTGGAAAGCAAAAACCATACCGGATCTGTACTCCTGTCATCTCTGCAGTCACAGGCCGATCGGTGGCTGACCCCACACCAACTGCAGATCGGAAAAGTGGTGTGTGACAATGGAAGCAATCTGTTGGCAGCGTTGAGACTGGGAAATTTAACACATGTGCCCTGCATGGCACATGTGTTAAATTTAATAGTCCAACGTTTTGTCTCCAAGTACCCAGGATTCCAGGACGTTCTCACCCAGTCCAGAAAGGTGTCGGCCCATTTCAGACGTTCCTACACAGCCATGGCACGCCTTGCTGACATTCAGCAGCGCTACAACATGCCAGTCAGGCGTTTGATTTCTGACAGCCAGACTCGCTGGAATTCAACGCTCCTTATGTTGGAACGTCTGCTGCAACAACAAAGGGCCGTCAACGAGTACCTTTTTGAACTGGGTGGTAGGACTGGATCTGCAGAGCTGGGGATTTTTTTCCCCCGTTACTGGGTGCTTATGCGCGATGCCTGCAGGCTCATGCGACCTTTTGAAGAGGTGACAAATATGGTCAGTCGCACCGAAGGCACCATCAGCGACCTAATACCCTTCGCTTTCTTCCTGGAGCGTGCCGTGCGACGAGTGACAGATGAGGCTGTAGACCAGCGTGACGAGGAGCTGGAAGCGCACGATTTATGGTCGCAATCACCAGAACGAACCCAGGCACCTGCTGCAACGCAGGGAGAGGTGCCAGAAGTGGAGTCAGAGGAGGAAGGTGGCTTTGTGGAGGAGGAGGAGGAGGACCAACAGGAGCAGGCTTCCCAGGGGGCTAGTGGTGACCTTTTGGGGACCCCTGGTCTTGTACGTGGCTGGGGGGAGGAGACCGTGGATGATGCAGTCCTTGATAATGAGGAAGCGGAGATGGATAGCTCTGCATCCAACCTTGTGAGAATGGGGTCTTTCATGCTGGCATGCCTGTTGAAGGACCCCCGTATCAAGAGGCTTAAGGAGAAGGACCTGTACTGGGTCGCAACGCTACTAGACCCTCGGTACAAGCATAAAGTGTCAGAAATGTTACCAACATACCACAAGTCCGAAAAGATGCGGCATTTACAAACCAGCCTGCAAAACATGTTGTACAATGCTTTTAAGGGTGATGTCACTTCAGGAACTCATCAACATTCCAGGGGCAGAGGTGCCAGTAATCCTGCCACGAGCACACCTGCAAGGACAAAGCCCTTTGGCCGGTCTGTAACGTCAGACATGCAAATGTTTTTCTGTCCAAGGCAGCGCCACAACCCTTCGGGATCCACCCTCAAAGAACGCCTCGACCGGCAGGTAGCGGACTACCTGGCATTAACTGCAGATATCGACACTCTGAGGAGCGATGAACCCCTGGACTACTGGGTGCGCAGGCTTGATCTGTGGCCAGAGCTGTCACAATTTGCCATGAACCTCTTGTCTTGCCCAGCCTCAAGTGTGCTCTCAGAAAGGACCTTCAGTGCAGCAGGAGGGATTGTAACTGAGAAGAGAACTCGCCTAGGTCACAAAAGTGTCGATTACCTGACCTTTATTAAAATGAATGAGGGGTGGATCTCGGAGGGTTACTGCACGCCGGAAGACTTGTTCTGACTTCTATGCAGCTGTCCTTCTCTTCAAGCCTCATGACTCCACACACAGCTGTCCTTTAGCGTCCTCCTCCCTCCGCCACCGTTACAAACTAGGGTGCAAACCCTACTGGTTTAATTTTTTCTGGCCTCTGTGCTTCAGTGGCTGCAACCAAAAAAACTGGGCAAACAATGTCTACAAGGTCAACGTATGGCGAAAAATGACTATTTTCAGCATTTATATGGCATATTTTTTCTGGCAACTGTGCTTCAGTGGCTGCGTCCAAAAAAATGCATATTTTCTGCATTTATATGGCATAATTTTTCTGGCCTCTGTGCTTCAGTGGCTGCAACCAAAAAAATGCATATTTTCTGCATTTATATGGCATAATTTTTCTGGCCTCTGTGCTTCAGTGGCTGCAACCAAAAAAATGCATATTTTCTGCATTTATATGGCATAATTTTTCTGGCCTCTGTGCTTCAGTGGCTGCAACCAAAAAAATTTATATTTTCAGCATTTATATGGCATAATTTTTCTGGCAACTGTGCTTCAGTGGCTGCGACCAAAAAAATGACTATTTTCAGCATTTCTATGGCATATTTTTTCTGGCCTCTGTGCTTGAGTGGCTGCGGCCAAAAAAACTGGGCAAACAATGCCTACAAGGTCAACGTCGTTGACCTTGTAGGCATTGTTTGCCCAGTTTTTTTGGCCGCAGCCACTCAAGCACAGAGGCCAGAAAAAATATGCCATAGAAATGCTGAAAATAGTCATTTTTTGCCATACCTTGACTCAACGTATATGGCAAAAAATGACTATTTTCAGCATTTATATGGCATATTTTTTCTGGCAACTGTGCTTCAGTGGCTGCGACCAAGAAAACTGGGCAAACAATGCCTACAAGGTCAACGTATGGCAAAAAATGACTATTTTCAGCATTTATATGGCATATTTTTTCTGGCCTCTGTGCTTCAGTGGCTGCAACCAAAAAAATTTATATTTTCAGCATTTATATGGCATAATTTTTCTGGCCTCTGTGCTTCAGTGGCTGCAACCAAAAAAATTTATATTTTCAGCATTTATATGGCATATTTTTTCTGGCAACTGTGCTTCAGTGGCTGCGTCCAAAAAAACTGGGCAAACAATGTCTACAAGGTCAACGTATGGCGAAAAATGACTATTTTCAGCATTTATATGGCATAATTTTTCTGGCCTCTGTGCTTCAGTGGCTGCAACCAAAAAAATTTATATTTTCAGCATTTATATGGCATATTTTTTCTGGCAACTGTGCTTCAGTGGCTGCGTCCAAAAAAACTGGGCAAACAATGTCTACAAGGTCAACGTATGGCGAAAAATGACTATTTTCAGCATTTATATGGCATATTTTTTCTGGCAACTGTGCTTCAGTGGCTGCGTCCAAAAAAACTGGGCAAACAATGCCTACAAGGTCAACGTATGGCAGTTGTTTAAAGAGAACAGTAGATTACTAGCCAGCAAAGCTACCTAAGCTAAAATGTCCCTCAAATCCCTGCAGACTTCTGTCCCTCCAATACAGAGCAGTATCACGCAGATTACTAGCCAGCAAACTTACTATCATCTGTCCCTGAAATCACTAACAGCTCTCGCCCTACACTATCTCTTCCAAGCACACACAGGCAGATTTTTCAGATACATTTTTGCCCTTGATCCCCCTCTGGCATGCCACTGTCCAGGTCGTTGCACCCTTTAAACAACTTTAAAATCATTTTTCTGGCCAGAAATGTCTTTTGTAGATGTTAAAGTTCGCCTTCCCATTGAAGTCTATGGGGTTCGCGAACCGTTCGCGAACCGCTCGCAATTTTGCGCAAGTTCGCGAATATGTTCGCGAACTTTTTTCCGACGTTCGCTACATCCCTAATAATTGTTAGTGTTAGAAAGGCATGTGAAATTGACTGAAAAGGCTCTACAAGAAATCACAATAAAGAGCCCGGGCAATTAATAACCACTAACCATGTCACTAAACTCACACAAAGCATAATCACATATTCACAACCAAAATGTAAATCACTATAATTAAATACACAGATTAGCGTTCACGTACATTTCTCTTTTTTAGGTCTATGGCACATACAGTATTTTAATCTCCGCTATCCACCTCTGATAGCTACACATCTGAATGAATGGTGAGTGGCCCATTGCAGCTACTGTTCATACAATTGCAAATTGAGTGGATTTTTAATGATTTTGTTCCATAAATCATCTTTCTTAATAAAAGAAAAAAGTTTTCGCTCTGAACTCAAATTCAATGGAGGCAGCTCTCAGTAGTGTAGAATCCTCAGCTTCATACATACCAACCAGAAAATGCTTAAAGGAGAACCAAACACTTAATTATAAAAACCCCTACCCCCAGCCTATGGGCAGATTTATCAAGGGTCGAATTTCAAAATTCAAAGATAATAGGTCCGTACTAGGCAGAATTAGAATCGTTAGAATCAAAGGAATAGCGCATTCAATCAAATTTGATTCAAAGTTTTTCCCCAAAGTCCACCAATTGACTCCAAATAGTTCTAGGAGGTCCCCCATAGGCTAAAACAGCAATTTGGCAGGTTTCAGATGACGAACGGTCGAAGTCAAGTTTTTAAAGAGATGGTCCATGATAAATTTCGATATTCGAATTTTCTAAATTTTTGCAAATTCGAATCAAATTTGGACTATTCCCTAGTCGAAGTAAACAAAAATAGCTTGAAATTTGATTTTTTTCAATTCAAAAATTCACCTTGACCTTTGATATATCTGCCCCTATGTGTTACCCCCGGTAAATGCCCCTACCTCTTTACTTACCTCTCGGTACAGATTCTGTGCAGTGGAGCGTATCAGCACATACGGAGCAATCTTCCAGTTCATGACAACTGCACATGTGATGAAAATTGCAGAAGAAGACCCGAAGATTACTGAAGAGAAGAAGATGGAGCGAATTTATTCGCCAGGCGCGAATTTGCACGATTCGCGAAACACCCGCGAATATTCGCGGCAAAAATTCACCGGCATCAAAACATTTTTTTCGAAAAAACGGACACCGGCGTCAAAAACAGGCGCCAGTGTCAAAAACGAGACGCTGGCGCAGTTTTGCGAATTCGCAACAAACACCAGTTTTACCAGTGCAGGACAACACTACTAGTGTTGCCACCTGGCCGGTATTTTACCGGCCTAGCCGTAAAACACCAGCAAAGGCCGGGGCCGGCATTACAAATTTACCGGCAATGTAGCTGCTGATAAATGTATAATACATCAAACAAATGCCTGTGGCCTGCACCCAGCCCAGTAAAAACTTACCTTTTTGTTGCTGGCTTGAGTCCAAACGCGTGCTGTGGCCCCGCCCCCTTTGATGTCACGACTGGCCCAGCCAATCACGCGCCATGGATCCACACCCTTAATTGTCGCGGCCCGCCCCTTTGCAGCCAGGGCCAGCCCTTTTATTCCCGCCCCCTCCACCAGCCAGTAGAGATTTTTTTAAAAGGTGCCAACCCTAAACACTACTTATATTGTCATTCCTTTAAAACACTTTCATCTTTTTGTGTTACTGTTTCTTTAAATGGCGTTGCTTTAAAGTCGGGGAAACGAGAAAGTGTCAGTGGGCGAGGCTTATTATACCACTAGGTGTGGTTTATAATGGGCCTAAAAAGGTGGAGGGATGGTATGTGGGAAAAATAAGCCCCACATACCATCCCTCCACCTTTTTAGGCCCAATTCAAGCACTAGTTTACATGTTTTTTAAGGAGACTTTGGGTACGGCGATCCAATTTATCTAATGGGATTTTACATAATTTAGATCTCCATACTACAAAATAATTTAAACATTTACTAAATCTAATAGGATTGTTTTTCCACCAATAAGAATTAATTATATCTTATAGAGTACTGTTTTAAATTTACAGTGAAAAATGAAATATGTTTCAAAATGTTCAATTATTTGATGGAATCTATAGGGGATGGCCTTCCCATAATTCAGAACTTTCTGGAAAACAGGATTTCAGATAACTGATTCCATACCTGTACTTTATTTATCACCAAAACATGTGGCAGTGGCTAAAATATTTTTTATTTAATTTTTAATTCAAGACACATGAAAGACAAGCTTTTTATTCCAAGTAGGGATCTCAGTGTGGTAGCAATCTTTTGTTGTTCTATCTATCAATTAGTTTAAAAATGCAACCTTGAATAATACACACTTTCAGTAAAGATGAAGCACAATAAATAACATGCTGCTGTAAATTTAATTCCTCTTACTAACATCTCATTAAATAGCACAGAAAATATGTAAAAATAATTTGCATTTTAATGATATTTTTCTAAGTATACTAGCTTTTTTTTCCTAAAGCTCTTGATGTCGCATATGTATTACATTTGATAATTAATAAGCCTTCCATGGTCCTTTTACAAATTATGCAAGATATAGCATTATAATTGTCACAACTTTTCAAAGTGGTTGAAGAATATTTTGCATAATCAAAGATTTTCAACCAACACATAATATATTATAGGGATATTTTTATCATGTTATGTGGTATCTGATAACTGCACTCCACTGCGTCTACTTTTTAAACATTTTTTTTCATTGGCTTAAATATAATTATCGCATTGACATACATTAACTGTTTGCTATCAAATTAGTGATAGGTTGGAATACACTCTGGCCAACAGAGGGACTTATACAGAATACACAATCTTGCTATACATCCAAGCTTCTATATGAACCTGACAATCCGCCAGGAAGTTTTACATTTGAGCTTTTCAGAATTTTTTGTTTTTAAATTTTGTACATATAATTCAAATTCAGGAGTTTTTGCTGAAACAATATCAATTCAATATCAAAAATAGAAATTTGTATGTTGATAAACCACCCCCTAGTGCCCTGCCAAACATAGCATGTCTAGCATGGCTGCCTTGATTGCTGTAAAAGAAAAGAAGAAAAAACTGTAAAGTGGTCTTGATAAAAGTCATAATGAAAGACCAAAAGGCTGACTTGCCTTTTAATATATATAAATAAATAAAGGTTGGGCATTTTGATTTTAAAGGTTCCTGGTGGGCAACTTGATTTTTTTATTTCTGTGGATTAAGCAGTGCTAGGTAGAACCTGGATCATACATTTCTTATACAAAGGTGTGCTAAATCCAGTGTGAAAAATGTTGCCTTTGCAAACACTTTGCCCCTCATGTAACAGTAGAAAGAGATTGTGAATTCTATAATTTGCAATAGTGCGCAGTATACTGAATGTAATATAATAATCAATTAATGGGTATATATCCTAAACAAACAGAGACAGTGTCTAGAGCTGTTTACTCAGGTATGGTAAAGCATTCTAAAGAATAAATATAGCATTCTAGCTTGCACTATTGTGGGTAATCTGTTGACAATAAACTGTCTTGGAGCTTTCCTTATCCTTTATAAGGAGCACCAGCCCAAGGAAAAACTAAGTTATCTCTTAGCTAGCTAGCATTTTGGCACATCCCCCAGTGAAATAAAATTTACATGTCCTTTAACCTGCTTGAAAGGTTTGTATATAAATACAGTTTTTCCATGTGCAATAGGGGAAGACATTCTTAATACCAAAGAGGCCCACTAATATAACCATGGCTGCAAATTTATAAAAAGAATCAAATAATTGCAACTTGCTGGAATGCATCACTCACTGGTCAAGTTGAACTATGTGCGGGTTATTTATTAAAGTCCAAATGTCAAAAACTCGAGGTTTTTTTTGCTATACAATCCAAATTTTTAGTGGAAATAAATTAAAACTTTATAAGATTTTTTATTCCCCGAGGATGAAAAATCCGGCATTTCAGACCTGCAGAGGTTCCTATCCTATTTGGAAGTTTCTGTGGTCTGCACTGGAATTTGCTTGAAAGTCCGACAATTATTTTGGCCTTTTCGAGCAAAAATCCTAAAAATCAAGGTTTTTTTTGGGAAAAAAATTTTGCAATTTGGGGATAAAAATCTGAAAAAAACATACAATTCAGATTTTTGCTAGATTTTCCATGGTGCGATTAAATCGTGCTTTTTTAACAATAAATAAGGTCAAATCATGGATTGTAGTTTGCTCAGACTTTTTTAAATAAAAGTATCAGAAAAATTTGGATTTTGAAAAATAAGTCCCATCGTGTCAAGGAGGCACTTTTACTTAATGACTTCAGGCTCAGTACATAGATTATATTGCAAACATTTTCATACATAATGCCACACCCAGTCCATGTTTACCAACACATTTGCATTAATATTATAATAGATCAGTTTATTATTGAGCAAGGTAGACTACATTTTTGGTTTGTTTTTCCATGTTTGCTTCTTTTATTACTTTAAATAATGAATGATGAAAATATATTAATATAGTCAGCAGTGTATCATTTGTTATATACTTTTGACCTTTTCAGTGCCTTGTAATTCAACTAGCAAACAACTCTTAGCTCTCCTACTGGATACAAATAATATAAACAAGGGAGTAGTGAGAATACCAACCACCCAATGCAAAGTACTTAGAAAAGGTCAAAGTAATAGAGTATATTCCTGTAATGACACATGCATAAAAAAATTTAAATTCTGATGTTTTATTTCTATGACAAGAACCGAAATGAGAATAGTATATAGCAGACATCAATCTTTCTTCAAAGGCAATAGTCCTGGAAAGATAAAGTAAAAACCATATCTGCGTATAAATTAAAATTTCTGTTTTAGTGTATTCATTGGTTGTCTTTTATTCACAGTATTCTTACTATATTCATGAACTGTGTCCCTATCTAAAATGATGCATTACATTGTATCAATCTAAAGGTGATTTTTGCCTTTGTGTATATAAATATTTATTTCACAAAGTTTTACTTTATAAAGACATATATTCACATGCTGCAATGTGTGGGTCTTTGTGTCACTTACCCTTTAGAGAACCAGTAACACCAAAAATGAGTCAGTAACTTGGCTTGAGCTAGCAAGTCTAGAGCTATTTTCCTTGAAGGAGAAGCCTTATTAACTTGAATTTGCTATGACTACTACTGTGTATTGCCATCTTGTTTTTTTTTTTCTAAACAAGCCCTTTCTTATTGTATTTAACTGAACCTCCATGGTATTTTGGAAAGACTGATAAAACATCGGCAATTCACCTAAGCTCCTAAATCAAACTCAAATGTTTACTTATTTCTTTTAAAAATCTGAATATAAAAAAATTAGCTTGAATAAAATTGTGACTTTTGACATCTACATGAACTTGACATGTCATTTTAAATTTGAGTTTTCAGAATTCTTTGCAATTAATACATTTCGTACATGTGAATTTTTGAAACAATTCAAATTCACGAGTTTTAGCGGAAACAATTTTGATTCAGGAAAAAGATTTGAATCTGAATGTGAAATGTGACACCCCCCCCCCGTGCCCTGGCAAACATAGCACATCTATCATGGCTGCCTTGAATGCTTTAAAAAAAAAAAACTACAAAAAGACAACCAAGAGAATATATATATTCAAGATATAATTGGACTGAATGAATAGTTGCAGGTAAAAACTACATTACATCAGACGTGACACGACTGTCGATGTGGACGCAGAAAGCAGCGTCCTCATTCAACAGCCGGACCGTGTAGTTGTTACCTCCGACTTTTCATTCAGTCCAATTATATCTTGTCACGTGCGACTCTATCCGACTTTTCTCGTGCGTTTTGTGGAAAAATGTTTGTGGAGTTCTACTCTTAAAGACAATCCCGCTTTAAAATATGAGAAAAAAAATTATGACTTTTCGGCATACAAGATATGATATAACTGACAATAATGAGAGCCCAATAGCATAGGAGGAGGGTCTGCATGACACAGCTCAGCATTGCTGGTGGGGGGTTGGGTAGAATGCTGGCAATTGGGGAGTGGAGCTTGTAGCAAGGGGGGAGTGTGGAAAAGGAGAAAAGAATAGAGGAAATTTTGCCATGCATCATTAAAAGAGGACATCACAGTGAGCAGGTCAACTTAACAATGGCATCCGACTTGGAAGCCATTTTGGCATGCATCAGATCTGAGGCTGAACACAGAGGAGATGAATGCCTCCGACGCTTACTCCCTGAACAGGACGCACAACAACCGGGCACCCATGCCATGAGGACCCGCAGATCCAGGCCTCCAACCCGGCTCAGCCCTTCCCCACCGATCCGCAGAAGAAGGCCTATTTCAAGCAGCCCACAAATACCTGCAGGGGGTCTGACCTAGAGGATGGGGAATCAGCTTCCGGCCTAGCAGCATGTGACTCAGAGGACAACCAAGGGACTCCCACGCAGCCCATCAAACAGGCAAGTATAGTGGGCCAGGCTAGGCACAGCACCACGGGGGAGAGGCAGTTAGTAACGCCCAGGCAGCACAGCAGAAGGGGACATAATGGCAACGAGCAGGGGCCACGCTCACCTACCAGATAATCTGATGCAGCGATGGGAAAGCCGTGGCAGGTGGGCCAAAGGGGGGAGGATCAACGAACTCAGGTGCAATTGCCTGGATCAGTAGGAGGGGGCTCAGGTGGGTGGAAGTACTACCCTTAGTGTTGTACACAGCAAAAGAATTCGGCCCACCCGACATTATTCTGCTACATGCAGGGGGTAATAATTTAGGACAGTGTCCCATGAATTTTCTCATAAAAGACACAGAGATTGTTTAAGGTTATTTTTCCAGGGGGTTAGCCTCATCTGGTCGGAAATCATTCCTAGAGCTCATTGGAGGGGGGCACATTCCCACCAAGCGATAAACAGGGCCAGAGCTAAAACCAATAAAGCAGTTTCAAAATTTGTACAGGCCAACGGGGGAGTAGTGGTTAGGCACACGGAGCTAGAGTTTGATGCTGATTTTTTTTGCCAGGACGGGGTACGCTTAAACGAGATAGGGCTGGATTTGTTTAATTTTAATTTACAGGAAATCATTGCATTGTCTTGGAGGGCATGGCGGTGTATGCAGAACTAAAGGGGGTCCAGCTCTGCATACCGTGGCTGGTCATTGTCAGTCTGCCGGGGAGGTGACCTCTTCTGTTAAGCCAGATCAGGTCAAAGTGGATGGTTTAACTCCTAAGGTGGGTGACCATGGGGATAGATGGAATACAAAAATGGGCGCAAAAGGAGCCCCCAAGATATGCGGCAGGAATCATCTGAGCTTGGGATTTAGTGGCTGGAGGATATCCAGGGCTTGGCACGGCTATTGGGAGGTAGACTGACAACGGGGTCACGCAGACATGTTTTGTTACTCATTATTATTACAACTATGTTTGTAAGGAATTGTTGTATTTCTTCTTAATGGATGCCATGAATGGAGTATTCATGCTACAGTTTTTTCTAATGTTTTGCACTGTTAAAATGTTAATAAAGCTGTGGCCTCTATCATTCCAACAATGATATTGTCACTCCGTTATTGGGTAAGTAAGGGAGCAGGCATAGGCAGATGCATGGGTCATGTCAATAATAATGTCAATAAGATTGAGGAGGATGTAGCTTCATCTTATCAGTCAAAGCTGGTGAAGGTAACGTTCTGTAAAATTTGCACTTTAGTGAATTTGCGGAGTAACGATCACTCACCTAAGCAAAAATGAGCCCAATGAAAGAGCACAAAACTGCGCTATTGACAGTTTCTTTTGCTAGCGAATTGTCCTGTTAGTAAATTGGCGATGTCCCTTTAGTAAATCTGCCCCTATGTGTTCTCGGGGTGGGTGGCTGTTTAACATCTATTTAACTCCATATTAACCACAGGATTATTTCACAAGATCTGTTATAGAATCAAAATTGACTTGTACTTTTTTTGCTTGGGGGTGACGTCACCAAGATGGCTGCACGCACCTAAATCGTGATGGGAGCAAGCCAGAGCTCGAGCGGGGACTAGAGCGTTCCTGAAACTGAATGCAGCACTTTTAGATTAAAAGATTAAAGCCGTACCTGGAGCGAGCCGAGGAAAGGAAGCCGTATCTGGGGAGACCCGAGGATTGGAGGGCCCAGCTGAGGGGAGCGGACGGGGCAGAGGAGTCAGGTGCTACCTGGGGCCCTGGTGCCGCGGTGAGCCCTGCGGGATCCCGCGAGAGGGGGAGGAGATCCATGAGAAGCCCTGCACACAGCGCCAGTCAGTCGTGCGGCGCGGATAAAGAGAAGAGAGGAGAGAGTGCTGGGAGAGGAGTACCCTCATTACCTGGCGGTACGCTTAAGAGGGGCGGCGATCACACGCGGCCTTCATACGCCTGTGAACCAAGTAAGCAGGGCAGAGGGCTCCCACGCCGTTAAGCCAAGTAAGCGGGGGGCGGTCGGCCTACAAGGGGCCAGATAGCTGGCTTCTGGCACCGTAAGTCCCAATACATTTTGGCAGGGACGTTTGAAGTGGAACTAAGCCCACAGGGATACCCAACCAGCAGAGAAGACCGAGGGAAGGCGTTGGGAATGCAGGCGTCATAGGATTTCAAGGCCCCTCAAGAGCAAGCAAGCTGGTGGAGAACGATATGAGTGTGGGTTATCTGCATTAAAGCAAGGTATAGATTATAATCATCTGTCTATACTTTGTCTCACACGCTGCACTTACCTGCAAACAGCTTGTCTTTCACCTGCATATTATTCAGCACTCTCTCTGCATACAATCCGCTTTTACTTCTAATGCACAACTATAATTTATACTGACATAAAGTCGGGAGGTGCCTGTAAGAAGGACTGTATTATAATCCATTACTGACTGTATGCTATAACCAACTGCTATTTGAAATATTGCCAATAATCTGTGTTTTGTATATCTGACCTCCACTGCTACTCGGAGATTCAGTTACAGCCCTCACTACCTCTCTGCAAGATATTCCTTGTGCAAAAAGGGGGGAGAGGGAAAACACCAAAAGGGCATTTAAAACTTACCTCCCTCAAAGGTGAAGAAGGTCCCGCCATAAAGGCACAAGTGAATTGCAGGGTGGCAACAGCAGAAAAGATAAAAGAGGAAGTAAGATGGGGAAACTACATAAAGCCAAAGGAGAAAAGGAGAAAGTTAAAGAAAAACAACAAACTCCTGGGCAAGTGGAAGTAGCCCCATTGTTCACAAAAGGGAAAGTAGCAGGGACTCAAAGGAGAAAGACACCTTTAAAAGCTCAACTTGAGGAATCTGCTGACACGCTGCAGGAATCCTCTGAACACGAAAGTGAAAGTGAGGGGGAAACTGATATAGCTTCGTACCTGACTAGGCTGCCCTCTAAAGCCGATATAAGATCAATGTTGCAGGAAGTTACCTCTACAATAAAAGAAGAACTAAAGGACCTGAAGAGAGATTTCGAGACCTTGGCTAATAGAACGGAGGAAGTTGAAAAACTACAAAGTAAGATAATTACAAATCAGAAAACAATACACAAGACGGTGCTTTCACATAATTCACGGTTAGAAGACCTACAGCGACAGATGGAAGATCAAGAAAATAGAGGAAGGAGAAACAATATACGAGTAAGAGGAATGAAAGAACAGGACAAAGAAGAGGAAATGAAAGAAGTTTTAAGTAAACTGTTCACAGATATTTTGGAAGGAAAACTGGTGCAAGAAAGGGACATTGAGAGAGCCCATAGGGTACAAAAATCGAAGACAGCACCATTAAATGCAACCAGAGACATTGTCTGTTATATCAAAAGTTTTACACTCAAGGAAGAGATACTAAAGAAGGCAAGGGAGAGGGGCACAATCAACTTTGAGAACTCCTCACTGAAACTCTTCCAAGACATCTCATGGAGCACATTAAACAAACGCAGACTACTGAAACCAGTGACAACAGCCCTTAAGGAAAGGGATATACAGTACAGATGGGGTTTTCCCTTTTCTTTAAGCGCGAGCAGGGAAGGACAGCAAGCAACGATTAGTTTCCCAAAGGACACAGAGAGATTTTTGAAGAAGATGAAGTTACCGGACTTGGACTTACCAGGTTGGAAAATAGAAGAACCGAGTGAAATAGATTGGGGCCCGTTACAACAGGGACTATGGCAAGAATCAACTAAAAAGATTTCAAGTACCCCGACCCCTAGAGAATTAAGTGAGAGTTCTGAGAAGTCAAGCAAAAGACGCTAAAGGGTCTGCCCTACAGGATGGGTAAATATGACTGTCTTTCAGAGACTGTGAGTTTAAAAGGATTTCAATTGAACTTTATGTAACAGGGGGGTCTATGCATGCATTCAGGGGGAGGGGCGGCAACGAAAAGATACAAGGGAAGATTTGCATGTTGCTGCTGCTGTTTTTTTTTTTTTTCTCTTCTTTCCGCTCACAGACAAAATTCTTATTAATACACAATAAAGGGAGGGGGAGCAGACCAACCAGGCGGATGGGCGAATGGGCAAGCCCTCCAGGAGAATTATCACTGCATGATATATTTAGATCGTCACTACGTTATGGACACAGGGAAGAGCGTGAGAAGGAGGAATACTCATAGGGGAAACACTGAGGGGTTAAGTACAAAAGGGTCGGGCACACAACAGACACACAGAGTGGGTCGGAGTAAACAAGTTCACTATACCAACACATGGTCATTTAGGCGAGTGAAGCAATATAGAAAGGGGAAAATCAATTTACAGGACATACCACATTAGTTTAGTGTGAGGAAGGTAAACGGTCACATAGATCCAAATTATTAAAGGGGATAACACGGGAGAGGGACGGAGGGTGGCACGGATATAGTTATCACCAAAATTCCTGGAGGGCCGCTATTCGCTGTACTCGCCTGAGATGCCCCCAAAAGATAGGGATTTCACGGAAATGTTTAAGGGTAATACTGATATGCAATGTAAGGTTTTAAAAGTCCTTTTTGTACTTCTTTTTCTCAGGAGGGGGGAAGGTAACAGCGAGGCAGTTTTGCAATAAGATAAAAAGAAAGAGAGAGAGGAAAAAAGGAAAGGGAAAAGGAAAGGGAGAAGAGAAGGGAGGGAGGAGAAGGGAAGAAAAGAAAAGAGAAAGAAAGGGGAAGTAAAGGGCAAAGCTCTGGCAAGCATCACATCTAGGTTTAAGGTTTAAGTGGAATAAGATCTTGGCTTTCTCTGGAAGGAGACAGCTTAATTGCAGCTATTATTCCCCACATAATTGCGCCTAGGCGCACCCTGTCGCCCTTGGGGAACAGCAAGAGGATATTTCCTCTATAAGTCTGAGGCGGCATATCGATCTCCCACCATGCAAGTGGGATTTCTTACTTTTCTTAATTTTTTTATGTGTTTTTCTTACACTCTATTTCTCGTTTTTTCTGTATGGGGCCCCAAGCTTAACCTTTTTTGTCCTGACGGATTACAATCTTTTCAGAGTTGATGATACAGGACAAGAGAGAAAAAATATTAGGGTACAGGACATAACAAAGTACTCAGAAAGGGAATGTGTTCAATTGTATGTTACAATGTAAATGGGTTGAATGAACCGGTTAAGAGAAGTCAAATTCTTAATATGTGCAAAAAACTCCAAGCACACATAATAATGTTGCAAGAAACACACTTCAAGGAGGGACATACTCCAAGGATAATGGATAAACACTACACACAGGTTTACTATAGCAACAATCCCGAGAAAAAAGCAACAGGGGTTTTGACAATGATCCATAAAGATTTACCATTTGTAATTCATGAGAGGAAAACAGATAAGGAGGGCAGATATATTATAATAAAGGGCAATCTAGGGGCCTCCAAACTCACGATAGCCAATGTGTATGTGCCTAACACAGCCCAGGTAAACTTTTTAAAGAAGTTTTTAGAAGATTTAAATAATTTTAAAGAAGGGACAGTAATAATGGGAGGGGATCTTAACCTGGTGTTAAACCCTTTAATGGATTCCTCCAATGGGAAAAGCCATATATCCCAGAAGGGGATAAAAAGCTTAAAAAAAAAACTGGAAGAGATATGTTTGGTCGATACATGGAGAGTCCAACACCCTAAAGATAAGGACTACACACACTTTTCAAAAAAGTACAGGGTTTACACGCGGATAGATTATTTATTTGTCTCCCAAAGGGGGCTCCACTGGGTCACGGAGGCTAAAATCATAACAAACCTGTTTTCAGACCACTATCCAATTTTGCTAAAGCTGAACATACCTCAAATAACTGATAAAGACTACACATGGAGGTTCAACGATTTATTGTTACATAACAAAGATACAAAGGATAAAATAAGGATAATGTTGCAACAAATATTAAAAGAAAATTCAGGTCCAGAGGTTGGGATGGCGACACTGTGGGAAACCAAAAAATGTGTGCTTAGAGGACAGTTGATAGCTCTTGGTAGCAACCTAAAGAAAGAAAAAGAGAAACACATTAATAATCTACTTAAAGAGATCTCGTATTTGGAGCAGACACATAAGATACTCAATTGAAAGCAATATTAGATCAGGGTACATACAAAGCATATATGAACAGCAAACAAAAAGGTTACGAATTGGGGGATAAATGTAACAAATACTTCGCTCAGAAATTAAAAAAAAAAATGAATAGTATAACTCATATCACAGCAATAAAAGGCAGGGACCAAAAATCTTATCACGATACAAAAAGCATCGTTAAAATATTTCAGCAGTACTATCAAACATTGTATAGACTACAGGGAGGGGTGGATTACAACGACAAATCGATTGAAATAGATAAATTTATAGAGGAAGCGCACTTACCATCTCTGGATGCAAAGGAGAGAAATACACTAGACTTACCTTTTACACCACAGGAAATAAGCGATACCATAGACTCATTGGCAGTGGAAAAGAGTCCCGGACCAGATGGTTATAGCGCACTGTATTACAAAACGTATAAAATAGAATTAATACCCCTGCTGTGTTCATATTATAACACAATCAACAGAGTTTCTGGGTTTCATAAACAAGCAAAAGAAGCTAACATTACAATTATCCCAAAAGAGGGGAAAGACCCCCAGCTTTGTGAAAGTTACAGACCAATCTCCCTAATAAACATAGATTTAAAGATATACGCTAAAATAATAGCAAACAGATTGAAAAAATACTTACCAGATTTAATACACGAGGACCAGGCCGGGTTTATACCTAAAAGGGAGGGAAAAGATAATATATATAAAATCCTATCTTTATTGAGAATTGGGCAAAAGAACGGGCACAAAGTAGATACTCCAACTATAATTCTTACAACTGACGCTGAAAAAGCATTCGATAGAGTGGGGTGGCTATATTTGGAAAAAGTATTGAGGGGATTTGGAATAGGGGAGAATACAATAAATCGCATCTTTGCTTTATATAAAGAACCATACGCTAGAGTCAAAGTGAATGGTAAACTATCCGAACCAATTCATATCTGTAATGGAACCAGGCAAGGCTGCCCGCTATCTCCTTTGCTATTCATTCTGGTAATTGAGACTCGTCTCTCACATATCAGACTGGAGGCGAAGATAGAGGGTATGAGGTATGAAAAGAAAGAATACAAGACAATAGCATTCGCGGACGATATGTTAATCTTTGTCTCAAATCCGACGTCCTCCCTACCGAGCCTCTTATCACTTTTAGAACACTTTGGAACCCTATCAAACTTTAAGGTGAACCTCACAAAATCGAACATTTTGAATGTTAATATTCCAGAAAGTATGATGGATAGGTTAACAGAAAATTTTCCGTTTAAAAAAGCAAACGGCAGTATCAAATATTTGGGTGTTAATATAACTCCAAATGTGTCTGATTTATATAATAGTAATTTTGCCCCCCTAATGTTATCACTACAGGATAAGGTCAATAAATGGAATAAAATGAACCTATCATGGATGGGAAGAGTACAAGCTCTGAAAATGTTCTTGATGCCCAAACTGAACTACTACCTACAAGCTCTCCCAATCAGTTTACCAGCTGCCTTTTTTAAAAAAATTAAATCCATATTTATAAAATTCATTTGGAGGGGCAAACAAGCTAGGATTCAATATAAACAATTAATTCTACCACTACATCGAGGGGGGCTAGCAGTTCCAGATCCTTGGTTATTCTATATTTCAACTCACCTAACTCGTATTAAACAATGGGCAAGAGAAGAAGGGAAGAAAGAGTGGGCAGAGATAGAAAATCAATGGGCAGGGTTACCTCTGTCAAATTATTTATGGTGCGAGCCAAAAGATATACCAAACAATGTGAAAGCCCACCCTTTAATATCTACTACACTCAAGATCTGGTATGGCAATAGAATTAGGTTAAAGTTGACTAGAAGGCCGTTTATATTACAATCCTTGACAAATAACATTTCTTTCCCACCTAGCCTGGAGAGGGGTGCATTTGGGAAATGGCGGACCTCTGAGGGGAGAACAACGAAAATTAGTGATTTCTTGGAAAAAAACAAATTGGTTCCTTTAACTGAAATTCAGAAGAAATGGGGGAAACAGGCTAGGGACACATGGAACTACTGCCAATTGCAAAACTACTTTTATAAATATAGAGAGGAAGAATGGGACAGGGAACTGACTAAATGGGAACTATCATTGGAAAGTAAAGAGGTCCCCAATAAAGATGTATCTAACACATACAAGCTTCTAATATCAAATACCTCACTGGGCAAAGATACAGCACTCAGCGAATGGGAAAAGGACTTGGGTATTGAGATCCCCTCTGAGATGTGGAAAAAGATTGTGTTACAAGCTCATAAATCATCTAAAGCCGTAAGAGTGAGGGAATTGAACTTTAAAATAGTCTCTAGATGGCATCTTACTCCAACTAGGGTGAATAAGATGTTTCCTACACAAACAGACCTTTGCTGGAGATGCGGTAAGGAGAAGGGGACTCATAAACATATATGGTGCAAGTGTAATGAACTGCAAGACTATTGGGGTAAAATCCTCAAAGTAATAAAAGAAATAACTAACCATGATTTGTCAGTGGATAATGCCCCTTTGATCTTGCTAAGTTTTGACAAGGTCAATAAGGGCCTATTAAGAGACCCACTTACCTTGCACCTGCTGGAGGCAGCTAGGTCAATCATTCCAAGACACTGGAAGCAGAAGGGCCCTTTAAGCAGCATGGAATGGCAGCAAGAGGTAGAGCATATTAGGAAAATGGAAGAAATAACACATATTATCCACAACAAGAGCAACAGATACTGGGAAGTCTGGGGACCTTGGGTTAGGTACCTAAATAAATAGAGTTAAAAGGGATGGTAATAAAAACATAAAGATAGGGGAACTCCTCAGTAGCAAGGAAAGGAACGCATTGGGGAGGGGGTAAGGGAGGTAACTGAAACAATAAAGGTTATAATCGGATTAAGTAATCCTAAAAGGTTTGACATGGGCCTGTGGGTGTGACAGCGAAGGCCAGGGGTACCCAGGGGTGAGTTAATTAGGGTCCCATATACCCTTACACACTTTTACTTTACTTTCTTTGTTTTATTTATTTATTTATTTATTTTTTCTCTTTCCTTTTTCTATATCTGTTTATGTATTGGTTTTATGTCTGTGGTTTTGTATTGTAATGTAATGTATTCGAAAAAATTTGTTAAAATAAAAAATTTAAAAAAAAAAAATTGACTTGTACTTTTGTGATAATGTACATCTCATATTATTAATGGTGATTAAATATAAGTAATACTTTTGCTATATATACAACGTTGAAGGCTATTAATCTACTTTTTGCGATTGAGTCTTACAGTAGCTGTACATACATTTTTACACTTTTAAATGAAAGTATGGTACTAAGACTTAACAAGTTTCTGCTTGAGTATGTCAATTAGTTAGCCACCAAATGTGCCATCCAAATTATATGGAAGGGAAAGAACATCTAAAATTCATAGCAGACTTTTTTTTATGGAATGAACTGCATTCTGAATACTAAAGGCCAAATGACTGATTCAAACTGGAATTTCTCTCAACACAATTCATTCTAAATCTCAACCATCCTATCTCATTCAAGTAATATGAACAGAACTGACATTTGGCAATCCTGGCAAGGAAGTTCTGGAGGTAGCAGAATATTTAAGCAGAATAAAAGTAATGAATGCAAAGTGATCAGAGTCAAAACACCTTACCTTTCATTTGTTTAAAATATAAATAATAGAAACATAGAATTGGATCACAATTTTCAAGGCAAAATCCAAATAGTCCATCAAGTCAGTCATTTAAACAAGGACCAATGAGCAATTAAATAAAAAAAAACACCAACGTAATGCCAATATATATAGCAACAATAATCTCTGCCAGTCTGGCATTAAAAATAGATCATTTCTTTAAAAGTAATGTACAAATTACTACAATATGCATTTTAAGTAGAGTCATTTTAATTGTGCCCATATTTATGGTGCGCACATAATTGACTACAATAAAGGAGGTTCCATTGTGCAATATCCATTAAGCTCTTGCAGCACAGAATTAATTGCAGCAGCTCTAAATAAATTTGCAGGTGAGAGATGTACAGTAAATACAGTAATAATTCTTTGTATAAATATTTTCTTAACTCATAACAGAGGGTCAAGTGAGTCCTTACTGTAGAAAGCTCTAGAAGTACTTGTATATAATAGACTGAGCCAAATGAAGCAATATATTTCCCAAAGCCAAAAGGGCTAAGGCATAACAGAGGCAGAAATAATTGTCTGACATCTTAAAAAACACTACAGTCTTGGATTCATGTTCACAGAGACAGTTTTAGCAAACCACAAAGGATCCAGTACAACTAACGATCCAAGGCAACAACATTAATAAAGGGGATGACAAATGTTAGTTATGATGATAGCTTAGTTTACAGTGGTAAATTAATGCCTGAAGGGTTATGATCAATGTATGTAACTACAATATAAACCATAGCACCATAGAAGAAATGCCCTTGGAAACTAATTCTTAAAAGGATTTCACAGAGGTACAGTTAAATATTAGAACACTAGTTTTTAGGATTCAAACCTAAAATCAATAATGGTAGAAAAAACTGATAAAAATAGTTTTATGTTAATACTAGATATAATTATAGCAAAACAGAAAAAATACTAAACCACTTTTATTAATTCCTATTTTTCACAGATCATCTGACATATATGCTTGTTTCAATATCATTAAGGACTCTGATGAATGCTATAAAATGGTTTTGTTTTAGGTGTTGCCATTTTCACAGTATGAATAGCAATAAGCTCTTTTAATAGCATCCATATATATGCTGTGTTATTATTTATAACCATCAGCCAATACGAACTTCAGTAGTATCGTGCATGTTTCTTATTTTTTTATATTTATCACCACATTTGACTAAACTCTTTCTCTAAACTTCATATCTGATTCATTAATATGTTTTCCACTCGTAGGGGCAGATTTACATAGCGTCGAATATCGAGGGTTAATTAACCCTCGATATTCGACTGCCAAAGGTAAATCCTTCGACTTCAAATATTGAAGTCAAAGGATTTACTGCAATTATTTAATCCAATGATCTAACGATTTTTCTACGACCAAAAAAAAGTAGAAAGCCTTATAAACCCTATGGCCCATAGGCTAACATTGCACCTCGGTAGGTTTTAGTTGGCGAAGTAGGGGGTCGAAGTTTTTTTTAAAGAGACAGTACTTTGACTATCGAATGGTTGAATAGTCGAACGATTTTTAGTTCGAATAGTTTGAATCGAAGTCGTAGGTTGAAGTAGCCAATTTGATGGTCGAAGTAGCCAAAAATAACATTTGAGATTCAAAGTATTTTTTCTTCTATTCCTTCACTCAAGCTAAGTAAATGTGCCCCGTAATGTTTCAGAAAGAGAAACCTTGGGAAAATTGTGAACTATTTCCAATATATATAGATAGATAGATAGATAGATAGATAGATAGATAGATAGATAGATAGATAGATAGATAGATATAGATATATATAAAATTTAAAAATTTCACAAATCTCTGAAAATTTGTGGTTTTCTCATTATTTTTTAAAAAGTTCTGAAAATTTGAGATGCATGAAGTGTAAAAACCATGAAAACCTCTAACACAAAACTTTTCCAGAATTTTTTTTCCAATACAAATTGTCCGAAAAACCTGAATTTTTAGAGGTTTTTGTGGTATTCATATTTTTCAGCGAATCATTCAGTGTAATTTTCTGTTTGCACTATTTTTTATTTTAGTAAATCGCATGAAATTCATAGTTTTGTGAGTTTAGTTGTGGTTTCAAGAACCTCTAAAACTGCTAAAATCCAACCTTTGATAAATAGGCCTCTTAATGTTGCTATGATTTTTTTTTAAAAGATCAGTTGTTACAAATCTCTTTCCCATTATAGTTACAGAGAATGGCACACATGTTTGCAAGGGCAGACTATGAATGTTGATGGACCTCCATTATATATTTTATCTCATCTAAGTTAGCAATACAAACATCAAGAACTAAGGCAAGTAATTAGAAAAGGTACTTATATAACTGTTTAGTGTACTGGTATTAAAATACAATACTTGTTATAGCTTGAAAATGGAAAGCTACACAGTGGGCAATCCTGGCAAACCTGATGGAGGATACAGATCTATACAATTACTGCACATCTACATCTTTGGAATGGCTTTTCCAGAAATATTATAGCTTGAACATTTTGCATTCAAATAAAATTAAACTCTAATTATTTGGGTGAAAGATCACATGCTTGTATAGGATTTTTAGATCTAAAAACCCATTAGCTGCTAAATCATTAACGTAACATTATTTTGTATTAGTATTTTGTGGCTGACAATGCATTAGTGTAAATAAAACAATAATTATCTTTAATCGGAATTGCCAGGATTTCAGCTTCCCTACTGCACATTTTAGTTAATAGCCATTACTGAATCTGTAGTTAAATTAAAATTATTTCTCTCACAATATTCTATCATAGCATAAGAACAGAGTTATTTAATGAGCTGGTAATGCTGCTATTTGTTTGTATCATTTTATGGTCTATTTGATTCGTAATGCCATTTATATTTAGCTGGTTTTAATGCCAACAGCCCAGTCTATGACAATATTAACATCTTAATCATTTGCAATATTAATATTTTATCCTTTTGAAAGGATTAAAAAAACAAATTTAAATTGTTAAAGGATTGTGTAGTAAAGGTTTTATGAAAATAGGAGGATGTAAACTGTTTTGCAGCTGGATAACAGAAGTATTATGGTGTTCATAAAATGCAAAAATAAACCATATTTGGTGATTCTGGAAGTTAAGCACAAAGTAAACAAGTTTCCTCTGTGACATACTCAAGAAATCTCAGTTAAGGCTCTAAGGGCTAGTATGAACCGCTATAGATTATATTATAATGCATTATTTCATCTTAATACAATTACCATTAATTTTACGCTACTTTTAACTAAATTTTTACAGTTTAGCCCATTTTACACAGGTTTAGAAATACTGTAGGTACCCAAACTTATTTTCTTTATTTTGAAAGAGTCTGAAAGCAGTCACTCATGATACCATGACATGATACGTTGAAATCGGGATGCCATCAAGAGAACTAGTATATAGAGGTAATTTGTTTACAGACACAATAAAGACATAGTTTTTGCTGGCTTTTGTAAAGAGATTTAGACATTAGAGTGACTTGTGTTTTTGTCATTGTTGGCACTAAACAAGAAAATGCAACTAGTTTCATTTTAGTGCTTCCTGTAATTTCCTGATCCAATGGAGCTAATAAAATTAATTACCAGTCCACAAATGCTGCTGCTTAGAGAAGGGAGGGGTTGTTTGTGTGCTCAAAGGTAGATAGGGACTTCTGAATAATTTGCCCATTTCATTAAGTGGGTGGAGGGAGAAATTCGGTGAAAAGGTAACCCAACTTCAAATTAGTGCTTTATAATGGCAAAAAAATATCAAATTTAGTTTTTTAAATTAAAAGATTGACACAAAGTAATTTCAACAGAAATCCTATTTATTTTGTTCATTTTAAGAAAAAGGTTTTTTTTTGTTAGGTTGTGGCACGGTGTCTGGGAAAACACAAAGGTACATACATATCTCCCAGAATGCTCTGTTAGAACTGGCATATGAAAAACATAACAGAGGCTGTCTGTAAATCAACTAGCACAGATGTGCTCTATGCCAAGGGGAAACAGGAAGTGGGAATGCATGAGATATAAGGAGTTGTGTGAAAATAACTTTTGAGAAAACCAAGGCTGTTTAATAGATATATGGACTAACTACCCTAAGTGGGGCTAGGACTTTACTGTAAAGAGCAAGACCTGTGCAGCCAGTCTGCCAGTGGAAGAGGCTATTCTTGTACACACTGTTACAAGTTACTTCTTTCAACTTTGTTGTAAATAACACAGACACATTTCTGTTTACAGTTACCTGTCTGTCACTGCCTTCTAATTTGAGAAGTCATTGCTAAGGCTAACATTTGAGTGAATTCCCACAATGTGTACACTGTCCCAAAGTACTTGCAAGAGAATGATATGCCCTGTTTGGGATTTTCTCCATATCTACTTGATCCCTGGTTGTCCAGTGCCCCCTCTCATTCTTCCAGGATGAGATATCATAATGACATGATACCTGTTAAGGGGTGATCAAAATAGCTTACATACAAGGCTCATTGCTAAAGGATCATAAAAAGGTACGATCTGGACTTTGTTTTGACCCATACCTACACTAATTCATTGAACCACTGGAGGTTTTCTGAGTTGACATGGGTCAGTCATCTTCATCATTATGTTTCCTTTCCCTGCTGCACTCTCAACTCCACCCACCTCTTTAACCTGTGGTGCTCTCAATTTATTTAGGGGCTTATAAACCTGTTTCCTGCAACTCCCAGTGCTCAATTATTGATGCTTCCAAGCCAGATCAAGCCTGCTACTTCCCCACCTGGTCCTGTTTTGTTCCTGCCTTGATTCCAGTTCTTGAACACCTAATCCGTGCCTAGTTCCTGATTACTGTTGAACTTCTGGTACTGGTAATTCCGGTTTTGTTTGACCTGTTATACACAGCACATAGGTTTCTACCCACTAAACTGACAAGAACACCAAAGGATGCTAACAATATGCCATCTAGAACAGGGAATTATGCTGCTACTATTTAAGAAAAGTGATGAATCATCTGCTATTCATGCCACGGTAGAGAGCCTGTAATCCCCAGTAAAATAACCACTGAGAACGCTCCAGTAAAATACCCCCATACATTGCACTGGCCATGATGCAGGTGTTGAAATCAAATGTAATGACTAAAATAGGTATAGTATTTGTGCAAGCCATGTTGAAGCCTACAGCATATTTGTCAGGTATTGCTGGGAGTCGAGCCGGGGACCTTTGGGTTTCTGGCTCGATACTCTAACCATTTGGCCAGGTGAGCAGCCTGTAGGGTTGCTCACTGTGTGTAACCTGGCCTCTGCAGTCCCAGCCCAGCTGCCGCCTGATTGGCCTCTCCAGCCCCAGCTCAGCTGCTGCCTATCTTAATCAACCAATCAGGGCTGCCTCTTCCCTATTTAAGGGCAGCTCTCAGACCACTCCTTGCCAGAGCATTGCATGGTTTTCTAGTACTGCGGCATCGCCCCTAACTAGGTTTCTAGCTCTTGCCCCTTCTCCCTTGTTAGTCTGCCTTGTCTTGTCCTGCTTACCTTTCCTATCTTGTACCTTCCCAGCCTCGACCTTGTTCCAACCCTACCTTGTATTCCTCTCTTGCTATCCAGCTTCCAGCTCTCTCTAGCTATCCTGCTTCCAATCCCTTCTTGCTATCCTGCTCCAGTCTCCCTCTCTTGCTATCCTGCTCCAGTCTCCCTCTCTTGCTATCCAGCTTCCAGCTCTCTCTAGCTATCCTGCTTCCAGTCCCTTCTTGCTATCCTGCTCCAGTCTCCCTCTCTTGCTATCCTGCTCCAGTCTCCCTCTCTTGCTATCTTGCTCCAGTCCTCTCTTGCTCCAGTCCTCTCTTGCTATCTTGCTCCAGTCCTCTCTTGCTCCAGTCCTCTCTTGCTATCTTGCTCCAGTCCTCTCTTGCTCCAGTCCTCTCTTGCTATCTTGCTCCAGTCCTCTCTTGCTCCAGTCCTCTCTTGCTATCTTGCTCCAGTCCTCTCTTGCTCCAGTCCTCTCTTGCTATCTTGCTCCAGTCCTCTCTTGCTCCAGTCCTCTCTTGCTATCTTGCTCCAGTCCTCTCTTGCTCCAGTCCTCTCTTGCTATCTTGCTCCAGTCCTCTCTTGCTCCAGTCCTCTCTTGCTATCTTGCTCCAGTCCTCTCTTGCTCCAGTCCTCTCTTGCTATCTTGCTCCAGTCCTCTCTTGCTCCAGTCCTCTCTTGCTATCTTGCTCCAGTCCTCTCTTGCTCCAGTCCTCTCTTGCTATCTTGCTCCAGTCCTCTCTTGCTCCAGTCCTCTCTTGCTATCTTGCTCCAGTCCTCTCTTGCTCCAGTCCTCTCTTGCTCCAGTCCTCTCTTGCTATCCGCTCCAGTCCTCTCTTGCTCCAGTCCTCTCTTGCTATCCGCTCCAGTCTCCTTCTGCTACTGTCTTGCTATCCGCTCCTGTCTCCCTCTGCACTCTATCCCCCAGTTTGATCTACGCCCGCACCGTCCTGTTCCAGTCTGACTCTTCGCCCTCATCTACCAGTTCCTGCTTCCCTTCAAGTTTCCCCTTGGCACATACAGCCCCTGCCTCAAGGACTCGCCCTTTCCCTTCTGACTCTACAGCGCCCCCTACCTAATCCTTGACAGAATGCTCTGGCCAAAAGAGTCTGCAAGGGCTGTTCCTGTGCCTTCTGACCGGATTCCCAAAAAGACTGAATATTCTATTCTGACCCGCAGATACTGTGATGGCTCCCCAAGTAAAATTCCTATCTTTCTAGAGGAAGTCCTGCTCCTTTCAGAGAAAAAACACTTTCTGAGTGCTCCTCCAGTCGAGCAAGTTTCGGAAATCATTTTCTTCCTGCTAGAAGGTGAAGCTCGTTCCTGGGCCGAGAACTTACTGTGCAGTAAATCCCCTATAATCTACGATACTGCTCAGTTTCTGTTGGCATTCCTAGATAAATTTGCCTCAGTCCCAGGGCCGGCCATCCCTCCGCAGTCTGCTCCAGTTCCAGGGCCGGCCATCCCTCCGCAGTCTGCTCCTGTTCCAGGGCCGGCCATCCCTCCGCAGTCTGCTCCAGTTCCAGGGCCGGCTATCCCTCCACAGTCTGCTTCAGTTCCCGGGCCTGCTACCCCTCAGCAACTGCTTCCCCAGCAGCATCCGCTGCCTTCAGCTCCAGAGGGGCCTACCCAGCAGCATCGGCTGGCCACAGCTCCAGAGGGGCCTACCCAGCAGCATCGGCTGCCCACAGCTCCAGAGGGGCTTCCCCAGCAGCATCCGCTGCCTTCAGCTCCAGAGGGGCCTACCCAGCAGCATCGGCTGGCCACAGCTCCAGTGGGGCCTACCCAGCAGCATCGGCTGGCCTCAGCTCCAGTGGGGCCTACCCAGCAGCATCGGCTGGCCACAGCTCCAGAGGGGCCTACCCAGCAGCATCGGCTGGCCACAGCTCCAGAGGGGTCTACCCAGCAGCATCGGCTGCCTACAGTTCCAGTGGGGCCTTCTCTGCAACCGCCATTGCCTTCAGCTCCAGAGCCGGTTCCCCAGCAGCCTCCGCTGCCCATGGCTTCAGCTAGGCATCCCCGGCGACTGGCTCCCCACTGGCTGCCTCCTGCACTTGTGCCGGCTCAACAGCAGCTGCCTCCTGTACCCATGCCTTGTCCTGTGCCCCCAGAAGTGGGGCTTCTGCCTGATCCTGTGCCCCCAGAAGTGGGGCTTCTGCCTGATCCTGTGCCCCCAGAAGTGGGGCTTCTGCCTGATCCTGTGCCCCCAGAAGTGGGGCTTCTGCCTGATCCTGTGCCCCCAGAAGTGGGGCTTCTGCCTGATCCTGTGCCCCCAGAAGTGGGGCTTCTGCCTGATCCTGTGCCCCCAGAAGTGGGGCTTCTGCCTGATCCTGTGCCCCCAGAAGTGGGGCTTCTGCCTGATCCTGTGCCCCCAGAAGTGGGGCTTCTGCCTGATCCTGTGCCCCCAGAAGTGGGGCTTCTGCCTGATCCTGTGCTCCCAGAAGTGGGGCTTCTGCCTTGTCCTGTGCCCCGAGAAGGGGGGCTTCTGCCTTGTCCTGTGCCCTCAGAGGTGGGGCTTCTGCAGTGTCTTAACACAGTGACTGTACCAACCCTTAAAATAACATTCAAAACCCAGGCACTCATGTGGAGGGCACCCGCGAGGGTGGAGTTGCCTATACTGTTGCCAAGTCCCAGGGCACCCGCATGGGTGGCTCTGCCAAACACCTGGGCACCCGCCAGGGTGGCTCTTCTGAGTCCCAGAGCACCCGCCAGGGTGGCTCTTCTGAGTATCAGAGCACCCGCCAGGGTGGCTCAACTGAGTATCAGAGCACCCGCCAGGGTGGCTCTACCGAGTATCAGAGCACCCGCCAGGGTGGCTCTTCCGAGTCCCAAAGCACCCACCAGGGTGGCTCTACCAAGTATCAGAGCACCCGTGAGGGTGGCTCCTCCAGGTCCCAGAGCACCCGCCAGGGTGGCTCTACCTAGTATCAGAGCACCCGTGAGGGTGGCTCTACCAAGTATCAGAGCACCCGTGAGGGTGGCTCCTCCAGGTCCCAGAGCACCCACCAGGGTGGCTCTACCTAGTATCAGAGCACCCGTGAGGGTGGCTCTACCAAGTATCAGAGCACCCGCGAGGGTGGCTCTTCCAGGTCCCAGAGCACCCGCCAGGGTGGCTCTTCCGAGTCCCAGAGCACCCGCCAGGGTGGCTCTTCCGAGTCCCAGAGCACCCGCCAGGGTGGCTCTTCCGAGTCCCAGAGCACCCGCCAGGGTGGCTCTTCCGAGTCCCAGAGCACCCGCCAGGGTGGCTCTTCCGAGTCCCAGAGCACCCGCCAGGGTGGCTCTTCCGAGTCCCAGGGCACCCGCCAGGGTGGCTCTTCCGAGTCCCAGGGCACCCGCCAGGGTGGCTCTGCCGAGCATCAGGGCACCCGCCAGGGTGCCTCTGCCAAGTTCCAGGGTGGCTAATACAATAGCATTACCTTCTAGTTGGGCACCCATGTGGTTAGTTCTGCCCATAGCATTGCCAGTTCCCCAGGTGCACGAAAATGTTGGTCACTGTGGCGCCTGGGAGTCGCCTTGTGAGGGGGGGGATACTGTCAGGTATTGCTGGGAGTCGAGCCGGGGACCTTTGGGTTTCTGGCTCGATACTCTAACCATTTGGCCAGGTGAGCAGCCTGTAGGGTTGCTCACTGTGTGTAACCTGGCCTCTGCAGTCCCAGCCCAGCTGCCGCCTGATTGGCCTCTCCAGCCCCAGCTCAGCTGCTGCCTATCTTAATCAACCAATCAGGGCTGCCTCTTCCCTATTTAAGGGCAGCTCTCAGACCACTCCTTGCCAGAGCATTGCATGGTTTTCTAGTACTGCGGCATCGCCCCTAACTAGGTTTCTAGCTCTTGCCCCTTCTCCCTTGTTAGTCTGCCTTGTCTTGTCCTGCTTACCAGGCCCGGACTGACAATCTGTCAGTTCGGGCAATTTCCCGAAGGGCCGCTCCATTTTTTTGTGAAATGGGCCTCTGCTTTATGGCGATTTGAGGTAGAGAGACTTTACAGCGTGCAGCCGTGCACGCTGTGATTCTCCTTCACAGACACAGCAAGCAGCTGCATGTTCCTTCCTCCTCCCTCCTCCCATCTCCTAAGATTAGTCAGGAAGTCAAAGTCCCTCTGATTGGCCAGCAGACGGGGTGGGAGGAGTCTGAGAGTTCCGTGCTGTTTCAGGAAGCTCCTAGGAGAGGTAGGGGTGTCTGTGTTTGTGTCTCTGTGTGTGTGTGTCTCTCTGTGTTTGTGTGTCTTTTTATGTGTGTGTTTGTGTGTGTCTCTGTGTGTGTTTCTTTGTGTGTGTGTTTGTGTGTGTGTCTCTCTGTGTTTGTGTGTGTTTTTGTGTGTGTTGTGTCTCTGTGTGTGCATCTCTCTGTGTTTGTGTGTCTCTTTGTGTGTGTGTGTTTGTGTCTGTGTGTGTATGTTTACACGTGGGCTGCTTGGTTTGTTTTTTGCCCGGGCTGCTTTTTGCTCCCAGTCCGGCTCTGCTGCTTACCTTTCCTATCTTGTACCTTCCCAGCCTCGACCTTGTTCCAACCCTACCTTGTATTCCTCTCTTGCTATCCAGCTTCCAGCTCTCTCTAGCTATCCTGCTTCCAGTCCCTTCTTGCTATCCTGCTCCAGTCTCCCTCTCTTGCTATCCTGCTCCAGTCTCCCTCTCTTGCTATCCAGCTTCCAGCTCTCTCTAGCTATCCTGCTTCCAGTCCCTTCTTGCTATCCTGCTCCAGTCTCCCTCTCTTGCTATCCTGCTCCAGTCTCCCTCTCTTGCTATCTTGCTCCAGTCCTCTCTTGCTCCAGTCCTCTCTTGCTATCTTGCTCCAGTCCTCTCTTGCTCCAGTCCTCTCTTGCTATCTTGCTCCAGTCCTCTCTTGCTATCTTGCTCCAGTCCTCTCTTGCTCCAGTCCTCTCTTGCTATCTTGCTCCAGTCCTCTCTTGCTCCAGTCCTCTCTTGCTATCTTGCTCCAGTCCTCTCTTGCTCCAGTCCTCTCTTGCTATCTTGCTCCAGTCCTCTCTTGCTCCAGTCCTCTCTTGCTATCTTGCTCCAGTCCTCTCTTGCTCCAGTCCTCTCTTGCTATCCGCTCCAGTCTCCTTCTGCTACTGTCTTGCTATCCGCTCCAGTCTCCTTCTGCTACTGTCTTGCTATCCGCTCCAGTCTCCTTCTGCTACTGTCTTGCTATCCGCTCCAGTCTCCTTCTGCTACTGTCTTGCTATCCGCTCCAGTCTCCTTCTGCTACTGTCTTGCTATCCGCTCCTGTCTCCCTCTGCACTCTATCCCCCAGTTTGATCTACGCCCGCACCGTCCTGTTCCAGTCTGACTCTTCGCCCTCATCTACCAGTTCCTGCTTCCCTTCATGTTTCCCCTTGGCACATACAGCCCCTGCCTCAAGGACTCGCCCTTTCCCTTCTGACTCTACAGCGCCCCCTACCTAATCCTTGACAATATTCAAGGAAAGGGTAGTCTAAACTAATAAGAGCTCCTGGGCTGGGCATATGAACCACAAGAGAATGGTGTATTTGTATACCATGTTTTCTATTTTCTCATACTACTCTCTCCAAATACTATTTGTATTACAAAAAGTCTTAGCCATACAGCTGACCATTACTTACTAAAATACATTTTTTAAAACTGTCCTGACACTTCAACTGTTATTCAAGTTAGAAGTTTCTGTACTACATTACTGAGCATTTTATTCACTACAGAACATTAAAGTAGGGAAAATTGATATATAAGCACATATTGTAATTTTTAGTGTGCTGCACTCTTGGACAAATGAAACATTCTGACATATATCAGAAAGAATCACATTTTAGTGCAGACATTCAGCTTTATCAGTGAATATATGCAGTTATTAAATTCAGAACATCCTCTGCAAGACAAAGAAATGAAGAAAAAAATAAGTAGAATAGGGGTCAATTCATCCTTACTGGTGATTCCCTCAAAGCAAAAAACAGATGGCATAGGTCAGTTCCCAAAGTCAAACAGCAGTGAAATAAAAGATTGCCGAGTACATTTAGTAGAAGTACTGAGAATGATTATAAAATGTAATAAATCCAATTAAGATAAATGACCTTTGCTGATACAAGTACAAAACATTTTTTGCCTTTTTTATTATCTATGTTTCAAAGACAGTATCACACTAATTCATTAGGAAAGGCTTGAAAACTGATAAGAGTGGGACATAATTACATGCATTTGCTATTAGCGGTTGCAATGCAAAGATTAGAAGCCAAAATGCCATTTATAGAGCTCTTGTGCATGTTTTTTTGTATAATTTTGTATAAAATAGTTGACTTATAAGGCTCTGTAGTTGTTCTTCCAAGAATAATCACAAAAAATTCATTACAAATTTAATTTGCTAATTGGTACATTTAACGCCAAGCATTGTACCATTACTTAACATGACCTCAGAGAATCAATTGCATTAAATGGTACACTCAAAGGGACCAGCAAAAGTGGTGAAAATGCTATAGAATAATTGCACTTTTTTTAAGCTTAAAAATATTATTCTACCAAATTGTTACACTATTTATACATATTTTGCATAACATAAATTGCCATTATTAGTTTCAACAAGTATTATCCCTGCAGCTTTATACAGTTGAATGGAAACCCCTCGTCAAATTATATATTTAGTTAATTTTGTGAAAAGTATGAAACAACTACTGCAGGGATAAGTGGGTTAAAATGCATTTGCAAAGGCTTATGTATTTCAGATGTTATTCTAGAGATTTTTGTCTACTTTTCCTTGGAAATCATTGCTAATTCCAATATTTTCTTGGGTTGTCTTGCATGTTTAAAATACGCTCACAAATGTTCAGTGATACAATGGCCTGTGAATACCTTTAGGGGGATAGGTAATAAAATGCACTGAGTTTGCCCAGGTGCAGTAACCCATAGCAAACAATCAGCTGTAGCATTTACTGGTAACCTGTTTAAAAGCATTACATATGGGGGTAAGTTTGGTCTCATGGAAGAAAGCAGTGTGCCGTGGGCACTAGCATTGTGATTTGACTGCACCAATGATAACACAGAGACTTTGCAAGGTCAGTTTAAAGGCTTGTAACTACAATGGATTTTGCCCCATTATAACACTGATAGTAGAGACAATGTATGGTTGTCATTCTAGAAGAGTACTTCTGTTTGCTAAATTAATCTCTATATTTACATGTGCCTGCAGGCTTCAGAGTCCTAGAACTTCTGTATTTGCATAAACCGGTGCTGTCACACATGTCAGGCTCTGCTGGGATTTGAGCCAGGAACCTTTGGGTTTCTGGCTCAGTGCCTTAACCATTGGGCAAGTGAGCAGCCTGAAGGGTTGCTCACTGTCTATTACCTGGCTTTTGCAGCCCAGCAGCAGCCTGATTGGTGGTTTGGAATCAGCCAATCAGGGTTGACTCTGCCCTATATAAGGCCAGCCCACCTCCCTCTCCTTGCCTGAGCATTGGTTCCTATACTAGCACTGTGGCATTGTCCCTAGCTAAAGGTTCCTGCTCTAGCCACCTTCCCTTGCCTTGTTCTGACCTTGATCTACCTTGCCTTCCCCTCCCGGTTCTGCTCCAGTCCTACTTTAAACCTTGGCTTGCCTGTTCCTACACCGGTTCCAGTCCTGCTTTGAAGTTGATCTTGCCTTACTTTAACCTTGCAGTTTACTGGCTCTAAGAGAAGCACCAAATACCACAAATCAGTCTGTCCAGTAGCAGACAGATTTTAGATATCCTAGCCCTGTGATCTTCAAACAGTGGCTCATGAGCAACATATTGCTCTCCAAACCCTTGAATGTTGCTCCCAGGTCAGATGCCTGTGAGGATACAGGAAGGCGTGGGTTAAGTTTGCTGAGTAGTAGGAACAGGGAGGACGTGCAGGAGCTGGGTGGCAATCACCTTAGTGTTACTGCTGGTTCGGGGTGGAAGAGTCGTTGGCGAATAGCAGGCTGGCACCGATGACACTTGGGCTGCTACACAAAACTTGCTGACTGAGTAGGAAGCGCACGTTGGTAGAAATCACTGGAGAAGGGCTCCCAGGGTGAGATAGAAGTGGAGGCGAAGGTGGGTAACTGGATAGGCAGCAAGGATAATCTTCAGTCGACAGACAAGGGTCAAGGCAATGCGTAAACGAAAACAGGCAAAATTCGGCATCAGGTAATCAGATACAAGCACGGTTCCAGGGGTTAATTCAGCAGCGAAGTCAGGAGGCAAGTAGAAGTTTGGCAACAGGAGATCAATACATCAAGCAGAGTTCAGAGGGTTAACACAGAAGCGTAGTCTAAACAAGCAGGTTCGGCAACAGGAGTTCAAATAGTCAAGCAGGGTTCCAAGGGGTTAAGCAGGAGCGTAGTCAAGAGGCAAATGCAGGGTCAAAACAAAGTACAATAATAATCAGATAAACTTTACTCACAACAGCTAGAAAGTGATGTCCGAGCACTGGGAGAAACTCTGCGCCGGCAGAAATACCGTAACCTGCGTCATCACGCTGCGCCCAGCAATTCCCCTGCGCCGGCGTCAAGGCGCCCGCGCCGTGACGTCACGAACGCATCGCGCCGAAGATCCGTGTCTCCCAGAATCTCGGTAAGTACGTGACACAGAGCCTCTTGTAGGGGCTACCAATAGCCAATTACATGCTATATTTGGCAGCCCCAGGAATTTTTTTGCAAGCTTATTTTGCTCTTTAACTTTTTTTTTACATTTGATTGTAACTCAAAGGCAAACACAGTTGGGGACACCTGTCCTAGCTTTCATGGGCATTATTGTTTGGCTTTTCAAAATCTTCTTAATCTAATGAGGGAGTTCGCAAACATATATTTTTTTCTACCAAAAACCATTCCAGATGATAGATCCCATATCTGTACATTATACAACAATAGTGTGCTGGTTAGTCCAAACTGCAGTCAAACAATTCTGTGACAGTTGACTCTATCTATAAAGAATTATCAAACAAGATCACAGTGTTGCTGGAAGCTGTCTTCTGTTTATAAAGTAAAATTGTTCTTGTGCTCATTTTATTGCTATCTTTAGATATCTCAGATTGTATCTCAGTTTGATTTACTGCTCCACTAAAGTTTATAAAACCATTTCAGCAAACCTTTCAGAACAATGTATTTTAAATACTTTAAAATCAGACTGTCAGTGTAATTTTTGTATAAATTATTTTTATCAACATTTTACTTGAATTTTAAAATAAATTATTTTGGAATACATAAAATATATCATAGGCATACAGTATGTTAAGAGTATTCTTTGCTGCTTTGCCTTTAGAACACAAGAAAATGCCCCTAAATGAAGTGACAAAATTAAAGCTGTTCTAAATGTGGAGTAAAGGCCTGTAGAGGGTCCCAGTTATTCGTAAGGGTTTAGTTCTCCTTTAAGTTTGAGGAAAAATCCATGCTTATTAGCATACTGAATGATTTTTAAATGGCATTTTGAAGTCAGAGCTCATGTGAAACATGGCAATTTCTCATAACACTTATTTAATATTTAAAGTGTATAACTATAGTCCCATCACACTTATATGGACACAAAATATACATAAGAAATAGGTTCCTACTGCTGGTTAAATAATAGTAATTAAGAATAAAAAGGAACCCCTAAACTAAGGCACACCTTTCCCTTCTGTTATCATCGTTCACATTTTTATAGCATTTTCTTTTTCATTAATTAAAACTAATTGGCATATTTACTTACCTATGAGGTCGGGTTCCTGCAAAAGGATTCCTGAGAGCCAGAGAGTTCCAGAACTCGCTGGTGTTTTATGATATTATTTATTATGATATAATTCCTTTTTTTCCCCAGCCTTTTTGAGATTTTGAGGAAAATCAAGGGGATTATGTAAAAAGGGCGGCAAATAGTGCAGATGTCATTTCTAGAAACCAATGAAGTCTATGTGTAGCATTTACTGGTCATCATTTTAAAACTTTACATCATATTATTGTTGCTATATTAGACCAAAGCAAACTCTGCGCCATTACATACTTATATATAAATCTTTCGTGTAGACAGATCACCATTGCATTCACAATCTTTTCTCTTGGATGAGCCCATGCAATATTTAAAGAAATGGATCAGTGTGGATCAATAAGTGGCACATAAGTGGTATCTGAAGTAAACACATTTTGTTGTTTTAAATCAAAATATATATAACTCGCATAAATACCAATTGCCATATTCGGCATGGGTGCAGCAGACACATAACTAGCTGAAATGAAGAAATTCTTAGTCAGTAGGGATGGGCGAATTTGACCCATTTTGTTTTGCCAAACATTTGCCGCCGGCGAAATGTCGCCGACGCCCATTAAAGTCTATGGCCGTCAAAAAAAATTTGTCACGCAGCAAAATTGTTTTGACGTGCATCTTTTTTTTTGACGCATGAGGCCATACAAGTCTATGGGCGTCATTTTTGCAGTGAAACAAGGCGAAAAAATTTGCCCATCCCTATTAGTCAGTTAAATAACCATAGGCAACAAAGACAATACACGTATGGTTTCCATTTTCCATACTTCTGATGCAATAGATGTTTCTGATATATATGATTTAAGTGGTTTTGCTTTACCAAGACCAAAATGCAAAAATGATAGTCAAATATAACTAATATTGCCTTTCAAACTAATGTTGGCTAACATATGCAATGTGACTTTATTTTGGTGGTTTTCTAACACTTTTCTTTAAAAATGCACATGCACTAACATCTGACAGGCATTAACAACATACGGTAATAAGTTTATTTTACTGTTCTGGCATCACTCAGCCTCAAAACATTCACATGGTAGTAATGAGTTCACTATTTATTTACGTAAAAATCGTTAAAACTGTGTGCACAAATTACAATGTATTGTTTATTATCATGTTTATTATGTCTTAGTTTCAATTTTTCCAAGAGTATTTTTTATTACTTTAAGGACAAAGTGCTGGATGGGTATATTTTCTTAATTTCCAGGAAAAATGCTACATGAGATACTTAAACATATCTTGATAAGATAGCAAAAGTCATATCATTTGCTTAAGTAACTGTTGATTTGCTAAGTGCACAAACCCTTACTAACGTATGGATAAATACTATATATGGTAGAAAAAAAAGGAAAACTTACACTCGCACACCCTGGCCATCCGAAATATCACGAACTCCAGGTGCTAGATGCTAGAGGAATTGGACGACCTCAAATTCAGCATAGACACAGGACACACCAGCACAACATGGATACTTCTAGCAGGATTCAACCTTGCTCGTTTATTTGCGGATGCAACGTTTCGGGGCGTGACCCCTGCTTGAGAAAGGGGTCACGCCCTGAAACGTTGCATCCGCAAATAAACGAGCAAGGTTGAATCCTGCTAGAAGTATCCATGTTGTGCTGGTGTGTCCTGTGTCTATACTATATATGGTAGTACATACAGTTATGTCTGAGTTTCAGCCAAACAAGAAGTTTCATAATTTAGGAATGGAAATGTTCTAAAGAGCTAATGCAGTGGAAACAATTTGTGCTAATGATCAATTTGCATCATTAGGATATACAGTACATTTGAAACTATATTTATATCTACACATTAATTTTAATTTATTTTTGAATTTAGTTAATATCTTGTGTGAGACAATTTGTGCTAATGATCAATTTGCATCATTAGGATATACATTTGAAAATATATTTATGGCTACACATTAAAGGGGTTGTTCACCTTCTAACACTTTTTTCTATTCAGTTGTTTTCAGATAGTTCATCAGAAATAAAGATTTTCCATTTTTTTGTTTTGTGACGGCTTTTCTGAAGCAGATCTTATAATTATTATAATTAATCCAATATTTGGTAATGTAGGGGTCTTGTAAATTAGCCACCCCTAATAATAATGGCAGGCAAAGCTCCGGTGGTAGAGATGCCTAAATGGGTCCTAAAAGGGGACCTATTTCATTATTCTGCTTTAAGCTTTGCCCTTGGTGTTCACACAGTGTATAAAGTCCTTGCAGAGGCGCCCTGGGCAGCCCAGTCTGCTAGCTCACCCCCCATCTCCGTCTCTCCGTAGCAGGGCCCACGTGCGCATGCGCATCAGTAGCGCTCGGAAGCGCATGTGCATCAGTAGCGATCATGCAGCATCAGCGCTAGCGTGCATATGCGCAGTAACACCTTTCATACAAGCATATACCAAAGCAGCATTCTCGGGCGCAGGTCTAGTGACAGGTCTGGTCTAGCAGTAGGCAGAAAAGGTAGCTGCCCAGCACCTCCCAATCGTTGCGCCCTAGGCAGCTGCCTCTTCTGCCTACCCCTAGTTCCGGCCCTGAGTCCTTGGCAGTCATGTGCTCAGGGTCCATCTTGTGCTGGCCGTGGCCTGAGCAGGCAGGCAGAGCTCGAGTGGAACCTAGACAGGTCAGGTCTAGTAAGGATAGGCTACTCACCATAAGAGGTCACTCTAGGAGTGACAGATAGAAAGGTTATTTAGCTGAGCAGCCTAATGCTATGATGAGGAGAGTCAGAGGGATTATGATCTAATTGTACTAATTGCCCAGAAGTAGAGACTAATGGGCAAATTCACTAAGCGACGAAGCGCCTAACGCTGGCGTAAATTCGCTAGTGTTACTTCGCACCCTTACGCCTGGCGAATTTTCGCAACGGACGTAACTATGCAAATTCACTAACGCGCGCATTGTACTGAATGCTACCTTTTACGCTAGACTTCCTTCGCCACCTGAGGCCAGGCGAAGCGCAATAGAGTAGATAGGGATTGCTTCAAAAAAAGTTCACATTTTTTGGCGTTTTTTCTATATTATGGGTGATAGGCTGAAAAAGATCGAAAAATTCTTTGGGGCTCCCCTCCTTCCCCCCTACATTTTCCTAACTCATGGCAACTTAACTATACAGTGGGCACATGTGTAGGACAAATTATTTGATGTTTTGAAGGTTTCCCAGGCATTTGTAGTGATTGTACGTATTCCTCCATTGAAATTTGAATTTGGCGTTGTATGCAAATTAACCATCGCTAGCGTAACTTCGCTTAGCGAATCAACGCTAGCGCAACTTCGCAACCTTACGCTACCCCTGAGCGCAACTTCGGATTTTAGTGAATTTGCGGAGCGCTGGCGAAACTACGCCTGGAGAAGTGTGGCGAAGTTACGACTGGCACAACTACGAATCTTAGTGAATTTGCCCCTAAGTGTACAGACATAGGGATGTAGTGATTCCCCTGGGTTCCACTTAGGGAAAAGGCTGAAAGCTGGGTGTGCCTTCATTGCTGCTGTGTATGTTCTCTTCCCTGAGGAGACTAATACTGACGACTGATGCTTGTGAGTATATGCTTATCCACTGTTGATGTATGATCCTGTTTGTTCTGTATGTACACTCCATTGAGGATTGTTATTGCTCAACAAATATGTTCATTGGTTAAGTTATAAGAACCACTGGTGCCCAATTATCACACCCTGAACCAAGTTACAGTTAAACTACATCCTGCCTCCACACTGTTTGCAAGGGCTCACTCCCTAAGATTTAAGTTCTCATACGGAGCACAGTATTGGGAGTGGAGCTCATAGTTAGAGAACGGTGCACTCAATTTACTATAGCGCTACACTAATATTTCCCAGAATATATGTAGCAACTAATGTAGCAAATTTTAATATTTCAGAATCTGCACCTGGGTCACTGAGCTGCCAGACTGAAACACCAGAGCCCGGAATATTAAACTTAAATTTTAGAAAAACACTAAAAAACAAAGTCAATATCTTGTGTTATAGTAAAGTAGAGCTACTGTATGTACATAAAAATATACATACAATGATGAGTACATAATGTAACTCAATTTTGTTTTGGTATCCACTTCTCCCTAATACTAATGGTACCAGAACTATTCTATCTAAAAATGTGGGTCTTTTCTACTTAAAACCAACCCTTTAAGGTGGGAGTTGTTTGGTTTAAATTTTAATATTTTGAGTTTTTCAAGTATTTTATAATGGTGTACCATTATAATAACTAGCACTAGGTGCAGTAAGAAAAACAAGTAATTTTTGTGATATGCAAAAAAGAGAGTATCAACAAGTCATTCTACTGGGCCATATTATGCAGTGTTTAATCCTACTATGGTAGTGAGGTGAATGTAAAGAGTGGTGACATTTCTATCCTTTTTGCTATCTAGCATTATGACATATCAACATAAGTAACTGACCAACGAAAAATCAGTTCCACATACAAAATGGCAACATCTGGCAAATTACTATTCAAAGCTATCTACAAATAAATGACCACAGCTGAGCAAACCCTGAAAACAGATACAGACAAAGTTTCATGCTCTGTAGATGAAAATCAAGGATTGCCAAACCCCTCTTGGCAAACCAAATACATACCAAGAATTATCAAAGGAAATGAAAGACCAACAATATAAAAAAGCTGCCAGTACAGATGGAATCCTGTCTCAGATGATTAAATACAGTCCCCAGAAACACATGCTGCAATAACAAAACTCTTCAACCTGGTGCTTGGTATTGGTTTCTTCCCTCAGATATGAAACCAAGGCCTTATATCACCCATCAACAAAAGTGGGGACTGTTATGACCCAGTGAATAACAGAGTGATCTGTGTGGTCAGCACAATGGGCAAACTGTTCAACAGTATCATAAATAGGAGAATCATCACCTTCCTGACACAACACAATGTCCTCAGCCAAAGCCAAGCAGGGTTCATGCCAAACTACTGTACCACAGATCATATCTACACCCAGCACAACATAATCAGGGACCATGTCCAAAATACAAAATATGGAAAAATATTTGCCTGTTATGTAGAATTTAAAGGAGAAGGAAAGGTTTCAAATGGTAACGGCTTTAAAATGTTTACCCCACATGCGCCTCCTGAACCGCTATATTTTTGCTTCTGAAATCTGATCCATTAAGTAGTAATCTGCCTGGCAAGTTCTCTAAATCTTAATGCATTTGCCGGCGCCATTTTAAAAGCGCCAACGTCACTTCCCCTGCGGCTCCTCCACACTGCGCATGCACAGATTTTTTTCCCTTCACTTGACCCCGTGCTTAATCAAAGCTGCAGGCAGGTAATATGCAGCACATAAACATTTACATTGTGGACACCGAGAGCGAAGGCAGTTGCTGACCACCAATGCCGAATCACAATAAATAAATCACAAATATTAAGACAATAAATTGCATATAACTAACTCGGTAATGCAGTTTAAAGCTGGCAAAACTCTGCTCCTGTACTGCTCCTTTTCTGTCAAACACGAATTCAGCTCAGCAACTGGAGGCAGAGGGGCTGTGCAGGACTTTGTTTAGAAATGGCATGGGAGCATTCCAATTGGACAATGGGATAAAGTGGTCGGGACTAATGGGGTCAAGCAGTGTCAGACTGGGACACCAGGGGCCCACCAATTCATCTTAGACCAGGGGCCCACTCTTAGTATTATTTTTCTTCCTCTTCTCACTCAACTTCTATTCTCCTAGTCTATTTTTTTGCATATTATACTCTAGTTTTCCAACTATTTAGCCACTTTGTTCTCATACAAATAGGGAATGGCCAAGAAATAGGCCAGATTTTTAGCAGCATGAGGGCCCACTGACACCTGGGCCCACCGGGACTTTTCCTGGTATCCCGGTGGGCCAGTCCGACACTGGGGTCAAGCATTTCTATACGTAGAAACTGATTATGCAAATGAAGAAAGAAAAAAAAAAGTCACACAGCTCTCTGCTGTGCAGTGCGCATGTCTTTGCCTGGGGAAATCTCTGTTCAGGGAGAAAAGGAAGCTGCACAGGCTAGGAACAGGTACTGCATTCTGAGACACTACTTTGCCATTTCATAGGCAAATTAAGCAACAGGATGGTGAGTTAGAGAAATATGTTTCTGACTCTATTATTTTTAGACTTTCCTTCTCCTTTAAAAAGGCTTTCAACTCAATGTGGCACCCAGGTCTATTCCTGAGACATTGGAGAGTGGGATAGGAGACATATGATGTCATAAAGAGCCCATATACTGAGAACCAATGCAGTATGAAAGTTAACAGGAAGAGAAGGTTCCGGCAGGGCCATGGAGTCAGACAGGACTGCAGTCTGAGCCCAACTCTATTTAATGTATACATTAAGAAACTGGCAGCAGCCTTAGATTCCTCCTTAGCACCAGGACTGAAACTACATGACACAGAAGTGAAGAGGTGATACAGTATATGCTGATAATATCCTTTTTTTTTGTCAACAGAAAGTGGCCGCCAAGCCGCATCAGGATTAGCTACTAGCACTGGAGACGCACGTCAGTCTCCAGTGCTGTTTCCGACTATTAAAACTTGCGCACACGCACGTTAAGATGGTGCCTGCCAAGGAGGAAGTGGACAGCGCCTGGCAGAGGGAAGAGGAGGGGACAGTGATGGGCAGCAGCTGGGGAAATCGAGGGGATGGCACCGGCAGGGGAGGGGACTATGAGCAGAGCTGGCCTAGGGGCAGCCAGTTTGTAAATCCAGGCCTGACTAGTGTGTGTATGTATGTGTAAGTTTAATTAACTACTAAAGGCATACTACTACCAGTGGTCAAGAACACAAAAAAGTGCATGATTAAAGGTTAAATTTCTGTGTTATTTGGGGGCACAAAATAGGCATAGCAATGAAGTGGTTTCTGGAAAGAAATGATTAATACTTACATAGTCATTTGGAAAAAATCATAATCATTATAGCTTACAAAATGATAATGCAATCAGTCAGAGAAAACAATGCATGAACTTGGGTAATGAACACTAAAACGGTCGCATGGATTAGAATTAATGCAATTAGTTTGAAAAGGGATGATGCATATATTTAGTGACACTTGTAGCTGCCCTATGCGTTGCAGGAATGGAATAATTTGTATATGTTTCCTACCAAAGTAAAATTAACTGAACAGAAAATCTCATTTCCCTATTTTTGTTTTAAAATACACACTCAAGTTAGCTGTGCTTGTTAGATGATATCTTCTGCCAAATACTACTACTTCAGTATTCTACTTCCAAATTAATTAGTTGCCTATCGTGCAATATTTCAGTTATACAATAGAGAATATATTTAAGAGCCTGAATGACTGAAATCAGTCAAAAAAGGTCTTCTAAATAAATACAAAAAATCAGTATCTGGGTCCAGAGATTTAAAAGGATTGTGGAAGGTGTGCCTTCAATAATCAAGTTTATGGTAAGTTTTTTGAATTTTTTTAAACAGTCAAATTTGTAAAATTTAATGGAACAATGTTATTTTCATTGTGATGCTGGGTTTGCACATTTTTGCACAGTATTTCTGATTAGAGAATCTTTGTTACAATGCTAGTGATAATTTTTTTTTATAAAGTTTAATTGATCTTTTTTGTTGATCAAAAAAAATCCTCGAATTTTAAAATGAATGAATCTGTTTCCCGATGTACCATTCAGCTAACTCTTGTGGTACAATACAGAAGAAAAGCTATTATTTACCTGTTTTTTTTAAAACTTATTTTGATTCTCAATGGTGTGTTTCAGTGTGAAAAAATGTATATTCCCTAATGAAATTACCTTTACTTACTGATTTATGATTTATAGATTACTGTTCACAAATTTTAAGAATATGTTAATAACCCTTGTAATTCATCATATTGTCATCCTCTAAGTGAAATATGTTTATACAATATTTTATGAACTTAGAAGAAATCAATATGACTTACATCATCTTCAAGCTTGTTCTTGGCTAAGTTATCATAATGAATATAGACAGGAGACCCTTCCTTGCAATACTTGCTGATGACAGTGAATTTAAAATAATATTAAAAAAAAAGAAGTAAAACATATTAATGCTGAAACTGAGCCTTTGTGGTACTGCTTGTTAATTTCTCAATAGATTTGACCAAATTAGGAAATGCATAAACAAATAATTACTTTAGGGCACCCACTGTGAGGTAGAGAGAGTATTTTTTACATGTAAACAGAGGTGCGTGTGGCATAATATTTAGGGGGAAAACAGTTGGATAATTACAGAGTAATACAAAAAAAATACATTTATATATTTTTTTAAATATAATTTCTAATTAATTCTCTTCAAGTCATGTGTTTAATTATTAGAATTATAATACCAGCATTTACTCAGCTGCATCTCTTTTTACCGGCTTTAAGACCCCCATACATATTTTAGGTTTTAACTTGTGATGATGATTGATCCAGCTGTGGCTTGTAAATCCTTATAATATGCTCTGCTGGAGACTCCTGAAAACAGTATTTGAGATTCACATAATTTAAACATTACATTTACTTAATCTCATTTCACTCAGTTTCTCCTAGCTCAGCTGTTCATATTAACTGAACACCAGAATTTGTGCATGTGAATATTGTAGATACATTTTTTTTTTCATCAAATAGTGGGTTGCTTTACAATTGCCCTTTTAGGCATATCCATTTTTTTGTTTTCATTAACAAGCAATAATTTTCAACAAAGCAGTTTAATGGTAAATAAAATGGTAAAAAGCCCCTTGCTAGTATAGATTCTATAATATTTTGTTATAGATATCAAATTAAGCTAATTAATTTGCTTAGCTGAATAATATGACCAACATTTTTGAACAAAGATTCTACTGGAATGCATGATTATAGTCTAGAACATGTTTTTAATCACAGGTGTGGAAAGGGCTCTTTACTGTTCGAAAAATTAAATATCCTGTAGAACTCTTTTGTATATGTAGCTGTTTGAAGACTTTACATAGCACAGAATGAGCTGAACTTACTCTGCAGTGAACCAAATGATAGTATTTCTTGAAGCAATGTATCAAATCCTTGAGGCCCTGTTGGATCCTTGTTCACACTGAAATGTTTTTACAAAACAATACAATTCAGCCAGCACTCACCAGGAACTCAAATTCCCCATTTAGTAATTAGGTGCACGTCATTCGGTGTCCACTCCAACCGACTGGATATCCACACACACTGTAGCAGACAGCACCAACAGGAATATTTGTTTAAAAAGCCTTTATTTTGCTTTTCTTAGGCTTAGTGATCAGGGCAGTTAGAAAGTTTCAAGCCAAACAATGGCCCTTTATCAAACTGAAATGTTTTTACAACAGTCTCTCCTAAGGTCCAGCACGTCCAGCCTGATAATTCAGCCTCACTGCACAGCAACACTGAGCTCAAGCAAAATCCGTAGTGTCTTATTTTGATTTTCCATTTTTTTGTCGTGTTCAAGCCACCTGGATTCTATCACTGTTGCACCCAGGACAGAACTTCTAGTTTTTCCATACTAACCTGACCACTATGCACTATATTCCTAACTTGGATTGATCACTGTCACTACTCTTATTAAAGGGGACCTGCCACCTTGAGAAATAATTCCAAATCCTATTTTATGTTGGTAGTCAAGCAAAATAAACTTCAGTTACACTACAAAAAATCTATAAATTTTGTTATGAAAACAAGCAGGCAGGCACCATTTTGTGGAAAATTTTATTAAAGTGGAACTCCACAAAAACACAAGTTAAGCTTTTTGAAAAGTAAACATAATTTCAAGAAACTTTGCAATATACATCATATATAAAATATGCAGACTTTTCATGATTTCTGACAGTTCCCTAAGTATGGCCCCCTGCTCTCCTGCTGATCTGTCGGACTACTTTGCTGAGCTGGCTGACTACTGTTACTTTGTATCAACAGCCAGTTGTCCTCAGCCTTCCTCCGCCAAACCCCACAATTCCCTGCACATGTGATTTCAATAAGGAACAGAAAATCACAGTGCAATGCATTGTGGGTTAAGTAGTTCCTGCATGCTGTCTGTAAGCTGTGGAGAAGTTATTACAATTTGTGTTTTAGTCCCTCCTTCCCTGCCAGGATTTCAAATAATGCAGAAAGAGAACAACTGTTAACCAGCTGGACTGCAGCATAGAAAATGACATTTTGAAGAAACAGGTAACTGTGATGGGTATATCAGGGGTTTGTGTGTTATGTGGGATTCTTTATCAAATTTTGGTTTGGAAGGTAGAGTTCCCCTTTAAGGCAAGCTTTACAATATGCCAACATTTTGTTTATTTGCCAGCATGGTGTATCTGATGCCACTGCACTGGCTAAACAATTAGATTGTGAGAAGGGAGGGGAATATGGGGAGGGTAGTGACATCTAGGAAGCGCAGAATTGAAAGTGAAAGTAACTATCTACATAGGCATAGAAAAGGGGCAGGCAATACAAAACTGACAGCTGAGACTGAGACAAGTTTATAACAGATATGGATGGTTTAATTTAAAAAAAAGCATTTGTGTTTCATGTTTTATTTGAAAAAACTTTTATTATACAGCTTTTAATATTTTGAAAATCACGTCTCAATCCTTGTAAGGGTGGCCATTTTCTTTGCAGTTTTTTGCACAGAAAGCATTAGGGCTGGTTTTCTATTGCTAATTGGAATTGTATTGTATTGAATAAGGTGTTTTGGAAAAGTGTAAGAAACAGTATTTTCTCAATGCAATACTCTTTTTTATCATTGAGTTCAGTACAATATGTTGTGTAGCTGTGCAAATTAATGGCCCATATATATACAGTATGTATGTATATATATATATATATATATATATATATATATATATATATATATATATATATATATATATATATATATATATATTTATAAAGATATAAAGATGGAGCAGGCTTTACTGGCAAACAATTCAACACATTTGTTTGTTTGTTTTTTTGAAAAAGGGTTATTCTTGTATATTCCAGTTACACTGATATCTCCTTAAGGGGCAGATTTATCAAAGGTCGAGATGAATTTTCGAATGAAAAAAATTCTTTTTTTTAGCTATTTTTGTGTACTTCAACATGGGAATAGTCCAATATTTAATAGCGAAATTTATCATGTACTTATATTCGCACGATTCGAATACAGCCGAATACGGACCTATTCGACCAAAAAAAATTTCGACTTAATTTCAGATGGTCTTTTTCAATTCGAAATTGGACCCTTGATAAATATGCCCCTATATGCCTTGGAATCATTTTATCCATGCTTGCAAAGAACCAGCACAAATACAGAAATGTCAGATAAAGTACAATTCTAAACTTTAATTCTGTTAATCTGAGTTAATGACAACAAAATCCATTCTCATAAAAATCTAGCAACATATATTTTTATTTAATAATTCAGTATCTATACATTAGCATTTTGTAGAGAATCCTTATTTTTAGATTTGTTAAACTGCCTTAAAGTAATCTTGTTTTATTAGTCCCATTTTTGTTTTATGCTCACCTAGCCTGTCCTATTTACACAAGTAACTACATGTACCTATCAATTTCCAAAATGCAGCAGAGCCTGCTAACATGTGCAGTGACACTATGGATACATAGAAGTGGAACAACTAGCTCAGGAAATACTGTGCTGGGAGATGTACTGAATACATTTACTTATATTAGCACATTTAACTGTCAAATGTTTACTGCAAAACAGCAGAAATTTACATACAATATGCTTGTTTTATTTTTTGCCTCTGTGCTTTGAAATGTAAGACTACTATTGCCATCTACAGACCGCAGGCTTTAATCTGAAAAATCTGCCACGTTATTATGGCTGACGTGGAATTCCCTTGTGTGAAAGTTATAATGTAGAATTACTTTCTTGTATGTTGCTATAAGGATGATGTTATTAGTGCAATTAATTATAAATACACACACACATATATATATATATATATTAGTATACAGTACATACAGGCTTTTCACTTATTTCAGTTCAAAATGTAATCAATTTGTGCTACTCACAAGTGTCCTGAATCAAGGTTTGTTATATAGTCATTAAATCATCTGCTTTGGATAGAGGAATAATTTATACTTAAAGTATCTGCTGTATAGACAAAAAGCTAAACAAACCTTAATTACAATGCTGATCGCTCACTGCAGGATAAATAGACTGTATTGTTGTCATGGAGATATACTTATATGTTGACAGCGTTAAATTAATGCTTGGTAATGGTAAGAAAACTGAACACCTTCTGGAAGGGACTCATTATGGACAGTGCTTTTCCTGATGACACAAGCATAATTAAACCTTTGGGAGTCTCCCCTACCAAGGCCCCTTACATAATGACGATTAGAAAATAACACAGCACCATTTATTATATGTAAAAAATGATGTGGGATTAATAATTTGCCTGCTGTCACTTAAAGGGTTTGTTCACATTTGAGATAACTTTAAGTAAGATGTAGAGAGTGATATTCTGAGACAATTTGCATTTGGATTTCATTTTTTGAAATTTAAGTTTTTTGAGTTATTTAGCTTTTTATTCAGCAGCTCTCCAGTTTGCATCATAAACAATCTGGTAGCTAGGGTCCAAATTACCCTAGCAACCATGCATTGATTTGATTAAGAGACTGGAATATGAATAGGAGAGGACCTTACTAGAAAGATGAGAAATAAAAAGTAGCAATAACAATATATTTGTAGCCTTACAGAGCATTTGCTTTTTTGAAGACACCCAAATGAAAGCTGCAAAGAGTAAGAAGAAAAAGGCAAATAATTATAAAACTATAAAAATAAATAATGAAACCCAATTAGAATTTGCTTAGAATTTGCCATACTATTACATGCTAAAAGTTACATTTAAGGTGAACCACCCCTTTAATAAGTTTAGTTTTCATTCAGTTATGTATTTTAAATAGTTTGTGTATTTGCTTGCTTCAACATAACTTTCTTACAGTTAATGGGTTGCTTTTAAAGAAGACATTTCATATAAACTTTATATTCAGATATATTACTTATCCTTCCTCAAAACATGTAACGACGCAGAAAGAAAAATGTTTTGAAAGCATTTTACCTCCTAAAATTGTTATTATACCAGAGCTACAGAGAGAACTTTAAAGGTCAGAAGCTAGGCTGAAATGAGGAGTAGGTGTGTCTCTTCAATATCCCACAGGAAGTGGTCACAGCCCTGACTGACAGGCTAAACTAACCCCCTCCCACCCTCTGTCCTGTGTGTTCCCAGCCTGCACATAACTTATGCTGTTGCCTGATCATTCACTTATAACAACATATCTTAAATGCTCAACATAAATAAATAAACACAGCAATAAATGCAGCTGATGTTCTGGAATTATATAACATAAAATAAAAGGTGCGGGGAGTAACAAAGGAAAGCCCAAAATATATGAATTGCTTTTTGCATACAACACAATACTGTGTAGAAAGTGACTATAGTATTTACACTAATTCCTGATACACATTGCCCCCAGAAAGAATAAAATACTTTTAGTAGCAGATTATGTTTTATATATACAGCAGTTTGCTTTTCTTTTTTTCCCCAGTCATAGCAGGGCAAGGGAGAGGAACAAACAGTGAATGTAGGGGGAGGAGGATGGACAATGACCAGGACAGAGAGGGGGTTAAATGAACAGGGCAGGGAGGGAGAGGAACAAACCGTGCAGGCAGTATTAATGCCACACTGAATCTGTGTATTGACATGATTTAATAATGCACAATGATACAGGGAATGAATGAAAACATGTGCCTGACACTGAAAATACATCTTTTTCATACAAAAAGTTATGTACATTTAACTCTAATTTGTTTACTATCTCTTTAAATAGCAATTAATCCTTGGCAATCCAGGGCCCTGAGTCCCTTTGGCATATGAAAAGTACTGGAAACTGGGATTTACAGTGCAGTGCCTTCACCTAGGGAACATTGAGGAGCACATCTAAGGGGATTTCCACTAGGAAAAATAAAACACACACAGTTTGCAATAAAACAAATATAAACTTTATGCATTTAGTAACTGTAAATGCAAATCACACAATTTCACTTTGCTCTGGGGAACCTGTGTGGACTATCAACCCCTGGCACAGTCTCTCAATGTCATAGTCCCACCCTCCACACCGGGGGGGATAAATGTAGAATAAATCCGGTCAGTTCAATGTCCCGTCCCCAAGAGCTCTTATGTCCCCCAGGTAGACCTACCTGCACCAGGGTACATTTTCCTGTGAATGTAGTAGTAGCTCCCATGTGGCAGGTACACAAGCAGGACCTGTCCTCACCCTGGGGAAACACACAGTGGTCAAAGTATCCACAGGCAGGAGATAGAAACTGTCTCTCCCTGATGCTCAAATACTTTCTCAAAGCAAATGCAGCTCTTCCCTTTTCCCTAGAAAATTATTTCAAGCAGCACTGTCACACTGTACAGATATGGATCACTCAGGCTGCTGCAGCAGGCATCCCTTTATAAGCTCTGTCGGAAACCCTGTACATTTGGCTCCAAAGTCAGGCACTCCCCCTCTCCCAAGTATGCACTGGGACGCCCTGCCAATCGGATAGCTCTCCAGCCTGTAACTGAGGTTGGATGATGTCACAGACAGAAAAACCGGGGAAGAACTTTTCTGATCCCCTACATACAGTAAATCACCACGTCCCCCGATAAAGTGTTATATCTACTTAATATTCTACAATACATTTTTTTTAAAATTAGGTAAAAATATAAAACATGCTATTATTGCATTCACTTGTAAGAACAGACAACTGTTTGCTTTTTTTGCCCACACAGTGCTAAAGCAATTATAAAACAGCATGCATCTAGATATTTTGCAATCTCTAGTAATGCAATAGATGTATTGCTTATTGTCATGTCTATCAGTCTATTTATATATTTTGTTTCAAATAGCATTTTATATTCGATAGGAGGACTTTTTCTAAATGTACTGTACATTCTTCCAAAAGCAAGTTCAGTAGCATAAACTGTAATTTACTATAAAAACAATTTAACACAGTTTCCAAACTTAAAAACATAACTAAAAACTGCCCCTCTGATTTATTTGGTTGTTACTACACACTTAATTAAATTGATTGTTATGAAATATGCTTTATTTATTTGTAATACAGGACAAACAAAAAATGTTCCATAAGATCAGGGATCTGTGGATCCAATACAGATTTCATCAAGGATTCAATTATTCCACTTTAGCATTTTAGTGGCAATTTGGAAACAGTAACATAGTAACTCAACGAATCCATAACAGATTAATATTAAAGGAGAAGGAGCTTTCTGGATCCTTTTTCATAAGGTAATATTTTCTACATAAACATTAATGCCCCGGCCTGGCTTTTCAAACTAAACAAAAAAATAATTAAATCAATAAAAAAATAACACCACTGGTTGCAGCCTGCTGCTCTTTGTATAATGCATTGTTTGCAAGTATTTTTATTTCCGAAGGCAAATAATATAGACCCTGTTTTCTAACATGCACAGTAAACTCTGAAGCTGATCCCTGTTTCATCTCTTGCCTCTGGGCCAGACAAGATGATTTTTAATTGTCTTCACTGGATGTTATTAAAACTGTCAGGCAAACAACATTCAATAATCTAGCCCTTGATTCCACTAGCCTTCAGACTGAGAGAATAAAACAATGATATGATCTAATACTGTAAGTGGAAACTGACATTTATAAACAGATGGTGCATCATCACATACATAGCACATAAAACAGTTTTACATTTAGTTTTTAAAACAAACACATTTTACAATCCCCCATTTAAGTACAAACACAAGTGAATTATTATTATTTTCCTGGCAACATATTTAATTTACTATCTACAGGCATCAAAGTTTAATTTGTTTTCAGACTTGCATGCAAAAACTCTGCTCCAGGCACTTTGAAGTGTGTCATGCCTTGTCTGATTATGACAAACCAGGTTTACTTTTTTATTACATGGCATTCTTTTAATGCACTGTGAAATAGGCTTTCAATAAGAAGAATGCACATTTGAAATCAGTTATTTGTGGATTTCAAAACAATGCAATTAGACTCCATATGAGGAGCAGCATCAGCTAGACTTGAGCTTAACATACACTCTATCTATGGGCATCATTGTTAGACGAGTAATTCCCTGCCATTAAAAGGATTCTGTCATGGGAAAACATATTTTAACAAAATGCATAAGTTAATATGGCTTCTCCAGCAGAATCTTGCATTGAAACTCATTTTCCAAAAGAGCAAATAGATTTTTAAAAATTAGTTTTGAAATCTGATATGGGGCTAGGAATGTAAGTTTCCTAAGTGCCCCCAGTCTTGTAACTTGTGTTCTGATAAATGACCTATGATGACAGCCTACACGCCAATATTACAACTAAAAAAAAATACATTTATTGGATTGAGAATAAAATGTTAAATGGTAGAATTAATTACTTGCAATTTGCACAATGCAATTTAGTAATGAAGAGAATCACATGTAGGAATGTGTGAATGGGGGGCTTACATTGTGTGGAAACTTAACCTATTGTTAGTATATTACTTTGTGTTTCATTGTATATAGCATTTTGGAATCCATTACATATATGTGACATATTATCCAGAATGATCAGGCCTGGGGTTTACCGGAGCTTTCATTCTGCATCACCATACCTTAAGCCTACTAAAAATTAATTTAAATGTTAAATAAACCCAACAGTATTATTTTCCCTCCAAAAAGGATTAATTATATCTTAGTTGGGATCAAGGTACTGTTTTATTATTATTGAGAAAAAGGAAATCAATTTTTAAAAATCAAAAAATTATTTGATTAGAAAGGAGTCTACTAATTCACACATATTCCAGGGTAATATATATATTTTATATTGGAATACACAGTATGTTCAGAATGAGAAGTTAACATTCTCCATACATTTCTATGGATTTTTAATGGCGTATTTATCAAATGGTGAACTTTAACTTTCACCCTCTGATAAATACGTCTTTAAAAATTCCATAGAACAGTTTTATCATTGTCTCTAATGTAACTTCTAGTTTGCGAGTTTAGTTATATCAATACCGTATTTACATTAATGATTCAACTAATTTGACTCACTGCTTCATTCACTTTCTTTCGCTGTCTTTTTCAACTTAAAAGATGGCCAAACTGACATGATTATATATTTTTTCTTTTAACCTTCATATTTGTTACTCCATCCAACTAAGGACTATGACCTTTTCAGATATTGCTACCTGATTGTCTGCACTTAACCTATCCCTTTCTCTTTGGGCAACTTGGCAAACCCTTTGGGTGAATAGAGTGTACAATCCCCATTGGGTGAATAAAACGTACAATCCCGATTAAGAACTCCTTTGCTAACCTTGACAGTGGTCTAACACATTTTGACCTATGGAGTATTAATATGACCTGGTAACCAAGCAGGTATGGACATAGATGGTGCAACAACAGCATATAAGACCTGGTGGGAAAAAATTACTAGTCTCTTTGGGTCACAACTGTAAAATTGCTCTCTTACTACCAGAATGTTGTGGAACTACAATTCACAGACATACTAAGGAATGGAGGCAGCAGCAAAGGCTTGGAATCCGGACACAGCTAACCACCAAATAGCAACTCAGAAATGGGTATTTGCTGAGGTAATGCTAAGGTCATGATACAGTTTGTTCTGCTTTCTAAAGGGTCCTGCTCTAGTGGGCATGACATATTACATGCTGTCCCATTAGCCACCTCTCACAGTCAGCATAGTAAGTTCACTCAAAGGTCCTCACTTGTCCAATGGAACAGGGAAAGTGAAGGTAATAGGGAGTGCTTGGGGACAACAACTTGCGGTACTGTACACTCTGCCCAATAATTCATTTATGCCTTCCTAGTAAGCCCAGAGATCACTACTATTAGCTTTCCCTCTGCTTTCTTTTAGGAGACTATGATGATCTTGACTTGTTACAAAATTACCTGCAATAAGATAGATAAGGGCGGCAATCATCTAACATTGGGCCAAATTGATTCAATTCGAGGGAAAACATTTTTCTTCAAATTCAGTTCCATTTTTCCCATAAGACTTCAAAAGAGTTTTCATGTGATAAACAGTGAGAGACAGTTTTCTGAATTGAATTTCATCTCAAATTGAATTTTCACATGATAAACTCCTTTTCTCATTTAATTGAATCTGGCTCATTGTATGGCATTTTATTGTTTAAAACTTGTATTGCTTTGCTCTTTTACTAGCTCAGTGCTGCTTAATTTAGGGATGAGCGAATTTTCTCACCAAGTTTCACCACGGAAATGATGCCCTTAGACTCCAATGGGAGAAAACAAATGTCGCACGTCAAAACAAATGTCGCACGTCAAATCAAATTGTGGTAAGACACGGGTGCCCTTTTTATTTAAAATAGATGGGGGGGGTCTCTACTGTGCACACACTTTTCTGTTTGTATTCCCTTGAAAAAGGTTACAGGCAGTGACCGAAACGTTGGACATAAAACTTTTTAACACTTTTTAAAGACCTTATGAGTGCTACACTCTGTTTTCTTTTGCACTGATTATTCACCAGCACCCAGACACTTGCATTTTAGTGGTATGTTCACTTTCCAGGACAGTGGAGCATTATATATACACCATGGGGGTTATTTATTAAAGGTCAAATTAATCTGTGGAATTCATGTAAATTCAATAACAGAGGTCTGGTTAATCAGTTGAAGATGTTTTTTTTGCCTTCATGATTTTTGGCTGTATTACTATGGTTTGTGCTCGAGAATTAGATACATTTGAGGTTTCGAGGTATTCGAGTTTTTTCCCCAATTGCATTTAATAAAGTTTTTTACATTTTTTATTTTTTCATAAATAAGCATATATTGGAGTTTGTTTAAATTAAGAGTTTATTTGAGGTAGAAAAAAACTCACAAACTCGACTAATTAATAAATAACCCCCCATATATAAAGTTAATCAACACATTTTAATAACCTTCCAAAAAAGCCATAAAACTCATATTCAAATTATCCAATGTTATAAGAAGGTTCTTAAAGTAAGTACTTCAAGCATTTGCTGCCCTCTCTTTTTCAACTAAATGAGAGAATACGCTCAATAAATGTAAGGAATTCATGGACATTTAGTGAACATAGATTAAAAATATAATAATCATTGAATTACAATATTAAATTATACGTGTTCTCAAATATATTATTTCTATTTAAATGACCATACAACTGGTGTCTAGTGTGCCTTTCACTTGTAGTTGTTTGCACCTGTATGCATATGCAAGTACATATTTTGTGCTGTGTGAAATTATTGCATTGTTTAACATAACCAATCTTTGTGACTTTTCAGTGTTATAATTCAACAAAGGGAACTAACAACCTAGATGATACTTTTTATATGTATAACTATATGCTAGGATTTAAAGGTAAGTTACAATGTTTTGTTTAAAAATATAAAATATTAAAAAAAATATGAATAACGCTAAGTATAACATTTAGAGGGTTATTTATCATAGGTCAAATTTCAGAGCTTTGTGAGGTTTTTGTTATACCTCAAATTAACTCACAACTCGAATTTTTTCTGATTTAAGAAAAAACAGGAATGGAAAAAACTTGAATCAGTGAATTCTAGGTGAACAACCCAAAAACTCTAATTAATTGAGTTTTCTGTGGGAAATTGCTTGAATTGATTGAGTTGTCATCTTCAAATAGTTCAAGGGACCTCTGCCATTGGCTTCTATGTAGCCTCAACAAGTTTTAGCTAAAGTATTTTCTGATTCAAGCTATTTCCAGCTTTGTGTTATAATAAATCTCAAAAAACTCTATTTTTTTTTAAAAAAACAAATTTGAGTATTGACTGAAAAATACCCTTGAAAACTCAACGTTTTTTGGGTTAAACTCAACCTTTAAATCTGCCCCTTAATTATAAGTTTTAAAAGAATTACAGATTATTTATTTAATGACTTATTTATTATAACATAATTCATGTGCATAAAGATTTTAATACTCAACACACTAATAACTTGGATATTTTTGTCTGTTTTCCTGTAACAGAGAAAATGGTTGTAATAATCAAAATACTGATTAACATTCCAACAGGTTTTTAAACAGATATTTCTTTATTGCCGCAGACTTTTCCAGCTGTAAAATTATCACAGTCAGAGATTGCTCCAGGAGCAGTTCTAGAGCTGAAATATAAGATTAGCATTTATAGTAGCATAGAAGTTTGTAAACAAATTATGGCTCAGTTGAACATTTTTACATTTGAAAATGAAAATGACACAGACATGGAATAAACAACTTATTTACAGATTAATAAATTATATAAGCCTAGCGCAGGTACACATTGCATTTAACCTCTGTAAGTATGTTCTAATGGATGCATTTCTATACAACTAAAAGTATTTGTAGCACAGGCATTGCCTGGTTCTAGAGGCAATGCAAAGCCATGGTTAAACAGGTAGTTTGCTTTAAAATGAAACTGTAATAAAATCTTAAACACATTGCTGATCTATCCCTATAGCCATTCCCTTGTTGTTGGCACTTGTTGAGACTTCCAGTATCTAGGGATTATTAGTTTTACTGTAAGTGAGGAAGGGCTGGGTTATTTAAATTCAATATGTCCTCCGGCAAGCATGTGTAAGAGCAATATATTGCAAGGGTTGGAAAAATTTCTCCCTCTTGAAATATGTTAGCGTGTTTGAAATACAGAGTCACAGTAGGGCAAGATAAGAGGGCAAGAGAGAGTACCTACATCATCTCCAGCAGAGGCGATTCGAGTTGGGAAACATTCTGTGTAATTTAAGGACATTTCTATAGATGGTAATAAATGTCATGGCAAGATATATGTTGCACTAGCTGTATATGAAATAGAGATAAATCACTTTCAAGAGCTTAATGCAAACCTATAGTTGCTTAAAAGTTAATAGACTGATACATGCAGTTGTCACCTGGACATTAATACTGAGATTAAGTTAGCAGGATTGTACCATACTGAATTAGTGGGATCGTTTTTTTGGGGGTTATACATTTTAAGTGGCACGTATGCATATGCTTTAATGTCCAGGACAAACTGCAACAATCTGCCATTATAATATGTATCCTTGGGTTGTATGGTACTAATTTTTATGCTGATTTTGGAGCATGTTTTAGACAATGTGGCATCTATTGTCTTTGGCCTGAAATTGAAAACTGTCTCACTATGTGTCCAACTGATAAAAATTCACTGTAATTCAAGAAACTCAGATTAGTTATTTGCTGCTGCTGCAGCTATGATCCCTTTCAGGTCATATAAGAAGTATGTTAAGACCAATGTACATGCATGGCACTTCTGTGTTTAAGATCAAAAATAACAGTATGACACATGCACAAGCTGTATTTCCTGGACAGATGGCTCAATACTGTCAAAAAAGGAACTTGTCTAAAAGAACTGTGATTAAGAAGCAGCCAATAGGAAGCTACAGGAATAGAGCAAAGATATACTAACTTCTGCCCAGGCCACTGGTAATCAGGCGTAGTATCCGAGATCTTTATAAATGCTAAATGTGCAGAATAACAATTGTGGCAGCGCTAGTACTAAATGATATGTCTCTTAGTGGTCTATTCCTTGACCTGATACCCACACTACATACAGTAAACCCTTATGTCTATTATGAAAATATGACCCAATGTAGCCCACATCGTTTAAATGGAAGTAGCTAAGAAATGCAGCAGAAAATACCTAAATGTGTCCACGTTTAGTATTATATGCCCAAAAATAACAATGACATATTACATCAGAACTAGAAAGTCCAGTGCAAACATGCACAATTATTAAAGAGCTTGATATTGTAATCCCTCTGAGGGAAAACAAATATTTCCAATACAAGCTAAAAAAAAAAGTGTTCAATACAGAATAATACAATATTCTTTCTTCAGAATCAAACTACTGTATATAAACATGCATCCAAAACACCTTTTTTCTTTTTAATTTAATGCATTAGAAATAAATTATTATTTTAAAGAAGGTTTTAGAATTAGAATTTAGAATTATAACAATTCTATTTAATAGTAAAGATATATTACTTTAGAATGTTTTTTCAGATATACATCAGTGGGTGGAGGGCCCCTTACAGGTCCAACAGTAGGGGGTGCAGATCAGATCTAGAAAGCATGTTCTGCATTTAAACAAGTAAATATTAGCAAGTTGAAACCAGTGACAACCTCATGGTGTGATGATGACATTGGCATTGTCACATTCAGCATGAATCAGCTGTCTGAAAGTAGCTGAAAGCAAGAGGAATCCAATCGAGTGTGAAGTAGTTGTAGAGACAAGCCAATGCAAAACAAAACGCAAAAAAATGGTTCATCACAATATTTACTAGTGAATCAACTCCAATAAAGTGGGGTGGGGGTTGGATAGGCTGGAGGAAAGTCAAAAGGTTGAAGTTGAAATATGATACAGTGATTGAAAAGAAGAAGAAAATGATGAGCTGTAAAAGACAAAAAAGCAGAGAAACCAAATAAGAAAATGAAAAAAGAAATAAAAATATTTCTGACCAGAAAAAAAGCAACAGCATAAGGAAATGTGAAGAGCAGAACCACTGTATGTTATATTTTTTGTAAATGTATAGATCTATATAAAATGGATTGTATGTACACAAAGAATTATCGTGGAAGAAGAAACAGGAAAAAAAGGACTTATGCATTACTTTTTTGTTAGGAAAACAAACAGATGAAGAGTTAAAAACAAACTATTAAGAAAGAAGGGTATTACAGAAATTTTCACCATCGGCACCATTGCACCATTGCACTGGTAAAACTGCTGTGTTTGCTTCAGAAACACTAGTATTGTTTATATAAATAAGCTGCTGTGTAGCAACGGGGGCAGTCATTCAAAGGAGAAATGGCTCAGGTTAAACAGTAGATAGCAAATAAGCTCTGTAGAGCATAATGGTGTTATCTGTTATCCACTATTTAACCTGTGCCATATAGCCTTTTTTAAATTACCACCATTGCTACACAGCAGCTTGTTTGTATGAACTATAGTAGAGTTTTTGAAGCAAACACATCAGTTTTACTAGTGGAGGACAACACTACATGCTATTTTCATTACTTCAAAACACTTTAATATTTTGGTGTTACTGTCCCTTTAAGCAGTAAAGAGCATGCTATCATAATTATCCTATTGATAAACAAATCTGCTATTTTTTATTTTTTAAAAGCTTACCTTCTCTGAGTCTCTTAAATTATGGGGATGGAAATCTTGGAGTAGTGCTTTTTAATGGTCCTGCCAACTTAACTATTTAATGTAAAAAATATTTTTCTAGTTTTTGTAATTATTTTAATTTATCTTTCTAAGCATTCTGAAAAAAACATTCCTCTTCTAGGTAGACTTTGGACGTCTGTTAGTGCAGTAACAATATTCATATATCACTTTGAAGATAATGAAACATAGTATTATTACACTGATGTCCATAAAAAATCCCAGAAAACTATTAATTTAAAGATAACCATTTAATATAGAGCAAACAGAATATTCAGTTCAGCAAAGTTCAACACAATACCTCTATCTCATTCCACTGTAGAAATTTAAGCATTCCTCTGCAACATAGTTGATATAATAAACAATGCACCATTAAAATCTGATTCAACTATATTTGAGAAAGTAGTAAGCCTGCTTGTTGTTGATAAGGGTTCCTAATCAAGAAGGAAAAATACACTTGTTTTGTGAATCTCCTATGGACAAGAGACAGAAACTTGCATATTGCGGGCTGCAAATCTTGTATTGAATAGTTAGCTGTTATGGGAAAAAATATAAATCCCCGAAAAAAAGGTTTCTACAAAAACAAAAGTTCCTTTTAGTAAACAGTTTTGGAGCTGAGAAAAATGATATAGATGGCATTTTCCTCCCGAGTAGAAAAAAACTATACTTTTCTATTTTTGAAAGAAGCATCTTTTAAAAATGTATTGAATTGTAAACCTAATCAATTTTTTTAGATGAACTCTATTATACAGAATGTATGGGACCTTGGTTAAGAGATCACCACACCTTAAGTCTGCTAAAATGTTAAATTAACCCAATAAGTTTGGTCAGCTACTCATATTTATTAATGCAGCTGTTTAGCAGCCATTTACTGTACATAGTAACATAGTAAGTTAGGTTGAAAAAAGACACACGTCCATCAAGTTAAACCTTTGAACTCTATTTTAATGTGCCTAACTGGCAGTTGATCCAGAGGCAGGCAAAAAACCCCATCTGAAGCCTAGACTAGACCCTGGATCAACTTGTACTATGAGCTATCTTCCATAACCCTGTATTCCCTCACTTGCTATCATGTATCAGCCTGTACAACTGATTCAGGGAGAGAATTCCACATTTTCACAGCTCTCACTGTAAAAAACCCCTTACGAATATTTAGGTGGAACCTCTTTTCTTCTAATCAGAATGGGTGACCTTGTGTCAGCTGGAAAGACCTACTGGTAAATAAAGCATTAGAGAGATTATTATATGATCCCCTTATATATTTATACATAGTCATCATATCACCCCTTAAGTGCCTCTTCTCCCGCGTAAACATCCCCAATTGGGCCAGTCTTTCCTCATAGCTAAGATTTTCCATACCTTTTACCAGCTTAGTTGCCCATCTCTGTACCCTCTCTAATACAATAATGTCCTATTTGAGTGATGGAGACCAGAACTGTATGGCATATTCTAGATGGGGCCTTACCAGTGTTCTATAAAGTAGAAGAATGACCCTCTCCTCCCGTGAATCTATGCTCCTTTTAATACAGCTCAAGACCTTATTTGCCCTTGATGCTGCTGACTGGCATTGCTTGCTACAGCCAAGTTTATTATCTATAAGGACTACAAGGTCATTTTCCATAATGGATTTGCCTAGTGCAGTCCCATTAAGGGTATAAGTGGCTTGGATATTTTTACATCCCAGGTGCATGACTTTACATTTATCAACATTGAATCTCATTTGCCATTTAGCTGCCCAGATTGCCATTTGGGACCAAATACTTGTGATTATTATTTGTGTGCCTCTACTGGTCTTATATAGTATGAAACAGGGGTTTTATCTTATATTCTTAAATGCAAGATACGCTATTGTATGCAATGCTGCCCAAATAAGCACTTGAGAAAGAAAGAGATTTTCGTTTCAGTTAAGCAAATGGTTTTAGGCTCTTTCAGTTTTATTGTTCATTGATTTGATTCTGTAGATGTCCACTGGCTAAAAAATAATTGGAAAACATGGTAATGCCACAAATATCCATCTACAAATTATATCCATTCATGTGTAGATAAATGTCCTGAAACTGTAATCTACATTTGACAAGGCAAAAAGCAATAACTATTGTCTGAAGACTGCTGTATTACACATTTTAATCAAGTAATTGTTTTACTAAAACTTTTAATGCACATTGATTACTCTGTGTATGTATATATACACACACAAAGATGCAATAAAATTTTATAATTTTAAATAGTTTTTTTTTGAACCTGCTAGGTTCAGAGTCCATATTACCAAATGGCTGAAATATATACTGTAGGTAGCTATTTGCCCCATGTACATTTTGTTAAAAAAAATCATCAATACATTTGTGGTCACAAAAGGAATCTATTTCATGGTACAGAAAACAGAAATCCAGATGCTTCTGTATCTTCTTCGTAATTAATGGCAGAGGATGAAAGTGTAAAATATTTAATACTTTGATCATATACTTGAAATTATCATTACTTTAAGGGAGATAATGCATATAAAATTATAAATAAAACTATATATGTTGGAATATTTAGTATATATACATAAATCTTCAAACTGGCATACCATTGTAAAATATTTGCCATTTTATTAGTAATGTATGATATAAGAGTCCAACGTTTGGACTCATATCATGTATCACTAATAAAAAGGCAAATATTTTACAAGGGTGTGCCAGTTTGAAGACTGAAGATTCGTGTATATACAAGTTATAATTGTTTACCCCAATTCCTAAAAGAAAATGTGGTCTTGGAGTGTGGATACTCAGCAGAGTAAACGCTTGAGAAAGGGAAGGAAGATTTCCCGAAACGTCGCGTGGCTGCTTGAATATGTGGCGATATCGCTGGACTTAAAAATGCTGGACTCTGTACAGATAAGTTGAAATAATGCTGAAATTGGAAGTGCATATTCGAATGTTTTAATGGCAACAATAAATGCTACGTTTTATCAAGGTGTTGCGATCTGGTTGGATATTGTATATTTAATGAAAGTGGAATTACTCACCGCTGTTTGGATCAGCAACCGAGAGTGACCGTATTTAACTGATTAGTGCATCATAATTGTTGGATTTAATATATATGATTGAGTATTGATAGCACAATCTTATAATGGAAACAAATGAGAGTTTATATGGAACTTTTTCCTATACGGACAATGATTTAGCCAGGATTTCTGGCATTTTTGGTGGCTCGAGAGAATTTTTGGCTACACCATCAGCCATTGCATGTCGAAAGAAATTTGAGTCCCTGAACAAAAAACAAACGGAACTGCAACTACATGGGTTAACACTCACAGAGTATTTGCATGTCCAACGAATCCCCAGGGGGTTGCGAGTTAATTTACAACCCACACTCTTCTCACATAATGAGGAGTTCAAACATAAGTTTGCTGGGATAATCAACAAATGTTCAAGGGATTTAATGGCTCTAATCATAGAATTCATTGAACGTGAATTGAAGGACATTCAATCTGAAATAGTCATGTTACAGGAAACAATGTCTACTATTATGCAGGCAGAGGAATTGTCAGAATTCAAATTGAAAATGGATGGCATAATTGATAAATATAAAAATGAAGTGATTACACAAAAGAGACAAAAATTTGATAGAGATACTCTGGACTATGAAAGAGGAAATGTATATAACTGGGCACAACTGAACCATGGACGAGATGCTTATAGATATGATTCTCAACAATTACGTGAAAGGTTTGGGAGGAGTACTGACCGTTCAAGAGAAAGAGGCACTAATTTTTTATCAACAGGTGGCGAAAAATCAGAAGGGGCGGCAGGAGGAGAAAACAAAGGAGTGAAACCCCAGAGAGAACGGAAGATACAACCCAGGAGGGAAGCACGCAACAAGTAGTATATAATTTATCATCTGTGGAATTGACGGCAGCACAAACAGCAGTTCTATCACATGGACTGAACTATTGTCCTACATCGAAACTTGACTCTTTTCAGTTACAGGTTGATTTATATAGATTTTTTCGTTTATTGAGACTTAAAACACACTTTGCGCAAAGAATTATACCTAATGTTGCTGATGAAGTCGGTGAGTTAGGTCATGGTTTTGACACTGGTAAACTAGGATTGAGAAATAAAAGTAAATTTGTTCCTCCCACCTCCTACCCTGTAGTTGAAACGTATATACAAAGAGTCAAAACAGATGTTGAAACATTCATGAAGACATCCAAACATTTAGGGGGTTATAATATGAGTTGATCAGAAATTGATACATTATTACAATTGTCCTCCATGACACATATAACAATTAAGCCATCCGATAAGGGTGGGGCAATTGTTGTCTTGGATACGGACAAATATATATCAGAGATCAATAGACAACTGTCGGACTCTTCTGTGTACGTTCAACTACAGGGTGATCCTACTAATTCATTTAAAAAAGAAATGGATAAACTTCTACACAATGCTTATGTATTGGGAGTGATTACTGAGAATTCTAAAACATATATGACTATAGAGTATCCAATAATTCCTCTAATATATGTTTTACCCAAGATACATAAGGATCCTATTAACCCGCCAGGCAGACCAATTGTGGCGGGTATAGGCTCCTTAACCAGCAATGTGGCAGAAACACTTGACAAGATCTTGGGTCCCCTCATACAGAAAACAAAGTTGTTTGTGAAGGATACCAATGATTTCTTAAAAAAACTATTAGAAATACCTAAGTTAGAGGGAGTCACTTGGCTTGCCACATTTGATGTGGCCAGCCTATATACATCTATTCCCCATGTGGATGGGTTAAGGGCAGCTCAGATCATTTTAAGACGCTCAGGTCTATATAGTGACGATGAGATAAAAATTTTTATGGAGATGTTAGGCTTCATACTACATAGAAACTATTTTCAATTTCAGGACAAGTATTACTTGCAAACGCGGGGGACGGCGATGGGATCCAGAGTCACCCCGTCATATGCCAACTCATTCATGAGTTGGTTTGAGGAGGAGCACGTCTACAAGAATGTACTCTTCATTGGGCACTGCCTAGCCTGGTGGAGGTACATCGATGACGTGTTCCTTCTATGGCGGGGTGACCTGGATTCCTGCGCCGCCTTCCGTGAGGCAATTAATAGAGCTCACAACGATATCAAATTCACAATGACAGCCGATCTCCAGTCAGTTACTTTTCTGGATGTGTTGGTTATACACACACAGACAGGTTTTGATACTCAAATCTATACTAAACCGACAGATCGCAATCAGTTGCTATCTTATGATAGCTTCCATCCTCCCTCAGTTAGGAAATCAATTCCCACTAGCCAGTTCACTAGTTAGTAGGATAACGAATAACCCAATAGTATTGGAACAGGATTTGGAGAATATGAGTAAGAAACTTAGAGATAGGGGATATCCAGAAACGTTGATCCAAAAGAATAAAAAACAAGTGAGAGATAGATGTTTAAGTAAGCGCCCTAGAGACACAGAGGATAGGGGTAATAGGAACAGATTGGTTTATGTGTCACAATACAGTGCAGCGAGCACAAATTTCAAAAATATATTGGATAAACATTGGCATTTACTTAGGGAAGCATATCCCAATATTTCAGAATTTCAACAAAATCCTATGATGTCATATCGAAGAGGAACCACTATTGGAAATAGGTTGGTTAATGCAGATATTCGTAAGCCTCCAAATAGGACAATGTTTTGGGGCCCCAGAAAAGAGGGCATGTACAGATGTAAAGGTTGTGCACAATGTCGATATGTTCTCACTGGTCCAGAATTTGAGCATCCAAATACAAATAAAAAATTCAAAATTAGGGGATACAATACATGCGACACCAATTACGTGGTGTACATGTTAAGATGTCCATGCAATTTGATCTATGTTGGGGAAACCACACAAAAAGTGAGAGATAGGTTTTCCCAACATAGATCAACTATAAACACAGGGAATCGATCACTGCCTGTATCAAGACATTGTTTAGATTATGGACATTCATCTGATGATTTAAAGTATAGGGTTATTCAGCATATTCCACCACCCAAAAGAGGAGGAGATCGAACCCTTATACTAAAAAGAGCAGAAGTAAAGTGGATAGATAGATTGGGGACTCTGATCCCACAGGGACTAAATCGTGACTTTGACTTACACTTATTTTTGTGAAAGGTCGATGGTCAATTGTAAATTATAATGCTGCCTTTATATATTTGTCCATATAGAATGTAATAAATTCCATATAATATGAAATGCACATCACTATAAATGTTTGTTCTAATGTTTTGTAGCTAAGGAATCTACATAGCAACCAACAGGTGGGGGTGTGTCCGCTTACGTGCAGATCCATCTCCAATATGAAGACGCATCATCACAGTGACCGTCTATGCTACTTCCGCCTTGCATAGAGAAGCATTGGATGCAATAATGGAGTCCTAGACGCCACTGCATGCTGTAAACGCTTGAGAAAGGGAAGGAAGATTTCCCGAAACGTCGCGTGGCTGCTTGAATATGTGGCAATATCGCTGGACTTAAAAATGCTGGACTCTGTACAAGTGCATATTCGAATGTTTTAATGGCAACAATAAATGCTACGTTTTATCAAGGTGTTGCGATCTGGTTGGATATTGTATATTTAATGAAAGCGGAATTACTCACCGCTATTTGGATCAGCACCCGAGAGTGACCGTATTTAACTGATTAGTGCATCATAATTGTTGGATTTAAAATATATATATATATATATATATATATATATATATATATATATATATATATATATATATATATATATATAACTTTTTTTTTTTTTAACAGTTAGTTCAACTCCATCAGTCTTTTAGAGATTCATTACAATCCCCTCTGGACTCCTGGACTGAGGGATAAAAGAAGGAGATAGAGGAAAGACCCTAGAGTTGGGAATACAATTTGGTGTACCTGTAGTAGATGTATACCTATGCCGACAGCACGAGACAAATCTGCAGAAACACTTCACCAATGATATACAGTGTATAACCCAAATTCAAAAAATTCTGGATCTCTGTTAAGAAAGAAGATATATACAATTTTTATAAAGAATTCAAGGATGTCTATGCATATGGAAATGAATCAACACTATAATAGGTAAGATTTGTACTATGTTTCACTGTCCTACTCTTTTTTTCCCACTATCTATCTCTATATCTGTCTTTCTCTCTCTCTCTCTCCTATTTATCTTTACTGTCTCTGTCACTCCTTCTTACCTTTCTCTATATCTATTTTCCGTTCTTTCGCCTTTATTTCTCTCTATTCCTCTTTAACTTTTGTTCAATAAACTTACATATATAGAGCATCAAAGTATTAACCTTTTAAAAAGAATTTGAGTAGGTTAACGCTTAAGCCAGTACATTGTTAGTCCAACTGTACAAAGTTTACCTAACTACTACAATCTTTATAAAATTTTCCTCAAAAACCGTCAATTGCGTGAGCGTCATTGTTATGAAATATCCATGTTAAATATATACACATTTATCAATTCTTTAACCTTTTTTTCATTCTTTGTTTGTATGCGCAGAGGCGCCTACAGAGCTTTCACTACAAGGACACATGGATATCTTGGACCAAAAATCAAAATAGTTATTCCTGCTTGTTTTGTGACTCTGGTTCAAGTTACCTATCCTGATCCAGTTGGATTATATGTAGGATTTAAAGAAGAAGATAATTATCCTGCTTTAGAAATGGCTGTAGATTAAATTATTTTTGTCAAGAATATAAATACTATTAGTTTACATAATACATAATTACAGTTTGTATTGTATATCATTAATAAAACTACTCAATGTAAATGTTTTCCAAATAAAAAATGAACATTGCATTTTTGATATTTATATATTTTTATTTGTTGAATTAATAGTTATATTTAATTAGAATTATATTATTATATTATTATATACATGAAAAATTTTCTTTTCTTTTTATAAGTAAAGGAAAAAGTATGTTTATTTTCACATACCATTAGTAAACACAATATTTTTTTTATTTTATTAATTGTCAAAACACCATGATGTGTCTAGTTTTCTCACTGTAGCACAACATGGTTTAAAAGTGTAAATTAGAAAAAAAAATAATTATCCATCATTTAGATTTACAAATTATTTAACAATGATTAAAATTAGCTAGTGGTTCAACTTTTTAATCATTTACTAAACAAAGGTAGCTATGAAACAACATAAAAATCAACCTTAAAATTGTTTTCAGTTTTTATTTGTATTTCAAATAGCACATAAGAAATCCAATACAAAGTTAGTTTTATTATTGTTTTGAATCTTGATTAAAACTTCTTCATTTATTTTTCTGGTCTGTCCACCAAAGCAATATTCTCAGGTATTGAGGTTCTTGCAGACTCCCACTCAATTGATTTCTTCTCATGAACTAGTGAAAGAATTTCTTCAAAGATTTGCCTTCTTATAGACTTTTTTGGCTACCCAGTCTTACATGCTCTAGTCAACTCGTCCTTTGCCACTTATTTTGATTACTGCCTGTTCTCTGTCAACGTTATGGTCCAAGGCTGCAAGTTGTGTCCTAGCGATCATAGCATCCATGAAAAAATTTACTCTTTTAGGATGGTATTTCAGACTTGCTATTGTATACCTCTAGTTCACCAGCAAATTCTGACAATTTTAGAATATTGTTTTACAGTCTTTTGTCCAAAACTATTTACTGGAGGTCCGTAAAAGGAGAAGATCCCTTCTCAAGCCAAATATATTCTTCATCTGATGATGGCGCCAATGCTTGATGAGCACATTTGTGGTAAAACTCACAAGATTCCCACTCATGAATATTAAGAACATGGAATAACACAGATTGCAATTTCTGTTTTATATGCAATTTATTGACATAATTGACTAACTCTTTACATGGTTATTTGGTTGCCTTGTTTAGTTTGTTATGGATGGATTTTGAAAAATGCCAAAAATAATATTGATGTTCAATAGTTTTGTACTGTAAGCGCATACTTTTTTTTATGGAAGGGTGCACAAATGCTTTTCTTTCAAGATTAGCTGACTTTGTTGCTCAGTCTACTTTATGTATATTGAAATTTAATATTTTTTTGGAAGTAGAATCCATCATAGTATATATGCATTATTTGTTCAAGTTCAATTTAAAGTCTATATATAACCTGCCTGACTGCTAGTTGATCCAGAGGAAGGCAAAAAAACCTAATTTGAAGACTCTCCAATTTGTATCAGAGGGGGAAACAATTCCTTAATTACTAAAAAATGCTAAGAAAAAGCTAAACAGAATATCTAAAAATATGACGAAGGCTCCTGTGAGGAGCTGTAACTTTGGATCACAATAAACCTCCACCTATTTGACTAAAGTATCGTGTTGTAATCGTCCTTGGAGTGCTATCACCACTGCAGTCTTTATCTATTTTTTATGGACTAGCACTCAGGCTTTTGTACTCTTTATGGAAGTGCGTTCCATTTCATTTTATTTAAAAATAAAATATAATATTTTATATACTAAAGCTATAATTCTTTTATTCAGTAAACAATATTGTACTTGTAGAATAGCTTCTCAAAATGTTTTCTGGAAATAAATGGCTCTATGTGGCCTACATAAAAGAAGAGCTCTATGTTTCCTATCAAAGTACACAAGAAATACAGTCTTCATCTAACATGACTTATGCCAGCACATCTACAGCAGTGGTTGTAATAATAGATATCAGAAATAGAATGTGAAAAACATTGGTACAGATCCCTGGCATGAAGTTAAAACTGCAAATTGCAACACTGATCCAAGATGGGAAGGCAATTGTAAGCACCTGTACTGGCCTGCACCTAGGAATGAAAGATAATGGTATTATGGTGGATATACAGAAGATGGATATGGTTACATCCACAGATCCTCCTTTGGCTTCAGAAAATAGGTTTACTCAATGGCCAGAATATGTGCAAACATTTGAGGGGAAATTATGGAAAGTTGATTATGAAAAATTATATTGGTTGTATGGTGTGAAAATATGCAAAACAGTGCATTTTTCTACTTTTGCCAACAATTTACATTCATTGGCAAAAAGAATGACTCTCTGCATGAACAAATGAACTAGAAGCCCAGGCTATAATGCCAAATACTGCGCTTATGCTATGAAATCCGAAATGTTTATTGACTTAAAATGACAACATTCACATAACAGCAACTAACAGACATTTTGGAATTTGTTAATGCAAGAAGAAGCCAATTGACTTCAATGCTATTCAAAAATTGTTGCCAATTTGTCGGGGGGCGTGGCCTAACCACCGATGTAGTAAGACGTGTTCCCGCTGAGCTCCAGTCTTATTGATCCGTACTGACTGATCCGAGGGCTCCACAGCCACGAAATTGAACAATCGGCTACCTAACACCACCTGTATTGTCGCAGATGGGGGGCCACAAAAAAGCCAGCGACACAGCAGCGTCTAAAATGGACAAATATGTCAGGCTGCAAAATCAAGATGGCGCCCGACTCCATAGAACGGACCCGCCATCTTCACAACCTCCGCCAGGTCAGTGTGCGGACCAGTCTGATCCGGAACCGACATTGCAAGAGGTCCTCCTGGCGATCCGTGAATCTAGGACTGCAGTGGAGGTGAAAATTGATACCAGGAACGAGGAGGTTAAAACTGATTTGGCGCTCCTACACCAAGATCTTCAGAAGGTGCGTGAGCGGACCGCGGAGGCGGAGAGGAGAATCTCCGACATCGAGGATGTTACTAGAGATGTCCCGCGCTCCATCAGTGATCTACAACAGCAACTAAAGATGTGTAGAGCCAGGGCTGATGATCTGGAAGGCCGGCAGCGGCGGAATAATATCCGCGTCACCGGTATACCTGAAGGCCGAGAAGGGCCCAACCCAGAACTCTTCCTCGAGGCCCTGATCAAACAACATGTTGAGGCACGGTACCTCTCCCCTCTTTTCCTAATTGAGCGGGCTCACAGAATCCCCGGGCGCCCTCCGCCTCCGGGTGCACCTCCATGCACTATGATAGCCAAAATTCTCAATTACAGAGACAGAGACGCTATCCTGAAACAAATGCGAGTGAAAGGGGACATTGCTATGGAAAACGCTAAACTCCTGTTCTTTCCGGACTATACACTCGATGTGCAGCGTCAGAGGGCTAAGTTTGCAGAAGTCCGAAAGAAGCTAAGGGACAAAGGTATTCTGTATTCGACGGTGTTCCCCGCAAAGCTCCGTCTGGTCGATGGTGAGACTACCCGTTTCTTCGATACTCCCCAGAGTGCCATGGACTGGCTGGAACGGCAAGGCGCACCGGCTTCACCACGCAGAGCCTAACCACCTTCCTACTGTAATGTGAGTTGTCCCAAGATGCAGGCTATATCGAGGACCCGATTGTCTCGCACATTCTCCCCCCCCTGCTAGACTGTTGTCCATCATGGAGTGGGAGAGCCGACAACTACACCTGGGGATCCCAGGGTCGGACTTTGGAGACTCTGTTCACTACTGGGACTCGGAGCGCAGTGGGTAATGTGATATGTTTACAAGTTTAAGTTGAGTGCAATTACTACTGCAATGGTTCCATTGTCCCTTGCAAATGTTTGCCTATTTCAGTTTGGGGCCAAGGCCCACCCCAGTTTACAGGGTGGGCAGGGAGGGTTAGGGTTATGCTTTGTGGGTTTTTTCTTCCCTTCCCCTACCTTTACCTTACCTTTATGCTTGGGTACAGAGCTAGATCCAGCAATGGCGGTTAACCATAGGTATAAATGGCAACCACAACATTAGTATCGTGGAACGTCAGGGGGCTTAATGACAAAATTAAAAGGGCCCTTATGTTTACAGTGTTGAAACAATGGACCCCGGAAATAGTTTGTCTCCAGGAGACTCATCTAATAGGGCGCAAAACTCTTGCACTTAAGAAAGGTTGGGTAGCCCAGGCGTACCATGCTACATTTTCCTCCCATGCCAGGGGGGTTGCTATCCTTATAAAAAAAAGCCTTCCCTATGTACTCCATCAGATTCATACAGATCATTATGGGCGTTACATCATCTTACATTGTACCATTAGATCAACTGAACTCCTACTGATTACTGTTTATGTGCCTCCGCCCTTTAGTATAGACCTTGTGGACCAGATAATGAGAAAAGTTATTACTCTGCCCCTCCTCCCTCAGTGCTGGGTGGGTGATTTTAATTGCTGCCTAATCCCGGCCCTTGATAGGCTTAACTCCATTGACACTACACCGTCTAAACTCAAGAACTGGGTGGATAGTATGGGATTGCTGGATATTTGGAGAGCTAGGAATGCCTCTGCCCAGTCCTATTCATGTCATTCGGGGACCCATCGCACCCTGTCACGTATCGACCTGGCCCTGGTTTCTCCAGAATTGGCCGCTAAGATTGTAGACATTAAATACGAATCACGATCCATCTCCGATCACTCCCCCTTACGTATTAAGTTGCAATTGTACCCGCATCAGGGATTCAAAAGGTGGAGACTGAACTCCTTATGGCTCTCACAGGAGGAGGTAGTAGGTAAAATCCAGGCCTCGGCTGAACATTATTGGGAAGAAAATAATAATTCCACATCTCCAGCTCTCCTCTGGGATGCTTTCAAGGCAGTGGCTAGGGGGGACATCATTCAATCTATTAATGCTGTTAGGGCTAACACTAAGCTACAGGTCCATCAGGCAGCTGAGGAGGTGGAGCGGGTTGAGCAAGCTTATATTGCAGCACCTTCGGAGAGGGGCCATGCTCTGCTGGTCCAGGCTCAAACAGCTTTGAAGTGTAAATTTACTGAACTGACCCAGAAAAAATTGTTATATGCCTCCCAAAGAGGGTTTGAACAGGGGGAGAAATCGGGTAAAACTCTAGCGTTCCTTTCCAAAATAGCTGTGCCTAAAACAGTGATTCATAGACTCAGGACTGGAGAGGGTGGTATCTTAACTGATCCAGCGCAGATAGCTGCCCAATTTAGGGACTACTTTTCCGAACTGTACGGTACCCAAGCCAAATACACCCAGACGCAGTTAGATAATTTCGTAACAACAATACCTCTCCCCAAACTCCACCCCGCATATGCTGCTCTATTAGACAGCCCTATAACAGCTGCCGAAATTCAGGAGGCGATCAGTGCAATGGCGACCTCGAAATCTCCTGGACCTGATGGTCTACCAGTAGAATGGTATAGGGCCTTGGGAAAGAAAATCACGGGTACTTTATGCGATATTTTGGCTCAAGCCTATGACCAGGGTACATTGCCCCCATCATTTAGTAATGCTTTAATTGTTTTGATTCATAAGGAAGGGAAGGATGTGGAATCCTGTGGGTCATACCGTCCAATATCCCTTCTTAACGTAGATGCTAAGATCCTAGCGAAAGTGCTGGCTATCAGGCTCAAGCTGGTTATCACCGAATTGGTTCATCCTGACCAGACGGGTTTTATGCCTGATCGAGCCACTGATGTGAATCTAAGGAGGCTTTACTTTAATTTGCAGGTCCCACATGACAACATGGGTTCCAGGGTGATACTGTCACTTGACTCAGAAAAAGCCTTTGATTCTATTGAATGGGCTTATCTATGGGGTATCATGAAGCACTATGGGTTTGGGGATCGGTATATTAAGTGGGTCCAGCTTCTCTATCAACATCCAACGGCCCAAGTACAGGTTAATGATTTTATAACTGATACTTTTCAACTAGGAAGGGGGACCCGACAGGGGTGCCCTCTGTCCCCCCTCCTCTTTGCACTGGCTATTGAACCACTGGCTATTCAGATCAGAACATCACCGCAGATTAAAGGGCTCAAATATGGCGACATTGAGGAGAAAATCTCCCTGTATGCGGATGATGTATTGTTATACTTAGCTGACACGGGTCCTTCCTTGATAGGGGTACTAGATTTGTTTGACACATTTACTACATATGCTGGTTTACGCATTAATTGGGCCAAGTCTGTAGTTTTCCCTCTCGAACAAGATTTAGACCCTGGCCTGGCAGCTGACCACAGACTGCAATGGGTTACTTCCTTTAAATATCTGGGGATACATATCCATAGGGACCTTGAGCAATTTGTGCCCCTGAACATTTCCCCCATCACTAGACAGCTCACGTCAGCATTGTTATCCTGGAGTTCACTCCCTCTTACCCTCTGGGGCAGAACTAATGTAATCAAAATGATTTTTTTACCAAAGTACCTGTATGTATTGCATAATTCACCGCTGAGCATAACTAAAGATATCTTGGATTCTATACAAGCCCTGATTAGACCCTTCCTGTGGGGTAATAAAGTCCCGAGAGTGTCTCAGACTACATTAATGGCACCGTATGACAGTGGGGGATTGGGGTTGCCCAATCTCTATGCTTATTATCTGGCAGCCCAGTTGGCTTACATCAATTGGTGGCTAACGCAGGACCTAGAAAATCCCAATGTACTTCTGCAGGCCAAATATGTGGGCTCTCTGGAGGCTCTACGGAACTGTGTCTTTAGAAAAGAGAAGGACATTCCACACCTTCCACCTTGCATGAAAGCTCCATGGTTAGCATGGGGGGCAGTAATGAAACTAACCCGAACCAAACCTCCTATCGTATCCCCGGCACTTCCCTTATGGGGAAATTCCCATTTATGTCATTTTCTAGATACAGAGATCACTAAATATTGGGCGCCCAAAACAATCAAGTATCTGGCGGATTTGGCGGATGGTTCCAAATTTATTGATATGAACCCCTTGAGGGATAAAACTGGGACCCCAAATATGCCCATGTATAGATATCTCCAACTCCGTCACGTGTTTCAGGCTCAGTTTGGGACAGGAGTTTTGACTCTAGACGAACCCCGGGTACTTAGCCAGCTCAGACAAAAGGACACCTCCAAAATGATCTCCAAACTATATGCCATAATTGTGGACACTGGTCCCAAACCCTTTGATAAAGCGTTGGCAGCGTGGAAACGAGATATTCCACATCTCAATACTGATCAGTGGGATGAAGTAACCGGGAATCTTTATAATTTCCTCATTAGCGCCAGAGACAAGCTTATTCAGCACAAATTTATTCTAAGAACTTACCTCACTCCTACCAAGTTATATCGCATGGGGAAACTCCCAGCGCCACTATGCAAGCGTTGTGGGGATCAGGATGGGTCCTACTGGCACATGATTTGGACGTGTGCAGTCATATCTAGATATTGGGCAGCGGTGACACACCATATCCGGGAACTTCTTGACCTTCCTTCTATCTGTTCCCCAGAGATTTGTTTGTTGGGTCTAGTAGAGGATTTTCTTAATGCAACCAGAACGCGAACTCTAGTTAGATCCCTCCTTTATTATGCTAGGAAAGTAGTTATTATGAAGTGGATGGCTCCTTTACCCCCAACACTGGGTGACTGGGTACAATATGTTAACAAAATGCTCCCTTTAATCAAACTGACCTATGAAGCCAGAGGTTGTCCTGGAAAGTTTGGGAATATTTGGGACCCCTGGACTGATGTACACCTGCCAACATTACCTTGAGTTCTACATGTTATTATTCTGTATGCTTATGGAATGCAAATGATGTTCAATTTCTATGGACTTGCTGTACCCCCCCCCCTTTTTTTTTTTTTTCTGTATCCCACTTTTTGCTTTCTTTTGGAAATGTTAATAAAAAGTTACCTATTAAAAAAAATTGTTGCCAATTTGTCACAATTTTGTGAAATTTTCAGCAAACCAAAATGTGATTCAATGGTCACTAAAAAAGATTTAGAAAACAGCTATTAGTAGGGATGGGCGAATTTGACCAGTTTCAAGTACCCAGTACTGGTAAAGAATCATCTTCTAAACTGTTGTAAATAAGGTATCACAAGACACAACATTACATTTTCCAACGGCTGAAAATTCACAGAGGTGTTGATTCTGCGTATGATGGGATTATCCAATGTGTCATGCAACTCCAAAAACAGGTGTTACTTGTGACAGTTGCATGAATGGAAGTGTAATGTGTTCTGAAACCGCCAGGGTAGATGTTAGAACAGCATTGTATGTAGCAGACAGGTGGTGTCAGAATGTCTAGACAGTGGACATCATAGGAAGTGGTTAAATAACATACCCAGGCGTCAATTTGGGAGAATTATAAGAAATTGTTCAAAACCTACAGATTACCAACATAATTGTGAAATTATGAAAACTGAATTTCTAGAAAAAGGATATGATTTAAAACTTATTGAGGACGCTAAAAAAATAGTTGATGAAATAGATAGGGCATCGCTATTGGCTAGTAAGACTAAGAACATTTTTTGCAGTGTGTACCGTTTATCACTAGATAGGGCGGCTATAAACTCACTAATATCTTGAAAAAACACTGGCATATTTTACAAATGGACAAGGATTTATAGAGAGTAATAGGGGAACGACCATCTATCGCTTTTACTCGTCCGAATATACTGCGACAGTCATTAGTCCCCAGTTTCTTAAAGATAGAGACTAGTAATCCAACATGGCTTGGTAATAGCAAAGGTTTTTATAAATGTATATAATGTATAGCCTGCAAAACGGTGAAAAATAATGGTAAACACATTTGTAATTTCAATTCCAACCAAACGAATAAAGAGTATAAAATTAACAAACTTATAACCTGTGATACAACAAATGCAGTTTATTTATTAGAATGCCCTTGTAAAAAACAATATGCTGAAAGAACAAGTAAAAAACTGAAATTAAGAATAGCAGAACATATAAGAAATACCAAGAAGGGTTTAAAAACGCATAGTGTCTCAGAACATTTTCTTTTGCATCACAACAGTGATCCAAGTGGACTTAAATGTATAGGAATCTCACACAAAACAAAAAATTGGAGAGGGGGCAATAATGTCCAGATAATCTCTCAGGAAGAAACCCGCTGGATAATAACTTTGAAAACGATGCAACCAACTGGTCTAAATATAGATCTAGATATAAATTGTTTTATCTAATTTTTAATGAATATAATCAGTTCTAAAATGTACTTGTTTTTAACTGGGATTTTCATTATTAGTATTGCCTTAATTATATTCACTTTTGTGCTCCTAAAAAATATTTATATTTTTAAACTTCTATGTCTATTTCGTTGTTAATTGAAAACAGTGATCCAATTATGCCAGTTAAGATAACTATAAAGGAAGTGATCCTTTGCTGAGAATTACAGCCTCTGATGAAGTGAACTTATTCACGAAACACGTTAGGCAGATCTCTTCAATTTTAAGTGTAAGTGTATACTTTTTTCACAAAATAAAGCTATCCAATTATCTGAGATTTCCTTCTTGCACGTATGATTTCCCAGCCGACAATGTACTGATTGACCCCGAGGGAGTTCATCACGAACGAACTAGGAAGTAATTTGGGAGACGCTGAAGCTGTGGAACAGGCAACGGAACTCCAAGCAGGACTGCAGTGACAGCGTGTGCTGTGTGTACCGAAGAGGTATCGTACTACGGGAATACTCCAACTTGCGATCGTTCACAACCAATCCTGTAAGTAGAAACTAAGCAGGGTCTTGGGGCCGGCACTACGATAATGCACATTAGTGCGCCTCTGTGTCCCCTTTTGTCTTTAAGCTAAAATACATCTGTCACGTTAAAGACGGGGTACCCAGTGCACAGACAGACATTTCTAAAATTCTGCACAAGCCCAAAGACAATTGAGCTGTTTGGGAAGTGAAGGGAAACGGAGAGTTGGTGTATTGCTTATTATGTTTGCATTCTGTAAAAACCAAAGAATATAAAACATTTTTAGGTAAATGTTTTTATATTTAACAAACATTTAAAAAAAAATTTAACTGTCAAAAAATAGACAGTCAGCTAGCAAAGAATTCAACTGAAAACAAGAATAACAATTGTTATTTTATATTGTTATATAAAAACAAAAAGTGAAAATTAATGGAAAAAAATAAGGAAAGGAGGCACGGTTATTGATTATGTGCTACAAGAAAATAGTGAAAAGTAGCATACTGGCTTCTAAACATTTTGACACTGTACTGCACATATTCCTTACCTTGGCTGCCACTGTTGCTCAACACAAAATGGATGGCCTATTTACCATACTGTATAAAACAATCAATGCCAGAAAAATGGTGTAAAAGATCAATGGGAAAAATTCAAGTAGCAATTAAGTTCCGGTGGAAAAACAAATGCAACAAAAAGAAAGAGGGGTGACTTTAATGTATTAACTCTGTATTTTCACATAAAATGGCTGCTTCCAATTACAATTGATTTTCACACAGAAATACACAATTGTTGAAAATCAATTCACAGCTTGAAAAGTAGATTGTGTTTTACACTGTGATGCTTGGTGAAGTGTGGTATATTTTTTTAATTTTTTTTCTTTCACATATTTTTTTTCATATAAGCCCAAAAATACATTTTAGTAAGCTAGAACTTACAGAGGTTTAAACCTTACAATTAGTTCCATTAAGTATTAAACTGCAGAGAAAATAGACTTTGATTTAGTTTCCATTAAGGCAAGGAAAATTCCACATTCAAATGCAAAAAAAAGTTGGGGAGCAACACTAGCATGAAAATAGTTCTAGAGAGTGCCAAATAAGGGCTGTGATTGGCTATTGGTATCCCCTATGTGGAGTGGCAGCCTACAGGAGGCTCAGTTTGTAATTATGCCTGTTTTTTATGCAACCACAAATTGCTTTCATGCCTATAATTCAAAAATAAGCACCTGCTTTGAGGCCAGTGGGAGTAACATCCAAGGGGTTGGTGAGCAACATGTTGGGGATCACCGCTCTAGAGCAATGTTTCTTAATCTCTGGGTTGTGACCCTGTGGTTCAACATTTGCATATGGCAAGTGGTGCATTGGCACGACAAATTAATTTTCTGTCAGTGAGAAGTTATGAGTTTACTTTTTGTTGTAGTCAGGACAATGGGCAAGTATCACTATAGATGGGGTTTTTAGACACACTAGACTGAATGAGGAGTTGAATAGTTTCAATATGTTATCAGATTTGATACTTGCCCCTTCCCCCTCCCTTTGGCACAATGTAGAAGAGTTAGTTCCACTATAGATCATAATTTGTTTCTTTATATACAGTACTTTTAAATTCTGTGTATATATAAAATTTTGCATAAGTAAGCTTTTATCATCTAATTATATTTATGAAGCTCTATAGTTTTTTTTATAGTTTTGAGCATCTTTTTATGATCCTGCGCTATGCGCTTCAAGGTGGAACACATTGGTTTGGTGAACGTCTTTTATGCAACTCTGATGATGTTCGTTCCGTTGAAAGCCGTTGGTTTTAAGATTACATTGGCCATACTATCTCCTTGGATCCCTCAAGGAGAAGCACTTTGGAACTACACATCACTTGCATGGAGTACTCGCTATACCACTGGTGTAATCTGGAGAACAGTGCCTTGAGATTCCGGAGATACTTGATGTGCCTTTTTAACAAGTGAATTGTTTTCATCAATAAATGTTGGATGGTACCATGGTGATGCGCCCCTTTCTTACTTATATGATTTAGATGATATTACATTGATCTTCTATTATAAGGAAGCTGTAACTTGGTGTATTCCTGGGAGTCTTTGATAGCAAAGTCCAGATGCTTATAAATACTTCTTACATAGGGTATTTATTTCTTTGGGTTTAATGGATTTTCTATTTTAATTTTTATCTAGTCTCTAATATTGATCAATCAATGTCCCCTACTGTATTGCATTTGCTAGTAAAGTTCTTCAAAGAGTTGTTGCTTTATGTTAAAAAGTAAAAAACGTTATGAAAATGAAAAAGTGCCACTGTTGTGACAAAGTAAGATACAATTAGCATATCTTTGTGCTACATATTATCAACAGCTAAAATATTTCATTCAAGGACAGTATCACACTCTTGCTGAACTTACTGAGAAGAAAAGTTAATATACATAACTACAAAATTAACAGAATTTCAATTTGCAGACTAATGCAATATATTATTAGCTGGTCTCCCTGAATCTCATCTCATTCTGTGGCTGCTGCATCATCTTACCTAAATCTCTCTTGACCTACTCACCACTAAGGTCTCTCTCCTAGCTCACAGTGAAATGGTGCATTGCCTAAAATACTTATCCTGTCCTTCAGAGCCCTGCATTTTTCTGCTCCTCTATATGATTTCTGCTCTCATCTTTCCATACACTCCCTCCTAGCCTTGCACTCAGCTCTGGAAAATACAGTTCACTAAAACAGCGCATTAAACCCTTTTCACTGATTGCACTTGCCCAGGAAAGCCCCCACACTAACACTTTTTTCTCAAAGCTCCTTAAAAAGTACCTCCTAAAAAGTACCTAATTTGTCCTCCTACATGACCTCGACAGGTTTGAGATTGTGTACTTTTGGATTCAAGCCATTTGCAGGGTTGGGGTATAATAAATCTTCAAAAATATTAACTTTAAAAATTCAAGTTTTTTTTAACCCGAAAAATGTATTTTTAACCAAAAAGAAAACCTGGGAAACTGGAATTTTCATGAAAAATACAACTCAAACTTTGATAAAAGAAGATTCTGCTTAGGGTTGGCGAGCCATAGTGTGAAGGTACTGTAAATGAACAAGATATTCATGGATTTACTCCATGTCTTTTAGGGGCCAGTTGCATAATGCTCAGATAAACATACATTTATTTATTATTGATAAACTGAGATTTGATTAGTGGAAAGTAATTTGTGTTCTGTTGGACGACTGAGAAAGTGAATGCAAATACCTATTTTACATGTTTTGTGTCCCTGTCTCTTCTCTGCACAAGAAGTCTGCTGTGTGTCCCTTTCTCTTCTCTGCACAAGAACTCTGCTGTAATATCCTGTTCACTCTACTCATTTGGTTCAAAACCTTGCCTCTTCATAACTGGTTATGCACAACCTGAAACCATTAAAAGCATTAGAATGTACTGGATGGGCCCAATGCCACCGACATTGAGTAGATGGATTGGACTAATCAATTCGCAATTGGAACTGTACAAACTCACGTATCTAGCCCGAGGATGCCCAAAGAGATTTGAAAGTATATGGAACCCTTGGCTTGAGTCACCAGCCACATCAACTAACCAATGAACATCAATTTACAGCCATACTTCCCCCCCTCCCCCTTCTTTTCCTTTTCTAGCTTCTCTTCCCTCTATCTTCTTTAAGTTGTAAAATTCAATAAAAATGAATCTTTAAAAAAAAAAAGCATTAGAATGTTTAACATGTTAATGGGCTGGTAACACATCAGTTATGGAAACACCCCAAAATCTTCAAACACGCACAGGGTGCTGCTTCCAAGTAAACGAGTACAAGTAAAATCTTCCAAATGTTCCATTAAACATTTTGCATTTTGTGTGCACAAGGATATGTTTTTCATCTGTATTCGTATATTTATTCATATACATGGGAGCTGTTATAATGGCTTCTGGCACAAATGAAGCAATGACAGATTATAATTGTAATCACATGCAAATCCCTAGTGAGTGTTCCAAATGTAGTTCTTTAAGGAAGTAATCAATTACACTGGTGTAACTGAGTGAATAAGGGTTATCCCTGTAACAGCGAGTGCATGTCTACATCTTGCCCACCAGTACTATGCATTATCTGACCTATTTGCTTATTATAATGATAATACAAAGGACATTTAAAACGATTGCTTGGAATGGGGGTCTGATCTCATGGGTAACAAGATACAGGAGCTAATAGGTATATGTTCATTTCTCATCCCGAAGCCCAACCTTGAAAGGTTCTTCTGCCTGTGGAGATCCTAAGTATGGATAAAAAGTCTTTGAAAGGGCATTAACTAAGAAAAATTCCAGTTGCATTAAATCAAATAAACTATTTATGGCATGAATATTGATGCTATAGGCTATTAACTTGTGCCAACATACCATTCACCAATGCCACTTATTTTAATCTACATTGTTGCACAACGCCCTGAGTTAACGTTCCTTAAAGGGGTGTTTTTTGTATCAGTCCCATTATACTTTGACCAATGCAAATGCATCTAACATGTAGTATGCGATCTGTCGATCCAGCACCATCCTGCAATATTTCCTATTGCACCTATGGATAACAGAAGTAAGGGTTATTGTAGATTTATTTTATTGTCTATCTGTCTGGATTCCTAAGACTTTTGAAAGACAAATGTGAAAGACTGAACCTGTGGCTAGACATGTCTTACAAAATGGCCATTCGTTTTCTTCCCTTATATAATATATTGCTATTTCTCCTTGCTTTAATATTGGAATGACCAAGCCTTTTCCAAAATAAATGCAACTCGTTTCCACCTTGACTCCACTTGCCAATAGTCCTAATGAAACTAACATATCTCACATTTTTTTTCTAAATGTTTTTTTTTAATGTTCTATAGATAGCAGTGTTACAATGTAGATATAAGCATGACGTTTCCCTAACATTAATATGTTATATAGTGACCTTGTTTAGGCCATTTTCACATTCACAACACACTAGGGCCAGTTTTAGTAGAAGCCAATTAAATTGCTCGTTTGTTTTAAGAGTGTAAAAGGAAATCCCTGTAGACAAAAGCAGAACATGCAAAATCCTGGCACATAAGGACTGAACTCTGAGCCACCACTGTACTACCTATATGTTGGTGAAGTTACTATTTTATATTTCTCTGTACTACTGTTATGGTTTGGTGTTGTGGTGTGTAAATCTACAGTATAGTGCGATTGCATATTGAAACATTTGTGGCTGTAAATTTCAATGCATCTGATATGGGTCAAGTTACTGTCTTTATTTAATTTCCTATGAGATGTTAATAGCTGGGATTATATTTTATAGTGAAATGCTAAATGCTATGTGCTGTGAGAATATAAGAATGTAGTGCTCTCAGTTGGATATGCCCCTTATGCCCATGAATGTTTCAACCTCTGTGTCTTATATTAAGGTAATGCTAGCTGGGGTGTTTATCTGTGTCTTTTATGGTGGTAGGGTTATGTGTCTGTTGTTACTGGGACTGTTTTATAGTGGCTGTCACTGTACAACCTTACATGCCCCCTTTCCTCATGTTAGGAGGTCCACTGAATTCTTACATGTTTCCCATTCATTGTTCAGTGCTGACAATTTCAGGAATTTAAAATTGGTTTGCAATAGCTTTTCACTTTTCCTTTGTTGATAAAAAAAAAACCAAAGTGAAAAGTTTCTTTCTATAAACATCAAGCACATAACAGAGAAGAAAAAAAGAAAACACAAGGTCAGTGAAGCAACCACACAAAAATGAATAAGGACACTGCTATTGCTTCTACCGACTTGATGTACTTGTGTGCGCTATTGCATCAAAGCTGCAGCGCATGGAAGAAAACAAATGAATTTCTGAAGAATCTTGGGATAGAGAAAGAAAATAACATGAATTAGGGGTCAAATTTACTTTCTGCCCTTAGCGAAAAATATCATTAACTAAAGATACTTGCACCAACTTGCATTCGTAGGATTTCTGTATAGTTGTGTTTGGGACAGTTGCCTTTCTTCTGACTCCTGCTCCGAACTGAGCACAGTTGCATCTATTGACACAAGCCATTATGGGAACTCTGGAGCTTCAGCCACCTCAGATGTTGGTGGTAACTTTCAAACAGAAGCCTTCACGTCAAAGTGCAAATGCAACTGTTTGTGTACTTTGCACACAGTGGCGCAGTAAGTAAATGCCCCCAAATATGTGCTGGAAATAACCAAGAACAATACTCCGTATACTTACTTAACATGTCAACACCACGTACAGATGCACAGGGTGAAATCTACTAAACCTTATGGTTTACAACAACTTCTCCAATTTCTCTATAGTTTGGCCTTGTAAAAATGTCAAACCATCCTTTTGCCAATAAAGAATCAGAATTCAAATGTGCTGATGATGTAGTCTGCCAGAGGTGCTCTCTAGTAAAAGTAGTGAAAGTAAAAGTTAATTATTTAATAATTGCGCCTCTAAACACCCCCCCAAAAAAATTACAAATAACTAGATGTATAAATCAACAAATCACATTTTTAAAAAAAAAAGAATTGTCTTATTGTTGTACAAATATATCTTATAAAAGTTATATATTGCATAAATAAATATTAAAAGTGTAATTTAGAAACCTTTTACTTTTTTACCATTTAATTTTTTTTATTTAGTTTTTATCCAGACTCTTTATGCTCTTTGTGATTGTGGTCCAGCTGGAATGTTAGTCCTTGCAAAGTACTTTTGATGTTTGTAAGTGCTCTGAAGTTTGGATCATTCTTTTTAGGTATTTGATCAGATACCAGAAGCCTGCATCTGACAGTTTAAAAACCAGTACACTTGGCAGATTCTTTTCGGTATCATATAAAACAAACAGACGCTTATTAAACGGGGGAATTGTATATTTTTGGTAACACTATATCCAAGATCAGAAGGACAAATATCCCACTGTTTCATTTATTTTCACTGAAGGGCCAGACTGGGAAAGATCACAATACTTATAACTTGTTTCCCTTTTTTCATTTTACCGCACAGGGTGAAAAGAAATAAGTCCCTTCTTGAACATCGCTCACCCTTGTCTGACTATTTGAACTAAAATTGTTTTTGTTCTCTAGAACTGGCAATTGCCAAGATAAATGTCTTCCGATCTGCCGTCGTAGCTTTAATATTCCGATTCTTTTTCCCCTCAGGAAAAAGTCAATGACTTTAGGAAAACCTATATTCTTTTTTACCTCTACACTCGGAATTTATTTTAAATGACTTTGCAAGCTTATATCCCACTGCCCTAGAGACAGATCTTTTTTTCATCATAATACCTAATCTGTGTGTGAGATTTGTACTGCATGAAGCCTTTCAAAATTGCTATTTATACATAATGCCAAATATTTGAATCCCTTGAAGAAAAAATGCTGCAGTCTGATGGATTGTTTTCACCTGTCTGATCACATCTAAATATATTTGTTATAGGTTTTTTCCAGAGAAAATTACAAACTATTGTAACTCTTCTTTGATAGATACTGAACAATATAAAAACTTTTTCCTTTCATAAATATAAATACCACACTTTGTAAAATACTTGGAATATAAAAATGGTACATAAAAATACTACACAGTGCCACAAAAAAAGTAAAAAATTACAAGCATTTGTCAGGGTCAGCAAAGCTAGAAGTGAAGAGTAGCCACTTCACTTCATTTCCCCAACCTGGACCAGGTCTACCAGGATCACAGGATTATAGACCTGACGGGCCCCAAGAATTTACATACATGCCCAGACCATCAGGCACAATGGCCAAAATCCCATAATATTCAGGACCAAATTTGAGCATGTATTTGGAGTTTAAACTAAAGGGACAGGCTGCTGATATCAGTATTCTTCATACTGAAGTCTATCTAATCCAGATTACGTCTCAGGCTACTGTGTAAATTAATAGGTGTTACTCACTCAACTTTTGGTCTTTCTTCCTCCCCCCCAAGGAAAATACTCTCTCTTTTTTCACTTAGTTAGGAACCGACATATGGCCTTGATGGAACGCGTCAGCTTATGCATACTTTGTACAAACGTGTCTCTTTTCACTAAATGTAGATATTTTCAATGCTGAAGTAATTCTGAAATTTTGGCTCGGAAATGACTCCCATAGACTCCAATGGGTGGAAAAAAATTGTTGCACGTCAAAAGTTTTTTGTGCCCCATAGACTTTAATGCATTTCGCCGAGTTTTTGCTGTTTCATGAAACAAGTCAGATTCACACATTACTAGTAATAAGTATAATAAACATTATATATATATATATATATATATATACCGTATATACTCGAGTATAAGCCGAGTTTTTCAGCCCCCAAAATTTGCTGAAAAACTCTACCTCGGCTTATATTCGGGACAAGCGCAAAAACGGTCGGCGGCGCCTTAGAATAGTAGCCGGCGCCTAAGAATATTCACCGGCACCTTAGAATAGTCGCCGGCGCCTAAGAATAGTCATCCAAAAACGAGATTGAAACCAGAAGCTGCTGCATTTCTCATCCTCGGCTTATACTCGAGTCAATAAGCTTTCCCAGTTTTTGGGGGTAAAATTAGGTACCTCGGCTTATACTCGGGACGGCTTATACTCGAGTATATATGGTATATACTGTATACAGTATATCCTAATCCTGCATTGAAGACTTGATTTGCTTTGTATGTTGTACCTGCTTTATAACCTGACCAAGCATCTGCCTTGCTTTGTATACTGAGCATTGTGTCCTATGCCAGAATTGCTTGTTGCAACTTATTTCCATTTATTTCTTGCTTGTTAAAGTTCAAATCTACCTTTAACTTTGTTTGCCACCCTCACCTGCTCTTGTGAATTTGTGACTCCCAGGGCACCCTAGGTCTGGGTGTAGAACCATGACACTTATGTTTTACTTTGTATTTGTATTACTGTCTCACAAGGAAAGTTTGGGCTACTTTGGAAAACGAATTGCTGCTTGTGATTAGCCCCAGTGTTTTTTTTTTTCATTTTAGCCTGTGCAGAGTAAGGGAAGGTGTTTGGGGAGAATGGTCACCGCAAAGACGAGGCGATTAGTCACCAGGCGACCAAATCTCCCCAAAACGCCCAGTGTGGCCTTACCCGTAGTCATATGACTTGTGCTCTGATAAACTTTAGTCACTTTTTACTGCTGCACTGCAAATTCGATTGATATCACCCCTCCCCCAGCAGCCTATCAATAGTACAATTAGACTTTGATAAGATAACAGCTCCCTGGTAGATAAGAGAATAACACTCAATAGTAAAAATCCCACTGATTTCAGTTACATTGTAGTCAGAGAACAATAGCTTAATTGAAAGCAGTTCCATTATGAAGTGCTGGCTTCTTCTGAAAGCACAGGATCAGGTAGAATGACCTGAGATGGCTGCCTACACACCAATATTCCAACTAAAAAAAAATACACTTATTGGTTCAGGAATAACATTTTGTATGGTAGAGTGAAGTATTGACAGTGTAAACAGAATCACTTTAAGAAGCAAACCTGGGACTGATGCACAGATGTTTTGGAAATAAGGATGAAACTGGCCAAAGTAACAAAGTTGATATAGGTACGGCATCCATTATTAGGAAACCTGAGACCAGGAAGCATTAAAGTACAGGAAGGCCATCTTCCCATAGACTCCAATTTAATCAGATTAATTGTTTTCACAATGATTTCCTCTTTTTCTGTAATAATAACACAGTACCTTGTACTTGATTCAATCATTATTGGAGGCAAAACAGTCCTAATGATTGTTTTATATTAAGTGATGAGTGACATTTGCCAAGTTTCCCTGCGAAAATGATGGCCAGACTCCAATGGGTGAAAAAAATATTTAAATAATTCTGCCGCCCATAGACTTCAATGCATTTTGGCGAATTTTCACGGTTTTGCTCATTTTTAGCAAAGCCAAATGGGTCAAATCCATCATTATTTTTAATGAAATCCCTTATCCAGACAGAAGTTCCCAAGCATTCTGGTTAACAGGTCCCATACTTCTACTAGTTAAATTATTCAAATATCCAATAAATATTAGATTTGATTACCTAGCATGCTACTATATATACAGCTAATGATTAACTGATTGTTCTGCCTCTGAACCAATGATTGATTGATTTAAATCATTGCCTGGAGGGGGCTACATGCACAGCTCAATGTTATCTTTCTTTGCCCAATGGAATTTTCAATATATGATGGTCAAACATTATAGTTCCTTTGATGTGATCATATCAGAACAGAAGAAGCAAGCCATAAATGAGTACAGTAATTTGTCTTTTACGTTGTCCTGATATTTAGGGCAAGCTGTCATGTAGGTAATTCTCTGAAAAAGCTATTCTTGTCATTGTCTTACTGCTAACAATGTTTTACTTTTTCAGTCTTCATTTTTAAATGGCAAGTCTATCTTATTAACTGCCAGTGGTTTGAATTAAATAGACCTAAGAAGCATCCAATTGACATTTTATGACTTGCATATTGAAAATTAATTACAATCCCATAGACAATTTCCAATGGTTTGGCACAATCCAATTATCTTGTAATAAGTTATGAAATGCCACTTGATGTTTATTAAGACACTTTCTTTTAAGTGTTCATTAAAACTTCAATGTTTCTTTTGTGATTGGGTTCACATCTTCTTTTGGTGATGGGGCATGCAATTTAAGTGTGTGTTTGCAGCTTGTTGATAATGTAAATGTTACATTTTTTTTAAAATTAATCTTCAATATTTGATATATGTGCAACACAATGTCCTTCTAAGATGTTTCAGAGAAGCCTTTACTTATGTAACAATATATTCAAATATACATGCAAATATACTACATATATTTGTGTAGGATTAGTAAAAGTTATTTTTCTAGCACATGGGTGCTCTGTTCTTATTTTAGAAATATAGGTATAGGTACAGGATCCCTTATGCAGAAAGCTCCAAATTATGGGTAGGCCATTTCTATAGAGTCAATTTTAATTAAATATTTCTTATTTCTAAAAAATGATTCCCTTTATCTCTGTAATAATGAAACAGGACCATGTACTTGATCACAACTATGCTGCATGAATCCATATTGGAGAAAAAACATTCCTGCTGGGTTTTTTTGAATGTTTATATGCTTTTTAGCAGACTTAAGGTATGGTATTCGAGAGACACCTATGACTAAGTGCCGGAGGTTGCGAAATGCATAAGGTGGGCCATGCGGGGTCAGTATGTACCAAAAACTTTTTGTGCATTGTGACTGCCTTTGGAACTGGGGCATGTCCCTCTGGCTTGGATAGTGATTTACAGAAATCAGCCATGTGGACTTCCGACTATTAAATAATTTACAGTGTGCAGAGTACCAGGCTTTGTTACCTGTAACAGAAGTGCAGAGAGGCCGAATCGCTAAGAACATCGTAGCCAGCTATAATTACATGCGATGAGACACCAGAGATCCTGAAAGTAAGGATCGAGCAGGGCCCCGGTGTTAAAAGTATTTAGTAGCGCACATTGGTCTTTCTCTCCCTTTATATCTTTATTTGAGGTGAAGAACAGAGGTTTTTTGCCGCGTCTGAAAGAAGAACAGACTACAGCCTACCTGCCTCCTATAACACACATATAGAAGATATCTACGGGACGCTTTAAATTACAAGCAATCTATCCTGGGGAAAACATTCGGCTGGTGGGATATTATTTAATATAGGAAGGGCATACCAATTGTATTGACTGATTTTCTTTTGGGGCAGAATCCTCCGTGTATTTGCGCATCCGCTGGTTGCATTTGCACAAGGTGTTAATTAAATTTCTAGATTAGAGTACCAGGCTTGGTTGATGGATTGAGCAGGTCCAATATAATAAAATAAAGGAGGCATTGAGCACTGTAAACTATAAATAGTGTATACAACTACCCCCATAACCTACACAACCGGTGAATATTTTTGTGTTTACATTACTTCTGCAGACAGTTTGTTCTATCTGAGCAAATGTCATCTTAGACAGCATGTCTGAATACTTTTTTTGCCATTACTTCTTCTTAATGTATGAGAAAGATCTTTTAATTCTACTGAGCAAGGAATTCAGAATATTGCTAATCATGCACCAGGGCTGCAGCATGGCAGACGGTATTGATATATTACAGATGATTGGACAGTCTGACAGTGCAGATCAACATCTATAAATAAGAGAATGTGAATAAGAAGATAGAACAACTGACAAATACATGCAGTTATTATTTTCTTTCTTTCTTGCTGAGTGTGAAGATTCAGTATCTGGGTGCATTCTTTTAACAAAGTTTTCATATTTTTGATATTTCATAAGTTCATATCTATGATATACATATAAACATAGCACGCTGTTCAGAAATGATTGCAGTGTTGAACTGAGGGAGACGGGGGCCCCTGGAAAAAGCCAAGCTAAGGGTCAACCACTCTGGCCGCTTCCGTCACACTGCAACGCCACCCCTCAGCTAAGGGCTCACCACCCTGTTGCCCCCCGATGCTTATCACTGCCACCAGCGTGAGTATCGTTACTGATTCTTGTCTGGCGCATTTCAGACTCCACCTCTGCTGTGCGGTACACCCTTCCAACACGCTCGGGCCAGTGAAACCCAACAGGACCAAGGCCCGCTGGGTTATCTAGGATTTCCAATCACTCTTTGCCTTGTGCACATTCTAATGTGCCCAACATAAACTGAGTATTCTTAGAGACAACCTAGGTAGTGATGGGCGAATTTGGGACGTTTCGCTTAGCTGAAAAATTAGCAGATTTCCAGCAAAATTTGCGAAACGTCGAAAACTTTGCGAAACTGCACCAGAGTCTCGTTTGTGACACCGGCGTCAGTTTTTTTGCTGGCAAAAAAGCAAATAATTTGCGAAACTGCGTCAGCGTCTGTTTTTGACGCCGGTGTCCTTTTTTTTTTTTGATGCCGGCAAATCGCGGGAATTCGCATCGAATTTGCACCTGGCGAATAAATTCGCCCATCACTAAACCTAGGCCTATCATAAATAATACACTGCTCAGATACAGAAAACATCTATATTAAAATATTAATATACAGGTGTGGGATCCATTATCCGGAAAACAATCTCCCATAAAGACTCCATTTTATCCCAATAATCCAAATTTTTATAAATGATTTCCTTTTACATATTATATAATGATTTCCGTTAAAAATTAAATAGTACCTTGTACTTTATACCAACTAATATGTTAATCCTTATTGGAAGTAAAATCAATTTATTGGGTTTATTTAATGTTTACGTGATTTTCTAGTAGACTTAAGGTATAAAGATAAAAATTACGGTAATATCCACTATCCAGAAAACCCCAGGTCCCAAGCATTCTGGATAACAGGTCACATACCTGTATATTATTTAGTTCCACTTTTTTATTCACTGCTTTATAGATATGCCCCAAAGACTAATTAAAAAAAGCACTTGATGTGAAGTTGCAAAGATCTGACATCCAGCATTAGGCTCATCAATCAAAGTCTATCAGGTGCAGCCTATTGCTGCTAAACAAATGATGCAGATCAGTAAAATCAAGTAGAACTATCAAACGTATTTATTAATCATCATTTTAAATGAATAGAAAAGCAATAATAGCAGACGCAAAGTGAAAGGATAAAAAATGAACCCAGCTACAACTTGGTATTATCAATTAAATATGGATTATTCATGAAATTAAAATATTTCACTTGAACACCTCAGCTTAAATTGGATACAAAATTCAATAGAAATACTTCTACTCTTGAATTACAGCAAATCAATCATTCTGATTGTACAGGTATTCTCAACAGCTATAATAGAGCAGGTCAGATTGTGGGTGTTAATAAGAATACTTTGCATGACTTTACAGTATTTTATTGCTACTTTATATGCATTATTCTATAAAATATGAATTTGAATTCCTTGAATTTAACTGCTCCCTTTTCTTCCAATCATATATTACAAGCACCTTGCCTCAACCTGAAGTTTAATGAACTTTTGTAAATGTTAAAGCTTGGGCCACATAGCTTAGCAAGTCATCAGAAATGGCTCTATCTGTCATGTCTTATCTCCCTCTTGCCCTATGATAGCATGACAAAACAACAAATCTGGCATCTAAATACTGGTGAATTCATGTAAAAATCACTGGGAATATTGGCGAAATTCTAAATTTTCTTAACGTCCAATAGCGGCACATGATGGAATTCCCTAACTTCCCCCTAATTAAGACAGTAGGAATCGTTTTTATTTAGTGCCAACATATTGCACAGCACTGTATTGAGGTGATAAGAAACCCACCTTCTGTTTTTTACTGTCCAATGTTTAGAAGAGTGGGACCTTTTTTCATTCTTTTTTCTTTATTGGGCTACGTAGTGAGCTTAGGACAGGTTGGAAGCCAGACTGACTTGGGTGTCCCTGTAGATGGGAGGGCTGATATTCCTCTCCCATTTGGTAGACTAGACACCTGGTTTGTAAAGAATGTGATGCCCCTTCTCCCAGATAATTATGAGAGAGGTCATTGCCAAGCATGTCTTAATAAAACTGACCAACCTTCTCATCCATCTGATACCACAATAAGTTGGTTTAAAGAATGCTTCAACAATCCTGAGTTTAGGGATTTCATCTCCCAGAAATCTGATAATCTGACAGGTAGATCACCTATATCTGTGGATAAAACAGAATTAACTGTGATAGTTGTACATTCCTCTTCAGATGATGAAGTCGATATGGTTGTGTTTGATTAAAGGGGAACTCCACAAAAACATAACTTTAGCTTTTTGGAAAGTAAACAGAATTTCAAGCAACTAATCCATGGCTTGCGAAAAAATTTGCTCATCACTAGTAAAAACGATCCCAGAATCTAGCAGTGCATGTGCGGATTGCCGGAGTCTCCTGCCAGAGGGCAGGAAAGAGAAAAGTGGCAGTGCAGGATGACTAGATTCCTTCATGATGCGCTCTGTCTTTCAGAGACATTGCATGGTGTAAATGTCCTGATTTGCTGGAAGTGGTGTGCTGATGATCTTCTGAGCTGTTTTCACCACACTTTGCAGTTTAGGGATTTCATCTCCCAGAAATCTGATAATCTGACAGGTAGATCACCTATATCTGTGGATAAAACAGAATTAACTGTGATAGTTGATGTACATTCCTCTTCAGATGATGAAGTCGATATGGCTGTGTTTGATTAAAGGGGAACTCCACAAAAACATAACTTTAGCTTTTTGGAAAGTAAACAGAATTTCAAGCAACTATGCAGAAGTTCAAGATTTTTAATGGTGTGGAACAATTCTTTAAGCCTAGCCCCCTGCTCTCTGGCTGATCTGTCTGACTACTTTGCTGAGCTAGCTGACTACTGTTACTTTTTATCAGCAGCCATCTGTCCTTAGCCTGTATCCTCCAAACCCCACAATTCTCTGCAGACATGATTTCAATATGGAAGGTGCAATGCATTGTGGGTTATGTAGTTCCTGCATGCTGTCTGTAAGCTGTGGAGAAGTTGTTACAATTTGTAACATCAGTGTTTAGTCCCTCCTTCCCTGCCAGAATTTCAAATGATGCAGAAAGAGAAGAACTGTTAAACAGCTGGATTTAAGCATAGAGAATGGCATTTATTCATACTGTCTGAAGAAACAGGGAACTGTGATGGTTATATTAGGGGTTTCTGTGCTATGTGGGACTCTTTATCAAATTTTGGTTTGGAAGCCGGAGTTCCCCTTTAAGCTGCTAATGGGGCAATTGAGGATCAGGAAGGGGGAAGTTCTAAACTTGAGCCAGAGAAGGGCTAGTCATGGAAGAAACCTAGGTCTTTTCCTCTGAATCCAGTGATAAAGAACCTTTTTGAATTCGAGTGGAGAAATCCGAATAAACTACCATCAATAAATAAACTCAAGACACTTAAATTCAATAAAAATAAATTCAAGACACTTTTTCCAATTTCTGAAAATTTTAAGACCGGCCAAAGGTAGATATTGCTGTGGCTCGACTTTCTAGGAGAACTATAATCCCAATGGAAGAAGAATTCAAGGATTTTTCAAACTTTTATTGTATTGTATTTTATGCCTTCTTCACAGACTAGACAATTAACACTCAGTGCAACATTACAATATACTCTAGTTAACATGTACTATTATCAAAATGATCATAACCATGAACTGCCAGTGTGAAATGTAGTGTTTAACACTCTTTAGCATTTGCAGTACATATTAGCAATATTGCACATAAGTGTGCTAAAATCACTGCTAAGCATATTGCACATTATACTGTATTTTTTTTTTTATTATTATTATTTATATTTATATATATATATATATATATATATATATATATATATATATATATATATATATATATATATATATATATACTGAATTTATTATTGCACATTATAAACCGGCTCTACATATCATGTATGTAATACATTCTGACAGCACTAGGGTAAAAACTAATGATGAGCGAATTTGTCCTCTTTCGTTCCGCCGAAAAATCCACATTGAAATCGACAGACGACAAAAAAAAATGTATGCGCAACAATTTTTTTTGCTCCAAATGCATTAAAGTCAATTGGCCTTTTTTCTTATGGTAACTTTTTTGTCATGGCGACTTTTCCACGGCAATTTTTTGTTAAAAAATTAGCAGATGGTGAAATGTGCAATTTCACCACGAATCCATGGCTTGCGAAAAAATTTGCTCATCACTAGTAAAAACTATCCCAGAATCTAGCAGTGCATGTGCGGATTGCCGGAGTCTCCTGCCAGAGGGCAGGAAAGAGAAAAGTGGCAGTGCAGGATGACTAGATTCCTTCATGATGCGCTTTGTCTTTCAGAGACATTGCATGGTGTAAATGTCCTGATTTGCTGGAAGTGGTGTGCTGATGATCTTCTGAGCTGTTTTCACCGCACTTTGCAGGGCTTTATTTTCTTGTGTGGAACAGATGCCGTACCAAGATGTAATACAACCTGTGAACACCACCATGCACCTGTAGAAACTGGTCAGGACTGTGGTGGATATCAGGGATTTCTCAGACGGCGGAGAAGTGAAGGCACGGGTGAATCTTTTTTATGACAACTGCTGTGTGCTCTGTCTACTTGAGTTTAGCACTGAGGGTGACTCTCCACCACTCTGCCAGGAGACTCGACTACTCCCTGTAGGCCTTCTAATCATTTTTGGTGATTAAGCCCATAATGATGAGACATCCTACAAGGAGGAGGTGAGACTCCTGGCAGAGTGGTGTGAGACACGGAGGAGATGCACTTCCGGGTTTTCACTGTACCAGCAGGAAATTTAAACGGCATAACGAGACGCGCACGACACCTATGCCCCTGACGAAGCCGTCATGAACGGCGAAACGCGCCCCAACGTAGCTAGGTAGAATTGGTGTTGTGGGAATAATGAACTGGAGAAGGGTGGTGGCTAATAACAGCAGCACTTGAGCGATATGAACTAGTTTAACTGATTGATATGCTTGGCACCATCAACCCCATCATCTCCACCTACGTTGTGGCTTTTAATTAAGTGTATCTATTTTTTAGGTAATTTTCCTGCACTGCTCAATTGAAAGGCAGTGAGTGGGTTGTCATGAGTGTTTGTTATGTAAGGGCATGGCCCAAGTTCGGTTGTATTTTTTACTTTAGCTCATTATAGGTTAAGTTTTCATTTTAATTATGGTCAGTAGTCTAATTAACATCACCTGAATGGGCTGGCATTTGATCGAAGGGCTGCACCCTAGTTCTTTAAGGGTCATAGTCTGAAGCTCGATTTTTCTTGTATGATATGCCTAGAAGCAAAGGTCATCAAATCAAACATGCCAGGCATAATCTGCAAAAGTAGAATATCTTAAAAATGACACCATGCTAAGCTAACATGATCTAAATCATACAACACCATATGAAGGCTGCCTTGATTACTTTAAAGCAACTGGGACCTATAAATTGAACAGAGATCAAATAAAAGATTGAGAGTGATTCTCAAGTCTCAGTAGACACAATGATGGTTATTAAAAACCCCAACATGGTGCATAGTGTACACAGGAGCTGATGGAGGCCTGAAAAGTAAATAAATGTTAACTGTCATGTCATGCAATGGAATGTAAGCTTGAGCAATAGTGCATAAAAAATTGCATGTAGAACACAGTGGCTGTCCAGGATATTAAAATGCTAGCATGCATTAAAAAGAATAAGCAATGCAAACAAACTGTTCCCTATGTATAAATCACTGTTTAAACCACAACGTAAGTGGAGGATAGTTCCAGGCAGAAATTTAAGGAAAAAAAAGAACAAAGATGAAATAATTAGATTGCCCACCTCTGAATGTTTTACAGTTCGAACACAGAACAAATGGTTTAATTAACTGTAGATGTTCTGCTATCATTTACAGAGATTCTAATGAGCTTTTCCCTTCTCCCATACAACAGTGCATAAAGTGAATTTTACTATTATTTTTAATTAAGGTGTTCTGATTTATTTCTTGAGTTTTGTTTTTCCCTACATAAGTTTGTGTTTTACTGATTTGAACAGTGAAGACTTACTTTTGCTTTGCATAACTATCAATGAAAGATGGCAGCATTCAGTAAACCCTGATTTATTACTCTACCTCTACATCTTATTGTTTTGTTTCTTATTGTTATGCAGTATCTAAAGATTTGTGCCAAGGCACAGAACAGGAAACAAAAAAGACATCAATTACAAAAAGTAATATTAACAGGGCAGAAAAAGGATGGTGGACGATAAAAATATATAAAAAGTGAGCAAGGGTGATTATGAGGGCATTCATCTCAAGAGTCACAAAGCAAGGTTTACATAAGACATCCAACAAGAAATACTTTATCTGAATTGTATATAACTGGCCATTCTAGCAGCAATGCTAAATAATATAATAAAAATTATATTAGCAAATGCTCTTACATGTGAAAAAAAAAAAAAAAAAAAAAAATAGCCTTGCCATACTTTCACAGTAAGAGGCATTGGATAACAGGTGAATTCTGAGATAACAGCAGTTAAAGACTGCTAATAGGATTTAAGCACAACTGCTTTTGAAGGCCTAGAGTGTTAGCGACCCTAACCATCTTTGTATTCTATGACTTTAGTGTCCTGAACTTTTAGTAAAGATTCCTGTGGTATTCTTTCAACATCTGTCTGCCTTTCTAATATCTCTAGGATACCCTTCCATCCTACTGAATATAGCCAGCACTTTTTCTTTACTCTCCACATACTAATCATCATTTCAGGTTATACGTTTGACCTCATAAGTTGACTCTTAGGGATGCCTGTCATAGTGTTGGGTGGATGGATGTCATAACCCACCATACTATTGTTATCTACTGATATCCTGTATAGACTTTTAGATCATTTGCTTTTATTTGCTTTTAGTCACAATAGAACTCAAATTTAGTTTCGCAGTGAAAATTATGCCCATAGACTCCAATGAGTGAAAAAAAAAATTGCATTTCAGGGAATTGTCCCTGTTTTGCAAATTTTTGGCGAAGTCAGATTTGCCCAATACTATTCAAATTGCCTTTCAAATTTATTTTAACCACGAGTCCTATGTGTATGCTTTATTAAATTTGCCTTTTATAGATGACGCTATGCAAAAGAAAAATATATATATTTTTATGTGTTTAAAATGCATAATTTGTTCATCACTTAGCACTGGGATTAGAAAGTGAAATCATCACAATCAAGAACTATACTTCTACCAGCCTTTATGTGCAGGTAATGAAATGTTAGTTAAGTGGCCATAATCTAGGAGTACAGGCAATTGTTGTTGAGATTTCTCAATCAGTGCTTTCATTATTAATAACATTTCTAGCTGGCTGGGAAATGTATTTGATATTTTATGATAAACATGTCAGAAGTATTCTATCAAGGAAAATCTGCAGAGGGCTCAACTCTGAATCTATACCCACAAAAAGAGTGTACCTGGTGGTTTTTTTATGTATTTAAAGAAGGGGGTTATGGGGTTATCTTTAAAAAGCTGCTTAAATCCTCATCAATGGTCACCTCATCCTTGACTCTAAAGACTCTGTCCATTACACACTACTGTAATACAGTATCTGCCAGAACACACCGCACAGGGACAAGGGCTCACTCTCCCTCCCGTCAATATAGGTCCAACCCGTATCTGGCCAGGCAGGGTATTTCCCACCATGTGGTACTTTAAGGACCATAGAGGAATTATCCCTATGGATCCCTACATGTGTTAAAAACAGTGCATGTAAAATCCAAATTCACAGTGACATACTTCTGTAAACATAAGTGTATACTGTAACTATTCAACCTTCACTGAAACCGTATATTGGAGAGGCAACTCAAGTATCTGGTGACCCCCAACACTCTGCTTATCATCCTGCATCAGTGAATGTTCCAATACTTCCTCATGCAGTATCATATAAAATATATACAACCAGCACTGGTGTATTTTGATTGTGGAATACAGACCACTAAATAACAAAACAATACTGCTATACTTGACTCAATACATGACTAAGGCCTACAGAGAAAGTCAAGATTATTTTTTTTTTAAATTTGCTCAACTTATTGTCTTTTATAATCACCACAACTTTACCTATTAATACTTGTATATTTACAACCTATACTGTATATTCTGTATAAAATAAAATTACATTAAAATAATTTGAAGAAGACATATCTCCAATAGTTCTAGAAAGCATCGTGTTATTCACTCTAAAAGATGTTATCTGAGATGATACAATAAACAAAAAGAGGGGTTGTGGGAGCACTCAAAAGCTGAAGTGTATTTAAGTATAATGGAAGTGCTACTGATTTGGCCAATTAATCAATGCACATTCCCTGGACCCGTCTCATAAGTAATTCAGTATGAAAGCAAGTGCATGTGTTCACAAAAACAGGGGTTTTTAGTTACTAAGTTATGATTGTAAAGCTGATAAGGCCCCCTTTTTGTATATTGTATTGTAGCCAGAAGCTGCAGGCTAAGCTTCATGTGGTTTGTAGCACCCCATACCCACCCTTTTAAATTAATGGTAGTTCTATGCTTTTAAAAAATGGGCATTGGTTTGGGCAATCACTCTCTCTCTTAAAAGCTGCATACTGGTGGGGGAGGATTTAGCCCTCAGACTGAAACCAAGGTTCAAGAGACACTGACTTCAAGTAATGCTACTATGCAGAGAAGTAAAAGACTTTTTATACTATGACCAGAGGTAAACAAGTTAGGGACCACCGTATAGGGTTTACCTTGATGTGGTATGGTTGCTTATCAACTAATATGTAGTTCAACTTTGGCTCCCACACACCCGTTGTGAATTAATGAAACGATACCTGGTGCACAAAGGTATCCTCTGTTCATTGGATGTGAAAGACTTGTTCACATCCATACCCCATGACGAAGGGATTGAGTGTGTTCGGACTTATTTGTCCCAAGGATCGCTACCGACACACATGGTAAATTTCATATGCTCATTATTGGAGTGTGTACTTTGCAAAAACTATTTCCAATTTAAAAATGAATTCTACTTGCAATTACAAGGCTGTGCCTTGGGAGCCAACATGGCTCCTGCATATGCCAACATTTTTATGGATTTTTTTTGAAAAAACATTTATGTTTGCTAATTTGGAATTTGCGAAGTACATTCATTCATATATGAGGTATGTGGATGATACCTTTTTCATCTGGACTGGGTTTTTGGAATATCTACATGATTTTCTAGCATATTTAAATAATGTTCACAGCACTATTAAGTTCACTCTTGAATATAATTCTAGTGAGCTGCATTTCCTTGATCGGCTAGCTTCCTCCTCCGGGATTACTAAAAGGGCTCCCTAGGAGTCAACTTTTAAGGGTCAGGCGTATTTAATCTAATGACAACTTGTTTGATTCTGAATCTGACAGAATCTTGCAGAAGTTTTCTGAGAAAGGCTATGATAAAAAGGACCTTTTGGCAGCAAAGGAGGAAATTGGGAAATTGCCACGTAAAGATACTCTTAAAAAGAAACCCACTAGTGTACTTAAAAAGACATGTATACCATTTATTACCTCTTTTGACTCTAATTCAAAAATGTGTAAGAGGATTGTTCTGAAGTAGTGGGATATCCTTAAATCTGACCCTAAAGTTGGCCATTTATTTCAGTTACCACCTCTATTCTCCTATAGGCGTGGGAGAAATATAGGAGATCTCATTAAACATAAAGATTTACCCAGCAAGGATCTACATCTTTCTACTAATACTAAGGACACGTTTCCTTGTAGGAGATGTGGACATTGCAGTGATATACTGTAATACCTGGGGATTGCGTTATGCATCCTACACTTGGCTCTAAGCATAGTATCCGATGTTTTGCTACATGTGACAGCTGCAATGTCATTTATTGTATCAAGTGCCCATGCGGAATGGCCTACATTGGCCAGACTTCACGATCTATCAAAGTGCGCCTTAACGAACGTTAATTCCGTGATACGGAATTTTAAACCTGTTAATAATGTTTCAGGAGAAGCACAGGAGACAAATAAGGAGGCAAAAAAGGAGAAAAAAGAAACATTGTTAGCAAAAAATTTTTTGCATGTGGCCACAAGGTGTCACAGTTGAGGTGGCAAATTTTAGAAAAAGTGGTAGTAAAACAGGGCCAAGATTTAAAGAGGGTGTTGCTCCAACGTGAGTGTTATTGGATATGGCTTTTAAAGGCTAGACACCCTAAGGGTCTAAATGAGGAATTTAATATGGCTTGTTTTTTATATTTCCTTTGGCTTTATTTTCTTCCAGATGAATGCTATATTGTTCCCTTCCATATCTTGCTTTCCCTTCGTTTAGGTTAAGAAGTGTTAATTCACTTATTTTTGGTTCACTAGAATGCACTTGGTAACTTAATTTTTCTATGAATATTTTTTTCTACGAATATATTTTATCTTTGTATATTTATATACTTCATTGTTTTATGATGTATTATTTTTTTATGAAGCTAGAATATTTTTCTCACTATTTTTTTGCAGGATCACTGACACACTGATGATGCGCACTTTGGAATGATCTATCATTGGTTGTTGGACAATACTTTATTTGCATATGAAATGCTTTATATTCAGAGGGTCTTGTTCAAAAGGCAAATAGAAACTTAAAGTATGACATCATGTCTTTTTTTTTTAACGAAATATTTTTATTGATATACAGATATCAAACAACCTTAAAACATTAGTTAGTTTGACATTCGTGCAATAAGATTACAAAGTAAAGCGTTGACATAGAACTACAGTATCCACTATAAACATTGAGTTTGTTATACAATGCATTAGAAAATACACACAGCAATATCCTGTACCTAAAAAGGAGAAAAGAAAAGAGATCCTCTTACAGTATACATTGTTAGCACTAGACAATTTATCAGCTTCATGTTGTCATATTATTATCCCTATTACTTTTTTGGTGAAGCCATATCAGCCATTGTGAAGGATTACCAACTGATTTTGAGACGTACTTATAAAACCTCTGTTCCATTATTATTTGATTGTTAACCCTCTCTATTACCTCGTAAATTGAAGGTGGCAGAGAAGACTTCCAATTCTTAGCTATAGCGAATCTGGCTGCTGTTAAAACATGAGATAGCACTGCTGCTTGATCTGGGGGTAGCTGATGAATATCCACATTTAAAAGTGCTGGAGAGATAGGGTCTGCCAGCTGTAAAACCTTTTGTAATAGGACATTTACTTCCTTCCAGAAGACTACCACAATTGGACAAGACCACCACATGTGAAAGCTATCTGCCTGCAATCCACAACCCCTCCAACATAAGGCTAACGAAGACACTTTCATGTTTACTAATCGTCGTGGGGTGAGATGCCATCTTAAAAGAATTTTCCTACTCATCTCTATGTGATTAATGCAATGTGAAGCTTTTTTTGGCCATTTTAAGGCTTCTTCCCATTGGTCCTGTGTAAATGACATATCAAGATCTTGTTCCCACTTAATGAAGGAGGAAGATTTCTCCCTAGAATCATTGAAAAGCTTATAACAAAAGGATATTCCTTTTAAAGTAGGTGAAATGGTAACCAAAAACCTGTAGAACGGCGAGAACGTTTTACCTTTTAGTTTAAAAAATGGTTGTACTGTATGCCGTAATTGCAAATAAAGAAAAAAATCATTATTAGCAATAGCGTATGTTTCTTTGATTTCTTGAAATGACCATAAATTATGTGGACTTGCAATGTCCTTTACCCTATGAATACCATTTGCAATCCATCTATTGAACCCATTCTGGTAGGTAATAATTTTCACAGCAGCTATCGGAATGTCTAAAACCTGAACTTTCCACCATTCTTCCCTTTGGACAATTTTCTGCCAGACTTGACACATGTGTTGTGTTGTCGTTAAAGATGAGAAGTGAAAGTCAGGATTTAGGGCTAAAGCCCATAACAGGTTTTGCAAATTATTAGTAGGAATAAATACATTTTCAATTGTCATCCATAATTTTTGGTCATTTGTTGTCCAACAGAGTTTTATATTTTCAGCAATGCAGGCTTCCATATATTTGAACAAATTAGGAACGCTCATTCCGCCTTGTTCCATTGCTGCATACATAAGAGTTTTATTAACTCGGGGAAGTTTATCGTTCCATATAAGCTCCTGAAATACTCCCTGAAGACTTCTAAGAATATCTGTATCAATTTTCAAGGGGATCGTTCTCATTAAATATAATATTTTAGGTAAAACCATCATTTTTGCAGTGTTAATTCTAGCTATCCAAGACAGTTCCAAAGTCTTATAACTTTTAATTTCCGCCTTTATCTGATGCAAAAGTTCTTTATAATTTTCCTCCACTAAATTTGAAATCGGGAAAGTAAGTTTGATCCCCAAATAAGGAATCGATTTTGTATTCCATTTAAATGAAAATTTTCTTATTAATTTAGCAGTAGTCTGCTCGTCTATTCCCAAATTAAGTATCACACATTTATTTTCGTTGATTTTATAATACGAAATTAATGCAAAATTATCTATCGTTTGTTGTATAGCCAGTAAGGAAGTCGTCGGGTTGGAAATCACCAATAAAACATCATCAGCAAATAGACTAATTTTATGATAAGTATCCCCCACCTTTATCCCAGTAATATCTACATTTTCTCTGATCGCCATTGCCAAAGGTTCCATTACCAAGGCAAAAATTAAGGGTGAGAGAGGACACCCCTGGCGAGTCCCGTTAGTTATTGGAAATGTCTCAGATAGGAACCCTGAGGCCAGTACTCTTGCCGAAGGACATGAGTAAAGAGCCATAATGGAATCAAAAATTTGGTCCTGAAATCCAAATGTTTTCAAAAGACTTCGTAAATACCCCCAGTGAACCCTATCAAAAGCCTTCTCTGCATCCAACGATAGGAGCAGAGAAGGTTCTGCTTTTTCCCCCACTATTTCTATCAAATTTATCAATCTCCGAGTTCCATCTGAAGCTTGTCTCCCTTTGATAAAGCCTACCTGGTCACTATGTACCAACAATGGAAGTATATCGGTTAATCTAGTCGCCAGAATTTTTGCAAATAATTTTGTATCCGAGTTAAGTAAAGAGATAGGTCTAAAATTAGCTGGTCTATCAGGATCTTTTCCAGGTTTAGGGAGAGTGATTATAGTAGCTTGTAGAAACTCTTTAGGGAAATGTTTCTGTGAGATGGCACAGTTAAATGCTTTAGATAAATATGGGGTAAGCATGGTATCAAATTTGTTATAGTATTCATTGATCAATCCGTCCGGGCCTGGGGATTTGTGAGCTTTCAAAGAGTGTATAGCCGACAATACTTCTTTATCACTAATAGGACTATTTAATACTTGAAGTTGGTCTGGAGTTATCTTAGGAATTGTGAGCTTTGCAAAAAAACTATCTATAGTATCTTGAGAGGGTTGCGGAGTAGAAATATCAGCATTAAGATTATATAAATTCGAGTAGTATTCGGCAAATATATCTGCAATTATTTTTGGATTTTGCTCTTTAACATTATGTTTATTAATTAAATAAGGGATTCTCTGTTTTGCTTGATAGGTTTTAACACGTTTAGCCAATAAGGCCGAAGCCCTATCTCCCTGGTAATAATAGTTTAACCTCATTTTATTATATACAATAGATTGCTTATATGCATATAATTCCTGAAGCTCAATCTGCACCTCTTTAATCTTTTTACTGATGGTATGAGAGGGATTTAACTTATTACTATATTCCAATTGGTAAAGCTGGTTCAATAAATTTAGTTGTTTAAGAGCTTTTTCCTTTCGAATACGTGCATTTAGTTGTATTGCTATACCCCTCATGTAAGCCTTATGTGCCATCCAAAGAGTCAAATGGGACGTGTCATTCGTGTCATTAAATTGAAAATATTCCTCTAAATTAGTTTTAAGAGATGTAAAGTATTGATCATGATTTAACCAGTATGAATTTAACCTCCATAGTCCTGATTCTTTATAATTATATGTCTCTTGAACTTCTAAAAAAACAGGAGCATGGTCTGACCAGGTGATATGACCTATACTTGTTTTCTGAATTCTTTGCAATATCCATTTATCAGTTAGGATCATATCAATTCTAGAATACATATTATGAACCGGTGAAAAGAAAGTAAAATCTTTTTCCCCTTGATGGAGACATCTCCAACTATCAAAAAGCTCCTCCCTATGTAACAAATATGCCAATTTGGTGGTATTACGTTGCCTAGTAGGAGAGCAATCCAACAGAGGATTGACTGTTTTATTGAAATCTCCACAGACCAACAAAGACCCCTTTTGTTCTAATTTAACTTTCTGTAACAATTTTTCTAGAAAAGGGATTTGATTTACATTTGGACCATACACGTTTACTATTGTATAAAATGCATTATTAATCTGACATAACAAAATAATATATCTACCCTGTTTATCCAAGATTACTTTATCCAGTGTGAATGAAACCGTATTTTTAATTGCTATCAATAACCCACATTTTTTCGCTTCCAGCGAAGCTAAAAAAATTTTTGGAAATTTTTTATGAGAACATTTGGGAGTTTTTTTCCTGTGAAAGTGAGTCTCCTGAATGCATGCTATATCCGCCTGAGAGGCTAGAATTTCGTTCCACATAAATGACCTTTTTACCGGACTATTTAACCCTTTCACATTAAGGGACATAACTTTAAGTACCATCGTAATATAATAAATAGTAGCTCATACGAATCTCTTTCAGAAATGAATATTGCATCAAAATAGCTTGAGATCTTGCAATCCAACAGGTACTATAGTGAGTACCTAATTGTATGACATACCTGAACAATATTGTAAATACGGACACTAACATTGCACTTATTGCACATACAGAATTAAAATTAGGTAATTTCAATTGAAGTAACCAAAGCAACCAAAAACATAAAAATCTTAGAACCCAGATAAAGCGGAAAAAAAAAATATTCCACTTATTCAGTTGAACTATAATAAACTCTACTACTGTAGAGCACTCAAAACATGAAAAATTAGCATAGTAACAAATTGTACTCTGAAAGCCAGAAATAAGGAGGGTGACCATAAGTAGAGAAATTAAAATAAAGAAGAGAAACAACATGTTGAAAGCAAAAAAAAAAAAAAAGAAGCGATATATATCAGAGAGGCTCCTGAGTTCTCCAGGAGAAGATGAAAAAAAAGGACTTTAAATACTAGGCCTTCGAAAAATATTGGTACATAGAGTAAGTCAGGTAGTTGGACCCATTTTTCTTTGTGGCGTTGTAGACCAGCCTGTATCCACTTGTCTGCGCCTTTTCGCAGGAGTTGCGCACGGGGATTCGGTAGTGTCAACCATATTCCATGAGTATAAAAGATTGAATGCTTCTTCCACCGTAAAAACAGTGTGCTGTGATCCATTCCGCAAAATAATCAATTTTACTGGAAATCCCCATTTGTATTTCACATTAGCATTACGTAAAGCTTTAGTAATGGAGGCAAATTCTCTCCGTTTGGCCAGTGTAGCAGGAGAAAGATCTGTAAATAATAGGATGTCTTTATAAGGTTCAGGCAATTGAGGGTTAGCTTTAGAAAACATCATTAGAGCTTCTTTTACATGGAAAAAGTAAATTCGCACAATTATATCTCTAGGCAGAGAAGCAGCTAAACCCTTAGGTTTAGGTATTCTGTGGATTCTATCCACGATAAAATCCTGTTCTTTGGCGATAGGTAAGCAGGCCTTCAAAAGCCCTTGAAAATAATCAGAAAGTTGTTCTGCATTTACTTCTTCCGATACCCCTCTTAGCCTGAGATTATTACGCCTAGATCTGTCTTCCAAATCAGCTACTTTGGCTTTAAGCATTGAAACCTCCTCTTCTAAAACTTCATTTGCGTCGATTAAATCATTATGGGCTTTAGCAAAGTCCCCCATATTTGATTCTATGTGTGCAGTGCGATCGCCTAATTGCGACAATTCCAATTTAAACTCCGTCATAAGTTGTTTTAACTCACCCAGCATGGCTCCTTTCAGCGCTTGAAGGAGTTGTTTCATACGCTGTTCAGTGACCGGGGAGTCGGAAGATGATGCGTCTTCCATATTCAGCATGTCTGGGTTCTCTGGCCCTGTCTCCGAGATATGAGGAGTTCCTGCAGGAAGTAACGTCGGAGTTGAACAGCCGCCATTTTGGAAAGACCGCGATCTGTTCTCCATTGCGGGAAAAAATTCTGTAAGCTTCCTCGGGCTCCCCTTTTTCTTTGTTCTGCCCATCTTTCAAATCCTTGAAGTTGCCAGGTAATTGGGGCAGAGAAATAAGCAACAGTCCTTCTATTAAGCCGCTTTATTTCACCTGGAGGTCAGGAGCTCCCGGAACACGCGTCCACTCTCTACAGCATACAGGCCACGCCCCGACATCATGTCTTAATGAAATAAATAGAAGAAAAATCCTGGATAATGGTTGCTTCAGGAAGTGGTTAAATAATGCATAGAATACTGAAAAAGAAACTAGGGAAACAATAAAAACGCTCACCTGATGTAATTTGAGTTTGAAAGAGAGTTTGGAGCAAAATGTACCTCCTATGCTTGTGGTAGCCTCAGCACTTCGGAGGGTCATAATTTCCCTTGAACAGCTGCCTGATGATGAGGTGGTGAAGAAGAACTACCTAAGCTATGAGCCAGGACCTTGAACCAATGACCCTCCCAACTGTCCCATATTCTGTGGGACAGTGCCGATTTTAACAGCTCAGCCCACATTCCCAGTATTCTACCTGAAATGTCACAACTTTCTCTTTGATCTCCTGCACTGACACCAGAAAAAGATACGTTTCTGAAACTTAATTAAAATAAGAGAAAAAGGAAAAAAATTTAAAAAGAGAATAATGAAAATATTTTTCTATTCCTGAGAGCCCCATAGCAACCGAATGGGAGGAGGGGCTGCATGACCCAGCTCAGCATTGCTAGCGGGAGATAGGCTGTTAAGATAAACAAAGGAAGGGGTGTAGCAGGGGAAATAGCAGTTGGAGGGAAAAAGAACAAAGGCCAAGGGGCCACAATCAGGGGCAGCAATCCCTACAGGCCGCAGAAGGGGGAGACTTTGGACAAAGAGGGGATTATCAGGGGGAAGCTGCGGCCGCGAGCAGTGTTTGCCGGGACAGTGAATGTAGGGAGGCGGGGGGAGCCCTTCCTGAGACTGCAGATCATGCGGTTGGGCACAGCCAAGGGCCACCAGCACAACAGCTGCCCCAAACGGTGAATGAGAGGGGAGAGTTTGTGGGGCACCAAGTTTGGGCCCCTGGGTAAGCTGCAGGGGGAACCCGGGCAGGGACCACCAGCTCCGCAGTGGCGGGAGAGGGCGTGGTAGAGGCCAGAGCATCCCCCCACCACTTGTTTCCCAACAGGTCGCAGGAGGCAACTGGCGAGAAGATGGAGGAACATGCCAGCATCCAGGGAGTGACCAGCACAATGCCGCAGACAGCACATCTGGGACTCAGCACAGCAGTGCCACAAGACAAGGTACGATTCCAGAACTAACACAAGCGGCAGCTAGTGCCACCTCTTGCGCTCCAGTAAGCACACAAACAAAAGGGGACTCAGTGGCAGGGTTCATGGCAGGCCTGCGCCAGCTGCTGGGGCAGTGGGAAGGAAAGGAAAAAACAGTGAGCACTGGGGGTTAACAATCCTGTGACCCCTACAGGGGCACCGACAGAGACATTGATGGCAAAAGGGAGCAAAGATAAAACAGGGGAATGGCCAGTACCAATGTTGGACGCGTCCAAGGGTCACACGTACATCTGTTTTGAGGGTCCATTGGGGGCACACCTAAAACCAGAGGTACGGGAAAAAGTAAGGAAGTGCGAATATGTGGACATTTTCACACTGCTCCCTCTCGAGTGGTTCAATATTGACAAAGAGGATGACAGGAGGCCAGGAGAAGATTTAGGCTGATACCTAGGACATTTGATCTGATTTGAATCTGATGGACATTAGGAGGCCCATTACCTTTGAAATTTTGGAGGGCATTTTCCACCACCTAGGTAACATCACTCACTCATCGTTCGAACTTTGGCTTTTCAGATTGGCCTTTTCATGGGCTTTTTTCTGGGTTTTTCAAATATCCAAACTGGTAAGCACCAATCTGAGGGGATCAGGGGGGCTCCAGTCGACTAGGTTTAAGTTGTATGTCAGGCCCAACAGAATTGGGCAAAACGGGGGGTGGGGAATCACTTGTGGTAATTTGTGTTTCTTTCCCTGCAAGGTGTGGCTGCTGGGACACTCTTACACGAACTGGGCTGAGCAACGGGCTTCGGTTCGTCAGGTGGACAGCCAATTGGGTTTTCATCCAACGAATTTGCAATTGCTATGGGTCAGTAAAAGGGGGCTCAGGTGGGGAGAGATGGTGCCTTTAGTGGTGTGAACTGCAAAACAGTTTGGCCCGCCCGAAATTATTCTGTTACATGCAGGGGGCAATGATTTAGGCCAGTGCCCCATAAAGTTCCTCATAAAGGATATACGGAGGGACTGTCTCGGGTTGTGGTCTCTTTTTCCAGGAGTTAACATAATTTGGTCAGAAATCATCCCTAGAGCTAAATGAAGAGGGGCACATTCCCAACAATAATAAACAGAGCCAGAGATAAGACCAATAGGGCATTTTCGAAATTTGTACAGGCCAACGGGGGGGATTGTGGTCAGGCACAAGGTGCTAGAGTTTAACACTAATTTTTTCCTTCCAGACGGGGTACATTTGAACGACTTCGGGCTGGATATGTTTAATTTCAACTTGCAGGATGCCATTAAATTGGCTTGGAGGGCATGGCGGTGTATGCAGAGCTAAAGGGATCCAGCTCTTCAAACAGTGGCGGTCATTGTCAGTCTGCCGGGGAGGTGACCTGTTCTGGGATGCCAGATCAGGTCAACTGGATGGTTTAACCCCTAAGGTGGGTGACCATGGGGGATAGATGGAGTAAAATGGGTGCTAAAGGAGCCCCCAAGATAGGCGGCAGGGATCCTCTGAGCGTGGGTTTTATCCATTGGAGAATACCCAGGCTTGGCACGGTTATGGAAGGGTAGACTGACAAAGGGCTCAGGCAGACATGTTGGTCTGTTACTCAGGAAATTTAATGTTTTATATTAAATTGATGTATTTATAAATTTTGATGTCATGAATGATTTATTCATGTTACAGTTTTGTATTAATGTTATGCACTATTACAGTTTAATAAAGCTGTGGCCACTATCATTTCCAACAATAATATTGTCACCTCGCTATTGGGTAAGTAAGGGAGCGGGCATAGGCGGATGCATGGGTCATGCTCCACATACTGTTATTATCCTCTCTTACCAGTTACACAAACAACCCAACATTACCAACAAATCTGCAGATTTATTTAAGTCTGAGTCCATGATTAGTTTGCGATGTCTTTTATTATATTCATTTTTTAACAAAATAAATACTGTGCAGGTTCAACCACAATTGGTGATCCAATTTATTTTCATTAATACTAGCCTAAGCCTGTGTGTGCTGCAAATGCATAGACAATGGGGCAATATCCAGTTAATATTTTCCCCTGTATTCTAGACTGAGATCATTTTCTTCCTATAAATTGTGAAAATAAGTTGCATATTGTGTATGACCAATTAAATATAAAAATACATTTTTGCATTTCTAAGAATATTTAATTATAAATAACCTTATTATTCGCTTCACACTATTGTGCAGAAAATCAGGTAAACAGTTCTATTTATTTTTAATTTGAACAAGGGTGTCTTGCAAGAAAACAAAACTAAATAGTAAAAAGTGTATTACAGTTAAACCTTTTGCAGCATCATGCCTTTGCTTTAATTACTTATTGAATTATAGCAGACTGCCAAGTTCCTTTACATTCAGAAAACAATATATCCAATTCTAAAAAAAAGCACAAGGAATGCTTCCTTGTCATGGAAATTATTAGTTGGGGAACCACAATAAATTATTGTGTGCAATAAATTAATTTTGTGTCCAATGCATTAAAATACAACATGCATAAATAAAGAAATAACCCAACAATGTTTTGTATAAATGCAATGGGCTTTTCACTGCATGATTCAGGATAAGGCCACAATAGCAGAATGGATATTTCAAGTAATTTATTCCTCTGTATCCTCCTACATGTGTATAACATGGCAGAAAGTACTCTAAGTACCGTGTCATAATAAATCTTATATAGCAGGAGCTTCCAAACTGAAGGTCCAAAGCACTATTAGGGAGTTCCAAAAAAAAAAAATAAAAAAAAAAAAAAAAAAAAAAGTTGAGAAAAAAATACTCTAAAGGTCTTTCTACACAGCTTGGAAGCTATGAAATGTGTTGTGACATAATAAGCATCATAGAGTAGAATTTCAGGGGCTTACTGACTATTGGAAATTATTCTTTATTATTCTGGAGATTTCGTTAATTAATAATTTCTTTCCAGTTGTTAAAGTACAGATTTGGGGGTCAATTTAAGCTACCAAAAAGCTGCTGAGCTTCTCCTTAGTTCCAAAAGCACATTTGGGCAAAATAATGAAGCTTGCTGAGGTTTTTTTTTTATGCATGAAAGGCACAAGTACTCGTGGGGGCGAAGTGAATTTCCAATTCAAAAACTTCAAATTTCGAATTAATTTTTGGGTACTTCGGCCATCGAATAGGCTAAAATTAGATTTGAAAAAACTTTGAATATTCGACCATTCGAAAATCTAAGTACTGTCTCTTTAAAAAACTTCAACACTTTGCCACCTTAAACCTGCCGAATTGCTATGTTAGCCTACGGGGACCATCTAGAACCTATAGCCAGTATTTGGCTAAGTTTTTATAAGTTGAAGTATTTTTTTTTTTTTTTAATCGTTAGAATCGTTCGATTAGAATGATTTGAATTTGATCGAAAAAGCCAAAATTCACTCAAAAAAAAAAAAAAAACTTTGACTATCGAATTCCTACTATTCGATGGTCGAATTTAGAAGTTTTACCACTTCGAAATTCGACCCTTAGTAAATGTGCCCCTTAAACTGATCTCTTTGATTGGCTATAGTAAGTGATTGCCCAGAGTTACCTGTCTTATGCTCACTACTGTATTTCCTGGCTGACTAACTCCCACTCACAGGATGACTAGACTTTTTATGGCAAACTTTTTCGCTGACAATAAGATGAGTCTTGGAGATAAAACTCCAGCCTGTCCTCCTTTTAGTTCCAGATTGGAAAGTAGCAAGGAGAGTGGATGTAATGATTTTCAAAGCATTAAATACACTAGCACAACAGACTTTCACAATTTTTTCAGCGAAACAAAAGGGATAGATTTGCTGATCACTATTTAAATGCAGCTATTTACATTTATACTACTGGTCCTTTACTTGTATTGATTGCAAATTAGATTATAATGAACCAACAATATCTCTCACATTTCCATTTCTTTAATTTCAGAATATTAAGGTGGATATTGATTCACTGATTTCGTTACATGTATGGACTAACATGAAAAAATTATTTGGATGGGTTATGGTATAAAAATGAGGTTGAAATCTTACTCTATTTTTCAATAATTTAACAGTGTTTCCACCCTCCAAGGCAATCTATAGTTTCTGTGCCTCAGCAAGGATCCATGGGATGGTGCAGGCATCTGTGAGTTGTATTTGTGCCCTAAGGAACAATGCATAGGGGGAATATGCAGAGGGTCTTAGTGGACCTGTCACCCAGACACAAAAATCTGTATAATAAAAGTCCTTTTCAAATTAAACATGAAATCCAAGTTCTATTTTTTATTAAAGCATTCATAGCTGTTGTAAGCTCATTTAAACATCTCAGCTGTCAATCAAATATTGTGTGCCCCTCCCCTATGCCCTGGGCTTAGAGGTGGGGCAGACAATTAAGACAATTACTTTCACTTTCCATTCAGCACTACCTAGAAATCGCTGCTCTCCCCACATTCCCCCATTCTCTTCACAGTTTATTTGTATAGCCAGGGCATGAGGATGGACATCAGGTCCCCCATTCTGGTGCACAAACAAGATTCGATGATGCAAGGCTTTCCTTAATAACAGTGTCCACAAAATGGCCCCTGCCTGCTTGCTATTACTATTAATTCCCAGACTGGAGGAAACAATATTCCAATAACTTATATAGTGTAATTATAGTTAATTTTGCTTGACTGATGTGATAAAATAGGATTATGAATGATTTTTTTGGGTGACGGGTCCCCTTTAGTAATACACTTTTTAACTAGATTTAGAGGGCATGAATAAGGGTGCCTTTTTTCACAATAGGGTGGCACAAGGAATAGCATCTGATGAGGCACTCGTTGTTATGTTCTTTATGAGTAACAAGATTGTGCCATATAGAGACTTAATTGATTGATGGACAAGCGTAAGGCAAAGACAAAGTACTCAACATAAGGGAAAATTTTAGACAGCTGTCAGTCAACAGTATTGTTGAGTAGACAGGCCAGAGGTCTGGACAGATGTTAGGCAAAGGCAGAGTCCAGTGGATAGGCCAAAGTTCAGGCAAGGCAGTAGGCAAAGGCCCGTATGCCAGAAATCTGGGAAGACAAAAAGTCAGTCAGATTCCATTACAGGGATCACATGTTAAGAACAAATCATGGACATCTGGGCCAGGAATTCTGCAAAAAAACTAAATTGTACTGAAAGTGAAAGACTGAGCAGCAACCAAACATCATCCTTTTGAATTTATGAAGCAAGGAACACAGGAACTCAGGCCAGCCAAGATCACAGCTAGAGAGCTTATTCTTATTATAAAATGGTAACATGAAGAGGGTCATTTGTTAGGCCCTTGATTATGATTATTACAATAATGGATAATCACAGTGCCTTCAGTTGCTGAACAATAAAATTAACCAGTCAATATTTGTGCTATTGGGCTGGTGAGATATCTTAACTATGCCTGATTACATAATAATATTTATCAAAATATTACTGACAAAGGATTAGAACCACTACGATTCCACAGTTTTAATCTGTTATTTTTTTTTACCTGACAAAAAAGGGAGCAAAGTCAAATAGTCCTCCAATGTCACAAGGCTTATAGCATATATTGATTTTTTTTTTTTTTTATTTTGATGGACAAAAGCAATCAAAAACATCTGACCGTACCATGCTAGTAGCCATTTCCCTTTCGCATAAATAGAAAATGATCTGGCTATGGCAAACACTATTGAGTGTTCCTGAGTCATAACCCCCCAATTTCCACAATTTGTAGTTAACAATAGCTTAATAGTGACTACTAAACACATTTATGACTAGTAACACCTTTTTTTGAATATAGCACTGTTCTTAAAAATGATTGAATATCATTTTTTATAAAGATTTTTATGCAAAAATGTATCTGAAAACATAAAGGGATTCTGTCATGATTTTTATGGTTTACTTTTGATTTCTAAATTATGCTGATTAAATTGCAAATAATTCACTCTACCATTTAAAATTTTATTTTTGAACTAACAATTTTTTTTTAGCCGTAATACTGATGTGGAGGCAGCTGTCTCAGTGCATTGTGCCTGATTCTGAGGTTTGAGAAGCAGCCAACACTGCTTTGAGACAGCTTTTGTTTTTCCCCTTCCCATTGTATTATACCACACCATTCTCATGTATACCACCAGTGACAACCTTGGAAAATATTTTAGCTTTAGCTTGTGCAGCGAAGACTCTCATAAAGATTTACCCTCCAACTATGGATTCTTTGACAGTTGATGAGAATGACTAGGGATGGGCGAATTTGACCCGTTTCGCTTCGCCAAAAATTTGCCGCCGGCAAAATGACACAGACGCCCATTAAAGTCTATGGGCGTCAAAAAAAATTTGACGTGCGGCGAAATTGTTTTGGCGCGCGTCTTTTTTTTTAAACGCACGCCGCCGTACAAGTCTATGGGCGTCATTTTTTCGGCGAAACGAGGTGAAAAAATTCGCCCATCCCTATATATGACTTCTAATAAAATACAAAGTAACTAACTCAATGCTTGTCTTCCAAATACTGGACAAGTTAATGCTTTTCACAATTTTATGGCAGCCAGTCTGCAGTTCTCAGGTATTTTGAATGAATTTGAGCAGTAGATTTAAACTTAGCCTTAAAGGAACAGTAGCACCAAAAACTAGAATGTGCTGTTGCTCTGCATTGGTAAAATGTGTGATTGCTTCAGAAAGACTACTATAGTTTATATAAACAAGATAACAGATAAAAGAGATGCCCTGTTCAATACAATGGTGTTTTATCTGTTGTGCTATGTAACCTATGCCTTTTTTTCCTTTTTTTCCAGCTTAAGTGGTTGCACTCATGGCCACACAGCAGCTTGTTTAAATAAACTATAGTTTCCTTTATGAAGAAAAGACACGATTCAACCAGTGCATGTTAACAGTATATTGTATGTTAATTACTTTACTATTACTATTTTTTGGTGTCCTTCAAAAACATGAACTAACAACCTCTAAAGTATCAAACATATTGTACAAAGTTCTTGAACAAGTTTAACAAATAATTAATATAGTTTATTTGCAAACTAGAGGAAAAAATGCATCCAGATTAAAGCTATGCTATATACAGGCACGCACAAACATGAGTATGCCAATAAATGTAGCAAACAGCTTGAAAAAAAAAAAAAACGAAATAATTCAAATATTGAGGCAATCCAGGACATGGAACAAAAACTTCAATATGCTAACACAAACACAACAGAATGTTTTTTTAAAAAATTGTACTTGATTATACCTTCAAGGCTATATAAAAATAAAGGATTTTACGAAAGATTACAATTTGAACAAGATATCTGTGTTATCTAAAGTCATCTTAACTCATTTAATGCATTTAACCTTTTCATTAGCATACCAAAGCACCATTGTTCACAATGGTGAATGCTTTAATTAGATGGGATGCTGTGACACAATTGTCTGTGTTAAGTGGGATAAATGGGATATCTGTGTTTAGTTATGCTGTGTCAAACACACAAAGTGGCTGCATCTGTATTACACTCACAAAAAGGGATTCATAATAGCACACCCCAAAGCTGCCTTTTACATATTGGGGCAATGGCATAGCAGTTTAAAGAGAGGGGCCCTCATAGATTATACTGGAGACATGTTTATCAAAACCCAATGATAAATCCAGAGAACTATTATTTAATAATACAAGCGAAAAAAGATGTTTGTTACAGTTGTAGAACGGCCCAGAGAGGAATTGTGAAACACTGGCACATTTTGCAATTTTGTCTTCTGGATGTACCGAGTTTCCAAAGTCTCACCTTACTGGCAATAAAGCAAAAAAGTTAAAACACAGATTGGTGAAGTCAGATGTTGGGAGCCAAAAAGTACAGTTTTTTTTTTATATAGAATTCCAAATATGATACATTTTTTTGTCAATAAAATAATAAAGGGTACCACATTTCACCACCCCCATTCAGGTAAATGATACAACCTCAAGAAATATTACACTGGTGATTAGGGATAGGCAATTCTTTTCGCTTTGTTTCCCCGTGGAAATGACACCCATAGACTTGTATGGCGTTGTGCATCAACGAAAAAGATGTACGTTAAAAGAATTTCAAAACACAACAAAAAAATTTTTTAATGGGCGTCGGCGACATTTCGCCAGCGCCTAATTTTTGGTGAAACGAAACAGGTCAAATTCGCCCATCCCTACAGGTGATTCTTCTTTTGTCATCTAGTTATTGAAATGCCCTTGAGCGTTTCTTTACATTGGGGAAACACAAAAGATATAGCTAAACACAAGTCCACCATCAGGAAAGGACAAGTCTCTTTACCCGGGGCGAATATTTCCCAGATGGGCCACTGATGGAAATATTCACAAATATACACTAGTTGGAAATGCTATGGATTCACAAATTAGATACTGTCTGGCCATATGGCTTGAATAAAGATTATGCTCCAGTCATATTTATCAATAAGATGCCATGCCAACGCACTCTGTTGAAGAACCAGAAACATACACATTCACTTAGTGTGCAGGTCATGTGTGATTCCAAAAAGCATATAATTATTAACTCTGGCTTCCCTGGGAGTTGCCACGATTCCTCCATTCTATGGCAGTCAGCTCTTTTAGACAGCTTCTGGTTGGTTGGTGAAATGCTACATTTGCATTGTACATTCATTACTCTATCAGATTTGATATACCCATTTATCTATATCTCCATATATACATGACACAGAAATTATTCAGCCAAAAAGGGCCCTTTATTACAAGTCATAAACTATAACTATTATCTTTAATGAGGACTTTGTTGCACCTCAAGATGTTCTGCTTCACTTCCAGTGTTGCAACTGGTCATAAAATGGTGCTATGTATCTGGCTTGCAATTTAGAGATTGCCAGTTGCAACCTTGGCTATCCATGGAGTGAAGTGGAAACCACAAGGTGCCTCATCCGCAAAATGGAGTTGAAGTTTCAGTTGGGCCCAGAATGTAGGACATCCAGAGAGCGGACACCAGTCACTATTCCTGTCTGGTGTCATTATTGCTTCTTCAGTCTGTACTGATGCACATGTGCTGTTTGTTTGCCCTCTCTGCCTACTATCCTCAAATATGTCCTGCATATTCAGGGGGAACAGACATCACTGTCACTCAAATCTTCAAGTATGGAATGCACCCTACAATGCAGAGGCTGATGAATCCCTGGACATTCATTCCTCTTCCTCCTCTGCTGTAAATTCCTAACTCAAAGCTGAAAAAGCTGCAGTAGCAGGTAAAAGAAGCAAAATCCAAAACATTCTCTATACCCGTTAGTAATAGCTACATGAACAGGAAAGAATGGTGGGTAAAAATTACGTTATGGGATATTTCCTGCCCTTTGCAAATTTTCTTGTAAAAATGTACATTAATGCAAATATTTTTGCCCGACCCTATTTTTTCAGGCTTTTTTCTTCATAAATAAGGTTTAATAAAATAAGGAGTTGCTCGAAGTTTGAGATAAATTCAGACTTTTATAAATAACCCAGAGTGTGCACATAAATATTCGCAAATTGCGAATTTTGACATATTTAAAAAGCTCTTATAGACATTCGCATTGCAAAAAAATTTCACAATTCTGTGTTCAGCTTTATAAATGTAACCATGTGCAGGGCAAATACTGTATATTCACTGTGCAAACCAATTTATTGGTTTGCACAATGTGCCCCAGCCTGTCTATAAGTGTTTAACCCATGCGCTGCCATCAACTTGCATCCTTTTTGCATGCAGTTCAACAGTTAATTCATCTGCTATGTAGCAGCACAATTTCTAAATATATTGTTTCAGAACATTAGTACCCAATAAAGAACATTAGAAACTTCCTTCACCTTTAGTGTTATTTATGATAAATTACTGACTACCACTTGCTACATAGTTCTATGTTTTAAAGTGGGGCGGGTCTATAAAAGGACCCCAGAAGCGTGGGCGCGGACTGCAGCAGGGCGGGTTAGGGTCGGGTGCGGGTCAGGAAACCCCTGACTCGCACATCACTATTCCAGACTATAGCGTGCAGAGGAGGTATAATGTTCCCATACATCTATATACATTTTTTTTGGTTGGTGGTGAGTTGCTCACTTTTTCTGTGAACAAAGTGACTAGTGTTTAACAGTTTAGTTATTAGTATTTCTTATCTATTAATAAATAAAAATAGAATAATACAAGGTGCAGGGAGTTGCTGATGTTCTTTCATTAGGTGCAAATAAAAACTAATGTTCAGAAACTATATACAGTATAACATGTTACCATGGAGCACAATGACTATTAATTATACCTTGCATAAAATAGAATGTTCTATCCTTTTTTATTTTGCAAAAGGTCCATAATTCTAAACAATTCTGACAGCAATACTATACACATACAGTAAGAGCTGAATGAGAGCGGAAAGACAAAGTACTGCTTACATAGGGTTTTGCTGTAATATTGTATGTTATCCCTCTAACATAGTTGATATGGTAGTACAGGTATGGGATCCTTTATCTAAGAAAAACTGCTATCCAGAAAGCTCTAAATTACAGGAAAGCCATTTCCCATAATTTGAATATTAAATATTGGGAGCTGTAGTCCACAGAAGAGAAGTAAAAATAATATGTACTGGGAAAGGTAAGTGATCATTGACAGCAGTTTAAGGATTGCCTAGACCGTTGCAGGTCAAACAAGCATAACTGGAAGCTTGAACACAAGAACTTCAAGGTTAGTCACCACATGGAACATCTATGCAAACACTGGTTGATAGAAGAGTCAGAAGTATTAAACAGGAAAAACGTAACTGGAACAACAAATACAATAGGCAATGGCAAGCCAGGCCATACAAAATAAAAAGAAGCCAGAAGCAAGGGTAAGAACATGCTCAGGAAGCACAACAAATGCCAGGTCAGAGGAGCTGGAACTCAATAATCGGGCAAAGCACTTGGGCAGGGAATGGTTGCAGAGGCAGAGCTGGAGACATGCCCTGGACCGGAAAGAACCAAGGCCAGACGAGATTACTGATACTGAGTGCCACTGCTCCTCCAATCTTAACTCAGAAAAGTGTTACCTAACCTGAACCACTAAGTGTTACTTCATGCACATTTGCCAGTATCAACATGAAACATTGTAAGCTGCATTAATACTAACCATACATAGACCTGAGTATTTACTTAAAATGTAAATGTACATGAACAGCTACAATAGAGGGGTGTGTTTTCTATGCAACAAATATGAAATATTGAAACATGATATAACATGCAGCAAAGAAACAAGTTTAATGTTCTGAAAAACATTTGCTGAATATTCCAAAAAAAGTCTTTTGTAAGAATTTTACACACAAAGATCACCAAACGTTTCTCAGCAATATAAGTTGTGTTGCTTTTTTCTTTTATATACTCTAAGCTATTTTGGTTTGGAATTGCAGGAGTTTTAGTAAGAGTTTTTAGTACATTTCGGTAAATAATAATAACAAAGTTCATAAGAATTTACTTTATAACATTGTTAGATTTTTTGAGCAATGACTGTCAAATATGACTGTGCTTTCTGAACTGAGCTGCAGTTAAAGCAAAGAGAATACATGATTTAAACAGCAGAATACATTTTTGCTAAACACAAGTTAGTATTGGATGTATCGAAACAGCAATTCTGCTTTTTTTTCTAAATCTATATTACTTATAATTGTTTGCTATTATAAATAACATTACTATTGATAGTATTGATTTTTTTTTTTTTTAAAGTCACACCTCCATGTTTATTTGTTTAACCGCTAGCCAAGGGGTTGGATGGCTTTTTAGCAAGTGAGGGAATACAGGGTTATGGAAGATAGCTCATAGTACAAGTTGATCCAGGGACTGGTCTGATTGCCATTACCCCCTCTGAGGCCAATTGGAGAGGCTTCAAATGGAGTTGTTTGTCTTCTTCTGGATCAACTGTCAGTTAGGCAGGTTAAAATAGAGCCAAAAGGTTGAGCTTGATGGACGTGTGTCTTTATTTCAACCTAACTTACTATGTAGCTATGTATGAGCTCTGTATAAAGAAGCCATAAGATGCAGCCTATGTAATGCTGTTCAATAGGTGTAACAGTGACTTAGAAACAGTGATGCAGAATCAAGTGGTACAATGAAACATATTTCTTAAAGGGGAACTTTCCTTGAACCTATCAATATCAAAAGTTACAGTCTGAAACCCTTATGTATAGATAGGCATTTCCCTAAATATATTGCTTTAATTTTTTCACCATTTGAGAGATAATACCCTATTTAGCTATCTGCACACAACCCTCTCACTTTTCTTCCTTGCTTCTGATATCTTGCCAAATTTCTTGTCGCCAACTTTAAGATGTGACTTGAGCCAATAGTGGAACCAACGGGCCAGTAACTCACTTGTATTTGGTCCTTCCTCTGTCCTGACATAATAGTCAAATATTAAGTCTTAACTTGAAATCAATGCAGCTAAATATTTCCTTGAATGTGTTTCTGGTTTCTTTTCTGTCTGTGGGTGGTGATCTATAGAAGAAAATTGTCCAGCAAGAGACTAAATGGATCTTTGTATTAGTCACTAGATACACTCTTAGTTATTTCTGAAATGTTCCCTGATATTTCTAACCATGTATTTGTCTTTTATTGGTTATGAACACCCTACACTGCAATTTGGTCTTATAAATGGCCTTTATACCTTTAATAGAACCAGAGTTCCCTGGCGTGAGCATGCTCAGTTTGCTCCTCTCCCCCCTCCTCTGCTGTAATCTGAACCCAGAGCTATACGTGATGTCACACCAAGCTAATACTGCAGCTGCTATCCTAAACAAACAGAGAGTTTCTAGAAATTTTTATGGATGGTAAAACATTCTACAGAATAAATATTGCATTCTAGCTTGCACTATTGCAGCCAAACTCCCATCCACAATTTTACCTTATTTATTAATAAAACTACTCTAACAATTTGGTTCAGGAAAAGTCTTGATAAAATCAATCTAACACTAGAAAAATTTGAGTTTTCCCTTTAAAAAGACTGACCAGAAAAATTTGAGTTTTAATAAATACCAACCCCCCTAAGTGTTGAAGGATAGTGTCTAACAGTTGTATTGTATACAGAGGCAGGATCCTTAACTTGAAAAGGTCAATCCTATAAAATTACTTGGTGGGATATTTTTATTGCTGTTAAAATCAAAATGTAATTTTAGTGCCTGAATATCATTACTACCTAACAGTATTAATCTGCATCTCAACCTGAAATTTTAGTTTGAGCATTCAAGTTTCTGGCATACGAATAAGATTCTTTTAATTTCAGTGGCTCCATTTTGTGCAAATATTGCTGACAAGATTGTCATACCAACCAAAGAATACCATGGATTAATTATGTTTTCAAATATCTTTTATCACTTATGAGGAAGACCAACAAAATTTGCTGAAGTATTTGAGACATTTATTTATTTGACTTAAATTTATGTTGCAGTTAGTTGGTGAATTAAGTGCCTTGGATGGCAATTTATAAAGATGGATAAAAGATTTGCAAAATGTGGGAGACATAGATCTGGACTCATCCTTGCCAAGAGCTTGTTGTAGACGGAAAAGTAACCTATATTCTAGTTATTTTTACAACATAAATACACAAGGAATGAATTGGGAGTGAGATTGTTATTTGATATGAATAAAATGTGTATGGCAGGCATGTTCAAAGGGTGGTCTGCTGGCCAATTGCGGACCACGGTCAAATTTACACCGGCCCGCAGTATCTCTGCGAGAATTAACACTAATGTGGCCCGCCTATGGTATTCCCCAGCGGTGCTGACTTTCGGTGTCCAAATAAGGTGCTGAATGCGCAAGCAAATAGTGTACTATGTGGGCTGGCAGTGATGCGCGCCTCTCGCGTCTGAAGGTGAATAGAGAACTGATGTGCCAGCAGTAGAAGCAACGTATGGGAGAGAGCGGTGCGTCACGTGCCAGTAGTGCACGTGACGCACTACTGGCAGGTCAGTGCGTCTATTCTCAAGCCGCGCTTAAGACATAGCTGCGGATAGCGCGTCACTGGCAGCCTGTAGTTGTAGTACAGTAGTACACTGCTTGCTTATTCAGCACTGCATCATACTACTCCTGTTTTTGGACACCGAACGTCAGCACCGCTCTAGTTAATAACTTCACCACAGGGGAATACAAGGCCTGTACCAAAAAAAAAAAGGCACATTCGAATTCGGTGTTTTTTTTGGCTACTTCGACTACGAATCGAACGTTTCGAACTAAAAATCGTTAGACTATTCGATAGTCGAAGTACTGTCTCTTTAAAAAAAACTTTGACTACCTACTTCGCCAACTAAAACCTACCGAGCATCAATGTTAGCCTATGGGGACCTTTGCCATAAGCTTTCTAACCTATTTCTGATCGAAGGAAAATCTTTTGATCGATGGATTAAAATCCTTCGAATCGTTCGATTTTTCCTTCGATCGTTCCATCAAACTAAATACGGTAAATCCTTCGACGTCGAAGGATTTTACTTCGATGGTCGAATATCGAGAGTTAATTAACCCTCGATATTCCATCAATAGTAAATGTGCCCCTTAGTGTCATGGTTTGCGTTTATGATATTGTGGTGTATAATGTAAAATTCTAACTAAAATAGAAATTGAACCATTTTATATGTGTTATACAGCATGTTATTAAATACTTTCCTATATAAGCAATTTCTATTTTAGTTATAATTTTACATTATACACCACAATAAGCTTTAGTTTTAGAGGTGATAACGGCAAATATATTGTACCCTCCATAGCCCCACACATCTGATTAAGATGCCAATTAAATAAAAGGCTATGCATCTGCAGCTTAAAGGACAAGGGAAGTTAAACAAAAGAAGTAGGGTAGCTGTACAAAGTATACATTATGTTTTGTGCTTCTGTACCAGCCCAAGGCGACAACAGCCCTTTAGCAGTAAAGATCTGTGTCTCCAAAGATGTCCCAGTAGCTCCCCATTTTCTTTTCTGCTGATTCACTGCACATGCTCTGTGCTGCTGTTACTTACTGAGCTTAGGGACCCACTCACAATATACAGTACACATAGACTATAAATGTCACAATATAAGGCTGATTAGTGATTAATACAGATAATTACTACATGGCAGCACAGAAAACAGTGCAATTAGCATAAGAATGTAATAATCAGCCCTGTAGCAGCACCTGTAGTCTCAGAAAAGGAGCAGGTCTGGTTCGCCCACTTATGTGTAAGTGACTCACGTGTCACTTTTATCATTTATACATCTGTCCCTTTCAGAGCTAATCTTCCTGCTTTTCTCCTTCCTATTCAGAGTGAATTTTTAAAATGTCGACTAAAAAAAGGAAAATTGACAGCGAGCACCGCCGCTTCCAGGAAAAGTGGAAAGTACTTTTTCACTGAGATACGAAACAACTGTGTCTGCCTAAGACTGTGGCTGTTTTTAAGGAATTCAATATCAAGAGGCACCACCAGACAAAACATGATAACTATGACAAGCTAACTGGGAACGAACACATCGAAAAATTTAAGCAACTGGAAGCTGTTTTCACGACACAGCAGTGCTTTTTCACAAAAGCCTGTGTGTCAATAAAAATACCACAATGCTAATTGCCAAGCACTGCAAACCTTTTACTGAGGGTGAATTTAATTATTGCAAGAATGGTGGAAAATATTTGTCCTGAGAAGAAGCATGAGTTTGCCTGGCTCGTAACACTGTCGTAAGGAGAATTGAAGACGTTTCATCTGATATTAAGAGACAGTTACAAGCAAAAGCAATGGATTTTGACTTTTTTGTTGCTAGCCTGTGACGAAAGCACGGATGCAGCTGACACCGCTCAGTTACTGATTTTTTGGAGAGGAGTAGACAATGAAATGAATGTAAATGAAGAGCTACTTGACCTCCAAAGCCTTAAGGCCCCAAACAAGAGCAAAAGATTTATTTGTTTCTGTTTGTTCCTCCGTAAATGACATGAAACTACCGTGGAATAAAGTCACTGGGATTATTGCGGATGGCGCACCTGCCATGGCTGCGGAGCGAAGTGGCTTATCAACACTAGTCTGTAACAAAGTCAGCGAAGAAGGAGGCAAAGCTATAAAACTCCACTGTATTATTCACCAACAAGTTCTCTGTGCCAAACATCTGAAATATGATCATATCATGAAACTGGTGATAAAGCTTAGTAATTTGATTCACTCCAAAGCCCTGTGCCACCGCCAATTTCAACAGTTTTAACTCGACATCCAGGCTGAATACGGAGATGTGTATCACAACGACGTCAGATGGCTCAGTCGGGGGTCTTCACTGCAGTGCGTCTACTCTCTTACTCAGGAAATCGGACAATTCTTGGCAAAAAAGGGGCAACCAATGCTAGAACTATATGATCCTGTTTGGCTGGCTGATTTTGGATTTTTAGTTGACATAACACGACATCTGAACTTGCTGAACACGAGCCTTCAGGGGCAAAATGCAGTGGTAAGCCAACTGTATTCACACATCAAAGCCTTTCGGACCAAGCTGCTACTTTTCCAAAGCCACCTGTCACAAACGCAGCCCAATACCACACATTTCCCATCGCTGCAGGAAATAATGACTAGTTCTCCACAGAACAATATCAGTGCACAAATGAGGAGGTATCCAGCAGATATCTCATCTCTGGCTGAGGAGTTTCAACAGCGCTTTTCGGGATTTTGCAGCTATTGAAAAGGATATCATGCTTTTTTTCTCTCCTTTTTCTGTGGACCCTGATGATGCTCCAGACCACCTGCAACTGGAGCTCAATAGCTGCAGTGTGACACAAGGTATTGCAGTCGGAACCAACAGCTCCCTCTTGTCAACTTTTACCGCCAGCTGGATAAAGGCAGGTTCCAAAAGATTCAAACATTTACTAAGAAAATGCTGAGCTTGTTTGGCTTAACCTACTTGTGCGACAAGACATTCTCAATTATGAACTTTAACAAAAACCATGTGAGGACAAGACTAAGTGACTCTCACCTGCGTGACATCTTGCGCATGAACCAGTTTTTGAGCCAGACCTGGGCTATTTACTGCAATCGAGTGCTCAGCATCACTCTTCACATTAGTGCAGGCAAATTATTTGTTTAATCTCATAAAATAGGTAATTTGCATTTAATGTTAATCACAGTTAATGGTTCAAAGAATGTCAGGCTGAATGGTCCGCCCCCACACATTTTCACCTCACCAAATCTGGCCCTCGTTGCAAAAAGTTTGGACACCCCTGGTCTATGGAATTAATTATTTCTAAAAAAAAAAAATAGACATATGCCTGTAAGTATTGCTAACTATAAAGGGCATACTAAAGTAGGATATCAAAGACCTAAACGTATTGATAAAGATGCTGTATAATAACTTAGTTGCCGTAAATTGCAAGTTAATTGCTTTAGAATACAATTGGAGCACTCTTGAACTGGGGCTGGGAAAAATCAAAACTACCAAATATCTGTTCAGTAATCTGTAACAAATTTGACGTCTGTAATAAGTTGTCACCTTATGTTCAACACCATACTAACAGTATACTATTTACCATTTATGTTGTATCTTGTTCACTGAAAATTACTATAATCACTTGAGAAACAACTACAAGAAACAAGGATTACCAATTATATAATACTGATTATTTGCTTTTTAATGCAAAGCTGGAGCTTTCTGCCCCCTACATAACATGGGTTGGAGTGCTAGAGCTTTCTGCCCCCTACATATCATTGGTTGGAGTAAAAAAACATTATTCAGTAAACACGAGTTATGGTTGTGTAGTGTAAAAGTGATCTAATATGAACCCTGGCCTAAATTTGTTCATAAACGTTTGATGATGCTTGTAGATACAGCCTGGAGAACCTTGCTCTGATTTTGGTGTGATGAGAAAGAATGGGACAAACAGCAACAGCAAAGGAAGTTTAAAAACACTATGGAAAAGAAAGAAAAAAAATCTCATGTGAAATAGGAGAACATCATACTTAGAAATCTACAGTACTAAGTTATGCGTTTATCATAAAAGATACAGTATGCAACTGAAAACAGATTCTTTTCAAAACCATACTTCGGACCCACCAACAAGGTCCATGAGAGATAATAACTAATGGGTAATACAGAGGGATACACCTGTGTTGCTATGAAGCCATACACAATGCTTTCAATGCTTTGGTTGACCAGAATAATTATATAGACTTTTAGCTGAAAATGATAATGCAGCTGCATAGAAAATGAATGGTATTCATATCATGCTGAACCTCAGGCTTAGTTTCAAAATATTCATATAAAATTATGAATGATACAAGTATCCCACAGAGCACTATATTACTAGAAAACATGATTGAATTTTTTGCCAAATTGATTTCAATATGACGATTAAGTTCAAAACGCAATTTTATTTTCAGCTCAGAATTTAATATCTAGCAATATTAACAATGTTTAATGCTTAGTTGAAAAGCATTAAGGTCAACATGCTCTTGTGCAGTATAAAGATGCATATTTCAGATATCACTTTATCGGGGGGCATTATATCTATGCTGAGTTTTAATAATAAGCCTGTTGCACTCTATTGTTTCATAGTATTTTAAAGGCTTGTAGAGTAAAAATCTGATAGATGCGCTACTTTTATTTGCCATGAAACTCGTTGATGCATCTGTATGTCCCTTTTAACTGGGACAAAGAGTTTATTTGTGCTTTTTCTATGTACAGTATATGCACAAACTGTCTCAATGTCTTAAATATATTGATAATGGGTTATGTATTTTTGCATATTTTTTATGTCTTATTTTTAAATTTTTTTGTTTTTGTTTTATGTTACAATTTCATGTTCAACTTTATTTTGAATGTGAGTTCAGTCTCTATATCTAGTGTTTATGACTTGATGATCATTAGCACCTTCACGTTTTTGCACCTGTTTACACTTAATGCATGGAAGTATACCAACCGGTATACATGTTACTTCTCTGTTGTCCCATTGGTTTCCCGCCACATTGTACTTTTAAACCGATGTCTGTAGTTCCAGTTCACTTTGAGAAAGGCTGGTGCTCCAACCGAAACGTCAGTCATATATATATATATATATATATATATATATATATATATATATATATATATATATTTATTTGATAAGGACATTGCTTAAATCACCTAAAGATGTGTTTAATCAACTTCATGGTCTTAAGAAAAGGTAGGTCGACTTTCATTTACACGGGCTTTATCTCTCTGACTACTACAGGCAGTGAAAGCCCAATTAGAAGCAAGTGTTGATGAATATCGGCAAGTTCATTGCCTTCAAACAAAGTAAAATCATTAAAGTGGAACAGGACTAGAGATCGGAGGGTGTATGGATGGCTTATTGGGAAAAATGACAAAGACAGAAGATTTAAGCGCAAAACTTTCCATAGAAACTTGTCTACAGTGGACAGTTCCGGTGACTCCCCGGTGTCAGATTCAGAAACACTAAAAGGTGCAACTATAGGTGTTGCTCAAGAGAATACAACCAGTGGAGTACAAACTCGTACACATTTTTAAGGGAACACAAGAGAAAAAGGAAACACACCAGGAGGGGGGACTATAAATCACAGAGGCAGACACCCAAGGAAACTGAACATGTGTTTTTTAATCTAAGTAAACATGTATTAACATCTGGTGAAGTTTCTCTACTGGCCAAGGGTTTGTCATTTGTTTCCGTTACTAAATGTGATGAGTTTGATCTAGAGATCGATTTATATTGCTTCCAATGGAAGCTAAAATTGAGGGATTACTACAAAGACAAGCCCCTGGATCATGTTGAGAAATTTCGCCCTAGAAGTGACTTCAAACCTACCAATACTGCAACCTCTATTAAAACCTTTTGTGGTATTGTACAGCGTGACTATAAAGATATTCTAAAAAAGGGAGGTAAATATTACTCCAATTTAAACACTAAAGAAAGGGAGGCTATACAGTTCCTTAAAAGGGATCAAGACCTGATTATTCGCCCCGCTAATAAAGGGGGTTCAATTGTCTTGTTGGATCGTTCCTGTTATAGGAGCCAATTATTGGGACAACCATCTGACAGCCAGGTCTATTTGAAATTGAGGGATGACCTGATTGACAGGATTAAAAAGGAAGTTGATGTATTATTGAATACTGCTGTGCCGGCCGGTTTGATCAGTTATAAATGTAGCCAGTACCTATTTAACAAATTTCCCAGATGCCCAATTATCTATTCTCTCCCGATAAGTTCATAAGTCTGTCACATCACCACCGGGAAGGCCAATAATTTCTGCACGTGGCTCATTTTTTTTGAATATTGCTTGCTATCTTGTCACATTTTTACAAACTCTCTGTTCCAAGATGCCTACCTACACAGCAGATACACCAGCAATGTTGCAAATTCTTGGGAGAACTGGGTCCAGTCCCAGATGACACCATTTTTGCTACGCTTGATGTATCAAGTTTATATACCATTATACCATTGAACCAGCTAATGTCTGCTCGTAGACTGGCATTATCTGAGGAACATAAAGATAAACCACCTGTCAAATTCGTAAGTTCCCTTTTGGAGTTGGCACTGACTCATAAATTATTTCCGGTATGAAAATACTTATTACTTACAGGTGACGGATACAGTGATGGGGTCCAATGTGGCTCCATCTTATGCAAATTTATTCATGGATTATTTTGAGGAAAAATATTTTTTTTCAACATACTCTGAGCAGTTATTTTTATACAAAAGATACATCGATGATATATTTTTGATTTGGAGGGGGGACCACATTGGATTCAATGTTGACAATATTAATTAAATTCTACTTCGGTGAAATTTAAATTGACCTTTGATAGAAACACAGTAGACTTTCTGGAAATTAGGATTTTTCATTCAGCTGGCAGCATTGGGACAACATTGTACAGTAAAAGCACAGATAGAGATACAGTGCTACATGCACATACTAGCTTTCATCTACCCCCTATTTTGAAATCCATCCGATTCAAAATTGCGCTTGGAGGATCACGAACAGAAGCAAAATGACCTCCTGCAGGGTTTTCACAATCTAACCCGACAGCTGGAGGGTACACAAGCTTTGCAGCAGCAATCTGTTCCTGCACCTTCTGTGGGTTCTTCTGCAAATTGGGGTAACCCATCTAAACCCCATGAACCAAAAATTGTGTTCACTGACTAAATTTTTTGTCTTTAAAGAAGCATGCAAGTTATACCTTAGTTTCTTTCCTCATTCTTTCCAAACTGGTGAGGAGAAAGTAAGGTTCGTCATGACCCTGCTTTTGGGTGACCCCCAAATTTGGGCCCTCAGGCTGCCTTCCTCTGACCCTGCTCGTTATTCCCTAGGCACTTTCTTTAACAGCATGGCAGTTCTTTACGATGACCCGGATCGTCCTGCCGATAACGCGATTCGTAAGTTACGCCAAGGGAAAAGGGATGCAGAGGTGTACTACACCGAGGTGGGCAGTGGAGACTGCGTGGAATGATTTGGCTCTACGTAGTCAATTCCGTTTGGGGTTATCTGATTCTGTAAAAGATAGTCTGGTTAATTGCCCCTTGCCCTCTAACCTGGATGGTCTCATGTCCCTCGCCATCCAGGTAGATAGAAGGCAAAGGGAGAGAAGGGGTGAGAGGAGTACAAACTTCTCTGGGGTTACTAATATAAGATCTAATGTGGTGACCAATGTAAAATCTTCTAACCCCTCTGTGCCTCTACCTCAGGAGGAGCCTATGCAACTAGGTGTATCCCACCTGACTCCTGAGGAAAAGGCACACAGGCATTCTCTGGGTCTTTGCATATATTGTGGTGAAAAGGGACATTTTCTAAACCAATGCTTTAAGAGGCCGGGAAACTCCGAAGCCTAAATGGAGATGGGGAACTCCATTTGGGTGCAGGAGTTTCCTCTCCCCAATCTGCCTCCAAGGTTTTGATTCCGGTCAAACTAACCTGGCCTACGGGCTCTGTCAAAGTGTCTGCTTTTGTAGATTCAGGGGCCGAGGGAAACTTTTTGGACACTGCATTTGCAGCCAAACACAACATTCCATTGGTTCCTCTAAGTTCCCCCCTGAAAATTTGGGCAGTGGATGAAAGACCCTTAGGGTCAGGTATAGTGTCTAAGAAAACTGTCTTACTTTCTATGTCTGTAAATAATTTGCACAGTGAGGAGATTGCGCTATACCTCATTGAGGGTGCTACTTCTCCTCTCATCTTGGGGTTACCTTGGCTCCAGAGGCATAACCCTCTGATTGATTGGGTTTCAAAAAAGGTAGTCCAATGGGGTTCAAAGTGTGGTGGGATCTGTATTCCTCAAGTAGTAGCTACTACTTCTCTAGAGGGGTTACCTGCAGCTTATGCTGAGTTTGAGGATGTTTTCTCTAAAAAGGCTGCAGAGACCTTACCCCCACACCGGCCATATGATTGCCCAATTGGCTTGATCCCAGGGTCTACGCCCCCTCGTGGGAGGCCATACCCTCTTTCATTGCCTGAAGCCCAGGTAATGAAAGAATACATTCGGAAAACCTGGAAAGAGGCTTCATTCGGCCTTCCTGTTCCCCTGCTGGGTTCTTTTTTGTGGGGAAAACAGATTGTGGTCTTCGTCCTTTTATAGACTATAGGGGTCTCAACAAGATCACCATTAAAAACCACTATCCCCTTCCCTTGATCTCAGAGTTGTTCGATCAGATCAGGAACGCTAAGATCTATACTAAGCTAGATCTTAGCGGGGCTTATAACCTCATTCGTATCAAGGAAGGGGATGAGTGGAAAACAGCGTTCAACACCAGGGATGGCCACTACGAGTATTTGGTAATGCCATTCGGTCTTTGTAACGCCCCCGCAGTGTTCCAGGAATTTGTCAATGACATCTTTCAGGACCTGCTGGGGATATTCGTAGTGGTCTATCTTGATGACATTCTTATTTTCTCTTCTAATCTGGTTGAACACAGGAATCATGTTTGTGAGGTCTTACGTAGACTAAGAGAAAATAATCTGTATGCAAAACTTGAGAAGTGTACTTTTGAAGTTACCTCTGTTCAATTTTTGGGTTTTAACATTTCTTGAGGTCTTGAGATGGATCCAGGGAAGGTGAGAGCAGTCCTGGAGTGGACACAACCCCTTTCTTTACGAGCAACCCAAAGATTCCTTGGTTTTGCAAATTATTACCACCAATTCATCAAGAATTTTTCCCTGGTAGTTGCCCCAATCACTAACTTGACCAAAAAGGGTGCTGACCCTAGTATTTGGCCCCCAGAAGCAGTTCGAGCTTTTGAACGCCTCAAACAAGTGTTCAATTCTGCCCCTATTTTGCAGCATCCAGATACTGCTTTACCATTCATTGTGGAGGTAGATGCCTCTGAAGTGGGTGCTGGGGCAGTCCTTTCCCAAAGGCACCCGATTACCAACAAGTTACATCCCTGCGCCTTTTTCTCTAGGAAGTTTTCGCCTGCAGAGGCAAACTGTGATATTGGGAACAGGGAATTGTTGGCTATCAAGTGGGCCTTTAAGGAATGGCGGCATCTACTTGAAGGTGCTAAACATATGGTAACAGTATATACAGACCATAAAAACCTGCTTTACATAGAATCGGCCACACGGCTAAACCCTAGGCAAGCTAGATGGGCATTGTTCTTCACCAGGTTTAATTTTTCTTTAACATATAGGCCTGGATCTAAAAACACCAAAGCTGATGCACTCTCTAGGAGTTTTGAATCTACCTCCTCTGACTGTGAGTGCATCCCCATCATTCCTAGGGAGTTGATTGTAGCCGCATTGGATTCTGACCTCTCCACCTTGTTGTCCCCTTTCCAATCTTCTGCTCCAGCAGACATATGGTAACAGAATATACAGACCATAAAAACCTGCTTTACATAGAATCGGCCACACGGCTAAACCCTAGGCAAGCTAGATGGGCATTGCTCTTCACCAGGTTTAATTTTTCTTTAACATATAGGCCTGGATCTAAAAACACCAAAGCTGATGCACTCTCTAGGAGTTTTGAATCTACCTCCTCTGACTGTGAGTGCATCCCCATCATTCCTAGGGAGTTGATTGTAGCCGCATTGGATTCTGACCTCTCCACCTTGTTGTCCCCTTTCCAATCTTCTGCTCCAGCAGAATGTTTGTGCCTGAGGAGCTGAGGGAACAAATTCTTGAAGAGGTTCATAACTCCAAAATGGCTGGGCATCCTGGCATTGCCAAAATTATTTCTTTGTTAGCCCGTCATGTGTGGTGGCCTTCTTTTAAACAGGATGCTAAGGTTTTCGTAAATTCTTGTCCAATTTGTCAAAGGTCGAAAACCTCTCATCACACAAGGTCTGTTAAATCCGTTACCAATCCCTGAGAGGCCATGGTCCCATCTTTCGATGGATTTCATTGTAGATCTGCCTCCCTCTCAGGGTAAAACTGTAATTTGGGTGGTGGTGGATAGGTTTAGTAAAATGAGCCATTTTGTTTCCCTTCCACACCTCCCTTCTGCCAAAACCTTAGCCGATCTGTTTATCTCTCATATTTTCAGGTTACATGGGTTTCCTGTTAACATTGTGTCTGACAGTGGTGTTTTGGAGAGCTTTCTGCTCTTTAGTTGGTATTGATTTATCCTTCTCAACTGCTTACTATCCCCAAACCAACGGACAAACTGAAATAGTGAATCAATCCCTGGAGCAATATCTCAGGTGTTATGTATCTGATAACCAGTCCTCTTGGGCGGAATTGTTGCCCTGGGCAGAGTTTGCCAGAGTTTGCCTACAACACTCCTCACTCCTCTACTGGGGAGTCTCCTTTCTTTATTGTAAATGGGCTACATCCAAAAGCATTTTCTTTTTCTGGTTTAGATTCCTCAGTACCCTCTGCTAATTCCTCTGTCAATCACTTTTCTAAAGTTTGGTCCCAAGTTCATCATTCTCTTTCTGCAGCTTCCTCTGCTCAAAAGAAAGCTGCAGATAGATCTCGTAGAGAGGCTCCTCAATACAAGGTGGGAGATTCTACCAAAAATATTAAGTTGAAGGTCCCCTCTCTCAAACTGGGGCCCAGGTTTATTGGTCCATACCCAATAACTGAAATTATCAATTCTTCTTCTGTTCGTCTCCAATTACCTGCAGAGTTTAAAATATCTAATTCTTTTCATGTTTCTCTTCTAAAACCAGCCACTCAAGTCCGTCATATTCCTGTTCCTCCCCCAGTGTTAGTCGAAGGTCAGCCTGAATTTGAGATCCAGGAGTTCCTCGATTCTCGTCTGGTACGGGGTAAGCTCCAGTATCTTATTAAGTGGAAGGGCTATGTTCTCTGAGGAGAACTCCTGGGTCTCAGTCGATGATATCAAAGCTGATCAACTCAGAAAGAAATTCCATCAAAAATTTCCTGAGAAGCCTGGGGGTCCAGTGGCCCCCCCTAGAGGGGGGGTAATGTAATAAAATTACCTGGTGGTCTAGTGGTGCGGCGGCGTGGACTGCTGCAACGCCGCCGCGCTCCTGTTCCGGCCTCCAGCGCGGCGTGGCCTGACCTCATCTTTCTGCCTGACCCCATCTGTTTGATTACCCGGGTTTGACCCTTGCCTGCCTGACGATTCCTGATATCTGCCTGCCTCGACCCTGCCTGTCTGACGATTCTCTTGCCTGCTCCATTTGTACAGTGACCTTCGGCTCAAAAGACTATCTACCTGCCGTGCCCCTCTGCTAGCCAGAACATCTCGCCTTGTACCCCTCGTTAAGTCCAGGTGGCACCCAAGTAAGCTGAGGGCTCCTCCCGCAGCCCAACGGTGGTCACACTACTGGTGAAGCCGAGCCAAGACCAGGGTACTTGGCACCTGTTCTGGTATTGGGTGCCGGCCGTGACAATACCGATGTGGGCTGTACTATATTGGTAAATGCATCACAGCCTTTCGCCTACGCATGAATAACCACAGGTCTGCTATACGCACTGCCCTCAAAACTGGCAAAGCAGAAACTCCTATTGGCCGGCCATTGTGCAGCCTTTGGACATTCACTCCCTTCAATTCGATATATTTTAATTGATCATGTCCTTTCAATTCATCATTTTAAGAGTACTATTCTACCTTAGGGTGAATTGGAATTTTATTTTCTGATAACTATTTCTCTTAGAAATAAAAAAATTTGCACGCAAAGCATGATTTTGTATTTGTTTGATGTTGTCATAAATACTCCATACACTGATAGCAGTTATATTCACAAATTTAAGTGACACCTATTACATACTGATAATAAGTTGGTGCTAAAAAGAATAAAAAGAAAGATATCGGATCTATTATTTACAGAGTTTAAAAATTGTTGTGAATAAATATTCTTGTTAGGATTTACATAAAATAAATACTTCCCCTATGGAGTTTTATATTGATTGTGGGTCATTCGTTTAAGCTCATAATTATGGTAACAAGATCATACACTATCAATGAGAAAAAACAGTTTATTCTGACATTTTATATGCTTTTTGATACACTGGGGGTATATGTTTGTTGACACATTTGCTTATTGGTAGCTCTATTACACGAGACATGACACGTAATTTTATAGATTTTTTTTAATATGTTTAATATATGTTTGATATCTTTTTGATACACAATTTGTAATATATTTTATGATACATGTTATTTAAATGCACTCGTTTTATCGTATAATTAATGAAATCATTGGCACCAATATGCAAATTTCTATTCACTGATTGGTGGGTTTGTAGCATTTGTATGTGCTGATCATTTCTGAGTTTATCCTGACGATGGTTCTAAAGGAACTGAAAGATGTTGATGTGGGGAAATATGTGAAAATTCGAATTAATTCATCAATATTAACACCCGTGATGCCTCCACCTCCTACAATTATTGTGATATACTCTGGGAGCTGCACCCGAGATTTGTCTGAACATTGGGTGAGTGCCGATACTCAAAGTGACGAGAGAGAGAGAGAGAAGCACTGGGAAACAGGTTGATGCAGTATATGTTTCCCCTAGATTCCTGTCATATATGTGGTAACCTTAGTAAATGTTTTGCAATGGGGAAAAATAAAATGTTTTGTTTTACTATTGTTCAGCTTATAAAGCTGGCTTACGAAGTCCTGGAGTCAATGGACAAAGGTGGGTGAATCCTCCAGTCCAGTAGGCCACTCCAGGTGAATTGGGTTCCCAGACAGGTAGATGCATGGTGATTAGGCTGCAACTGCACAGGTGTTGTTGCTCCCTATGAAAAGGAGCTGGGGTTTTCAAACAGAGAGAGAGAGAACTTTGGGGAAAGCAGGGGCTGATGTTCTGTGTTCTAACTGCCATGTAAGTGTGGAGAAACGTATTTGTGCATTTTGCTTTGAAAGGGATCAGGGCGCAAGGCCCTTGTCCTGGGTTAGTAATGGAAAGCACCTTTGTATGCATTATAGCCGGACAGGCGTAGGTTTTTTATTATTTTTTTTATGTATTTTGTCTCTCTTTCTGCAAAAGCTTCTAATAAACTGGCCAAAGACCAGTTATGCTCAACAGAACTGTCTGTGCCTTTGTTTTGGAGTATTTGGAAGTGTACACAAAGGCCTATTCACCCAGTTAAGACCACGGTGCATCTACCTGTAATTGCTATAATATGTATACCCAATATATTCCTCACCACTTGTGCAGGAAGGCTATTTCATACATAGTATTCTTTCAGTAAGTAAACAATACATTATTTTTCCTTTCATTTTTTATTCCTCCATCTTATACCTAATTTTTCACTAATATCTTTTCTTTTTTAAGGTCCTGAACTCTACACTGATATGCTTTGTTATTTAGACTACATCTTGTTTGTTCTGCCTTGACATTTTTATTAGTATGACTTTATAGATAGGACCTAAAAGCCTAAGCACAATACTCAAGGTTATGCATCAAATTATACAGTTGTGGAATAAACCATGTATATCTTCTGCTTTTCTCTTTTCCTATACCGTCTAGCACTTATTTTGAATGTAGATTTATGCTCCCTACATATGTGCATTATATTACACATCAATAATAATTATTGACTATGACAAATTATTATTTTTACATGCCTTATGAAAAAAACGTGGTTCTAGATTCCATTAAAGGAAATCAAATTGATATTAAAACACAATTCAGATGCTCAGGGAACAGGTTTATCAATGGCCAATACTTCTTTGCAAGCAGTAACAATGGTAACTGCTCAATAAAAATATGTCATATTTACCTGTTTCATCTGCACTGGCAATTTGCAACAGGGATTAATGATTCAGAGAGGTGTTACATCTTATTGAATCTGAGCTCTAACACCGAAAAGAGCAGAATGGCATTCAATTCTTGAACACTTTTTAATAAATTGACACATTTATCTTATTTGATAAAAATATTATCTTTGCCAAATGGAAATAGTACATAAACAGAAATGTCTTTATATGAGAAAACATAAAAAACAAATGAACAATTGTTTCACAGCTCTTAGAGAAATCTATTTTGAAGCAAATGAAAGGAATAAATCAAAACCAATGTGAGCAACACAACCAAAAAAAAAGGAGAAATGATGAATAGGGATTGGCGAATTTGACCCGTTTCGTCAAAAATTAGCTGCCAGCAAAATGTCACAGACACCCATTAAAGTCTATAGGCATCAAAAAAATGTTGTTGCGTGGCGAAATTTGTTTGACTCAGGTTTTTTTTGTTTTTTTTGACGCAAGCCGCCATACAAGTCTATGGGCATCATTTTTTCTGCAAAACGAGGCGAAAAAATTCGCCCATCCCTAATGATGAACAAGACAGTCAGATGAAAAAGTCACAAAAAACAAAATTCCAGTAGCACAAGCAATATAACAAATTCTTTTATAAGACATATATGCTATTTTTTAGTTGAGACTTTAGAAAATTACAATTTTTTGTTTTTTTCAGCATGTCCCACCCACCCATCAGCATGCTTTGTGCAATCAGCCGAAATACATAATTAGAATTAGTTATCAAGTAACTCAACCTAATGCTGAGCATAATGGATCAAACAATAGGAAAACTGCATTTCACATTTTAAATATACTTTACAGATTATACTAAATTTATACAAGAATTCATTCACATTGCCAAAAAGAGCATCGGAAGTTCTCCTTAAAAAATCTAGTAATTAAATAAATAAAACATGTAGTAATTTATTTGCTTGTCAATTGGTAATACTTCATTGCTCTGCTCAGTCGTGTTATACCCTTTCTACGCAGGGGCCTTATAATGCATGTTTTGCTAACAGTTTGGTTGCAGAGATACACACCATGATTAATTAACACACTAGTCACACAGACAAGCTGATTAATTAATCTCATCTAAAAACTTTGGCTGTACCTTGAAAGTATTGTGTTGCATGAAATAAAGATATTAATCACTGACCAGAAAAGTATATAAAGACAAAAGCAAATTGCTTTCAAACACCTCCTGCAGGGTTATTTGTTAAATTATCAAAAGTTAACTAAGTTTATACAGGCCAACAGATAAAAATGCTTTTAATGTACAAATTTCAATTGTAACACTCAGGGCAGCAATCAGAGGGACACAGGGGGTACATATGTACCGGGTCAAAAGGGGGGCCTGGCTGTGCTGCACTTTTTGAATTTACCAGACCCCCCCTTGACTGCGCAGAGTTGTCCCGAACAGCAGAAGTCACAAAGAGCCGAAGTTCCAAAGTCCTGATCATCTGAAGACTGGAGCCGAAGCCTCAAAAAGACCTAAAGAGCCAAAGACCCAAAGCCGTGAACGGAGCCGCAAAAAGACCTGAAGATCCGAACTGAACCAAACCCGCAGAAAGATCCAAAGTCACAAAAAGACCCGAGGTTAAGTCCTGGAGCTGCGAAAAGACCAAGTGTAGGATGGTGTCAGCGATCCCTGTCTACCCCACTTAACTCCGTCTACTCTACAGCAGCGTCAGCAACCCCTCAGTGACTTCTAATATCCTTGTAATTTACAGTAGGTGGTACAATAACCCTTATAATACATGAGTGATAGTCAAAGTTCCCTGTATAACTCAGCCTGCAGCTTTGTGACTTTATATGGTCAAAGAACCCCTCCGTGACTTCTTATATCCTTGTAATTTACAGTAGGGTGTACATTATACCTTATAATACATGAGCGATACTTAAATTTCCCTGTATAACTCAGCCTGTCTGCAGCCTTGTGCCTTTATATGGTCACAGAACATCCTTTGAGTGACTTCTAATATCCTTATCATTTACAGTAAGGGGTACATTATCCCTTATAATACACAAGTCATACTCAGAGTTCCCTGTATAACTCAGCCTGCAGTCTTGTGCCCTTATATGGTCTAAGAAACCATCTGCAACTTCTAATATCCTTATCATATACAGTAGGGGGTACATTATCTCTTATAATACACGAGTCATAAAGAGTTCCCTATATAATTCAGCCTGCAGGCTTGTGCAGTAAGAGCAAGGAAACATCAGAAAATAATGCATCATGAAGATATTCATGATATTACACCACTCTCTTCATCTTCAATAACATCAGTCGATTTATCAGAGCTGGGTGCAAGTACATCTCTGCAAAGTTCATCAAGCACTACTATGGAAAACAGTTTAATCTTTGAACCATCAACATTTGGTGTAACTCAATTACCACCATTCTCTCAAGATATTACTATGGTTGCCCAACAAAGCATTTCAGTTCACTAGGCTGCCACTTCACGGTATCCAAAGAAATCGATCTCATACAAAAATCCATTACTTGTTGATACAGGGACCCACCCTATCTATTTTGCAAATACAAAGACAATCGGTACCAATACTAACCCAAAACATTTCTCTAAAAATAGAGCTCTTCAAACACATATTCCACAGAAGCATAAATCTATACAATGTGAAATTTTAAGTTCATCACAGAGAGATTCTTTAATATTGTACTTTGAATCACGATTACCGAATATACTTCAGTCAACACCAATTAAAACCCCACCTCCGGAACACGGGCTTGCAACCCTCTTTAAATCAACTGCTTTTGATCAAGGTCATTCTAGTGAATTTCAAAATCCATATAATTATCAACCTTTGGAGGAGACATTAGAGACAACTGCAGAAAGCATTGAACTTACAGGTGCTGATCGTCTTGTAGAGTCTTATAAGCCCTCCATGGAAAGCTTATTATTAATGGAGAAGGAGCAAGAGGAAACTATTAAAGATTCTACAATGACTCCAAGGTATTCTACCAATCAAAAAATCCAGACTTCATAACAGAAAATAAGTTTATGGTTTTTGAGTCATGTCTGGATACCCTTCTTATGTCTTCAAGATGCAAGGGAGGAATCAATTGTTCCCATCCAATAAAAAAACATTAAGAAGAAAATTATTGGCTCTTTCTTAAGTGTGTTTGCCAAATGTTATGAAGGACATAAATTCCATCTTTGGGACAGTCAACCCCAAAAAAAACAGAATGCCAGTAGGCAATATAATGATGTCTGCAGCTATTCTTCTGAGTGGTATGAACCATAATAAAGTAAGTCACATGAACAAGATACTTGGTTTGAAACAAGTTGGCAAAACAACTCATTATCGAAACCAATGCACATATCTTTTTCCAACAGTCAATCATCACTGGCAAATGCAGCAAAAAGAAACTTTGAAAGAAATTGGAGACAAACCAGTATGTCTGTCCGGCAATGGGCAGTGCGATAGCCCTGGTTTTTGTGCAAAATATTGTGTGCACACCTTTCTGGAATCCACAAGAAAGAAAACTGTACACTTTAATGTTTACCAAGTGTCACCGGCATCATCGTCTGTGGCCCTAGAGTAGAAAACATTTAAAAAAAACACTGAAAGAACTGTTGAAAAAGAAGGTTAACGTTAAGCTGGTATGAACTGACATAATGCTGTAAGGAAGGCATTGAGAGAAAATTTTGAAACAATCCTTCACCAGTTTGACATATGGCACTTTGCTAAATCCATTGGCAATAAGATTGGCATTGCAAGTAAGAAGAAAAGTTGTTGAGAATTAGCACAGTGGATTACTCCAATAAAAAATCATCTTTGGTGGGCAGCCATAACTTGTGATGGCAATGTAGACATCCTCCTTGAAAAATGGTGTTCCGTCTTTTATCATGTAACTGGTGTTCACCGATGGAAAGTTGGACGGCTATACCATGAGTGTGAGCATGAGGAGATAGAAGATGAAGCTGACAAACGACGACTTTGGCTAAAGAAAGGATCGATTGCACACCTCAAGCTATGTGGTGGAATTGTAGAAAATCCCACAGTGATAAAAGACATAAAACAGCTGTCAGAATTTTGCCACACTGGTGAATTGGAACTATACCACAGCAATGTGCTTAAATATCGTTCAAAGAGACACCACTATTTCATGGATGGTATGATTGCAAGGACACACTTAGCTGCTATTGATCATAATAGGAATGTGCAACATGAACAAGCCCGTCTACAAGTTAATGCTATGTCCTTGGGATCCGAAGGTGATTTGCGTCACCGAATGGAGTTTAGCAAGATAAAAAAAGACTGGGTTATCAAACCAGTTTACAATCTCAAAAACTTTGATTTTGCCTTTGACATAATGTGTGACGTACTCTCCTACTTAGCTGGTGAAAGGTGCTTTGAGTGGGAATCTGCTAATTCTAAACTTCCTCGAAACATAGCTCCAATTCCAATCTAAAAAAGAACTGGTTGAAAAACATACCTCTCGTTTTGCTCAATAATTTCGTTTTATTGACTAAAATTTATGCTTATCTTTTGGTATTACCCAAACGTCCCTCAACATCTGCATCTGGAACTCTGATAGGATCCCCAGGCGCTATCTCAGGGTCATTCTGAAAACAATAATCTGCACCTCTGATATAGGCTCTTGCTATAGCACGCATCTCTGCAAACATCTGTTCTCTCTAAAATTAAAACAAATATCTGTATCTCAGTCTCTCGCTATTTGTAATGCATATGCATTTGAGAGTGTAAATATATACACGCACACACACACACAATGCACAAACACATAGCTTTATGTATGTACAGTATTTAAACTTACCATTTCAATAAACCTAGGTTCCTGACTTGACCCTTCAGCAACGGAACTGCCACTGCTTAATGACATTTTGCTATTACAAAGGCAACATTGTGAAGGATAAACATACAAACAGTTATAAAACATGGGCTTGCACAAATGGTGAACATTTATTGATATAAGTTCTTTGGAAAATAGAAGTTGCTGAGGGGGTCTGTGACCATATAACGCCAGAAGCCTGCAGGGAACTCTGAGTATGACTCATGTATTATAAGAGATAATGTACCCCCTACTGTAAATGATAAGGATATTAGAAGTCACTCAGGGGATGTTTTGTGACCATATAAAGCCCCAGGTCTGCAGGCTGAGTTATACAGATAACTCTGAGTATCACTCATGTATTATAAGGGTTATTGTACCCCCTACTGTAAATGATAAGGATATTAGAAGTCACTGAGGGGTTGTTCTGCCATATAAAGGCACAAGGCTGCAGGCTGAGTTAACGGTGGTTGGTTGGTAAGCAAACTGATGCAAACCAACTCACTGTTGAAATTCCACACTGGAGAGTGGTTATATACTGTTTAACATTGCACTCTAGTGAACTTGGGCATAATAAAACTACAGTGATGTTATTTTAATATATATATATATTATATATCACGTTTGGCGGGCTTAAGGGGATTTAAATTTGGATGTTTGTACACAACTCTTTGTGTCCTGAAGACGGCTCAATCTATGGAGCGGAAACGTTGACAATAAATTTTGATATTTGATTTTTCATATTAAGACCTGGTTGATGCGGTTTTTTTCAGTGGACTATGTGATTGTTGTAAACCAGCACACGGGCATTGGATCGTTTGCCGTGTGCACCAGCTACACAGTATATAGTATTCAGAGTCCTCCTCTCAACGAGTGGAGGTCTCTTTCTGGTAGCACCGGATACCTGAATTTTTTTCGTTTCTTTTTGACTTATTTTTATTTTTTCGAGCAAATTGTTTTGTACTTCAGACCCTCCCTTCATTCTTTGCAACCCAACTGGCCAGTAAACGGTTAAACAAAATATGGAAGACGCAGCAACAACTCTTGAAGTGGAAACAAATGGGGAACACGCTTTCACCACAGAGGATGCAGAGAGAATACTGTTCGCAGAACTCCCATCTACTTCTCCAATTGCTGGTAGGACCCCTCGGGATTTATATCACCAATTATTGAACCTCAAGAAAAGGGAAATTGATCTATTGTTACACGGCACCTATTTATCAAGCTATCATAGGCAGAAATTGATCCCTAGGGGTTTTCGTATAAGGAATGTACCTACTTTAGGCAGAGCTAATGCTGACTTCTGTAGTAAGTGGTGTAAAATACTCAACAAGTGCTCATCCGACTCACTCTTATTAGTCATTGAATTTGTGGGCAAAGAACTTAAAACCACTAAGAGAGAAATATCCGATTTTGACTCCCAACACCTGCTATTATTAACACAAGACAAAACAGTTGACTGGATCAAAAATATAGAACAAAATGTGAATAAATATAGAGACGATCTAGTAGCATTTAAAGAAAAAAAGCTTAGTATAGTGAGAGACGACTACAAACAAAGAAGGGTGTATAGGTGGTTATTGGGACTATCGGACGATAGACCTCGTAAAGGTATACGTAGAACCAAACCCTCCTCCTTACTGACTGTAGATAGTTCAGGGGACTCCACAGACTCTGACTCTGGGCCACGGATCACTCAGCCTTTTTTGGGAAATACCCCCCCGACAGTGGACACTCAGGATCCAAGGGGCGACGACGAACGAGGCGGGGGGCAAAAACAATCATAGACAAACCCCCAAGAAGGGGGAGGAGGAGAATGTAGTGATTAATTTATCCCAGCACACTCTAACAAGTGGTGAAACAAAACTTTTGAAAAAAGGTCTCAAATTTGTCCCTACTAATTATTCAGAACCTTTTGAGGTATACAAGGACATATACAGTCTTAAAAGACACTTACAATTACGTGACTATTTTAAGGACAAAGAACCGCCTGCTAAATCACATTTTATTAAAAAGAGTAAATTCGATCCCCCAAACACTGCCCAAGCCATTTACACTTTTTCGAGGCTTTTAGTCAATGACTCTGTAAATTTACACAAGGGTCTAACAAGCAGCCATCCCAATCTATCCAAGGAAGAGAAGGAAGCACTAAAAACTCTTAAAGCTGATAAAGACATTATTATAAGACAGGCAGATAAGGGAGGCGCAATTGTCCTCTTAGACAAAACGTACTACATACAGGAACTATCAGCACAACTGTCTGACACTGCCACTTATACTAAGTTAAATTCTGATCCAACTGTGAAATTTAAGAAGGAACTGGACGAACTAATTGCAGTGGGGGTGACAGGTGGGTGGATAGAGGAGTCGACTAAACAATATCTAACGACTGAGTTTCCTAAAATACCATTCATCTATACCCTTCCGAAAATACATAAATCCCTGACTGCGCCCCCTGGACGTCCTATTATCTCGGCCATAGGATCCCTCTTTCAGCCAGTGGCTAAATATTTGGACCATTACTTACAACCCGTAATACAGAACATGGCTTCTTATATACGTGACACCACACACAGTCTCAATGCTAAAAGATGTTAGGATTCCACCAGATACTTTGCTGGTAACTATGGATGTATCTAGCTTATATACGGTCATCCCCCACGATATGGGTATTGCAGCGTGCAGAAAAGTACTACAGACCATACACAAGGGCCCCCCCCAGTAGAATATCTGATGTCACTTTTGGACCTCATTTTATCATATAATTATTTCATTTTTGGGACTCCTTTTTTCTACAGACAGCGGGCACAGCAATGGGATCAAATGTAGCACCCTCCTTTGCCAACATCTTTATGGCACAATATGAGGAACATCTTCTCCTGCCCCTAGGGAGCAGCCGCATACTGTTTTACAAGCGCTACATTGATGATCTCTTGCTATTTTGGGGTGGAACCGAGACTGAATTGTGTACATTTATGAATACCCTAAACTCCATTGACTCTCCTATAAAATTAACAATGACCTATGACAAACAAAGGGTAAATTATCTAGATATAACCATCTTTAGACTAGGAGAGGGGGTTGGGACCACGTTATATAAGAAAGCCACAGATAGAAATAGCCTTATACAAGCAGGTTCACATCACCCCCCACACATGTCCCGAGGAGTCCTCTATTCCCAATTTCTGCGAGTTATTAGGAATAATTCTAACACAGAGACTGCAATCAAACAACTTGATGACTTGGCCTCCCAATTTGTGTCTAGGGGCTACCCGCCAGGGCTCGTAAAAGAACAGCTACAGAAAGCGAAGGGGAAGTCCCAGGAGGAACTATTGACAGTGAATAAAGAAAAGAAACCAACTCCAGATTTAATTTTTACGACTACTTGGACCACTATCAGTGGACAACTCAAGGACTCCCTGACTAATAGATGGGAGATAATTAACTCAGATCCACATCTCCCCTTTCTTAACAAAAAAAGGCCCCTACTAGCCTACAGACGAGGTCGCAATCTGGGGGATTTGTTAGTGGTTAAGGATGTGCTCCCAGAACAAAAAAACAGGGCTACATGGCTGGACAGACCTTTGAAAGACGGCTGCTATAAATGCGCAGGGTGCCTAACCTGCAGTGAGGTGTCACAGGGAACTTTCTTTACTCATCCAAGGACAGGAAAAAAGTTTTTTTTATCAGGCACAGACTGTCATGCCTCTCAGATCATGTGATTTACTTAGCATGGTGTGCTTGCGGCCTTTACTATGTAGGCAAAGCCTCGACGACATACAGGGAACGTATGAATAACCACAGGTGTGCTATTTGAGCTGCCCTCTCTACGGGCAGAGCGGATCAACCTGTGGCGAAACATTGGTTAAAATTGGGACACACATTGCCCCAGTTCAGACATATGCTAATTGACCATATACCAATCCCGAGAAGAGGGGGCAACAGGGGTGTATTGTTGTTACAAAGGGAATCCAGATGGATCTATAAATTGGATGTCCTAGCGCCAAAAGGACTGAGACTCTTCCGATGTCTCCTTTCCTGTAATCCTTGGGCTTTATTTAATGTTGAACTAGTTCTCTCCCAAGAAGAATTTTTGTACCGTTGGTGCTCTTGTCTTACCCTAACTTTCCCCCCCCCCGCCTCCCTTTCCTTTTTTTCCCCAACCAGGCAAGCAAATAAGGACAGGACATTGAATCTGGACTGCCAAATTGAAATTTATTGTTTCACACGACATTGATCAAATCCTACAGCCTTCTAGAGGCTGTAGTTAGCAAAACGATACAATGACACCAATCTGCATGTCATTTCACCAACCTAGTGACTATGTACACATTCTCTTTTACATTTGTGCTTATTGATAATGTCCTTCTCTGGATATTCCTAAGAAAATGGATACAATAATGTGTATAGGGTGAACTGGTTTCCCTGTGATGAGTAAGCAACTCCCAGGTCAAAGAATTTTCATGATGGTACTGAGCCTTTACTTCTTTGACAATATCATTAACCGTTTGCAACTCCTTTACATTGTTTTATTTTTTATTTTTTGTTACAGTTCGTCACTTCCTATTATTCTCCTTCAGGCGTTTTTGACACCGATGGCTGTGAAGAGAAGAGCATCTGGCGCTAGATAGGGTACGGGCCTCTTGCAGAAGGTCGGTCGGTGTGAGGCAGGATCTGTTGAAAAAATTTAACATGATTTACCTGTACACATACTCAGAGTGCGCTAAAATAATAACGGATACCACCCCCCCTTATCCACCAACATACCAGGCCGAGGTGGCATTGCACATCCGCACTGCAGATAGAATTTTGCCAAATAATCAGCTGATGAGTCTCCTCCGTTGGTGCGTGACTCGCCAAACGGTTTGGGCACGAAACAACCCAGTAAGGGTTAATATGGGAGTACTGAGCGGTGTGCCCAACGGGAAGCGGACAGGACTGATGCGGTCCAATGGGGTGCCGGTATTCCGTGTGCGGCTGGTGCCGCAAGCGCTGGAACCTCTGGCTTGCGACAGATTGGAAGGCACGGACAGGGTTCAACATGACTGCTCTTCTCCTACACCCTCCGTATCTGCATAGAGAGGCGACATGGACTAAGGTAAGCGCCTACTAGATGCCTGACAGCCTGGTGTATGATTACTACCCCGCTTCCCCGGTTAGGGTAAGCAGGGGGCATACGATGTTTTGATTTCATTTTCTTTAAATGTCAGCACGATGATTATCACTAAGAAAATGGGGGATTTCCCCGACCACATTGGTGTAGATACTCTGCCCCGCAGAGAGCTAATCACGGATTGAAATATGTTACTGTTTAAGCAATAAAAATATACAATACAATATGTCACTATGGGGGTTGCTATGAGCACATACGTCACTATCACGTTTTGGCGGGCTTAAGGGGATTTAAATTTGGATGTTTGTACACAACTCTTTGTGTCCTGAAGACGCTCAATCTATGGAGCCGAAACGTTGACAATAAATGTTGATATTTGATTTTTCATATTAAGACCTGGTTGATGCGGTTTTTTTCAGTGGACTATATATATATAATATATATATATATATGCAAATGCTGGTGCACACAGGGAATTTTCTTCAGAATTAAGATTAAGAGAATTCCCTGTATGCACCAGTAATTGATTATACTGATGAGCTTCTGGGAGCACCAGGATAGATAGATAGATAGATAGATAGATAGATAGATAGATAGATAGATAGATAGATAGATAGATAGATAGATAGAGATATACATTGTAATATTAAAATGCCTGAAAGTAAGATAGTATGGTAAGATAGTTAAGGAACAAAAGGTGATGGTTATTTATATGAGATCCCCTTAAGTATCTATAGACAGATTACCTAAATGACCAGAAAGATTGTAAATGTGCATCAAATCTAGCAAAGAAATACTGATGAACAAGATGCAGTTGCAATAAAGTTTATTGACAAAAATCAGAAGCCACAGATACACATCCAATGAAAAGGTTTCTTCTGCTAGCCAACAAGTGAAAGGAAGGGAAAATCTTGCCGATGATGTCAGCCTGCTCCCATCATTACATAACACATATTTTCATACTCTGGGGAACATGATCTACCATTATTTGGGTAGCAGTGAGAAAAGGTGGACAACCCCTTTAAGTTATGAAGATCCAGACTCTGGAAAGATCCATTATCCGGAAAGGCCCAGGTCCCAAACAATCTGGATAACAGGTCCCATACCTGTACTACACAAAGGCATGTAAATTTAACAACTCAACTTACTAAAAGGTTATCTATTTGTGTGATTACATTTTACTTATTTGTTTACTTGCTCTATAATGCCTCATATATTCTCTCTCATACTCTACCAGGATTTTGACGATCTTTGTTGCAAGAAGAATGGATTAACTCCCACCACATTGCACCTCCAACTGCCCAGCTAATATTTTCCCCAATACTTAAGGCCTTAAAAATACCTTCAATGAGACCTAGAAAAAAGGTTCATTCCACAATTTACATTCAACACTGGAACACCCATGTTTCCTGCAGAAGAGAAAGAGGGGACTTTGCAACCCAGGAATAGATTATTATGATATATAACTTTCAACAACATCAACAATCAATCAACATTTCATGCTTCTAATACAACTACTTCTAGACCACTTACACACTGCCTTCAGTAAGTTGGTATCTTGATGTGGTCTACAATTTGGTCTGAATTAAATCAGACAATTAATGGAAGCGAGCTTTGCTTGCTACTCGCTTTTGGCACTATGAGTATCTGGTTATGCCTATTGGTCTCAGCAAAATCCCACTTCAAAAATTCTAGGGCAGTGACTGCATCTTTTGTTATATCTGCAACCTAATTTTGACTTATGTGGTGCCTGACCAATGTTGAACTACAGAACCTCTACACAAATACAATTAAGGATGAACAGGCAATATAATGATGCAATCATTAGAAACACAAATGTTATTCTAGACAGACACAGCTGCATTATACTGTATAATTAAATCAATGTAACTGCTATAGAAATATATGGGCAGAATTTGGCTCATATAGCTTACTGATGCAACTCGTATGAAAAAATCTAGAAATGCAGAAAAATCTAAATCATACAAGTGGCCTCAAGGTTGCGGAAACTCAATATTGTATACACAATGCAAAACAAATCAACAATATTTTTATATATATTGCAATTTTTTAAATAGTGTAAACGTTTCAGTGAATCATTTAGAAATCTTTCCAAGAAAGCATGAAATGCATTATTAAATCAGACATATTTATGCTATATTTCCATCTCAAAATGTTGTATGGCCATTTACATTCAATAAAAACATCTAATTAACACTCAACTAATTTTCAAATTAAGACTACATTCAGTGCTCCAGTAATTAGTAAGCAATGTTCAGTCATTGCAAAGTTCCACTGAGACTTACTCTTCTAACTGCTAATGATAATTCATTTGGATTCTCTTAATGGCACACAAGAGAAACATACCCTGTGTATAACGTAAAATGTGTAGATTTACAGAATACAAATATATAAAAAATACTCAAAATAGAGCAGCACACATGGGATATCTATAAATGTTTCCCCTATTGTCAAGCAAAGCACACATTATATGACTCAGTGTCAGATCTGTACCTGTCATTGCAATCATGTTTAAAATGTTCTTCCCATGAACAATAAGCAATATATACTGCTCTATAAATAGTGGAATGGGATAAAACATAACATATAAATGCTCATGAGACTACACAGCAGACATGCACATTACAAATGTCTACTTAGGCTATGCTTGTGTTAGCAAAGCAATAACAACTGGCAAGGCAATTAAATACTCTTGATTTAATCAAAGAGTTTATAAAATCAATCCTGAATATGTTTACTGTTTATGTGATGAAAAAAATTGCACTAAATGCTTCTACACCTTTCCATCTTAACTAGCTTACCATTTATTTGGCGCTTATCCAACTACAAAGAGTAGTAACCAAATCCAGTGCCTACTACAAAAGATTAAGAAAGTTTCCTTTAAATTCTTACCCAGACATATAAAACTCTACAAAGGACAATTTGTTAGCACTTTCAGCATCTTCCAATAACAGGTTTTTGGTTCCTTATACCATATAACACAGCGTTGAACCATAATAAATATTTATACAGCATAATATATTTATTTCCTTCCTCTGATTTTATTTTCAAAACTAACTATATATGCAAAATCATTTGCTATAGAAAGTATATTTGTATGAATATTTATTATTGAGATTTCTCATGTATCAAACTCAAATTTGTTTGCAAAACTTGGAATTTTTTTACTTTTTTAGAGATGTGTCCATTTGCTTTCTGAGTGAAAATGGAACTTGTATGTATTCTTGTATAACTTATTTATACAGCACTACTGGAATATGCAGTGATTTACATATATACAGAAATTAAGTGCCAGTGGTGAGAGACATAGGAGGAATAACAGTCTCTAAGTGAAATGCTGATAAATATGACTTTACCAATTGGACAAGCTCCATGTTAAAGTGATACTGACATGTTTTCAGTAATACTTCAACATATGACACAGCTCTGTTCAATTGTGAAAGTTTAAAAAGCCTTTATTGTATACATTGCTCTCTTGATCCGCACAATACAACGTTTCGGCCCTGCTTCCAGCCTTTATCAAATTACTGAAACATTCACTGTGTTGCAATTTATACACTTCTCGGTAATTCAAACAGAAGTACCGAGAAATGGAACATTCTCACCAAAAGATGATTGCATATGATTTACATTTACGTACCTTATCTGAATATGTGAGGCTAAATCGTATCCCACAAGGCCTGAGGGTCCATCTGTGCCCGACCTTATTCACATACGAGAAGGAATTTTGCATAAAGTGGGAAGCCATTATAAATAAATGTGCTATGGACTTGATGTTGGCAACTATGGAGCGTCTGCAGAAAGCTGCCAGGAATTAAAAAACAAATTGATGTGGAAGAAGCCGAGATCAGGAACGCGTTTCCCCAGGATATTGTTGCAGAGAGTACAGCAAAACTGGCGGACCACATCGGTAAATTCTGGGAGATGACAGAGGAAAGCAAAAGTTCCAGAGAGATGCAGGTGATTACAGCAGTGGCCGGGTTTACCGGTGGCAAGGAACCGCACAGGATCCCAGAAGCGAGAATCAGCACTCAGCGCACAAGCTGGAAACCACGTGGGAGGAAGGTTGAGACTCCATTACACAAGCGATCTGATTCTGCATCCACCAACTCGTCTTTTTTAAGTGGATCTCAGCATATGGAAAGCGATGAAGGGCAGGGAGAAAACACTGCAAAGCAAAAGAGCCAACAGGGGATGCGCCAAAGGCCAAAACGGTGGTAAATATTTCCAGTACATCGCTGTCCCCACTACAGGAACAGGTACTGTCCAAGGGGTTATCTTTTGGGGTGGTCACGGACCCTGACTTTCTCTCATTGGATTTGGAGTTGTATCGTTTTTTCAGGGACATAAAACTCAAGGTGCAATTTGCAGAAAACAAGGGGGAATCCCAGACTGATGTCTTTAATACATTTACAGGCAAGCAATTGAATTTGAAACCACAAAGCCTATATAATACTGATATTGACAATGTATTTGTGAATGCATTTATGTTGAATGTAACACGGGAAGTGGCTGACTTGGAAACAGGGTATAGAAGTGGGAGTCATCATTCTATTCCTTATAATGTGAATAGTAAGAGTATAAGGCATTACAAGAAGTATTGCATAATGACTCAATAATTGTAAAATCAGCCAACAAAGGAGGAGCCATAGTCATAATGGACAAAAAAGATTATACAAATGAGTGCTGTAAATACATATAGATTACTGAATAGTAATCCTGTTTTTTCCATACAAAGGAAAGTGGAAAATTTAATTCAGGAGGCGTTAGAATTATCTGTAATAGACGGTACTTTAGCGCAATTTCTAAAACAATCCCATCCAGTTACTCCCATCTTCTATACCTTGCCGAAAATTCACAAAAGATTGGACTGCCCTCCAGGACGTCCAATTGTTTCCTGTATTAATTTAATTCGGTCTCCAAAACACAGATCCTTTTTAAAGGACACTAATAATTTTTTGTCAACATTAAGGACTTTGCATAATGCCCCCTGTGATGCAATACTGGTGACGTTTGACGTTGAGAGCCTCTACACCTACATCCCACATGATGGGGGTGTCGAGGCGGTCCGTGCTGAACTAGAACTAGATGAAACTATGGATGGGGCTCAAAACAACTTTGTGCTAAAATGCCTTGAATTGGTATTATGCAATAATTATTTTCTATTTCAAGATGATTTTTACATGTAAATAAAGGGGACGGCAATGGTTTATATATATTAATGAGAATTTTCAACAGAACTGCCTAATATGGTTGCGTTTCCTCGACGATGTGTTTGCAATATGGACGGAGTCACAGGAACTATTTCATGAACATATAAATACTGTACTACCCAATATAAAATTCACAATACACGCTGATTCGAATAAGATATTGTTTCTAGACACTATGGTGATAAAAGAAGGTAACTATTTAACAAATGATCTGTTCGTAAAACCGACAGATAAAAATACCATAATGCATTACGACTCCTTCCATCCAGCACAAACACGCAAATCCCTGCCCTCAATTGCTAAGGGTGAAAAGAATAGTGTCAGATGGCCATAGACTGAACAATTGGATAACATGGAGAATAAATTACTACAAAGAGCGTATCCTAAGTGCCTCCTAAAGGAACATGGACATACAAATGCCCACAAAAGAAAAGGTGAAATGGATCCCTTTTGTCTCGAAATATACTACCGCAAGTCATGAGGTGGCTAGAATTATAAGGAGACATTGGGGACTGTTAAGAGATGGACTACCAGACATTGAATGTTTTAAACAACCTCCGGTAATGTCTTATAAAAAGCATAAAACATTAGGGTCCCAACTAGTGAGATCGGATGTGGGAGGTCAGGATAAAAAAACAATTACTAAAACCAAGAAAAAATGGACTATTTCCATGTTTATCGTGTAATTGCTGTTCCAACTGCCTAAAGGGTGACACTATTTACCATCCGGGAAAAGGGAATTCAATAAAAATTAAAGGATACTACACATGTACATCGATGTTTGTAGTTTACACAATTAAATGCCCCTGTGGTCTCCTATATGTGGGTCAGACCACTAGGATGGCCAAAGAGAGAATAAGGGAACATAAGTCTGCTATTAAATTTAAAAAAAACAGAACAGGCAGTCTCTGCTCACTTTGTGGATAAAGGCCATGGGGTACACCAACTGAAATTCCAAATAATTGATCAGGTCCCTATATCCTGCCGAAGCGGTAACAGAATTAAAGAGTTATTAAAAAGAGAAGCAAAATGGATCCATTTATTGGAAACTTTGGAACCCCATGGCCTTAACTGTGAATATGATCTACATTCCATTTTTAGATAAACCCCTTTTCTACGGTGAGAACTTTTAATTTAAGTTGTTTTTAATATTTATTTATATATCGTATTTTATTTTTTTCAGACTTGGATTGATCTGTGAGGATTAACAAACGACATACTGTATATAAGGATTATGAGACTGAGTCAGAATAGAAATCTAAAAGTAACCTAAAGTAATTTAAATTTTTTTGATACTTTGATATATTGTTGGGTAAAGTTATACTTTGTAACCAAAAGATGGCGTTGTTGGAGAAATGTATAAATTGTAACACAGTGAATGTTTCAGTAACTTGAAAAAGGGCTGGAAGCAGGCCTGAAACGTTGTATTGTGCGAATCAAGAGAGCCATGTATATACATTAAAGGCTTTTTAAACTTTCACAATTGAACGGAGCTGTGTCATATGTTGAAGTTTGACTAAAATGGTCGGAGAGTGGACCGCTGGACACATGCACCGCCGGACAATAAAGGGGGGAAAGTGGGTGAGTGCTGACTATACAAACAAATGTTTTCAGTAATATCTTAATGACATCCATATTAAAAGTTTCATATAGATTCCGTTTTTTATTTTTTCAAATATTTGCCCCTAAACTATCTTTTAAATACCATAATCTCATCAATACATTTCAGCCTGACACCACGATCAGCCTAAAGGAACAGATCACGCAGTCCCAACACTATGCAGGGAGGGGTTTACTAATATGAATGACACATCTCTTACTGACTGCGTGCGCTCTGACAATGTAATAGTCGCATATAGTTACGTTATTATAATGCATACACATTAATTTTTCAATGCATCTTTACATTATCGAGCAGCTGTAATCTCTCCTTTTCTAGCCTTAAACAAGTAAGTCAAAATATATAAAAAGACTAGCTAGGTTATTTATTTGGCGCTTGTTTCATTTCTCAGTGTGTCTTTCCAGTTTTCATGCAATTGTTTCTACTATTGATGGGTGAATAAATTTGCCTAGCATGAATTAGCGGCAAATTTTTGCGTTTCACAGCCAGCGAATAAAATCGCAAAACTCCAGTGAATAAAATCGCAAAACTCCAGTGAATAAATTCGCAAAACTCTGGTGAATAAATTTGCGGAACTCAAAATTCGCCGGCGTCAAAAAATTTTGGACGCATGTCTGAAAAGTCATTTGCGTCAAAATCGCAGCGCGTTAACACTATTCAGACGCCCATTGACTTTAATGCCTGCATCAAAATTGATGCTCGCGACTTTTCAGATGCGCATCCAAAATTGACACGGGCGTCAATTTTCGAGTATCACGAATCTTCACTAATATTTCGTCGAAGCGAAACAGGAAAAATTTGCCAATCACTAGTTTCCACTATACCAAGGTTCTGTAATTGCCCCATGTCCCATATTATAAAGCAGTGCTGTCCAAGTTATATGGTACAGAGGGCCAGAAATATACTAATCTACAAGGTGGAGGGGCAATAATGGAAGCTAGTGTCAGCCACTCCCTGTTTTTAGACCACACCCACTTTAAACCACACCTATGTTACCGCAAGACCATGTCCACATTAATAGCACACCAAAAAAACAGATGGTTAGTGTTCACTGCAGGGATCAGGGCTGGAACAAGGGGTAGGCAGAGTAGGCGGCTGTCTAGGACGCCATCATTAAGGGGCGCACTTTTTTTTTTCTCTTTTTTTTTCAAGCATTTATTTAATAATGTGTTTCAGTAATCATGGTCACTCAGTCAGGTGGAATACCCCTCCTTAACCTTCTCCCTCTTGCCAGCAAGCTATATAGCTCCTTCTGTGCGGTGCGGCGTGCGTATACATGTCAATGACATCACTCTTGCGGTTGGGTGACAGAGAGCTGGCGGCCTGCTTGGTGTGGCTTGCGCTCGCTGCTCTCAGCCATGCACAGTTGCACTGAACTGAAGACATTCTTTCTATTACAGTGAAAGTGTGAAGCCTCCTGCTGGCACAGCCAGGTACAGAATTGGACCGGGGCCCATATGTTTGCTGTTGCTTCTGGGCTTGGGCGCTGGCACAGGTAAATAAATACTTGGGGGCAATATGATGTGATCAGATGTATCTGCTGCTGGCACAGGTAAAGATTGGGGGCAATATGATGGCTGCTGGAGGGCTGTATGATGGATGGCTGCTGAGCTTGCTGGTACAGGAATGGGGGGCAGTATAATGGATGGCTGTTGGTACAGGAATGGGGGGCAGTATAATGGATGGCTGTTGGCACAGGTACAGGGGAGCTGTATTATGGATGGCTGCTGGGCTTGCTGGTACAGGGGGCAGTAATATAAATGAAAAAGTGTTGTACGTTTTCTTGCTTTCTTTATTTAAAAACCATCATGGTAAGGAGGGAAATGGTAAAGTTTGCCCAGCAACACCACTGAGTGGGGGGTTGATGGGCCATGGCTGCCAGCCAGTGAGCTGGGAGAAGAATGTTTACATTTCACACCTCCTCTTTCCCCTCTACTCTTTCCCGGGCATTTCAGGACATTCTCTCACAGGACCTCCTCTGGGACACTGCTCTCAACCTCCTTTTCACCTTTTGTTGCTCTCAGACCAATTTTTTCACTCAGAATTTACTAAGTACCCCTCAAGAATTGCTTACCATCATGGATGAAGTGCTGAACTTGGATGTCTTGCTGGCCCAGATCAAGGAATCAGCCATGAGGAATGGAGGAAACTGGCTGCGACAGGCACTCCTTGCTGCCAGCACCACGGAGCAGCAGAGCCAAGAGACGGAGACTCGGCCCCAACATCCAGGGCCCGCAGAGCTAAGGCTCCAACACGCCTCAGTCCGAGTTCGGTGGAAGGAAGGAAGGAAGGAAGTGGGCAGGCAAATGGAGGGTTGCCTCTGCCTCCCCACAGGCGGCGCAATGTCTTCCCTACTTCTGGTGACAGAAGACGGGTGGCAGGTGCAGCATCCCCTTCCAGCTGCAGTGATTCCAGCTGCAGTGATTCCAGCTGCAAGGACAACCATTCTCAATGAGGTGGGGGAGGTTTCGGAAGGGCCAGCCGCCACAGGAGCAGGTCCAGCAGGCGCATGGCACACTCCACTGCCGGGATACGGCCTGATTCTCGCACCGACGAGCGCCATTCTGAGGTTGGAGGCGTTGCGCAACGTGATGTCATGGCGCAAGATGCCCGCTGCATTGTGCGTTCCAACGTGTGTTCCACCACCGATTAAGCACGGGCAGGATGCAGGGAAGCTCCACACTGCAACCCACGGCGCAGATCATGGGGAGATTCCAGGGACAGTAGTTCACCAGCCGGGGATCCTGATCATTCTCAAGTTACCCACGGTTGTGAGTATATGTCCCATGCCTGGGCCCCAAACAGGGGTGGGGGAGGGGACAATATATCTAGTATGTTGCAGATGATTTTAGAGAGATTACAGGATGAGTGCAGCCCCCCTTCTTCTTTGAGCCCAGCTGGGAGCCCAGGGATGGGGGTTCACTTGGATCAACCAGTGCAGGGAGCATAGCACCGGCTAGGGCCCGGGACCTTAATCAGTTATGTGAGTCAGCTCCCTTGGGAATTCACCTAGAGAAGGAAATAAAAGAAAAATTTCGTCTGCCCAGTTTGTGGAAATTTTTTCTCTCATTCCCCCTGAAAAAGATGCCATTGACAAACCATTCCGGCGGCAGGGGGAATGGGACGATTAAACTAAAACATCATTCCCTAAGACCATGTGTAATTGGCTTTTAGGTTTCACAATATTTGCCAGTGTGATTTATTTCCTGAACAAGGGGGACCATTGTTTTCTTATTTGGACCTCATTTGGTCGGCGTACAAAATATTCAGTGGAAATTGTTGACTGCGTTATGACGAACAATTTCGTTGCAGGATGGCAGCGAGGGCACATATGCACTGGGACTGCCAGGACATGAATTTATTGTTGTTGATAAAGACCCCCATTAGGCCAGCCCAGTCCTTTCCTCGTAACCCCCCCGGGGAAAATACAGGAGCAGCGGCTGCCGCTCTCAACAAAAAAGGTTTATGCTGGCTCTATAACGAGAGCCATTGTAGATGGTATTCATCCTGTCGTTTTCGACATGAATGCTCCTTTTGTGGAGGCATGCACCCCGCAGTCCGTTGTTTTAAAAAGAAGTCAGGAGCTGCCAAGCCAGCCCTGTTGACTGTCCCAAAAGGCGATGACCCTGGTGAGCGTACAAAGGATGGAACCATGGCTAAGGCAGTACCCAAATAAAAGAGAGGCTCTGATTATCCACAATGGTTTCCTCAGGGGTTTTTGGATACCATTTTTACCATCTGATGAGCCTAGTTGGGCAGACAATCTCAGATCCACACGGGACATCAAGCACATTTCCCGACCCCCCTTCCACAACCTCAGGGTCTCGCCATTGGGTTTGGTCCCAAAAAAGTAACCTGGGAAATTCCGGTTGATTTACCACTTGTCCTTCCACAAAGGTTCGTCAGTGAACGATGGGGTTGACAATGATGAATCCAGGGTTCAGTACACATCCTTTGATGGGGCTTTGGAGCTTATCCGGGGGGCCGGCAGAGGGGCGCTCATGGCCAAGTCTGATATTGAATCAGCCTTCCGGTTGTTACCAGTTCACGCAGAATGTTTCCACCTCCTGGGGAGCGGCTTAAGGGGGTCTTATTTTGTGGATATGTGTCTCCCGATGGGGTGCTCTATATCCTGCTATTACCTTGAAGTGTTTAGCACATTCTTAGAGTGGGTTGTGGGCCACGAGACAGGCTGCAAATTGTTATTCAATTACTTGGACGATTTTTTATTTGTGGGTCCCGCCAATAATGACCAGTGTTCCAACCTGTTTTATGCCTTTAGGGGGCTCATGGCTTTATTGGTGTCCCGGTTGCCGAGGAAAAAACGGAGGGACCAGTAACGTTCATCACGTTCCTGGGTATACAAATTGACACAGAGAGGATGGTTTTCCAGCTTCCCAGGGATAAGCTAGAAGTTTTGAGTTGCATGGTGGCAGAGCCATAACGGCTAGGAAGCTTACATTGAAACAAGTTCAAACATTACTGGGTCATTTGGTATTCGCATGCAAAGTTATGCCCATGGGCAGAGTTTTTTGCAGGCGGCTATCTATGGCCACAGTGGGAATAAACGCCCCTCACCATTATATCCGCATTTCAAAACAACATAGGGAAGACTTATTATTGTGGCAGACCTTTCTAGCCGAGTATAATGGCATGACATGTTGGCAGGCAGCGGAGGTTTCCAGCCCTGAATTGAAATTATTCACTGACACGGCAGGCGGTGTAGGTTTGGGGGCTTATTTTCAGGGAGAATGGTGTGCAGAAAGATAGCCAAATTCCTGGGTTGGCTCGGACCTTCAAAAGAACCTGACTTTCTTAGAGTTCTTCCCTATCCTGGTAGCAGTTTTTCTTTGGGAAGAAAGGTTAAAGGATAGACGGTTTATCTTTTGGTGTGACAATCAGAGTGCAGTACATGTAATTAAAAGTCAGACTACCTCATCCCTGCCAGTTCTAGAACTGCTGCGGGCTCTAGTGCTTCAATGTCTACGGCAAAATATTTGGTTTCGCGCTCGTCATGCGCCGGGTGTAAAGAATGGTATCACGACTCTGTCCCGAATACAGTTTACGGAGTTCAGGAACCTGGCTCCACACTCGGAAGAGAAGGGTCAGCGAGTGCCATTACACTTGTGGGACATTGCTTCCAGGAGTTTATAGAGCTCATCACCAAGTCTCTAGCACCTGCCACATGGCATGCTTATAACAGAGTATGGAAGGAATGGCTAGCAACAGCAGTCAGGGAAGAAGGCATACAGAGCCATAAAAGCCGGGCGGTGGCTACTTTTGCTTACCTACGGTCCCTCAAAGCAGCGGGGGTTTCCAGTAGCATGGTTGAAAGGAATCTGGCGGCTCTGCCTTCCTCTTTCAGTTGTTTTATTGGAAGGATGTCACAAAGGAGTTTGTGGTGAGAAAGGTGTTAAAGGGTTGGAAAAACAGTTTTCGGTCAAAAGACACTAGACGCCCAGTCTCGTTTTCCATACTGTCTCAATTGGTCACGACTGTTCACAATATATGCTCTACTGTGCACGAGTCAACTCTTTTCAGTTAAGCCTTTTCAGTGGCATTTTTTGGAGCAATGCGCATAGACGAGCTAGTTTCACCCGCCAGGAACAAGCTGTGTGGGTTACTGTATTCTGACATGCATGCCCATAAGAGGTCCCTTACCATAGTTTTGAGGAGGTCCAAGACAGACCAGAGGGGAAAAGGGCGCACCATTACACTGGAGGCGACAGGACAAGGGGCGTGTCCAGTCCGGCTAGCACACCAATATTTGGGCATTAGGCCAGGCGCGGCGGGCCCCCTATTTATTCATGAGAATGGCATACCCCTCACCCGCTACCAATTTGTAGCCATATTCAGGCAAGAACTGAAGGCCATGGGGCTTAAATCAGCAGATTTCGGTTCCCATTCCTTCCATATAGGAGCGGCAACCGAAGCTCACAGGCAGGGGTTTACAGATGAAGAAGTTAAGTGTATAGGAAGATGGGAGTCAGGCAGGTTCAAGTTGTATGTGCGTGGGTAGGAATGTTGATCTCATTCACACCATCAAGCAGGACCTGTTGCCTTGCGCCACTTTTAGATAGGAGTGCGTGGTGGTGTGGTCTGAGATCATTTATCGCCAGTCATGGCGGGATGCGAGAGATCAATTGGCCATTGAGAGGTGCCGAAAAAAGCTAAATGTGTCAGTCTCAGCCGTTGTAAGGAGGATGTGCGGAGTGGTTGTTAGGCACACTGAGATGGAAACGGATGGCCCACGCCTCCTGCGGCATGATGGGGTACATTTGAACCCGATTGCGTTAAGACATATTCAATATGAATATCCAAACAGGCATTAAGATATCGCTGTCGATATTAGGGCTCAATCCGACTAAGGGTTTAGACGTATGGGTGGTTGCAGTTGGCAACACCTAACAGCGTGTGGTTTAATACCCGGTGAGTTAAGCAGCGTGGCCTGCTGCAGGAGACTCCTGTTTTATGTGGGTTAATTTGCGCCTGCCGGGTCACCCGGCAGTTGGCATAATTTTGGTTGGTGTTTATGTTATCCAATAAAGCTGTGGCCGCTTATTTTCAACTCAACAGTTGTAATGTCTTTATTACTGGTTCTTACAGTGAGTGGCCACAGTGGCACTCCCACCCCATTTGGCCATTTGGCAGCCATGCAGGACAGGGGGGCGCTAATTGAAGCAGGGTGCCAAACTACCTTGGCCCAGCACCGGCAGGGATGTCACTCATTTGTGAACAAAGTTAAGTCCTATTAAGACATACCCTTAAATCCCTATGCCTCCTCCTCCCGTGTATAATACAGTACCCCAGCATATGATTAAACACCTTAGGGGCCCCTAACAATAATTTTCAAATGCTAACAAACCCCCCAGAACAAATACAAGTCTTATGTTCCATATGGATCATAGGACAGGCAGAGTATGGTAAACACAGGGTGCAAAGAGCAGCCAAAGTATGACACACACACAGGGAGCATAGGGAAGACAGAACAGAGCAGGAGACAGGAAAATCAGGACCACTCTAAAATGTACTAAATACAGTATTTTGTATAAAGTGTGAACATTGTGGCAGTTTCAGTCTGGGTCTGAGATGTGAACAGTACAGTGCTTTAGGTGTGTGAACAGTACTGGGCTTTAGGGGTGTGAACAGTACTGGGCTTTAGGGGTGTGAACAGTACTGGGCTTTAGGGGTGTGAACAGTACTGGGCTTTAGGGTTGTGAACAATACAGGGTTTTAGGGGTGTGAACAATAGATATGTCACAAGTGTGAACAATGCAGGGGGGATTGAATGTGTGAACAATACAGGGGATTACAGTTTGAATTTGAGGTTTAAACTATGCAGGGGCCAGTTAATCTCTGTATTGATATATTTTAAAGTTTACAAATGGTAAGCAGACACAACAGGCAGACTTTGATGTGGAGGGCCACATGGGGGGGGGTCGCGGGCCGCCAGTTGGCTCTGTTATAAAGAATAAACAATTGCTGTAAATCACCCCCATGTGCATACTCCTTTACCCATTTGAAGAATAGACCACTTTGTTAGTTCTCACATACTGTATCTGTTGATTTGAATGGAATTTTGCAGCTACAGTAAATACTCCTAGATGACTACTTTGCAAATTCTTAAAACACTGCACTGTCCTCTAAGAAAGCCTTGATATTATGAGTGGACTGGAAGGCATTCAACCTCATTCTCACCTTGCGCTAAACTGAACTGATGGATTCTGGGACTTGAAAGTAAATTTCCTTGCTTTGATGGGCACAGATTCATAGGGCTACAAATGTTAAACTGCACGTTAATCTTGCATGAATGAAATATATAAATTATCATTTCCAATCATATGGCTCTCTTTCAGCACTGTATTTTATTTTGCACTTGCTTTACTGCTATAGTACAATATACTTACTTTTAAAAAATATTACAACTATTTTTTTTTTCATTTATTCAGATTATTTTGTTGGTATTCTCATTTATCAAGGAAAGTGTTGAGGAATCAGATATTGATAAAGATTCAGAGGTCTGGCAAACTCTGACAAAGCAAGAGAGGGTAAGTTAACTCAGGAGCTTACATGTTTTATTGGTGCGGTCTAATTGTGGCTATGTCTCATATATATATTTCTATTTTTTTTTTTTATCTGTAGACCCATCGTCTTCTATCCATGATGAGAGAAGCAAGGCAAAGAGAAACACAGGATGATCCATGTTTTCCAGTTAATCCAACCAGTGTTGCAGTGGGCCATAACAAACTAACTGAAGAGGCTCATCCCAGGCTGCTGGATACACACTGATACAATTGTGACATAATGCCAACTGTAAAAGAATGTCTATATTGCTGTGAAATTAGAAATGTGGCCGATATCATTGAACCCGGAACCGACTGTATTGTAGAGAATCCTATTTTCATAAACCACTGTATGAAAAGATACAGTGTACTTTAAAGGACAAGGAAAGTCTAAAATAGAATAAGGCTAGAAATGCTATATTGTGTATACTAAACATAAGCATGAACTTATTGCTCCACAAAGCAAAATCAAACAAATGATTTATGCTTTCAAAGATGGCCACAGGGTCCTGTCATCTTGTAACTTTGTTAAACATCTTTGCCTGACCCTGCACATGCTCAGTGTGGTCTGGGCTGCTTAGGGATCGTCGTAAACAAAGCTGCTTGAGTTCTGCATGGCTGGTAAGTAAGGCGGGGAGTCCCCCTGCTGTTCATAAGTATGATTGTTTCTCTGCTCAGCAGTTAGGGACCATCTGACAATTCCTATCCACAGCAGTAAATGAAGGGAGAATTTCACTGCATACAGTCAGGTTTCTTATAAAAACGGTACACATTTTTAAATTAAAGTATATTGGAGATAGGTTTCTTTTTCATTAAAAAAAAGTAAAAATGGGATTTTATTTTTTTGCCTTTCCTTGTCCTTTAACCTGAGATTGGTAAAGAACATGAGAAGAAATCCTTCTGATGATGAATATCACAGGTAATTTATATATATATCACTCTCTTGAGAATTTTGTTCAAAACATAAATTTACTTTTTCTTTATTCAGCTAAACATATGTTTAATGTGTGTATTGCCTTTTATAAATCAAAATGATTTATTGTTCAAGTGCATACCTTTATGTAATGCTACCATTTGAATGAAAGAATCAGACATGACACAGTCATGTCCCAGACACAGTGTAAGTATGGTAAGTATTGTTTAACTTAGTTTGGATAGACTTTAAATAATTTATTGTTCCAATTCTCTAATCTTCAACAGTATTGCTTGGCTAATGCCATACGGTATAGGCAGTGCCCGGGTTACGTAGGAAATAGGGTGTAATATACTTACCGAGGGGACGGCAGGGACGCCTGCCGCCCCCTCGACGGGGACGCCCGTATCACTTCTCCACCGCCGATGCGGCTAGGCCTCAGGCGCCGGCTCCTATAGAGCGCGCGGCACACATGCGCAGGAATTAAAGTGATAGGCGCTGGCACTGATTCGCCAGCGTCCAATGGCGCCAAATTCAAATCTTTAAATGGCCAGCAGTCCTTTTGTGCCTTGCCCAACGTAGGTTCTGTATACTGTTCCTGGGTGCGATTATTCTGTGATTCCTGTTGTGACCTTTGGCTATTCCTGATTCCTGTTTGACTTCCGCCTGCCCTGACCCTTTGGCTTGTTCCTGACTACTCTTTGGATTCCGTTCTGTACTTCGACCCTGTTAGTTGCTGACCTGGCCTGTGACCTTGATTACTCTTTTGCTTACCGATTTTGTACTGCATTCCCGATTGGTTTCGACTCGGCCCGTTCCTGGACTTTGATAACATTTACGTTATGTTCCCTTGCTCGCCCAGAGTTCTTCCCTCAGTCTCCTCACTATTAAGTCCTGGCGGCATCCGAGTAGCGGAGGGCTCCACCCGACGTGAAAGGCGGCGGTTATAGGCCGAAGCGTGAGCCGAGCCCGGGACATTGGGGTTTACTCTGGGTTGTGGGATACTGAACGTTACATAGGGTCTGTAGGTTTCTTTGTTTGTAGGTTTGAATCTGTATGTAATTTAAAACATATACATTTACATATAAAAAGCTACATGGCAGGTGTTTGTCGTAAAATAGTACTGTATTTATTTTTATCTTTTAGTGAATATGTTTTTTTTAGATTTCTGTGCTCTGCAGTAGACAGCACGTCAGAGGGGATTGGGGCAGGTGGTTAATTAAAGCTAAAAGCTAATAAAGACAAAGCAAACCACAGTAGGTTTCTGTAATTTCCTTCGTATGTAAGTATGATTTGTATTTAAGTCGCGTGTATGTAACTCAAGGAATCCCTACAGTTGTTTTAAAAAAAGTGGAACAAGAGCTGATTAGTATTGACCCGCCATGTCATTAGGAAAAGTGATAAAATAAGTTTACACGCACTAAACTATTGATTAGTTACTTACGTATGACTGCATATAGAACCGTCACTATTTTGATACACAACCCTTTATTTATTACCTAAAATTCATAAAAATTCTCAAAGACCCCCAGGGAGGCTAATTGTGTCCGGGAGTTATACTTCCTTATAAACATTTGGATGTAACAGATGACGTGATAGAATTTTTATGCAGACTTATGAAATTTGTCCTTTGTTTTAGTTTTCACTTTTAATGGCAAATTTAACCTCCAACCCCAGGGTACAGCAATGGGGACATCTTGTGCTCCTTCATATGCCAATCTGTTCCTGGATTATTGGGAGGAAACAATTTTCCAAGGAGTTGCCCTAAGAGCCTTCTAGAATAAAATAATCAAATGATTGAGATATATCGATGATATCTTAATATGAATATAAAACTAACAATGGACATGTCAAAAGAATCTATAATTTTTAAATTTATTGATTATGAAAAATAAGGAAGGCAAACTGATCACTAATCCTTACAGGAAGGAAACTCCCTTTTATTGGATTCCAACTTCGACTTTCAGACAGTTAAACAGTCACTACCGATAGGGGAATTTTGAGGAATCAAAAGAAACTGTTCTTCATTGGAAATATTGAAAGAACAAGCCATTGAATTAAAAAAGAGGTTACAATTGAGAGCATACTCAGGCAAATGTGTTAAAACAAATTAAAATGTGCAAAATGTGCAAAAACAATTATAAGAGAAGAAGGAGAGGGGCTATTCTCCTCCAAGATTCACAACTACATATAATACTAACAATGTGAAGAAATTCTCAATAAACATTGGCCTGTATAACTGGAGGATGCTACGCTGAAAACTATATTACAAACAAAAGCATCCATCTGCTATAAAATAAGTCCTAATTTAAAATATATATTAGCCCAGTCACTTTTAAAACCATGGGTCCACTAACAAGATGGATAATAAGGGTTGTTTTCCCTGTGGGGAGTGCAACATTCGTGCTAAAATAGTGAGAACCACAGCATTTAAGGATAGATTTGGCAAATAACACAATAAATAATTATATCAAATGCAAAAGCATTGGAGTTATACACTGTATATAATGCCCCTGTAGTAAGAAATACATTGGTATAAAAACACAGATGTTGAAATTAAAGGGATACTGTCATGGGAAAACATGTTTTTTGCAAAACGCATCAGTTAATAGTGCTGCTCCAACAGAATTATGCACTGAAATCCATTTCTCAAAAAAAAAATTATATTCAATATTGAAATCCGACATGGGGCCAGATATATTGTCAGTTTCCCAGCTGCCCCCAGTCGTGTGACTTGTGCCTGCACTTTAGGATGGAACTTCTTTCTGGTAGGCTGTTATTTCTCCTACTTAATGTAACTGAATCCGTCTCAGTGGGACTTGGCTTTTACTATTGAGTGTTGTTCTAAGATCTTTCAGGGAGCTGTTATCTTGTGTTAGGGAGCTGTTATCTTGTGTTAGGGAGCTGCTATCTCGTTACCTTCCAATTGTTCTGTTGTTAGGCTGCTCGGGGGGGGTGATATCACTCCAACATGCAGTACAGCAGTAAAGAATGACAGAGCACAAGTCACATGACTGGGGGTAGCTGGGAAACTGACAATATGTCTAGCCCCATGTCAGATTTCAAAATTGCAGCTCTATAAAAACAGAAAAAATCAACTGGGGCTCATCATTTTAAAAATGTCATGCTATGGACCCTTCTAAATTGAAGGTTTGGGCTATTGAGAAAGTGGATTTAGGGATAAGGAGAGGTAATCTTGAGCAGATCCTCCTCAAAAGAAAGAGTTTTTGGATTTTCATGTTTGGAGTTTCCCCCAAAGGGATAAATGAGAACAATCTGTTTACTGCTTTTATTTGGTTTCATTTTAAGCACAAAAGTTTTTAAATAGAATGATAAAAAATATTTTAAGATGCTAAATAGTGAACTGATATTTGATATGTTATAATTAATCCGGGAAAAAACGCTGTAAGTTTAGCTTTAGGTATCAACAAATGATAGTACAAAGTTGGCGCAATAGAAAGCCCATTATCTGGCCTTAGACGAGTGAGTTAAACAAAAGACTAGCTATGTTATTTATTTGGCGCTTGTTTCATTCCTCAGTGTGTCTTTCCAGTTTTCATGCAATTGTTTCTGCTATACCAAGGTTATGTAATCGTCCGCTGACCCCATGTTACAAAGAACAATTGCCGTAAATCACCCCCTGACCCCATGTTATAAAAAACAATTGCCGTAAATCATCCCCATGTACATGCAGCTTTACCCATTTGAAGAATAGACCACTTTGTTAGTTCGCACATTCAGTATCTGTTGATTTAAATAGAATTTTGCAGCTTAATACTCCTAGATGACTACTTTGCAAATTCTTAAAACACTGCACTTTGGGGCAAATTCACTAAGTTGCGCCAGCGTCCGCTTCGCCGCACTTCACCAGGCGTATTTTCACCAGCGCCAGCAAATTCACTAAAATCCGAAGTTGCGCTCAGGGGAAGCGTAAGGTTGCAAAGCTGCACTAGTGTTAATTCGCCAAGCAAAGCGAAGTTATGCTAGCGATGCTTAATTTGCATACGGCGCCAAATTGAAGTTACAATGGAGGTATATGTAGCATCACTACACAAGCCTGGGAAACCTTAAAAACAGCAAATAAAATTTTTATTTTGCCCTACACATGTGCCCAATATATAGTTAAGGTGCCATGAGTTAGGAAATGTAGGGGGGAAGGAGGGTAGCCCCAAAAAAAATTTTAGATCTTTTCCAGCCTATCACCCATAAAAAAAGAAAACACGCCAGCGTTTTTGGGACTTAGAAAATTTTTTAAGTTTTTTTGAAGCAATCCCTATCTACTCTATTGCACTTCGCTTGGTCTGAGGTGGTGAAGGAAGTCTGGCTTAAAAGGTAGCGTTCAGAAAAATTTGCGCGTCAGTGAATTTGCGCAGTTACGTCCGTTGCGCAAATTCGCCAGGCGTAAGGGTGCGAAGTAACACTAGCGAATTTACGCCAGCGTCCGTGAATTGGTGAATTAACGAAAACTCGCTACGCTAGCAAATTAACGCTAGCGTTAGGCGCTTCGTCCTTTAGTGAATTTGCCCCTTTGTCTCATATATATTTCTAATTTCTTTAATCTGTAGACCCATCATCTTCTATCAATGATGAGGAAAGCAAGGCAAATGAAACACAGGATGATCCATGTTTTCCAATTAATCCGACCAGAAGTGTTGCAATGAGCCACAAACCAACTGAAGAGGATCATCCCAGGTTGCTGGATATACACTGGTGCAATTGTGACATAATGCCAACTGTAAAAGAATGTCTATATTGCTGTGAAATTAGAAATGTGGTTGATATCATTGAACCGGGAACCTGCTGTATTGTAGAGAATCCTATTTTCATAAACCACTGTATGACAAGATACAGTGTACATCAATCTGAGATTGGTAAAGAACATGACAAGATGTCCTTCTGTTGATGAATATCACAGGTAATTTATATATATTACTCTCTTGAGAATTTTGTTAACATAAATTTACTTTTTCTTTATTCAGCTAAAAATTAGTTTTATGCGTGTAATGCCTTTTATAAATCAAAATGATTTATTGTTCAAGTGCATAACTTTATGTAATGCTACTATTTTAATAAAAGAATCAGACAAGACACAGTCATGTCCCAGTTGCAGCGTACATATGGTAAGTATTGTTTATAGGGATGGCCACATTTTTTCGCCTTTTTTGCCGCAAAAAAGACGAGTGTCAAAAAAAAAAATCCAATTATCTAATCTTCAACAGTATTGCTTGGCTAATGTCATATAGGCAGTATCTGGGTTACGTAAGAAATAGGGTCTGTAGGTTTCTTTGTTTGTAGGTTTGAATTTGTATGTAATTTAAAACATATACATTTACATATTAAATGCTACATGGCAGGTGTTTGTCTTGAAATAGTACTGTATTTTTACCTTTTAGTGTATATGTATTTTTAGATTTCTGTGCTGCAGTAGACAACACATGCCAGAGGGGATTGGGGCAGGTGGTTAATTAAAGCTAAAAGCTAATAAAGGCCAAGCAAACCACAGTATGTTTCTGTAATAGCGTTTGTATGTAAGTATGAGTCAGGTGTATGTAACTCAAGGAATCCCTACAGTGATAAGTATTTACCCGCCTGTCAATACTATTAGAGGGATTATGAGATATCATTAGGAAAAGTGATAAAATAAGTTTGCACGCACTAAACTATTGATTCTTTTTCCTTGAATAATGTATTCAGTCATTTTAATACAGATACTTACGTATCACTGCATATAGAACCTTCACTATTTTGATATACAAATTTCTTGGAAGACGGAATAGACATCCAATACCAGCTTGTGTGGTAAAAGACATTTGTACCGCGTTCGCTGACTCGTTTGGTTTGTATCAGGGATTCATAGCTTTGGATGACTATGAAGCTGTTGACTTTGATTTGGATTAGAATAAAGCAATGATGTACAGTGCTTGTACATGTATTACATGTGTATATAATAGTATTTGTTTATTATATTTGCTATACTGAACTCAAAAAGAGGTTACTTTTTCAGGAATAACAACATTAAAGTATTTGGTTTCTTCAAAAAATAAATTAAAAGCCAACATGAGCAGTGATAATGGGCTGTTTAATAACAGAATTAAAGAATGATTATTCATCACTAGTGATGGGCGAATTTGGGGTGTTTCGCTTTGCCGAAAAATTCGCGAATTTCGTGCGAAATGGCGAAAAATTAGCAAAACGGACATAGGCGTCCATTTTTTTGACGCCAGCAAATTTTCGCAAATTTATTTGCCGTCGGCGAATCGCGGGAATTCGCTGCAAATTCACGCCTGGCGAATAAATTCGCCCATCACTAATTTCAATAAAATGTTACCACTTAAACGAGAAATAAAAAGAAAAAACCTCTATGTACTAACTAGGTAGCAAGTACATTACAAATATCTCAGCTCAAATAACAATTCAAACTGATGTATGTTTATTTTAAGGTATTGAAATAAAGATTGTTCAGTTAATAGTTTGTAAGCAACTGGATGAAATAATTGGGAAAAAAAACCAAAAAAAAAAAAACAAGTGAATTGAACATGGCACAAGAGTAGTCAATTAATTCAGCACTACTCTGTTGGAGAATACAATTAATTGACTGAGTTGATTGGTGGTTAAGGAATTATTTGTCAATATACATTTACCTTGAGGAATTATCTAATAATTTGTTTTAAGGTTGTGGAATTGTAGGGTATCTTTATTCTTCTTTGAATATCCAATTTATACTGACCAAGTCAGATCCCTGTCTTAATTTCACACAACAAATCAAGCAGTGGTATCTTATCCTTTCTATATAAATTTCCCAGTATTTCGGGGGGTATTCCTCTGTTCTAGAACACTGGCAACGGGGTTTGATTTATCTAAAGATCTCAAACAAATGAATAGAAATAGAACAAAGGATTTAGATTCTATTTTTGAAATACAGATAGAAATGTTGGCTAAATTGGAAAGGTTAATGACCAAGCAATGTAAATCTTGGTGGAATTTGCAATTTTTTAATAAATATAAAGCCAAAGACTTGATGCCCAGAGGATAAAGGGTGCACATTTTTCCAGCTTTTGAGGTTCCAATGACAAATGGGAAACTGTTCTAAATGATTGTTCTTTTAAGCTGATAAGAGTTATTAATAATTGAGGAAAAATCTAAACTTACAGGAGTAGATGAACAAATACAACAGCTTCAAAGTAAATTAGAGGTCATGAAAAATGAGGGTGAATATGTTCAGAAATATGTTCATATTATGAAGGGAATTTAGAATTTTGAAACTTCTTTATTGGAATCTAAGAAAAGCAAGCTGTTGAGAGATATGAATGATTTCTCAACAAAGTTTATAAATGGTCAGCAAAAGGAGTAAACAGTTTAACAATAGAATACCTAACTGGAAGACTCCTAGCAGGGAGGAAAGAATGAAAGGGACAAATAATTGTAAAAGATAGAACCCCAAACAGATCAAGGGATATTTTATAACGAGTCAGAGACAAGGATTCTCCCAAACAAACAGCTAAGCAATCTGAACACAATTCCACACAATACTCTATTTTTTTAGGACCGGGCCGAATCTGAGAGATAACTAACAATCCCCAGTGAGGAGCAAAATGAGGGGGCCCAATCAAGAGATAGAACAAATAAGCTTAATGGACAAAACAAAAATCAGTTATGCACCAACCAGAAACTACCAGAGGAGGAACAGACACTAGATGTTATTAATCTCTCAAATCATATTCTTACAACTGCACATAAAGAGGTATTAAATAAGGGTTTATCTTTCTCCCAAACTTTCCAGTTAGATAACTTAGACACAGTTAAGGACCTTAACCTATGTGCTAGGAAATTACTCTAGAAGTCGCATTTTGGTAGGGAACCCTTTGATGAGAATGAAATATTTATAAAACGAGAAATAAATGCATTACAGGATTCAGAAGATCTTTTACAAGAGAATAACAAGGAGGAATTTACAAATATAAATCTTACGACTACCGAGGAATGGTGTAAAAAACTCAAAATTAAATCTAAGTTCACCCCAGCAAATAATATTTGCCCCAATGTAATATTCCTTAGTTTAGTCATTAATGACATCCTTTTGCTATTTCTGAAAAAATGGCAATAAATGATATGCGGAAATGGAAGGATGTTGAGATTAAACAATCAGACAAAGGGGGTAATGTGGTAGTTTGGCCCAACGATATGCATTTAACAGAAGCTTCCAGACAACTGTCTTCAGGAAGCTATAAGGAAATTTGCGGAAACCCTACCAAGAACTATAAGGAAATTTATGTACATTATGTATACATTTATGTATATTATGTAAGTTACTCAAATCTTTTTTCTACAATCAAATGCACAAAAGAGAAAAAAAACCTCAAAGTAAATTACGTTTCACATGTGCCTTTTAACCACTTCCAACTTAAACAGGGTGCTTTTGAAAATTGAGTCAGTGTCCGTCATGGGGGTGGATTAGCTATACTGTCAGATTATTAGGTGAGTCTCCTCAATCACAAATAAGTAACCTATCCCATACACCTTACTAAAACATTATACAAACATGCAAGATAGGACCCATATGAATTACACTCCCAGAGTATCCTGAGTCCATTTTGCCCAAATTGCTTCAAATTTACTAGGGCTGTTTCTGGAAATATAAATTGCTTTTGTATGAATTAAGTTAGTGTTCACAAGGTGCTTCCATTCACCAATTGTTGGAGCTTGGAAGTCTTTCCAGTGGAGCAGGATTCATTTTTTAACAAAGGTCAATAGCGGAGAAGTAGTCTTTCAGGCCTTTTAAACCTGCAGTCTTGAGAAGCTTTTCCAACAAGGGTAACAAGTGAGACATTATTAATAACACTTGATGTAGAATCACTATACACCTCTATAAAACACAAGATGGTATTAGAAGCTATGTTATACTTCATTGATAAAGATTTGGATGTTACAGATGAGGTGGTAGCATTTTTATGCAGACTTATGAAGTTTGTCCTTTGTTATGATTATTTCACTTTTAATGGCAAATTTTACTTCCAAACCCAGGGTACAGCAATGGGGACATCTTGTGCCCCTTCATATGCCAACCTGTTCCTGGGTTATTGGAAGGAAACAATTGTCCAAGGAGTTGCCCTAAGAGCCTTCCAGAATAAAATAATCAAATGGTTGAGATATATTGATGCTATCTTAATAATATGAAATGGAACTACTCAGGAGGCACTCCAGTTTGTAAAAATACTTAATGATAATATGAATATAAAACTAACAATGGACATGTCAAAAGAATCTATCATTTTTAGATTTATTGATTATGAATAATAAGGAAGGCAAACTGAACACTAAAACTTACAGGAAGGAAACAGCTACAAACTTCCATTTATTTTATTCCAGCTTCCACCCTCAGACAGTTAAAAGGTCACTACCGAGAGGTAGGGGGATTTTTAAGCCTCAAAAGGAACTTTTCTTCATTGGAAATATTTAAAGAACAAGCCTTTGAAATAAAAAAGAGGTTAAACTTGAGAGGATACTCAGGTAAAAGTGTTTAAAAAAAAAAAGCCTACCATAGTGCTCTTCTCCCCCCAATGGTGAAGTAATTCATAACTACATATAATACTAACAGTGTGAAGATACAAGAAATCCTCAATAAACATTGTCCTGTATTTCTGGTGGATGCTACGCTGAAAACTATATTACAAAAAAAGCATCCATCTGCTATAAAAGATAATTTAAAAGATATTTTATCCCATAGTCACTTTCAAAACCATGGGTCCAATAGCAAGATGAATAATAAGGGTTGTTTTCCCTGTGGGGAGTGCAACATGTGTGATAAAATAGTGAGAACCACAGTATTTAAGGATAGATTTGGCAAAGAACACACAATAAATACGTATATCAACTGTAAAAGCATTGGAGTTATATACTGTATAGAATGCCCCTGTAGTAAGAAATACATTGGTATGACAATGCAGATGTTGAGATTGATAATTCAACAACACTGCAGCTCTATAAGAATAGCAGGACCCCCCCCCCCCCCAAAACAGAAAAAACCTTATTGACTGTGGCTCATCATTTTAAAAAAAATTCCATGCTATGGACCCTTCTAAAGTGAAGGTTTGGGATACTGAGAAAGTGAATTTAGGGATTAGAAAAGGTAATCTTGAGCAGATCCTTTGGATTTTCATGTTAGATACAGTTTCCCCCAAAGGGATAAATGAGAACTGCATTTATTTAAATGTCTTAATTTTAAGCAGTTTTTAAAAAGTGATAAAAAAATATCTGTTAAATGTCCAGTGAATAAAAGTTATATTTAAGATGCTAAATAGTGTGTTGATATTAGATATGTGATATGTTATAATTAATCCTGGAGAAAATGCTGTAATTTTAGCTATAAGTATCAGCAAATGATAGTACAAAGTTGGTGCAATACAAAGTTGGTGCAATAAAAAGCCTGGTAGCGACCGCAAATCCCGCGTGATCTTAAGTGAGAGTTGAATGCCAGTGACATCAACGTCTCACACAGTAGCTATTAGAGCTCGCAAATGAAATCTCGTGTGACAAAGTGACGTCACACACGCAAGTGCTTCAATATTCGGCGTCCCGATGAAATGCACATTGCCTTGAGTAAGCAATAGATGGCTATGTCACATGGTACAGTGCCATGCATGATGACATCACGCGCTTGAAGCAGTAAGGGCAGAGGAGCTCCGGAGTCGGCGGACCATTTGGATTGGCTGATGTTTGATTTTTTTTTTCCACAAAGGCGTTGACAATGAAGCATGGAGGGGAAGAGGAAAAGATGGCTGCCACAATGAAAGAAGGTTGATCCTCTCGTATAAGTATAGAGTAATTGTTACAACTGTTTTTACTCCACAGGTAGCATGCAAGCAACATTAAGAAAACACTGACAGGATGGAAACATTTTTATTGGTGTCAGAATCACTTTAAAGTAATTTTTTATCCCTGCATTTTTGTGCTGGACACATATTTGGCTTGTCATTTTCATTTTATGGATGATAAGGGGAACAAATATAGGCAGATATGCAGCAGCAATCTATGTGTCTTATGGGGAGGTCGTGAAGAGGCACTTACTGAGCCACACAGTCCACTCAGGCAGGAGTTCTGACAGTGGGTGATGTTAAAGGCCATGCAAGGATTAACCAAGTGCCTCATCTGTTTACAACAGTTTTTGAAGCCAAATCAATTTGCCTCCAAAGTTGATAACATGTTATAGTTATTTGCTGACATTGCACCTGGCCAAAGTAAAAAAAATCCTGAAGGGCAACGTCATATAGGAGAGAGGTATCTGATAATATGCCCACCACATTTTAGTAACCCAAAGACAAGCAGCATAGCAGCCAAAATTTCCCACAATTATACTGCATGAAAAGTCCAGCTGCATTGAGCTAATAAATAAAAAAAAAACAAAGGACAAAGCAGCAGTAAATCTCCCATCTACAACAATAAGTAAGATCAATCATTTAAAAATATAAACCAATCATTTTATTATGTACACTAAAATCACAGTTATATTAGAACTAATCATTATTGCAATCTTCTTTTCTTCACAGATATATACATAGACATAGACATGTTTTTTAATGGATGGACCTTTAGTATAGCAAAGATTTTTTTCCAAGCTGTGACTAATCATCTGCCATCAGTCAGTTTAAAAACACCTTGGGCAACGACAAAAAGGCTGTTATCAACATGTGATCACTTTTTGATTTTATATTACAATTTTGTTTTAATTACTCTTTTTTGTGAGCACGTAATGATCTTTATGTAAACAAGGTTCAGTGCAAATGGAAGTGTGTATGAAATAGACAATTTACCGTCATTTTTTGTAAATAAGAGGGATGCCTTGCTAATTACATTTTTTACTGGCTTACAGAGGATATAGACATGCACATGACCAGTGACAAGTGCTTTACCCTTGCCATTACAGCTTCCACTAACTAGTAAATTCAACTATTTACCACTTACTCTGCTAATAAAAAAAAGACATGTTGCAAAAATATTAAACTTTTATTTGTATTACTCTGAAACCTCGACATGTACAAAGGTCTTAGGGCACACTAAAGTGGACTTGTCACCTGTACAGAAATGTCACAGAAAATGGATTGCAGTGTTAAAGTCACAAAGCTGTTCAGTTTCAACTTGCGGGGAGACTACCCTTCAGAAAATAATTTCTCAGTGGAAGTGTTTAGCAATGTCTGGCTTTTTTTGTGGTTATTTCAAATGTAATATTTGGGTTTATCTGTTATTCTTGTAAATCAATAACATGCCCTTCTTCCCTTGTCCCAACTTGGAACTGGAGTGTTAACTCTGCTAAAATGGGAGTTTGGTATAAAAAAAAAAGCATTTTTGTTTTTGTGAGTTTACTGAAAAAAATGTCTGGCAAAAAATCACACATTTTGTATCATTAAAAAACAAGATGTATTCATGACAAATGTTTTCAATATGTAGCAGCCCCCATTGAACACTAAAGGGCAGAGCTCTACAAACGGTTTAGTGGGTTAGTGGCAAGCACTTCTTGCATCAGATTACTAATGCATCCCTGCCGGGCAACCTAAGGCAAACCTAAGGCAAATTGAAGGCCACAAAAATGTTAGCCAAGGATAAGACTTGTGTACAAACCAAGAATATAACAAGCAATGACCATACACATGTTAACAAAATGCACTTTTAGATGTTTTTAAGTGCTTTTCCAGATGTTAATATTAATATTTTATATATGGCACACCTTGGTGCTGAAAAATTAGCATGTTGGATGAAGACAAAGAATGGGGACATGTTGTTAAAAGCCTCAGTAGTCACAGATTTTAAGCAAGACTGAAATTCCTGGCACTTTTGCTTATCTCCACGGATAGGAACTTGTCCCATTCCACGCCCCCTTCCCCATAACTGTTGAGCAGCATCAGGGGGTGGAGGAGGTGCACTAGAAGGGCCAGGGACTTTACCCTCATTAGAGCCCTGATCTTCTGGTTGGCGAGGATGGCCTGCCAACACTGCTGCCACCAGACTTTGGAATCCACAATGGATGGTCAAATTGATGTTGCGCATATGATCGTCCATTTGAGCCTTCCATTGTCTCATCCAAATATCCTGGCGGCAAACAAATGGCTGCATAGCCACCACCATAGCATCCAAAAGTCCTGTATTCCCTGTAGGTGGTTGACCCAGCCTGCATCCTGGATCCTGTGCATCTCTCGCAATAGCAGCAGTAGGAGCAGCAGGAGCAGTGGCATAACCTAAAAATATAGATCTAGATCTATATAGCTATGTATAACCCATAACAAACAAAAGGTTGTGAATGAAGTTGACAAAGATAAAGATTTAAAGGCAGATTGCTGTGTGTGTTTACATGTTTGTGGGGGTGGCCAATAACATTACATCATTGGAGTGAAAAGTTACAATAAATTGGTAGCTTCCAAAAATCTCTATTTTGAAAGAATCATGAACTGTTCATTATTTAAAGGGCAATTCTACGAAATTATTAATTCTAAAAGCTACAACTTCTATTGAAGAGGCACCACCTTCCCAATAAAGGATAAGCCAGCATAAAGCACTAGGTAAATGTGGTTTGCATATTTGTTTAATCTTAAATCACAGATACAGAAAGGAATAGGTCATTGGTTAAAAGAAAAACATTTATTTTGCATCCTGAGGGCAGCACAGGAAGCGTAGATGATGACTGGCTTGAGGAAGTGACTACATTGTACAAAAAGATTATCAGCATCTTCATCCTCCTAATTGTCTCTCCTTCGGGCCCCCAGAAAGCCTCTATCCTTCTCCTCTCTCCTTTGGGTTCTTCGAGAACCTTTATCCTGCTTTGGGTTCCCTGAGAGCCTCTATACTCCCTTTCTCTCCTTCCGGTTACCAGAGAGCCTTTATCTTCTTTCTCCTCTCTGACGGGCCCCCAAGAGCCTCTATACAACTCCTCTCTCCTGCGGGGCCCCCGAGAGCCTCTATCCTCCTCCTCCTCTCTCCTGCAAGCATCCCTTCCCTCCTCCCACCTGCGGATCCCCCTCCCTGCACTTCTCGAACCTGCGAGTCCCCCTCCCTACCCTTCTCCTCCAACCTACGGCCCCCTATTTGCCCTGCCCTCTTCCTAACCTTTTTTTTTACCTTTCTAGCTTCCATAAAAGTGAAGTGTAATTTCAACATTCAAGCTAGTTTTCCAATTTAAGCTTTTTTTTAAAATGTAAACTTTTTAAAAATACACAGTACCATTTGATTTTGAAGATCATTGTGTTTTTTCCACCACATATTGTCTATTTGACTAACTTTTTTATATACGAGTTCAAGTTCAAAATTATTGAACTTTGCTGAATATTTTTTCCCATGACATGGTCTTAGTTCAATACTAATTCAAATGTACATAGATAAATGTACGTTAATAAATAGGCTTCTTAATATTATTGCACAAGCTTAGTTTTTGCCATGTACTTCACACCTATTTTGATGTCTTGAAATAAACGACAAACTTATTAAGAAATTTGCAATATTTATTCAACACTAAAAGTTTATACTTTACAGTTTCATATTCATTTTAATGTGTCATAATAATAATTAACTTGATCATCGTTTTACCTACAGGCTAGAGATCTCAATAACTACCAAGCCTCATGGCATTCTAAGAACTGAAATATGAAAATTAATCAAGGCTGTGTAAATTTGGATTGATACTCCCATCTCCCTCAGGAGCTGTTACTGTCACTTTTTTTTTTCGAAAATTATATTTTAAAGTGTATTAAATAGTCAAGCCCACTGAGACATACCATTTAACTACTACAATAAATACTAAACCTGCTCTACATGCACGTTAAATTGTGAAAGTAAATAAAGAATAATAATTTATGTTTATGAGTGCCAAGGTCGATGGAGCACTTTAATTTTGCATTCAGCTTAAATTAAATGTGCCAGATACTTCATTTTACAGTCCTGCTAAATCTTTTCATAGCTTCCTCCAACACACCAGAAATACATAAGTGACTATTTTTTAGCTCTAGAGATTAGTAATTGGTGTAAATCTTGTAAATTAGCCTAGGCATTGCCAGCAAGACACTCCATTAAAATGCATGTGCTTTACAGTTAGAATATTTAACAAGTAGTAAAATATTTAAACTAATTCCACCAAGTCTTACAATTAGAATTACATATTTGCTTTTCTAAGTACAGTTTTCTTGTGAACTTTGGACATTATTGATTTTGGTTTTAAATAGAACCCTGCTACAATCAATTTTGAAAGCATTTTTAAATTTTAATTTGATGACAGAATGAAATATTCCTTTCATTTGCATCAGCTCATTTGTAATTTGCACAACTGAAAAAGAAAAATATTGCATGGAAAATGGACAGTTTACAGTTTAATAACTATACACTGGTTTAAAACTAAAATGTTTATACTATATTTAAAACAACTAATTTTAATGATTAATCTTAATCAGCCAATCTGTTGTTTTGCACAACAAATCAGTCTACTGAAAAAAGAAAGCTGAAAAATATTGAGATGATTTAAAGCAAAAGTCAAATAGTTTAATTAAATCTGAGTTTAAAGCATTGCATTCCTTATCAAACAAGTGCATATGTGGGTTGGGTTGTAGCTACTGACTTCAAGAGAAAAATTAAATAGAACATTTTTTTTCTTTTAAATTCTTCCCTGCATATTCAGAAAATGTCAAGAGTATTTTTAAGGAATTTCAAGAGTTTATAACTTTTGCTTTATTAGAAAAAGGTACTGAAAAATGCACTGCTGTGTAATTTATAAATTATGTCAACTGTGAGACCCACTAGAACTGATTTTAACATCCCCAGATACAGCTGTAGCTCAACAAATATGTAGAGGGCATTAAGTTCAGCATACCTTTGTAAGACATTCTGCACTGCTTTTACACCATGTATTGCTGCTAAATGTCTGTGAATGAATGTGTTCCAAGCACAATGTTATGGTTACATTAAAAAGCCTAACAATTGCAGGTCCAATGTCACTAGTACAATACAATTTTCTAGCACTCACTAGACATATTTTAAAGTTTGTAGCTCCATCTGAAGTCAGAGCTAAATAGTTGGTTTTAAAAAAAAAGAAAGAAAAAGTGATAAAAAGCTCATCTGCATATATTCTCTACATACCTGGTGTAACACTGAAGCAGAAGCCAGCTGATAAACATTTATAAATAATACAATATTTACAGATAATATTTATATATAATATATATTATATTTGATTTTCATATTTTGATAGTTTACCAAATATTTAGATATATCATAGACAAAGAAATGATCGCCCTACTTGGAACCATTCTATCTTTTTTTATTATGGTAGGATATTATAAGTTAACTATTTGACAAAAAAATGTTGCTTTGAAAGGGTAAGAAAACCTTTAAAATAAGTGAATGTAAAACTGACGAGAGTTTTATTCTAAGCACTTTTTTTAATTCAAATTATTTTTTTATTGCACGATATTAAGGGATACTGTACTATTAATATGAATGCATTTTGTTACAACAGCGCCACTGCTGGTCATTTTCCCAACATTCTGACCAGCAAGTAGTCAAGGAAGTTGTCAGGAGAAAGAAAGGCTGCTCTGATATTGTTCAGCTTAGGATAAAAAAATTAAAAATCTCTCACATCTTTCCTTCATTTATATTAACAGCACATGTATGCTTAATCCTCAATATCTTGGAATAAAAACAAAATAAATAATAAATGTAAATTACAAAAGTGCTTACTTTCTACTGGGGGAAAATTATTGAAGCCTTGGACGCAGTACAGGTATGGGATCCCTTATCCGGAAACCCGATATCCAGAAAGCTCCGAATTACGGAATGACTCTATTTTTTCCAAATAATCCAAATTTTTAAAAATGATTTCCTTTTTCTCTGTAATAATAAAACAGTAGCTTGTACTTGATCCCAACTAATATATAATTAATCCTTATTGGAAGCGAAACCGGCCTATTGTGTTTATTTAATGTTTAAATGAATTTCTAGTAGACTTAAGGCATGAAGACACAAATTACGGAAAGATCCATTATGAGGAAAACCCCAGGTCCCGAGCATTCTGGATAACAGGTCCTATACCTGTACTACAAATTATAATTCCCAGAATAGCCAAGATATGTATATTGGCCATAATACAAGACTTAAAATTTACCCAATAACAGTTAATTTTTCTCCCTTTTTAATTACCTAAAACTGGAGACGCCTTGCCCCGCCTGCCTTCACTAGTTGGAAGCTAAAAGGGCAATATTTAATTAAATACATATTCCAGTTTGGTAAGATTCTTTCATATGCCACTTAATTTGATATAAACTGTTATTAAGTATTCATTTTGGGGGTATAGTTTTCTTGCATACAAGCATGCAAAAATAATTTAGGGACAGTGAATCGCTACAGCTGCTTTTTCAGTATAATTATATCCTCATAAACAATGCTTTGTGATATGTTATATAATAATTGCTCAGTGATATAATCTGTCAAATGAATTGTCATGACTGAAACTTGTGAATTATATGTTTTACTGTACAATCATACTGATTTTAGAAGATAAAAATTATAAAGGCAGACTTTTATAAAAGGACTTGCCTACATTAAATAAAAGTTAACTTAAATCAATACCCAAACCTGATAGATATATATTTAATTATTAGATATTTAACATGGAGTATGTGACTACTTAATTTGGCTCCCCTTTGGATGAAATCAAAAGACTAGGGGCTTAGAAACAGTGGTGTAACAAGATAGACAGCATATTTGTGTTAAAAGCATGTGTATAAAGCAGATCATCTGCAAGCTTTTGGAATGAACTGTAAATCCCAGGAGATTATAGTCACACACTGTATGCAAGTATCGTTGATCTAGTAAATATGGTTCCCCCAAAGAAACATCCCAACAATCAGGTAACAGTAATCATATCCATTATCATAAATTCCAGACAATACACCAATCAAGTAGAGGTTTTGTATGATGTGGATTATCTTCAGCATTCTACATGTATTAAATCATTTTCAAATGCACACATTTATTCTATGCCTCCATACATAGAATAAAATATCCTTTATCCAAATAACCACTTGGTTGCAAGCTTAATGAACTGACACTGCACAATGTAAAAAAGAGCAAAATCCTTACTTTCAATAATCTAAAATAATATATGCTTTTCTTAAAAATTCTGGTTGGTAATTATCTGGAGAAGAACAAATCGTACAGAAAGATTTTATATTTTTTTTCTTATCCTCCTATGTCAGTAACAGGTTATACTATAATGTTTTATCCAACAAAAAGGACTTGTCACGGTCGGCACCCAACATCAGAACAAATGCCAAGCACCCTGGTCTCGGTTCGTGCTTCACCTGTAGTGTGACCGCCGTTGGCCTCGGAAGGAGCCCTTAGCTACTTGGATGCCACCAAGACTTAACGAGAGGTGCAAGGCTAGAGGTTCTGGATAGGCAGAGGGGCACGACTGTTAGCAAGAGTCTTTAGGCCGAGGGTCACGGTACAAAACAGGAAACCAGAATCGTATTCAGAGCAGGCAGGGTCAAGGCAGGCAGATGTCAATCGTAATCAGGCAGGCAAAAGATCAAAACCGGGTAATGAATCAGACAAGAGGGTTTAGCAGAATGATAATCGATATTCAGGCAAGGGTCAGATATAGAAGTCAGGATAATCGTATAACCAGGCAGGGGTCAAAACCAGAATCAGAAAGCACCAGGAACAAGATCCTATCATGGGCAAGGTCTAGCAGCCCAACTGGGCTTTTTATAGCGGCAGTTTCGCGCCAAGATTTCACGCCATTGAACGTTTGCATCAGATGCTTGCGCGTCCTCATCAATAAGTACAACAAGACGCAGGCGCGCGAGCCCTAAGGAACCAACATGGCGGCAGAAACAGACTGACGTGGCGGGTGTCCCCGCCGCACCACTGAACCACCAGGGTGAGTGGATTTTATCACAAGACTCCTATATATATGTGAAGCTATCCTACTAGTTTCATAGATGCTAATTTTTTTAGAATTCTTTAGACCACGATTCTGTTTTATTAAACTATAGATGAGATTATAGATCGGACCAAATTTCACCCCAAATTTAATTTAACAGAAGTTGCTGAAAAATGGCCAGTTACTGATTGAAATGGCTCCAAAATACTGCTAAAGTCTTTAAATAATGTTAAAAAAATAATTATATTTGTCTAACTCATCATGATATAACATAGGAAACCTAATGCTTGATGTTAATCTACCTGCCCAAAATGTACAGAATTGAAGAATTAAATATTCTTCTTTTATGGGAATGTATACAGTTATGGGACCACCTGTTACTCAGAATGCTCGGGACCTGGGGTTTTCCAGATAACAGATCTTTCTGTAATTTGGATCTTCATACCTTGTCTACTAGAAAATCATATAAACAGTAAACAAACCCAATAGGCTGGTTTTGTTTTCAGTAAGGATTAATTACATCTTAGTTTGGATCAAGTACAAGCTACTGTTTTATTACAGAGAAAAAGGCAATCATTTTTTAAAAATTTGGATTATTTTTAAAAAATGGAGTCTATGGGAGATGGCCTTTCCATAATTCTGAGTTTTCTTGATAACAGGTTTCCGGATAACAAATCCCATACCTGTACTAATTAAAAATGCATTTTATTTCTCAATTTGTACCTTCAAATATAAAAATTTAATTAAATATAACAAATATTTTATGCATTGGCTTCTGTCACTAGCTTCTTCAAGATAATGAACACTGCATTATGTATTTCTGTATATCATTGTATTAGAGAACTGAAGACAGCAACATTTTGTTTTTAACTATAGTATATATAGCAAACCTATAAATATCTGCCAAAAATGCAAATAAATATTGATTTTTTTCCTTATTATAGAGAGCACACTGATCTGGAATCTGGAAAAGTAAATAACTACTGAATCAAACATTGAGCAACAAAATCAAAGAAATTGAATTAATTCATACATACACAAGAATTAGATTATTTCCACGTACTCTATTTTAAATGGTAACAATAATCTAATTCTTGTATACATATGAATTAATTCAATTTCTTAAATTGTTTTCATCATTATTGTTAATATGTAGATCCCTTCAAGATTAATGTTTGTTTAAGATTTTACACTGTCCCATCCATATAGGAGATAGAATACTCCACTGGATTATGGAAGGAGATACATATATAGATTTCGTTCCTAAAATACATGTCTCACAATATATATATATTTTTTAAGGGTGGTAATGAGTTAATGATTTTAATCAGGTGTGGGATATCTAGATATATAGAGTTAGAAGAGGAGGGGCCCCGTGCTTCTGAAGAAGTGGCGTGAGGCCACGAAACGCGTTAAGCGTGGGGCTATGTTCACTTGGTTGCTCATCATGATTTTATGATTTTTTCTCAATAAATTTGGATCTTTTATATGACCCCAAATGCTGCCTGGTGCTCCATGATTTTGTTGCTCAGTGGATCCAGTTTTCAACGTGCTCTTCCGGAAACACGTACATGTGTCAGCACAGACAGCAAGGTCGACATACAGCGTGTGTGGGTGAGTGCTCTCTATTATCTATTTTCTACTGAATCAAACATACACTTTTTACAGATTTACAGTGTATAGATTTAGTGAATTTTGCCACCAGCTTCTCCCAGTTAACTTTCTGCATCCAGAATTGTATTTTAAAGAAAATCCTCCAATAAACAAAGTTTAATTTTATAAACTTTGAAAGACAAAATACAAGATAAGGTTGGTATCTATCCAGCAATTTTCATTATAAGCAATATTCATTATTTTTATTTCTTAATTTATCTTCTGATGTGGTCTTAGCTAACCATTACAATAAATAATACAAATTATTAACTGGTTGTTTTATTGTAATGTTAGAATTTAGTAATTCACTACATCCTCTTTTTATTTATTTAGTCACAATTTCAAATACTTTTATTCCTTTTAACTTTAATACATTTGTCAATGCTGTTTGTTTTTAAAAATGATCTTGTATTACTAGAATTGGGACTATTAAGAAGGAAACCTTCACTTATTGGTTCCTCATTTGTGTAGACAGATGAAAAATATGAGTTCAGAATCTGCGCTTTTATTTTGTTTTCATCAACCAGCTGACCCCCCTCTGATAGTAAAGGTCCCACCCCTTCCTGCTTCATTTTTTTACTATTAACATGTTTAAAAAATAATTTTGGATTTTTTTTACTGCTTGCTGCAGTATCCTTTTTTATATCAATTTTAGCTTGCCTTACAGCTCCTTTGCATGATTTATTGGCCTCCATGTACCTTATAAATGATTCGGCTGTCCCAGCTAACTTGTGAGCCTTAAAAAAGTGGAATATACTGACAAGTAAATTTATTAAGCAGCATTTTAAAGACTTCCCATTTTTGTTCTGTGTTTAACCCTGTGAAACCCATTTCCCACTTAATATGTTGCAGAGATGCCCTTATACTTTCAAAGTTTGCACGTCTGAAATTTAGTGTTTTAGTTACTCTCTTATAGAATTGCTTCTGCAATAGAATCTCAAAGGAGACCATGTTATGATCACTATTCCCTAAATGCTCACCCACACAAATGTTAGAGATGAGTTCAGTATTATTAGTTATTACAAGGTCCAAAAGAGATTATTCCTAGTAGGTTCTTGAGCGAGCTGGAATAAAAATTTGTCATTCAGCATATTTACAAACCTACTAGCTTTTTCTGTCTTAGCAACCCCATTACCCCAGTCAATGTCAGGATAATTGAAGTCACCCATAGTAAAAACTTGACCCAGCTGTGAAACAGCTTGTATCTGCAAGAGTAGCTGGGCTTCATACTCAACACTTATACGAGGTGGTTTATAGCATACACCAATAATTCTTTTTGTAACCATTTTCCCCAGTCAAAATCGCTACCCAGAGGGATTCTACACCCTCACCAGTGCCAGCTATGGTTATTTCTTTAGCATGTGGCTTCAGGCTTTACCTACAAGGAGTCACGATGGGGCTTGGATTTTTACTACTGAGTGCTTTTGTCATACGGCATATAGAAAGGAGCTGTTTACCTTTCCATAGTTTTTAGGCTGATGGGGGGGAAGGAAAGTTGATATTGCTCCAACTTGCAGCAAAGAGTGACTGACGTTTATCAGAGCACGAGTTACATGGCTGGGGGCACCTGGGAAAGCCCCATGTCACATTCAAAATTAAATTTAAAAAAAAAGTTTGCTCTTTTAAAAAAACTGATTTCAGTGCAGACATCTGCTGCAGCAGCACTGATGCATTTTGGGGGGAAAAGCATCATGTTTTTCCATGAAAAAAAATCCCTTTAAAGGTGACTAAACAGAAGGAGCACAAAGGAGAAAAGGAATGGGGAGAAAATTCCAGGGTTCAAATTTTACTTTTATTTAGCAAAACTAAAACACGTTGCTTAAAATAGGGACTTGCTTGGTATGCACAGATAAGAAAAAAATTAGCTGACAGTGCTCTCAGGCCCTCAGCTTGGCCTCACCCTGCAGACTCAAAACTGCAGCACATTCAGCAAAAGTATCCATGCACAAAGATTAAACTGGTTGCTAATTGATTGCTAATTGGTATATTGTGATATTGTGATGGATGCTATAGTTAATGTGTATACTATTCTGTCAGTATAAAACCCCAACCAGTAGGGTTGCCACCTGGCCAGTATTTTACCAGCCTGGCCAGTAAAAATTGATGGTTGATCCCAATATTATAAATAGGAAAAGAAGATAAATAAATAGGAAGGCCGGCATTTTTTTTCCAGAAAAGGTGGCAACCCTACTGGCCAGTAAAAATGATGGTTGATCCCAATGTTATTATTAAGAAAATGAGAAATACATAGGAAGGCCAGTATTTTTTTCCAGAAAAGGCGGCAACCCAATTGGCCGGTAAAAATTAAGGTTGATGCCAATTTTACTAATAGGGAAAAAATATTAATATATAGGAAGCCTGGTATTTTTTTCCAGAAAAGGTGGCAACCTTTCTGGTCGGTAAAAATGATGGTTGATCCCAATGTTATTAATAGGGAAAAAATATAAACATATGGGAAGGCCTGTATTTTTTTCCACAAAAGGGGACGACCCTGCCAGCCAGGCATTCTGTTCTGGCAAATACCAATGGAGCTGCTGCAAGTTGACATACACAGTCACTGTGTATTGTGCTTGTAAGGGACTGTTTGGGTCTCTGCATACTTGAAATCCCAGGGCCTGTTATGCACCCCAGTCCAGTCCAGACCAGACCAGCTCCCAGCATGTGTTTTATTATAAATTGTAAACAAACTCTGGAGCTGAACTTGCAGCATGGCAGCACCTCTTGCACCCATTTATTTTGTAGAGGACTGTGAATTTAAATCGGTTAACCATTCCACATCTTGTGTCTTGAATACGCTGTCCTTTACGGTTACTGAAATCTTAATTTGTTATGACTTAAAAGCCCAATATCAAGAAGCCATCGTGGCTCAATCTTTGCCTTTAGAGCAACACTGCGATTATTTCAATAGTTTCATTTCTCCTTAAACGCACTTCCCTGTGTATTAGAACGTGTCCCCTATGCTAGTTATATATTACAATAAGCTTCAAGCCTCAGTGTTGAGTTTCACGTTTCTGCGTTTTAAAAGCTCTCTCGGGCAAACAACGTCAAACAATACCGCACATTGTCATTCACGTTTCTAATGTTACAACCCCGGCCTAGCCAACTCTGTCACAGCCTTCCCGAAACTATTTGACCTAGAAACAACAATTCACACCTATTGCCGCGAACCTAGACAGGTTCAACGGCTTTAAAACCAAAGGAACATCAACGCCACCCCCTCCCGCATTCAACGAGTCAACTTGCCAACTACCTGACCTTCAGTACGCACTCTCTATTATACCCTCTGACGTACAAACGCAAAGGGCGTGGCGGCAATCTAGCTGATAGGGACATGTAGTTTTTGGTCTATTTGCACTAAATGTTATTGATGGAGCGGGAACAGTAGTCGGGACTACATATCCCGAGATGCAACACCTGATCCGGAAATTCTAGATCGTATTGTCACGCCCTTCTTACAGGAAGCGAAGTGTGTTAAGAAAGGTTCCGCAGGACTCAGTGTCTCCTTTGTCGCCATCATGTTCGGTCAGACTGTTCGCAGGTTTGCCACGTCCGCTATTCGCAGGTCCCACTACGAGGAGGGCCCTGGCAAGGTAACGTTGAGAAAGTTGCTTATGTAGTGCAGCCATTTTTGTAGAGGGCAGAGTTATTGAGAAAGAAAGGAGACGATAGAAGTAGGAACAAATCGTACGAGACAATTATAATAAATAGCCTGTTATTCAGTTTTGCAGGTTGGCAGTTTAATATGCGAGTATTGGTTAGTTTGCAATCGGCACAGATGATGAGCACACAACACATCATTATGAGAAATCCAGTGATATTGAAAAGCTTACTGATGTGCCACTTGCCTGCTGGAAAGTCACCTTGGGCCTGTTACACTTAAAGGACTTCCTCACACAACAACTTGTATGGACTAATGAAGTGAAATATAATATTTAAGCAAGCTTTTATTATACGTTCATTAAGAAGAAATGGCTTTAAATAATATTAATATGCAACTGATCCTGAAAGCAGTGTTGAGGAATTTCTCCTTTTCTGGTTCCGAACGAAAAATAGTGTTATTTCTCAGCTGCCTGCTTCTACATTGACTTAGGGGTCAAAACTGAAGGGCAGATGTACTCTATTAAATTGTGTCTAATAGAAAGCTGCTTCAAATTATTTATTTTTTTCATAATGCAATAAATAGATCTTGCCTTTTATTACACTTTTTCTTTTTATTTGGCCTCTACACTGATTAATCACTTTAGGTTTTATGTTTCTTGACCCTATCCCATCTAGCTATTGGGCCTGGCTACAAAAAAGAGGATCTAAGTTGCAAATCGGCGTCCAGTGCATAAAGAATCTTATCGTTAAATTTTAATCTAAGCTTCAGCATACTGAAATAAGAAACTTTCTAAATACAATCAATTAAAAATTCTGTACCGTTTCTCAAATATCCCAGTTCATATTCACTAGGGATGCACCAAATCAACTATTTTGGATTTGGCCGAACCCCCGAATCCTTTGTGAAAATTTCGGTCGAATACTGAATCCTAATTTGCATATGCAAATGAGGGGTGGGAAGGGTACATAAAGAAGGGGGGAGTGGGGAAAGTAAGCAGGGGGGGGAAACAATAATATTAAAGAAACGTCACGACTCAGGCATCATTTTTAAACAAAGCATTACATAAAGGTAATATAGGATCAATTACAGTCCCCTCAAATCTATACAGGTAGAAGGAGTAGAACATTGTAACAACATGGGAAAAGCTTTTTACTTCCTTGTTTTGTGACAAAAAGTCACAATTTCCCTGCCCACCCCTAATTTGCATATGCAAATTTGGAGTCATTTCGGCCTGGCAGAAGGCCGAATCCCGAACAGAATCCTGGATTCGGTGCATCCCTAATATACACTATTCCTCTCTCAGCATCTGTTTCTCCTCATTCTGTCTTCATACTGGAGTTGGGTGTCAGATATTCATTGACAGTTAGATCCAATATATCTTATATGTATCTGTATTCGAGCTCACTATTAAATCACCAGAAATCCTGTCCCTCTACATGCAAGATTTGTGCAAAAGGCAGTTTTGTTCGATTATGTTTGTACTGGAATCCGCTTTATGAATGAGCTCTAATTCATCTGCTAGGAAAGGAAGCGCCCCCCTCTAAGATATATTTGATCATTCATCTGAACCCCAACTGCTGAATGAAAAGAAACATGCTGAGGGGAATATTTAATATAAATGTAATTATTTCAGAAGCAATGCAGAATATCTAATTGATTAGAAAGTTTCTTATTTCAGTATGATAAAGCATATACAATTTTCACTTTCACAATAGTTCCCCTTAAAAATGTAAATCTATTTAGACATTCTAACTGGACAGTGCAGGCCCCTGCAGGTTTAAGTGGTTACTCTGGACAGTGACTGCTGTTCTCAGCCTTTCATGCATTCTTAATCCGCACATGTTTAGGTGCAGATAGTCCCATGCCTTTGGGTCTACATACAATGTGATGCTTTAGGAGTTTTGCAAGAACTGGTCTGTAGGCAGAACTAGCCTGTATTTTTTTATAAATTGTGAGTGGTCTGTTTTGCTGCATGGTAATTTGTTTAGCAACCCATTCTTTCCTCCAGCCTGTAATCATTATGAATGAAGGTAAAAACTCGTAATACTTTTTATGCATGTTATGAGCTGACCGATATACTAATCTTTAAACGCGCTTAAATTATGATTATGCTCTTGCTTTAAAGAACCTGCCTTTCTCCGTTGAAAACAAGTGGCGACTGCTAGGGATGATGACCCTGTTTTTTGGCAGTGGCTTCGCTTTCCCATTCGTTATAGTAAGACACCAGCTGTTGAAAAAATGAGCACTTAATAAATCAAGGTATGTACTTCAGTGGGATGTGCGTGTTAACATAATCATGCTGTCACTAAGTTTTGCTAGATTTTTGATTCTTTCTGCCTTCCTTAGTGCCGCCTTCCCCCTTTCCTGTATGAAACAAAAAAATACATTTAAATCCATGAATGATGATTCTAATAAATTAGATTTTTTTTTTTTTTATTTGTCTGCGAAAATTAAACACACTGCCCAATGTCCTCACAATAGCACTTGTCATATGATCTTGCTTTAAAATGTGACTAAATGGTCTTATGAGCTGCTGCATACATTTAATTAATCCCCTAACGTTTTTCTCTTGCTTAAGGCTAAGGCCACACTAGGCGATAGCTCCGCGATTTGAGTCGCGGCGACTTTTCGCCGCGACTTTTAAGCCGCAATCGCTGGGGAAACTTTTGCGCTGGCGTCTATGGGGAATCGCGAAAAATCGCCAGCGTAAAAACACGCGCGGCGATCTTTTTTCTACTGTCGCTCGAAATTGCCTCGCTAGGCGATTTCGAGCGACAATAGAAATAAGATCGCCGCGTGTGTTTTTACGCTGGCGATTTTTCGCGATTCCCCATAGACGCCAGCGCAAAAGTTTCCCCAGCGATTGCAGCTTAAAAGTCGCCGCGAGTCAAATCGCGGCGCTATCGCCTAGTGTGGCCTTAGCCTAAGAGGCAACATTAAATCTTTGAAAGTGCTATCTTATCTTATATTGAAATATTTTTTTTTAGGTAGAAAATCCTTATGCTGAGTTATGAATAAGGTTGTTTGTAGACTGGCTGTGCAAGTAAACAAAGTTGCTTCTTTATGAACCCCTCATGGGCTAATGTTTTATTGCAGTCTTGGTTGTAGTCATTTTAATTCATTTTTGAACCATTGGTATTGGCCACTCCCGAAAATAGTCCTTTTTCGGTAACCGGTGGTCTGTCAATTCTGCATAGTATATTGCTGATCACTTACTACTGGGTGTTCCTCCTTTTACACTTGGAACAGACAAACGTACACTTCCTGCATTGCCTCATTGGCAAGGTAATGGGTGTGGTTAACTTGAAAGAACATGATTTTCTGCTCTTATGTCCAAAGACCAAGCTTTTTTTTTTGTGGAAAATAACTTTCAAAACTAACAGTTTAAATATCCTCTTAAATTAAAATGTTCAAAAAATTATGGTACTTGGGACTTATCTCCGGCTTGATACATCAGTCAGAGTTTTAGTACAGTTGAAGGCAAAATATTTATAGATAGATAGATATAGATATATCTATCTATATATCTCTTATATCTACATGACTTTTGTGCAAATGATGATAAAGTAACAGTATGAAAAATAATGATACTGTAAACGCTTTCTGATGTACATAGTTTGACATTTAGTGGCTCTAAACATCATAATGCACTTTTATTCATATTTACCTTCATTATTTCTTCTAGGTACAGAGGACCTTCTATAACAGTGACCATAATGAAATTGTTTCCCCGTGCAAGACATGGACTGTAAATAAAAAATACATGTGAGGTTGGGGTCACTTTTTTATTTGTGTGTTAAAAACTTGCGTCTGTTTCTATTCAGCCCAAAGTACTATGAAGAACAAATTCTAGGTAAAGCTCTGTAATATATAATTTTTTGAAAGAAACTTTTTTTTATATATATAATTTTAGCTTTAATAAAGATATACCCTCCATGTAATTGTGAAAGTAGATTGCTCTACCTTCATTAACTCTTTACCTTATTGCCATTCCTTCATTTGAATGAGAAAAATTTCACAACTGCAACACCCCATGCCCAATACTGGCACATATTCCTGTCTTTTTTTAATATAGATTTTGGTGTGTGCTTCTCAATCCCAACCTAATTTATTTCCTGCTGCATATCCACCATGGCGTTCTTCACTAGATGACCAGGAGTATGTAACATCAGGACAGATTGCCTTCAACTGTACATACTTGTGGCTACTATTTCACTGTCATACTCTACAATTTATTAATGGGTATGCGCAAGGAGGAAGAATTTATAGTGTGGCGAAGTCAGTCTTCTGCAGGGTGGGCTATATTATATAAATGATATTCATCCTCCATTAAATCGGAAGGTTGCACACAACTGGGCTGAGTCTCTTAATTCAAAATCGCATCCTGAGTGTATGGGTACAGATTGAAAAAATCTTGAGATATGTTATAAGTTATGTTTTGGGCTTCTGTACCAGCTCAAGGCAACCACAGCCCTTTAGCAGAGAAGATCTGTGTCTCCAAAGATGCCCCAGTAGCTCCCCATCTTCTTTTCTGCTGATCTGCTGCACATGATCTGTGCTGTTGTCCCTAATTGAGTTTAGGGACTAACTCATGTATTAGTATATAAATTTCACAATATAAGGCTGATTCGTAATTACTACATGGCAGCACAGACACCATCTTATATTACAGGTCAACCTCATTTTCTGCTTGATAATCTATGATGACCCCTAAGCTTAGCTTTGCAACAGCTGCACAGAGCATGTGAGTGTTGCAGACACTTTCCAAGGTGGTGACCCCCTGTGAAAAGTATGAACTCCTGCATCATTGTTGCTATTGACAAGTTGAAACTTTAGTCTGGTGAAATAAGTTAATATAAAAAAAATGGCATTTGTAGACATGTCTATTTTTAGGGTTTAGTTTTTTTAAGGATTTCATGTTAAACATTTTCACATTGCCAGTGTCTAAAGGTGGCGATAGACATACTGTAACAATTACGATCTTTCCAAGAAAGATTGTTCGTTTCAACATGTGTATATCTGAATTGTCAGATATACAGGTAGAAACAATAGAATTCTACCTGTATCTGAGGATTCAGCACTAACAATGGCCGATGTTTGGGTTCCTTCAAAGGCAATCAAAATTTTCCGATGAGCCAACCGATATCCAAGTCTTCTGCCGATATCGGTCGGCTCTTTTCCCACCATACACGCACCGAATATTGTATGAAAATTTGTTTTGTACGATATTTTCTCTGCGTCTATGGCCACCTTAAGTCTGCTTGTGATGTCAGAATTAAGGTCATGCCTATTGGCAGCACAGACTTGCAAAGTGCCTCTTGTATGCAGAAATGATTAGCTTTGAAAATGTAATACAGTGGTGTTCCAAGATTTTATATCTGTAAAGCTTGTGCTGCACAAAAGTTGAGTAGTTGGTAAAAACCCCAATATAAGCTGAGTAGTGCAGTTAATTGAAAGCCTTGTCAGTGTTTAAGGGGCAATTCAGGGAAAAGTCATTTTATCTGCTCTCTACTTAAACCACTGCTGCTGGGGATTATCTGCTAAAGGACAAGGCAACAACAATACAATCACTTGTATACCAGCAGTGCCCCTGCTAAATTTTCAGTGCGCTGTTGCCCTTCCTTTCATGGGAATCTTTTCTTTCAACATTGTCTGCCACAATGTCCTCAAAATACCCTTCTGTACATGTGCAAACATAACCCTACCACCCTCCAGTTGCAAGTGTCCTAGCATTGGCGCTGGGGCAAAAAAGAAAAAAAAAAAGATTACTGTGATCCCCAACCAGAGTGCGGCTCTATTAGCACCTTTGGTTTTTGTCCAACATGATCATACAGACTCCTGGGAAAAGTGACCATTCAAGTAGAAAAGAGTAGAATACAGTACTCTAGATATAGCTTATCTTATTGGTAAGCATTGTTAACACTTTTGGTTAGTCAAAAGTTGACTTATCTTGTGAGACTATATCTTTTTTTTTTTGGTTGCCTTTTCTTTTAATCTACAAGGAAAGACTTACTGTAAGTCTAAATACCCTCCCCAATAAGGAAAATCCCCAAGATAGAGAGCAGTGCTTCTAGCCAGTAAATCTCATTGGTCTGGCCACATATTTTCCTGGTTTCAATGTACCATTATTTTTCACTGTGATCTGACACTTAAAGGGCATGTAAAGGCAAAAAAATAAAATCCCATTTATACTTTCTTTAATGAAAAAGAAACCTATCTCCAATATACTTTAATTAAAAAATGTGTACCATTTTTATAAGAAACCAGATTGTATGCAGTGAAATTCTCCCTTCATTTACTGCTGTGGATAGGAATTGTCAGACGGTCCCTAACTGCTGAACAGGGAAACGTATCATACTTATGAACAGCAGGGGGAGCCCCCACCTTACTTCCCAGCAATGCAGAACTCAAACAGCTTTGTTTATGACGATCCCTAAGCAGCCCAGACCACACTGAGCATGTGCACAGTCTTAGTCTTGCAAAGATGTTTAACAAAGTTACAAGATGGTGACCCCCTGTAGCCAACTTTGAAAGCATAAATCATTTGTTTGATAAGGCTTGTGGTGCAGTAAGTTCATGTTTATATTTAGTATACAAAATACAGCATTTTTAGCCTTATTCTATTTTAGACTTTACATGCCCTTTAATGTGTTATTTAATAAAAGGCAATAAGTTTGCCTAGAAGCAGTAACCTATGGCAACCAATCAGCAGGTAACATTTACTGTTTTAGAGAGGTTTAATTTAAGATAGTGTTGCAACATCCATACAGAGATAGCGAACAGGCCCGAGTTATGCGTTCTGTGTTGAGATCAGGAGAGGAAAGTTAGATCTGAGTGTCGTCAGCATAGATGTGGTAGTGGAAACCATACAAGTTGATTTGTTTACTGAGGGAGGAAGTATAGAGGGAGAATAATAAGGGATCCAGGACAGAGCCTTGAGAAACCCCAATAGAAAGAGGTAGGAGAGAAGATGCTACTCCATTGTAGGAGACACTGAAGGAACGATTAGTGAGGTAAGAAGAGAACCAGGACAGGGCCATGTCACGAAGGCAAAGTGAATGAAGGGACTAGAGGAGGAGAGGGTGATCCACAGTGTCAAATGCAGCTGAGAGATCAAGCAGTATTAGTAGTGATGACTTTAGCAACATCCAATCATATTACCCCAAACAAAATGCTGGCTGTAAACAGCATAAACATTTTTGCATATACAACTCTTTCTATGTCATATACACCCAAAAAATGTAGATCATATAAATAGAACGAAGTTATGAATAAGTATAAATTACATAAGTAAAAAAAAAAAATTATGAGCATAGCTATAAAAATTTATCGTAACATTTGAGTATAACGAGACATGAAATTCCAAATTTATTTCATTTAGCTATCTAGTATTTAGGTAGAAGATCCACTTTATTTCTTTTCATAATAATTTGGCCACCATGGGGCTCAAGATCAGTCTGTCTATACCTATAAGAAAAACAAGTAAGTGACCTATTAGAACAATCAGATAAATATTTTGCGATTTCTGTAGTGCATCTTTCATTAGTAATATTATTCATTGTTTAAGTCTTTTGTTTGCTTAGTTTGACCCACATATTGTTTGTTACATTTAGTACAGGTTATAAGATACTGTATATTAGACTTAGTTTTAGATGAATTATTTTTTTTTGCTGGGTTTAGATATTTAGATATTGAAGTAAATCAATGATTAGATCCACATTTATACATGCCTGTAGAACGTAACCATGTGCTATTTTTTTTTTTTGTTACCACAAGCCTAGGGGATCAATTATCACGTAATGTTCTAGTTCTACTTACAAACCTACACCCTTTAAGAATTTCATTTAAAATGCAATCTGTTTTCAAAATGGCTAGATTTTTAGTAATAATTTTACGTATTGTGTTAAATTGTGGACTATATGTCAAATTACAAGAAAGTGTCCCAAATTTTTATTTAGAGTGTATCTCTTTTCGCTTGTGCAGCTCTTTTAAAGATATATGACGATTAATCCTTAAGTAACCTCTCAACAACCTTTCAAGTAATATATTAGATTTTTCAATTGAGTCATCAAAATCAGTCGTAAAAATTGGCTGTATGGTATGCTCTTTATCAAAAGATTAGTGTCACGGTCAGCACCCTAAATCCAGAACCAATGCTAAGCACCCTGGGCTCGGCTCTTTCTTCAGCCTTTAACAGCCGCCTTTCACCTCGGGAGAAGCCCTCGGCTAATCGGATGCCGCCAGGTCTTATTAAGAGAAGTGCCGAGCAAAAGGTTCTGGACAAGCAAAGGGGCACGAACGTAAAGCAAAGTCTTTTGGGCAGATGGTCACAGTACAAGGCGTAGGCAGAAAGTGTAGTCAGATCAGGCCGGGTCGGTGCAGGCAGAGAACAAGATGAGTCAGACACGCAAGGGTCAAACCAGGAGATCAGTCAGAAGGGAATGACGAATCAATCCCAACCAAAGAGCAGAATTTAGAAACAAACTGTACCCCTCTATAAGAAACAATATTGACCGGAAAACCATGTAATTTGAAAATATTAGAAATAAATAATTCAGCCAAAGTCTTAGCAGATGGGAGGTGTAGGAGGGAAATTAAATGACTCATTTTGCTGAACCTAACCACCACCACCCAAATCACTGTTTTCTCTTGAGATGGAGGGAGATCAACCACAAAATCCATAGGCAGATGGGACCAGGGTCTGTCAGGAATTGGCAGGCCCGGACTGGCAATCTGTGGGTTTCTGGCAAATGCTGTATGGTTCCATAGAAAGTTACCATATAGTGGGCTGGTAGGAGGCTGTTTGGGCCTCTGTGTACTTGGAATGGCAGGGCCTATTTTGACTCCCAGTCCAGGCCTGGGAATTGGTAATGGTCTTAGCAATTCCTGTGACAGGTTTCTAGAAAACTTTGGCCTTTGACAGACAGGACAAGAATTAACAAAGTTGTTGACATCTTGTTTAAATGAAGGCTACCACACATCACAAGACAACAAAGACAAGGTTTTAGAGATACCAGAATGTCCCGCCATTTTAGAATTATGAGCCTCACCCAGAACCTGTTCCCTTAAGTCCTCAGGTACAAATAACCTCCCAGAAAGAGTATCTACAGGGGCAGAAGATTGTACTGAAGACAATAGTGTGGCAAGATCTGATCCCAAAACCGCCACAAGCAACTCACCGGGAATGATGGTAACACACTCAATAGGTTCAGACAGATTAGACTCAAAACTCCTAGAGAGTGCATACGCCTTAGTGTTTTTGGAACCAGGCCTGTATGTGAGAGAAAAATTAAACCGGATAAAAAATAAAGCCCATCTACCCTGCCTAGGATTCAACCGTTTAGCAGATTTGATGTATAACAGGCTTTTGTGATCAGTAAAGACTGTTATAGTATGTTTAGCCCCCTCCAACAAATATCGCCATTCCTCAAAGGCCCATTTGATAGCCAAAATTCTCTATTACCAATGTCATAATTGGCATTGGCAGGTGAAAATTTCCTAGAGAAGAATGCACATGGATGTACCTTGTTGGTTATCGGATGCCTTTGAGAAAGGACTGCCCCAACTTCTATGGCATCAACCGCTACAATAAAAGGAAGAGTAGTATCAGGGTAACAGAGAATGGGAGCAAACACAAATTCCTTCTTAAGGCATTCAAAGGCACGAATAGCCTGGGGAGGCCACATACTTGGATCCGCATGTACAAGCATGTTATTAATATATATATATATATTAATATATCAACAAGCTGTATACTTGACCAAATAAAACAACATTATAGAAAATATGTGCCATCAAACATATAATAATTGTGTTAGAAGACATTCAATAGCTCGCATAAAGAAAGAAACAATATTTAAATCATATGTGCTATAACATGTCAATTGAAATTTAATGGCTTTAAGCCCTAAGCGATGAGGTATACAAAAATATAGGGATGTGGCATCAACAGAAGCCCAATTATATTCATTATTCCACTGAAATTTATTTAAGGCATGAATCACAGGGCCGCTATCTTTTAAGTAGCTTGGCAAACATAGAACTAAGGGTTGCAAGTTATAATCTATGTTTTCGCCCAAGGAACCAATCCCAGCAATTATGGGGCATCCAATGGGAGGTCTGTCAGGTTTGTGAATTTTTTTGGTAAGCAGTGAAAAATAGCAGTTTTGGCACATTCTTTTTTTCCAAAAATCAATGGTTGTCTCATTAATAATACCATATTGTAGGGCTTCTTTAAGTAGTGTATTTAGCTCCTCTTTAATTTTAGACATTGGATTACTATTAAGTAAAATATATGAAGATTTATCTTAGTTTTGTCATTACTTCACTCATATAATCAGTTTTGTTTAATACTACAGGTATTGGACCTATTATCCGGAATCATCGGGTCCTGGGGCTTTCCAGATAACGTGTCTTTCCGTAATTTGGATCTTCACACCTTAAAGGGATACTGTCATGGGGAAAAAAATGTTTCCAAAATGAATCAGTTAATAGTGCTGCTCCAGCAGAATTCTGCACTGAAATCCATTTCTCAAAAGAGCAAACAGATTTTTTTATATTTAATTTTGAAATTTGACATGGGGCTAGACATATTGTCAATTTCCTAGCTGCCCCAAGTCATGTGACTTGTGCTCTGATAAACTTCAATCACTCTTTACTGCTGTTCTGCAAGTTGGAGTGATATCATCCCCTCCCTTTTTTCCCCCAGCAGCCAAACAAAAGAACAATGGGAAGGTAACCAGATAACAGCTCCCTAACACAAGATAATAGCTGCCTGATAGATCTAAGAACAACACTCAATAGTAAAAACCCATGTCCCACTGAGACACATTCAGTTACATTGAGAAGGAAAAACAGCAGCCTGCCAGAAAGCATTTCTCTCCTAAAGTGCAGGCACAAGTCACATGACCAGGGGCACCTGGGAAATTGACAAAATGTCTAGCCCCATGTCAGATTTCAAAATTGAATATAAAAAAAATCTGTTTGATCTTTTGAAAAATGGATTTCAGTGCAGAATTCTGCTGGAGTAGCACTATTAACTGATTCATTTTGAAAAAAACATGTTTTCTGACGACAGGATCCCTTTAAGACTACTATAAGATTATATAAAAATTAAATAAATCCAATAGGCTGGTTTCACTTCCAATAAGGATTAATTATATCTTAGTTGGGATCAAGTACAAGCAACTGTTTTCTTACTACAGAGAAAAGGGAAATCATTTTTAAAATGTTTGGATTATTTGATTATAATGGAGTCTATGGGAGACAGCCTTTCCATAATTCAGAACTTTCTGGATAACAGATCCCATACTATTAAATCACTTTTACCCACTTTCATTATTACTATGTCAGTAGTTTACTCAAATTATTTTATCATATTAGTATGTTTAGAATTGCTCCTCATAGTTTGTGTTGTATGATGTAACTTTGTTAATTCCACTTACACGTGTTTTTGAAAAAGAAAGACTTAGGATGTAGTGTAAGCACCTACCCTACCTGAACTATTGTCAAATTCTCTTTTTAGCTCTTCAAGGTAGAGAATTGTTGAGTCTTTGTCTTCAGAACATATATATATATATATATATATAATTACAATGTATTGATTTTTTTTCCCTTACATTAGCCTTTTGTTTTCCTGATTTCTATGTTTGTAAAATATAATTGCACCCTAAAGCAAACCCATAACTTTGGGGCAATTCATTTTATCTATATCCGTGCTATATCCGTTTCACCTAGATGAAACAGTGGTGCTTAAAGGGATACTGTCACGGGAAAAAAAAAAAATTCAAAACAAAACAGTTAATAGTGCTGCTCCAGCAGAATTCTGTACTGAAACCCATTTCTCAAAAGAGCAAACACATTTTTTAATATTCAATTTTGAAATCTGACATGGGGCTAGACATATTGTCAATTTCCCAGCTGCCCCCAGTCATGTGACTTGTGCTCTGATAAACTTTAATCACTCTTTACTGCTGTACTGCAAGTTGGAGTGATATCTCACCCCCTCCCTTTCCCCCCAGCAGCCTAACAACAGAACAAATGGAAGGTAACCAGATAGCTCCCTAACACAAGATAACAGCTGCCTGGTAGATCTAATAACAACACTCAATAGTAAAAACCCATGTCTCACTGAGACACATTTAGATACATTGAGAAGGAAAAACAGCAGCCTGCCAGAAAGCATTTCTCTCCTAAAGTGCAGGCACAAGTCACTTGACCTGGGGCAGCTGGGATATTGACAAAATGTCTAGCCCCATGTCAGATTTCAAAATTGAGTATAAAAAAATCTGTTTGCTTTTTTGAGAAATGGATTTCAGTGCAGAATTCTGCTGGAGTAGCACTATTAACTGATACGTTTTGAAAAAAACATTTTTTCTGATGATAGGATCCCTTTAAGATATTCACTGGTCGTCATGCTGCCTGCAGGTTCAATGGTCAACTTGCCACCACATCTAAAGAACATAGGTCAGTGCAGTTATTTTGCAAGACACTCTTCTATTGTCTTACATTGTTTACCTCCTTGCATGCACTCCTCTTTTGTTATTATCTGCAATGCCAGGTAGTGTTCTCGTACTTTGCCTCCATACGGGCAGATTTGGTGACTACCCAGCCTGGTCGATTTTACAAAAGGACAGAATCAGCAGAGAGGTGTAAGTTAGCTTCTGGTACTTGACACCCCACCAGTTATGACATTTACTTGTCATTAAATGTGTAAAACAACATAAAAAAGATAAGTACACTTGTCTATTGTATATATAGTCATATGTTGGCATTTCAGAACATTTATTATGAGGAACCTACTACTGTGGATTTTGATGTCAGGTTAGGAAACATCTGTGGGATTTTAAATACCATTTGTTTACAGCAGATAATTCAGATTTTTTTGGGGGGGAATTCTGTTTATTATTTTAGAAACTAATTATTGCTTGTGTTTGTTCTCTTTGTAATCTCATTATGATTAAACACATTTTGTTAAGCTAAAAGTAAAAGCAATTTGTTTAACAAATGAAGTAAAGATGCCACATTTATATATTTTTCTTTGTCTAGTCTGTTCCTATTTGATAAAATTGTTGTTTTTGTTTCCATTGAAATTGGCAACACTTAAATGTGAAATTAGTAGTAATTAAATATTAGACAATCATTTTCCATTTCACACTTGCCAAATAGTATTCTAGGTAGGTTGTTTGTTTCAACAAAGCCAATAATTTAAAGTACCGGAAGAGAGAGTGCACCAGTTTGTGCCATAAAAATAACAGTTAAAGGAATTCTATGTGGATACTGTATATGAAGTCATGCATGAAAGTTTGTGAACCCTTTAAAATGTTCTATATTATTAAATTAAGTCATGTATTTTTTGGGGGGGGAATAATCCAATATCATATCTGCGTGTGGGGAAAGTAAGTGAATCCTTAGAATTATCATGTAACTTGAAGGTGAAATCAAAGTCTGATGTTTTCAGTCAATGGAAGGACAATCGTGTGCGTGTGAGAGACCCTGTTTTATTTAAAGAACGGGGATCCATTAAAGCCTAATCACACATACAACACATTTGTGGATGTGTATCATGGCTAGAACAAAGGAAGTGTCTGATGGCTTCAGAAAAACAGTTTTGATGCCCATAAAGATGGAAAAGGTTACAAGCCTATCTCTAAAGAGATTGGACTCCACCAATTAACAGTCAGACAGGTTGTGTACAAATGGTGGAAATTCAAGACCGTTGTTATCCTACACAGAAGTGGTTGACCAAAGATAACTCCAACTGCAAGGTGTCTAATAGTCCGAGAGGTTACAAAGTATCCCAGGGTAACTTCTTAGCAACTGAAGGCCTGTCTCACATTGATGAATATTGATGTTCATGAGTTCACCTTCAGGAGAACACTGAACAGCAAGATGTGTATGGCAGGGTAGTAATGAGAAAGTTTCTGCTCTCCAATGAAGCCAAAATAGAACTTTTAGATGAGCTAATCTGCCCGGTATCTGTGAAATGGTGAAAAATTCACAAAACGCATTAAAGCCTATGTGCAACATTTATGTCAAAATCTTGCCATGAATCCATGTGTGGTGAAAAATTTGCTCATCACAGGTTTTTGGTTTGAATGAGCATTGTTCCATTTGGAGAAAGAAAAACACTGTATTCCAGCATAAGAACCTTATCCCATCTATGAAACATGGTGGTGGGCGTGTTCTGGTTTGGGCCAGTTTTGCTGCATCTGGGCCAGGACAGCTTGCCTAATTCTGAACTAAACCAGAGAATTCTAAAGGAACATGTCAAAACATCTGTTCGTGAACCGAATCTCAAGTAACAACAGGTAAAAGAAGAATAAATTGAATGTTCTAGAATGGCCAAATGAAAGTCCTGGCCTTAATCCAAAATGTTGTGGAAAGACCTAAAGTGAGTGGATCCATGTGAGGAAATCCACCAACATCCAACACTCCGATATGTTATTGGATAATTTTTTTTCAATAAATACACAATCAAATATAACCATTTTTGTTTAATTTGTTTAACTATGTATTCTTCATCTACTTTTAGAACTTGTTTGAAAATCAGATGAAGTTTTAGGTCACATTCAAATAAAAATACAGAAAATGTTGTAATGTTCACAAACTTCATGCATGACTGTGTATGTGTTATATATAGTATATGTATATAGAGTCATATTCTATATTCACTTTGTATTTGCCCCTTTCCAATTTTCACTTTTTTATGAACCAAAATCTTGTTTGCTTTGAAACTTTAAGTACACACATTATAGGCAATAGCTGCGGGGGTTGTGTCTGCACTTTTTCCCAGTGACCTAATGGGTCACTATAATCATTTCTTTAATGCTTTATTTACCAGTAGGTCCTTCCAGCAGACACACGGGCATCTATTCCAGAAGAAAGGAGGTTCCATATTTGTAAAAGGGTTTTTTACAGTGAGGGCTGTGAAGATGTGGCATTCTCTCACCAAATCAGCCGTGCTGGATGATAGCTTCAAGAAGGGTTTGGATTGCAAGTGAGGAACTTGAGGGTTATTGAAGAAAGCTCATAGTACAAGTTGATCCAGTGACTGGTACGATTGCCATCTCAGAGGGGAAGGTTTTTTTTTAGAGAGGCTTCATAAGTTTTTTTTCCTCTGGATCAGCTAGTAGTTAGGCAGGCTTTATAGTTTCATATAGACAGAAAAGGTTGACGTGTCTTTTTTCTAACTTAGTGGGGCTTTAACACTGGGCAAATATGCATCTGGGCAGTAACCCATGGCAACCAATCAGTGATTAGCTTTTTTCAGCCAGCTGCAAGCTGAGCACTGAAAACATTCATCTGATTGGTTGCCATGGATTACTGCCCAGGTGCAAATTTGTCCAGTGTTTATAATTACCCCCACTATGCTACTATGAACGTTTAAACATTTTATCTGTGTTTTTGAGCTTTTAGAATAGTCACACAAATAAATATAAGACCTTAACAAGAACAACTTACAAAATGATGCAGACAATGATATTCTATGGCAATTTAAAATTGATTTTGGTTATTTGCAATGCAGCGCTGGATGAGTTGTTTGTAGAAAAGAACAATCAACCCTCAAAAATTTCTAAACTATTATGTTAGAAATAAAACATATAAGGGAAACAGAAGGAAATTTAATATATAGGAGAAAAAGAGAAAGTCTCCTGCTTAATTAATCTAATTCAGGGTCACTTATATATAAGCTATTCCAATACCTGGCTGATTATGAAATTGGTATACTCAAGTGCAAACTTTGACAGTATAATGGCATCTCTGCAACATATTAAGTGGGAAATGCTTTTCACAGGGTTAAACACAGAACAAAAATGGGAAGTCTTTAAAATGCTACTTAATAAATATACGTCAGTATATTCCCCTTGTAAGCAAGGAACAATGTTGCAAAGCAAAACCTTTTTGGTCCAATAGAAGTGTTGGTGTTGAGGTGAGTAAGAAAAGACATGCTTTTAAGGCTTTCAAGTTAGCTGGGACAGCCGAATCATTTATAAGGTACAAGGAGGCCAATAAATCATGCAAAGAAGCTATAAGGCAAGCTAAAATTGATATGGAAAAGGATATTGCAGCAAGCAGTAAAAAGAAGGTTTCCTTCTTAATAGTACCAATTCTAGTAATACAACTATTGATGCATGGTTCACACATGAGGAAATTCAAAAGAGACTAGAACATGTTAAGATAAACAAAGGTCTGGGGCCAGATGGTATTCATCCCAGGGTACTTAGAGAGCTTAGCTCTGTGATTGCCAAACCTCTTTACTTAATTTTTCAGGATTCACTGAGGTCTGGCATAGTGCAAAGAGACTGGCAAATTGCTAATGTGGTGCCTCTATTCAAAAAAAGAATCCCTTTCTCAGACTCAAAACTATAGGCCAGTTAGTCTGACATCAGTGGTTGGAAAGCTTTTTGAAGGGTTAATAAAGGATAAGATAATGGACTTCATAGCAAATCATAATACTATGAGTTAGTGCCAGCATGGTTTTATGCGTAATAGATCTTGCCAGACTAACTTAATTTCTTTTTATGAGAAGGTAAGCAGGGACCTCGATGCTGGGATGGCAGTGGATGTGATTTACTTAGACTTTGCTAAAGCATTTGATACAGTGCCACACAAAAGGTTACTGGTTAAATTAAGGAATGTTGGCCTGGAACATAGTATTTGTACTTGGATAGAGAACTGGCTAAAAGATAGACTGGTGGTAAATGGAACATTTTCTAGTTGGGCCAGTGTTATTAGTGCAGTACCACAGGGCTCTGTACTAGGTCCCTTCATTTCAACTTGTTTATTAATGACCTGGAGGTGGGCATTGAAAGTACTGTTTCTATTTTTGCAGATGATACTTAATTGTGCTGAACTATAGGTTCCATGCAGGATGCTGCCACTTTGCAGATTGATTTGTCTAAGTTGGAAAACTGGGCAGCAAACTGGAAAATGAGGTTCAATGTTGATAAATGTAAGGTTATGCACTTTGGCAAAAATAATATAAATGCAATTTATACAAATGGCAGTGTGTTGGGAGGTTCCTTAATTGAGAATGATCTAGGGGTTTTTGTAGATAACAAGTTGTCTAATGCTGGGCAGCGTCATTCTGTGGCTACTAAAGTAAATCTAGTTCTGTCTTGCCAATAATTGTACCAAATGGCGTATACCCCAGGAAATCCCGGCAAGAATATTTAAATACTGTCATATGTTTAAAACACAAATAAAAATATTTGAAAGAAAGTTCTTTCCTGCATAAAAAAGGGCATTAACTCAAGGGATGAAAACATAATTATGCCTCTTTATAGGTCCCTGGTAATGCCTCATCTGGAGTATGCAGTGCAGTTTTGGACTCCAGTACTTAAGAGGGATATAAATGAGCTGGAGAGAGTGCAGAGACGGGCAACTAAACTGGTTAGAGGGATGGAAGACTTAAATCTTGAGGGTAGACTGTCAAGTTTGGGGTTGTTTTCTCTGGAAAAAAGGCGCTAGATTAGAGGACATTATAGACAAATAGCAGGGGACCTTTTTACCCATAAAGTGGATCACCGTACCAGAGGCCACCCCTTTAGACTAGAAGAAAAGAACTTTCATTTGAAGCAACGTAGGGGGTTCTTCACAGTCAGGACAGTGAGGTTATGGAATGCACTGCCGGGTGATGTTGTGATGGCTGATTCAGTTAATGCCTTTAAGAATGGCTTGGATGATTTTTTGGACAGACATAATATCAAAGGCTATTGTGATACTAAACTCTATAGTTAGTATAGGTATGGGTATATAGAATTTATGTGAAAGTAGGGAGGGGTGTGTGTATGGATGCTGGGTTTTCATTTGGAGGGGTTGAACTTGATGGACTTTGTCATTTTTCAACCAGATTTAACTATATAACTAACTATTTAACTATGTATTTCAGACACTGTAGAAGTTAGGAATTAAGTAATAAAAAGTAATAATACAATAGCCTGATGGTGAACCACCCCTTAGCTGATGGAAAACATTGTTTTAGAGAATACAACGATGGAATGTGGAATGATGGAGTAAACATAAAACAAGAAAATATACAGTGAAACATACATCCATACTAACTGAAAATCGATTATAGCAAAACAGTGTATAATAAATAGGGAATATATGTTGGTTCCATGTTCTACAGTCATGTAAAGCCTGTTTTGTGTCAAGTTTTTGGTTGGTCTTGGCTCCTCTCATTTCTTAATTTTTACCACTTACCTCAGAAGCTCAATAACTTTCCTATGTCCTCACTGTCACTTGGGCTTATAAACATCACTGTCAATATCCCAGTTTTTGTTTATTCATCCATCCATCTGACATAGATCCTGCCCATGCTTGATTATATGGAGACAGATATGGTGTACATCAATCTCTGAATTGAAAAACTGCCAAACGCTATCCACAAACCATGTGGAGTTGGGTCAAACTGAAACCCAAGCAGACAGAAGAGAAGAAATCCTGACAAGTAAAGAGCAACCAACTGTGAAAAGAATGAAAGCAGCATAGGAAAAGTACAGTAAGTTTATTCAAACAAAATAGCCTTAGTGAATCACGTCAATACATTCCTTTATGTTGTAAAGATCAATTCAGAAAGGTGAGAAGCTTTGCTAATGAAAATTGCATAAAAGAGTTCTTCACTTTATATTTTGCACTTTGTGCACTTTCTTTTATGTATATCTGAAAATGGAAGGACTAAATGGCACAATAATTGGACCCAAAGGAACTTAATCGATTGTTCCCTAAATATCCATATGCCGACTCTAGTTTAAGGGAATCATTTCAGAAGAGGAATTTAAGGTTAAATTAGAGTGGGGTTATTTACTTACATATAGATCATGGGGGTTACATTAATGATATACTGATCAGTAATTGTAGGTAATTTTATGTTTTATTTTGTACAATTCTGCAGAACACGCTTGCTTTATAAATATATATATATATATATATATATATATATATATATATATATATATATATATATACATACAGCCATGGGCAAATATATTGGCAATTTTCGGTTTCAAATAACGAACCAATTTTACCAGGAGTTTGTTAAAAATAACTAACCCATAGCTATTTACACACACACATTTAACAACACAAAAAAGCTGTAACAAATTACCAAACCTTATCTTATTCACAAACAAATCCTAAAGTTTGTACTTAAACTCGCCTGTGATTAGAGTAGATGGCTTATACAATATCCAAAGCACACATTAAACTAGTTTGCACTGTCTATGTGCACAACATTAAATATGGAGAAAAACAGAGAACTGTTTGAGCAGAGTTATCTCATGGCTACTAAAAATACGAAGGGGCATATTTATTAACATTGTAGACAAACAGTGATATTGCCCATAGCAACCAATCAGATATTTGCTTTTGTTTTCAAACTTATCGGGACTGTTCATATGTAAATGCTGATTGGCTGCTATCACAGTGATGTTTGTCTTCATTGTTAATAAATATGCCCTTTTATGTCTTTGCTTCCATGTTGTGCAATGTTTTCAAGATGTCTAAGGTCCATCACAATGCAGCCAGTCTCTTTGGGTGTAGACGCAAGAAGAAAATTGATCAGAGATTGTAGAGAAAGATTCAAGCTGAACTGCAATGTACAACAGTTTCAGTTTGTGCCATTTGTTGGCTCTATGGTAGGAGACCCAGGAAGACCTCACTGCTGACAGAAAGACATATTAAATGCTGGAAAGTTCCGAAGTGGACTGTACAGAGATGTAGAAAATTGCTTAAAATTTAATTTTGAACAATTTTATTGGTATTTCTATGGCCATCTCTACAGTAGATGTAAAATGACATCTTGCATATCTGCCCTCCCATTCCCATCTGCTATAATTATTCAGTTTCACTAACTTGTGCATCTTTGGTTACAGCGCTCATGAACTGTGTTCCTGATGCTGCACTTACCTGCTTACCATAGCTTATTTCCCCCCAAAACTGCTTGTACAGGCAGCCACCTTGTCACAGTTTGTTCCACCCTGAATGAAAATGCATATGGCTGGAGGTGGTAGAAATCATAAGGGTCATTAAATATAAGCAGAGCCACTATAAAATTGATACAAATGTTGCAAGTATTAATGCCAGTAAAGTTATTTGAATATTTGTATCATTGCATCCAGTCGAATCATGTCCGTGTTCCTTTTGCTGCTGAGCAAACCTGGAGCCACTGCCACCCTAAACATGGCTTTAATTACAGGGTTCCTATCACTGGTTGCAACCATAGGCATAACAGACTTGCGGCTACCGATTTAACATCTTGTGCCAAAATGACAAACCCTTTTGATAATTTTGACCATAACTTGCACCCACTTTGCAAAAAAGTGTAACAATCTTTGTATCTGGTACGATTGCTCCAGGCAAAAATTGTGTGCTCTCAGAATGAGTGTGCACTCAGAATGAAGCTGGGATTGTGGGGAAAACATTGTATTGTGGGTACAAAACATGGCAATTTGCATCTGAATATTGCACTGTGCACACTGTGTTGCATTCATATAGGAATCTTCTTGTGTTGGTCTCCAGGGATTTCATTAAAATAAACATTGCATAACTGAATTTTTTTTTTTAATATAAACCCCAAATGTGTAGCACATCTCCTATAGACTGCATTTTATCCAAATAATTCCAATTTTTAAAAATAATTTCCTTTTTCTCAGTAGTAATAATAAAACCATACTTTGATCCAAACTAAGATATAATTAATCCTTATTTGAAGCAAAACCAGACTATTGGGTTTATTTAATGTTTACATTATTTATAGATATATGGAGATCCAAATTATGGAAAAACCCGTTATCCAGAAAACCCCAGGCCTGAGCATTCTGGATAACAGATCCCATATCTGTACTTGCATTCTAAAATGTATTGTTATTTTAAATGTATTTTTAAGTTTGATTAGATTTTGATTCGTTTCACATTTTCATGCTTGTTGCTTTTCCCAAATATGCTGTTAAATGCTATCATCTATTCATTCTAATACTTGTGTAAGCTTTACAAAATGAAATGTTAATAATTTCTTTAGGCATGTATATATGTTTATGCTAAATTGTTGTAAGAAATGTTAAGGATTCTAATGCAAAGGGAAAATAAAACTTGAATTCATTTTTTCTCCTTTTAACATCCTTTTCTCCCCAACTATGATCCAGATGGGATGTTACACTCTTTAAGTTTAGAAAAGAAAAAATATAACATAAAAAACCTTGTTATAGTTATATAGGGATCTGTGAATATGCCATTAGTCAGACTATTATAGGACCTATAATCCCACTCAAAAAGCATAACAGAATTTAATTCAGTGAGAAAAGGTTATCCCATAGTTTATCACGTGACAACTCATTTACAGGATTCAATTAGAGAAGAAAAAAACATTACCCCTAATTCACTTCTAGTTTTTTCCCCATAGACTTTTTTCTCACTGAATTGAATATAGCCCAAAGCAAGACAACAGTTCTTTTAATATAATCTACTATTTCTGCATTATAAAAATTAATAGCTACAGCATCAGTAACAAACACCATATTCATATATTCTTTACAAAATGTGAATTCAATATCCTCAGTTGTTGTGTGTTTTACTTGATGGATTTGTTTAATACACTTTAAATGTATAGCTCTAATTATTTTATATGTTTTTAAATGACAAGGAACACCGACATAAAATTGCAAGTCTGAAATCAAAACAACTGAAGTGAAGAGCACTATCAAGATTTCAACCAGATACAGCTATTTGGGTTATGTGACCACTACCACAAAAAATCTATACTCAAAAATACCACCAACACACTCTGAAATCCACAGTCATTAGTATAAACACAGTCCCACATAATACAGGGCACCCATATAAAGCTCTTCTTTTTCCATTGTTCGGCTACTCCTTCCCCAATAAAGCGAGTCTGAAAAACGAAGAGCCAAATTGCACATAGTAAAAAGTACCATTAGATATAGTACATAAAATCTCTGCACAATAAAATGCACTTACTAAAATATAGCTGTGAAAAGACATATCTTTAACATGTTACGCAGGGAATTCATCAGTGCAGCGTTTCCTGTCCAAAAAAAAGTAAATTTGCAAAATGCCTAGAAATGGCCGCGTATAATACAGGCCTTCCCATCCAGGTAAGTAAGTGCACTTTATTTGAGGCTTTATGCATCTAGTGGTACTTGAACTAAGAGGCTGGTTTATTAACCCTTTAAGTGCCAGCAGAATTTCCCATTTTGGTTACGCGAAATGCCAGCCGTTTTTAAGCATTTTGTACTTGTTCAGTTTAACAAGGTTTTATTGTAGAAAAACCTCCATGAAACTAGGAAAATTATATATTGTTTTTTTCGTTTTAAAATGGGCTTTGACGTGCAAGCGGAATTTTGCGACTTTTCTGGGGATTTAATGTGAATTTTGGGTGAAATATGTAAAAAAAAAATAAAATTGTTAAAAAATTATGTATATCTTGAGTTTTTTTTCCACAGAAAAGTTAATTTTACATGAATTTTTTTGTGTTTGTAAAAGCCCTAATCCTGCCAAGTCCAACGATACCCAATATGTATCAGTAACCCACTTTTTTTGTCCAGGAGTAACCCCCAAACTAAAACAGCATTTTGTAGAATTTTACACCAGAACAAATTGGATAAGCACACGTGACAGTTGATGCAGCATAACTTATATGTAAATCGAAATTATCCCTTCAAGTTTGGTATTTTTAGAAACTACAGACCTTCAGGTTTCTAGGGGTGCTGTAGTTTTCACTCAAAATTCAAATACATTTTACCAGTGCGTTGTGATATTTAGAGCTTTTTTGTTGCATTTTTAGTTTTTTTCTAAAATGCTAACTTAGACGCAGGAATAAATGTAAATCTGACAAAATAACACCGTTATAAATGCTATAAGTACAGACAATTTGAAAGACAAACTTCTCCTGAACAAAACGATACCCCATATGTATGGATACACATAGAGACGCAGCCACCAAACACCCCAAAACAGGAGCAACGCATAAGGGCAATTGCAGTTGAAAATCTGGGGGCTGAGCTCTATGTGTCCTACTTGCAGTTTTTCAGTCTAAACACCCCCCAAACTGTGAAATTACCCCCACAAACCTTATATGCCCGAAAAGTACACTTCTTCAGCTATTCAAAGATGCCATTCTGGCTTTTCTACACGGAGAATTGTGGCCGCAGTCATTCTTAGAAGTCAGTGATTTGGTCTGAAATAAAGGAAAAAAGAGTTCCAAAGTTAGATTTCTCCCAAATTTTCCATGACAACTAACAAAAACCTGCTCAACAACAATCTGCAAGTTCCCCTGAATAGAACAATACCCCATATGTATGGATACACATAGAGACGCAGCCACCAAACACCCCAAAACAGGAGCAACGCATAAGGGCAATTGCAGTTGAAAATCTGGGGGCTGAGCTCTATGTGTCCTACTTGCAGTTTTTCAGTCTAAACACCCCCCAAACTGTGAAATAACCCCCACAAACCTTATATGTCCGAAAAGTACACTTCTTCAGCTATTCAAAGATGCCATTCTTGCTTTTCTACACGGAGAATTGTGGCCGCAGTCATTCTTAGAAGTCAGCAATTTGGTCTAAAAAAAAGGAAAAAAGAGTTCCAAAGTTAGATTTCTCCCAAAGTTTCCATGGCAACTAACAAAAACCTGCTCAACAACAATCTGCAAGTTCCCCTGAATAGAACAATACCCCATATGTATGGATACACATAGAGACGCAGCCACCAAACACCCCAAAACAGGAGCAACGCATAAGGGCAATTGCAGTTGAAAATCTGGGGGCTGCGCTCTATGTGTACTACTTGCAGTTTTTCAGTCTAAACACCCCCCAAACTGTGAAATAACCCCCACAAACCTTATATGTCCGAAAAGTACACTTCTTCAGCTATTCAAAGATGCCATTCTTGCTTTTCTACACAGAGAATTGTGGCCGCAGTCATTCTTAGAAGTCAGCAATTTGGTCTAAAAAAAAGGAAAAAAGAGTTCCAAAGTTAGATTTCTCCCAAAGTTTCCATGGCAACTAACAAAAACCTGCTCAACAACAATCTGCAAGTTCCCCTGAATAGAACAATACCCCATATGTATGGATACACATAGAGACGCAGCCACCAAACACCCCAAAACAGGAGCAACGCATAAGGCCAATTGCAGTTGAAAATCTGGGGGCTGAGCTCTATGTGTCCTACTTGCAGTTTTTCAGTCTAAACACCCCCCAAACTGTGAAATAACCCCCACAAACCTTATATGCCCGAAAAGTACACTTCTTCAGCTATTCAAAGATGCCATTCTTGCTTTTCTACGCGGAGAATTGTGGCCGCAGTCATTCTTAGAAGTCAGCAATTTGGTCTAAAAAAAAGGAAAAAAGAGTTCCAAAGTTAGATTTCTCCCAAACTTTCCATGGCAACTAACAAAAACCTGCTCAACAACAATCTGCAAGTTCCCCTGAATAGAACAATACCCCATATGTATGGATACACATAGAGACGCAGCCACCAAACACCCCAAAACAGGAGCAACGCATAAGGCCAATTGCAGTTGAAAATCTGGGGGCTGAGCTCTATGTGTCCTACTTGCAGTTTTTCAGTCTAAACACCCCCCAAACTGTGAAATAACCCCCACAAACCTTATATGCCCGAAAAGTACACTTCTTCAGCTATTCAAAGATGCCATTCTTGCTTTTCTACACGGAGAATTGTGGCCGCAGTCATTCTTAGAAGTCAGCGATTTGGTCTGAAATAAAGGAAAAAAGAGATCCAAAGTTAGATTTCTCCCAAAGTTTCCATGGCAACTAACAAAAACCTGCTCAACAACAATCTGCAAGTTCCCCTGAATAGAACAATACCCCATATGTATGGATACACATAGAGAACCAGCCCCCAAACACCCCAAAACAGGCACAATGCGTAATATTGGGGCTGCAAATTTATGTACAGTTCTCAAGTTTTTTCATCATAAACTGCCCCTTACCTGTAAAATAACCCCCATAAACCATATATATCCGAAAAGTACACTTCTTCAGCTATTCAACGATGCCATTCTCACTTTTCTACACAGAGAATTGTGGCTGCAGTCATTCATAGAAGTCAGCAATTTGGTCTGAAATAAAGGAAAAAAGATAGAAAAAGTTATATTTTTCTCTACGTTTCCATGGCAACTGAGAAAAACCTGCTCAATAACAATCTGCACGTTCCCCTGAATAAAATGATACCCCATATGCATAAATAGACATAGATACGCAGCCACCAAACACCCCAAAACAGGCACAATGTCTAATATTGGTTCTGTGAATTTATGTGCAAGTATCCATATTTCATCCTAAACTGTCCCTTACCAATGAAATAACCCCCAAAAACTATAGATTTCTTGAAAATAAACCCCTTCAACTATTCAGAGATGCCATTCTTGCTTTACTATGTGGAGAATTGTGGTTGCATTCCATTGTAAAACTCTGTGCTTTGGTCTGAAATAAAGGAAAATACAATGTACAAAGTTAGATTTATCCCCAAGAATTCTCCTAGAGAATTTTGGGGCTACTCTGTGGATCTGTATATGGTTGCTTCTACCCCATATTAACCCCAAAACATATTTCACTCACCATTTTGGATTCAGTGGAGCGTCTTTGAGTTTCATCTGTCCTGTGGTGTTACAATACCAATTTGTTTGCTTCTTCCTACACTATTTCAGCAATGACAAAATCTGTACAACATTTGCAGATATATTTACCAACAAAATCCATAGTAAATTTGGCCCATAAATTATGCAAGTGTCCTAAGAAGTTTAGGAATTTAGGTGGCAACAATAAGGATTGGGGCATTAGCAGCGGAGATAAAATTATGCCCAGCAGCAGAAGTTTGTAGAAAGCTGGTGCCCCACTGGTAACAGGTATGGCAAAGTGCTATTAGGGCTGGGACACACTGGGCGATTTGGGGAGATTTAGTTGCCTGGCGACTAATCGCCGCGACTTTTCTCCCCGAATGCCTCCCTTCGCTCTGCGCCTGGCTAAAATGAAAAATCGCCTGCGCTAATCACACGCGGCGATTCATTTTCCGAAGTCGCCCGAAGTTGCCTCAGGAAACTTCGGGCGACTTCGGAAAACGAATTGCCACGTGTGATTAGCGCAGGCGATTTTTCATTTTAGCCAGGCGCAGAGAGAGGGGAGGCATTCGGGGAGAAAAGTCGCGGCGATTAGTCGCCAGGCGACTAAATCTCCCCAAATCACCCAGTGTGTCCCAGCCCTTAGTATTCAGAGAGCACTGCAACTTAGTCTAACCTAAACACTGCTTATATATTCACTTTGTGCTATAAGTACAAAAAAAATGGATTATTCCAACCACAACTTATCAGGAAAAATATGCTGAATGCATACACTAAGAACAAATCTAAACGATAGACCATAGTGTTTCGGTTACCCTGTGCTCAAAAACCTTTGCTATTCAAGAAAACTGAAGACATACTACCCACAAATCCAGAGATGCCTAAATCTACAAAAACAAATGCAAATGTTGCCCAGAAATACAGACAAAACTATAAATAACTGCGCTGATAGATGAGCTTTTGAGGTGCCAGTAAAAAAAAAGACTTGTGGCATCAGCATTAGAGATGCACATCATCCCACGTATTCATCACACACCACAAGTTCTATCGTGCGCCCTCTCGACCAACCAGCACCTCAGTTCGCTATGGCACCAGCGCAATACAAATGCTATCCATAACACTACAACTGGCCTAAAGCACCGTAGCTCAACACAAAAGCTGAATGCATAGACTAATAACAAACCTATATACACACACACAACTGTTTTTACTGCTACACAGCACAAAAAAATTGCACACCCTGTGCCAAATCCTACACCATAAATCAAAGATCATTACTATACAGAAAAAAAACTGCCAACTTTTATCTATAACCTATTTATAAATGAAGGAGGGACCTGCCAAAATGATCTCAATTGGGGGCTTGAATCTAAAAAACCAATGCACAAAAAACGCTTCACTTTGACAGCACAAAAAAAGCTTCACTTTGACAGCACACCTAACCAATTACTGCTAGTGTGTGCACAAAAACCTAGAACGTGAAATGTTAGATCTCAATGGGGGGCTTGAATCTGAAAAAACCACTGCACAAAACAAAAAAAAAAAGTGCATGAATCTGAAAAACCACTGCACAAAACACAAAAAAAAGTGCATGAATCTGAAAAACCACTGCACAAAACACAAAAAAAAAGTGCATGAATCTGAAAAACCACTGCACAAAACACAAAAAAAAGTGCATGAATCTGAAAAACCACTGCACAAAACACAAAAAAAAAGTGCATGAATCTGAAAAACCACTGCACAAAACACAAAAAAAGTGCATGAATCTGAAAAACCACTGCACAAAACAAAAAAAAAAGTGCATGAATCTGAAAAACCACTGCACAAAACACAAAAAAAAAGTGCATCACTTTGCCAGCACACCTAACCACCTAAACAGAGAATGCCAAGCTTACTATACAGATTTACTAAATCCTTTTACCACCAACAAACCCAGAGAGCCCTAACCTACCAACACAACACAGAATTCAAGCCCTCTCGTAGTGTACCACAGTGTGGTACACCTCAAAACAGGGTTGGAAACACAAAGCAGGCTTGCTAGGACACTTGGGACAAAAATACCGCACATCTTTTCTAACACCCCTGGAACGACAAACCTTACAAGCTCTCTGGGCATATCTTTTATTAGGTGTTGGTGGAATTTGGGCAATGAAATGCTTACCCACCATTCGGGCAACATTGTCATTGCCAGGCACATCTGGAACCTCCTGTACATCTCCAAACAAAAGGGCAGGGAGCAGTTGCAGCAGAAAATTGTAATAAGACAATTTGGGGCCTGGTACTGCCGCCTTGTAAACGACATAACAATTATAGAGGGCCATTTGAATCATGTAAATTGCTGCTTTTTTGTACCAGGCCCTGGTTTTTCTGGTGGCGTCATAGTAAGTTTGAATTTGGTCTGTTTTATCGACGCCACCCATATGCTTACTGTAATCTTTACAACAGAGTGGCTTTGATTTTGCGGGCCTGCCACGTCTGTGTTGGACAACTAAACTCTCATTGTGGATAGTAGTAAGCATAAAAACATTTTTTGTGTCTGCAAATTTTAGGGCCAGGAGCTCATCAGTTCTTAGAGCATGTACTTCTCCACGTTTCAATTTCTTGTCCACCAGTTCCTTAGGCAGTCCTTTGCGGTTTTGCCTAACGGTGCCACAGGCAAGGGTGTCCAAGCAATAAAGGGTTCTAAATAAGAGGATGCTCGTGTAAAAGTTATCCACGTATAAGTGGTAACCTCGGCCCAACAGTGGAGATATGAGCTCCCAGACAATTTTACCACTGGCAGTCAAATCAAGGGGACAACCGGGGGGGTCCAAATTAGAGTCCTTTCCTTCATAGAACATGAAAAAACTAGTATAGCCCGTGCTGCTTTCGCAGAGTTTGTAAGATTTCATCCCATAGCGAGCCCGCTTACTAGGGATGTATTGGCGAAATCTAAGGCGCCCTTTGAAGAGCAAAAGGGACTCGTCCACACAAATATTTTGGGAGGGGGTATAGACCTCTGCGAAGCGCTGAGACAGGCTATCTATAAGGGGCCTCAATTTGTAAAGCCTGTCGTGACCGGGCTCATTAGGGGGAACAGCCGCTGCGTTGTCGTTAAAATGAAGAAACCGCAGTAAAATTTGGTAACGGTTTCTTGGCATAATGGCTGAAAAAAGAGGGATGGAAAGGACTGTAGTGGTATCCCAGTATGAGGCTAAGGTGTTACGCTCTACGAGTCCCATTGCCAATGTGAGTGCCAGGAATCTTTTGATTTCACCGACATTAGTGGGATACCACGCCTGGGCTCTTGAATACCCTGGTAAAGGGTGGCTGGCAAGATACTGCTCAGCGTATAAATTTGTAAAATGGACCATGTCCTGTAGGATGGCCTCTGTAATAAATTGATTGAAAAAATCTATGATTTGAAAGTTGGTGTCCACATTGACGCCCGCGACTGCAGTGAATGGGGGAATTTCTGGGGCATAATTACAGGGAGGCCCCCACACAGGCGCTCCAACTGCTGCAGCACCACTACCCTCACCCTCTTCAACCTCCATGGGTGCATCTGGCACACTGCCACCATCCTCTGACTCGTCAGCAGTAAGTGTGCTGCCACTACTAGCCTCTGCGCTAATAGTGCTGCTATCACCAACCTCTGATTCCTCAGTAGAGGCATCAGATGGGACATACTCAGAATCTGAATCGCTGAATTCCTCTGAGCTGGAGTCCATGCAAAACCTAGCCGCTTCCTCAGCGGTATAAAACCGTTTGGCCATTGTGCCAGAAATATACAGACAATTGCAAAACTATGAATCAATAGGCAGTCAAACAAATGAGAAAGCAAGACAGCTCCTACTTGAAATATGAGAATAATAAAAAGCCAGCAAAATATGACCAAGCACTGCTAATACAAACAAACAGAACAAAAAAAAAAAAAAAACCAAGCTAGCAAGATGACCAAAAGTTAACCCCTCCCAATATAAACAACCAGAACAAAAAAAAAAAAAAACCAAGCCAGCAAGATGACCAAGAATTAACCCCTACTAATATAAACAACCAGAATAAAAAAAAAAACCAAGCCAGCAAGATGACCAAGAATTAACCCCTGCTAATATAAACCACCAGAACAAAAAAAAAAAACACAAGCCAGCAAATTTCTGGGACAATCAGCTGAATCAAGCAGAATAAGACCACTAAAACTGAGTCACAGCAAAGGGAACGTTTTTTAGGGGCACTAAACAAGCAATAAAGAACAGTGCAAAGAAAACTCTTGAATACAATCACTAAAATGCAATAACACTACCCAAAGCAATAAAACAAGGGTCCTAGATGCACTAGTGTCCCTGCAAAGGAAACCTTTTTTTGGGAGCTAAGCAAGTAGTAAAAAATGCAAGGGAAAAACTGAATATAATCAACAAGATGCAGCAAAATTACTGTTATTGGAGTGAAACTGGTGGTCAGAACTATAGATCCACCAGCGTCACTGCAAAGGGAAACTTTTCTAGGGAACTAAATCAGCAGTAAAGGACAATGCAAAGAATAAACTAAAAAAATCACCAAAAGCAATGAAAATTACTGTTATTGGAGTGAAATCAGTGGTCTGGACTATAGATCCACCAGCGTCACTGCAAAGGGAAACTTTTCTAGGGAACTAAATCAGCAGTAAAGGACAATGCAAAGGGGAAACCAGCAGTAAAGAACAATGCAAAGAATAAACTAATAAAATCACCAAAAGCAATAAAAATTAAGTTTTTGGGGTGAAATCGGTAGTATGAACTATAGATCCACCAGTATTACGGCAAAGGGAAACCAGTAGTAAAGAACAATGCAAAGGGGAACTAAACCAGCAGTAAAGAACAATGCAAAGGGGAAATAAACCAATAAGAGCAATAAAAAACACAAACCAATGATAAAATGGCAAAAAACAGTAAAAAGCAATCAAATAATTGTAATACAAGATCAGAAATAAAGTTTGAACAACAAATAAAGAAAAACTACTAAAGAGAGCAAAGAAAAAAAAGAAAAAGAAAAAAAGTATAGAGAAAAAAGTAAGAGTAAGTGTAAGTGTGAGTGTGAGTGTGTGCTTGGCAAAGTTGCCTGTAAGTGTGTTTTAGTGCAAAAGTGTACTAAGGCCAAAGAGAGAAGAAAAAAAAAAAAAAAAGAAAAAATTTTTTTTTTAGACAGTTATAAACAGAAATAAACAGACACAAAGGGTGTAGAGAGGTGTAGTTGAGCTCACTCAGTCGAATCCAGGCAATCAAAGCGACCAACTCGGCAGGAAACCAGCAGAATGGCAGCAGGGGGGCTCCAACTGTAGCAGATGCGCAGCAGGAGTGGAAGGGGCGGCGTTTTCCGGTTGTAATTTATGGGGGGAGCAGTGGAGACGTCATCACTGTGCTCCTTGCGTCTCCACTGCTCCTATTGGCTGCCCAAAACCGATCGCTTACCGGATCGGTAAGTATGACCTTCTTTGCTCGTTGCCTAGGGGGTTCTGCACGGAACAGAAGCGGTGCGCAGCTTTTAAATGCGCACCGCTTTCTGCAGGGAGGGAAATGCTGCAGAACGTAGAATCTACGATCTGTGGCATTTCAAGTACCTTTGCCACAGAACGTAGATTCTACGATCTGTGGCATTTAAAAGGTTAAGCTTCAACTTTTTCAGGTCAGGCTTTTTGACTCTAAAAATCAGAAAAAGTTGCAGAAAAAAAGCATGACTTTTTCAGCATTTATTATGTGTCAAAACTGTGATAATTCTGAATAGGAAAATACTCAAAATCATGATAAAGTCAAAGGCAGAGGTCCCTTTTATAACTGGAAGAACTTTCTTTGATTTGTGGTTTAAAAGGTTTACGGGTATTTTTAATGCTGGCTTTTGTGCAACAATATGAAACTGCGACTTTTCTGCAGATTTTCATACTTTTTCCATTCAGATTTTTTAAAAAATGTCATGACATTCGTGATTTTAGAGAAAGTGAGTTTAGTCATGGTTTCAAAAACCTAAAATTCCAACTTTAATAAATAGTCCTCTAAGTGTGATTGGTTTCCTTTTTGTTGTGATTCACTTATTGGGGAAGACACCGCCAAGCAGTGGAGAAGAGCTTTATTTGGGTGCTCTGTATTTGCAATAATAATGTGCAGGACAGTTTATATTCATTGGATTTCTTAGTGCTCTGGAGGTATTCCTATGTAAAGATCTGTGCATGTCTAAAGTGCTAGATAAAAGCATCAAATAACTCACCCGTGTCTCCATGTCTGGTCTCCTAAACATTCAAACTTTCATAGATGCCCCAGAGTTCCTTACAGCTCACATAGTCGCAATCCCAAAACAGGGCAAATCTCCAGATTGCTGCGCCAATTACAGACCAATAGCACTGTTGAACACTGATATTAAAATATATGCTAAAATTCTATCAAATAGACTCGCCCCACTTATTCCGCGGTTGGTAAGGAACGATCAGGTCGGGTTTGTCATGGGCAGACAGGCCCCTGACAATACTAGAAAACTGCTGGATCTCATTCACTTAGCACACAGAGAGGAACACCCCCTGATGGTGCTTTCTTTAGATGCTGAAAAGGCGTTCGACAGGGTTAACTGGAGGTATATGCAGGAAGTACTGAAAAAAGTGGGGTTTAAGGGAAATATATTGAATGCAATTCTGCTTATGTACACTGCTCCGTCAGCAAAAATTAGCATACCCGGGGCCCTGTCGGACGCCTTTCGCATCAGGAATGGAACTAGGCAGGGGTGCCCCCTGTCGCCACTTATTTTTGCATTGATGGTCGAACCTTTGGCAGAGAGAATTCGCCAACATAGAAATATCAAGGGCATCCGAATAGCGGATGAGGAACATAAAATAGGACTATTTGCTGACGACATAGTCCTTACCCTGACAGACCCGACCTCCTCTTTAGCAACTGTATCGGAAGAATTAGCAGAATTTCAAAAGATATCTCACTACAAGATTAACAGTAAAAAGACGCAGGCCCTCCCAATTGGTATTCCTCAAGAAACAGTGAAAAGACTGCAAAAGGAATACCAATTTGAATGGCGAGATACTTATATTTCTTATTTAGGGGTTAAAATCCCCAAGACCCTTCACAATGCCTACCAACTGAACTTCCCATCATTGCTACACGCAATTAAAACAGACTGTAACAAATGGCAAAAATTTGAACTTTCCTGGCTAGGGCGTATAGCTACGATCAAGATGACCATTCTCCCCCGTGTTCTTTATTTATTTCGCACACTACAAATACATATCCCTCCGAAATATATTAAAGATCTCCAAAATGTACTCCAGACATTTATTTGGAAAGGCAAAAGGCCTAGATTAGCCTTAACTACACTGCAGTACCCAACACACTCAGGAGGTCTAGGTATACCTAATGTTTCCCTATACCACAGGGCGTCCCTGCTTGAAAATGTGATAAGGATGCATAGTGACCCTGGTCACAAATCCTGGGTCGATATAGAATCCCACTATTTAGAAGGACACACCATGGCCGATATTCTTTGGCTTCCCCGGCAAGTACGACCAGCAACACCGGCAGCCTTACCGACAACTAAGCTACTTGTGCACACATGGGATGTCCACCGCAAGAAGTATAATTTGGGGTCGTTCCCTTCTATACTTACCCCTATTACAGCACTCAGACGCCTGATCCCACAAGTGCAACTAAGAGACTGGTACAACAAAGGCATCAGATCAGTGGGAGACCTATATTTAGCTAACTCTTGGAGACCTTTTGAGGACCTGCAAAGGAAATATGGCCTAACAGAGAGTTCCTGATATACATGGCTGCAAATTTGCCATCTGATGAGGACACATTTACCAAGCTACAAAATAATAAAACCCTCCACTTTAATGGAGCATCTATGCAGAACAAGTAGATATGGGAAGGGAGTGCTATCGGATTGCTCCTACAAAAAGACCCTAATCAGAAACTACTATATCAGATACGATGGGAACAGGATCTAGCTGTTAGTTTTACATCACAGGAATGGGACATGATATTTGCGGCGTCTAAGGGTGCAACTAGGTGCACTAATCACATAGAAATGAATAAAAAAATCCTATTTAGGTGGCACCTGACCCCAACCAAGATCCACCACATCAACCGTAATTATAACCCTAATTGCTGGAGAGGTTGCCACACTGCGGGAACCCTATTGCATATGTGGTGGGAATGCCCACAAGTGCAAAAGTTTTGGATCACGGTCTTTGAATGGATAAAAACTGAATTGGGGTGGTCGCTACCCTTTAAGCCTGAAATAGCACTCCTTAACACCAACCCACCAGAATCTACACCTACAATGAGGAAACTATTGTTTCAAATTTTTACGGCTGCTGCTACAATCATAGCAAGGAAATGGAAACTAAATACCAACTATGTACATGAAGATCTAATTACTTTAATCACTTCCTATGCACAAATGGAAGAGATGGCGGCTACGTTAGAAAATAAAAGAGACCAGCATGATAAAATATGGCTCCCATGGTATCAATATCTTGCTAAGTTATAGAAAGATAGGTCATTTTAGATTTGATTTGCCTACCAAGTCTCTCACATTTGTACCCCTCCCCGGCCCACCCCCTCCCTTCCCTTCCCCAGGTGGATGCGGTTGCCCCTACTGTGCTGAGCAAGCGGCTGTGAAATGACGCATTGAACAGGAGGCTGAGGTATGAGAGCTATTCTGTTTATTGTTCACGAGAAATAATACAGCAGCAATGCAGGACATTACTTGCACTATTTTACTAATACATGGAACATGTAGGGGCCGATTCACGAAGGGTCGAATTTCGAAGTTAAAAATACTTCGAAATTCGACCCTCGAATTGAAATCCTTCGACTTCGAATATCGAAGTCGAAGGATTTAGCGCTAATCCTGCGATCGAACGATCGAAGGATTTTTCGTTCGATCGAACGATTAAATCCTTCGAATCGAACGATTCGAAGGATTTTAATCAAACGATCGAAGGAAAATCCTTCGATCAAAAAAAGGTTAGCAAGCCTATGGGGACCTTCCCCATAGGCTAACATTGACTTCGGTAGCTTTTATCTGCCGAAGTAGGGGGTCGAAGTTTTTTTTAAAGGGCAAGTACTTCGACTATCGAATGGTCGAATAGTCGAACGATTTTTACTTCGAATCGTTCGATTTCGTTCGACTTCGATCGAATTCGAACGAATTTAACCAATTCGATGGTCGAAGTACCCAAAAAAAACTTCGAAATTCGAATTTTTTTTCATTCGAACCCTTCACTCGAGCTGAGTGAATCGGCCCCGTAATGTGTAACATTTTTGTGAATTTGGAAAATAAAGCATTTTCTTGGTTAAAAAACTTTCATAGATGCTGGATGTATGGGTTCTTCCAAATATTTTGACCAGGAGCCATGATGTATCTATTATATGCTCCCTGTTCTTTGACTCCTATTAAAGTATACTGGATGAAATGATCATGTGGAACTCCAGTATGGCAGACTCAAGGGATTTTTGTTGAAGAAAATATCACAGCTCTTTAATGCAGTTATTGCAATAATGTTTGTTAAATGTTTATAGCATTTCTGGACACCATCAGGACTATCTATATAACAAATGTAGGTCTGTAAGCCTGTCCCCATATCAAAATATTGTATGCCGTGAATTTTATTGTTGATTTACCTACCCATCATATTTATACAGAAGAAGCTATGAGAAAACAGCAGCACCGCGGTGGTGAACATATCTTCAGTGCAGCTCACAGATAATGAGATTAAGGTATTGACTAAGGGATTGGGTTATGCTTTGACTACATATCCTGATTTTTTTCAAATAGACATCGATCTGGAGGCTTTTTTTTTCAGTGAATACAACTATCTGTTGTATTGGGTGAGGAGGGGGGGGGGTTCTGATAAATATAAAAGAGATGGATATCGTAAATACATTCTTTTTACAGGATTGGCAATTATACAATTAGAGTATTTATATGCCACCAAAGACCGATCATGTTGTGGAAACATACATCCAAGGGGTTAAGGATGAGATGCAAAAGTTTGAAGACAGATTTAGGAAAGGGGATATTAATCTAACAGGGCAGAACATCTCTAAGGAGGTGAGGAAAGTATGTATGTATGTATTACAAACTAACCACCAATCCCCTGTTTGCTATACAGAGGATTATTAAAGAATCCTTTAATAATAAATTGTCATCTTTCTTCATACAGACTAATCCAATTACCCCTGTGATGTACATACTCCTGAAATTCTATAAAAAATTGAGTAAACCCCCTGTCAGGCCCATTGTGGCTGGGGAAAATTCAGTGTTTTCTCCTTTGGCTAAGTCTTTAAAGTGCTTCAGGGGGGGGGGGTATGTATTTCAGACCAAATCATAGATTCCATGAATTTCATGAATGTGATTTAAATATGAATATGATTTAAATCTGTTAAATAGTGAGGTTTTAACTGTAATTTGTATTTTTCATATTGCTTTATAGAACAAATGATACTGTTTCTACAGGAATAAGTTGTACTTTTGTATGGACACTTGAATACCCAGATAAGTGACTTTTTGATAATGATGCATGGATATATGTTGATATGTTTATATATGATGGACAATTGTTGATGTAATAATAATAATAACATTTACCTATAATGAGTGTTGTATAATAATATGCGGTGACACTAGGGGGTGACATGCCCTTGAAACCTTGAAAAGTTGCAAAAGATTGGTATGATATGACTGCATTGAGGAACTGCAACATACAAAATTATGCTTAGCAGTTTTACGATTAAGAATCTACCATAATTGAAGGCAGGTAAAGTAAAACCTTGAGTAATGATTTTGCTACATGTTTCTGAGCCCTTATGAAGGTTATGTGTATAAAGAGGTAGTGACTGGATAAGGCTTGTATGAAGATTGCCAGTTTACAATATGCCAATAGTGAAAAATGTAGTAATCTAAATAATGGTATTAATACCTGTATGGAGCATATTAAGAAGGTAACTAGCAGGTATCCAGATACGCAGAGGTGCACAGGAGTCAGTAGTTATGGGTTCTGGGTCCATTAGTTATAGAAGTTATTTTCATAAGGGTAGACAACCTGGTCATATTGCATCAATTGATATACAGAAGTATCAATGACCAATATGTTTTAATGTGAGTAGTAACCAGTATAGCAATATGTTGTTATCAATATAATATAGAATAAAGAGAAGCAAATAATACAGATTAACTAAAACTGGATGTAAGTTCAAAAAGAAGGAACTTGGTAGCTTAGCAAGTATTGAACCTAATGTTTTCAGTGTACCCACTTTCCCAGTAACTGGGAAAGCCCTAGAGGGAAAGTATGTCTCTCCCAGAATGGTCCATGAACCAGAGCAGATGTAGAGAATAACAGGACTGTGTTCACTCAGGCTGAAAAGCCACAAAGGAGTGTGACTGTAAGCAGGTTTTCTAAATAGTCAAAGGGCCAGTGCACCTGTCTTTTCTGGTTTCAGAAGAATGAACTTTAAGTTGTTTGCTTATAGTGTATGGAATTATTACAAGTGTTATACTTTGTGTCAAACCATTCTGTAAATAAAACACTAACAGGGGAATGTAATAAAAGTCGCTAATGGAAAAACTATTCGCAATGCGAAAAGTTATGCCTTTGCGCGAACAAATTTTGCTTTGTGCGAATTTAATATAGCTTTTGCGAGCCCGGAAACTGTTTAGCGACCACTTCCGACAGTGAAAGACCGTTTGCGAATTTTATAGTTTGCGCCAATGCGCAGTCAATGTAATAAAACTTCTTACTGAAAAAGTTATGTTTGCTCCAAAAGATTACGACACCTTCAAGCACTTCTTATGAGTGCGCAATTAAAATTCGCAATGCTCAATAAAAATTCGCAATGCGCAATTAAAATTCGCAATGCAGTAAAAGTTTAAGGAACAATATTACATTGCGAGATGTGGATTTTTAGTCTTATTGGTGCGAATTGTTTTGCTCTTTGCGACTTTTATTACATTCCCCTGTAAGGGGGTTATTTTTCAAAGTCTGATTTTATCTCAACATTTTCTGCTAAAAACTCCACTAAAATCCGCTCTGGTTTTTCATGCTTATTTATTATTACATTTTCCCGAAAATTTTCACGTTTATTTCAGTATTTTTACACCTGAAAACTAAGATTTATCATGCTTTTCTTTCGAAAACTCAGAAAACTATTGCATGAAACCCATCACACATCAAAAAATCATTGCGACTTCTCCCATTGACTTATATGCAACCTCAACTTGTCTGAGATGTGGATTTTCTAATTCAGACTTTTCCATCTTCTGGGTTTAATATAATCCGAAAAATTCGTGATTTTTTAAAAGTCAGATTTTATAACAAAAAATCACAAATTTTTCGGGATTTTTGCATTCGGAGTTTAGTAAATAACCCCCTAAGTTGGGAAACAAAATACTGTAAATAAACTGGTTTCAGACAATTCCCACTGACTACCAGACATATAGGGGGTTATTTATCAAAATCCAAATTTATCGCATAATTTTCTGAAATATACATCCGACAAAATACGCACGGTTAATTTTCCCTTATTTATCAGATATCTTATTTTGTAGATATCTGCCCAAAAACCTCAAAATCTTCCGATTATTGCACGAGACCCAGCACAGATCACTATATCTTTGGGACTTCTCCCATTGATTTATATACAACCTAGGCAGGTCTGAGATGCCGGATTTTCGGATTCTGACTTTTTCCATCCTCGGGGTATAATAAATTTGAGGTTTTGTTTTCCACTAAAAATTCTGATTTTACAGTAAAAAATAGAATTTTTCGAGTTTTAATAAAAATTAAAATAACCCCATAGTGTATATTGGCTATAAATTTGAATTTGTGTAGTTATAAAGGTATTTTCAACCACGACTAAACTCAACATTAAATTAACACGTTAAAATTCACTTTCATATTTTTCACCACATTTTTTTCACAAAATAATGACTAAAAGACGTAAACTTGAAGTTTTTTTTTTTTATAATTGCCTCTATAGTTTCTGCAACATCAAACAGATAACTCAGCAAAGCCCCCCCCTTTGCCCTTTAAGCAACTCAGAATATATTTAAGATGTTTACAGTGAAACATTTTATTATTCATTTGCACTTAACAACAATTTGTTATATGAAGAAATCGGTATCCCATTTAATCGTTGCATGGGTTATAGGAATTAGCCAGTGTCAAGGATAGATGGTTTGGTTTCCATAGAGAGTAAAGAGAGATGTGAACAAGTTGTTTGATAAACCATCAACATTTCAAAATAACCTTGTATCCAGATGAGCAAATTGCTCTTAATAATCGGCATACAATAATTAGCTAGTTACTTTTGATTATCCATGGATAGTGAACTTTTATTACAATAAATTGTACCTGGAGAGCAAATGAAAGCTTAAGACTTTATCATAATGACTTTATTGCAGTACTTCAAGCACTACATGCTTTGGAACAATAAGCCTTTCTTAGGTGCATATACAGATGGTAACAGCAAACAAACATTTAAACCCAAATCATTTAAACCCTTAATCAAGCTAATAAGTGTGGCCAGGTTCATAAACATATATACATCAAAGAAGTATTTCTATCTAGTGGCCTACTCCATTATCCCATTAAAGTGTATTGTATGTAGGCAAACATGCACATTTATCTAGAGCACATTACATACAGCATTGGTTACACTAGGATCACATAAGAACAGTAGAAATCTCCAACCAGATGTGTATATTCAATATGGTCACCAGTCCCTATTTGTTCAGTACATACAAAGATGATCATCTGTGACTAGAAAGAGGTCAGGTTAAAAGAAGAACTTAAAGCTCATTGCTTTATTCATCCCATACGCTCCCAAGGTGTTCATTCTATGGTTCCATTTTGCCTCAATTTGTAAATCTAAACGTGTTCTACCCCCTCTACGTGGGGGTAATTTGTAGTGATGGGCGAATAAATTCGGCAGGCGAAAATTCACAGCAAATTTCCACGTTTCGCCGCAAGCAAATAAAGTGGCAAAAAGTTTGGCCGTGCGTCAGAATAGTCTCATGCATAAAAATTGTTGTGCGTCCCATTGACTTTAATGCATTTGGACAAAAAATCGCACATATAAAAATTGTTGTGGGTGTCAAAATTGATGCGTGTTAAAATAATTTTGACGGCCATTGACTTCAATGCATTTTGCTAATTTTTCACCATTTCGCAGTAACAGGACAAATTCGGCCATCACTAGTAATTTGACCTCTTTTAAAACCAGCCAACACAGTGTGGCCAAAGTGTCATATTTTAATTGCAGTTTTTGTAAGTCTATCACATGGCATGGGGTTATTATCCGTTGGCATAAACACAAAGGAGAAAGGACTAGTTTACTTGCGTCATTAACTTTTATCACTTGTTTCAAATAAATGAGACTGTGGTTAACCCCCAGGCCAGCCTATGATAACTTCACCCCTCGCGAATTTTATTGTATTTAGGTTTATTCTGCAGCTCATAGTTAAATATAAAAGTCATGTCTTAAAGATTCTTTAAATGGGAAGAGTGGTAAGCATGGCTTAAATTTTAGTTTTCTGTACACATGTACAAGAATTGGGTAACCAATCAAACACTGGTAAACCAGGCGTGCATGGGAAAAACCTCACTGCAATATTTCGGGAGAAAAAGCTAGCAATAAAAAGCATAATGTAAACCCTTTAAAGACAATTTACCTAAATTTGAATTTGTGTAAATATATTTTTTTTCTACTGAATAATCTTGAATTTATTCAAAACTTTAATGTTTGCTTGTTTAGTAAAAATAGTTGAATATGAAAAATTCAGTTGAAAAAAAATGTGAAAAAAATTGAATAACTCAAATATCATTTTCAATAGTTCTAAAAAAAGTGAAAAGCTTGTACTGAAAAAAAAAAATGTTCTACACAACATAATAACATTTCTACATAAACTCGGCAGCTTGTAGATGCCAAAGTTTTGCATTCAAGCTGTATGATACATATACAAGTTTTTTAAAGTATAATTCAAATTCTCGAGTTTTAATGTAAAAATTTGGATTCATAGAAACAAATTGGATTTGAACGTTGATAAACCACCACTGAGTTGTAAGAAATCTTGCAGAAAGAATTGATTTCAGCCTAATACCTGGAATTTAATGCTATAATTATGTACATGTGCACTCTGATACACATGGCCAAATAAATTACCTTTTGTTCTGTGTGTGTAACGCATATACAGTGGTAAAAAAAAGTAGAGAACAGAACTAAAAATAAATCTGAAATAAAGCAGTGAAAAAAATGTGTGGTGATAAGGGTCACTGCTCAACCAACCTTTTACAAGTCATCATAAGCGATACAGAGCTGATAGTACATTTAAATCTCAACGAAATAAAATAAAATCATTGCACAGTGATAAATGTAGTTAGAATCTCAGATCCCATAGTGAGACTGTGCAAGAAGAGAAGTGTAGGAGGGCTCCTGCTGAGATAATCAGGCAAAATCAATTTTGTACCCATGAGTGTTGCAGAATGTAGAATCTACTCCACTCAAGAGTTAAAAGAATGTAAAAAGAGATGTGTACTGTTTAAAGGAGAAATAAACCCCAAACTTATTGCACCAGCCTAAAGTCTTAGCTTCTAAATAGCAGCAATAATCCAGAATTTCAAACTTGTTACAGGGGGTCACCATCTTGGAAAGTGTCTGTGTCACTCACATGCTCAGTGGGCTCTGAGTTGCTGTTGAGAAGCTAAGCTTAGGGGTTGTCGCAAATTATCAAGCAGAAAATGAGGTTTGGCTCGATATAAGATGATTCTATGATTATTAAATTATGAAGCTAGTTGCACTAGTTTCTGAATTGCCATGTATTAATTATCTCTTTTTTCAGCCTTATATTGTGACATTTCTATTCTATGTGTACTGCATATTTTGAGTTGGTCCCTAAGCTCAGTGAGTGACAGCAGCACAGAGCATGTGCAGTGAATCAGCAGAAAATAAGATTGGGAGCTACTGGGGCATCTTTGGAGACACAGATCTTTACTGCTAAAGGGCTGTGGTTGCCTTGGGCTGGTACAGAAGCACAACACGTAACGTAAAACATTTCTAGCCTACTTCTTTAGTTAAGCTTTAGTTCTCCTTTAAACATATTATTCTTCAAATTAGAATGTTCATCATTTAAATAACTGTTTACAAATCTCTTCAAAAGACAAAGAAGTGGAAAGTGGAGACCAAAGGGAGAGGAATAATAGTAAATATATTTCTACTGTATTATTTTGTATAATTGCTGATATGATGAATTATGTATTACAATTTAGCATTCCATTTGGGTAATAATTGAAAATTCAACTGAATAATAATTTACTAGGACCTTTTACATGTCTTTTAATTTTTTTTATTGTGGCAGAATATAATTGATGCCATTATTGTTTTTTTTACATTTTACTATTGTGTAAATAAACTGGCATTTTTAGTCTCACAGCCTGTTCTGTTGCTGAGGGTTCTTTATCAAATGATGAAATAGATGCATTTGTCTTGTGTATTTTATAAAACCGCTACCTGCCATTATTAGGAGCTTATGTTACCGTTTACCTTGTGAGACCAATTTGTTATTCCGTAGAAAGCACCTGCGCATTAAGATGCTAGGCACATTTAGTCATCTAGGGAGATATATAGATGGTAGAAATTGTAAATTTCAACTGAAATATTTCTAAATTACAGCAATAATGGGTAAATTACAAGACAGTTTAAAAACAACACTATTTCCTTTTCTTCATATAATATCTAGAGGGGATGGAAATACACACCAATCTCTTTCAGGCTGGTACAGGATGAAATATGATATTCGCTGGGTAAGAGTGAACAAATTCTACAGGTTTTCTGCAGTGTAATAAAGAGAATTGACCGATAAATCTTTCCATAAGTCTTTGCCTGCATGATGTACATTGCAACTTTTGTTCTTTAAAATATATTTCATTTTTCAATAAAAAAAATTACTTCAATAAAATTGAGAGTTGCCAGCTGTATGAACAGATGGAGATTAGCACAGGGACGCTCTGTCAGGATTGCTGACATATTAACAACCTAATCATGCCATGCAAGGTCAGTAATCAGAGAGTTCAAACCAGGGGACATAAGAACTCTTTCTAGAGGTACTCGACTCTGCACAGACATCTGACATGCTTCATTAAAATATGTATGAGACACTGCAGACAAAATGACTGAACAAGGATTTCACTTTCAGTAGTTTATAATCATTTGTACCAAACAGAGATTTTCTGTGAGTGCAGCTTTTACATGGCATTTCCATTCTAGCATCACTTCACTCTAAATCAAGGATTATGACTTAATCCTGAGTTAATTAATGTGCGTGAACATGTGTCTTTCCTGGAACTTTAATGTGGCATAACAGTAAAGGTGAACTAGAACATCCGGAGAATTTTCTCCATGTGGGACTACAATTTTGACACAGTGAACAGAGATCCGTGTCACAGTTGTCACAGCCCCAAATATGTGCAGACATCTCCCCATATGTTCTGTATTGTTATAGTTAAATAGTTACATAGTTGTAACTATTACAACAAGTTGTGTTGAAAAAAGTCCATCAAGTTCATCCCCTCCAAATGAATCCCAGCATACATACCTACACACCCACTGAAACTATATACACCAATATCTATATTGATTGTAGATTTTAGTATCACTATACCCTTGCATATTATGTCCAAGAAATCATCCAAGCCCCTCTTAAAGGTGTTAACAGACTCATCCCTTACAACATCATCCAGCAGTGTGTATAGTGTATAACTTGCATTTATATTATTTCTGCCAATGTGCATAACCATGCATTTATCAATACTGAACCTCATTTTCCAGTTTGCTGCCCAGTTTTATAATTTAGTCAACTCACTCTGCAAAGTGGCAGCATCCTGCATGGACCGTGTAGTTCTGAACAATTTAGTATCATCAGAAAAATAGAAATGGTACTTTCAATTCCCACCTCATTAATAAACAAGTTGAAAAGCAAAGGACTAAGTACAGAGCCCTGCGGTACTCCACTAAAAACACTGGTCCAATTACAAAATGTTCCATTTACCACCAGTCTTTGTAGTCTATCCTTCGACCAGTTCTCTATCCAATTACAAATACTATATTCAAGGCCAATATTCCTTAATTTAACTATTAATCTTCTGTGTGGCACTGTATCAAATGCTTTAGCAAAGTCCAAGTATATTACATCCACTGCCATCCCAGAGTTAAGGTTCCTGCTCACCTCCTCATAAAAAGCAATTCAATTTGTTTGGCAAGATCGGCTACATATAAAACCATGCTGGCACGAACTCATAGTATTATGATTTGCAATGAAGTCCACTATTTTATCCCTTAATACCCCTTCAAAAAGCTTTCCTACCACTGACATCAAACAAACTGGCCTATAGTTATGAGGCTGAGAATGGGATCCCTTTTTGAATAGAGGCACCACATTAGCAATTTGCCAGTCTCTCAGCACCATACCAGACCTCAGAATCTCTGCTTCATTTTTTTACTATTTACATATTTAAAAAATAATTGTGGGTTAATTTTACTCCTTGCTGCAATGCCCTTTTCCATACCGAGTTTAGCTTGTTTTTTTTTTGCATAACTTATTGGCCTCCTTATACCTGACAAATGTTTCAGCTGTCCCAACAAACTTGAAAGCCTTAAAAACACGTCTTTTTTTACCAACCTCAACACCAACAATTCTGCAAAACCACAAAGGTTTTGCTTTGCGACGACTTTCCTTGCTTACAATATACTGACGTATATTTATTAAAGGAGAAGGAAAGCTCCAATACAGTTTATTGCCAATAGATTAGCCACAATAGTGCAAGCTATAACACTATATTTATTCTGCAGAATGCTTTACCATAACTGAGTAAACAGCTCTAGACACTGACTCTGTTTGTTCAGGATAGATGCTGCCATATAAGCCTGGTGTGACATCATTTCCTGCCTGAGTCTCTACCTGCTCACTAACAGCTCTGAGCTCAGATTACAGCAGGGATGGGAGGAGGTAGGGAGGGGGAAAGGAGCAAACTGAGCATGCTCAAGGCCGTGCCCTGGAGGTTTAAGCTGAAAACAGGAAGTCTGATATAGAAGCCCATGTGTACACAATAAAAGCAAAGAAATGTGGTGTTTCTTTGACAGAGGACTCAGAGCAGAATTACTTTGAGGGTTTACTGGTGTATTTATATAGACCTTTCTGATAAAGCTTACTTAATTTTAGCCTTTCCTTCTCCTTTAAGTAGCATTTTAAAGACATCCCATATTTCTTCTGTGTTACCCTGTGAAAAGCCTTTCCCAGTTAATATGTTGCTGAGATGTCTTTATACTAACTAGTGTTTTAGTTTCTCCCTTATAGAGTTGTTTCTACAACATAATCTCAAAGGAGACCATGTTAAAATCACTATTCCCAGTATTATAAATTATTATCAGGCATTCCTAGTAGGTGACAGGACTGCCAGAAGTACCCGACCCCGAAGTACCCGACGCCGCTGTTTACATTCCCGGCGGTCACAGTGAAGATCCAAGTTGGCGGCGCCCATGCTGAACACATGGCTGCAGCGTCGCTGCATGATGATGTCATCACTGGTGCCGGGATCTCGTCATAAAAGGGCGCCCAAAACACTGTGACGGCGCCCAAGAATAGGATTTGCTGCCATTGATCCTGGGTTCCTGTTTGTGTTTCCTAATTCCTGATTTCAGCCTGTTTCCAGCTCCCAGCCTGATTCCTGGTCCCAGTCTGTTTCTAGCTCCCGCCTTAGTTCTGACCCCCTGCCTGAACTCTTGATATTTGTTTCTGATCTGCCTGCTCTCGTTAACTCCTGCCTGTGACCACTACTACTGATTCTGCTTAACCCCTTGGATACCACGACCTTGCTCCCTCAAGAGGGCTTCCTCCTTGATCCAGACTACCTCCCTGGAGGGAGCTCCCGGCTCCCTGACATTATTCTTGGGCCATGGATCCCACTGAGGAAGCTCAGCCAGATTTCGGCAGGACCTTTCGAGGTCTGCATACTCACATGGAGGCGTACGAAGCTCGGCAAAATTATGTCGGACGCATGCTGGAGGGGATTTTGGAAAAGTTATCCATGCTGACGCCGACTACTCCAACACCGACGCTAGTTGCTGCTGACATGGCTACACAGTCCTCCACATATTCCTGCACCATCTCTCTACAGTGGCGACCCTCAAGCCTGTCGTGGTTTTGTGAATCAGTGCCAGATTTGGTTCGCCCTGCAACCTGCAGAATTTAACTCGTCTGGCAGGAAAAGCGCTCGAATGGGCATCTCCGCACTGGGAGAAGGAGTCTCCTTTAATTGATGATTCCAAAGCCTTCCTTCAAGAATTCCGGACTGTGTTCGATGCTTCTCGTCTGTTCCAGATCCGCCAAGGAAATCGCAGTGTAGCAGAATATGCCATTGAATTCTGTACTCTCGCTGCAGAGACTTGTTGGAACAATGATGGCTATCATGCTGCCTTCTACAATGGTCTCTCTATCTGCCTGAAAGATGACCTGGTCTCCCGTGAATTACCCACGCTGGTTGAAGACCTCATTGCTTTGTCTGTCAAGGTGGATACCCGTCAGAGAGAACATCAAGCTGATAGGGGCCGAGTCAAGAAATTTCAAACCATGTTGGCTCCTCGCTTTCAAAGACCTCTATTACCTCCTACCCCCCAGCAGCCTTCTGTTATTCCTCCGGAGGAACCTATGCAAGTCGGAAGAGCTCGTCTCTATGAAAAGGAGAAACTCCGGAGACGTACGGCTGTACTTTCTCTTTACTGTGGGGGTCAATCTCACTTTGCCTACTCCTGTCCTGTGAAGCCTCAGAGTTCCCCTCTTCAAGGTAACCTTGGAAAGACTCATGTAGGGGGTGTTACTCCCAAGTCACAAGAGAACTCTCACAGGTTTCTTCTGCCTTTACAGATCCGTCTGTCCACTAAGACCATTGTTGGCTCAGCTTTTATTGACTCTGGAGCTGCCAGAAATTTCATGTCACTCTTTGCCAAACATATGAATGTTCCCCTGTTTCCATTGACTCCTCCACTTCGAGTAACTGCCATTGATGACCGATCCCTTGAATCTTGAGTTTATCTCTATGACGACTGGGGAATTGCCTGTGCAGGTTGGGACTTTACACAAAGAAAAGTTATCGTTCCTGATTATTTCCTGTCCTTCTGTTCCAGTCGTCTTGGGGCTTCCCTGGTTACGCCTGCATAACCCTATCATTGATTGGTCCTCGTGGCAGGTTTCCCGTTGGAGTCCATACTGCCAACAGCACTCACTGCCTTCCTGCTGAACCCATCCAGAGGGTGAATATTTCTACGTCCGATTTGAAGACGCTTCCCTCCTTCTACAAGGAATTCTCCGATGTCTTCTGTAAAAAGTCTGCAGAATTTCTCCCTCCTCATCGTCTCTACGATTGTTCAGTTGATCTCCTGCCTGGAACCATGCTTCCTAGAGGTCGAACTTATCCTCCCTCCCCAGCAGAGACCTCTGCCATGAAGGAATATATCCAAGAAAATCTCCAGCGGGGGTTTATTCGCCCTTCTACTTCTCCTGCAGGGGCTGGATTCTTCTTTGTGGAGAAGAAGGATGGAGGCCTGCGTCCTTGTATTGACTACCGGGGTATTAATAAAATCACTGTTAAGAACCGGTATCCCTTGCCTCTTATTGCAGAACTTTTTGACCAACTGAAGGGGGCTAAAATCTTCACTAAGTTGGATCTCCATGGGGCGTATAACCTCATCCGCATCCGTGAATGTGACGAATGGAAGACAGCATTCAACACTCGTGATGGGCACTATGAATACCTCGTGATGCCCTTTGGTCTCTGCAATGCCCCCGCTGTCTTCCAAGAATTTGTGAACGACATTTTCCGGGATCTCTTGGGAAAGTTTGTGGTCGTGTACCTTGATGACATCCTGATTTTCTCCAAGGACCTAGCAAGCCACCGCTCCCAGGTGAAGGAAGTACTCTCTCGTTTCAGGAAGAACTCCCTCTTTGCCAAGCTGGAGAAATGCGTGTTTGAAGTGTCCAAGATTCCTTTTCTGGGCTATATCATCTCCCCAGAGGGTTTTGAGATGGATCAGGTGAAAGTGTCTGCAATCCAACAGTGGCCCCTACCGCTGAGCACCAAGGCAATCCAGAGATTCATTGGTTTTGCCAATTACTACCGGCAATTCATTAAGGGGTTCTCTTCTCGTATTGCTCCTATCCTGGTCCTCATCCGAAAAGGGGGTAAACCCAGCTCATGGCCCCTGCCTGCTATAGAAGCTTTTCAATCCTTGAAGGATGCCTTCACTTCTGCTTCGGTTCTCCGCCATCCTGATCTGGAGTTACCTTTCTTCATCGAGGTGGATGCTTCTGAAATTGGAGCTGGAGCTATCCTGTCCCAAAGACATCCCTCTGATGGAAAGTTGCACCCATGTGCCTATTTCTCTAAGAAGTTCTCTCCTGCCGAACAAAATTATGATGTAGGAAATCGAGAACTCCTGGCTGTCAAGCTTGCCTTAGAAGAATGGCATCACCTCCTTGAAGGTTCCTTGATCCCAGTCACGATCTACACAGATCTTAAGAATCTTGAGTTCATTCAATCTCTCAAGAGGCTGAATCCCAGACAAGCAAGGTGGGCTCTCTTCTTCTCTTGATTTAACTTTGTCTTGACTTATCGCCCTAGCTCCAAGAATCGGAAAGCCGATGCTCTGTCTCGAAGTTTCACTCCGGTGGATCGTACTCCTGAAAGACAAGAGCCAATTATTCCTCCTGTCAAGATCATCGCTTCTTTATACCCTCAATTTGCTGATCAAATTCTGGCTGGTCAATCTTCTGCCCCTCCTGATACTCCCATCGGAATGGCATTCTTACCTCCTGAACTTCGTCTGCCTATCCTGCAACAGACTCATAACTCCAAGCAAGGGGGACATCCTGGTCCTGCTAAGACTCTAGAACTTTTACGGCGTCTAGTCTGGTGGCCGACTATTCGTAAAGATGTCAAAGACTTTGTTGCTGCTTGTACCAAGCCTAGCCATTCTCGCCCTAGCGAGTTACTACAGCCATTGCCTGTCCCCTCTCGTCCTTGGACGCATTTGGCAGTCAAACTTCCTCCCTCCAGTGGGAACACCGTGATCTGGGTCGTCATAGATCGTTTTAGCAAGATGGCCCACTTCATCCCTTTACGGAAGCTTCCATCTGCAGTGGAGTTGTCGCAGTTGTTTATTCAATTCATTTTCCACCTGCATGGCTTCCCGGCGGAGATTGTCTCTGACAGAGGTTCCCAGTTCACGGCGAAGTTTTGGCGTTCCTTATGCAATGTCTTGGGTATTGCTCTCCAATTCTCCTCTGCCTATCATCCCCAAACGAATGGGGTAGCGGAGCGAGTGAATCAAGCCTTAGAACAATTCCTGACCAATCATGTCTCCCTCTGTCAAGATGATTGGTCTGACCTTCTCCCGTGGGTGGAATTTGCTTATAACAACGCCTGTCATTCATCCACTGGAAGATCTCCATTCATGTCTGTGTATGGCCAAGATCCTCAAGCCTTTCCGCAAGACTTTGTTTTGAATGATGTCCCAGCCGCTGATGACCATGTGGCCCAAAATGTACATTTACTTGGTTGCTTAAAAACAGTATGACAGAAATCTGGATGATACATACACCCCTTCAACCAATTTCCCAGCATTTCTGTTACAATATATATATACAGTAATATGTCACATTATAAAGCTGAAACTGATTGGTAAATAATTATTGGTACATGGCAGATCAGTAACCAGTACAATTAGAATCAGAATTTAATAATCATCCCTGTAGCATCAGCCTATATGACAGGCAAACCTAATTTTCGCCTTGATAATTTGTGATGACCCCTAAGCTTCTCAACAGCTTCTCAAAGCCCAAAAATCCAAAATGTGAAACTCCTGTGACATCTTCAAAGCACTGTATCATTGCTGTTATAGAGATGCTGAACCTTTAGGCTAGTTCAATGAGATCAATACATAAAATATGGCATCTCTAGACACATTCACTTGTTTCTTTGATCCTGAACTTCCATGCTGCTCTGTATTCTTTTATTTTTCACTGGTTTGGGAACTCTGAAATCTGGATTTAAATGCTCCTCACCTAAGTCAGCAAAGTGCGTTAATTGCCTAAATGATATCTTGGTGTTCAGATAATTAAATGTTTGCAAACACTCTGAACAATATAATTTAATTTTCAATATATCCTCTTGTGGCTGTCTCTGCAAAGATAGAAACCTGTGATGCTGATTTGCTGATTTGTTCTCTTAATTGGCAGGAAGTAGATTTAGGTTTATTTTATAATTGCTGTGAAATTTACAATCAATATTAATACACACATCCACACCCTATATACATGTTGATGTAGAAAACTCACCTAAAGCATTTTTTTTCATCCACAGTCATCAATCAGGCACAAATGACCTTTTTGAAGAACAAAATCTCCTAGCTCATGTCTTCTAAAATATGAATGATGTTATGCAGGAAAAGCAAGAAAAATGACAAGATTTATCACACTGAAAAGAAGCTCGTTGATCTATAAGGCAACCTCACATTCTGTGTGGAATAACCAATTGCAGATGTAATTGTTTGTGCATTCCTGTAAAGGCCAACAAAATCAAGCATCTGTCATGCCAATGTTGGAAGCACAACTCATTTAGTGTAGTTAGTATTCCCTTCATCTACAGAAAGGTCACTTATATTTTAACTATCCTCTTAACTAGCGCAGAGCAATGAACATGTATCTTGTTTTGAAGCTTTCATTTCATTACCTTGTAATACGTGTTATTTTTCAGTCAACAAGAAGGTACTGATTCAGCGAGAAAGTATCTGTACTCTCGTTGGCATACATACTGTATGTCATGTACCAGAGTAATCATGACTTACTGTACAGTTAGAAACATAAGTTGTAAGTCTCGTTAACAACTATCCCAAAACACTGTAGTCTGGTCTTCTAAGCCATATGCTATATGAAGTAGCATTAGAGTTTAAAAAAAAGGGTATGGAACCTGTTCTGTTATTCATAATGTTTAGGTCTTTCTGTAATTTGGATTTCAATTTATTAAGGCCACTAAAACAAAATTTAAACATTAATAAAACCCAATAGGACTGTTCTGCCAATTAATTATATCATAGGTGGGATCAACTACAAGGTACAATTTTATTATTACAGAGGAAATGGAAATATTCTTTTTTTAAATTTAATTATTTGATCAAAATGGAGTTTATAGGAGATGGTGCGTCCCTCATATTTCTGAGCCTTGGCAATGCCCCATTGTCCTCAATCTTGTGCCTTGTTTCTCCATCCTCTTACTTGGAGTTTCCTCAGATCAGCCTTTACCTCATCCAGCCCCATTTCTTGGTTATCCAGCACTTCTACTACCTTGAGGTTGCTCTTTATTAGTTTCTTCAGGGTTCTGCATCTATCCTTTCTGTTTATCTTTATTGTCCCTATTCTCTATATACCATCTCCATTTATGGGCCATATATTTTTCTCAAAACCATTCTAGCCACCCCTTCAGACTAGAAGAAAAGAACTTTCATTTGAAGCAAATGGTGGTGGTTCTTTACAGTGAGGTTGTGGAATGCACTGCCGGGTGATGTTGTGATGGCTGATTCAGTTAATGCCTTTAACCAACTGGTTTGGATTATTTTTTGGACAGACATAATATCAAAGGCTATTGTGATACTAAATTCTATAGTTAGTATAGATATGGTTATATAGAATTTATGTGAAAGTATGGAGGGGTATGTGTATGGATGCTGGGTTTTCATTTGGAGGGGTTGGACTTGATGGACTTTGACTTTTTTCAACCCAATTTAACTATATAATTATGTTTGCAGAAGCTTTTCTTAATGGTTTATTTGTAGTTATATCAAATAAGAAAACAAAAGAATATTGGTCCAAAGTAGGGTATATTACCTCACCACTAACTAGGAAATGGATTGCAGAGACTAATGGGCTATTATTTTTATTTTTGTTGACAAGATTTAACAGTCTGGAACTGGGTTTTCTCCAACTGTTGTTGAGAAGAATGTATTTTAAACAAATGATAGTTACCGTATTCACTTTTAAATGAAACATACATACATGCCTGCATACCAAGCAAGGTAACTGAATTAGACCAAAACTTCAACAAAAACCAAAACAATTGAAATGGCACAAAAGAAAACCTGAAGCCATAAAACATTGGCATAGAAACACGTGAACTGAATGCAACATTTGAGGTTGGAGTCCTCTTGATGGTTCGCACCTCCATTCTGGCTCCAGACTCAATAGACCATCATAAATTCATCAAGGTGGAATTGATTTTAAACTAAAAGAACGCAGATGAACATTCAGACTTCTACAAATACTTCAAACCATTGAAAAGGTGCAAGTGCAGAAATCACTGGGGAAGAAGGAGCTTGACATGTTTCATGCCACTTACTCCTATGCTAGGTGGCTTCAAGATGAACTCGACTGCTGAAATTTTGACCAAGATTTTTAAGGATAACCATGACTTGACAACTAATTTGATTAACTATACAGTAATGTGGTGTGAATAATTACAATTCAGCTTTTATTAATGCTAATACCGTATTAGCATTTTTAAGGCCTTTGACAAAGCCAAGGGTAAATAGTCATCAGGGTACTGTGTATTAGGTATTACTATTTAATGTGGGCTGCATGTACTGTTGCTTAGAGAAGACCTTAGTTACATATTATTATTGTTACACCTGTAGGGTAGTTTAAAGGTTCTAGAGGCATTCTATAAGTATAGAACTAGCTGAGATAGTGGGCCTTCTGCTGTATAACTCCTTACTATTCAAAGTGTGGGTGATGTGTGCTCTTTCTGCTTGTTTTGATCCAACCATATTCTACATTAATTAAAGCTATGTTGTTGTTGCAGTTTAGTATATGAACCACCAGCAAGCTTTTCTATTACCGTTCCCCTTGTGTGTCTGTTAGATCAAGGTGAGTGGTGCTAGGAAAGGTTGTTTTCAACAGGTTTCCACATCAGGGCCCCCTGCTCATTACACACCTTCTCTCTTTGAGGCCATGATTGGAGCCAGTAGTGGGAGGTCAGGAGAAAGGCTGGTCTCATTTCAGGCAGGTTCTCAGTCAGCTGGGCCACCTGGTTTTTGTCCCACCGGCCCAGTCTGATCCTGTTCATAAAGCTCAGTGATCATGATGTAGACAGAATGCAGACTTTGATAATGAGACTTTGTTAATGCCCTCGTTGTAGCCTTCTAGCTGTGGGTGGGAGATTTCACAACTCTTCAGCAGGTTGGACATTCCTTCTAAAGAATAGCATTAAAGATTTTACATATTACTAATGGACTATCTCTCTGTTTCAGCATTTAATTTGTTTTTCTCTTCAACAGCATCCTACTGTTCAGTTAACAACAGGTGGCTTGTTGGCTAAAGGTAGAAAGACCAAGATTGATGAAGAAAGTTTGATAGTTCTAAACATAGCTTCAACATTTATTCCAAAGGTGGGTAGACAAAAATAAAAACAATGCAATAAACTGTACTGAACCAAAACATATGGTCAGAGGAGCATGCTGGTGAGAGCTTACAATCAGGAAAATCAATAAAAGCAATTCTAGCTTCTCCAATGTTTTCTCTTTAGCAACATCTTACTCTTCATGTAATGCTGTGGATTGTTTTATAATAGCAAAACCAATTGTTAGAAAGAGATGAGAGAGAGAGAAATATGGAAATTATAAGAAGCTAAAGGACAGAATGAAAGGTATAGATGTGGGAGAAATGAGGCATATAGAAAAGGAAAGGGCTACACTTTTACTAATAAAAAATGCAAACCCAAGGAGCGTGGACAAGGTATAAAGTGACAAAAAAAATAGTGTTTGCACCCATCCTCTTTGTATGAGACAGCAAGACTATATTGCATAAAACACGCACATATTACAGATAGAACAGCAAGGTACGGTTATGTACTTGATAGTTTGGAGAAATTGTCTCTACATGCTTGAGATGCTCTCCTGCCAGAAAGGTCCAAAACATTGCTTGTAGTTGTCAAGCCTAGACAGCAATTAGGACACAATATACGGTAATTAACACAGTTAATAAAGACTAAAATAGATTCTTGTTTGCCCCTTTACTTTGTTTGTTAAGGTGTTTTAACAGCTTTACAACAGAAAATATGGCTTGTGTGGACAGAAACACAATGCTTACCTCAGCAATGCTATTTGATAGCAATCATGTACAATTGTTTTCACATATTTGGGGGTAAAGTGTGGTTCTCATTAACAGGAGGTGGATATACAGTTTAGTAGAGACAAAGTTAATGTCTCAGCAAAGTGAGCCTGAATAAGCCAGTCTATACAGTAAAATAAACAACATTTCTACTTCTCAGGCACTAGTAAAACAGCATCTGCAAAAAAGAGAATTCAATTTGCCTCTAATTTTGAAATTTGCTGAAAACTTTTTTTTAACCACAATTTGAATATAGCAATTTCCTTCCAAGAGGGAGGGTGAATATGTGTGTTGCATATTTAACAACAATTTGAGCTTGTATGCATTTTTAAATCGGAGCTCATGATTTTGCTAGACTTTCAAGCTTTCCAAAGCCAAGAGCACCTTAAGAGTGGAAATTGGCGAGTGCTAGGCTTGGGCGAATTTGAGCCGTTTCGTTTTGCCAAAAATTCGCCGCCAGCAAAATGTCGCTGATGCCCATTTAAGTCCATGGGCATTAAAAATTGTCGTTCGTCTTTTTTTTTTTTTGGAAGCGTGAAGCCATACATGTCTATGGGCGTCATTTCCAAGGCGAAACAAGGCGAAAAAATTCGCCCATCCCTAGCGAGTGCCTTTTTTGTGGATGAAGTTTTTCTAGTCCCTGAGAATTAGACATTTCTTTTGTGTTAATAGTGTATTCGTTTAATAGAATTTTAGTCCCATCACCACCCAGATGTAGTGGTTATTATATTTATTATTATTATTATTATTATTATTATTAACATGTATTTTTTAGAATGCTAACATATTGTGCAGCGCTGTAAAACAAATGTGTTTATACAAAGAAATAACATGAATTACATACATATAAAATACAGAGTTAAATACATAATGTACAGGTCGTGTACGGGTACAAAAGGTGAGCAAAACCCTGTTCAAAAGAGCTTACAATCTAAAGGTGAAGAAAATGAAACACAAGGGGGCAAATTTACTAAAGCACGAAGTGGCTAACGCTAGCGCAAATTTGCCTGCGTGATGTCATTTTGTTACTTCGCCGATTTACTAACGCCAGACGAAGTTGTGCTCTGTTGAAGGGACATAATTACGCTAATTCACTAACTTGCGCATTTTACTGAACGTTACCTCTTGCCCCAGACTTTACTTCGCCAGGTCAGACCAGGCAAAGTTCAATACAACAGATAGGAGTTTGTCCAAAAATAGTTGAAAAAACACTGGCGTCTTTTACTTTTTTAAGGGTGATGGGCTGAAAAAATAGGGTACATTTTTTGGGGGTAACCTCCTTCCCCCCTACATTTCCTAACATATGGCAACTCAACGATACAGTGGGCACATGTGTAGGGCAATAGAACACAGTTATTTTATTTTTTAAAGGTTTCCTGGACTTAGTGTAATGTAGTTGCTGTAGCATATTGTCCATTATATTTTAACTTTGCGCGGTATGCAAATTAGGCATCGCTAGCGTAACTTCGCTTTGCCTGATGAAGTAACGGTAGTGCAACTTCGCTACCGTTCATCTCCCTGAGCGCAACTTTGCATTTCGGTGAATTTGCGTAGTGCTGGCGAAACTACGCCTGGCGAAGTGCTGGCGCACTTCGGAACAAATTTCAGTGAGTCATGTGACTGAAATGACATCAGAACTCACCGTTTATACCTGATGATATCAGAACTCACAGTTTATAAGGATATAATTTACAAGATATTCATGGCTTTTGTGTATTTTATATATATATATATATATATAACCAGGCCCGGACTGGCAATCTGTGGGTTCTGGCAAAGGCCAGAGGGGCTGCTGTATGGTTCTATAGAAAGTTACCATATAGTGGCCTGGTAGGGGGCTGTTTGGGCCTCTGTGTACGTGGAATGGCAGGGCCTATTTTGACTCCCAGTCCAGGCCTGTATATAACCTCCATGTTGCCAGCACTCTCGACAAAACGGGTTACGTGCCTGGGTGAAGTGTCCCACGTATTTATCCAATCCAAATGCAATAAGGTCTGCACTCTCAGGACTTCTTAAAAAGAAAAAAATTTTATTGTAGAAGTTACAGACTGACGTTTTGGTCTGGTCCCAGGCCTTTCTCAAAGGAACAATTCCATGTTAAAACTGCATTTTATACACATGATCAGGCGGGAAAACAACAGTCTGATTGACGTGCTAGATCCCATTCCTGTATTTATTAAAGTAAGTCTACACTCTCAAAAATGTGCCAAGTGCAGAGCACAGGCAAATAATATCTACCATTATGATTCCAGAGCAACGCTCAATAGGTATTTTCACTTCACAAAAAAATGTTTATTCTTATTATATATAATATACAGGTATAGGACCCTTTATTCAGAATGCTTGGGACCTGGGGTTTTCTGGATAATATGTTTTTCTGTAATATGGATATCCATACCTATAAGCGTACTGAAATGATTTAAACATTAATAAAGCATTAATTATATCTTAGTTGGGATCAAGTGCAAGGTACTGTTTTATTACACTATGGGGCAAATTTACTTAAAGGGAAAGGAAACCTATTTGGCGCAAAAACCCTCCCCCCCCTCCCGTGTGTTGCCCACCCTCCCTCCTCCCCCCTGGCCTACCCGTCCCGCTGGGCAAATGCCCCTAACTTGTTACTTACCCTTCTGCGCAGGTCCAGTCCAGGGAGTTCACCGACGACATCTTCTTCCACACGATCTTCTTCCTGCTTTGAACGGGGTTTTGGCGCATGCGCAGTATGAGCCTTTCGCCGGTATGGATCTACTGCGCATGCGCCAAAAGTCACAAAGTACTTTTGGCGCATGCGCAGTAGATCGCCCCGGCGAAAGGCTCCTACTGCGCATGCGCCGGTCAAAGCAGGAAGAAGATCGCGTGGAAGAAGATGTCGTCGGTGAACTCCCTGGACTGGACCTCGATATTCGACTGCCAAATGTAAATCCTTCGACTTTGAATATCGAAGTCGAAGGATTTACCGCAAATAGTTTGATCTTTTTTTCGATTCAAAGGATTTTAATCCATCGATCGAACGATTTTTCTTCAACCTAAAACTTGATAGAAAGCCTATGGGGACCTTCCCCATAGGCTAACATGGCACCTCGGTAGGTTTTAGGTGGCGAAGTAGGGGGTCGAAGTTTTCTTTAAAGAGACAGTACTTTGACTATCGAATGGTCGAACGATTTTTAGTTCGAATCGTTCAGTTCGAAGTCGTAGTCGAAGGTCGAAGTAGCCAAAAAAATCATTTGAAATTTTGAAGTTTTTTATATTCTATTCCTTCACTTGAGCTAAGTAAATGGGCCCCTAAGTAAATGTGCCCCCAAGTATGATGCATTCCCTATAAGGGCAGTATATTTACCCCTTGCTGTAACACTTATGAAAGGGGTGGCACATATTAAGTGAACTCTATGTTTTAGAATGCCAATTCTGCGCAAATTTTCAGTTTTCATTATTCATTTTTCTTCAATTTGCCATTTTCTCAAATGTATTCTTATTGCTACTTTTATTACTCATCTTTCTATTCAGACCCTCTCCTGTTCCTATTCCTGTATCTTGTTCAAATCATTGCATGGTTTCTATGGTAATTTGGACCCTAGCAACCAGATGGCGGAAACTGGAGAGCTGCTGAATAAAAAGCTAAATAACTCAAAAACCACAAATAATAAAAAATGAAGGCCAAGGCCTTAGCACAGTCTACATCATACGCAATGTTAATTCAAAGGTGAACAACCCCTTTAACTGTTTTGCTGATACAAAAAATGACAGAGGAAACCATGAAATATGTACAGTGGACGGATTCTAAATGATATCACTGCCACAACTAGAATGTGTAGCTGGCTCTGCAATGGAGTAACAGTGAAACATTGGGCAGCATGCAAGAGCAAAGTAATATGCAGCAGATAAGAGAGCAGCATCAGTAGGTGCAGTCAATAAAAAGGACAGATGTGTTCTGGGAATTACAATAATGATTCGTTCTTGTATAATTCATGCTCTTCAAAGGTACGCTTGTTGTTTTTTTTATACATGTAAAAACTGTTTTATGCCTTAGAAAAGAAGCCTCTCTGTCTCTCTCAAGATCTCTTTTGTTGGCAGGATTGTGATGTTTTATTATGGATAAAGACTAACAACATAACCATGTAGCCATTAGAGTCCTGCTGGGCTCCTAGTTTCTTTTAGCACAACATTTGTGGTGTCTGTAAAATGCGTAATCTATCTCTGTTCAGCGGTTCCCTCTTGGTGAGCCATTCACACTTACAGTCCTGAGGCATTTTGTTCTGGAGATGGGATGTTTAAATTGAGGTTGGCATTTAGACTTCGCAATTCCGATTAACAACGCTGCCATGGGGACTCTGGTATTATTGAGAAGAATATAATCAACTCAGGTAAACTGACAAGCTTGTGTGTGTGTGTAAGCAAGCCTCCTATTACTGGCGTTTGTTATTTATTTTTTTTTAGGGATGGAAATATTTTCCTGTGTACATGTATACAGCCATGAAAATATTTATTGTGATGTTTCTCCCAAGAGATCTAGTTAGGATCCCAGGCAAAAAAAAAAAAAAAAAGTTGGTATTATACAGTAGCCTTGTTCAGCAATATATTCATGGGCAGTGTCATGTAAGGTAATCAGACTATTCCTCAGCTTTTGTGATGTGTTCTATTGTTTGCTTCACTATTAAAAAGTAAGACCAAGGAACCCAAATGGAAGACAAAAATCTCTCTAATAAGAGTAATTTCTGTATTAGTGAAAAGTAAGCTGAACCTCCGAACTACAGTAGTTAGTTTGCCATGGCGATAAAACACAATTGTCTTATCATGTATTGATCTTATTCAATTCATCATGAATGTTAAATATTTTTAGTTTCTGCAGTTGTTCTGTTGTCTTAGGGCAGGACTACACGGCGATTTCACAGCGATCTGGCGCGCTGTGTAAAATCGCAGGCGTCGCGTCGGATGCGACGGAAATAAGGTAATTAATTCAATTGTCACATTGTGCCGCATTGTTGATGCGACGCGACACGACTGTCGGATGCAGACGCTGGATGATGCATCTGCATCCCACAGTCGTGTCGCGGCGCATCAACAATGCGACACGATCTGACACTGCCATTACTTACCTTGTTTCCGTCGCATCCGACGCGACGCCTGCGATTTTGCGCAGCGCGTTGGATCGCTGTGAAATCGGCCGTGTAGTCCTGCCCTTAGTTTGGTTTCTGTATGTCATTATATCATTCTGTTTCATTCTAGTTCATGCATACATGCTGGAGGATATACAGCACTGTAACCTCATATTAACTTGGTTTATAAAAGGGGTAATTTACTTAGATCTGGGGAAGAAGTGCAAGAACACTTTGGGCTCATTTAGGCGGCACTTTGTACAGGTATAGGATCCGTTACCAGAAACCCGTTATCCAGAAAGTTCCAAATTACGGGAAGGCCGTCTCCCATAGACTCCATTATAATCAAATACTACAAATTTTTAAAAACGATTTTCTTTTTCTCTGTAATAATAAATCAGTACTTTATACTTGATCCCAGCTAAGATATAAATAATCCTTATTAGAAGCAAAACCAGCCTATTGGGTTTATTTAATGTTTACATGATTATCTAGTAGACTTAAGGTATAAGGTTCTAAATTATAGAAAGACCCGTTATCTGGAAAGCCCCAGGTCCCGAGCATTCTGGATAATAGGTCCCATACCTGTACCTGGGTTCGGCAGATCACAGCATCGGGGGCACAGCCCAGTCCTGTCCTTGCCACCCGCCATAAGTAGGAGGGCAGTGTGCAAAGTACAAATTATTGCTTATTGTTTACTGCTCGTAAATGACTCTTAGAGCATGGAGAGTGCAATACATATTTGGCATCTGTTATCCAGAATGCTTGGGACATGGGGTTTTCCAGATAACAGATCTTTCCATAATTTGGATCTTCATACTTTAAGTCTACTAGACAATCACATAAACATTAAACAAACCCAATAGGCTGGTTTTGCTTTCAATAGGGATTAGTTATATCTTAGTTTGGATTAAGTACAAGGTATTGTTTTATAAGTACAGATAAAAAGGAAATCATTCAAAATTTTGATTATTTGGATAAAGTGGAGTCTATGAGAAACGGCCTTTCCGTAATTTTGAGTTTTCTGGATATGGGTTTCTGGACAACGGATCCCATACCTGTATAGGGTTTGCTTACAGATGAAAACTTGGTCAGTCTATTCCTGTGCTCAGCTGTAGATTTACTATATAGTAAGCATTATTTCCTCATCCAAATTCTATGGCTCTGCCCTGTGAAGGTGACAGTTGTTTACAGTAACTGCGTTACATCTGCGGTGAAATTATTTACCCCTTCTAAGATCTCCATGGGCGAAAGCTTAACCACTTGGAGCTGCATAATTCCACTTTACCAAGCTAAGCTGTTCAACCTGGCACAGTACACCCAACATAATATTTGCTTGCACAATCCGTTTTATTTGAATATCTAAGATCCAGTGACATTAGTATCATGTACCTGAATAAAAAGAGAGGAAAAAAAGGATGAAAGCACAATCTGCGCCAATGGTTATTTTTTTATTCCCACCCATTTATTCAGGTGAGGTTAGAGAGGAAGGCTGTTCATGAGAAGCTGCTATTGATCACACGTTATTGATGATAAAGTTCAAAAAGGCACAAAATATCTACAGGGAATGTCCGTGAAATGCTGGAAAAAATTGATACTGCTTCGAAAGTACTGCTGCATTTTCCATAGTTCTGCGAGGAATAGATATTTTAAAAAGAGTAAATAAATGGCTAATGCTAACAAAATTCAGACATGAACAAAACATATCAATTGCTATACTGGGATGGGACTTGTTATCCTGAATGCTTGGGATCTGGAGTTTTAAAGAATCTTTCCTTAATTTGAATCTCAAGTCAAGTGTACCAAAAAATTAAATCAATAAATAAACTCAATAGGCTTGGTTTTCGTTTCTTATTACTTGTGGTTTTTAAGTTATTTAGCTTTTTATTTAGCAGCTCTCCAGTTTGCAATTTCAGCAATCTGGTTGCTAGGGTCCAAATTGCCCTAGCAACCATACATTTATTTGCATAAGAGAGTGGAATATGAATAGATGAAGGCCTGAATAGAAAGATGAGTAATAAAAAGTAGCAATAACTATAAGGGGGTTATTTACTAAACTCCGAATGCAAAAATCATGAAAAATGTGTGATTTATTTTTTATAAAATCGGACTTTTAAAAAAAATCACGAATTTTTCAGAAATTTATTAAACCCAGAGGATGGAAAATCTAAATCAGAAAATCCATCATCTCAGACCTGTTGAGGTCGTACATAAGTCAACGGGAGAAGTCCCAATGATTTTTTAATGTGCACTGGGTTTCCAGCAATAGCCCGACGTTTTCGGGTGAAAACTTAGAAAATCAGATGAAAAAAATGTAAAAAATCTGATTTTTTTCCCGCAAATTTTTGAGAAAATGTAATAAATAAGCACAAAAAACCCGAGTGGATTTGATCAGAGTTTGTTGCAGAAAATATTGAGATAAATTTGGACTTTCATAAATAACCCCCTTTTTAGTACCCCTAAATGTGTAATTACCGAGAGATGGGATCAGTGATGCCCCTTTAAAAGCTGGAAAGAAGGCAAATAATTCAAAAGCTATAAAGAAGACAAAATGAAGGCCAATTGAAAGTTGTTTAGAATTAGCCATTCTATAACATACTAAGAGGTAGATTTATCAAGGGTCGAATTTTGAAGTGGAAAATACTTTGAAATTCAAACATTGAATTGAAATACTTCGACTTCGAATATCGAAGTCAAAGTATTTTTCACCGAATTTGGCTATAGTACGATCGAACATTTTTCCTTTTATGTGTGAAGATTAGAAAATGGCTGTAGAAGGTCCCCATAGGCTAACATAGCACTTTGGCAGGTTTCATTTGGTGAAGTATTGAAGTCAAAGTATTTTTAAAGAGACAGTACTTCGATTATCGAATGGTCGAATATTCAACGATTTTTACCTCGAATCGAAGTAGAAGGAAACTCGATGACCTAGGGGCACATTTACTATGGGTCGAATATTGAGGGTTAATTAATCCTCGATATTTGACCATCGACGTTAAATACTTTATTTACCACATTTCTTTCGATTGAACAATCAAAGGATTTTGATCCATCGATAGAACGATTTACCTTCGATCAGAAATTACTTAGAAAGCCTATGGGGACCTTCCCCATAGGCTAACATTGGTGCTCGGTAGGTTTTAGGTGGCGAAGTAGGTGGTCGAAGTTTTTTTTAAAGAGACAGTACTTCGACTATCGAATGGTCGAATAGACGAACGATTTTTAGTTTGAATCGTTCAATTCAAAGCCGTAGTCGAAGTAGCCAATTCGCTGGTCGAAGTAGCCAAAAAAATACTTAGAAATTCGAAGTTTTTTTCCTTCTAATCCTTCACTCGAGCTACGTAAATGTGCCCATAGTATCCTATTTGATGGTTGAAGTATACAAAAAATTATTTCAAATTTTTTTTACTTCGAAAATTCACTTTGACCCTTGATAAATCCGCCCCTTAAAGTTAACATAAAAGTGAACCATCCCTTTAACTGATTATGCAAGGCCTGTAGTGGTGTAAAATGATGGTATAAATTGTCAGCATAAAAAACACAAACTTGATAATGTCTCCATTTATTTTACAAAACTTTTTACCCCATTTTTCCAGTGTAAATCATTTTACACAGCATGATAAATAGGGCAATTTGTGTACTGCTGTCTTGCTTTGCTTTCCATGCTGCTGCAGTCTTTGCCGACATATTCTCTTCTCCCACCAAAATGTACTGCGGTCATACTGTGAGTTGTCTCACCCAGCAGCACTACTCACATTCCATGTAACCTTAATTCTTATACCAGCACAGCCTCTTAACCTGTAAGCTGCAGGATCCACAACAGACACTTTTTTCTCTTTAAGAAATTTAATTTAAACACAGGGGTGACCATTTCAGTATACAAAAACATACATTTGAAAAATAAATCCTGCCCACTGGGCACTATCTTCACATGTTTCATGAGCTCCCTCACTAAACTGGGTCCCTTGTCACCCCTGTACCCGCAATACTTCCTTTTGGGGGATTGCTCAGCCTCCTGGCTTTCCTCGGTCTCTCAGACTTTTGGTCACAGCTCCCTCTGTACCTTGCAGTTGGAGGCAGCACCCCCGGTGCCTCTGGGAGTTCTAAACTCTGGCATTATCCTTTCTGTTTGATGCTCTGCTCAGAGAGACCTTCCTGACAGTCTCATTAGAATTAAATACTTTTTCCACATCCTTCCTATGGAAAATGAGCTCCAAAAACATGAGCTGGAGTACTGGATTAGAGTAACTGGCTTGCCTGTTACTTTCTGAATACTCCAGCTTCCAAGCTCTAGCCACCAAAGTCTTTAAACAGAGAAAACCGTCTCTGTTTATTTATTTTTTTTGTAACATATTTTTATTGAGCATATTTTGCAGATATATAATCATACACAACAAAATTAAATGAAAAAAGGAAAAGAGGAAAGAGAGACAAGAAAAAGGAAAATACACAGTTGTTGCTTATATAGATAGTAAGGAAGCACTTGAAACTATACATTCTCTACAAAGTTCAGTGCGCTCTATCATATATCATATTAAGCGTCATCATAATTGTAATCCAACATCAGGAGCCGATCTTATTACATAATAATAGTCAGATGTACGTAGGCTTTGTAACACATAGTTATTCTTTAATAAAGAAAGAAATATATGGACAAAGATTGCCTTGTGTCTTCCATTTAAAGAAAATGTTCACACTAGCTTGTAAGTATGTTTATCTAAGCATAACAGGGGCGTCCCAAATATAACCAGAATGATTAAGGGTATCAGTTTGAGCAAGGTAGCGGCTAAAAGCAGCGATGGGGTGTCTAGACAGGGGTTGCAGTTTTGATTGTGCCAAAACCTATTAATTCCCAGATAGACCATATGTCTAAATGTTGGGGGGGGGTTATTTTGTGTAAAGGCTATATTTGCCTCAAAAATTCTACTAACTTTTACCCTTTTGACTATTTCTTGGATTGTTGGGCACTGTAAAGACTTCCAGTTGGCCGATATTGCTATTTGCGCTGCTAAGATCTGATTAGACAAATTTTGACTGGATTTTGAGACTGCAGTGAATGGCTTTCCCATTAAAAAAGTGGCAATAGTCTTTGATACACAAGTTACCAGTACCTGATTTAGCAGCTCATTAACCTCCCAATAATGTCTGAATGATGGGACAACCGTCTCTGTTTATTAACACCCTTCGTGGTGCCTACATCTCCTGGGGAGAAATCAAAGGAAAACAACACCTTTTTACCCATTTCCTTGGTCACTACCACAATAGAGAGATAGATGATAGATAGATAGATTGACAGATAGATACATAGATACATAGATAAATAGATAGATGATAAATAGATAGATATATACTGTAGATAGATATAAACTACCAATATTAAAAACCATCTTTACATTACAACGTTTGCCTCATGCCATTTCCACATTTCTTATTCTCTTTTCAAATTGAACATTGTCCATCAAATGTTAGATAGATAGATAGATAGATAGATAGATAGATAGATAGATAGATAGATAGATAGATGATAGATAGATAGATAGATAGATAGATAGATAGATAGATAGATAGATAGATAGATGAAAGATAGATAGATCGATCATAGATAAATAGATAGAAGAGAGATATATATATATAAAGAGATTGAAGATGACAGATAGATAGATAGATAGATAGATAGATAGATAGATGATAGATGATAGATGAAAGATAGATTGATTATAGATAAATAGATAGAGGAGAGATATATATAAATATATTATAGATAGATAGATAGATAGATAGATAGATAGATAGATGATAGATAGTTATAACTACCAATATTAAAAAACATTTTTTTACAGTACAAAGTTTGCCTCATGCCATTTCCACATTTCTCATTCACTTTTCAAATTGAATGTTTTCCATCAAATGTAATAAATTACTGTTTCTTGATTCCAATAACTTTTTCAGCTTCTGCTCTCATATATATATCCCCGTTTCACTTAGGCTCATCCGTCATTTCTGAAATTTCTTCCAGGGTTATCACTTTTTAATAAAAACTTAATTACCCTAGTGCTTCCTTGCACTGTGAATCCAGCTGATAAATGCATGTGTGTATGTGTGCCTGTGCATAAATATAGATGTGTGTGTCTGTCCGTGTTTGTGTTTTTTTAACAGATTTGTTTAATATTCTCTTTGTGGTCAAAGCCAGTTCTGAAATATATTTACTCTGATTATTTTTTTTTAATTCAGACTGTATGAAATAACCTCTAAGCAGATCTAAGCTTACATTCTAGTGCCTTAAAGGAGCAGTTCAGTGTAAAAATAAAAACAGGGTAAATAGATAGGCTGTGCAAAATAAAAAATGTTTCTAATATAGCTAGTTAGCCAAAAATGTAATGTATAAAGGCTGGAGTGACTGGATGTCTAACATAATAACCAGAACACTACTTCCTGCTTTTCAGCTCTCTGTTAGGAATTGAATGTAACAAATGTGGTGAACCCTTTATAGAAGCAGCAAGAGCACTACATATACTTGTGAATTGATAGAGTCTCTGGCCTTCAGGTTCTGGTAATGAAGAATTTCCCCACGACTAGTCTCAGGAGAAGTTGACCCACAAGCTGGCAGATACGAGACCTGATCTTCCAGGAAAGTATAGATGAAGCAGGAAGGTAATTCTGATGGGAGATAAGTGGTCTTAAAGGAAAACTATACCCATCAAACAATGTAGGTCTCTATAAAAAGATATTGCATAAAACAGCTCATATGTAAAAGCCTGCTTCATGTAAACAAGCCATTTTCATAGTAATATACCTTTTTAGTAGTATGTGCCATTGGGTTCGTATAATTCAAGGTGCACACAAACAAACCATATATGTTAGGTCACATAAGCCAATTAACAGACAGAGTTCTGTCTTTTACTTCCACACTTCTTCCTGTTATAGTTAGAGCTGTAGTATTTCTGGTCAGGTGATCTCTGAGGCAGCACACAGACCATCATGAAATGGTGCTTCAAGGCAAGAGAAGTTAAAGGGCAATATTTACTGAAATATACTGTATATTCCAGTTTGATAATATTCTTTAATATGCCAATTAATTTGATTTAAACTATCCGTTGCTCAAGTATTAGTTTTGTTTTTTTTTGGGGGTTTTCTTTAATGATGACCAATTCCCACAGATACAGCTGAGAGTACACGGATTCCCTCAGGTGAGTAACCAAGGACCTTGGGAAACTTGAGTAAGTATTTGGCCCTGGACTTAGGAGCCAATCAGTGATGTAAGCCCCCCACTGAAGTAGATCCTTATGCACTCAATATTGGGGTAATGCAGAAATAAGCAAGCAAACATAGACAGCAAGGGTTAACAGTACAGTCTTTGACAGAAGTAAGCAGTCTTGCAGAGGAGAAAGCAACAAGAGTAGGACAGCTGACAAGGGTTAATGGCACTGTTTTGACTAAGCTGATAAGGGCTTGAAGCAGTTAATCACATTCTTGCAATTTAAATAATAAAAGGACTTGCTTTGAGCTTGCAGGAGTTAAATAACAGTCTGGGATCGAACCGCCAGTGTTATCCTTGTTTTAGGAATGGCAATCTTGCTAGGCAGAACACAAATTAATACTGGAGCTGAAAATGGTCACTAACAGGCAAGAAGAAGTCAAGGCAGAGCTGTTGCTAAGGAGCAACCCCCAGGAAAACGGGTCAGTGAGAAGGAGCCAGCCGAATGCAGGAGGACATTGGGACAGCCAATAGGATCCATCCCACTAATGCAGAGAGGCCAAGGGGGAAAGGATCGAGCCAATTCTGGAACCAAGCCAAGGTCAGGAACCGAGAGGACCACGTAGCATGCAGACGCTGAGCTTCTTCGGTGTTTGACGTAAGTATAACCACGCATCACAACTGCGCAATTGCTAGCCTTATGTTGTGGAGGAAAAGGCAAATGCAAGCTCTGGCACGGAGCTGCAGTGCCTTACTGTCTCTTGGTTTCCACTGATTGGCTACTAGGTGACTTGAGGGAGGGTCACATGGGTCATAAGTGTTGCTTTTGAATCTGAGCTGCATACTGAGCATCAATTACAAACTCACTGAACAGTTATGTCCCATGTGGCCCCCCTTCAAGTCGCTGACTTAATGCGGGCAGCCCTTAGTACTTAAAATTTTCTATCAAGGATTACCAAATGGCAGGTGCTACTAAAAAAGTATATTATTATGAAAATGGTTTATTTAGATGAAGCAGGGTTTTCATGCAATATATTTTTATATATATTACCTACATTGTTTGAGGGTCTAGTTTGCCTTTAAAAGGACACTATCTGCCATAACTGAATACTTAGCCACCTACTTCTTCCCCTGGCGTTTTCTCCTTGCTCCTGATCATTCTGACCTCAGGTAGACCTTTTCCTTTAACCTGTGCTGCCAGCCCTGACCCGGACCTGTTTACAATGCTTTTTATGATTCACCCCGATACCTAGTCTGACTCTCTAGCTATTTTCTGCTGCTGTGTTTCCTATCTCCATCTCCAGGCAAACCTCCAGCTAGTGTGAGGCATTTGTGGGCTTTTACCTTCAGCTCCCCTCAGCTTGCTATCCACCTCCATTACAGAAACCATTCATTTGCTCTATCTTTAATCTATGCATCATATTCGGCCCTGCTTGTCATATTTTGAACAACTATATATTCAACACTGTCATTTGTTCATCACTTTGTATATGGTGAATACAGGTGCAGGTTACTTTGAGCCTGTTGCTAATTTAACAGCTGAGCAGACACATTATTTTATTTAATACAAGTCCCTACCTTATTAAAATGACTGACAACCCCACTCTGCTCTTTTTTACAACTGAACAATATTTTCTGTGAGCAATCCCTTTAGAGAAAAAAAACCTATAAATATTGCATTTGCCCAAAAGTAAAATCATTGTAACGTTTCTGACAGTTTAATTGTGTTTGTTCCTAAAAGGCACCTGAATCACCAAGTTATAACTATGACTTCTGAAAAATATGAATAAATGGCTCCCTGGTGCTTTCTATTGGAATAAGAGAAATAAGAAATTAAAGTTGGCCAATCTCTTGATACAAAAACCATTATTACTATACACTGATGGTACATGCAACTGTTTTTTCTCTTTTGTAACTAACTTGAAATAAACGCCGTTTCTATTTTTCTATAACCAGTGAGAACTAGTTTAGAATTGAGTCCTTTTCCAAGGGGGTTCATATGTTTATGCTGTATATGTACCTCTATATGTGAAGGCATTCAGGAACATAAGTACGTTTCTATATGTTTTATGTATACATTGTAGATATAGTTTACAAGCTCTTCAGGCATAAGGGATGTCTTGAATTTGCAGATATTGTTTTACCCTGTATTTATTTACTATTACATTATTATTTTTACTGCAACATATACCGATGAATAATACTGTCACATTCATGAAACTGTGAAAAAGATTGTGAAATGGTGGAAATTCACAAGTATGCAGTGCAGTCAATGGAATGGGGAAATTACATTGCAGTTAAGGCAATAACATATATACAAGTACAAGAGGTCCTCTATAGTACACTCAACCCATTATCACAACCCATATATTAATATACTTTGAGACATTTTTGTGCCTTGAGCTACTAAAAAATGTCTTACCCTTTAAACAAAACAGGGATTGTTCGTTCTTATATTGCAATATATTTAAGCTGGCCAACTACTTTATGTCAAAGTCATCCCCGGTGTGGCCAGTCCCACACTCAATTTTCATCTGATTCATTAAGAATTCTATTGCTTCGTTATACATTTTACAAAGGGACTACGTTTTACCCACAACTTATTTGCTGCTTTCAAGGTTAAAGCTCCCAAACATGCTTGCCCTTGTATTAGACACCAGTGGGATCACTATAGCTGGGAAGGGTGAGAGCTACAACATGGAGCTGATCACTGCTCCTGTATAAACTATAACAAACAAGGGAATGTTGTGCTCACCACTAATTTTTAAAAAACATTAAGCTGGGGTGCAATGAGGCTGTGACCACAAAATTCAAACAGACAATTGAGACATTTTTGTGCATTCAACGACTAAAAAATGCCTTACCCCTTAAAAAAACATGGTTTGTATTGTCTGTATGAAATTTGTTGTCACAGCTTCATTACAGTATTCCTTCTTATACAACCACAGTCACTGCAGAGAAACATATTGCAAATCCCCAACGTTGGTACCGTCTTTAAGGAAAATGCATATTTAGCCACTGAACATACATAAATTCCATTTTTGCAGCAGTGCATTACCTAAGGCAATACTAAACATGGTGTTCAGGCACAGAAATACTGAAAGTGTATAGTAATATACCTTGAAACAACTCACTGTTCAACATGCATGAAGAATATACTGGTAATTTACCTTTATAAATCTTTATCCCAAATACATTTTTTTTATTTGATTTATTTTGAGTCATCAGAGTTTAACTATTCCCATCTAAATCTCACCCAGCATCACATTTTAGAAGTTGCTTGCAATTTTAACTGTGCAGATTATCTCACTATCACAAGCTTTTATGCCATTACATATTATTCTTTGTATAACCTAATGGCTTATTAAGCAGAATGTCAAAGATGTTCAGGTTGAGAAGGCCTTGAATGCATGCAACTCTATGTAACATGGTATGGAATGAAGTCTGGTGGCAGGAAGATAAAGTTCAGCATTGAAGAGTAGTAAAAGCAGTGAAGTAGAATGGCACATTGATAATAGTAGAGGCTGGTAAAATGTCAGGCTAATACTGAAACAAGCACTGAAGCTGAATGGGAACATAATGCCACCGGAAAGTAAGGTAGAAAGTTATATAAAGTTACATAAAACTAATGGACAGAAAAAAATAATGGATTATGAGGAGGCTGCTGTAATGTCATAAGTTTAAAATAAAGCTAAGGAAACAATCCAAGTCGCGCTTAACCACATAGTGGAATTTCAGGAACTGGAGACCACTTGAGGTGAAAGACAGTTTATTTCAGTGTCGGACTGGCCCACCTGGATACCAGGAAAACTCCCGGTAGGCCCAGGTGTCCCAGGAAGCCCTCTTGCTTCTAACCATTTTGCCTATTTCATGGTCATTCCTCATGTCTTTATGGGAAAAAATAATAGAAGAATATTGAATGTAGATATGAAAGTCTAGGAAAATATAAAGGTTTAGTGAGGAGAGGTGGAATAATAGTTTGGAAAGCGGGCACACGGTCTAAGGTTTTATGGACCATGGGTTAAGGTTTTCTGGTGGGCCCCTTGTATCCCAGTCCGACACTGGTTTATTTGGCACAAGCTCTGTGGATTCTGAACTCACAAATTGTGAAAAGCCCGAACAAAGAGTTCACAGGGCTTTTATAAACTTTTGTTACCTGTATGCATAAAGATAAAGCTCCACAGCACAGAAAAACAAAGAACAAAGATTATCTGCATACTCAGAATTGTATTCTCTATCAACCCAAAGTAAAAAAAAAAAAAAACTATATGCTCTGCCATAACTTTCTCTGTTAAAAACAAATTCTAGGTTATATAAATCACCACTTTTTTTTTACTATGTTTGTAAAGGGTAAGTGCAACACGGTCTTACTGCTCAGTCACATATTAGTGCATTTCATTTTATAGTGTTAAAACAAGGGAGACATTTACTAGAGCTCCATTTTTCTACTGCCTTTCAAACAAACAGGTTTATTTTGGTTGTTCCCTGGCAGTCTCTACCTGTGTTTGTTTTTTAATGAAGCAATCTAAAGGTAAAAGGTATTAGAGAATGATAAAACAGACCCTGGAATTCCATAACACTGATTCACTACTCTGATGACTGACAATATGTTCTCAGTTGAATCCCCATAGAAAGAACATCTTGCTGCTGGTTAAGCTGATATAAGTACTCCTTGGTTGAGGCTGATGTGAATAATTTGACAACGTATAATAAAACAAAAGTATGAAGTCTAATTTCATAAGGATCAGAAAAATATCTGAAGCCAGTGGATGGACACACTGTAATTGTTTGCAATCATTGTGTCTGTATGAGGGCTATAATAAGAACTGTCTATTGGGTAAAAGACATATCATTACCCAGTTCTTTAGCTACATGTCTAATCTGCTATATAGAAATATCACTGATAAATGTCATTTCTCAACCATGCAAATGCTACAGACAAGACTTATATGGATATATTCAAAGGAGAATGATGGGGACAAAAATGTTAGTAACCCCTCAGTGATTATAACCACTTACCTGATTCCCCGGTCCAGTGACTCCTGTTGCCTGAAAACTGCAGTGTGCTAGGGAGCTACTTTATTATCACTATACCAATATCTTCCTCATTTTTCTCCATGTCTGTTGTCTGTTCTGGGTGGAAGTGAAAAATCAAACTTAGAAGCAAAAGGCTGGCTACTAAATGAGTATTTAAAAAGAATCTGAAAAAGTATGTGATTGTACAATAACTGCACTAAAAAACTTCTCTCCTGAATTGCTCTATGCAGTTTCTTTAATGGTGCGTTTAACTGATCCCCCTTTATTAATATTGCCATCAATGCAAATATCTAAAAAAGGTCACTATGTCGCAAATTTACTAAAGGACAAAGTGACTAACGCTGGCGAAAATTCACCAGCGTGAAGTCATTTCGCAACTTCGCAAATTTACTAGCAGTCACCCTGGTGAAAATTTGCCATCGATGATGATAGCCTAGAGCAACTTCGCACCCTAACGCTGACAAAGTTGCACTCTGGTGAAGGGGGCGAAAATACGCAAATTTACTAACATTGGTCTTTTTCTGAACATGACCTCCTTCGACAGAGTTTACTTCGCCAGGTTAGAGCAGGCGAAGTGCAATAGAGCAGACAGGAGTTTTAAAAAAAAAAGTAGAAAAATTTTCTAAATCCCAAAATAGTTGAATTTTTTTCCAAGTCCCAAAAAACGCTGACTGAAAAAGATCGAATTTTTTTTTAGGGTCCCCACCTTCCCCCCTACATTTGTGGCACCTTAACTCTACCGTGGGCACATGTGTAGGGCATTAGAACACCTAAATAAACTTTTATTAAGTTTCCCTGGGCTTGTGTAGTGTTCTGTATGCGCTGCCTACACGTCCAATTCAAATTTAGCGCCGTATGCAAATTAGCCTTCGCTAGCGCAACTTCGGACTGCTCATCGTAACTTCGCTAGTGCAACTTAGGAAACGATTGGTAACATGTGCGGAACTTCTTGAATTTGCGATGTCCTGACGAATCTAACACCATATATTGCTTTTAAATGCTTTGATGTGCAATAGGTAGATTAATGGTCTTCAGAATGGGAATGGTATATCACAAAACCTTGCCCTAATGTTTTAATTGTGATTATGAATATAATAAACAAATTTATGCTAGACCAACTGATATTTGGTTATCATAAAGGGGCTGAGGGAAGTGTGTGCATAACCAGGGGCGATCCTGCCCAATTTGCCGTCCGAGGTGGCCTTTGTTTTTGCCGCCCCCTGCCTCCCCCTATGGCACTCACCTTCAGCACCGGACAGGGGTCAGGGGGCGATTGCGCTCTCTGCACTAGAAGAGCCCAATTTCCGGGTTGAAAACCGGAAATTCGGTTCTTAGTTACCAGGAGCGGCATTTTTGCCGCCCCTAGCAACCAGGGGGCCGCTGCCGCCTGAGGCGAGTGCCTCAACTCGCCTCATTGGCGGAGTGCCCCTGTGCATAACATAGTTAGTGATGGGCGAATTTATTCGCCAGGCATGAATTCGCGGCAAATTTTCGCGATTCGCCCATGAAAATTCACCCGAAAAAATTCACCAGCAGCAAAAAAAAAAATTTTCACCGCGTCGAAAAAAACGGACGCCCGCGAAAAAAAACGGACGCTGGCATCAAAAAACGGGCGCCGACGTCAATAACGAGACGCCGGTGTCGTTTCGCACATTTTTCGCAGGCAAAGCAAAATTCGCAAATTTTCTGGCGAAGCGAAACGGAGCAAATTCGCCCATTACTATATCGCCCATCATTTATATATAGATGTCCCAGTAAATCGAGTTGATTAAAATTACATATTTCTTAGAGGAAATTTAAAGAATTACCTTTAAGTGTCCCTCCATCCAATCTTCTGGGTTTATTAAAATAAATCACCAGGTCCCCTCAAAGTACAGAAACTTAACATTTCCTTAGCAACAAGCAACAAGTAATTATGGTGTGGAACATGTGTTGGTGGACTGTGGGTGACAGCCAACTGCTGAACATTTTGCTTGTATGCAATGCTAAAATCAGCTTTCTGGCTCCTGCTTTACTGATCAACTTTCATATTGTTGGCATAACAAGCATCAAATGCTGTCTGCCAGCAAGCAAGACTGCACAGAAATTGGCCGTTGATTTGAGATTCAAGCATTTAATGCTAATAATTGATCTGCAAATTGCTTAGGGCTTGTTATTAGTGTTCATTTTGCAATTTTCCCCTTGCTACTATCAACAAATTTGCTTAAAACGTAGATGTGAATTTCGTTTCCTTCTTATACAGAGTCATTTCGGTGTCAGATAAATCGGAAGATGTCATGTTTACTGCGCTGCTTTCTAAATCTGACTATATTTCACGCAATAGCATTTTGTTAAGCAGGTCTGCAGTTGCAGAAATTTGTAACCCACAGAACAATAAATGTGGAAGCAGAGTTAATGCCACATTCATTGTTTTTATGTTCGCCATCTGTTTGTGAGTTTGGCTAGCACTGTTCTGTTTGGCAGCATTTGAGATCAGTGGTTGTTGTACTTTCATCTGTATTGCCTTCTAAAATGACAGGCATGATGCTGCAGATACCATAGAGGACCTTCTTATTATGCCTACTCTCTTCTCTCTTTGCCATTGTAGTTAACAGCCAGTCGGAATGAATAGCGTTCACACTCTGTCTTTTTTAAATATACATCGATGTTGTGGATCAAATTTTCAAGGACATGCTAGGTTCATAAGTAATAAACAGGGAATATTGTGTTCTCTCCGGGATAGATATAAACATACCTGTAGGATACATCAAAATGTGGCCTTTTCTATCTTATCTTGCTCGGTTCTGCAAATAGTGTATGTTTGTGCAAAAGCAGCATTGTAGATCTTTATGAAATCGCACTAAGGTGGGGATTACTTATTATACAGTCAGAGAATTTCAATGAATAAAAATATGATAACTCTTTTTAAAGGATGGCATTGTCCTTGGTGGTTCCACAGCTAGTAAATACTGCCACCTAAAGGCGATACGTCTGTGTGAACAGATGAATAAAAGAAAAGTTGATTATAAAACGCTTCAGGTCAAGAATATAAAATATGGTTAAACTTAAAGCATTTATGGGTATTCCAGTTACATCTGAAACTACAGAAGAAGCCCCATAGTAGGGTGAAATGTGTGTAGGCAGGTTGTATGATGTGGCAGCCCGTTGTATCTCCATGTGCACAACGTAAGAATCTTGCCTGGAATCGTTTGACACCAATCACGAAATGCTGCACAGGGAGAAAGAAATGTGCCTGCAGGTCTCTTGATACCGTTGTGGTGGAGTGCAGTGAATGTGTTGGTCTGTGAGTATAATGGAAACACAGGATTGTTCCAACTAGGGGGCAAATTTACTAAAGGGTGAAGGAATTTTGCCACTTTGCTGATTTACTAATGGGTGCTGGGGTAAATTCGCTAGCAAAGTGGACCCACTTTAGCACTACTTCGCACCCTTACACCAGACGAAGTTGCGATATGGCAAAGGGACACTAATTCAATAAGTTGCGGATTTTACTGAACGTTACCTCTTGCGCCAAACCTTACTTCGCCACCTCAGACCAGGCGAAGTGCAGTAGAGTAGATAGGGATTGCTCTAAAAAAAGCTTAAATTTTGTGCCAAAAAACGCTGACGTCTATTATTTTTTTAAGGGTGATAGGCTGAAAAAGAGTGAATTTTTTTTTTAGGGTACCCTCCTTCCCCCCTACATTTGATAACATATGGCACCTAAACTATACTGTGGGCACATGTGTAGGGCATTAGAATACATTTATTAAGGTTCCCTGGCCTTGTGTAGTATAATGAGTTTTCTGCTGCATATACTGCCATTGTACTTTAACTGCACGCCTCACGAGGAAACTTCGGGCGACTTCGGAAAACAAATCGATGCGTGTGATTAGCGCCGACGGTTTTTTCATTTTAGCCGACGCAGGATCAGGGAAGGCGTTTGGGGAGATTGGTCACCGCAAAGATGAGACGATTAGTCACCAGGCGACCAAATCTCCCCAAAACGCCCAGTGTGGCCTTACCCTAAAACTGGTCATAGACGCAAAGATAAAGTCGCACAAAAAAAATGTTGGACGATTTTCGGACCCTGTGTGGATGGTCCCGACATTTTTTTGTACCATGGAAATTGGACGTCTAGTCGATCGGACAGGTCAGAAAATTTCTGTTGGCTAACATAAATAATATCTCTGCATGTATTGTCTATCTGACGATATTAATGGGTGATTTTTACTAGTATTTGTCGGACATAACTTTCATATGATTGCTGTCATGGCCAGAACATTGTCTCATTTGTTCTTATACAGGTATGGGATGCTCGGACCTGGAGTTTTCCAGATAATGGATCTTTCCATAATTTGGATCTTCATACTTTAAGTCTACTAGAAAATCATGTAAACATTAAATAAACCCAATAAGCTGTTTTTTCTTCCAATAAGGATTAATTATATCTTAGTTTGGATCAAGTACAATGTAATGTTTTAGTATAGTACAGAGAAAAAAAAATGCAGTACAGAGAAAAATGAAATAATTTTTACAAATTTTGATTGATTTATTATAATTGAGTCTATGGGAGATGGCCTTCCCATAATTTGGAACTTTCTGGATAACGGGTTTCCGGATAACGGATCCCATACCTGTACTACTGTATTTAATCTGAATGGTTAGTTGCAGGTTGGAAGATTGTGCCGTACAATCGTTCGTACAATATGAGGCTAGGATCTGCACGTTTATGGCCAGCTTAAGGCTTCTAACAAACAAGGTAAAGTTGTGCTCAGTATATCAATATATAAATATCAATATCATCAATATATTTAAGACATTTTGTGCATACAGCTTCTAAAAAATGCCTTACCCTTTAAACAAAACAGAGATTGTTTGTCCATATATTGCAATATATTTAAGCTGGCCAACTACGTCAAAGTCATCCCATATCTGGCCAGTCCTACGCTTAATTTTCATCTGATTCATTAAGAAGATATGGGATGACTTTGATGTAGTTGGCCAGGGTAAGGCATTTTTCAGTAGCAGTATGCACAAAATGTTTCAATGTCTTAAATATATTGATAATGGGTTGAGTGCAGAGGATCTCTTGTATTTGTGTATTTGTCTCATTGCACCCCCACCTAATTGGTTTTAAAAATTAGTGGTGAGCACAACCTTCACTTGTTTGTTATAGTTATACAGGAGCAGTGACCAGCATTATGTTGTAGCTCCCACCCTTCCCAGCTATAGTCAGGTGATCCCACTGGTGTCTAATAAAAGGGCAACCAAGTTCGGGAGTTTTAATTTGAAAGCAGCAAGTAAGTTACAGGTAAAACTTAGTCCCTTTGTAAACTGTATAATGAAGCATTAGAATTCTTAATGAATCAGAGGAAAGTTGAGTGTAGGACTGGCCAGATATGGGATGACTTTGATGTAGTTGGCCATCTTAAATATATTGCAATATATGGACAAACAATCCCTGTTTTGTTTAAAGGGTAAGGCATTTTTCAGTAGCAGTATGCACAAAATGTCTCTGTCTTAAATATATAGATAATGGGTTGAGTGCAGAGGACCTCTTGTATTTGTCAGCTTAAGGCTTCTACCAGTCTTTTTAAGCATGCCAAGGTGTCCATTGTTGCATACTAGTCCGGCTGAGAAAACACAAGATAACATTGTGGAGTGTGTGGGACTACAGACCAAGAGGAAGAGTACAATGACTTGAAAACCAGCAAACCGACCTGCCTGACAACTGACCTGGCTCCTATTACTATACATGATACATTATGCATAAGGTGAACAAGAAATTCTACCAGCTGATTAGTACTATGAGTTACTAGATCTGGTGCAAATTCAATTACTCCCATTACCCTTGGAATTTAATGGAATACAGTATCTGCTGAGAAAACATGGGTTTTCTGGCTAAATTAATGTGAGTAATTTCTCTCAACAGGAAATCTAAGCCCAGAAAGAAAACTGGATGACATTTGAGTGCTGCTCAGCTTGGGTGACTGCTGAGATCTCATGAGTCGGTCTTATAAGAATTGTACAGATATGAATTCATGATGTCCCTCAACCCATATATGCTAAACTTGTACAACACACTGATGTGTGAAGTGTATCAAAAGATCATCTTTAACCTGAACTTAAAAAAATGAGCTTTTTCTTATGCTGTGTAGTTTCAAGGGCAAACAAGATCTTAAGCGGTGCAGTGCTCTGTACTAATGCACTGTACAGAGCACTGGTAAGAAAATGCCATGCAGTTCTGTTCTCCAGTGCTCAAACAGGACATTATTGTATTAGAGAGGGTGATTAGAAGGGACAACTAAGCTGGTAAAAGGTATGGAACATCTTAGGAAAGACTGGCCAAGTTGGGGATGTTCACTCTAGAGAGGAGGCACTTGAGGGGTGATATGATAACTATGTATAAATATATAAGGAGATCATATAATAAATAATGCTTTATTTACCAGTAGGTCTTTCCAGCTAACATGTGGGCACAAATTCTGATTAGAAGAAAGGAGGTTCCGCCTAAATATTCGGAAAGGGTTTTTTACAGTGAGAGCTGTGAAGATGTGGAATTCTCTCCCTGAATCAGTTGTACAGGCTGATACATTAGATAGCTTTAAGAAGGGGTTGGATGGCTATTTAGCAAAAGAGGGAATACAGGGTTATGGGAAATAGCTCATAGTACAAGTTGATCCAGGGACTAGTCCGATTGCCATGTTGGAGTCAGGAAGGACTTTTCCCCCTCTGAGGCAAATTGGAGAGGCTTCACTTTTTGTTTTGCCTTCCTCTAGATCAACTGGCAGTTAGGCAGGTTAGAAAAAGTTAAAAGGTTGAACTTGAGGGACATGTGCCTTTTTTTCAACCTAACTTAATATGTTATTATGTTACTATGTTTACAACTTGAGACCATTTAGGAACCTTTCTGCATGCCAGTTTAAGAGGCTCACTGAGATATTTGATGATATTTTCTAACATGTAAAAATGCCCAAGGGAATGTAACTACAGTGTTGTGGTAGACTTAAATGATCTTTTGCCTTAATGGACAATCGATCTGAAAACCTTGATGTATCGTGTGGTGATGTTGCGCAATCCCCCGGAAGTAACGTCACAGCAGTCGTTCTTAGCTGGGGTCCAGTATTCTGCCTTCCTCTACAATGGCCAGTGGTTTATTATACACCAAGACAAAAGGTGGTCTTACAATATATCCAATCAATGAGCATGTTATGCTATGAATCAATTGGTGGAACCAGCACACAGACACATGTCCATAGAAGGGGGGGGGAGGTAGACTGCCCTAGGCAAACAAAAGACACCAGGACAAAAGGCACTTCCCCCGGTAATATACATATACACGGACACAGTGATCTTGTAAAAGTACACCTTTGTTCAGTCGTCCGTATTCCTCAATCCCAACCGGCGCCACACCCGACATGCTGCAGTCATGCCTGATGAACACACATCGGATGGGAATCTGAAAGATCGGGCGACTGTGCAAAGGTCGGTCGTAAAGACGCTTTTCCCGCATCGGTGGCGGCCATATGGCGAAATATAAGAAATTTCCACGTCAGTCCCTCCTTTTTCACCATATGTCATCACAGCAACGGCTTCCTAACGCTACAATCACTCCAACCAAAGCTTCTAAAGGGTACAGAAAGAAAAGGGAACATGCTACACTACAAATGCACTAACAAGAAGAACCGGCCTAATATTCTTGATCTTCTTTATATCTTGATCATGAGGTCCAGACTGGCCTTCAGGGAGGTGATGTCATCATACAAGGTTTCTGGTTATGTCTTCTTTGAGAAGAACAGCCCAAAAAAAGTCTCCAAGAAGGGAAGAAGTCGGTTGTTTTAGGGACAGTTCATAGTTTGTTAAAAAAAAGGTGGTGGTTCTTCCTGTGCTGATCTTCCTGAGGTAAAGGGTTCCGGATGCTTCAGGCGATGGCTCTTTATGCAATCATCACATGGTCCTCTGCACGGCTCCTTGCAACTTGGTTCACCAAACAACAGGTCATTCTCGCCGTCACATAGAGGAGGAAAAGAAAGAGCAGCATCAGGACATACACTCCAACTTCTTTAAGCCATGATCCAATAGAAAACAACATATCACCGAAGCCCCCTAAACCTTTAAAGGGGTTCCAACCCTCCTCTGCAATAGTGCGTGCTTGTCCCTGTAATGCTTTCAGCTTGTCAAGATGGGCCTGACCTTGTCCCCAGTATCTTCCACCCAGGTACAGCAATCCTCCCCGATGAACTCACAGAAACCCCGCTTTGATGTTAAAAGATAGTCGAGAGCCATTTTCTGCTGAAGCATAAGGGTCTTCAGCTGTCGTTGTTCAGAAGAAATTTCTCTCATGGCTTCGACTGTCTCATTAAACATCTCGTCCATTATGATGGAAAATTATTTAGCCGCTTCATAAGTTCTATACCCCATCCGGTCCATGCCGGAAACCATGCCCATGCACGGTCCCCTGTGGAGAATAGCTCTCTCCTGGTCCTTCTTCCCACACTTACCCTCCTCTGTACCATCAAGTCCTTGTGACCGTCGGCAATGTAGGAGGCAGGGACTAACCTGACTAAGGAGCATGACCCTCTAGTATTCGGGGGAACGGCTCTATAGGCAGCCTGGCCGCACAAAAAGTAATAGGGCCCAGTTAATGAGACACAAAGGTCATTGGGGTTACGGTTACGGGCATTGCGCAACAACTGGATGGATAATGGGATTGCTGCACCCTCCTGAATGTCACACCCTCCCCCCCAGCAGACATAATCATGTCTGGTGGTTAGGTTGTTATTGTCAGGGATTCTATGGTCGATCTGGATGGTTATCCCAGATGGGCATTCGGTCCTCCCCAGGGACTTGGCTCCAAAACCAGAGCTGATATTAAAACAAATCCCGGACTGGCCTAATTGACCGGATACCCACACGGGTCTGCTAAGTCTAGTACAAGCCTCGGGGCTGACATCAAGACCATAGGTGACATTACCATCTAAGAATGTCTGATTAAATTCTATGGACAGATGGCGTTCCGCTGATCTACCTGAAGGATTAAACTTTCTCATGCCCACCCTGATGTCATAAAGGGCATGTACTGCTGCCATTCCCGGGATGCTCTGGCTCGGAGGGGGTTTGGAGCACACCCAGCAGTTGGACCTATTTGCTGTTTTTGCTAATTGTATATGCATCTTGAACAGTAAATTCGGATGTGACTCCTCATAACAGTATCCAAAATACATTAAACAACAAGTGTATATAGAAACAATGCACCTGATCATTGCACTTGATAGTCCAGCAGCTTCTTGCAGTGGCTGGCGTGGATCCGCCCGTCATGGAGGTGGATGTTGTACTGCTTCTGTCTCGGGTTCCATGAGTTCAAGACAGCTGTGATTGTCTGTTGGTTCTGTCATGGTTGGGTTAGAGTCAGTCACAATCCCTTCGTCCCCCCCTCTTCTTCCGAGTCAGAATGGGTCGGGAGAAGAGATGCGGGATTGAGGATTGTACATCGTCTCAGTGTGAGGTTAGTAGGGGTAAGGAGAGTCACTTCAGATTTGGTCAGACGTGCTGCTGAAAGATGTTTGGTCTGGACCTAGTTGAGAATCTCTTGGACAGAGTGTGGGATGAGAAAGGTTAGAGGGGAATCTAAAACTATGTCACCAACTTTCTGTAATAACACAGAATATATTCCATTCTGAATAAAATATTAGGGATCCAATCTCTGCTGTAATTGATCAGACCTAGAAGGGTGCTCAACTGTCGGGCATTACGAGGTCGGGTGAAGTCTTTGAGAGTCTGTATCTGTTGTGTTGTTAGGTGTTGGGTCCCTTTTGAGATACAGAGGCCTAGAAAAATAACCTTCTCCTTACAAAACTGCAATTTTTCCTTGCTAGCCTTATTCCCAGTGGATGCCAGATGGTTCAGTAGCGAGATAGTGTGTCTATAGCATGAATCCTTGTCCGGGCAACAAACTAATAGATCGCCCACATATTGTAACAGTGCGACCTCCGGATCCTCTGGCACCCACTGGTCTAATACCACCTTTAGCTTGCAACTATATTCCGATGGGCTAGTCATAGACCCCTGTGGTAACCGGGTCCATGTCAGCTGTCTACCCTGGAACGAAAAAGCAAAGATGTATTGACACTGTGGATCTAGTGGAACAGAAAAGAAGGCATTAGACAAGTTGATAACACTAAAGTACGAAGCTTTAGGAGGAATGGACGCAAGTAATGTGTGAGGATTAGGCACTAACGAGGCATCACTGACTATGATTTTGTTATCATGTACCAGTCGGTAAGTGACTTCCTGACCCTTGGCTGATTTTTTTGCCACTGGAAATAAATGTGTATTACAGGGTGATTGTGTTGGGGTTAAGACCTCGAATTGGAGATATCTATTAATCTGGATCTTGAGACTGTCCATCTGCGCTATACTCAGAGGATACTGTGGCAATTTTGGTAGCACGCAACCGGGGGCAATCCGTATAGTGGCTGGAGGTACTGGCAGCAAGCTGACATCATATTTGTCAACCGCCCAAACCTTAGGGTCTATCTCAGCTAGTACATCCAGGGACAAATGTGTAACAGGTTCTCCAGTATACGGGACTGCCACCACTGCACACAGCAACTCGTCTGTGAGTGCACTAGTTACCACAACACCCTCTGGGGTTAAGTGATGTTGGCCTGAATCTCCGACAGAATGTCTGCTCCCAATAGGTTGATAGGGACATCATCTGAAACTAATAGAGATCTGACTGCTTCGGTGTGTTGACCTAACCTGCAGTACAATGGTTTCATCTCCCTAAGAGTCACTGGATGACCTGTAAGCCCAATGGTGGGGGTTGTGTTGCCAGAGAGTGGAATCCTGCCTTTTAGATCTTGTGTTTTAGAACAGTCCTGGCTGCACCGGTGTCGATGAGGCAGGACAGAGGATATGGCAATTCCTCAAGAAATAGATTGAAATGGGCCGACACCGGTTTGCCTTTCCCCTAGTGGGCGAAGCTATGGGACTGTGTAGCAGCTCCGAAGGTTTTAACTGTTTCAGGGTCTGGTATGAAATGGTAGGTTCCCGGGGGGCCCTCCGTACTACGGTAAGATTTCCCCCCGGGTTTGGGTTATGTGCATGAGGCTGGTCAGGAACAACTTTATAAGGACTAGGAGAATTTTGTTCTTTCTTGTCCTCATTTTCTGGACAGTGGCGCACTAAATGTCCTTTTTGATAGCAATTAAAACAAGTTATATTAGTACGGTTGGTGAGTTTCTTTTTCCTAGTATAGGGAAGGTGGTCCTGGGATATTAGCTCAAGAGCTGCCATGATTTTGGCTGACTTGGCATGCAGGTCCAGTTCTATGGCCTGGATTGTTGCCATAAGGGAGTGGAAACTCATAGAATGGGCCTCTGGTCGTGCAACCATTTGCCTATCTCTTAGCTTAGGCACCAATCCAGCCAGAAATTTAGCCTTTAACATTAGAGGGATGGGCGATACTGACTGGGTGTTCTCTGGGGCATCTGGACCTGGCTCAAACCCTGCATCTGTTACCCCTTGTTTTAACCTCTGCCAATAGACCGAGGCGTCCTCATCTGGGCCCTGGATCGCTGTCATAAACTGGAATGGGGACACAACACTATACATAGTGGGCATTTTGTCTGTCAGTTGCTTACAGAATTCCTTGCCTCCCCGTAGCGCCTGTAATCCCCCTCAGGGCCCTGTTGGAAGTCATCACTTTCCAAGGCCTCTATGCATTCTAATTTGGATTTGTCTATTATGGAGATACCTCTGGCTTCACATAAGGTGACCAAATCGGATTTTCCAAGGCGGCAGTAATCTGTTTTGTCAGAGGCATCTTTTGCGGATTCCGGATGTGGGGATGGTGACAGATGAGCTGAGGCTGTTGAGATGACCTGTGTTGCTAGCAAATTTAAACCTGTTTGCAGCTCTGTCTCGTCCTTTTCATTATTGCTTTCTGCAGTTCTGGCTGGAAGGAAGTACATGATTATGTTTGACCTTACTGTCTGAGACTTTTGAATGCCCTGCTGCTAAGGCTTGGTAGATTCCTGTAACCACAAATTGGCCTTCTCTGAAGACCCATGTGTTTGGAGTCTGGAGTGGAACTCACGGACGAACTTTTCCCAGATCCAGACCTCAAACGTCCCCTCCTTAGGGATGGACCATTCTAAACCTGAAGACCATTTGTGCCAATCTTTGAGGGGCTTAACAGTCCCTCCTCCATATGTGGATTTCATGTGCTGCTGAGCCGTCCTGAACTCAGAAGTGGTACCCTTCTGTTCCCTAGATTTCCCTACACCAATACTCGAGTCTCGAGCTTTTTCCAAGTAGATGCGTCCACCTACAGTGTCTACGTCCACCGCGCAGACCGCCGTCGATCCTTACCTGTTCGTCATCTGAGTAGCTCTAGGGCTTCAAATACGAACCACGGACATTATCCACCGTAGCCCACTCAGAGAGAAGGATCAGCGGCCGAGGGATCCGGACAGATACGAACCACGGACACCTTCCTTATCCCTCGTGCTAAATTGGCTCAAAACAGCGCCCTGACTGCAGGATAAGAGTTCCCAATGCCTGGAGTGTTGACAGCAAGTGAGAGGGAGCGACAGGAAGTGAGAACAAGGGAGATATAGTTGAACCTTCCTAGGGATTCCGGTACGAACCACGGACACCTGGTCACCCCAGTCAGGCCAATAGGTTTTGTGAGAAAGTGTCTAGAAAAACAGATAGAAACAGAGAAACCCCTCCCCAGTTCACCTCCCCAAGTTCTGTCCCCCAAGCTTCCGGTACGAACCGCGGACACCTGGTCACTCAGTGACGGAAAGTCAAGAAAGCGAACAAGAAAGGGAACAGTCCTCAATAATTTCCCCACAAACTCCACCCCCTGGCTTTGGTACGAACCACGGACACCTTCCACCCTTAAGATGGACCTCGAGGGGAAGAGAAAAGAGAACAAAGCTCACGCGACAATTGATGAACCCGAGTAGGCTTGGCCCACTTTTTCTCCTCACAAAAAGCTAACCAGTTCACTGTTTTTTCACCCTATACAGTCTGACTTCGCAGCACAGTCCTTATGGACGTAATTAACAGGAATTTCCTTCCTAACAGCAACTTTCATAAGCAGACAGCAGCTATCTTACACTACCAGACTTCCAATGACAGAAAAGATGTCTTCCAACCAAACCTACAGAGAATGTGTTGGTTTGAGAATAGATTAAGACAGAAAAGAGGGCTAGCCAAAAGCAAGGCAAAGAGTTAGTGTGATAGTTATAGACAGAGAGAGAGAGAGAGAGAGAGAGGGTAAGCAAAAGTGTTTTAAAAGAGAGAAATGGAGAAAAGTGAGAGAGATGGGGATAATAAAGGACGGAAGGAAGGATAAAGAGAGGAAAATAAAGAGAGAAAGAGCAGGAAAACAAGGAGTATAAAAAGAGAAACAGCTAGTTAACATATAGCCTTATGTTGTAAACCATGCAACACTCTTCCTTCACTCACACAAAAGGACAATTACAATTACAACACCATGTTATGGTCTCTTCCTTAGGAAAACCCCCTATCCTGGAGGAAGTAGGAGTCAATAGACTGCAGGGAACAGCAGAGAGGTATAACAAAAATGTAAAAAATGTTCCAAAAAGTTCAAAGAGAACTTTGCTGTTATGAAATGTAAAGATGAAAATCTATTATATACAATAGAACAACTGTTAGGGTTATATGCAGGGGATGTGCCTCCCACCAATAGCCCAATATACCTTTTCAAAAACTAAGACAACATGGCCGCTGGCACATGTGCTTAAAGACAAAGACAAAATGGCCACTGGCACATGTGCTATTTCAAAATGGCGTAGGCTCCCCCTGTTCAGCGCTCAGCAAGGGCTAGAAACTTGGTTTGTAATTCAGATTGGTCGGATTGTTACCCAACCTCCAATATTGAAACTTGTAATAATAAAAGCAATACAATCCTCCCAAACTAAAGATTTTCTCAAGGATGAAACCTATATAGTCACAATTTAAAAAACAAACACCACTTAGTAGACAGACAGAAAACAAACACAAATGAAAAAAACAATGATTCTAAATCCCCTCTAGATACTGTTGGCCATATCTGCCTGCTACAAGATTATCCTACAACCACCCGGCATACACAGCAACTCCCTCCACTGGTCTGAATCACTCACAGATCCTCCAGCAGGGGCAATAACAGTCCCTTATGGTTAAAAAAAATAAATAAATGAATAAAACCCCACAGCAGTTATGCAGATATGCCCCAACCAGTACCTGGGCAGTTAATACTGAAAAACACCACACATACACCCAAAAGGTTCTTTTGGTAGATTTTTACCTGATTCCAGCAGCCTAGAGACCACAAATCAATTTGCAGACAGCAAAAACTTTCTCAAATATGAGAGTATCAAAACAAAAATGTCTTACCTCAATGCCGGCCTTTTTGCTGCCCGAAATAAAATATGGCCCCTTTTAATTCTGCTGAAATTAAGGGAAAAATTGAACCACCTGCATTAGGCTCGCCATCTGTTGTGGTAGACTTAAATGATCTTTTGCCTTAATGGACAATCGATCTGAAAACCTTGATGTATCGTGTGGTGATGTTGCGCAATCCCTCGGAAATAACGTCACAGCAGTCGTTCTTAGCTGGGGTCCAGTATTCTGCCTTCCTCTACAATGGCCAGTGGTTTATTATACACCAAGACAAAAGGTGGTCTTACAATATATCCAATCAATGAGCATGTTATGCTATGAATCAATTGGTGGAACCAGCACACAGACACATGTCCATAGAAGAGGGGGGGGGGGAAGGTAGACTGCCCTAGGCAAACAAAAGACACCAGGACAAAAGGCACTTCCCCCGGTAATATACATATACACAGACACAGTGATCTTGTAAAAGTACACCTTTGTTCAGTGGTCCGTATTCCTCAATCCCAACCGGCGCCACACCCGACATGCTGCAGTCATGCCTGATGAACACAAATCGGATGGGAATCGGAAAGATCGGGCGACTGTGCAAAGGTCGGTCGTAAAGACGCTTTTCCCGCATCGGTGGCGGCCATATGGCGAAATATAAGAAATTTCCAACGTCAACAGTTCATTAAGAAATTATATGCTACAATGAAAAGGGAATTGTGTACCAATTATGAATTAATAATTGGCAATATTTGTACTGAAGTTTGGTAATTTTGCCTTTAAGCATCTCAGATATGTTGTTACTATTATAATGTGTTATATATAATATATATAATTATATATAATGTTATGCATGAACTGTGTATTTCACTTCTTCAAGGAATAGCACAGACCAAAATAAATCTATGCAGTTGGGGTCAAACAAAAATCTGGCAAAATCTGGCACAGGTATGGGATCCATTATCCAGAAACATGTTATCCAGAAACATGTTATCCAGAAGGCTCCAAAGTACAGAAAGGCTGTCTCCCTTAGACTCTATTTTACCCAAAGTGTTAAAAATGATTTCCTTTGTCTCTGTAATAATAACACAGTACCTTGTTTTTAATCCAAACTAAGAAATAATCCTTATTGGTGGCAAAACAAAACAATTGAGTTTATTTTATAAATATAATATTCAGAGCAAGCTCACCGAATTTCTTTGTTGGCTTCTTCCACAGGTATTCTGTGTATAATACCCAATAGTTCAATGTATTCAGTAGTTGTGGAACAAATCCAGGGCAGCAACTTGTCTGCAAAGTTCTTTATTGGGAAACTGAGTTACACAACATGTTTCGGGCCCACGCCCTTTATCAAGTTTATTTTATGTTTACATGATTTTCTAATAGACTTAAGATCCAAATTATGGAAAGATCCATTATCTGGAAAACACCAGGTCCCAAGCATTCTGCATAACATACCTGTACTTGCATCAAAATCCTCTCCTTGCCAGCACCAAGAGTCACTACATCAACCCAGTCTTTTCAGATGAATTGTGCACAATTGCACCTATTGATGCATCAGTGGATGCAATTGTGCCAAACACTACTTCCTCTTGTGGCTATAATGGTACTGAAATTCTGGTGCAAATGCTGCATTCTGGGTAAAAAAACAAGTAATTGGTGCCCGAAATGTGCATACTCCACTTGTAGGCTTATAAATGAGCCACAGGATCAGATGCAGGCAGGTCAAGGTTCACAGGTTGTACAAAAGTCATCAGTTTGGTCAAGGCTGAGATACAGAGATCTTAGTTATGATCAGAGTAGAGAGTAGAGAAACCAGGGTCAGAGGATATTGCAATACTAGAGAAGGAAAGTGGGGGCTGTAATTATTATACAGGTATAGGATCTTATTTCTTATGTCTTAAGTCTGCACAAAACCATTTAAACATGAAATAAAATTGTTTGGACACCCATAATGATCAATGCGTCTTACTTACCATCAATTACAAGGTACTATTTTATTATTACAGACAAAATGGAAATCATTTTTAAAAATGACAATTTCCTTAAAATAGGCTCTAAGTGAGATGGACTTCCCATAATTCAGAGCTTTCTGGCTAACGGACTTACATATAAGACATTCCATACCTGTACAAAAACCCCCAAACAAAAGTGGATATTTAATAAATATTTTTCCTAGAAGTTGTTTAAATATGTAATGGTTTATATGCAAGTTTTGGCTGCTAACTCACATTGTAAGTCATCAACAGATGATAGTAAGCAGTTTGCAATGCACTATTGGCAAACTTCATGGTTGAGTTGTTCAGAACAAGAACAAACCTATTTGTGAAAAAAGAATTATTGAACATATGCTACAATTTGGGAGCATGTTTATTGCAATGACAGTTGCTCATGGCAGGATGCCCCATGCCTTCCGTCATATGTTCAAATGTTCAAAGAAAAATAAAATATTGCTGTTTGTCAGTATTCCATGTTAGCTAAATAAGATCACCCTTGAGGAGCATAATCATTAACAGTAGAAGTTGGTGTGTGTCAATGACAGTGATCATGGATATCTAAGGCCTTTACCTAAGAGTGATCTGTAGCTCTGTAAAACTTCTGCATTAGAAACTGGAGTTGCTTTGTACAGTAGGTACTGGAATTCACAATGTTCTGGACTTCTTGGTTCTCATCATAATCATCTGTTGAGAAGATTTAAAGGATATGTCCAGCTGAAAACTGACTTATGTAATGAAAGAAAATGTTCTTTTAGAAAGTAACAACTTTCCAATAAATATTCATTAAAATGTTCAGTGATTTTAAAGTTATTTGTATATGCATTTGCAACTGACAGCAGTTTCTCTCTTTCTCTTGAATATATGATCTCCCCGGAATGCAGGAGAAAGTCCTTTTCAGTCAGTATGGGGTACACTATAGGGTGATATAGAGGATATGGTTCAGTTTGCAAGCAGAAAACTGTAAAAGTGTGAAAAAGTTGAGGTTGTTTTTGCACACAATTAAGTTAAGTTGTGGGTTGTATGGGTGTATGTTTTGCAAGGCCAAACTTACCTGGAATAACAGACTTGGAGCACACAAGCACCTGCAGAATGGAGGGGAAAGGCAGTCCCACGAATCTTCCAGAACAGCAACTCCATTTTATAGCATTGCTTTGTCTGGTGTTGAAGTAATAACCTTTCATTGGTTAGGATGAGCCAAATAGAATATATTCCTAAAAATCTTAGGCAGCGTTGCCCTTTCGAGGGTAACCAGAAATTATTTCTGCTTAAAAAAATGTAAAAAGTTATTAACTTGACATATGTTGTATTAATGCAATTCTAGACAAAGGTAGAATTTCACGTGAACAAAATGGGAGTTAAAACCGGAAACCACAATAACGCAGTGCCACTAAATTGAATGTTTCTAGTATACGTTAAATGATATATTGCAATGAATTGAATTGGGTACAATAGTGCATTATTTAGCACAGATAAAAGCATCTTTTCTTTATCGCACATTGAACTGAATTGAGCCCATAGTTAGTTAGCCAAAAGTGGTTGGAGTGAACATACATGTCTAACATAATAGCCAGAACACAACGTCCTGCTTTTCAGCTCTATAACTCTGAGTTAGTCAGTGACTATAAGGGGGGCCACATGGGACGTATCTGTTCAGTGAGTTTGCAATTAATCCTCAGCATACAGCTCAGATTAAAAAGCAACAGTTATGACTCATGTTGCCCCCCCACTCAAGTCACTGATTGGTTACTGCCTGGTAACCAATCAGTGGAAACCAATAGAGCTGCAAAGCAGGAAGTTGAGTTCTGTCTATTATAGTTAGACATCCAGTCACTCCAGCCTTTATACATTACATTTTTTGGATAACTAACTATTTTAGAAACATTTTTTTTATTTTGCACAGGCTATGTATTTACCCAGTTTTTATTTTTACACTGAACCATTCCAAAATTGATAGCCAACGTTTTTCATCACAGTGATAATGTTCTACTCTGGTGACAGTTGAAACCTTATTTCATGTTACAATTTGGGATCCTATTTATGGCTGTGTACAAAAATGGTCACCAAATACACCACACATTGCCATCTGATTGGCAGGCATCACTGTGACAACAACGGCATATTTAGCCAGCTCTGTATACATTTTTGTATCAAAAATTCCTGTTTAAAATTCTGATGTAAAATTCTGAAAATGTGAACAGTTACCCATTTTTACCGTGGTTTTTACTACTGAGCTTTACCACCTAAATTTCTCCCACTGAGGTGAATAAATTACAGAATACATATAAAGCCACAAATGAATTGCGTAAAATACAGAGATCAGGCAAAAGAAAATACAAGCCTTTATGTATTTTCCATTTATTTTCCATAGCTTTTTGCACCTTTTTCTGATGTTAATAATTTTACACAGCATGATAAATATAATAGAATCCCCCATTTTACGTTTTTCAGGAAACAAGAAAAAAATTGTATAAAATTCGGGAATCTGGAAAATTCATTATCCATTATATAGTGTCAGGACCACAAAAAATGGTGTAAAATGTGGGAAAACTTTAAAATAGGGGGATGTAAAATTGGGGGTTTACTGTAGACCCCTTTGATTAAAAAGGAGTTTAGGTTAAAAAAAAAAATCAAGATTGGATCCTTATTATCCTGATGATATTTAATTAGGTGACATCTCTTTATAACTATATAATTTTTCTCTAGCCCTTACACAACCAAGGTGATTCTATATGGAAAGTTGTTAAAGTACAGGTCAGGACCCAAAACTGAAAATAAGTGAACCCTATGTCATTAGGTTAATAATTATTCACTCTGGAAATTTCTGTGGCCTCATATTGCCATTCATCTGACAAGTTTGAAAAAATCCAGGACTACATGTCAATTTCAGAGGTTTCATTGACATATTTGATGCTAGGATGGGTATTAACCCTATGGGGCAAATTTACTAAAGGGCGAAGTGGCTAACGCTAGCGAAAATTCGCCAGTGTGACATCATTTCCTTACTTCGCCGATTTACTAATGGGTGCTGGCGTAAATTCGCTAGCTAAGTGGACCTACTCTAGCGCTACTTCGCACCCTTACCCCAGGCGAAGTTGCACTCTGCGAATGGACATAACTACGCTAATTCACTAACTTGCGGATTTTACTGAACATTACCTCTTGTGCCAGACTTGCCTTCACCACCTCAGACCAGGCGAAGTGCAATAGAGTAGATAGGGCTTGCTTCAAAAAAACTTTCAATTTTTTTTTAAGTCCCAAAAAGTCTATTACTTTTTTAAGTGTGATAGGCTGAAAAAAATCGTAAATTTTTTTGGGGGGACCCTCCTTCCCCCCTACATTTCCTAACATATGACACCTAAACTATACAGTGGGCACATGTGTAGGGCAATATAACAACTCTATTTTATTTTATGAAGCTTTCCCAGGCTTGTGTAGTGTAATGTATTTGTTGCTACATATATGTCCATTGTACTTTAACTTGGTGCCGTATGCAAATTAGGCAATTGCGTAACTTTCGCCTCCCTGATTTTAGTGAATTAGTGGCGGCCTGGCGAAACTTCACCTGGCAAAGTGCGGCGAAGCCAACGCTGGTGCAACTTCAAAGGTAAATAAATTTGCCCCTATAACTTTAATACTCAATCGGTTCCCAGGGGGATTTCAAAGATGTGAAATTATCCCAAATGGATTTAATTGAAGTAACAATGTTTCTGCCACTTGCAAATACGTGGCTTTAGAAAAACCTGTAACTTGGTGGGGTTGTGACTTCTGATACACGAAAGCAGAATAAAGGACAATTTGGTTTACTACAAACTTCAGAAGGATCCAGTCTGTAAAAATTATTTAACCTTCAAATTGAGTTACTTCAAATATAATATTTAATTTGTTACATGAGCAAATGCTTCAGAATAAGAATTCTTTCCAAACCAGACTTGCAGTTCAATTATATTTGATAGCAGCAAATGAGTAATATACTCGGAGGTGAACAATCAGGTCTATCCCGCTAAACAATTTCTATTTGAATTAACAGCTGCATACCTTAAACCAAATTATTTACAATGATCCTCTCAGTATAATTAAATTCTAGAGGAGGCGGCTGTTAATGAATCCTCTAAGAGCTAAATCAACACAATGCCTTTTTATATTTATTTAATCTTTGCCGTCAGCTATGGGATTTTTTTTTAAATTGTGAAACTTCCAGCATAAAAAAAGAAAAGAACTAATGCTGAGATGTTGACATTGTCTCCTTTGGTGAATTTTTTTCACCACATCCAAAGGTTTAACCATAAGAAACAGATATAGCTACATGTGTCATCATAGTGACATAGTTAAATCGGGTTGAAAAAAGACAAAGTCCATCAAGTTCAACCCCTCCAAATGAAAACCCAGCATCCATACACACACCCCTCCCTACTTTTACATAAATATATATACCCATATCTATACTAACTATAGAGTTTAGTATTACAATGGCCTTTGATATTATGTCTGTCCAAGAAATCATCCAAGCCATTCTTAAAAGCAGTAATACAATCGCACTTTCTTATTTATACGGTTGCTGTTTTCATATTTGTATGTAAAGCTTTTGTAGTTATCAGTAGACTATTAGTCATTTTGCTGATAGTGTAGTTTTATTAAGGAAAAGTAGAGCCCCTATAACCATAAATATACATTTTACTTGCAACGTTACCATGAAAGATGCTAAAAGCATTGTAATTCTCTTGAGATAACATTCACATGGAGATGTTCTTCACATAAGTATGTTATCTCTAGCGAGGAAAAAGTCAGCATGATTTGTGCAGATTCTCAAAGAAATCTATACATTCCTTACCACTATATCCACAAACGCCTAGACATGTTAAAGGGAAATGTTCATAAACAAATTCTTTTATAGTATCAAGTTTTTGTGTCTTCCTTTGTCTGCTCGCATAGGGTGTAACAATATCTGGTGGTCTAGTGGGGTGACGGGGATGCCCTCATCCTCATCGCTAATTTTTATTAATTCCCGTGTCTGACCACTGCATGATCCTGATTTTGATGTTTGTGGCCTGTCCTGATCCTGTTACCTGCTCTTGAATACATTTTTGGATTCTGATATGGTACCTCACTGCTCTCTTGGTTATGAACCTCAGCCTGTCCTCTGATTACACTCTGCTTCTTCCCTGGTCCTTCTGTATACACTCTGGTTCCTTTGCCTCCCCAGAACTTGTGCCCTGGTTCTCTCACTTTCAGACCTGGCGGCATCCGAGTAGCAGAGGGCTCCACCCTAAGCAAAAGCTGTTATAGGCAGAAGCCTGAACAATGACTGGAACCTTTTCCCTTGTTCTGGGTTATGGGAGAGCAAATGTGACAGAGGATCATTGCCCAAACTGTCTCTGTACCAAACAAAAAGGATTGCCCCAAATCAAGTGTTCTCCCACTCCAAGAAGTCTCCTCCACTTCCACTTCCAATTAAAAGTCCAAATTAAATTTCTGTCTCTGGAACACAAATAAGGGTAAAAAGGAAAAAAATAATATACCACATGTGACATGTAATGTGTGTTTGTAATTGGTTTAAAGTGATACAAATGAACAGAAAACCAAAAATTAGGCAAAATGCTTTAAAGTCTATGCGCATCAAATTTTTTTGTAACACAATGCGACGTATATTTTTACACACACACACACACACACACACACACACACACACACACACACACACACACACACACACACACACACACACACACACACACACACACACACACACACACACACACACACACACACACACACACACACACACACACACACACACACACACACACACACACACACACACACACACACACACACACACACACACACACACACATATACTGATCGAGGCAGTTGTTTTTTGAGATTGCGATCTGCGATGCATATTCGGAAAAATTTGTGGGTTTTGGCCGATAATCGGAAAAAGGCAAGTTTTTGCAGTGAAAACTCAAGAAAGTCGAGATTTGGAGCATTAATAGTATGATTCGATTTGATGCTTGATTTTGTTCATTTTTTTTCTAGAAATTGTTTTGATAAATGAGTTAATATTATGAAAGGGAGTTTGGTGGGGTTTGTTTTCCAAAAACATTTTTGATTAATTCCACTTTTCGTAAATGTGCCCCCTAAATCAGGTAGGATAGCAACCCACATGAGGTTTCCATATTGCTTGTAGTGGCAATTAGACTCACAAATGTTTAAAATCGTTTCAAAATTTTTATATAGGTTAAAGGGGAAGTAAAGTCTAAAATAGAATAAGGCTAGAAATGATGTATTTTGTATACTAAACATAAACATGAACTTACTGCACCACAAGCCTAATCAAACAAATTATTTATGCTTTTAAAGTTGGCCACAGGGGATAACCATCTTGTAACTTTGTTAAACATCTTTACAAGACCAAGACTGTGCACATGCTCAGTGTGGTCTGGGCTGCTTAGGGATTGTCATAAATTATCAAAACAGCACAAGTCAAATAATAACTGCCAGAAGCCGATACAGCAAGACTGATTAATAATTAGAATATGCAGACTGCACTGGGTCCTGTGTTGTCATGTAATCTAATGTGGATTTTATAGTTTTTGTATTGTTTCATACAAACTTTTTCCAACTCTGCAGAACCAGCGCCTGCAGCAGAATAATCCTCCAAATAGAATCCCAGTTTATCTGTTTAAATCTGGCTCCATGATCTTTGTCCCTGCAGCTGGATTTGGAAACAGTGGATGTAAATAGTGATGGGCAAATTTTTCCAATTTGCTTCACAGAAGAACTTGTGAATTTCCTGCAAAGTTCGCAAATTTCCTGTGAAACGTCAAAAAATTTGCAAAAAAATTTTGAAATTCAAAAATTGACGCCTGTGTTCAAAATTTTTGATGCCTTTGAATTTCTGCAGGAGTTTCGTGGATTTATTTGCCGGCGGCGAAATGTGGAGATTCGCCACAAATTCACACCAGGCAAATTTATTCATCCATCACTAGATGTAAAGGCAAAAATAAAATCCAATACAAATCACTACACAGTTTTGACTACTCTACAGGGAAACAAACAAAGCTGCTTGAGTTCTGCATGGCTGGGAAGTAAGGCAGGGGCTCCCCCTGCTGTTCAAATGTATGTTTGTCTCCCTCCAGAGCAGTTAGAGATTTCTGTCAATTCCTACCCATAGCAGTAAATGAAGAGAATTTCACGGCATGCAGTCAGGTTTCTATACTATACACATTTTTTTTATTAAAGTATATTGGAGATAGGTTTCTTTTTTATTAAAAAAAGTAAAAATGGGATTTTATTTTTTTGCCTTTACATGCCCTTTAAATGCAGCAGTCAACTTGGCATCCGGATTGTACTGGCATCCAGTGCTTCAATATATTTCAGGATCTAGGATCTGTTTCAGGAAAATGTTATGTCATTGGCACATGGAGGGTGTATATGCAGTACAAATGATGTGTCTTGGGTGGCGAAGATATGCCCAACTTACATACAGAATTTGTATTCAGTGTTTTGTAGTGTCCACTATATTCATTAGCCAGCTAAACAAAGACTTAGATATGGCCACCATACCATCTAAACTATTCATAACATCATTGTATGAAATAACTGGCATTTTTCCAAAATCCTTTTCTAAATGAAATAATCGTTACTTTTCTATCCTTTTATTGTTTTCAGAATATTTATGGAACAATAGCATAATGAGAAGAAAGCATGCCGGATCACAAATATATTAGTGAAGAAGCACATCTCCTGAAAGAGGTTTTGCAGTAGATTGCATCTGTGAAAGGAACATAGCATAAACTGTTGGTAATAGAACAATTTATCAAAAAGCTGTTTCCTGTTTGTTCTGCTTCCCCAGAGTGGTTCATAGCCAAGGTATCATAGGGAAAAAAGGCAAGTATAAAGGCTTGGTTAATAATGGGTTTGTAAGGGCCAAATGAACCCTACGAAACCTTGTCACGTAGCCACATTTCCATTGTAGCTTAAACAATACAGAGGCATCTTCTTGAAAAAGCCTCTGTAATTGCACAAAGCAACAATATGAAACTCCATTAAATCTCTACTTTAAAAGTGCATTTTGCTTTTTGTTACCTCGTGAGAATTATTTTGGGGGAAAAAAAGTGAAAAAAGCTCTATTTAATTCAATTTAAACCATTCAGATCAAATAATCTGTAGTGCAGGGCTTGTACTATGCCTTAAAAGAAACAACAATAGTCCCTTATCTAATAACAGCACTTTGTGACTAATGGGATCGGTGTATATGAAAAAACAAAGAGCCTTCTGACGGACACATCATAAAATAAAACCAGTTCCTAGCATTCTGGCTTGACTAAAACAAAATAAGGTGCTGCACTCAACAGATTCACTTGCAGCAATTTAGTAAGATAAAAAAAATCCAAGAGTTTGATCTTATCCCAAGTGGTCTTATCGTCTACAGGTAATGTGCCTTTCCCTGGACCAAAGTAGTTCATGGCCAGCCTATAAAGAGGGGAGAGTTGTATGGATAGAAGAACTCTTCTCCAGCCTCACTCAATGGGTGGATGTGTCATTTAGCTTGTTTTCAGTTGAGTAATTTGTTTTTATTATCCATGATACATCATTCACATGAGTATGTACAATTGAACATGGGGGAGAAAACTTGGATTTTTAGAAGTTTTAGAGGTTTTTGTATTTTTTTTAGCTCATCATTCAGTGTTGTTTTCTGTTTGTACTTTTTATCTCTCAATCTTTTAATAGCTTTCATGGCATTCGTGGTTTTAGTGAAAATGAGCTTAATTGTGGTTTCAAAAAGCTCTAATGCCACTAAAATTCAACCTTTAATAAATGGGCTTCTAAGGGGGTTATTTATCTGAGGTCGAGTTTTAGAGGTTTGTGAGGTTTTTAATACCTTTAATACAACTCAAAACTTGAAACAATGAATTCAGGGTGAACAACCCGAAATCTCGAATTAATCAAGGTTTCGCAGAAAACAACTCAAACCGATTGAATTCACTGAGTTTTCAAGCAAAACCCACAAAAAACCCCCAAACATCATGAAAGCTACAAACTTCTTCAAATGGTTGAAGGGACCTCTGCCATTGACTTCTATGTGAACTCAACAGGATGTAGCTGGAGTACTTTCAGATTTGAGCTATTTCCAGCTTTGAGGTATAATAAATCTTGAAAAATTTGAGTTAAAAAAAACGTAATCTCCCCCCCCCCGGTGTTGAGATTTAAGGGTTCATTAAAGCCAAAAGTGCAGTAGCATTAGGGCAAGTTTTCCCGCAGTAAATTGCACATAAAACCCTATTTATTAAAGGTAATTGCACTTCTTTATAGTTGTGGTCAGTGCTGTTCAGGCCTACATGCTTCCTGTTCCAAATCACATAGTTGCACCTATTGACACAGGGCAACCCTGGAACTACCGGAACCTCCAGAGCAGGCAATTGCCCGAGGGATCTCTGAAAAACTTGGCATTGGAAAAAGAAACATGTCTGCTGTGCTTGAAATTGGATGGCAACACTTCTAGTGGTTAGCATTAAATTGACATTTGCATGTGATCCTTGGGTGCAAGTCTATTGCTGCAGCCTGCTTTGGGAACCTTGGAATTACAGCCACATATAGGGTAGATGTAGCTCCAGGGTTCCCCTGTATCAGCGGGCAGGGAATTCAGCAGAAGAGGCAGGATAGACACAATGGGGCAAATTCACTAATGGGCCAATTTTTGCCAGCGACCATTTCGCCACACTCTGCGCTTCTTTGCCAGACGCAAATTCGTTACCACTATGCTAATTCACTAAAACGTTGAAGTTGTGTCTTAGCAGCCAAACGCGGGTGAATTTCCATTAGTGTTACTTTAGCAGTGCAAGCATTTCATATTGAATTTTCGCTAGCATCTCTGCCTAGCAAAACTTTGAATAAAAAAAAAGTCATGTGGACGTCTTTAATAGTGTCCAAATGTTTAAAGTGCCCACTTTTTAAAACAAATGTCCAATGAGTCATAATAAAGACAGAAGAGATCCTCTAATGCCCTAGACATGAAAAAGTCATCTGCCGATAGAGTGCAAATGAACGCTAGTGACGGTTTTATTCGCTAGCTAATTGTCCTCTATGCCTGAATTGAATGTTCCTGTGGATGAGATTTCTGGCAAATTGCCGCTAGCAATGGCTACTTTGCCTTTAATGAATCTGCCCCAATGACTCTAGGGACAACTATATAGAAGTGCACAAAGCATGATTGGACACAAATACCTTTAATAAACATGGAACAATGACTAGTGAATGGCGAATTTATTCGGCAGGCGTGAATTCGCAGTGGATTTCCGCGTTTCACCGCTGTCGAATAAATTAGCAATTTTGCAGCGAGAATTCGTCAGTGAAAATTTGCCAGCATCAAAGTATTTCTGACTTTAATGGCCGTCAATTGACGCCGACGTCGAAGTTGACGCCACCGTCAATTTTGCACTTCATGAATTTTTCACCCGTTTCACAAATTTCACTGGAAATTCGCCCATCACTAAGAAGGACATCCATTTAAGCATGACTGGACTTCAAGCTGTGTTTGTAAATGAGCCCTAATTTATTAGAGACTGCCAAATTTACTGCATTCAGCCGTTTGGGCATATTCATTAGGTCGTGAATTGCTAATTGTAAATTGCTTCACCATAGTTTTACATTTGTTACTTTATATTATAGACAAAGTTTTACCAGAGACCTGGGGTTGTATATGGCCACAAAGATCATTTGCTCCCTTGCCTATTTCTACATTTCCAATCTTCCTTGAAGCAGAAGTGAGAGCAGATGACTCTTATCTTGCATTCCTTTAAGATTTATCCATTATTGATCCATTTCAGTGTGCGAATAAGAATGAGAAGAAGGCGATTAGAAGTAATCCCGTTTTGCTTTACAATTATCTTTCACATTGATGTTTTGTAGCAGAAAAATGGATGGTTGCAATTTTTGAACTAAGTACTGGTACAAGATATATAGAAGAAAAACATCACAACTAAGCTGTTTTAGAAAAATACAAATGCATTTGTTCTCTGACTCTGAACTGCGATGGTTTCGCTTTGGTACAAAAAAGTAATTAATGATAATGCAAAATAAGTGTACTGGGGAAAAATGGTACAGGAATAGAAAATATTTGTCGAAAAAACTGATACACGGTTATTCCATTTACTTTATTACAGGAAAAGTCTTGTAAGCACTAAAATGGGTCCATTTAAACTAAACTAGTAACTGTAGATTTGCTTCCAGAAAGTATATGACCATAGATTGATGTACTATGCAGCTATGATTCCAAAAACTTAAATAATAATAAGTTCCATTTAAACGTGTGTTATACTTTTAGGATGGTGCGTCAACAGTTTCACTGCCTCGAGACTCATAAACCGTTTCAAACACAGGCTATGCTGTATTATTATTTTGTATATAGAGGTGATGTATTTATATAGGGGTGACGGGATTGTACATTATTCCCTAGTGGAGCTAACAATCTCACATACACAGTATGGTCAGTTTTATTGGAAGCCAATTAACCTTCCTGTGTGGTTTTGGAGAGTGGGAGGAAAATCACACAGCCACAGGGAGAACATATAAATTCAATGGATAGTACCCTGGCTGCTATACCTTGTGACACCTTCGCAGAACATGCGTTATGTTAGATTGGGAGTCCCCAACCTTTTTTTTTTTTACCTGTTAGCCACATTTCAAATGTAAAAAGACTTGGACAGCAACACAAGCATAAAAAAAGTTCCTGGATTGTGCCAAATAAGGGCTGTGATTGGCTATTTGCCAGAAATGCTAAAATAAACACCTATTTTGATGCTTATGTGTATCCGTATAATAAAAATTGGAGCACTCATGGGTTATTTGTTGACCACCAATAAATAACTCACATTTGGTATCCTAAAACCCAGAAGGTTGTGGTCACTGCTCACACTTCTGCTTATAACAGCCGCCTTTCATGTTGGGAGGAGCCCTTCACTACTCGGGTGCCACCAGAACTTAAAATGAGAGGAGACAAGAGTTCTTAGCAGGCAAGGGAACCAGAACTTATGACAGGAAGAATGGGTTAGAGTAAAGTGTAGTTGTAGAACAGACCAGAGTCAGTAACCAGTCAGACAGCTCAGTACAGAATCAGGATCTGGAAGAATAGTCAGTAAACAGGCAATGGCCAGTTCAGGCAGCAGATAGGAATAATCAAGGACAGGTAAAGGTCTGGGAACAGTAAATCAAACCAGAATTGCACCCAGGAAAAAAAACGACAAGGCACCGTTAAATATCACAATCTTGCATCAATCGTGATGACTTCAGACGTGGCAATCCAAATAAAGGACATGCACATACGGACGTGTGCACCAAAATGCAAAAGCAACTAAACAGAAGAACAAGGAGAGGAGAGTTGCAGTTGCCCCTGCCGCCTCACTAGACCACCAGGTATCTTTACAATAACTCCCATGAGTGCTCCAATTTTTATTTTATATATATATATATATATATATATATATATATATATATATATATATATATATATATATAGTCCAAACTGGTCCACACATACACAAAAAGCCGCAGCTTCCTGGTTGCTGGTTAAAGGTCAACATAGAAAAATCAAAACCGCATTCCCAGGTCTTACAACAAAATGAAAGCACTTACAGCAAAAGTCAAATCAAAGCAAATATAATGCTTTACTGCATCACAACAATTGTGGACATTGATGCGTTGCGATCCTCTAGGGGGCTGTCATCAGGATGTATTTTTATATAAGGTATATATATAGACAATTTGCTTTCATTTCAAAGATCATCTTGACACACACCTTTTATATCAAGTTATTGATGCAATTCAATCAAGACAATAAAGTCATGTTATTCACTATATTTTATGTATCATTGAATGATAATCAAGGTGAATTTTGAACAAGGGGGATATCAGCATTTTTATTTCAAGGATTTTGGAAGTGATTTTCTGGAAATGGGAAATTCCCATCTGAAAAAATGACATAAAAGAAAACATACATATTTGAATGCTGTTATACAGGTAAATTGGGTTAACTGGGCCAAAGTCCATCAATTTCAACCCCTCCCCAGTGCATATATATATATATATATATATATATATATATATATATATATATATATATATATATATATATATATATATATATATATATATATATATATATATATATTTTACCGACAGCAAACAGTACAGAGCTTAACAGCAGAGGATGATAAAGTTAAAAAAAAAAGGAAACACAAGTGGCAAAACTGTAACTGTCTTTAGTTTCATAGTACTGTAATACTTGTAACATTATTTGAACTGAATCACTGACCTGGGTGGCAGACAAGGTGTGATTTCCCAGTGGTAGGAAAAGAGCGCAAGCGAACATCTTTTGTTCAATCGGGTTCCCAAAAACTAAACATACATATCCAGCCATGAAGGTCACGCCATACCCTTTCAAATAACAGTGCCATATCTTACGAGAAAAGAGTTCAAGTTTCATATTTTAAGCAATTGAGATTAAAGCCTTGAAACAAAGTACTTTTTTCCTGTTCTGGAAGAGTTTTATGCTTACAACAGTGCACGAGAAGCTTTATGTTGTGTTAGATATTCCCAGCTTCAGCAGCACACACTAGAACCTGCTGCATTTTATGACTATAAAGCTCATTCAGTACTTCCCCACTCCTGTGAGGGACACTAATCTTGCCCCTGCTAAAGTGATTCTGCCATGCTCACTATATATATATATTTATATATATGGATAGAAATGTGCTGAATTTACAGTTGATCGCGGGGGAGTGATAAACGTGAACTGTGCAGTTTACTGTAGTTCCCACAAAAGAAATATATAAACTTTTTCTGTTACTTTTACTTTCTGTATAGGAATTCGTAAGGAATTGATTTATCGTCAATCATCTATCTACCTGCCATCTTTATTCATGTATCTATCTATCAGTCTATTTATTAATCTATTGTATCTATCAATCATCTCTCGCCATCTATATCCATTTATCTATCTGCCTATCATCTATACCTATCTATCTACTTATATCTACCTATATCTATCTGTCTGTCTGTCTGTCTGTCTGTCTCTCTGTCTATCTATCTATCTATCTATCTATCTATCTATCTATCTAAATGAATCAATCATTTATCTACCTATTATATATATATATATATATATATATATATATATATATATATATATATATATATATAAAATCAAAACAATAAAACCACACTCCAAGGACTTGAGAAAGTGAAAAAACGTTTTGGCATACCAACTCGGGCCGTCTTCAGGAAGTGCCGAATACGGCCCGAGTTGGTGTGCCGAAACATTGAAATAAAAGTTTTTTCACTTATTTCACTTTCTCAAGTCCTTGGAGTGCGGTTGCCTGCATTACGAGTGCACCACTATAGACTCTCTCTCTATCATTTATATCTATCAATCAATCTATCATCAATCTATATGTATCTGTCTGTCTATCTGTCTGGAAAACCACAGGTCCCAAACATTTCAGATAACAGATCCTGTACTTGTACTTAGAACCCAACTTGCAGTCACTCCAGTCGCACTCAAACAAACTCTACAGGGCTCATTTACAAGTGCAAAGTTCAGCGCTAGCTGCCATGTTTTTTGCCCACAATACACCATTTACTCCCAGAATTCCAGAATAATTGTGACAACAAGGTGAGATGCACCACCACGTACAATTATGTGCAAGTGTGCTTAAATCTGTATCCTGTACTTGATGGTAGCTAAGCTGTATAAATCCATGCTGGTGGCAATACAAATCCTATTTAGCTGATTTAACAATGTTTAAATATATTTAAGTAGTTTTAAGATATGGTGAACCAAATTATTGAAAGACCCGTCATCCAGAGAAAACACAGGTCCCAAGCATTCCAGATAATTGATCCCATATTTGCAACTGTTTCAGTTATATATATATATATATATATATATATATATATATATATATATATAATGATTATGCTCGGTTCATTTGCAGATTTGTGTAGCTGATCTTTCATGTTTCTGCTACATTGGTAAAGCTCACATGAAACAAGAAAGGAACTGTTATGCCAGTTAGCTGGAAAGCATTGGATCAGATGGTACCTGATATCATTTCAAAGTCAATAAATGACATAACCCCTTCACTGCTGAGCTGGCACCATAGGTCTTGCCATTCCACTGCAATTTAATATAGCGTCTACAATGCTGGCAGCCATGTCTGTGACTATAGTCCAGAAATTGAAAATACCGCACCTCCTCTCCTTTCCCATGTTATTCCTGCCTGGTGGTGCAGAACTCCCTAGACGGTTGGCTTGTGTCACTCATACACAGAGAACATTTGAAGAGTCGCGTGAACGCCATGTTATTTTGCAGGTGCGGAGCTGACCCCTTTTATTTATTTATTTTTTTCACCACCCGTCAAGGGTGGTGAAAAATAAAAGGGGTAAGCTCTCCACCTGCAAAATAACATGGTGTTCGTGCAACTCTCTTCCAATGTTTTCTGTGCTATAGATTCTATGACAGTTGCAGATAGGCAGTTAAAGTACTCAAAGTTGTTTTTATGTGCCCATTAAAATTAGATAATTATTGGGAATGCTGTTTTTTACTAAACTGGAAAACTTTATATGACGAAGGACAATGGGAAGGCTGCTGCACATTTATTTTCTCACCTTGCTAGACTTTTGAAACAAAATATACAAAAGCTCACAGACAATCCTGGATCAATAGACTATGTCACCTCATGTGGAACAGAAAAACGAGTCCTAGAACTCTACAGAAAAACAAAGCGACCTTTCAATACATAAATTGCTGGCTCTGACCTCTACTGTATTAAGGAAGTAATTTGAAAAGGGAAAAAGATGTGGCGGATTAAATACATGGTAGCTTTTCAATTTCAAACAGGGCTGATGTACTTAAAATCTTTGCTGTAATACACTATTGTGGTGCCTGAATTGCTTAATGGTTCATAGGTGTTTTGTTTGGCTAGAACTCCATCCTTTGCCACCCAGAATGAATAGTTGCTATTGTTTAGCACTACGAAACTCTCTGAAAAGCTGGGGCAATTTTGGATGACTTTTCTACATCAGCAAAAACGTTTTAAAAGGTTGAACACAGTTTTTTTTATATTTCCCGGCTTACATAAAATAGCGCAATTAACAGTCAGCGGCTCAGAGTGTGACATTTTTCAGGATAAATAATAACTGATGAATCTTGATGTGCACAATAAAAAGTTTCCTGATATGAAAAAGCTTAACTATTAATGAGGGGGTGAGTAAGGCACCCCACTGTTTGTATTCTTTTCACTGTATAACGATGTACTGTCAGTGTGTGTTCTAATTTCTGCAACTTTCAGCACCCCGTCCCCCACCCCCCCTGTGAAAGATAAGTATCCATCTTTATTCAGGATTGACTTGGACAGAAAGTTAAAGTGGAGGATCTTAACCAAAAAAAATGAATGAGTATAAAATTACTTATGGGGCTTTTCTGAGCACGTTTGCGATTTAGATATTTTTTTAAATGTTTTTTTTTTAGTAGTTTCTGAAATACTTGAATCTAATCAAATGTCTTATCTAATCAAAAGTCTTAAATTTGCCTGCATCTAGTATCCCATATAGGGTTATGTAATAAAAGACACTGAGGGGCCTATTAATCATGCTGTGTAAAAAGTGGAGTGATGCATTACCGGTGATGTTGCCCAGAGCAACCAATCAGCAATTCGATTTCAACAAAACAAAAGCAAAGATTGGTTTCCATGAGCAACATCACAGATGTTTACTCCACTTTTTATACAGCATGATAAATAGACCCCTACGTTTGCCCAGGAGCAGTAACCCATAGCAACCAATCAGCAGGTAGGATTTACTAGGCACATATTTAAAAGCAAACCTCTTATTGGTTGCAATGGGTTACTGCGACTGGCAATCTTATGGGGTTGTATAATAAAATGGCACTAATTTGCCCAAGAGCAGCAACCCATAAGAATTTGCCCATCAGCAGGTAGAATTTACTGGTCACATGTTTAAATTCAAACATCTTGTTGGTTGCTACGGGTTACTGTAGCTCCTGGGCAAACTTAGTGCATTTTATTACATATTGGAGAACATGACCAATAAGATGCGTGTTTTCAGGCTTTAAAGTAAACTCTGGAGAACCACCGCAATTTCAGTGTATTTTTATTTTTCACAACATGTTTCGGATATAAATATCCTTCATCAGGTGCTTGTTGGGAGTTTATTTTTAAGCTGATTTGGAAGTTTTGTGGCTTGATAGGGCTGCCATCCTGTTGGAGATACCCTGAAACACATAGGGGCAGATTTATCAAGGGTCAAATGAATTTCAGGGAATTTTCGAAGTAAAAAAATTCTGAATTCAAAGTAATTTTTTGGATACTTTGAACATCGAATAGGATACTACGACTTCGATTCGAAGTAAAATCATTTGAATATTCGACCAGTCGATAATCGAAGTACTGTCTCTTTAAAAAAACTTCGACTTCAATACTTCACCAAATTAAACCTGGCGAAGTGCTATGTTAGCCTATGGGGACATTCTAGAGCAGTTTTCGAAGTTTTTGGAAGTCTAAGTAAAATCGTTTGATCGATCGATGAAATCGTTCGAATCGTTCGATTTGGAAGATTTAATCGTTCGATCGAACGATTTTACTTCGATCGCAGGATACACAAATTAGATGAAAAAAACTTCAACTTCGATATTCGAAATCGAAGTATTTCAATTCGATGGTCGAATTTTGAAGTATTTTTATCTTTGAAATTCGACCCTAGATAAATCTGCCCCATAGAGTGAGGGACCACCAAAAATTTAAAACGACTTTTTTTCAGGCTACCGGCTAAGTCCATTTATTACCCTCTTGCACTGCTAATTGCAGACTTTTTGCTGAACTGAAAGTCAACAACCTGAGGGTTCAATGAATGTTTGATCAGGGAATTCTTGTTGGATCCCCTGGTTTTGACCTCCAGCCTGTTTCCTGACTCCACTTGCCTGTTGCCTGCCCAGTCCTCAGCCTGCCTGTCCTCCACCAGCCCTAAACCCTAGCCTGTTACTGGAATCTGCCTGCAGCTAGCCTGCTTCTTGTTTATCAAATCTTTGTTTTCACCATATCATGGCTTCCGGTAATATTCTAACCTTTAACGGAGGGTACACCAGGTTACCCAGCATTCAGGCTCTTACATGCAAGTTACACATCTCACTGATAGGGCAAAGGCTTTAACAAAAGAGGAATAAAAATAATAAATATTAAAACTATAATCCGTTCTATATTATCAAAATAAAAGGATGTTCTATCCATAGAAGTGAGTGGGGAAGTTACAACACAAATGGGAGGTAATAAGATCTTTTAAACAAAATGGAACAACAATACCTTGTTGGGATTACCCCGTTTGAAGCACAACAAGGCACTGGTGTTCCATTTTGTTTAAAAGTATATTGCTGGTGTGTGGCTAGGCCAGTACTGGTACCTGCACCTCTGCACAATTTATATTCTTTAATCAAGTAGGTAATAAGATCTGCCATTCGGAGTGCTCAACACTTTGGCTCTTAAGGACCAAGATTATATGAGCGACTGTTGCTCGAGGAGGCTTGAGTTGAATATGATGAGCTTTGTCATGATATTTCCCTATGAATTATGTTGTAGAAAGAAAAATATACAGTTCTCTAATAATCGGTCTATAATCTGCAGGTACAAATTCTATGAAAATGAAACATAATATTCCAAAACAGCATTCTAAAAGGGCTCAGGAATGTTTTCTTTTCTTTTTTTTTTTTTTTGCATACTCGAATAGAACTAGAGAAGCAGCTTTACATGAAAACCTGCAAGAGCAATTTGAAGCAGTGTATAATTTGCTCTCTATGTTCTTATCAAAGCAAAAACAACAGCCCAGCTGGGAGCTGCAAAATATCAGTTTTGTTCCTTCCTCAGATATGCCTGGCAGGCAAAAATGAAAAACTAAGACTTATTTAGGACAGGAGGAACGGGTGTCTGTAAACTGGATACCGATCACATGTAATCACTGGTTTCTGTCCTTGTAACTAAGGCAAAAAGCAATAATATTTGATTTAACCCATTACAATGTTTTCACTTAATCTTAAGAGTAGAGAGAATTCTGCTATTATGATTTATTTGTTTACTTAATTACAGCTATTTTAGTGCAGTCAATGGACACCACAGCAATATTTTTCAGGGTAAAACCTTATGAATTAATTTAGACAACAAAGGTCCAGGCAAGCCTCCTGGATGGGAAAAAACTAAATGTAAAATGTTTGGATCAGAATGCTTTAAAGGGTTATTAAATGTTTTCCAAATTATACCTCATATGATTGTATTTTCTCTTTGTAACATAGTAAGTAAGGTTGAAAAATGACATACATCCATCAAGTTCAATCTTTTAGTTTTTTTTTTTTATCTGCCTGCTAATTGATTCGGAGGAAGGCAAAAAAACCCATCTAAAGCCTCTCCAATTTGCCTCAGAGAGGGAAAAAATTCCTTGCTGACTTCAAAATGGCAATCGGACTAGTCCCTGGATCAACTTGTACTATGAGTTATCTCCCATAACCCTGTATTCCCTCACTTGCTAAAAAGCCATTCAAACCCTTCTTAAAGCTATCTAATGTATCAGCCTGTACATCTGATTCAGGGAGAGAATTCCACATCTTCACAGCTCTCACTGTAAAAAACCCCTTCCGAATATTTAGGCGGAACCTCTTTTCTTCTAATCGGAATGGGTGCCCTCTTGTCAGCTGGAAAGACCTACTGGTAAATAAAGCATTAGAGAGATTATTATATGATCCCCTTATATATTTATAAATAGTTATCATATCAACATCCCCAATTTGGCCAGTCTTTCCTCATAGCTAAGATTTTCAATACCTTTTACCAGCTTAGTTGCCCTTCTCTGTACCCTCTCTAATACAATAATGTCCTGTTTGAGTGATGAAGACCAAAACTGTACGGCATATTCTAGATGGGGCCTTACAAGTGCTCTATACAGTGGAAGAATGACCCCTCCTCCCGTGACTCTATGCCCCTTTTAATACAGCTCAAGACCTTATTTGCCCTTGATGCTGCTGACATTGTTTGCTACAGCCAAGTTTACTTTAACATGAACACAAAGAAGTCATGTGTGTGGAAATAATGATTGTTTATTGTTTGTAACAGCTGGTCAGCTCCAGAATTCAACTTAGTCTGAGTCCTTAAAAAACAGCAGCTGGTCAACATTACAGAGTGGGTTAAACTAAATAATCTTTGTGTTCACGTAAATTTGCATCTTTCAGGGCCTATTTGGCATCCTAGCCATTGATGGACAGGGTCAGCCAAACTAAGTTGAGCCTAACTTTTAAAGCTTGCTTGTAAATTTGGCCTGCTTCCATTAATTGCTGATAATCCTTGCCAGTAGCCAGGGTCGGACTGGGGGGGGGTCAGGGCCCACCAGGGCCGACACATCAGGGCCCTGCCACTGCCTCCCCATAGCAGGGCTCCTGCCGCTTTTCCCAAGTGGCAGGGCCCCTCGCTGCCCCAGTCTCCGGACTCCCCCCCACCGGCGCGTATCTGCTTCACCCATCATGCCTTCCTTACGCCTGGGGGGACATCAGGAGTGCTGGCTAGCAGAGCTGGGCCCAAGGTCGGGTTGCGGGGAGGTCAGAGCCCACCAGGGCTGACACATCAGCCCCCCGCTGGGCTCCCTCTGTCCCTCCCAGCCGGCGCGTACCTGCTTCAAGCCTTTCTTACGCAATTGGGCGGGGGAAGGGCAGGAGCGCCAGCTATCCTATGTCTAGTGATCCTGTCTGGGCTGACCGGGCCCATGAGGGCTGGGGCCCACTGGGTCTTTTCCCGGTTTCCCACCGGCCCAGTCTGACACTGCCAGTCACTGCTGATACTTCTACATAGAAGGGCAAATTTATCACGGGTCGAATTTCGAATTCATGGGAGTTATTTTAAAAATTCCATAAACTCCCATGAACTCGAAATTCGACCAATAAAAATGTGTTAAAGAAATCAAATTTTCCAAACTCAGGTAAATAGGATCGACTCAAAAACTTGAATATTAGGAAGGCACCAAACAACTCCAAATTGTCCCCAGGACGTCTCCCATTGATTAAAACAGCAATTCTGGAAGTTTTTCATGGTAAATAGTCGAATTTGAGTGTATGATAAATCACGAAAATCAAAAAAAAAAACTTGTATCAAACTTTAATAATTTCCTGGTCAAATTTGACAGTTTTGACCATAAAAAAACCTTGAAATTTTGAATTCGAAATTCAAATTTGAAATTCAGATTTTCACTTCAACCCTAGAAAAATCTGCCCAAGTAAAGTGCAAATGTCATCATTGTCTGCACTGAGAGGCATATCCAAAAGTTGTCTCTAATATTTGGTTACAAATTTCAGGTTACAACTTTTATCTGCATAGTTTCTGAAAAGCTATACAGTTTTACTGACATCTGAAGATATGAAGAAATATTTGGGCAAAAACACTCTAGAACTGCATTAGTGGCCTGTTGATTGCAGAGAGATTTGGGGGTTAAAATGGTCAACAGACTTTACAGTGCTAAGCGGTTTCTGCAACACAATCCCATTGTTTTTTGTTTACATTCAAAATGTTTTAAAATCCTTTTAAAACATTAAACAGAAGGCCTTTTAAACATAAACAGAACATTCAAAATCATACTGTGTATTTCTTTTTATCCATGTCTGTGGGTGTATGAGATGAGGCAATGTGGATCAGTGATGGTGGATTTCTTCATGAAAAAAAAACCTAGAATTTTTTAATTTATTATACCCCAATATTGCAAAAAGTCCAAATCCGAAAATCCACCATCTCAGACCCGTCGAGGTCCTGTATAAGTCAATGAGAGAGGCACCTATCCCAATTTGAAGTTTTCATGGTCATGGTTGGGTTTTTGGGCAAAAACTCGAAAAATTTGAGTGATTTGGGACAAAAGCCTGAAAAATATGAGCAATTAGGGTTTTCACTAAATTGTATCAAGTTTTTCCACAATCCAATTGAATTGAGTTTTTTATCAATAAATAAGCTAAAACCAGGCATGGGAGTTTAGTCCTGTTTTTTTTTTAATAAAATGTGAGATAAATTCAGATTTTAGTAAATAATCCCTGAAATGTTTCATACATAAACTATATTTACCAATCACAGAATCATTTTACAGTATGTCACATACTGTACCTTGTCACCTGCTTACAGTCTAGAACTTAAAGCAAAATCTAATAATAACTACATCAGTACAGGTATGGGACCTATTATGCAGAATGCTCGGGACCTGGGGCTTTCCGGATAACGGGTCTTTCCATAATTTGGATCTTCACACCTTAAGACTATTAGAACATCATGTAAACATTAAATAAACCCAATAGGCTGGTTTTGCTTCCAATAAGGATTAATTATATCTTAATTGGTATCAAGTACAAGCTACTGTTTTATTATTACAGAGAAATCGTTTTAAAAAATTTGGATTATTTGATTATAATGGAGTCTATGGGATATGGCCTTTCCGTAATTTGGAACTTTCTGGATAATGTGTTTCCGGATAACGGATCCCATACCTGTACTATAAATGGCCATCCTACTCTAAGAAGTGACCTAAATACAAATGTTTTCTCCGTTTTTACAAATAAAGGTGCCACAGTTACCTAATGGTAGCCATCTAAGAGTATTAAAAAGTATTACAAGTACACGTATGGGATCTGTTACTCGGATACCTCTTATCCAGAAAATTCTAAATTACACAATGACCATCTCCAATAGATTTCATTTTACGCAAATAATGATTTTTTTTGTTAATTCATTTTTCTGTATAATAATAAAGCAGTACTTTGTACAGGTAACGGATCTGTTATCCGTTAACACGTTTTCCAGAAAGATCTGAATTACAGGAAGACCATAGACTCCTTTTTCATTAAATAATTAAAAATTGTAAAAGTATTTTTTCTGCAATAATAAAACAGTACCTTGTACTAGAGCCCAGCTAAGATATAATTAGTCCCTATTATAGGCAAACCAATGGCATTTGGTTTAATTTATGGTTTAATGTATTTTTAGTAGATTTAAGGTATAAAGATCAAATTATGGAAAGACCACTTATCCAGAGAACCCCAGGTCCTGAGTATCCTGGATAACAAATCCCATACCTGTACTTGGACACCACTGACAGAGATCAGGTCAGTGTTGATGGAGTGGTTTCTAACAAATAGATAACAGTTATTGTGATATCTTTACAGAAGAAAGGCAATATGTACATTGATTCAGAAATTACAAGGTATATAACTAGTGAATACAGTTTGGGCTAACCAACAAGAACATGACCACCAGCAATGTGGATAATGTAAGGTAGGAAAAGATACAAGTGGTGTTTTTTATTTAATATATCTATGAGGGATATAAATTGTTATATCCAAGATGGTGTATCTCTGAAAGTATGAGTGTATGGAATGGCTAGGATGGTGACTAGGGGTATGGATATTAGAAAGTGCATAAATCCTGGGATCCATGACTAATATCACAGCTGGGTCTACAGGCCTCTTGTTATGCTACTGACATTTATAAGTATTCTTAGGCATCCCCATAGCCATTATTTTTTTTCAACAGGCACCATTACATGCCATAGTCCAGGTGATTCCATATAGATATGTCTTTGATGTAAGAATTTATTGTTTTCTTAAATATTCATTCATTTAAGGGGCAGATTTATTAAAGGTCGAGTTGTGTTTTCCAGAAAAATTTGAGTTTTTAGAGGGTAGTTCTCAGTAAAAGCTCAGATTTTTGGTTTTAAAAAAAGAAAACTACATTTTTTTGAGATTTATTATACCACGAAGCTGAGAATAGCTCGATTCGGAAAACACTCCAGCTAAAACCCGTTGAGATCATTTAGAAGTCAATGGCAGTTGTCCCTTGAATCATTTGAAGATGTTTGTAGCCATTCGTGATGTTGGGGTTATTTTCAGTGGGTTCTGCGCGAAAACGCGATAATTTCGAGTATTACGTTTTTTTCACTCCAAATTCAAGATTCGAGTTTTTTACAATTGAATATTTTCAAAAATTTGAAAACACTTGAGTTGTGAGTTTATACAAGGTACTAAAAACCTCACAAACTCAACCTTTGATAAATAACCCCCTTAATGTTTTTTGTCATCTTCCCTTGAGGCATAGGACCAGGCAAAAGTTTATTATCAAAGAATATGTGCACAGAAACAATTGCAGAAATGATTATGTGCTATGAGCCAGATGAACAGAAATGCCAGACCCACAGCAATGTAAGGCTGATATTTTTTATAGCTCAGTCCTGCTGTATAACTAGAACTACAGACAAAAGCAGATAATGTTTTGGTATTGTAAAATTGTGTTTTATTTCACATTACAAAGTGATGTAGATAGGATTTCAATTTTGCAACAAATTCAATAAATTACTGTGCATTTGCAATTTTGTGCTGTTATATTCATTGTCTGAAATACAGATTTCACAAAAAAAAGAACAGGAATACAGCCAGAGAAAATATAATGCATTACAGAGTGAAATAATAATAAATTACCAGCCTGGAGAAATTTCTCAACAGTTACTAATTTTTCACATTGAAATGGGAAATAACTGATTGGATATCGCATAAGAATGAGCATTCAGTTATATTTATGGGAACATTTGATACAGTTTGTACAAGATAACAAATGTGACCCTTAATTTGTTTTGTATAGTGATGGGCGAATTTATTCGCCAGGCATGGATTCACGTAGAATTTCAGGATCTCTCTGAAAATTTGCTGCCACAAAAAATTGGCGCTCGTCAAAATTGCCGCACATCACAATTGTCGCATGTCGAAATTTTTCGGACACACATTGGGGGTCATTTATAAACTTCGCGCAGGGCAGATTGGTTCGCAAAGTGAATATATTTGCCCTGCGCATGGTTATATTTATAAAGCTGAATAAGAGGGTGCATACAGAATTGCGAATTTTTTATTCACAATGCGAATGTCTAAAGGGGCTTTATAAATATGTCACAATTCGCAAATTGCGAATCTTTATGCGCACACTCTGCGACTCAATTACGCCACAACTTTGTGGCGGATAAAATATTCGCAAAACAGTTTTGCAAACTGCGAATTTAAGTTACTGTCAACGCTATTTTCGCGCACAACAACCTCGCACATTGGGTGCGCTCGCGCAAACCCCGGTCTCATTTGCACGTCATTTGCGAAAATTTATTCACACTGCGAATTCGCAAAAACCGGAAAGACGGGCAGAGCAGTGCAATATATTAGCGCTCAGCAAAAAACATGCACAATACAACCATTTGCGAAAAATATGTGCTGCGCGAACTTTATAAATGACCCCCTTTGACTTTAATGCATTTGGACAAAAAAGTTGCTCATCTAAAAATTGATGCTTGTGTCAAAATTTTGAGCGCCAAAATAATTTTGATACCCATTGACTTGGGCGTCACATGCGTCAGTGCGATTTGTAGATTTTTCGCCATTTCACAATTTTTTTCGGGGTTTTGAAAATTGCTCAGCAAAGTCAGTGAAGACAGATTCACCCATCACTAGTTGTGTACTGTTCAACTTATTGTATCTGTAATTAAGTGATGTGTGGGTTTGGGGGGTTTAAGGTGGGTGAGGATCAGACTGGGGAAGTACATTCCTCTACTGCTCCTGAAGATTCCCTGTCTTGGAACCAGAGGCATGCAAAGAAGTAGCGTAGAGTGAACGAAAACATGGATACAGGTTGGGGGTGGGTCCTACAATGGTAACATTTTGCTGGTTATGGTCGGATGTGGGTGAGTTTTTAGTCTCCCTAAACCTTCATTATTTGCCACCTATGCAAATTGTCTGAAAATTTTTAATTTTTGAGGTTTCCATATTTTTTAGTGCATCATTCAGGCATATTTTCCCGTTCGTGCTTTTTCTATTCAAAGTAAATAACTTTCATGGCATTTGTGGTTTTAGAGAAATTTGTTTATTTGTGGTTACAAAAACCTCTAAAACTACACAAATTAGAATTTTGATAAATGGGCTTCCCCCTCAATTGCTACCTGACATTCAAGATATCTGCAAGTTCAATGATTTCAGAGCTTCCTAATTCTTCTGTAATGTACTGTATATCTTAACTCCCTGAAATCTTCACATTTCACATTTATGTTTGTGATTTATAGGTAGTATACATGTAGGTAATAATATATCTGTCCCTACTGGAATACATGTGTAATGAGACCTTCCATATGTGACCAGTGTTGACATGCTGTGGGCAATGATATACAAATGGCATGGAAATTGTACCTGTACTGGGTTTGGTCACTGATAGTGATGGACGAATTTGCGTTGTTTCGTTTTGCCGAAAAATTTGTGAATTTCCCGCGAAATGGCGAAAAATTCGTGAAACGGCCCATCAATAGTCACTGAAGGTATAATCTTTTCCTCCTTGTCATAAAGCTACTATTTAATGCAATTAGAGCATTTACAACTATGTTAAGAGCTGTTCATTTGAGTTCTAGAAATAGCTGTATAAACCTGTCCAGACTACATTTCAGCAACTTTTCTTTGGGGAGTCTTGAACATGGCATAATATGTCTCTATGTATCCCTGTTTTGTAATTTAAATTTAGCTTTAGCCTTTCTCAAAGTGAATAAAACAAACAACAACCATTTAAAAACACCAGTGGAGGGAAAAGGGTATTAGTGACGTCATACAGTGTCATGGACGTGGGAGGGCTATGTACAAGCATGAAAATAACCATAGAATACAAGGGGTATACAAAATAAACAATATGTCCAGAAGGCAGTAGTATGATACAATGTTGCCACGTCAGTGGCTAAGTAAATTATGTAAAAGTGAAACAGTGTATACAGTCTCTACAAAGAACTTCCTGGTTAATCGGTTTCAGTACGGAAAAACATACAAGTTGTACGCTGCGTCTATAATAAAATGAACAGAATGTAGTGTGTGGCCGCTAGGAAGGCTAAAATGCAGTCAAGTGTAGAGCAATTGGTAGTGTATGGTAATAAAGCTTGTAGGTCCCTAAGGATAATGATCTGTACTTACAATGTAATAGTTGGGCTCATGATCGTGTGCGAGGCTGAGAAGCGAGGAAGTAGAGAAGCGGCACTGTCTTGCTATGAGTGTCTGTCACGGGATGCGTAACAGCGAAGGAGGCTTGTATGGGGACAAAGTCATTGAGCAAGTCCTGCCAGTAGAGGGTGCCTGAGATTAATTGCGTGCTGAGGGCAGGTTGCTATGAGGACGGAGCATGGCAACCTAGGTGTGATATTAAGTTATCGTGGCCTAGCAACCTGTGTTAGAGAAAGTCAGGCCAGTAGAGGACGTCTGGGATTAATTGCATATTGCGGGTTACTAAGTGGACGTGGCATGGCTACCTATGTAGAGTGTAGAAACTGTTAGGTCATGTGGCTGTATGTAGACCCTGAGTAAGAGAGAGTTGGAGGAGGTCAGAATTGAAAGGAAGAGAGGCAAAGATTGGAAGAAAAGGGGTATAGGAAAGGAGGAAGTCGGACCGTGTCTGGTACTGTCTCAGAGTAAATTATTGAGGGTAAATACCGATGGAGACATTGAACAAGACTAAGGGGCATGTTTACTAACATTGGAGATAAATATCTAGAGAGATTTCTGGAGATGTTGCCCATAACAACCAGAATCAGATCTTTGCTTTTGTTTTCTAACTTGGCTGTGGCTGTTTAAATCTAATTGCTGATTGGTTGCCATGGGCAACATCTCCAGAAATCTCTCCAGATATTTATCTCCAATGTTAGTAAACATGCCCCTAAGTGTATAGGATCCTAAAGCCTGAGCTGGGTGTAGGGCTAATAAACGCACTGGATACTGGACTAGGCATAGATTAAGTATTGCACCTGCATGTGGTGAAGAGTGTCCTGGTACTAGATCCGTCCAACAAGGTGCGGAGTGGTAATTAGAGTCTACATTTGTGCAAAAACATGTTGTTAGGGTCAGCATTCCATAGGTTATAGAAAGGGTAACCGCACTGGATATTGGGCTAGGCCTACCACCCACATGTGGTAGGGGTGTCTTGGCAGTAGGTCCGTCCAACAATATGCAGTGTAGCGATATGGGATTGTATATTTATACTCCATAATAAGTCAGAAGTAGTGAGGAAGAAATTCAAAATTTCATTAGTGAAGCCCTTTAAGTGCACAATGGATCGGTTTATTTCAGACAGCCTACAGAGGTAGCTGTTAGGACCCCGTCCGGCAGGTATATTGGAAAATGCGATATACAGGGTGTAATATAGAAGATGATAGCAGTCCCAGAATCCGGTCAAAAGAAGGACACAGTAGACTGACAGAGAGAAGGAAAAGTCAGAAGTAGGAGAGCAAGAAAAGGGGGTCTATATTGGTAGCAGCACGGTACTTTGGTAATCCCTACGTGTAGATATATGTACATGGGAGGTATTCGGTGATGACATGTATAATCATAAAACATCTGTCGGTATATACACATCAGAAAAAGGGAGCATAGGAGATGAGTTCATTTAAACCACGAGGGCTAATCGTGTCCAATCTGTGTATCCATTTCAATTCCGCTTCGAGTAATAGGCGTTCATGGTCGCCTCCACGGATTGGTGCAAAAACAAAGTCTATAATAATTATCATTATTATTTTCCACAGGGAGTAAGTAGAATGAATTTTTTTTTTGAAAATAGGCAAAAGAGACCCCTATTACAGTCCCATTTATTAAAAAACATGCCTTTTGTAATATTAAAACTTAATTACTACTTCTCAGCTATATTAGTTTGCATGCTGATTGTTATGTGCTTGTTTACAGTGCTGTGGAGTATGTTGCTGCCAATCATATAAAATCTACTCTCTTGCAACTGCCAAGTCATTTCCAGGTTCGGAAACACCCAAAGTAGCCAGACGCACAGTAGAAAGCTCCGTGCAGGGGAATACTATTGAGCAGGCTGGAACAGCACAAACAGCAGCGAAAGAGCCAGAGATCCAGGCACAGACAACCGGACACCATGGGGAAAATTTTATCCCAAATCTGGGGCGCAGTCAGATGCGTGTCTCTTCCTCCAAGATGGCGCGGATTATGGGAACAGCAGCCCAGAGCGCGCAGAGGCAAGTACAGTCATGCAGCCCCATTTAGAAGCGCGCTCTCCACAAGCCATTACATTACCCATACTCAAAACCCTACTTACCACACTCAGAACAGACCTCCAGGCAGACCCTGGGGGGCAATGGCAGAGCTCCATAGAGAAATCAGACAGATAGGAGACCGCACAGACCACCTGGAGAGTAAAATGGCAGAGTTAGTAAGCTTACACAATGAGCTGATTGATTCAAATGCAGCACTTGAACATGAAATAGGTCAACTAAGTAACAAAATGGCTGATCTGGAGGACAGAAATAGGAGGAACAATATTAGACTGAGAGGCATCTCAGAACAAATAAAAATGGAAGAACTGCATCACTACTTAAATACCATACTGCAGGAGATATTCCTGACCTCCTCCTCATTGACAGAGCTCACAGGCTAACTAAAAATAGGAATGCGCCTCCAAATCCACCCAGAGAGGTGATACTAAGACGACACTTCTTCCACATAAAGGAACTCACCCTAAAGGCGTTCTGAGATAAGCAGGACATACCTGAAAAGTACAATATGCTTCAATGCTATCCTGACCTCTCAGCGCTCACAATGAAAAAGCGTAAGGAATTCGCTCCTGTCACTGCTGCACTGAGAGAGGCAAACATACCCTACAGATGGCTCTTTCCAGTAAAACTCAGGGTCATGCATAAAGATACACCCTATATTATGGACACACCACAGCATGGAGCCCAATTGTTAAAGCAGTGGCAGCTTTTACCGGACCACAGCGCGCTGCCTTAGACAGCTACCAAATTACCTAAAATTCCACAAGATTGGCAGGTACAAAAACCAACTCAGCGTAGAGCAGAGACCCGGCAGAATATACATGAACATGCCGAATCGGATGACACTGAAAAAACCTGAAAGACACTCACAGAGCAATACCTTTCTTGACCCTCCTATGGTAATAGGCAGGTAAACAGTTTCCACACCTGAAGACAACCACTTCACAAGTTCTGATACATCCCTGCCCAAGGTTTGACGGTTCCCTCTTGGAAAGAAGAAACCAACAGATCAACCCGCAGAACATGCCTACCGCTGTGAAGGACACTCTCCATCAAGCAGCAAAATGTGAGTAACAAACAAAATCACCACACCTATGACACACAAAAATGGCGGTCACAATAACAAAACTCAATGTTAACGGCCTAAACAGCCCAAACAAAAGATCCCACTTTATACTCTGGGCCAAGCAAACTAAACCAACAATACTGTGCATGCAGGAAACCCATCTTGCAAAGTAGCAACCCACTAGACTAAACTGTAAAGAATATCCACTACAAATATATTCAAGCAGCCCTGTAAAGAAAAAAGGAGTAGCAATCTGGTTCCACTCCATGATCACCCCCCAAGTCATTAAGCAACAAATTGATCCGTAAGGCAGATATATCATTGTCATAATAGAACTGCAAGATCAAGTATACACAGTATACGCCCCAAACACAAAATAGTCCACCTTCTATCGCACCTTTTTCGGAATATTGAACAAATCAAAACAAGGAAAAGTCATAATAGGAGGAGACTTTAACATACCTATGGCACATGATCTGGACACCAGCTCAGAGAAGGTTCATACACCCAGAAGGGAAGCCCTTACTCATGCAGCAAATCTAAAAAAACATCTAAAATGCCACAACCTTTTTGGAGACCACTCTACCGAACAGGGAAAGACTTTACACATTATTCACATTCCTACACCGGGGTACTCGAGGACAGACTATATTTTTACAGACAAAGACTCCCTCCAAACCATAGACAAGACACAAATTGGACTGATAACGTGGGTGGACCATGCACCGGTAACCATTTCATAAAATCTTAATAAATCCACACTGTCCACTACCCACTGGAGACTAAACAAATCATTATTACTTAATAAGGAAGTAGCCCAACAATGCAAACAAATGGGAAAGTCCCGACACCTATAGTTTGGTGTGCACACAAACCAGTGATTCGAGGGAAACTCATAAAATTCGGCTCACTGCTTAAACGACAATGAGTACAGAAAAAGATAGAGCTAACAAAACTACTGCAAGATTTAGAAAGGCAAAACAAAACCAAACCCAACAAATAACTGACCAAGAAAATCAGGGAGGTGAGGAGTCAACTATATGAAATGGACCTTATTAGAATACAATATCACCTACAGAGGCTGCGATTAACTCATTACACGAAAGGCAACAAAGCATCAAAACTACTAGCCAACATGCTAAAGCGACAACAAAAAAACCAAGCTATAGATCACTTACTCGACAAATATAACGGGAAAATAACTAACCCCAAAAAAATAGCGGACACATTTGCAGAATACTTTGCAACCCTATATAACTTGAAGCAAGACACGACTTTACAGGACCCGTAACTGACTTTACAGGACATTAGCAAATTTCCAACAAATGCAAACCTCCTCCAAATAACTTTAGCACAACTAAAACGTTTAAATACACATATCCAACCCACTGAAATCCAGGATGCGATAAATACTACTCCAGCAGGAAAAGCACCTGGGCCAGATGGATTGACAGCTTCTTACTATAAACTATTTCAAACCATACTCATCCCCCAGCTGACCCAACTATTCAATCACATACAACAACAGGGGACCCTACCTGAAGAAATGCTGACAGCAACTATCTCAAATATCCCTAAACCAGACAAACCCCCAACTCAATGTGCCAACTAGGGATGGCGCGAACTGTTCGCCGGCGAACTTGTTCGCGCGAACATCGGGTGTTCGCGCTCGCCGGAAGTTCGCGAACGTCGCGCGACGTTCGCCATTTTGGGTTCGCCATTGTTGGCGCTTTTTTTTGCCCTCTCACCCCAGACCAGCAGGTACATGGCAGCCAATCAGGAAGCTCTCCCCTGGACCACTCCCCTTCCCTATAAAAACCGAAGCCCTGCAGCGTTTTTTCACTCTGCCTGTGTGTGCTGAAGAGATAGTGTAGGGAGAGAGCTGCTGCCTGTTAGTGATTTCAGGGACAGTTGAAAGTTTGCTGGCTAGTAATCGTTTTGATACTGCTCTGTTATTGGAGGGACAGAAGTCTGCAGGGGTTTGAGGGACATTTAAGCTTAGGTAGCTTTGCTGGCTAGTAATCTACCTTCTACTGCAGTGCTCTGTATGTAGCTGCAGTGGGCAGCTGTCCTGCTTCTGATCTCATCTGCTGACTGCTGCAATAACAGTAGTCCTTGTAAGGACTGCTTTTATTTATTTTTTTGTTGTTTTACTACTACTACTACTACTACTACTATAAGAGCCCAGTGCTATTAGTCTAGCAGTGTTGGGGAGTGGGACTGGTGTGCTAATCTGCTGCTCCTAGTAGTTCAGCAGCACCAACTTTAATTTTTTTTTTTTTAATATTCATTTTTTTTTTATTTTACTTTTTTTTATTTTACTACCGCTGTAGTAGTGTATAAGTTGACCTTTTAGGCATTATTTGCCCTGTAGGCATTTTTTGCCCAGTGTGTTATTCAACCAACTGCCATCTAGCTGTGTGACCTTGTTCACATTCTGTCTAAATATCCATAATATTACCGTCTCCAGAAAAAACACCGGAGTGACTTTTTTCAAGCAGCCATAATATATTTTACGTAATCCGTATCCATCGCTGTATTAGTGTATAAGTTGACCTTTTAGGCATTATTTGCCCTGTAGGCATTTTTTGCCCAGTGTGTTATTCAACCAACTGCCATCTAGCTGTGTGACCTTGTTCACATTCTGTCTAAATATCCATAATATTACCGTCTCCAGAAAAAACACCGGAGTGACTTTTTTCAAGCAGCCATAACATATTTTACGTAATCTGTATCCATCGCTGTAGTAGTGTATAAGTTGACCTTTTAGGCATTATTTGCCCTGTAGGCATTTTTTGCCCAGTGTGTTATTCAACCAACTGCCATCTAGCTGTGTGACCTTGTTCACATTCTGTCTAAATATCCATAATATTACTGTCTCCAGAAAAAACACCGGAGTGACTTTTTTCAAGCAGCCATAATATATTTTACGTAATCCGTATCCATCGCTGTAGTAGTGTATAAGTTGACCTTTTAGGCATTATTTGCCCTGTAGGCATTTTTTGCCCAGTGTGTTATTCAACCAACTGCCATCTAGCTGTGTGACCTTGTTCACATTCTGTCTAAATATCCATAATATTACCGTCTCCAGAAAAAACACCGGAGTGACTTTTTTCAAGCAGCCATAACATATTTTACGTAATCTGTATCCATCGCTGTAGTAGTGTATAAGTTGACCTTTTAGGCATTATTTGCCCTGTAGGCATTTTTTGCCCAGTGTGTTATTCAACCAACTGCCATCTAGCTGTGTGACCTTGTTCACATTCTGTCTAAATATCCATAATATTACCGTCTCCAGAAAAAACACCGGAGTGACTTTTTTCAAGCAGCCATAATAAATTTTACGAGATCCGTATCCACCGCTGTAGTAGTGTATACGTTGATCTTGTGGGCAGTATTTGCACAGTGTTTTCTTCAAACCGCCATCTAGCTGTGTGAGCTTGTTCACATTTTGTCTAAATATTGATAATATTATCGTCTCTAGAAAAACCACTTGAGTTACTTTTTTTCAAGCAGCATTCATATATTTTACGTAATCCGTATCCACCGCTGTGTATACGTTGACCTTGTAGGCATTATTTGCACAGTGTTTTCTTCAAACCGCCATCTAGCTGTGTGAGCTTGTTCACATTTTGTCTAAATATTGATAATATTATCGTCTCTAGAAAAACCACTTGAGTTACTTTTTTTCAAGCAGCATTCATATATTTTACGTAATCCGTATCCACCGCTGTGTATACGTTGACCTTGTAGGCATTATTTGCACAGTGTTTTCTTCAAACCGCCATCTAGCTGTGTGAGCTTGTTCACATTTTGTCTAAATATTGATAATATTATCGTCTCTAGAAAAACCACTTGAGTTACTTTTTTTCAAGCAGCATTCATATATTTTACGTAATCCGTATCCACCGCTGTGTATACGTTGACCTTGTAGGCATTATTTGCACAGTGTTTTCTTCAAACCGCCATCTAGCTGTGTGAGCTTGTTCACATTTTGTCTAAATATTGATAATATTATCGTCTCTAGAAAAACCACTTGAGTTACTTTTTTTCAAGCAGCATTCATATATTTTACGTAATCCGTATCCACCGCTGTGTATACGTTGACCTTGTAGGCATTATTTGCACACTGTTTTCTTCAAACCGCCATCTAGCTGTGTGAGCTTGTTCACATTTTGTCTAAATATTGATAATATTATCGTCTCTAGAAAAACCACTTGAGTTACTTTTTTTCAAGCAGCATTCATATATTTTACGTAATCCGTATCCACCGCTGTGTATACGTTGACCTTGTAGGCATTATTTGCACACTGTTTTCTTCAAACTGCCATCTAGCTGTGTGTATTATCGTTTCCAGAAAAACCAACTGAGTTTTTGTTGTTGTTGTTTTTTTAAAAATAATGCCAGGCAAAGGCAGGCCGCCACGCAGAGGCCGTGCTAGGGGCCGTGCTGCTATGCAATCCTGTGGCCCTAGCAAATTGCCCAGTTTTAAAAAGCCAATGACCCTGAACTCCCAAAATGCTGAAGAGGTAGTTGACTGGCTTACACAGCACACCCCATCCTCTACCGTTTCTAACTTTACCACAACATCCTCCTCATCCTCCACTGCTATGGCCACCCCACGTAACACTTCCTCCACCACCGGTGCCCCTTCTTCACTGGAGTCAGAGGAGTTATTTTCCCATGAGTTTCTTGAACTGAGTAATGCGCAACCATTATTGCCAGAAGAAGATGAAGGAGATGAGGACGTTACACCAGATTTAATTCTGGCAGAGAACACGACAGAGATGGACATAATGATGAGTGATGAGGAGGAGGTCCCCGCTGCTGCTTCCTTCTGTGATGTGTCAGAAGAAATTGATGCATCTGAGGAGAATGATGATGAGGAGATTGATGTTTTGTGGGTGCCTAGTAGAAGAGAGCAAGAGGAGGGTAGTTCAGATGGAGAGACGGAGAGTCAGAGAGGCAGTAGGAGAATAAGACTTAGAAGAAGCAGGGAGGACAGCCCGCAGGGATCAGTAGGGCAACAACATGTATCGGCACCTGTGTTCAGCCGGCCAACGCACCCGCCATTGCCGCCAATGCCGCCAACTTCTACTGTTACCGCCAGATCGCACACTTCCAAAAAGTCAGCAGTGTGGGATTTTTTTAATGTGTGTGCCTCTGACAAAAGCATTGTAATTTGCAATGAGTGCAGTCAGAAACTGAGCCTTGGTAAGCCCAACAGCCACATAGGTACAACTTCTATGCGAAGGCACATGAGCGGCAAGCACAAAGCACTTTGGGAGCAACACCTCAAAGGCAACAGGCAAACTAAAAGCCACACTCCTTCTGGTCCAGCATCTTACTGCTCTACCTCTGCTCTCCTTGACCCGTCTGAACCACCCTCCACTCCGCCTTCCACCTTGACCACCTGTTCCCATTCCCAGTCATCTGCCACCAGCCAAGTTTCTGTGAAGGCCATGTTTGAGCGTAAGAAGCCAATGTCTGACTGTCACCCCCTTGCCCGGCGTCTGACAGCTGGCTTGTCTGCACTCTTAGCCCGCCAGCTTTTACCATACCAGCTGGTGGACTCTGAGGCCTTCCGCAAATTTGTAGCAATTGGGACACCGCAGTGGAAGGTACCCAGCCGCAATTTTTTTTCTAAAAAGGGAATACCACACCTGTACCAACATGTGCAGAGCCAAGTTACCGCATCTCTGTCACTTAGTGTTGGGCCAAAGGTCCATATGACTACTGACGCATGGTCCTCCAAGCATGGTCAGGGCAGGTATGTCACCTACACTGCCCACTGGGTGAACTTGGTAATGGCTGGGAAGCAGGGAATGGGTAGCTCAACAACAACAACAACAGTGGAGTTGGTGTCACCGCCACGGATTGCACGCGGTTCTGCCACCACCTCTACTCCTCCATCGCTCTCTACCTCGTCTTCTTCCTCTTCTTCTTCTTACTCTGCTGCTGGGTCCTCCTTCTCCTCCTCCACACCTGTGCACCCCCAGCTCCCCCTAGGCTATTCGACGTGCCAGGTACGCCGTTGTCACGCTGTCTTGGGGATGACGTGCCTGGAAAGCAAAAACCATACCGGATCTGTACTCCTGTCATCTCTGCAGTCACAGGCCGATCGGTGGCTGACCCCACACCAACTGCAGATCGGAAAAGTGGTGTGTGACAATGGAAGCAATCTGTTGGCAGCGTTGAGACTGGGCAATTTAACACATGTGCCCTGCATGGCACATGTGTTAAATTTAATAGTCCAACGTTTTGTCTCCAAGTACCCAGGATTCCAGGACGTTCTCACCCAGTCCAGAAAGGTGTCGGCCCATTTCAGACGTTCCTACACAGCCATGGCACGCCTTGCTGACATTCAGCAGCGCTACAACATGCCAGTCAGGCGTTTGATTTCTGACAGCCAGACTCGCTGGAATTCAACGCTCCTTATGTTGGAACGTCTGCTGCAACAACAAAGGGCCGTCAACGAGTACCTTTTTGAACTGGGTGGTAGGACTGGATCTGCAGAGCTGGGGATTTTTTTCCCCCGTTACTGGGTGCTTATGCGCGATGCCTGCAGGCTCATGCGACCTTTTGAAGAGGTGACAAATATGGTCAGTCGCACCGAAGGCACCATCAGCGACCTAATACCCTTCGCTTTCTTCCTGGAGCGTGCCGTGCGACGAGTGACAGATGAGGCTGTAGACCAGCGTGACGAGGTCGGAATCACCAGAACAAACCCAGGCACCTGCTGCAACGCAGGGAGAGGTGCCAGAAGTGGAGTCAGAGGAGGAAGGTGGCTTTGTGGAGGAGGAGGAGGAGGACCAACAGGAGCAGGCTTCCCAGGGGGCTAGTGGTGACCTTTTGGGGACCCCTGGTCTTGTACGTGGCTGGGGGGAGGAGACCGTGGATGATGCAGTCCTTGATAATGAGGAAGCGGAGATGGATAGCTCTGCATCCAACCTTGTGAGAATGGGGTCTTTCATGCTGTCATGCCTGTTGAAGGACCCCCGTATCAAGAGGCTTAAGGAGAAGGACCTGTACTGGGTCGCAACGCTACTAGACCCTCGGTACAAGCATAAAGTGTCAGAAATGTTACCAACATACCACAAGTCCGAAAAGATGCGGCATTTACAAACCAGCCTGCAAAACATGTTGTACAATGCTTTTAAGGGTGATGTCACTTCAGGAACTCATCAACATTCCAGGGGCAGAGGTGCCAGTAATGCTGCCACGAGCACACCTGCAAGGACAAAGCCCTTTGGCCGGTCTGTAACGTCAGACATGCAAATGTTTTTCTGTCCAAGGCAGCGCCACAACCCTTCTGGATCCACCCTCAAAGAACGCCTCGACCGGCAGGTAGCGGACTACCTGGCATTAACTGCAGATATCGACACTCTGAGGAGCGATGAACCCCTGGACTACTGGGTGCGCAGGCTTGATCTGTGGCCAGAGCTGTCACAATTTGCCATGAACCTCTTGTCTTGCCCAGCCTCAAGTGTGCTCTCAGAAAGGACCTTCAGTGCAGCAGGAGGGATTGTAACTGAGAAGAGAACTCGCCTAGGTCACAAAAGTGTCGATTACCTGACCTTTATTAAAATGAATGAGGGGTGGATCTCGGAGGGTTACTGCACGCCGGAAGACTTGTTCTGACTTCTATGCAGCTGTCCTTCTCTTCAAGCCTCATGACTCCACACACAGCTGTCCTTTAGCGTCCTCCTCCCTCCGCCACCGTTACAAACTAGGGTGCAAACCCTACTGGTTTAATTTTTTCTGGCCTCTGTGCTTCAGTGGCTGCAACCAAAAAAACTGGGCAAACAATGTCTACAAGGTCAACGTATGGCGAAAAATGACTATTTTCAGCATTTATATGGCATATTTTTTCTGGCAACTGTGCTTCAGTGGCTGCGTCCAAAAAAATGCATATTTTCTGCATTTATATGGCATAATTTTTCTGGCCTCTGTGCTTCAGTGGCTGCAACCAAAAAAATGCATATTTTCTGCATTTATATGGCATAATTTTTCTGGCCTCTGTGCTTCAGTGGCTGCAACCAAAAAAATTTATATTTTCAGCATTTATATGGCATAATTTTTCTGTCAACTGTGCTTCAGTGGCTGCGACCAAAAAAATGCATATTTTCTGCATTTATATGGCATAATTTTTCTGGCCTCTGTGCTTCAGTGGCTGCAACCAAAAAAATTTATATTTTCAGCATTTATATGGCATAATTTTTCTGTCAACTGTGCTTCAGTGGCTGCGACCAAAAAAATGCATATTTTCTGCATTTATATGGCATAATTTTTCTGGCCTCTGTGCTTCAGTGGCTGCAACCAAAAAAAATTTATATTTTCAGCATTTATATGGCATAATTTTTCTGGCAACTGTGCTTCAGTGGCTGCGACCAAAAAAATGACTATTTTCAGCATTTATATGGCATATTTTTTCTGGCCTCTGTGCTTCAGTGGCTGCGGCCAAAAAAACTGGGCAAACAATGCCTACAAGGTCAACGACGTTGACCTTGTAGGCATTGTTTGCCCAGTTTTTTTGGCCGCAGCCACTGAAGCACAGAGGCCAGAAAAAATATGCCATATAAATGCTGAAAATAGTCATTTTTTGCCATACGTTGACTCAACGTATATGGCAAAAAATGACTATTTTCAGCATTTATATGGCATATTTTTTCTGGCAACTGTGCTTCAGTGGCTGCGACCAAAAAAACTGGGCAAACAATGCCTACAAGGTCAACGTATGGCAAAAAATGACTATTTTCAGCATTTATATGGCATATTTTTTCTGGCAACTGTGCTTCAGTGGCTGCGTCCAAAAAAACTGGGCAAACAATGTCTACAAGGTCAACGTATGGCGAAAAATTACTATTTTCAGCATTTATATGGCATATTTTTTCTGGCAACTGTGCTTCAGTGGCTGCGTCCAAAAAAACTGGGCAAACAATGCCTACAAGGTCAACGTATGGCAGTTGTTTAAAGAGAACAGTAGATTACTAGCCAGCAAAGCTACCTAAGCTAAAATGTCCCTCAAATCCCTGCAGACTTCTGTCCCTCCAATACAGAGCAGTATCAAGCAGATTACTAGCCAGCAAACTTACTATCATCTGTCCCTGAAATCACTAACAGCTCTCCCCCTACACTATCTCTTCCAAGCACACACAGGCAGATTTTTCAGATACATTTTTGCCCTTGATCCCCCTCTGGCATGCCACTGTCCAGGTCGTTGCACCCTTTAAACAACTTTAAAATCATTTTTCTGGCCAGAAATGTCTTTTTTAGATGTTAAAGTTCGCCTTCCCATTGAAGTCTATGGGGTTCGCGAACCGTTCGCGAACCGCTCGCATTTTTGCGCAAGTTCGCGAATATGTTCGCGAACTTTTTTTCCGACGTTCGCTACATCCCTAGTGCCAACTTCCAACACATCTCACTACTAAATGAAGATACAAAACTATAAGCAAAATTGCTAGCAAACAAGAGATCCTTCCAGACATTATACACAAGGACCAATCAGGATTTACCACGGAAGACAAGGAGTGGATAACACCAGAAAGCTTATATCCCTAATAGAGAAAGTCACTCGCACCAACACACCAACAATCTTGCTAGTTCTGGATGCAGAGAAGGCTTTCAATAGAGTTCATTGGCTATACATGGAGAAAACCTTACAAGTTTTTGGATTTCAGGGACTGATATTACGCACATTTCTAGCGCTATACTCAACCCTTACGGCACAGGTCAACAACATGGGGTTTCTCTCAAACCTTTCCACATCACAATTTTTTTTTACAAATACCTACGCATAAGACACTTTCTGGGCCCATTCTCAGAAAACCTCTCCAGACTACAAATGCCCTTCGAACTAATTTGATTCCAAAAAGCAGGGAAAAGGAAAGGACTATCTAGAATATACAATGCCATTCTGCCAGGCCTGGGAGATGCAAAACCATTGCACATTCAAAAATGGGAGCAGGATCTAAATCTTGAACTTACAACACAACAATGGTCTAGATTAGCAAATATTGCCACCAAGTACACTAAATGTACAAATCACATTGAAAACCACAAAAAGATATTATTCAGGTGGTACAAAACACCTTCACTTATAAATAAAATATACCCGAATATGTCAGATACATGTTGGAGGTGCAACGCAGCATCAGGCAGCATGATGCATATATGCTGGAACTGCCACAAAATCTCCCCATTCTGGGCAGAGGTCAATACCCTACTTACAGAGGTAGTTGAGACCCCAACACACCTGACACCGGCAATGGCATTACTAAACCAGAGAATACAAGATCTAGCTCCTAACATAAGGAAAATAACATTCCACATCCTCACTGCAGCCCGCCTACGTATACCAAGGCACTGGAAGTCTACAGATATACCCAATAAAGACAACCTAATTAACCTTATTGACTCAAACCTCGCCCATGAGAAATACACAGCAATGGGACCTACTCACCCACAGACTATGGGAGAAATATAAACAGAGACCCAAATAGCCCAACACATCTACAAAGAACGGAGCCGATCTTCACCCGCAACAATTAAGAAAAATCTGAGAAGCCAAGTCCACCGGAAATAACATGATACAAACAGTCAAACCACCTCCCCCCAATCAAGTTATATACCAAGAACTATTGGAACTTACCCCTCACAACCCCCCAAGTGCCATCCCTACCCAGTTCTCTACTTATCTTTCTGTTTTCATCACTTTTTTCTTCTCTTTCCTTCTCTCAATCTGAGAGAATCAATAAAAAATTTAAAAAAAAAAATCATTTCCAGGTTCTATTCAAATGTATGGGCACAATTTTAGGCTATGATTCCTATAGCAGCTGAGCTTGCTGCAAGTTAGAGTCAGATGTCATCTGTATAAAAGCAAACACCCTTGTTGGTTGTTATCCGCTACTAGAACTGGTGCAAACTTTTGATCTAAAAAGCAACTAAAAAATAAAATGTTACTAGCATCAAAGTGCATAAAATAAGACATCAAACTGAACACAGCTGATAGTATTGTTTTATAACATATAGGTTGTGGTAGTAAAAATAAATGATTAAAGTGATACTGACACTAAAAAACTACTCTTCAAAATATAAATGTATTAAATAAAACTTACCCATAGGCCATGTTGTTTTTTGCTGATAGGTCTGTTTTTGTTCTGTTATTGTTACTTGAAGTTCCTAAAGCTGATGGTTTTGCCAACCTGAATGTCTCTTTTTGACCTGTCAGAGTTTTTAATGCTAATGGACTACTGCTGCACAAATATGGCAGACCCTTAATAATGGAACATGGGGAATCAGATATGTAATGTAAAAACCATGTATGGCAAATTCTAAATAGCATGCAAAGACAATGTTATGATAGATAAAAAAAAGTTTAATTTCTGGTGTCAGGATATCTTTAAGAATTAGGATTATTATTAGGAACAGTTGTGTTGGAAGAAATGAACACTCGGCAAGGCTGGGAAAACTTTTACATTATATACACAGCACAAGATGCCCAAAAGGTAGGTCATTTGTTAGCATTTTGTTCAAATGATATATGGGTACCGAATAAAGCCGAAGGTTTGGAAAACAATAATGCTGCCTGCATATTTATGAGCAACGCTTCCACAGGGGTATTTTGTAAAAACAACATAAATAAAACAAGAAAGGAGGTACATCTGGAACAGGGACAAACCTGAAAACAAACTTATTGAAAAGCTCTAGCATTTAGATAAGGCTATTATAACCAATGTCTAGTCTAGTCTAAAACAAAAGAGGAGCATATTAATCAAATCTGGAGCATATCTTTGCAATGTCTTAGCATTGGGCTAAACAATGTCTTACCCATAGTTTTGGCACCTTATGACTGCCACTGCAAAACAGGATTTATGGACAATTGTTGATAATTATGAAACTAACACAATTTCATGCTGTTTGATTTATGGCTGGCATTAGGAGGTGCAGGCCTACAGTTCTGATTGGCTGCCAGTTGTTCAAGCTTCCATGCAAGCTTTATATGATACATATGTAAATATTGCACTTGGCAATTAAAAGTGAATAACTCCATTAAATACTGAGCCGATAAAACGAAACCATCAGAGTACTGTGTTGTTTTATATTCTTGATAGATTTTACGCATCACCCCAAATAAAGTACTTTTATGCCTAAAGTAGTAAAGAGTGCGTCCATATCTGATATTCTTTAGAAATAGTGAGAGGGATTTATAATGATATGTTTGACTGGAGGGAAGCTGCATTGCAGCTCCAAAATCCCCAGGATGGAGAAAACCTTAGGAAGTAGGAGTTATTTGAATTTGCTATTAGAGCTGCGGAAATCACACAACTTTTTCACAGTCAGTTGCACGTAAAACCTTATTGCTTCAAAGGATGCTCTTTGCACGTCAGTATAGTTGTACTTGGAGCCAATTGGGTCTTCCCTCCGACTCACAGGTGAGTGGCTGGCAGGTGGAAGTGTTTGGTAACAAGGTGACTCCATGTTTGGTGTTAGAAAAACTAGAATACCTAAATGTGCTCAGAATGTGGTTTAATTGGTAACTTGAACAGATGGCACTGAAGATGCAGAAGACAAACGAGAATAGAGAATACAATCTGAAGATAGGTCTGGTCGGGAGCAGGTTGCAAGCTGAAGCAAGTCTGTGTAAACAGGTGAGAGGTCTTTGGCGGGCGGCAGACAATACAAGTCTGTGCCATGGATCAAAACCAGGAGATCAAGGTAGTGGGAACAAGGTTCTAACAGGACTGAGGAACACGCAGGAACAGGGCAAAACAAGAACACAGGCATAAGGTGCTGGAACACAGGCATGAGGAGGCTGGAACATGGGCATAAGGGGGCTGGAACATGGGCAAAAGGGGGCTGGAACATGGGCATAGGGGGCTGGAACATGGGCATTAGAGGGCTGGAGCACATACATGAGTGAGTGATCCAGCAAAAGCTGGCAGGAAGGCTCTGGCTTATACTGTATAGGGCCTTGATGACAAGATTACTGACATGTGGCCCATCCAGGCCCTGAAAGTCCTGACAAACAGTGATTTGGTTTTTGGGTGGTTATGTCCCTATACGAGACAAATGACAAACCTACCTAAAATGGAAAAAAAAACTGATGGAAATACATAACTATTTCCAATTAAACTGAAATATTGGTGAATGAGTTTTAATACAATTCAGGGCTTACAATATATTTTAATTATACCATGTTCCATTACAAAAAATGAACTCTATAAAAAAGCAAAACAGTGAGAAGCTGCTCTCTCTGATGTTTAATGCACTTCTGTTTGGAAATGAATTCCAGTTTAAGGGCTCTTCGTCTGAGAACAAAAGGAAAGGTATACATTTTCAAGGTTTTTTTTACATTTATTTTCTCCTGTGGCAAAACCCATTTACTTGTCCCGGCATCTCTAGAAACTATGCATGTTTCCTTAGCTCAGCAATTTAGAAAGAGTCTGCTGAGTCAAATGGTCTACGAAGGATTTAAGCTTCGTAAAATTACTGTCCCTCCTCTTGTAAACTGTGAAAATTCAATGTACCATAAAAGATTGAATCTTTCATTAAAGCATCATCTCTGAAATGCGCTTCCATTACGGGGGCGAAAAGAGCTTTCTAAATGCAAAGTATCAACTTAAATCACTTCAGTTAAAAATCTTTTCCTGTTTTTCTTCTCAGAATAAAACTATTTAGCCCGTGTGACAGAGTAATGTGAAGTTTTGCTGTGGGGATGTGTTTTTTGTACATCACAACAGCATTTAGATAGATTTTCTATTTCACATTTTAATGAATAAGTCACTCCGGGTTATACTTTTTTTATATGGGCAGGGGAACATATAGTAAATAGGGAGTGACAAGGTCATTTTCCATACCAATAAACACCTGAGTGTATCCTGTAGAAACCAGAATTGGATGTTAGAAGCAAAGGACTTGGCTGTGCTGTCTGAAGTGCCCGTCTACAATATGTATTCAAGCAATTTAAGGGTCTCCAATAGAAATCTCTGCAAGGTCATTTCATTTTGTAAGGTGCAATGGCTGGGCCTGATTCAGTACTTCACTAATAATGTTACATTACTTCTTCCACTTTTTTTCCCCCTTCTTATCTGTATTTTCAATTTAGTCCAGAGGAACGTTTTCAGCAATATGGAGAAGGTCAACAATCAAGAGAGCAGTACATACAAACCCTGTGGCAAAAATATACAGAAGAAGTGTGTGACAGTCTTACTGGTTGATCTCTGATATTTCCAAAAGCCTTTGAGAAGAGATACAAGTACTTTCACACAGAAAGACATTTTTTGAAGTGCCTAACCCTTTAAATTCAACAGGTTTCTTGACATTGACTATTTTTCATGCAGCAAATAGATGGATTAGCCACACACAAATAGAAGCTAGGAAGGGAAAAATCTGAATCTTTTTATAACCTCATGTTAAATACTATTAAATAAGCAAATAAATATGTCTTTGAGAATGATGGGCAGTCACTGCAATCAAGTGAATCTACTCATGCCACAAGCAGAAGGAAAAAGCATTGGGGTCATAAGACCATTGGGCCATTTTCACTTGTGAAATCTAGTGAAGTTCATCTTACATCTCAAAAGACAAACAGCTATGGAATCCCTTATCCGGAGACCCGTTAACCTGTTGGCCATCTCCCATATTTTATCCAAACAATAAAAATTTTAAAAAGTTACTTCCTTTTATGCTGTAATAATAAAACAGTACCTTGTACTTGATCCAAACTAAGATATAATTAATCATTATGGACACCAATCTATTGGGTTTATTTAATGATTAAACTAATTTCTAGTAGACTTAAGGTATGAAGATCCAAATTACAGAAAGATCCACTCTTTGGAAAACCCCATGTCCCAAGCAGGAACAATATCTCCTATCCTTTCTCTAATGCAGAATACGTATATATAAGTTCAACAGGGGATATCCTGGAACATAACTAATATCTCTCTTTTGCTTTCTATAGATAGATAGATACATAGATAGTGATAGATAGATACATAGATAGAGATAGATAGATGATAGATGATAGATAGATAGATAGATAGATAGATAGATAGATAGATAGATAGATAGATAGATAGATAGATAATCCAGAATACATATATATATTCAACAGGGGATATCCTGGAACATAACTAGTATCTCTCTTTTGCTTTCTATCCCTAGATAGAAGAAAGAAAGAAAGAAAGAAAGAAAGAAAGAAAGAAAGAAAGAAAGAAAGAAAGAAAGAAAGAAAGAAAGAAAGAAATATGGTTCTGTTTTCCAGACACCCATTATCCAGAAATCTCTGAATTACAGGAAGGCCATCTCCAATAGTCTCTGTTTTAATCAAATAATTAAAATTTTAAAAAATTATGTCCTTGTTCTCTGTAATAATAAAACAGTACCTTATACTTCATCCCAACTATTATACAATTAATCCTTATGGGATGCCAAATAATTCTATTGGGTTTAATTAATTTTTAAAGGATGTTTAGCAGACTTAAGGTATGAAAATCCAAACTACGGAAACATCTGTCCCAGGTCCCAACTTCCAAGCATTCTGGATAACAGGTCCTATACATGTAGATAGATAGTTGGAGCCAACAGCTGGTAGGAGTGTTCCTGGCAAAATATAAGAACATACACAGAGCTAGTTCTTCCCCCACCGGTCACAAACAAGTAATAATCACAATGAACGATTAAATAACTAATAATATGGGGTCCAGGTCAGTTTTTAAGCTTGTTTAGGATCATTCTTATTGTCTTGTCCACAAATTAAAACTAAGATAAAGGCAACAGAATAAACATGTTCGATGATAGCAAGTTGTATGAAATATGAGCATATCTAGGTAAGGGAAGGAAGGGCTGCAGAGGAATTGGAGCTGATGGGCAATTGAATTACACTATTTCTTCCTTGGGTGCCAAAACAGATCATATTGTACAAATGACTATACTATTCCTATTTCATTTTCGGTTAAATGTAGTAAGCCTTTACACACCATATATTTACACACCAAATATAGTAAGCCTTTACATAGCAACTCTGGTCCTACCAGATCTGAGCTCTTATTTAATCATTAAATCTTATAATTTTGTAATGAAGTTTTTGGTTTGAGTACTAACGTATTAATATAGATGCAATTATCTTCCAAGCTAAATCGTGTTGTCAAATATTACTGCAATGCACACTATAATCTACTGGCATCAGTTTAACGTGTGATCTTTGTTAAAATATCCCTAATAATGGTAAATGTTTTCCCTGCTGTTAATATATTATGGATACTTAGGGGCCCATTTACTTAGCTCGAGTGAAGGAATAGAGGAAAAATAGTTCGAATTTCGAATTTTTTTTTGGCTACTTCGACCATCGACTACGACCTCCAACTTCGAATCGAATGATTCGAAGTAAAAATCGTTCGACTATTAGACCATTTGATAGTCGAAGTACTGTCTCTTTAAAAAAATCTTCGACCCCCTAGTTCGCCACCTAAAACCTACCGAGGCCAATGTTAGCCTATGGGGAAGGCTTCCTAACAATTTTCTGATCGAAGGAATATCCTTCGATCGATGGATTAAAATCCTTCGAATCGTTTGATTCAAAGGATTTAATCATTTGATCGAACGATTATTCCTTCGATTGCGCTATATCCTTCGACTTCGATATTCGAAGTTGAAGGATTTTACTTTGATGGTCGAATATCGAGGGTTAATTAACCCTCGATATTCAACCCTAGGTAAATGTGCCCCATAAAATACGGTTTCATTTAAGATTCGGTTTAGATGAATTAGAAAGGCTCTGGAATAGTTCCAATTGCAAGTTTTAATTTTTTGTATAAAATGTATATTTTGGGGGTTTGTATGTTTGTTCTAGTGAGATCCTTGTCTATCCTCTTTGCTTAATATTATTTGTATGAAAGAAAATATTTTTTCACTACATATTTTAAAGCATTAAATATCAGTGACAATGTCTGCAATATTGCAAAGTGGAAGTTGCGATTGTAAACAATGATTCTATTCCCATGCTGGAAAAGCCTAATTTTTCATAACACAGTCACAATATTTTTGTCTGGCTGGTGCAACATTATCTTATTTCCCAGATGTCACAGCAGTATACTTGTCCTGGCTTTTTGTCTGGGTTCCTACACGTTTTATGTAATTCAATTTATTGTTTCATGTTTTCCTTTTTTCTAGGCTCCAATATTGTGTATTGAAAGTTGACGTTTCTTGTAAAAAACTGTTTGTTTTTCTATAGAAGTCTGTTATATTTTGGTTTAGTTTATTTAAAATGTTAAAAATGACTTCTACTCAAGTGATTTAATAAGTAATATTCAGTTTTTATGTCAGGAAAAAAAGAAGTCAGTTTCTTAAGAAAAGTATGGACTTTCTCCAAAACAGGAAGCTACACTTGACATTATAAAGTTACCCCATCACTGAGGAAAACTAAGGGGCTGATTAAGCAGAGATTGAAGAAGGATTGCCAGAAGTTTGATCTGCTTACGGATTTATCAATACTTCCCCTGTCAGGAAAGACACATTTATCAGATTTGACAAGGAGAACTGCCTTGAGCATTCAAACACATTGATCTCCTTTGGGGTGGTGTTAGTGCAATAACACCCATGGGGGAGAAAGGATTCGGACAATTACTTTTCCATGCTGGAACAAATTGTTCAAGCACAGAAAATAATTCAGGATAGCTGAAAAGACTATTCCATCTAGGCATTCACACTTCTTTAATATGAGTTTAAAGGCTAAAGGTAGGATGCAGCGAAGCTATGTGCCATATGGGCAGCATCTTTTATTGTTAAAGTGCATCAGTTAAAATATACTGTAAATATTTATGGTCTGAAAGTTCATCAGAAACTGCAAGAATCTTAGAAAAGCAATGTTGCTGCAAACTTCTTCCATCGTATTATAAATAATGCAACAAGCCATTGTGCTGGCAACTCCCTTTATCACGGCAACTTTATTAGCCACTCTCGGAAAACTTTTCCGTGAACGTTTATTCATATTTATACAGTTTGAGCTTATATGGCAACTGACGAGAGCGCGATAGAAAAGATTTTCAGTGTTTGGGTATATGGTTAATATTGAATTTACAAAATGACCCTATGATTTTGCAAATATGACAATGTCTTTTGAAGTGTTTCCAAAAGGTCCATATATGACATGATCAGGGCCGCTCCTGCCATGAGGCAAGGTGAGAACCTTGTCTGTGGCGGCAGCGATCGGCTAGTTACAAGGGGCGGCAAATAGCCGCCTTTTGTAACTTTAAGAGCCGGATTTTCGAGTTTCAACCTGGAAATTCGGCTTCGTTAGTGCAAAGGGCGCAATTGTGCTCAATGCACTAGCGATGCTGCCCCCTTTTGACCAGCTCCGACGCAGATTTTTAAGCGCGGATCAGGAGAGGGGAGCGGCATGTGAGTTGCTGCCTCAGGTGGCAGCAGCGCCTGATTCGGCACTGGACATGATTCATTGATAGCTGAAACTAGCTCCCCCAGTCTCTCTGTAACAAATGCAATATTGTAACTTTTTGAGGTATTTACTGTGTATGCACAAGTATGGGGTCCATTAACCAGAAAAAAACAAATTATGGAAAGATCATCTCCCATAGATTTCATTTTAACTCTAATAATTCACATTTTTAAAAATGATGTTCTTTTTCTCTGTAAGAATAAAACAATACCATGTATCCGATTCTAACTAGATTATACAGTAATTAATCCTTATTGGAGGTGAAACGATCCTATTGGGTTTATTTTATGTCTGAATTATTTTTTTTTAGCAGACTTAAGGTAAGGAGATCCAAATTACGGAAAGACCCAGTATGGGGAAAACTCCAGATCCCGAGCATTCGGCATTACAGGTCCCATACCTGTACAAAATTAGATAAAAGTCACCAGATGAAGAAGTCAGTGTATGGATTGAATGTTCCTTGTCTGTACGGCTGCAGGAATCAAATGAAGAATTGGGTCATTGCTGTCCAACTCTAAGGCAGTTTATTCACAATATTATAGGGCTTATCACTTACCTTAATGCAGTGTGCAAAGTGCAATCTTGAGCGCCATTGCAAGTTTTTTCCACACAATGCAGCATTTCTTACCAGAATCCTAGGGACACTGCAGACACAACAGAGAGTTTTCCGTGGTGCAACTATGCTGTATCTACTGCAATTGCATCAGAGACACCAAAATAGATGCAACTCCACGTTTGCTTTCTTGCAAAGCTTGCACAGTTGCCTGATTCTTACAAGCAAGTGTGCTTTGTCTCTTGATACAGGGCACAAAGTAAACGCTGCAGCTACCGTCTGATCAGGAGATTTCGGTAGCTCCAGGATTCCAGGAGGTGCAGCAGAGCCTGATTCCAGTGGAAAGCAAGAAAGGATTGAGCAGTGCTGAGCTCAACTATATGGAAAGCCAACAAGCGCATTTTGATTTAAGTACCTTTATTGCGAAGAAAAGTTATGAACTGTGTTTGTGATTGTAAATGACCCCTTATATCTTTGAGTCCGTATTTTTATAATAAAATGAGGATGTCAGTGTAGCCCATGAGTAGTTTAAAAATCCCATTAAAAAAACATCTGGCCCACATGCCTCCAGTTGGATGCATATGAATGTAGGCATCATACAAAGGATTTTATATGCCAAAGAGATAAGAGGGCTCATTTACTAACTGCAAACACAGTCAGGCAATTTACAAGCAAAGAACAATTAGTGGAGGCTGCTCCAAAATATGTTTGTCAAGTTCATAACTTTTACATTTTTTGATGATGAAAATAACTGGTTACCCTAAGATTTTTATGGAACATCTGCTATTGGCTCATCCCAACCAATGAAAGGTTATTACTGCAACACCACACCCAGACATAGCAACACTATAAAAAAGAGTAACTGTTCTGAAAGATTCATGGGACTCCCTTTGCCCTCAATGCTGCAGGTGCTTGTGTGCTCCAAGTCCGCAAATCCAGGTAAGATTGGCCTTGCAAAAGAAATAACCATGTGCTTTGATCCAGGGACTAACCATTTTGGAGTCAGGAAGGATTTTTTCTATGTTACTCTGTTTTCTAACAAACCACAACTTAACTTAATTGTGTAAAAAAAACAACCTCAACTTCACTCTTCTTTTTTCACACATTTTTCCACTTGCGAACTTAAGCATATCCTCTATATCATCTTATAGTGTCCCCACACCGACCAAAAAGGACCTTCTTCAGCCTTTCAGAGAGATCATATATGAGTTTTTTCTGTGACTGTGTTTGTGCTCCATGCTGCAGGTGCTTGTGTGCTCCAAGTCCGCTATTCCAAGTACCAATGTGCATGCTGACAATCATGTTAACTTAACATATTCATAAACAACAACCACCTCACATTTTTATTGAAATTTTATTGAAAATTTCAACTTGCACTCTGAACCATATCCTCTATATTATCTTATAGTGTATACCACCCCAGCTGAAAAAGACCATCAGTTTTCAATTTTCAATTTTTGGCAAGTTTTCATTTTCTCTTTTATGTGTTTTGTATTTGCCAAAATAACCCACATCTAAACAAATATATTTGTAACATCCATTATTTACATCTATCCAAACAAACATATCCTTGCTTACTTAGAACAATTTACTGGCTGTGTCTAATTGTTTCACTTATGTAAAGTAAAATATAATTCGGCTTCTTCAGAATGTGCATTTCAATGGTTAAATCAACTTGTTTAATGGAAAATATGCAATATGCAATGAAAATATCAACATAATTAAATACATTTTTCAGGATTCATTGAGATCTGGCATAGTGCAGAGAGACTGGCGAATTGCTAATGTGGTGCCTCTATTCAAAAAAGGATCCCGTTCTCAGCCTCAAAACTATAGGCCAGTTAGTCTGACGTCAGTGGTAGGAAAGCTTTTCGAGGGGTTAATAAAGGATAAGATACTGGACTTCATAGCAAATCATAATACTATGAGTTTGTGCCAGCATGGTTTTATGCGTAATAGATCTTGCCAGACTAACTTAATTTCTTTTTATGAGAATGTAAGTAGAGACCTCGATTCTGGGATGGCAGTGGATGTGATTTACTTAGACTTTGCTAAAGCATTTGATACAGTGCCACACAAAAGGTTACTGGTTAAATTAAGGAATGTTGGCCTGGAACATAGTATTTGTACCTGGATAGAGAACTGGCTAAAAGATAGACTACAAAGAGTGGTGGTAAATGGAGTGGTTTCTAATTGGACCAGTGTTGTTAGTGGAGTACCGCAGGGCTCTGTACTAGGTCCCTTGCTTTTCAACTTGTTTATTAATGAAGGTGGGCATTGGAAGTACTGTTTCTATTTTTGCAGATGATACTAAATTGTGCAGAACTATAGGTTCCATGCAGGATGCTGCCACTTTGCAGAGTGATTTGTCTAAACTGGAAACTGGGCAGAAAACTGGAAAATGAGGTTCAATGTTGATAAATGCAAGGTTATGCACTTTGGCAAAAATAATATAAATGCAAGTTATACACTAAATGGCAGTGTGTTGGGAGTTTCCTTAAATGAGAAGGATCTAGGGGTCTTTGTAGATAACACGTTGTCTAATTCTGGGCAGTGTCATTCTGTGGCTACTAAAGCAAATAAAGTTCTGTCTTGCATAAAAAAGGGCATTAACTCAAGGGATGAAAACATAATTATGCCTCTTTATAGGTCCCTGGTAAGGCCTCATCTGGAGTATGCAGTGCAGTTTTGGACTCCAGTCCTTAAGAGGGATATAAATGAGCTGGAGAGAGTGCAGAGATGTGCAACTAAATTGGTTAGAGGGACAGAAGACTTAAATTATGAGGGCAGACTGTCATGGTTGGGGTTGTTTTCTCTGGAAAAAAGGCGCTTGCGAGGGGACGTGATTACACTTTACAAGTACATTAGAGGACATTATAGACAAATGGCAGGGGACCTTTTTACCCATAAAGTGGATCACCGTACCAGAGGCCACCCCTTTAGACTAGAAGAAAAGAACTTTCATTTGAAGCAACGTAGGGGGTTCTTCACAGTCAGGACAGTGAGGTTGTGGAATGCACTGCCAGGTGATGTTGTGATGGCTGATTCAGTTAATGCCTTTAAGAATGGCTTGGATGATTTTTTTGGACAGACATAATATCAAAGGCTATTGTGATACTAAGCTCTATAGTTAGTATGGGTATATAGAATTTAATTAAAAGTAGAGAGGGGTGTATGTATGGATGCTGGGTTTTCATTTGGAGGGGTTGAACTTGATGGACTTTGTCTTTTTTCAACCCAATGTAACTATGTAACTATGTAACTATAATATAATGTTTACATGATTGCTAATTGATCCTACATCACACGTGTTTGTGTGTCACTTCTAATACTATTCTAGCCATTGCAAACCCGGGCTGCTTGCTAGGATCACATACTGTAACAACTACAAAGGTGTTGTTCAGAAAAACAGCAGTAGTTATGATACAACACAAAAATATGGTCCACTAACAAAAAAATGAAGCTAAAGCATTATCATAATGCTGTTTGTTTTGAAAGCTTTAATTACATTGGATTTTCTCTGTGTAGCCAACGTCATTATTTGATATTAATGTCACCATGTCTATAAGTGTGTCTCAAAGATCTAAACATATTTTTTCCCCCTGAGATGAAAAATTGTCTTGATAATTCAAGTAAAATGGACCCTAACACAGTCCACGGTGGCCCTGATGAAACAAACCTACATTATGATGTGGCTACAGAACCAAGTGACATCAGGTCACCTACCACCTACAGACATGGCTCACATAGTTCTGTAGAAGAACAAGGAGTTCTTCAAACCAAGTCAATCCACCAAGGTCAATACAAATGTCAATACAATTGACAATGACCATAGGCAACAAGGCCACAGGTTTAGCTCTGAAGAAAATTTAGCACTAATCACAACTATCATCGAAAGATATGATGATCTGTTTGGCATTGGCAAGGTCCGTACATCTTCTTCACAAAAAACAGTCTGCTGGAATTAAATCATAGCATCTGTCAACAGTGGAAGCAGCGTACGCAATGGCCAGTTTAGTCGGAGTTGGAGAAGGGGCAGTGGAGGCCAGTGAGGGAGACAGGTTTGTAACAGTCAAGAGGGGAAGTAGGGGATGGAAGGGTATGGGGTCTGGTCCACAGCTCGTCCAAAACAACAGATTTACCATGTTGACTGGAAATGCGGGGGAGGACAGCTCTGAACTGGCGTGTATGGAACATGATGACTTTCAAAACACCCTGGGAGGCAGTGTCTCTAATATGGGCAGTGGGGGGAGTGCAAAGAAGGATAAGCAGGTTTTAGTTATAGGGGATTCAATTATTAGAAAGGTGGATAGGGTAATCTGTCCAGCAAATTAGAAAGAGTCCAGCAAATTAATTATACGTGTATGTTATAGACCCCCTAATGTAAGAGCAGAGGAGGAGGCTAAGCTCTTGATGCAAATATAAATTGCTGCTAGTTTTGGGAAAGTAATGATAATGGGTGATTTTAGTTACCCAGATATTGACTGGAGCAACAGTACTGCCAGGACAGTTAATGGTAACATGTTTATAAACTTGTTATGTAATAATTTTATTGAGCCAACCAGAAAAAATACTGGATCTAGTGATCTCTAATGACCCAGAACGTATAGAAAATGTGCAAGTAATTGAACCCCTGGGAAATAGTGGCCATAATGTAATCTCATTTAATGTCTGGTGCAAAAAACAAATATACACTGGGGAAACAAAAACCCTGAATTTCAGAAAAGCTAATTTTAGCTCCTTAAAAGGCAAAAAAATAAAATCCAATTTTTACTTTCTTTAATGAAAAAGAAACCTATCTCCAATATACTTTAGTTAAAACATGTGTACCGTTTTGATAAAAAACCTTGACTATATGCAGTGAAATTCTCCCTTCATTTACTGCTGTGGATAGGAATTGTCAAACGGTCCCTAACTGCTCTGCAGGGAAACAATTATACTTATGAACAGCAGGGGGAGTCCCCGCCTTACTTCCCAGCCATACAGAACTTAAGCAGCTTTGTTTGTTTCCCTGTAAAGCTGTCGGCGACTATGTAGAGATTTGTATTGAATTTTATTTTTCCCCTTTACTGTTTCCAACTACAGCTGTAGGGACAAAGATCATAGAACCAGATTTAAACAGATAAACTGGGATTCTATTTGGAGGATTATTTTGCTGCAGCCACTGGTTCTGCAGAGTTGGAGAAGGTGTGTATTAAACAATACAAAAACTATAAAATCCACATTAGATTACATGACAACACAGGACCCAGTGCAGTCTGCATATTCTGATTATTAATCAGTCTTGCTGTATGGGCTTCTGGCAGATATTATTTGACTTGTGCTGTTTTGATAATTTATGATGATCCCTAAGCAGCCCAGACCACACTGAGCATGTGCATAGTCTTGGTCTTGCAAAGATGTTTAACAAAGTTACAAGATGGTGACCCCCTGTGGCCAATTTTGACAGCATAAATCATTTCTTTGATTGGGTTTGTGGTGCAATAAGTTAATTTATGTTTAGTATACAAAATACAGCATTTCTAGCCTTATTCTATTTTAGATTTTACTTCCCCTTTAAGGGCTGCCCTTCAGAGCATACATTTGGGGCATTATGTATTCTGCTAAAAACACAAAACAGAAATGGTTGTCATTTAAAATTATACTCAATCATTACTGTTACATAGTTACATAGTTAAATCAGTTGAAAAAAGACAAAGTCCATCAAGTTCAACCTCTCCAAATGAAAACCCAGAATCCATACACACACCCCTCCCTACTCTCAGATAAATTCTATATACCCATACCTATACTAACTATAGAATTTAGTATCACAATTTCCTTTGATATTATGTTTATCCAAGAAATCATCCAAGCCATTCTTAAAGACATTAACTGAATCAGCCATCACAACATCAACCGGCAGTGCATTCCGCAATCTCACTGACCTCACTGTAAAGAACCACCTACCATATGTTGTTCTCAATTTATTTCCTTATGATGAAGTAATAAGGAAAGCAGAAGCACTAAGAACCACCCTATCTGGCTTAATATGGAAATAAAGAAGTTAATAGGAAAGAAGAGAAAGTAATTTAAAAACTACAAGTCTGTGAGGACAGAAGCTGAATTTAATGAATATAAATGCTATAATAAATGTTGTAAAACAGCAATCTGGAAGGCAAAGATAGAAAATGAGGAATGCATTGTGGGAGAGGCTAAGACTAACCATAAAAAGTTTTACAAGTATATTAATAGTAAAAAGATGTGGGTTAAGAGTGTTGCTCCTTTAAATATTGGTACCAGTATGGTTGTAACAGATACAGAAAAGGCAAATGTGCTAAATCAGTTCTTTTCTTCAGAGTATACAATAGAGGAGTCAGAATTCCCAGGTGTTCATAGCAGCGCTGTTGGCTCAGCTCAATCTAGTCAGTGGCTGACTCGGGATATGGTTCATAAAGCTCTAATAAAAATGAATATGAACAAGGCTCCAGGGCCTGATGGCATACAACCCTGGGTACTAAGAGAGCTTAGTTCTGTTTTAGACCGGCCTCTTGTTCTGATTTTCTCAGATTTCCTTTCATCTGTATGGTACCAATGGATTGGAGGAAAGTTGAATGTTTAAAAAGGGATTACGATCGCAGCCTGGCAATTAAGTAAGTTTGGCCAGTAAGTTTGACATCTGTGGTGGGAAAATTATTTGAAGACTTGTTAAGGGATCGCATTCAAAATATTGTCCTAGTGAATGGCATTATAAGCAGCAATCAAGATGCTGGACAGTGGGGGAGTGGTAGACGTGATCTGGATTTTGCCAAATTGCTTTTGATACAGTTGCCATAGGCCAATGTCGGACTAGGGGGCCCAGGGCCCACCGGGATTACTATCCAGGGCCCCCTCCGACACCCCGCTCCCCGACTGTGAAACACCGAGCGCCCATGCATGAAGGCGCAGATGACGCTGCGTAGCGCCTAAAAAATACTTTTTTTTTTTGCACAATTCGATCGGGAGAGGAGTCTGGTCCAGCGGGGGCCCATTAAGGGTTAGGGGACACCGGGTTTTTTCCTGGTGTCCCGCTGGCCAGTCCGACACTGCCTGGCACTGATCTATTTACAAATTGTGTTGCCATAGGCGCTGATCTATTTACAAACCTTACTGTTGCCATAGGCGCCAATCTATTTATAAATTTTGGAGATTTTTTGGATACAGCTGAGAGACTGTATGAAGATCGGCAGGAGAAAGTTAAAAGACTTAAACCTTTTTTTACTTTTTGTTGTAGTGCCTTACAAATGACTGCTTTCTAAAGGTCTGGGCTTAATGAAGTCTTTGCACATGGATAGGAAACTGGCTACAGGATTGGGTACAGAGGATGGTTGATAATGGTACATTCTCTACTTGGAGTGAGGTTCTTAGTGGGGTCCCTCAGGGCTCGGTATTGGGTCCACTTTTATTTAACTTATTCATTAATGATTTAGGGGAGGGTATTGTAAGTGTGGTATCAGTGTTTTCTGATGACACAAAACTATACAGCCCAATTAATTCCATCCAGGATGTGGCATCCTTGCAACAGGATATTGACAAACTGGCAATCTGGGCCCTTAAGTAGAAGATGAGATTCAATGTTGATAAATTTAAAGTCATGCACCTGGGATGTAAAAATATCCAAGCCACTTATACCCTTAATGGGACTGCACTAGGCAAATCCATAATGGAAAAGGACTTTGGAGTCCTTATAGATAATAAACTTGGCTGTAGCAAGCAATGCCAGTCAGCAGCATCAAGGGCAAATAAGGTCTTGAGCTGTATTAAAAGGGGCAAAGATTCACAGGGGGAGGGGGTTATTCATCCACTGTATAGAGCACTGGTAAGGCCCCATCTAGAATATGCCGTACAGTTTTGAGCTCCATCACTCAAACAGGACATTATTGTATTGAGGGTACAGAGAAGGGCAACTAAGCTGGCAAAAGGTATGGAAAATCTTAGCTATGAGGAAAGACTGGCCAAATTGGGGATGTTCACGCTGGAGAAGAGGCGCTTAAGGGGTGATATGATAACTATGTATACATATATAAGGGGATCATATAATAATCTCTCTAATGCTTTATTTACCATTAGGTCTTTCCAGCTGACACAAGGTCATCCATTCCGATAAGAAGAAATGAAGTTCCATTTAAATATTCAGAAGGCGTTTTTTATAGTGAGAGCTGTGAAGATGTGGAATTCTCTCATGCTGGCTAATACATTAGATAGCTTTAAGAAGGGGTTGAATGGCTTTTTAGCAAGGGAGGGAATACAGGGTTATGGAAAATAGCTTGTAGTAGCTCACTAGTCTGATTGTCATCTTGTCATCAACGAATTTTTTCCCACAAAAAGAGTGAGAAATTAAATGGACATTTCCACATAAAAAATGAGTCACATTTTAACATTCTTAACCAAAAAAAAAACAACAACATGGTCTAACATTACAAACTGTAAGGTAACTGTGAATCAACAATTGAAGTTTTGTGATAGTCTGTCTGTCTAGTTGTTGCTCAGTAACTATATAATCTAACAATCTAATCGAACTATGGAATCTATCCATCTATATATACCTAGATAGTGTTTCATTTCTATGTTAAGAGAGAGAGTAGGCAGAGAGAGAAAGAGAGTGAGATGTTTTATTAAAGATAAACCTTTGTCCAAGATGCTATATAAAACAGTTTTTTGCATACCATACGTGGCCTTTGTCTAAAGGCTTAGAGAATGTTAAGCAATGCTTAAAAGTAGCGATACCAAGAATGTTAGTATTGGCAATCTGCACTTGGTTATTTATTTATATGGTATATTAGCATTTAGATGTTGATCTCCCAGGTCCACGACAATTAAATAGCACTTACCCAAAGCCATATGAAGTCGACATTAGAATGGATAGGTATCCGACCCCTGTCTGATTAAGACTGCAATAACGTCAACTTTTACTTCTACATTTCTTCATGACATTGCATTAAAAAAAATAGCCGACAGAAAAAAAAGTTTTCTTTACAGATGGTAAATGGGAAAATAACAATGTTTCTGTTTTATTTTGTGGCATGGGAACATGCTATCTGTTATTATGTCAAGCGAAATTGTGAAAGCCTTTTACTAATAAAACTTCAAATAAACATATTCACATTGATTGTATATAATTTGAATAGACTATTAATCAGCTTGTGTGCTAATTACACTATGACAATTAACTCGTATTTTTGCAATTGAAATGAAGAAATAATTTGATAACGGATGCCTAATGTTTATTGGTTTCTAAGTACCTACGGCATAGAACATTTATTTCTCCTAATTAGGCAATTTAAGTGTAAGATTTGTAAGGCGAATTCAGCAAACTTTTGCCTAAACAGAATGAATTATATTTTAATTAATATGTAGTGTTTTAATGGTTTTTGGTTTGGAACAGTCACTTACTAATTAATCCCCCTCATGAACTGCTTTGTCATGGCCTTATGAATATACATAATCATTTAAAGTTTCTCCTCAATACAACCGTGGCTGCCAAGGGAAAGCCATGACCAGCTTTCAGAACTGAACAAAATGATTAAACAAATAATGTTAAGTCGATTAATTTCATTCATCTGCTGCACACTTTACCGCTGCATTAGTGAACGCATTCGGGGCAAACAGAATTCATATTCAATGCAGATTAGGACATGTTCTATCTGTGTATGTGTTGGATAATATAGAACTACCTCTACTTGTACCATTAATATTTAGTGTTTTACTTCCTCCCACTCATGTCTCCACCAAAGTGCTATCCAATAGTTACCCCCCCTACTATAACATTATACTGCTCCTCTAGGCAAATTAATTGTACAGGTATGGGACCTGTTATCCAGAATGCTCGGGGACCTAGGGTTTTCTACATAACAGATCTCTCTGTAATTTGAATATTCATACCTTAAGTCTACTAGAAATAATGTGAACATTAAATAAAACCAAAGCTAGTTTTGCTTCCAATAAGGATTAATTATATCTTAGTTTGGATCAAGTACAAGCTACTGTTTTATTATTACAGAGAAAAAGGAAATCGTGTTTTGATTATTTGGACTAGTGGGATAAAATGGAGTCGACGGCTTCGCTCACATCGCCAGGTGAAAAATCGCCAGGACAAAGCTAATTCACTATAATGCAAAGTTGCATCCATGGCGCCGAACGATGTCGAAGTTTCACTAGCGTTAATTCAGCAAGCAAATCAAAGTTGCGCTATGTTGCAGCAAATACATTACACAACACAAGCCCAGGGAACCTTAATAAAACAAAATAGAGTTGTTATATTGCCCTACACATGTGCCCAGTGTATAGTTTATGTGCCATATATAAGGAAATGAAGCCGGGTACCCTAAAAAAAAATATTTTTTAAAAAGATCTTTTGCAGCCTATCACCCTGAAAAATTAAAAGTCGCCAATGTTTTTTTTGTAACTCCTATCTACTCTATTGCACTTTGCCTGGTCTGAGGTGGCGAAGGCAAGTCTGGCGCAAGAGGTAACATTCATTAAAATCTGCATCTTTGTGAATTTGCGTAGATACGTCCATTCGCCAGAGCGAAAATCCGTTAGAGTGTGAAGTAGCACTTCAGTCTCTCCTTCGGTAGCAAATTTACGCGAACGCCCGTTAGTAAATTGGCAAAGTCCCGAAATGACATTAGTCACTTCGCCCTTTAGTAAATTTGCCCCATTGTCTCTTATCACATAGCACTTAAAGATGAAGGAAACCTAGTTGGCGCAAAAACCCTCCCCCCTCCCGTGTGTTGCCCTCCCTCCCTCCTCCCCCCTGGCCTACCCGTCCCGCTGGGCAAATGCCCCTAACTTGTTACTTACCCTTCTGTGCAGGTCCAGTCCAGGGAGTTCACAGACGACATCTTCTTCCACGCGATCTTCTTCCTGCTTTGAACAGCGTTTTGGTACATGCGCAGTAGGAGCATTTTGCCGGTACGGATCTACTGCGCATGCGCCAAAAGTCACTAAGTACTTTTGGCGCATGCGCAGTAAATCGTACCGGCGAAATGCTCCTACTGCGCATGCGCCGGTCAAAGCAGGAAGAAGATCGTGTGGAAGAAGAAGAACTCCCTGGACTGGACCTGCGCAGAAGGGTAAGTAACAAGTTAGGGGCATTTGCCCAGCGGGACGGGTAGGCCAGGGGGAGGAGGGAGGGTGGGCAACACACGGGAGGGGGGGAGGGTTTTTGCACCAACTAGGTTTCCTTCCCCTTTAAGTTCTTTGTCCTGATATGATTCTGTATTTATTCATTATGTGACTTGTATTCCCCGTGTATACTTTTATATATATTGTACTTTTATGCACTGTACAGCGATGCGGCTCCTTTACATCGCTTTACAAATAAAGTTATACATACATAGATACATTAATATTTTTTTTTTTACCTAGTTTAATTTTTACAATGAACAGTTCCATTAATAATACAGGTAAATCTTATGAGACACGTAACAACCTACCCAAGATTAACAAAATAACTAAAACTCAACTTGCGTTACGGTTTTTTCCCATTACAAAAAAGTAAATAAATTGCAAACTCAAAAATAAATAAAGTAAAATATACTTTTTACAAACAGGGCAGGTTTACCTTTACCTCTGAGAAACTGTGCTTTAGTGGCTTAACTCAGGCAAGTACATCTGAGTCCTGCTTTGCAGAGGTTTCCTGAAAGATTCCTGAAGCAGCCTAAATGAATAGATCTATAGAACAGCCCGTGCTGACGTCTCTCAGCATAGTTCCTATTTTTTTTTATAACTTTGTGCTTTGGCTTGAAAGTAAAGTTGTGTGTAAAATGAGGACAGCTCTGCTGGAAATAAGAAAGAGCTTGGTGTTTTGGCTGACAGTGTTTTATTGCAGTGCCGCTCCACCCATTTCTTTCCACTATTCCTTGGCACCACATTCAGACTTCCATGTAGCCACAGCTTCGGTTATGGTGGAAGGAATGATCAGCAGGGTTGCCTCCTGCCAAATACTATTGAATTAATGCCAGGAACATATGAGCTGCCTCATACTGATCTTTCAGTTTATACATTTATGTATATAGTCCTCTTTCCTAACGTAGAACTAAACCCGTACTTTAACTGTATCCAACCTACCAAATTTCAGCAATGAGACCACTACCCAGGAGATTGTCCGAACTGATAGAGCCGAGCTGTGTAGCGGGTTTAGTGAATGCCAGGGCTAGTAACTTCACTGGCTGTTGCTGGTTATCTGGCTGAACTGCAGTGTGAATGCCCCTGTTCAACATTAAATTGGTTGTTAACCTTTAAATTAATTTGATGTAGAGCAGGGGTCCCCAACTTTTTTTTACCCATGAGCAACATTTAATTGAAAAAAAAAGTTGGAGAGCAACATAATCATTATAAAAAGTTCCTAGGGGGGCAAAATATGTGATTGGCTGTTGGTAGCCCCTATGTGAACTTGCAACTTACAGGAGGCTCTGTTTGGCAGTACACATGTTTTTATGTAACTAAAGCTTGCATCCAAGCCAGGAATTACAAAAATAAGCACCTGCTTTGAGGCCACTGGGAGCAACATCCAAGGGGTCAGAGAGCAACATGTTGCTCATGAGCCACAGGTTGGAGATCACTGATGTAGAGTGAAAATCCTGATGGGCCCGATGAAGAAAAGGAAGGTGCCACAGTTAACCAATGTAGATAACCCACCAAGTGGAATCAGTGCTCCAGGTGCACCAGCCCCAGACCCTCAGTAAATCGTTATTCATGCAGACAGATATGGGCCAGCCGGCACTTAACGAAATCCACAAGGCCATAGATATAAAAGTAAAAGCAATATTTATTGAAAAAAGTTAATTATATAGGCATCTCTATTGGCCTACTCGTTTCATGCCCATTAGGAACTTAATCATGGGCTACATGGTGGCTGCAATACAACACACAGAATTGAAGTTGTGTGCACAGCTCCCACTCCACCTGTGCAAGTCAGAAAGGCAGCAAAGCATTGCAGAGCAGCCGTCCCTGATATCAGTATAAGGCAGGGGTCCCCAACCTTTTTTACCCATGAGCCATTTAAATAAAAAAAGCTTGGGAGTAAGCATGAAAGCATTTCCTAGGGGAGCCCAATAAGGGCTGTGATTGGCTATTTGGTAGCCCCCTGTGTGGGCTGGTGGGTCTATTTGGCAGTGCACATGAGATTTATGCATACACAATTTTCCTCCAAGTCAGAAATCCAAAATTAAGCACCTGCTTTGAAGCCACTGAGAGCAACACCAAAGGTCTTGGTGAGGAACTTGTTACTCGCGAGACACTGTTTACTGATCACTGGTATAAGGGGACCTTGAGCTGAGGTTCTCTGGTGGGCTCCAGGTACCCTAGTCCAACACTGTCCAGACTGCCTTACCATATGCTTGTTTATCTACTGCCATCGTCATCCTTTAGTGCTATAACCTTTATACAGGGAGTTTACAGGGGGGCCTGGAGAACATGGATGAAATGTTTTATATCACTGCCGGCAAGGCCTGCTACCAGCTCAAGAAAGCCAGTAATGGACTGTAATGGATAATATAGGAATAATCAGCTGGAACCACTCTCTAATAAACTATACCAACTATTATAGCACAATTCAGCAGGAAAACATTAGTGTGAAATGTACCATTAACTCAAGCCTTGCAGTATTGTTTTTTGCCAATAAACAAACAACAAAATAACCCTACTATTCTTTCAGGTGACTTTCACTGTGTCCTACCATGACAGACCTAAACAAAGCATATTGGGTAGCACTCCATTTTTGTTAAAATTGTCTTTATTGAGCTTTAAGAGCCAAGAGCACCTTGAAACACTGCTTTTGCCCACTGCGCTCTGTTTGGAACTGATCCAGTACTCTGTAGGTTACTAAAGGACGTGCACCCATCCCCATAACTACATGTAGAAAAGTGGGTGCTGCCAATAATATTGTATTATGGCACAACCTGAAAACCATTAACATGCAGCCCTGCTATCAAAACAATTTAGATTCAAACAAAATGCGACCATCAATAATGTTCATTACATTTCACAACGGTATCTCTAAAACCTGAACTTATCAGCTCTTTATCAACATCTCTTTATTTCACAAAATAAAAACAAATCCAATTTTGTTTACTACTAATAAGACTACAAAATGTGATGCCACATTTGCGGCTTTAGTGTCTGTCATTCAGAAGCCTTTGGAATTTCAATGCTGCCTCCATAAAGGAGGACTTTTAAAATATCCTAATTTCATTTTTAGGATCTCTAGGACAACAGTGCCACCTAGTGCCTGAACTGATGAAGCACCAATGTACATTTTGCACATGATTTGGAGCCTCTGGACTATTTACTCTTTAGCCTTTGTCTTATCAAGTATAGCTCATTATATTCAATTATATAAATCATCTTTAGTGCAGTCATTAAGAATGACTTAAAAAACTATATATAAGGTTTCACAGCAAAAGTAATTGTAAGTATAACTGGGATAATTAATTTTACTGCAGCCATATAAACTAATTTGTGTATTGTACTGCTTGTTAGTTGTTTTAAATTAGACTCTTGCTTGCTGCTTATTGTCTTGTCACAATATTATTCTGCTAAATATTTAATTAGGCATCCACAAATTGTATTTAGAATTAGTATTTAAAATGTATTTTGCACTAAAGCGATGTGTGTGCGTGGGGGGGGGTCTGAGCTTAAACATGTGCATTATTTATGTATTTGAAACAGTAACATAACTTAAAATGGAAACTGTACCCCCAAATAAAAATGATAAGGGTGTTCCCTTGGAGTCTTGTGACTAGGGGGAACAAGATCCTGACACTGGGATGGGGAGGTTTGTGAGAGCGAAGGGGAGTTAACTATTATAGCTTCTACCTGGTCATTTTATAAAGGGCTTGAGTTGATCCTCTATTTTAATGGCCTGGTTCCAGCCCTTTTTCAAGTTACTGAAACATTCACTGTGTTGCAATTTATACATTTCTCCAACAGCACCATCTCTTGGCTACAAAGTCTAACATTTCCCAACAATATAACAATATATCAAAAATTGTATCACTTATCTCTTTAGGTTACATTTATGTTTCTATCTCTGACCCCGTCTCATAATCCTTATATATCTTGTTTGTTAATCCTCACAGATCAATCCAAGTCTGAAAAAGATAAAATACAGTATATAAATAATCAAAACAACCTAAATTAAAAGTTCTCACCGAAGATAGGGGGTATTATTTAAAAATAGGGTGTAGATCATATTCACGGTTAAGGCCATGGGGTTCCAAGGTTTCCAATAAACGGATTCACTTAGCTTCTCTTTTTAATAATTCTTTAGTTCTGTTACCCCCTCGACGGGATGTGGAAACCTGGTCAATTATTTGGAATTTCAATTGGTGAAACCCATGGCCTGTATCCATGAAATGTGAAGAAACCACCTGATCTGTTTTTTTTTTATTTAATAGCAGACTTATGTTCCCTTATTCTCTCTTTAACCATCCTAGTGGTCTGTCTAGGATGGTTAAAGAGAGAATAAGGGAACATAAGTCTGCTATTAAATTCACCAATTGAAATTCCAAACCAGGTTCCCTGATCGAGGAGGTAACAAGTCTTGAAAACATTGCACCACTCATCTGAGTAGTTTCTTTAGGTTCAATTGAGAGCTAGGGAATTTGCCAGCATTTAAACTCTTCAGGGAAATACAGTCACCGACATGTTGTATAACATAAAATCCAGCAACACTCTGATAAGTGAATCAAATATTTATTTGTGCCACTAGCCAAGCGACATTTCGGGCTATTCCAGCCCTTTATCAAGCCAAGTGTAACAACCAAGCTTAAATATGTGGTTTGGGGGGGAGGGGTTACAACACACTCCCCTCTCCTAATTGGGACTCAATTCCCAGCATTCCCAGTGATACCAACTGTGTAAAATTCATTATAGTGAAAAATACATTCAATTGAAACGTTTAAAATATGTTTAAAACATTTGTGTAAAATTCTACATAATTCCTTGGGATTTGGTAGTCAACCCATAATCCATATGTTTTGTGATTGTGTTACATTGTGTACAAATATTGTGTATAAAGTGTTATAAAATATTAAAAAACATCAAATTCTGTTTCTATTGTTATTAATCACTCACAAATGTCTGCGATACTAGATATCTACAGTTGTCTGGACACCAGCAAATCCCAGGATAGCAGTCAGAATTCTAAAAAGGTAAAGTCGAAAATATAAATATTATTATTAAATACATATCACTAGGTATAGTAGAAGATTCAAATTGAAACAGTAATTGTTACACATAAAGCATGATTCTTTGGAATGACCGACTCTAAATAAACATTTCAAGGGTATACTCTCGGTTTAGTCCACCAGGGCTCAACGTACCTAAATCTCCTCCACATCTTAATGAACCTATGCTGTCAATGACTTGATATCTCAATTGGCTCACTGTGTGTCTTGCTTCTGCAAAATGTGCAGGCATTGGTAGGTGTGTATAGTTACAACGAATATTGGATTTATGTTGTTTAATTCGATCCTTAACTTTCTGTGTTGTCTCGCCAACGTACGCTAATCCACATGGGCATTTAATTAGATATATCACATAGGTTGAATCACATGTGAACATTTTTTTGATGTTAATCCTCTGTCCCGTATGTGGGTGTCCCTTTGTAATGTTGTTACAGTTTGCACAATTGAGACAAGGGAAAGTCCCCATTTAGGGAAGTGTTGTGTCCCTTTTGTTGTGGGTCCTATATCTGCTTTTATCAGTGTATCTCTAAAGTTCCTTCCTCTTTGATATGCCATAAGGGGTACTTCCACAAAGCTTGGTACATGTGGGACACAGATCTGTAGAATGTGCCAGTGTTTCTGGATGATCTTGCGTAAATGAGGAGACCTACATGTCACCGACATGTAGGTGACACGTAGGCTTCCTCCTGGTTAGTTAGGAAAACTGACCTGTGTTAGTTAGAAGCCCATTAAGCGGCAAGGATTTTATTTTGAACCGTTTATTTTATCTGCTGTAAGTGAAAATAAACTGCTGAGACGACACTCTCATGAGTTGTGACTGTGCCGTGGGCTGTTTTAATTAGGGATGCACCGAATCCACTATTTTGGATTTGGCCAACCTTAGGTGTGCCTCCTAATAGTTTTTTTGCAGGGGAACCCGGGTGCCATTGTTACGCTGCTGGATACAGATTTTGGGGTCTACTATCGAGAGGTTCAATTTTTCCACCATAAATCAGTCGTCATTTTTTACCAAAATTTCTAAACATTCTGTCATTAGAGATGGGCGAATTATTTCGCCTTGTTTCGCCGAAAAAATGACGCGGCGGCGAATTTTTGGCGAAACGAAATGGGTCAAATTCGCCCATCCCTGTCTGTCATTCCCAAAGTAAACCAATAAAGTTGCCATTTGTGTTATGTCTCAAACTGTTGGGCGGAGCTAGTTTCCCCATATGATTACTTTTTAGCAGTGTAAGGAATGTTTGGTTTAGTCTCTCGTGACTAAAAAAACATTTATTGCACAGTCAAATAATATTTTTGTTTAGGTACAATTAACTAGGCTTGTTTTTCTGCTACTTTTTGCAACTATACTTGCTGGAATTTCCCTAGTTTTTCTGCTACTTTTAACTATATTCATTCGAATTTCCCTCATTTGTTAACTGTTGGCACCTTTTTTGCTATAAAAAAAAAAAATGTGTCTCTGAGGAAGGAGATATTGTAGATATACAGTAAATCCCGGCATGCTGGGAAGACTAAAAGCTTAAACCTATACCATTACAATATTCAAACTGTAAAATGTAAATGGTGCAGACTATACAGAAATCTCTTCAGGCCCACTTTAAATTATTCCTTTCAACATTCCACTTTCTTGAGAGACACTAGTGAGCTACTTGATGTGCTGTACAGATTCCAGCACACCCTGCACGCTACACTTTTCATAGGTGAGCAGAATAAATGATCAGTGTTGGAAGTTCCACTCAATATTTGTAAAATAATTATTTTTCCTTTCAGATTTGGGAAGTGTTGCTCATTAATTTGTATTAAAGCAGAAGCAGCCCAATGGTTTTTAAATTATAGCACCCTATTCAAGCAGGACACAAACACTGAAGTAACACACAATAGCTGGTGATTTATGAGAAGTCACAGTGCTGTAATGAACTGAAGTTCTGCCACTGATACCCAATAACGTATATCCTTTCAAATACTGAAAACTGCAAAGGCAGGTATCTGCTATTTTGGGTCGCAAGAAAGGGACCTTGATGGCCCAAAACATGTAGTGTGGACGCACAATAAAAATCTAAGTAGCAGTTATTCTGCCGTGGACTGTGATTCCCAACTTCTACTAATGATATTCAAGCAACTACAGGGTTTTTCTACATAACCCTCCTTCTCCCAGGATAGGTCAGTCCTATGTGCTATAAATTAAAAGGCAAATTTAGCTAAAGCGCGAAGCGGCTAACAATAGCACAAATTCGCCAGCGTGACGTCATTTCTTTACATCGCCGATTTACTAACGGGTCCTGGCGTAAATTCGCTAGCGAAGTGGACCTACTCTAGCGCTACTTCACACCCTTAGGCCAGGTGAAGTTGCGCTATGGCGAAGGGGACGTAACTACGCTAATTCACTAACTTGCGCATTTTACTGAACGTTACCTCTTGCGCCAGACTTGCCTTCGCCACCTCAGACCAGGCGAAGTGCAATAGAGTAGATAGGGATTGCTTCAAAAAAAAGTTGAAATTTTTTCTAAGTCCCAAAAAAACGCTGGCGTCTTTTACTTTTTTAAGGGTGATAGGCTGAAAAAGATGGTAAATTTTTTTTGGGGTACCCTCCTTCCCTCCTACATTTCCTAACATATGGCACATAAACTATACAGTGGGCTCATGTGTAGGGCAATATAACAACTTTATTTTATTATATGAAGCTTTCCCAGGCTTGTGTAGTATAATGTATTTGCTGCTACATATACGTCCATTGTACTTTAACTTGGCGCCGTATTGCGAATTAGGCATTGCTAGCGTAACTTCGATTTGCTTGACAAAGTAACGCTAGCGCAACTTCGCTACCTTTTGCCTCAATGAGAGCGCCCTGGTGAAACTTTGCCTGGCAAAGTGCGGCGAAGGCGTCGCTAGTGCATTTTCGGCACTTAATGAATTCGCCCCATATGGTTCCTGGCTGTGGAACCTGCCTAAGCACTCTCTGCTTTAATAAAAATTCATAGACATTTAGGGGCAAATTCACTAAGATTCATAGTTGCGCCATCGTCCGATTCGCTGCACTTTGCCAGACGAATTTTCGCCAGCGCTACGCAAATTCACTAAAATCCGAAGTTGCGCTTAGGGGAAACGAAAGGTTGCGATGTTGCACTAGCGTTAATTTGCCAGGCAAAGCGAAGTTACGCTAGCGATGCTTAATTTGCATACGGCGCCAAATTGAATTTACAATGGAAGTATACGTAGCAGCACTACACAATCCTGGGAAACAACGATATAGTTTATCCAGAGGTGTGGAAAGAAGGACGCAGCTACAGGATTCCTGCTAATGTGCTATTTATTAGCCACATTAGCAGGATAAATAGCACATTAGCAGGAATCCTGTAGCTGCGTCCTTCTTTCCACACCTCTGGATAAACTATATCGTTGTTTGCGGTGCTAAGACGGAGCACCTGTGGAATATTGTAAGGACTTTGATTTACTTCACATTGTGTATATATCTTCACTTTGTTACAATCCTGGGAAACCTTCAAAACATCAAATAAAATTTTTATTTTGCCCTACACATGTGCCCACTGTATAGTTAAGGTGCCATGAGTTAGGAAATGTAGGGGGGAAGGAGGGTAGCCCCAAAAACAAATTCCATCTTTTTCAGCCTATCAGCCATAAAAAAAAGAAAAAAACGCCAGCGTTTTTTGGGACTTTAAAAAAATTTCAACTTCTTTTGAAGCAATCCCTATCTACTCTATTGCACTTCGCCTGGTCTGAGGTGGCGAAGGAAGTCTAGCGTAAAAGGTAGCGTTCAGAAAAATGCGTGCGTCAGTGAATTTGCGTAGTTACGTCCATTGCGGAAATTCGCCAGGCGTAAGGGTGCAAAGTAACACTAGCGAATTTACACCAGTGTCCGTTAGTGAATCGGCGAATTAACGAAAATGCGCTATGCTAGCGTTAGGCGCTTCGTCCTTTAGTGAATTTGCCCCTTAATTTTAGCCCGGCTTTACTTGTCCATTAAATGAATGATTCAACCCCCTTTTCATCATTCTGAAAAGTGAACTGAATATTTGCAGGAGTCCTGATAGTAGAGGGCCAATAACATATCTTTATCTGTACATGTGAATTTCCCTTTTCACTTGTTTTATCAGTGGTTTTTTTTGCCGTTTAAAGACACTCCTTTCACAGTTGGGTCCATCTGTATATTTACAGTTTACAATTTAAGGTTTCTGTACAGAATAGATTGTGGGGTTTTATATCAAGCTCCAGTTTGTAAACACTGAAGTGTTTTGCCTGAAGAAAATGTGTAATTTTATGTAACACAGAAAAGAGTTTAATTTGGAGTAAATGAAATGAACTTTTCTGTCTTGCATGACTAATTTCCTTTTACTTGTGTCACGGTACTTCCCTCTTGTACAAAAACAGTCCTGTTAGGTTTGATAATAAGGAAACTTGTGAGAGCACAATCATCTCAATATACTCTCCGTGAATAAAAGGGTTTCTCTATCACTTTCATTACAACACAGCAGTATAACATTTATTTAATAAAATGAATTTGAAGGGATAGCAATTGTAATGGTAAACGAGTGGTTAGCAGTGATGTCTTGCAGCGTTATCGTCCTGAGTTCATTTCTCACCTGGACTGGTCCTTCTTTCTAATGATAGGAGGTTATTTGTTATAGTCCCCTGTGTAATAATATATTACGGTTTTCTAAATACACTTCTGACATATAAAATAGTCCTGTTCCGGGAAATACATTTTTTAATAAACAACTTAATAATACAGCATTCTTTATGGCTCGTTCCCCCTTACTTTCTTTGCAAACCCACCTCCCTGCTGCAGTCAGTAGTAGGTAATCCCTTCTTCTTGCCAGGTCTTCAAGCGCAACTTTTTTTAAAATCAAGCACAAAACTACCTTCCATAATGTCAGATCTTTATTGGGTCCACACAATATAAAATCCTTTTAACTATTATAGTTTGCATATGGTTTTTCAGAGTCAGAAATGTATACAAATGCTCAAATAAAACATTTTGTAAAAACCTCATAAAAATTATGCTGTCAAAAGACCTGACTACTTTTGAAACTATCTGTGATAGCTGTCCCCTTAGAAGATCTCCATGCCCTATACCCAAATGTTATCAATTACCTTGCAATCAAGCCCCACTTACTGTGCATTCTGGGAAAAGGACTTACCCACCCCATTGCCAGGAGATGGATGGAACAAAATCTAGACAGCTTACTAAGAAACTAAGCAATGAAAGAACTTCCATATAAATTAACCAGATGGTACATGACTCCTCATTTGAAAAAAAGAATTTCTCCAATATATTCTGCTTATGTTTTAGGGGCTGTGATATAACAGGTTGACTAGTACATATTTGGTTGGACTGTCTGGTTCACAAAATCTCCTGCTACAGGAGATTTTTGTTCTACACCATTCCCACTGAATGTGAACTGCTGCACAACCTCCCGATAAAAAACCTCAAAAAGCAGTCCCGACACTTAGCTAAACACTTGGGGGCAAATTCCCTAAGTGGCGCAATTCGGTAGTGACCGCTTCGCCCACTTCACAACACTTCGGCAGGGGTAAAATCACCAAGACAACCGTAATTCCTTAAGATGCGAAGTTGCGTCCAGGGCGCTGAACGCTGGTCTTGCGCCAGCATGACATCATTTCATAACTATGTCGATTCCCTAACGGGCGCAGGCGTCACTTCACTAGAGAAGGAGATAGATGCTACTGTTGCTTCGCACTCTAGTGCCAGTGTGAGAACGCATGCTTGCGTCCTGTCCGGCGCAGGCGCGGACGCGCTAATGCGCGTCGGCGTCTGACGCGGGACGCCAGCGACGGTCGCGGATGCGTCGGCGACGGTCGCGGGCGCAAGGACGTAGGCGGAAACGCCTGTGACGGACGTACTGGCGTCAGCTCCGCGACGTCAGCGCAATGACGCCAGTTTGGCGCCAAAAGCCCTGTATTTAAACCCTGACCAGATTAACATGCATTGCCTGGTTATTAGGTTATTTGACTGAAACCCTAGCGACTCTGAACTTTGGATTCCTGATTATTGACCCTTGCCTGAACCCGGACTTGATTACTGCCGCCTGTCTCGACCTTCTTGCCTGTTTACCGATTACGAATATTGCTGCCTGCCTTTGACCTTGGATCTCCTGACTATGCCTTTTGCCTAATCCCTTGTACTTCGCTGAACGTCTCATTGGCTACTCTCCACAACCCTGCTCCCTGTTCCACTCCAGGTGGGTAGCGGTTGTGTGAGGCGCTTGTGGGTTCATTATCTTCTGCTCCAGCCTCTTCTACGTCTGGATTATACTGGTAAGTCCTGACAGTATAACCAGGCCAAAGATGGATCCAGCTGAAGGGGCGTCCCCGTTTGCAGTCTTGACGCAACAGTTATCTTCCCTTACGCAAGCTGTCCGGGAGCTGCAAAGTGGCTATGCTCAGTTACAGGAGCACGTTAGGACCCAACCACCGGTTGCTCTTCCTTCCACGGCCGCAGCAACTCCTCCGGTTCCAGCGGAAGTCCAGGTGATAACCTCTGAGATTTCGGAACCTAAGGTGGCTTTTCCGGAGAAGTTTGCAGGTGACCGAAAGTTGTTCCGGAATTTTAGGAGCTGTTGTAAGCTACTGTTTACTCTCAAGCCTCATACCTATCCCTCTGAGCAGACCCGGGTAGGGGTGATTATCTCTTTTCTGACGGGAGAACCACAGACGTGGGCTTTTCGTCTTATGGATCGCCACAGTCCTGCATTGGCCACAGTAGACTCCTTCTTTGAAGCCATGGCAGTTCTTTTTGACGATCCGCACAGAGCCACTACTGCTGAAGCCGCCCTGCGTGCCTTGAAGCAAGGTAGCCGCCCAGCAGAAGACTACACTCTAGAATTCCGGCAATGGGCAGATGACACGGAGTGGAATCCGGCTGCCCTTAAGAACCAGTATCGCTTCGGCCTTTCGCCTGAACTGAAAAATGAATTGGCCCGTACTGGCATTCCCGACAGTCTGGAAAACCTTATTTGCCTGGCCATCCAACTCGATCGGAGGCTCAGGGAGCGCAGAGAGGAAGAAGAAGCTGAGAAAGCAGGTCTTCCACCGCAGTCTTGGATGTTACCAACCGCTCCACCTCCTATCCGAATGCCTTCCACTTTTCCTCCAGCTGTTCCGCCACCCGTCTTCAGTACAGCCCCAGAGCCAATGCAGATTGGAGCCATTAAATCTGCGTTAACTCCAGAGGAACGGATCAGACGTCGCAGACTCAACCTCTGCCTTTACTGTGGACAAGCAGGTCACTTGCTTCGGGGGTGTCCAATTCGTCCAACGGGTAAGAGGATCTTCAAAAGAGACTTTTCCAGTTGCCATGCTCCCGTGCCTCTTCTGACTGTCTCTTTGTCGTTGCAGTGGGGAGACAAGCGGGTAGAGCTTCAAGCAATCCTTGATTCTGGGGCCAGCGGGTGTTTCCTGGACAATAAAGTGGCGCTGCAGTTCCAGATCCCACTCCAGTCCAAAAAGAATCCCATAGCCCTCCGTGTGGCAGATGGTTCCCTGATTACCTCGGGCCCTGTGGTGCAAGAGACCGTCTCACTTTTTGTTGTATTAAATAAAGGGCATGCTGAAGTCATGAACTTTGATGTAGTTTCTTCACCTCTATTTCCCGTTATTTTGGGTCTACCCTGGTTGCAGAAACACAACCCGTCCATCAACTGGACTACCGGTGAAGTCAACTTTCTCTCAAATTTTTGTTCTTCCCAATGCATTTTCTCTTTCAACAGAGTCTGTTCTTTGTCTCCTGCTTCCGAAATTCACAATCTTCTTCCTCAAGCTTACTGGGAATTCACGGACGTTTTCAATAAGAAGGTGGCAGATAAGTTGCCTCCTCATCGTATTTATGATTGTCCTATTAACCTCCTTCCAGGGGCCCAGATTCCTTTTGGACGAGATTATCCGTTGTCCGAGTCTGAACTATCGGAACTACGTTCTTACTTAGATGAAAATTTAGCCAAGGGCTTTATTCGACAATCTTCTTCTCCAGCAGGGGCTGGGATCTTCTTTGTTGAAAAAAAGGATCATTCCTTAAGGCCGTGTATTGATTACCGGGATCTGAACAAGATTACTGTTAAGAATCGTTATCCACTCCCTCTTATTCCTGAACTTTTCAACGTTTGGCGGAGGCTAAGATCTTTTCTAAACTGGATCTCCGTGGCGCATACAATCTCGTCAGAATAAGAGAAGGTGATGAGTGGAAGACGGCTTTTCGTACACGTTATGGGCATTTTGAATACCTAGTCATGCCCTTTGGTCTTTGCAACGCTCCTGCAACGTTTCAACATTTTGTCAATGATGTTTTCAGAGACTTCTTAGACATATTCGTTATTATATATTTGGATGATATCCTTGTTTTTTCTAATTCCTTGGAGGAACACAGATCACATTTAAAGAAGGTGCTGGCTCGTCTTCGTATTCATCAGCTTTATGCCAAGATTGAGAAATGCATCTTTGAACAAACATCTGTGGACTTTTTAGGTTTTCTCCTTTCTCCGCAGGGAATTCAGATGGACTCCAGGAAGATCTCCGCAATTCTTGATTGGCCAATTCCTTCTTCCAAGAAAGCTGTCCAACGTTTTATTGGTTTTGCCAATTTTTACAGGAAATTTATAAAGAATTTTTCCCAAGTTATTCTTCCAATCACTGAGTTGACTCGTAACAATCAAAAGTTTTGTTGGTCACCACAAGCTCAGGCGGCCTTTGAGAAATTGAAGGCACTCTTCACTTCAGGCCCAATTCTTCATCATCCTGACGTTTCCCTTCCTTTCATCCTGGAAGTTGACGCTTCAGAGCTTGCGGTGGGTGCTGTGTTATCACAAAGAGCTGGGTTTCAGGAGGATCTGCATCCTGTTGCTTTTTTTTCCCGTAAACTGGCCAAAAGCGAATGTAACTATGATGTTGCTGATCGTGAACTGCTTGCCATCAAGTTAGCACTTGAAGAGTGGAGGTATCTCCTTGAAGGATCTAAACATCCAATCCTCATCTTTACGGATCATAGGAATCTAGAGTACTTACGTTCGGCCAAGAGGTTGAGACCCAGACAAGCAAGGTGGGCTTTATTCTTTATGAGATTCAATTTTCATCTTACATATCGACCTGGGTCTAAGAATGTTAAAGCAGATGCCTTGTCCCGTATGTTTTCTTCTGAAGACGAGCCGTCCTTGGTTCCAGAAACAATTTTAAACTCTAATAATTTTCTTCTGCTACAGTCTACCCTGGTTGATGGAATTAAAAACGCTTCCTCAAATCTCTCTGAACCATCGTTAGTTTCCAAGGAGGGTCTTCTTCTTCATCAAGGTAAAATTTTTGTTCCTGAACCTATGCGCTTAGAGGTCCTCAAGAATGTTCATGATTCAAAATTGGCAGGTCATCCAGGTATCAAGAAAACTATTATCCTGGCTAAGAGACTATTTTGGTGGCCTGGGTTGGCTAAGGACTGTTTTCAATTTGTTTCATCTTGTGAAGTCTGCTCTAGGTCCAAGGACTCTCATTCTCGGCCTATTGGTCTTCTTCAACCTCTGCCGGTGCCTTCTCGTCCATGGGGCTCGGTTTCTTTGGATTTCATTTCTGAGTTGCCGTTGTCTTGTGATTGTTCCACGATTGTCGTTTTTGTGGACCGCTTAACAAAGATGGCTCATTTCAAGTCGTTACCCAGACTTCCTTCTGCTTCTGAGACTGCTGATACCTTCATTAAGGAAGTGGTAAGGCTCCATGGTCTTCCAGATGAGGTGGTGTCGGATCGAGGACCACAATTCACTTCTCAGTTTTGGAGATCGTTGTGTGGAGCTCTCAAGATTTCGGTGTCCCTTTCCTCTGCCTTTCATCCCCAGTCCAATGGTCAGACCGAACGAACCAATCAGACTCTCGAGCAATATCTGAGATGTTATTCTTCTTACCTCCAAGATGACTGGGTAAATCTTCTTCCCTTAGCCGAGTTCGCCTATAATAATTCCCATCATTCTTCAATCAATCAGTCCCCCTTCTTCGCAAACTATGGTTTTCATCCAGTAACTTTTCCCTCTGCCATTGTGTCTGACATTTTAGTTCCTGCTGTCAAAGACCGACTAACCTTCTTATCCGATAATTTTCAAAAGATCCAGGAAAACATGAAGCAGGCCCAACAAAATTTCAAGATGTATGCCGATCGGAGACGGAGAGGGGATCCAGAGTTCAAGGTGGGTGACCGTGTTTGGTTATCAACTGTTAACCTTAAGCTTTCTTGTCCCAGTAGGAAGTTGGGTCAGCGTTTCCTGGGTCCCTTCCCTATTATTCGCCAAGTCAATTCTGTGGCCTTTCAACTCAAACTTCCAGCTTCCTGGCACATCCATCCAGTGTTTCATGCTGCTCTTCTAAAACCAGCCTCAACATTCCGTTTCCCTGGGCGTTCGACTCCTCCTCCGCTACCTGTGGTGGTCAACGGACAGGAAGAATTTGAGGTTGAGGAGATCCTGGATTCCAGACTAAGAGGCAAGCAGCTCCAGTACCTGGTGAGATGGAAAGGTTACGGTCCGGAAGAAAATTCCTGGGAACCAGCGTCGAATATCCACGCTCCTGAGTTGCTGGAAAAATTTCATAGAACTCATCCTGGTAAGCCTTCTGGTGGTCGCGTCCTGAGGCTGCTCCTTGATGGGGGGCAATGTGAGAACGCATGCTTGCGTCCTGTCCGGCGCAGGTGCGGACGCGCTAATGCGCGTCGGCGTCTGACGCGGGACGCCAGCGACGGACGCGGAGGCGTCGGCGACGGTCGCGGGCGCAAGGACGTAGGCGGAAACGCCTGTGACGGATGTACTGGCGTCAGCTCCGCGACGTCAGCGCAATGACGCCAGTTTGGCGCCAAAAGCCCTGTATTTAAACCCTGACCAGATTAACATGCATTGCCTGGTTATTAGGTTATTTGACTGAAACCCTAGCGACTCTGAACTTTGGATTCCTGATTATTGACCCTTGCCTGAACCCGGACTTGATTACTGCCGCCTGTCTCGACCTTCTTGCCTGTTTACCGATTACGAATATTGCTGCCTGCCTTTGACCTTGGATCTCCTGACTACGCCTTTTGCCTAATCCCTTGTACTTCGCTGAACGTCTCATTGGCTACTCTCCACAACCCTGCTCCCTGTTCCACTCCAGGTGGGTAGCGGTTGTGTGAGGCGCTTGTGGGTTCATTATCTTCTGCTCCAGCCTCTTCTACGTCTGGATTATACTGGTAAGTCCTGACAGCCAGGCAAATTTTTGCTCTGGCAAACAGACGTAACTCTGCAAATTCACTAAGATGCGGATTTTACTGAACTTTTCCTCTTGTGCCAGACTTGCCTTCGCCACCTCAGACCAGGCAATTTAGTGGATAGGAATTCTTCAATTTTTTGTTGAAAAATTTTCTAAGTCGCAAAAAACGATGGCGTCTTTTGTTTTTTTCTGAGTGATAGCCTGCAAAAGACCTTCATTTTTTTTTTTGGGTAACCGGGTTCCCCCCTACATTTCCTAACATATGGCACATAAACTATACACTGGGCTCATGTGTAGGGCATTATAACAATTCTATTTTATTTTATTAAGGTTCCCTGGGCTTGTGTTGTGTAATGTATTTGTTGCAACATATACGTCCATTCAACTTTCACTTCCCGCCGTATAAAATTAGCCAACGCTATCGCAACTTTGCTTCGCTTGCCAAAGTAACGCTAGCGCAACTTCGCCAGCGTTCTGCACCCTGGGCGCAACTTTGCATCTTAGGGAATTATCGTTGTCCTGGCGAATTTACACCTGGCTAAGTATTGCGAAGTGGGTGAAGCAGTCACTAGCGAATTTACGCCATTTAGGGAATTTGCCCCATAGTCTGGCAATAGACTTTGAATAAAGTAATTTACACAATGGAACAGTTATCAGCCTGAGTACAGGCCAAAATGGAAACTATTGTTGATATTTGGATGCCCTGGTCAAATTATGTTGCTACGAAACAGCCGAATTTTTAATTGTGAAAGTATCATGCGCAATGTATTATATGCAGTTTATACTTATGTCATAATGACAGTGGGGGACTTCATTCTTCCACTATTCTTCCCCTTTTCTTTCCTTTCTAACTGTTTTTCTCTTTCTTCTGTCACTCTATTTTGCTTTGCTTTAACCTTTGGAATAGCACATTTCACATGGGATGATATATAAAGCATATCATTATAAATGAAACAATATGTATGCTGCACATTCACAAGTTTTATGTTGAAAATAAAAAAATCTTGAAAAAAAATAGTCCTGTTCAGATCTTTATCAAGACAGCCATTGTGTTGGCTTAATACAATGGCAGATACTTGCCAACGTGTGGAATTTAGTACAGGTATAGGATCCCTCCGGAAACCCGATATCCAGAATTGCTGTCTCCCATAGACTCCATTTTATCAAAATAATCAAAATTTTTAAAAATGATTTCCTTTTTCTCTGTAATAATAAAACAGTAGCTTGTACTTGATCCCAACTAAGGTATAATTAATCCTTATTCGAAGCAATTTAATGTTTAAATGAATTTCTAGTAGACTTAAGGCATGAAGACCCAAGTTACGGAAAGATCCGTTATCCGGAAAACCCCAGGTCCCGAGCATTCTGGATAACAGGTATTTACAGCAGATACAATCCTTTTATTCCCGACATATTTAATTAGTTGATCACAAGATAAGTTGTGCTCTCCAAAACCATTAAAGTCGCTTTTAAACGCACTCAATGACATGAGTGTGTTTTTCAGCTGTGCTTGTAATGGCAACTACACAAACAAACACAGACCACCACAATACTCATACAGCGTACATGAGCAGAAAGTACACAACTGGTTAAGGGAGCTTGTGTGGGTGTAAAAGAAAAACTGCTTAGTGTTTGTCTTCTAAATAAGAAGCAGGAACCAAAAGCTATCTTTTTAATATGTCATGTGCAGCACTTTAAAGAAACAAACTCATGTTGTTTCTGTATATTTTCATTGCCTAAGCATTTATCTAAAATGAAAACCCAGAAATGATGTAAATCCAGTTGTTTGATTATGAAATATGAAGCAAACTCACAACACTTCTTCATAATGCAAGAAATGAAATGTTATCTGTTCTATATTAATAAAACATTCATCCAGTTATCTGGCCCTCTTCCTAATAACGTTTCCCAGTTCACTGCCTTTTATTTCATTCAGTTTAGAGCAAACCTTAATTCGATTGCAAAACTCTACATCTGTCATTATTCATTGCATCTTGCCATATTAAAAAGTGGGATTACTAGGTATACTTCCCTGGCCTCTTATTGCTTCAGTGCATACAATGAACCAAAATGAGTCTGTTGAATGCAAAAGTGGGGTGCTTCCAATATTTATTCAAGGTGCAATAACATACACATGTGGCTCAATAATGTCTAAATTGTCTGAAACGTTACACATAGCTGTGTATTTTATGTAAGAATTTGCAAAGAGTTTGTTTTTCTTATCTAACCGTAGCACCTCCAGCACCGGTGCAAATGTTTTCTGGTGGTGCTACCTCTAGAGGTCGAAGCCACGTCAAATGTAATGCAAATTAGGCTGAAGCACTCACCTAACACTGCTTAGTGATTTATTCAGTCAGTTTATCCACATTGAACATAACATTTGTCTTCATTAGTAAAAAGAAAAGTATTTCAGAGCAGCTTGAAAGCCTAAAGCATTAACACAGGCTGAGATGATCAAGTGTCTCTTAACAAGAAACATGTAAGGCTTTAGAGTGAGATGATGTTATACATGAAATAATTTCATTTTTACTGCAACTTGGTGTCCTTTGTGGAGACCTTGAGTGCGCATCTCCCTTTTTTTTGCTTCTTTCACTGTTTTTCTTTCACTTATTTGTTTAGCTGAGGGTAGGTGGCTGATGCACCTGGACCATTGTTCTAATTAGGTGAGTTTTCAAACCATTTGTTTGTGTGGCCTGCATTTTAGTTTATTTTATCATAATCCTACCCTACATTCTTTTAATGCAGACTCCTCTCACTTATATTGTACTTGAAAATATCACTGGGTAGAACTGAATATGTAAAATCAGTTCTCATATAGCTGTGAGCAGCACCTAAAATAAAATTTCTGTCTCCTGTATTACAGGAAATATTTTTACCTTCTATTAATTTCTATTGTTTATATTTTTATAATGCCATGGAGCAGTAATTCCCAACCAGTGGCTCATGAGCAACATGTTGCTCACTAAACCCTTGGATGTTGCTTCCAGTGGCCTCAAAGCAGGTGCTTATTTTTTTAATTTTTGGCTTGGAGGCAAGTTTTGGTTGCATAAAAAACAGATGTACTGCCAAACAGAGCCGCCTGTAGACTTCCAGTCCTCATAGGGGCTACCCAGGAACATTTTTCATGCTTGTGTTGCTCCCCAACTCTTTTTACGTCTGAATGTGGCTTATGGGTAAAAACTTGGGGACTCCCTTTTGGGTCCTGGTTCATTTATAGAGAGATCTTGCTCTATTTGCAATGCCTCCAATTAATAAATAAATTAGCAGTCTAATAGGGGAATGTAATAAAAGTAACTATTCGCAATTGCTTTGCGCGAATTTAATATAGATTTTGCGAACCTGGATACTGTTTAGCGATCACTTCCGACAGTCGAATTTTAAAGTTTGGACCAATACCCAGTAAATGTAATAAAACTTCTTACTGAAAAAGTCGTTATGTTTGCTCCAAAACATTACGACACCTCAAGCACTTCTTCAGAGTGCGCAATTAAAATGCGCAATTAAAATTCGCAACACAATAACAGTTTAAGGAGCAATATTACATTGCGAGATGTGGATTTTTATTCTTATTGGTGCAAATTGTTTTTCTCTTTGTGACTTTAATTACATTCCCCTCTAATAAAATGAATGGCAATTTATTCTGAAACATCATCAACTCAGGTCAGTTTAGTGTAAAAGGTGCTTAGCCTGGGGCCTTGTTACTACCAAGCTCAACTTGGGGGTAGATTTATCAAAGAGTTAAGTTAGAGATCTCCACAGTCCACAGAGTGAAATACTGCCTCTCTGCAATCATTTATATGGGATTTTTAAAGGAATATTTATCAAATGGTTTAACTATCATGCTTTGATAAATACGCCTTTAAAGGAGAAGGAAAGCTACGGAGGCATTTTATTGCCAATAGATTATCTGCAATAGTGCAAGCTAGAATGCTATATTTATTCTGTAGAATGTTTTACCATACCTCAGTAAAAAGCTCTAGAAACTCTCTGTTTGTTTAGAATAGGAGCTGCAGTATTAACATGGTGTGACATCACTTCCTGCCTGAGTCTCTCCCTGCTCTGGGCTCAGATTACAGTAGAGAAGGGGGGGGAGAGGAGCAAACTGAGCATGCTCTTGCCCTGGGCAATGAGGTTTAAGCTGAAGGCAGGAAGTCTGATACAGAAGCCCATGAGTACACAATAGAAGGAAAGAAATGCAGTATTTCTTTTGACAGGAGACTCAGAGCAACATTACTTTGGGGGTTTACTGGTATATTTAGATGGACCTTTCTGATAAGGCTTACTTAGTTTTAACCTTTCCTTCTCCTTTAAAAATCCCATAGAAATGACTGGAGAGAGGCGGTATTTCACTCTGCAGACTGTGGAGATCTCTAACTTCACTCTTTGATAAATCTACCCCCAAGTTGAGCTTGGTAGTAACAAGGCCCCAGGCTAAGCACCTTTTACACTAAACTGACCTGAGTTGATGATGTTTCAGAATAAATTGCCATTAATTTTATTAGAAATAAACTATAACTGATCTCTAATGCTCTGCAGATAAAGTTGCTGGGGAAAGGGGGGATGGTGATGCTGGTGCAAGGAGTAGTAATCCAAGAGCATCCACAAAGCATCATATTCCAACAACAGGATATTCTAATTTCTATCTAGTCAGTGTTCTGAACATAACTTTAGAAGAAATCAAAGCTCGATCTTTTCTATCGTAACACTAAATCACTATTGTTAAACTCCGTTTCACATTTATTTAAAACCTCGAGGCGTTAGAATATACAAATATTACATTTCTGAAAGGTAAGAAGTACAAGTCAGTGCAAAGGGAGTTAATATTATAAAGCCGGAATCATAGCATTACAATATTATCCATATATCTACTTTATATAAAGGGACAGGATTCAGATATAGTCATGTGGGAATTAATCATTACAGCAGCTGAGATAAAAAAGATTAGCTTTGTGTGAAATGCCTACAGGTTCCAAAGGATTTTTTATTCTTGTTTCTTTAGAAGGCCTTATTTTCTATTCCATTAACACAACATGGGTCGATGTGTCACTTACTACATTATGTATAAACAGCAGGATGATCACACAGACTGCTCTAGGTCTCTCAGGAACAGGAAATGGAGAAAATTAAGGCTCACCCTGATGTCATCTCTTCAGAATTTAAAATTTTAATGCACAGCATAGTGGGAAACGCATTCAGAGATGAAATGGATAGAGCATCCTTGCCAGGCAATGAGAGCTGCACTAAATAAAACAGAAGGAATCCTTTTAAAACAGATTTACAAAATTGTTTACAGCTTTACAAATGCTGTTTTAATGTGCACAACTAAAAATAGTATCAAGTATTCCGTCTCTGAATTTTAGGTATATTTTGGATAAGAAATCGCAATCACCGTTGCCATTTGAAAAAGGGGGGGCATTGTGCTAATTGCAAACAAAATTATTGTTCAAAAAAGACTTCTGTATACTGTATAACATAGTCCTGTAGAGAACTGCAAATATGTCACTATGTGCCCAATGCCACTACGCTGTTTTTCAAACAATGTGAATTTGCAACCGTACACCCCCATTTTACGTTTTTCAAAAGACCAGGAAAAAATTATGTAAAATCTGGGAAAATGTGTAACTACTGTGTTAAAACAAGGGTTAAAGGAAAGCTATACCCCCCAAACAATGTAGGTCTCTATGAAAAGATATTGCATAAAACAGCTCATATGTACAACCCTGCTTGCCTATGTGTGCCATACTCTGCTTGCCCGACTCTGCCTGAATGTGCCATATTCTACCAGTCCAATGCTGCCTGTGTATGCCCTAAACTGCCCTATGCTCCCTGTGTGTGCCATACTCTGCCAGTGTGTACCCTACTCTACCTGCCCTGTGCCACCTGTGTGTGCCATACTCTGCCTGCCCTACTCTGCCTGCATCCCTCCTAAAATTTGAAAATCAGAAAGAGGAACAAAGAAAAGTTTTGTTTATCAATGTTCCGTATGAGTCAGCGCTAATGAAAGCTTAGGGAATAAGATGCAGCAAGAAGATAATTTGAGTGTACAGATGAAGCCACTTGGATTTGTGAGTTAAATGCGTCATGACTCAGGGGTAATTGAAGAAACTGTGTTATCTTAAGTCATCTTAACTCATTTAATGCATTTAACCTTTTCATTAGCATACCAAAGCTCCATTGTTCACAATGGTGAATGCTTTAATTAGATGGGATGTTGTGACGCAGTTTTCTGTGTTAAATGAGATAAATGGGATATCTGTGTTTAGTTATTCTGTGTCAAACAGACAAACCAAAGTGGCTGCATCTTGTAGTATGCTTTGTAGGTTATTGCGACTTAGCAAATGCCAGCTTTTACCATAGGGTGTGCAATTAGCTTCATATGGATCACCTTAGAAGTGCTTATAGATGGGTACTCACGAGCGGTTAACTTTAATGTGCGCTTATGTGTAGAGTAGAGTTGTAATTTTCACGGCTGTATTGTGCTAGTGGAGAAGTAGAGCGCAGAGAAATAGTATAAAACCCTTTTATTACTATTAAAATCAATTAGACAATTACACTCACATTTGTGTAGTAAAAATATGGGCACATCAGATCCCTATCCTTTATTTGTGTTTTCGCCGTTTCTTTTGCGGTTTCTTTTGCGGTTGGGCTCCGGCCTCCGCTTTTGATGTAACACTTCTGGGTCGCATAGGGATGATGTCCACTGCTGCTTGCCTAATAAGCACTTCTAAGGTGATCCATATGAAGCTAATTGCACACCCTATGGTAATAGCGGGCATTTCCTAAGTCGCAATAGCCTACAAAGCATACTACACTCAAATTATCTGCTTGCTGCATCTTATTCCCTAAACTTTCATTAGCGCTGAACATTAATAAAGGAACTTCTACCCGAGGAGAAACAGGTTTTCGAGTCGGAAAAAAAGGGAAGTATACCAGAGACTGTGGTTACCTGCATTAAGCCCAATTAAAGAAAAGTTTTGGCCATGCCCATTTTGTGACCACACCCCCTAAATACCATGTCTATGGTAGGGCCATGTATTATGTGTTAATACAGTTTTGCTGATGAAGGTGAATTACCCTTTAGGGTAAGGCCACACGAGGAGATTTGGGGAGATTTTGTCGCCTGGCGATGAATCTGCTCGTCTTTTGAGCGACTATCTCCCCGAACCCGAGTTTTTCCCCATAGGCTGCAATGAAAAGTCGCCTGCGCTAATGCACATGCGGCGATGCGTTTTCTATAGTCGCCCGAAGTTGCCTCACTGAGACCGAATCTCCTCGTGTGGACTAGCCCTTAAGCTGCAAGTCTCATTTCTCCCAAAAGACATCTTAAATAGTTACAATTGTATCTAAGTGCAGATGCTGAGTATTCTAGGCTCAAACAAGTCTCTTATTTAATTACGTCTTAGAAACTTTGTATCTTTTTCTGGTGTTAGTGCAGGAGATCAAAGACAAACTTAGGACATTTCAGTAACAATCTGGGACAGCAGGCTGAGCTGTCAAAATCAGGACAGTCCGCCAAAAACGGGACAGTTGGGAGGTATGTGCTAATATATAGATTATACAGTATAATCATCGATAACATGTCTACGGGACAACAATTAAAATAAAATAGATACAGCCATTTTGGCATGGGGCGCTGAATTTTCATGCCACACTGTTCAATTCCCACAGATTTAAGGGTGAAATAAGCAGTGTGGTACAACCAGATGGGGGTTAATATGGATCAGTTCCAGAGCTGAACATAATTCCCAGTGGGTAGTCATCATTGATTTCTTACAGTGAAGAATGAGATTTTGCTGTATTTGAATAGCAAATGTTCAGCGTGCCACAAATGCAATTTTGAAAATAATTAAAACTGTCATAGTCCTGAAAACTGAAGCGTAAAAATACTACGGTTCAGCAACTTGTACATAACATAATCAGTGCCTGGGAATGTTTATTGCATTAAGCAAGGTTTAATACACCTTATAATGGAAAACAGTGGTAAACGGCTGAGTTATGACCACAAGTTCAATTGCAGCATGGTTCCAAAACTATCATAAATAATAGTATTCCATGATGTATCATTTTCAGGAAATAATTGCATTTCACTCCAGAGCATTGGAAATGTGCATAGAAATACTATGCATTTCCGCTAACTCACCTATAATTACACATTTGAGTAAATCTACTAATAAATATATTTTATGGCTGGGCAAACAGCTCATGTAGCAGAAGCACAAAAATAAGATAATTTATAATCTATTAAAATGTATAAATCTCACAGAACATTAAGGGGTCAAACTGGAGTGAGATTCGTCTTTTCAATCTTATTTCTAGAAGGCCGCTATGAGGTTTAAAACATTCAGTATATTCTTGTTTTCATAAAGTATCAAAAACAAAAATGTTTAGCTCAATCTCAACTTTCCCTTTGGCTATTAGTTTATAAAGGAGCAGTGGCTATCTTCTTGTTGTAGTTCCCAGCTTCTGTCAGGTGGTCCCCCTGGTGTCTTATAATAAGGGCAAACATTTGTGAGCTGTAACTCTGGAAAAGCAAGTTGCTGGTGAAACTGTTCCAATAAACTGTATAAAGAAATATTAGAATTTATAATTAATCAGATGTAAGTGAGTAAAGGATTGGCCAGAAACTTTTTTTTTTAAACTTCCATTTTTATTCAATTAAGAGCATATCAAGTTAAGTTATTTCAGTGTTAAACATTTGGGGGCAAATGTACTAAAGGGTGAAGTGACTAACGCGGGCGAAAATTCGCCAGCTTGACGTAATTTCAGTACTTTGCTGAATTACTAGTGGTCGCCGGCGTAACTTCGCTAGCGAAGGAGATGGTCTCTAGTGGTACTTCGGTCCCTAATGCCTGGTGAATTCGCGCTCTGGCGAATGGACGTAACTGTGCAAATTCACTAAAATGCGCATTTTACTGACTGTTACCTATAGCGCCAGACTCGTAAACTATACACTGGGCTCATGTATAGGGCAATATAACAACATTATTTTATTTTATTAAGGTTTCCTGGGCTTGCGTAGTGTAATATTTTTGCTGCAACATATATGTCCATTTAACTTTAACTTCCCGCTGTATGCAAATTAGGCAACGCTAGCTCAACTTCGCTTTGCTTGGCACAGTAACGCTAATGCAACTTCGCGAGCGTTGGGCGCCCTGGACACAACTTCGGATTTCAGTGAATTATCGTGTCCTGGCAAATTTACGGAGGGTAGTGAATTTGCCCCTTGGATTGACTGTAAACTTAACTCACTGTTGTTAAACAATACTTTCTATTCCCGGGCATGGGGAGGGGCAGCGCCAGATTTGCCCACACTACCTCACTCAGACGCAAAATCGCTGGTGTGCAAGCACTGGAGCACTGGGGAGCAGCGCGTCCCCAGTGCTCCCCACAGAGCGGCTGGGCAGCATGCCGGCCTGAAAAATGTGCCCCGCTAGGCCCGGGCCTATGTGGCCTCACAACAAATCCAGGCCTGGGAGGGTAATGGAGGGAAGAACATTAACAGAAATTAACAACTTATAACTGTTGCAGCTGTTTTCATGCCATGTACTGTCCATGCACTCAAGGAGCTGTAGTATCTTGGTTACTATATTGGTGGCGGGCATCCCATATTTTGTGGTAGCGATCCATAGTGTGATCTCGTTCTGCTGTGATTTGTTCAATGGCTTCTCTGTTTTTAGCTGTGTTATATGTTCCTCAATCGTTAGTTTGGAAGCTGTTTTCCAGTCCTTAGCTATTAGTGTGATGATTGTGTTGAACATGTGAAATAAAAGTTTCTCAGTGGCTTTGGTGAATTGGATGGTGTAGATTTATAGCAATATGGTTTCTGGTTGCATGGTTAGGTCCTGTTGTATTAGCTGTGTGATCTTGTGGAAGACTTGGTACCACAGGGGTGCTATTATTGGCCATTGCCACCACATGTGAAGAAGAGATCCTTGGTTGGTGCAACCCCGCCAGCATAGTGTGGGGTACGTAGGATTTATTTTGGCAATGCATTGTGATGTCACAGGATGGGACATCACACCACCCTCCAAAGAACAACGACACACCCCGCACAACTCCTCACTATCCTCAACCCATAAACTCAGCTAGGAATGGCAAACACTGGGCAAAGATTAAAGTTACAGAGAAAACTGCCTGTTCGATGGTAAACTAAATAATATGCAAATACCTCACAAGGACCCTGAGGTCATGGTAAATCAATATTTACTACTACCACCCCCCTGACTCCACCGGATTCACAATTGTGGTCCCTCATTTAGATACCACATAATACCAGTAAATGTTCATTAATAATCACTCTGATGTTTTAAACCAATTTACCAGAAACAGTGTTGAAACAGGAACAGTTTGCAAAATGAATATACAGTAAATGCAATTCTAATTAGCCTTCTAATCAATGTCGGACTGGCCCGGTGCGTTACCGGGACAAAACCTGGTGGGCCCCGGCCCTCACGGGGCCCCAACGACCCAGGTCCGCTTCATCTTCTGGCTCCTGCCTGCTTGCTATAATTATGAATTCCCAGACTGAAGGAAACAAGATTCAAATAATTTATACAGTGTAATTTAAGTTTATTTTACTTGAATAATGTGATAAAATAGGATTTTGAACAATTTTTTTGGGTGATGGCTTTAAGTAACTGACTGCAACCAACCAGCAAGTAATATTTACGTGCATGTTGTTATGGGTAACTAGAACTGGAATATTAGAAGTTAAAAATCACTAATACGCTAAAGTAATGTAATTATTAAAGGGCAAGTCAACCCCAAAACAAAGGTTTGCCCAATAAAAGAAAAAGTAATCCTAAATATCTCTACAATATACATTTATCTCAAAAATGTTAATGCTTTTAAAGTTATTTGTAAAAACAATTGCTATTGAAAGCAGCATTTGCCTACTGGGGGCAAATTCACTAAAGGGCAAATTTTCACCTGCAAAGGCTTCGCCACACTCCACTCCACTTTGCCAGACGCAAATTCGCTACCATTAAGCTAATTCACTAACATGACAAAGTTTTGCTAGCGTTAATTTGTCAGCGTTAGCATTTTATAGCAACCTTTCAATAACGTTAGTTTCTGCCTAGTGAAACTTTGTAAGTATTCTTATGCTTAGGTCAATTTGAATAGGGCAGGTACATATAGGTCTTATATATGTCTTATATATGTTGGTGCAAATGCTTGAAGTGGCCGCTTATTTGTGAATGAATGTTCAAGGAAGCAAAATAAAGGCAAAAGAATGCCCTAGACATAAGCCCACCCTAAAACAAATGTGGCATGTCCCTCAAATGGTAAAAAAAAGTTACAACAAAAATTTGTAATAGTTACAACTTTTAAAGACAATCCCGCTTTAAAATATATTAAAAAAACAGTGTTTTTAAAATTCGTATGACTTTTCGGCATACATGATATGTTGTCACTGACATAAGATTGAGGAGGATGTAGCTTAATCTTATCAGTTAGAATGGTCTAAGCTGGCGAAGGAAACTCTGAGAAAGAAGTAACGTTCTGTAAAATTCGCACTTTAGTAAATTTGCGGAGTAACGATCGTTCACTTGAGTGAAAATTTCCCTGGTGATAGGGAAAGAAACTGTGCTAGCGATAGTCTCTTTTGCTAGCGAATTGACCGCTACGCCTGTTAGTAAATTGGCGATGTCCCTGCGGATGGAATTTCTGACTAATTATTGCTAGCGACGGCCATTTCTCCCTTTAGTAAATCCAGCCACTGGTTGTTACTTTTTAAACAATATTGCAAAAGTCTTAAGCTAGCCATGTAGGCAAAGATAGTCCTATAAAACAAAAGTTCGTACAATTTTCGGACCGTGTGGAGTCAGAATAATCATCCCGACAGTTTTCTCACCGTGGCAATTGGTTGTTTAGTTGATCAGACAGGTTAGAAGATTCCTGTTGGCTAAGGGTAATATCTTTGCATGTATTCCCAATCTGATGATATCAGTGGAAGATTGCCACTACTATTTCAGGGACTTTCGTATGATTGCTGTCTGTCAATTAATGGCCAGAACATCGTCTGATTTGTTATTTTTCCTATTTCATTTAATCTGAATGGTTGGTTCTAGATTGTTACATTGAAACTAACGATTGTACAAAGAATAAAATCTACACATATATGGCCAGCTTTAGTCAGACAGTCAGGTCTGTTAATCAGCTGCCTTGTCTTACATTGCATCGACAGTCTGTGCCACCAGGGCAATGACTAGAACGGGACAAACGCTGATTTTCAATAGTAATACAAATTCAGATAACTAACAAACCTAGAACATTTGTAATGAATGTATATTGTAAAGTTGCTTAGAATTATGATTTTTTTTTTTTTTGGAATTTTGGGTGGTTGACATTCCCTTTAGATATCCTTACCTAAATCTTGCAGCTAATGTCATACTGTGATGAAACTCAGCCAGCTGAAAAAACACAGGCCAAGAATCAGCTCCTGTGCTGGAATCATTCCCTACCTTGTCTACTCCTGGATCCATTGCCTTGGCCCAGGCACACATAGCAGATTTTGGTGCCAAATACAAACTCACATTTTGACGCCAAAATACGCCACACCTGCCTGCAGTTGATCTGGTTTCAAGTGAGGGGCTGATTCCAATGCAGGGGCTGATTCTTGGCCTGTGGTTTTCAGCAGGTTGACTTTCAGCCCTGTGTGACATTAGCCTTAGCTGTAAGTAGGCCCCCAAAAACTAGACATCTCCTCACTGTGAAATGCTGACTTGTAAGACAGCAGGCCATGTTTTGGGGTTTTTGGATGCAGTATAATTGTATTAGTTTTAACCCTGACTTAACTTACTATTTCTTTACTCTATTTCTTCATATAATGCTTAATTTTCTTATCTAAGCTGGATACTGATGGTATTATTACATTCTTTTAACAATTAAGCAGTTCTTTACATTACTGTATATCTAATAAGGCCTATGGGATGTGCTTGCCACCAAAGTAAGACCTGGTACCCACTGAGAATATGGATGAGAACAGTTGTAGTAGTAGACAGAAAAGCATAGAAAAAGAGGTACCGCACAGACAAAAAATATTTTAGATATATATATATATATATATAATACACAAAAGCCATGAAAATCCTGTAAATTATATCCTTATAAACGGTGAGCTCTGATGTCATCAGTTATAAACAGTGAGTTCTGATGTCATTTCTCACTGAAACTTGTGTATTATAATAAATAAAGTACCCCCTGTTGTAAAATATGAGGATATTAGAAGTTACCTCGGAGTTCCATGACCTGTATAAAAGCACTCGGCCTTCGGACTCGTGTTTTTATATGGTCATGAAACTCCTTGGTAACTTATAATATCCTTATATTTTACAAGAGGGGGTACTTTATTCACTATATATATATATTTCTGTGGACCCCAATGGCTGCTGGACTGCTCAAGAGCTCCACTTACATCTATGACTGATATTATCATTTTATTATAATCTGGCCCTTGAATGTGCAGCATGGTGAATAATTGGTCAATTATAAGGAAACAATTGGGCACCACTGCAGGATAGCATTCAAACACTATTCTTTGAGTTGATGCACATTCATTGAAGTCACTGTCACAAGGATCAGTCCTGAATCAGTCCTGAATGTAGCCTTTTCAATGGCCTTCTACTTGTGAAAGATGAGCTTACTTGTAGAAGAAAACAATCAATATATAAGCATACTCTTGAGGCTGCTTAGTTATAGTTATTGACTGCAATGTTACAGGGCTCAGAGATGGCATCGCTGAGCTATGCGGAGAGAAGGCAATGTGTTGGAAATGAGCAGTGCTGACATATGATGAAGCTGAGCTAGCAATGACACAAATTACATTACACTGGCTAAGCTGAGCTGCAGTTGCTATAAATGATTTGTGAATTACATGTATCAAGGACCAGAAAGCAGTGACTCAGAAACTTAGCATAAAAATTCCAACAGAACAAGCTAGCTAATTTAGTCAGTTGCATTTACTGTTCACACATGCATTATGCTAGGGTGCAAAAAGGATATATTTTGAGCCTTCTCCACTCAGACGTCATGCAGTTCAGCAAAGCAGATGTCACTGTATCCAATGTATTTTAATTATATATTCTCAGTATTTCCAGGTATTCAGGACAACATGTGGCATTACACACTTAAATACCCACTTGATATGCACCTAAATGTTACTGCAGGGGAATATTTTGGTGGCTTAGTTTTATAGTATCTGTCAGAACAATCTGTGGATGCGATACAGCTTTCCTTTTCCCCGATCTGCTGCACCTCCTCTGCTCCTGCGCCCAGTGCTAATCCAGCGCACAGTACAGCTACAAGGCACACGTAGGTCTGTTAGCCAAACGGAATGCAGGCAGATACAAACGCTATCGAAACAATCACTCATGTGCAGGGCATGGAGCAGAAGCGACCAGGGCAGGGAGCGGTGGAGGAGGAGGGGGCCTGGCCAATGACTGATGATGAGAAGCGGCTGCCGCTGCCAACATTGATTTACAGCTCCCTCCACCGCCTCCACTACCACCGCTTCCTCCAGTGTCAAGGTGGGCGCTTCTCATCTATAGTGCAGGAGGAGGAGGGGGCCTGAGCAGTTACTGCATCGCATCACAGGCATGAGGCATCCATCTTGCTCCTTCACACGCTGTCGGTAGAGTAGCCAGGGAGGAGAAATCGAGCCCAGCAGCATCGATGGTCGCCCTTTCGCCGTTTCTGTACAGGACAGGAAGTGCAGTTTCTGTAAGTTATTTCTTAATAAAGGCTTTGTGATTTTAAATTATAATTTGTGGTGGTGTTTTTTTTTGATGTGTACTAACGATTTTTTTAAAAAAAATTTTTTGATGTTAGTGGTCCTTTAACTTTTTGGGGGATATTCATGAAAGGTCAAGGTTTGTGAGCTTTTTCAAACCTCGAATGAACTTACAACTCAAATGGTTTCTAATTGTCAGGTACTACCTCCGGTGTGAGGATGACAGGTTAGAGCCTATGTGCTGTATAACCCAGGCAGTGCATGTAATTGAAATGACGAAAGGCAGCAGTCATTTTTGCAATGAAGAAAAGAAGATGAAGGACGAGGATACAACAGAGACTGAGCAAGCATAAAGAGATAATGAGTCCTAATACCAGTCCAGTGGTCAAAGGCAGGCAGCAAGCAATGGCAGATCCGTAAAACAGGCAGAGGGTCTTGACAGGTGGCAAACAAGGAATGTCCGATGAACAGGCCGAGGTCTGGGGCAGGCTGAAGAAAGAAGCAAAGTTCATGTCACGACCGGCACCCAATACCAGAACAAGTGCCAAGCACCCTGGTCTCGGCTTCACCAGTAGTGTGACTACCGTTGGGCTTCGGGAGGAGCCCTCAGCTTACTTGGACTTAACGAGAGGTGCAAGGCGAGATGTTCTGGCTGGCAGAGGGGCACGGCTGTTTAGCAGAGTCTTTTGGGCCAAAGGTCACGGTACAAATGGAGCAGGCAAGAGAATCGTCAGACAGGCAGGGTCGAGGCAGGCAGATATCAAGAATCGTCAGGCAGGCTATGGTCAAACCGGGTTGTCAATCAAGGGGTTAAGCAGGAAGAGTTGCCGTAGGCAGGCGAGGGGCAGGATACAGAATGCAGAATAGTCAGGAACAGGCTGGGTCAAACACGGGTAATCAAACAGACTAGATACAGAACAGATCAGACGCACAAGGCTCAGGAACCACTAGAAACAAGTTCTATCACAGGCATCAGTCAGCAGTCTGAATGGGCCATTTATAGGGCAAGAATTCCACGCCCAAGAACGTGCGTTTTTGCGCCAGAACGCGCTGGCGCAATCACGAAAGCGCGCCTTTAATGGCGCTGGGAGGAGGAAGGAGAAGGAGCACGGCGGTGTGGCGGCCGTCCACGCCGCCGTACCGCTAGACCACCAGGTATTTTTATTACAGTTCAATAACAGGCCGAGGTCAATACCAGGAAATCATACCGGAATCAGGCAGGGAACAAGGGCACAAAGCAGAGAACCAAGCAGGAATCGAGCAGGAACAGAGAACATGTAAGGAGTCAGGAAACAGAGGCAGAAATCAGGTACAGGAAACTCAGGAACCGCAGACGAGATCAGGCTTGGGAGTTTTGATGATCAAGCACTCACTGTTGTGTGAGACAATTTTATATAGCCCTTTGATTGTGAAATTACACACACATGGGCTTAATGAGGCAGGAGGTGATGGAGAGAGAAAATAAAAAAAAATGGAGACTTAACATTATGTGAAAAGCTGGGTCCCGAATCTATGAATTCGAGGTGAGAAACCCAAAAACTCAAATTGATCAAGTTTTCGCCGGAAAAAAAACTCGAATCACTCTAATTGATTGAGTTTTCGAGCAAAACCCAGAGAAACATAATGAAGGCTACAATCATCTTCAAATGGTTTTAGGGACCACTGCCATTGACTTCTACATGACCTCGACAGGTTTTAGATGTTAGTATTTCCAGATTTGGAATATAATAAATCTATTTTTTTTAAAAAAATCTCGAAAAATTCTAGTTTTTTTTACCCAAAAATGTACTTTTAACTGAAAAATACCCTTGAAAATACTTTGAAAAACTAGACCTTTGATAAATAACACCCTTAATATGATGTATAGCATGCTGTTTGGAGACAATTCACAATTGGTTTTCATTTTTTATTTGTGTTTTTTGAGTTATTTAGCTTTTTATTCAGCAGCTCTTCAGTTTGCAGTTTCAGCAATCCAGTTGCTAGGGTTCAAATTACCCTAGCAACCATGCACTGATTTGAATAATAGAGTGGAATGTGAAAATGGAGAGGGCCTGAATAGAGCAATAAAAACTAGAATTAACAATAAATTTGTAGCCCAACAAAGCATTTGTTTCTTTAGATAGGATCCGTGAGCCCCATAAATCTGGAAAGAGTCAGAAAAAGAAGGCAAATAATTCAAAAAGTATAGAAAAATTAAAAAATAAAGACCAATTGAAAAGTTGCTTGTAACTAGACATTCTATAACATACTAAAGGGCAGATTGATCAAAATGTGAGTTAGATAAAACTCACCCTGTTGGGATTTTTTAAAAAGTAGTTATCAAAAGGTGCATTCTTACTTTCACCCATTAATAAATACAATTCTAAAAATCACATAGGAATGAATAACGTGGGTGAGTTTTTATTTATTAAGCTCTAAAAAATTTTGGTAAATCTGCCCCTTAAAGTTGAACTACTCCTTTTAACTTCCTGGAAAGACAAAGGCCTAAAACATACAGTACATGAAAATAATGGAGAACTATTATTCTGGAAATCTCTTTCAACAAAATTCTTTTTACCCGAAGGAGACAGATTAGCTTAGATATTATCACAAAACAATACCAAAAGCCAAATGATTATGCTTAAAGGAGAAGGAAAGGCATCGTACACTTGGGGGTGCCAAATGTTAGGCACCCCCAAGTGACTATATAGACTTACCTGAAACCCTGGGCTGGTGCTCCTATCAGCAGAAAACTGCACTGGCCTGGGTTATAACAGTGAGCACCACAGAGCGATCTTCTTCCATCTTCCTCTGTCTTTATGAGGCTGTGCAAGCGCAGTAGAACGAAAAGTCAAACTTTAACTAAAAAGTTGGCTATTTTGTTCAACTGCGCATGCATTTGCCCACGGAAATTTGAAGAAAGAAGATGCTGGAAGAGGATCTGTGGTGCTCACTGGTATAACCCTGGTGCAGTTTTCTGCTGATAGGAGCATGGGCCCGGGGTTTCAGGTAAGTCAATACATTCACTTGGGGTGCTTAACATTTGGCACCCCCAAGTGCACCAAGCCTTTCCTTTTCCTTTAAAACATAACCCCATTGCTAAAATATTAGACTATATTAGACTATAAGTGTATTACATTAAGGTAATTAAGTAATGTTTTCCATGGAACAGAATGCTAACAAAGCTTTTTTGGATGTAGATAATAATGGGACAACATCGCTAAAAGTAGACCTTGCATTACTAAAGTATGGGCACTCCTGCTTTAGGCATTTTGTTCACCAGCAGATTTCTGACCCAAAATTGTCTGAAATTGAGGAAAGTCACTAGGAAATGCAAGAATGCTTAAGAAGGATGGGAGACTGGGGTACAGAGCCCTAAATCTGGTAACTCCCAACTTCTACAGTCCCATTGTACGCTGGGTATTGTAGTCTTACATTAAATTTGGCAAATTGTTTAACAAAAATTACATTACCCAACATGCAGTGGGAGACACAGGCTTGGCGCATTAGGGCAAGAAAAAACATTGGCTGGTTTTCAAAGTAAAAAGCAGCCAAAGGCCCGAAAAGTACCCCAAATCCGTACCTTGACTAGTTTGTACTTTCAAAACCCACCTGGGCTTTAAATTAGTAGCCCAATTTGGCTGGAAAACCACCAACCTGGCAACCCTGTGGTCAACCCACCCCCAGTGGCTGGATATCTATCCTATAGACCTATAGAGGTCACCCCTCTGACTTCCCTCCACACCCCCACTAGTATAACCTACTGTCACCCCTAGACACAACCCATGGGAATCCAGGCATGATGCGAAACAAATCATTAACAACGGATAGTTGTAAATAAAGAACACTCGACACCATATATGCAGAGTACATTGTCGTTTATTGTTAAATGTTTTTCTCAAAACGTAAACTCTTGAAACGTATTCCTATACCACTGTATGTATTTCTTACTACATACATGTCATTAAACAGAATTGTTGAAAAGAAAATTAATAAATAACGAAAACCAATAGGAAATTGACTCAGAATATAATTTTCCGTATCATTCTAAAAGTTCATTTAAAGGTGAATATCCCTTTAAGGAAAATTAGAACTGTACCATCTTTATGATGTTTTTCACTTGAGGATAAAAGTTGAGTTTCTGGCAGGGTTACAGAGATTACATGATTGGCTTTAAAAAAAGGCTAACCCCTAAAATATTGAAAGGGAAATGTCTGGGCAGCTGCACTTCGAACCTACCGTATATACTCGAGTATAAGCCGTCCAGAGTATAAGCCGAGGTACCTAATTTTACCTCCAAAAACTGGGAAAGCTTAATGACTCGAGTATAAGCCTAGGGTGAGAAATGCATGCTTCTGGTAAGTTTCAATCAAAAAATTTAGGGTTTCTGCTCCCATTGGAGGTGCCGGCGTCTCGTTTTTGGATGCCGACGACCATTCTTGGATGCCGGCGACTATTCTTGGAGACTATTCTTGGATGCAGGCGACTATTCTTGGACACCGTTGACTATTCTTAGACGCCGGCGACCGTTTTTGCGCTTGACCCGAGTATAAGCCGAGTTTTTCAGCATATTTTGGGGGCTGAAAAACTCAGCTTATACTCGAGTATATACGGTTTAAGCCTTTATTAGTAGTTATGGTCAGGAAGGAAAGGCATCAGTTACAGAGGTGCAAGCAGATATGTCAGGGTACCTGGGGGTCCTGGGGTGCGGCGGGGTCGTCCGCCAGCGAGGACGCCCGCCGCACGTCCTCTTCTCTAGCCGCGCCAGCGTGTCTTTGCTGGCATCGGCTTCTCTCTAGGGCGCGCGCGGCGCGCCTCCTGGAAATTTAAAGGCAAAGGCGCGCAAATTCAAATGGTATTTAAAGCCCTGGGTGGCTGCTTGTAATTGCCCGTGATAGGATTGTATTCCTGGTGCTTCTGAGCCTTGTGCTATTGTCTGATTCTGTCTGATTCCTGTTTTGACCTCTGCCTGGCTATTTCTACTATTCTGAATTCTGGATCCTGACCTTGCCTGCTTACGACTACTCTACAGTTTAACCCTTCGATTGATCACCCGGTTTTGACCCTTTTGCCTGTTTGACGTTTCTTGCTATCTGCCTGCCTCGACCCAGCCTGTTTGACGATTCTTGTTATCTGCCTGCCTCGACCCTGCCTGTCTGACGATTCTGTTGCCTGCTCCATTTGTACCGTGACCTTCGGCCCAAAAGACTCTGCTACCTGCCGTGCCCCTCTGCTAGCCAGAACATCTCGGCTTGTACCCCTCGTTAAGTCCAGGTGGCACCCAAGTAAGCTGAGGGCTCCTCCCGAAGCCCAACGGTGGTCACACTACTGGTGAAGCCGAGCCGAGACCAGGGTACTTGGCACCTGTTCTGGTATTGGGTGCCGGCCGTGACAAGATATAACTGTTAAGCCTCATATAAACAGATGCTAAACCCATTTACATCAGTCAAATCCCTTCCAAGCAAGAGGTGTCCTGTAATGCTGCCTATATTGCTTTGTGGGCAATCTCTGTAGAGAATTTTATACATATGTTGACAGTGTCACCATATCGCAAACACACGCACATGTAATGCTGTCATTAAATCCATGCAAACATTGTTTCTGAAAAAGTTATTTAAAGGAACAGTTCGGTGTAAAAATAAAAACTGGGTTAATAGGTTGAGCAAAATAAAAAATATTTCTATTAAAGTTTAATAAAAACCTGGTTCAATAGATAGGCTGTGGAAAATGAAAAAATGTTTCTAATACAGTTAGTTAGTCAAAAATGTATATAAAGGCTGGAGTGACTGGATGTCTAACATAATAGCCAGAACACTACTTCCTGCTTTTCAGCTCTCTAACTCAGATTAAGTCAGCGACTTGAAGGGGGGCCACATGGGACATAACTGTTCAATGAGTTTGCAATTGATCCTCAGCATTCAGCTCAGATTCAAAAGCAACAGTTTTGACCCATAACTCTGGTTACTGCCTGGTAACCAATCCGTGGAAACCAAGAGAGCTGAAAAGCAGGAAGTATTGTTCTGGCTATTATGTTACACATCCAGCACTCCAGCCTTTATACATTACATTTTTAGCTAACTAACTATATTAGAAACATTTTTTCATTTTCCACAGCCTATCTATTTACCCAGTTTTTATTTTTACACTGTACAATTCCTTTAAGCCCTTAAAACAGGAGTGCCCATACTTTGCTACTTTTAGCGATGTCCCATTATGAGCTACACCCATTAAAGCATTGTTAGCATTCTGTTTCATGGAAAATATTACTTAAAGGAAAACTATACCCCCCAAACAATGTAGGTCTCTATTAAAAGATACTGAGTAAAACAGCTCATGTGTAAAACCCTGCTTCATGTAAATGAACCATTATCATAATAATATACTTTTTTAGTAGCATGTGCCATTGGGTAATCATAAATAGAAAATTGCCATTTTAAAAAATAAGGGCCGCCCCCTGAGATCGTAAGATTCACTGTGCACACATACAAACCACATGTAAGGTCACATGAGCCAATTAACAGACAGAGTTCTGCCTTTTGCTTCCTCACTTCCTGTTACAGTTAGTGTTGTAGTATTTCTGGTCAGGTGATCTCTGAGGCAGCACAGATAGAGCCACGAAATGGTGGTTCAAGGCAAGAGATGTAAAAGGGCAATATTTATGTAAATATATACTCCAGTTTGGTAAGATTCTTTAATATGTCATTCAATTTGATATAAACTATCTGTTGCTTAAGTATTCATTTGGGGGGTATAGTTTTCCTTTAAGAAATAGTAGTTTATTAAATATAGCAATATATATTTCCTTATAAATCAATATTAACAGAATAAATATCTGAATTAAAAGCATGACACAGGAGGGGGATTTAGACAAGCTGTTTGCTGACAGTGGGGCTCATTTATCAACACTGGGCAAATTTGCCCATGGGCAGTTACCTATAGCAACCAATCAGTGATAAGCTTTTTAAGGCCAGCTGCAAGTAGAATAATAAATGCAGTAATCTGATTGGTTTCCAGGGGTTATTGACCATGGACAAATTTGCCCAGTGTTGACAGAATGACCCCCAGTGTCTTGAGATCTACTGAACACCAGCTAAAGGTCTACTGATCCTGATCTGATACTGAAATGTTATAAATATATATATATATAAATATATATATATATATATAGTAGGGCCTTATGGAGCCCCTATAACTCCTGGGTCCCCCTCTGTAGTTACGCCCCTGGTGAATCTATCCCATTTTGCTTCATGAAAAAACTTAAAAAAAAGGCATATTTTCATATATATTGATTTATTTCTTAGACTTTTTCACTTCACATATTGTGATATTTTTGGGCTACTAAAGTGCCTCTTGGCTAGTTTTGTAGCCGACTTTGGTTGGTTTTGAAAATTACACCTGGCAACCCTGGTTGGTAAGATTTTGAGGTGTAGCTCACTGGGCAGGGTTTCTCTCATGCGCCTTCCTCCCAGGTCCACCATATTTTATGAAATTTATCAGAGCAATTCCATCTCACGTATGTTCATTTATTTTGTCATTTATTATTTGCGGTCTTTGTGTTATTCAGCTTTTTATTCAGCAGCTCTTCAGTTTGCAATTTCAGCAATGGGGTAGCTAGGGTCCAAATTACCCTAACAACCATGCACTGAACATTTGAACAAGAGACTGGATTTATGGAGAGGGTCTAGATAGAAATAGGAGTAATAAAATGTAGCAATAACAATACTTTTGTAGCCTTACAGAAAATTTGTTTGTTTTTTTTTTTGGTTTTGTTGATGGGGTCTGGGACCTTCCATTTAAAAGCTGGAAAGAGTCAGAAGTAAAAAATGAAGGCCAATTGAAAAGTTGCTTAGAACTGGCCATTCTATAACACACTAAAAGTTAACATAAAGGTGAAGCACCCCTTTAATCCAGTGTCGTCCTGCGTTTTCAATGTACAGAGTTGATGACAGTATTGACAGTCCATGAACTGTAATGTATCTCAGTGGAAATCTATGGAGGCAATTGTCAAGTTCAGAGGACCCACAATTCTGCGTAACTCCAGAAAGAACGTACGTTAACGTGCTCTAGAAGCGTTATGACAGTACCACACCCAGCGTCCCTCAGCTGCCAGGGGTCTGGAGGCCTCGGAGGGCCAGCTGCACATCCCCGCAGTATGATCACATTCATCCGCGTCCCACGCAGACAGGGAGAGCCGAGCGCGCGCTCGTTCTCTTGGAGCCAACCAGCTTGAGCGCGAGCTCTCGCGGAAGCGTCACGTGAGGGGCTGGATGCCTCGCTTGAGCCCACTCCACCCCCCGCCGGAGGCAACTCGGTGGTCTGAGCCCAGTTTAGGTGACAACAGTCGCAAGGCGGTGGGGAAGGTGCCATTAATCTGTGCGCTGGCGGGTGTATAGGCTACCGGGCGGAAGTGGCCCCGCTGTGTTCACTGGATCCCGGGGAAGGCGCACAGTAACCTATCGCCTTGCACTTCCGCCAGCAACCCAGTGTGAGCGCGGAGGTATGTCTGCGGCTCCAAGTTCCCTCGGCCCAGTGACAGGAGGCGGCGAGGCGACACTGGCAGCCTGTAGTCCACCCCTGTTGTCCAGAGTGTCTGAGCTATTCCCCTCTTTGTCGCCGCTCCCTCTCATGTCCGGGATACTGGGCCCAGTAGATGAGGCGGATTCCGTGGACGGACCGGAGTATGAAGAGGAGGAGGTGGAGATCCCACTCAGTGCGCCACCGACCAACCAGTGGGTACCCCAATACTTCAGCACTACAATGTGTTGCCTCCTTAAATCGTCTTCTGTGCACTACCTTTCCTCTGCTTGCCCACTCACTTTGCTGTGTAACTTCTCTCCCAGACACCCCTATGAGATAATGCTCCCATATTTCTCTTTCCTTTCTGCTGCCCTCTTTTCACATTTCCCACTTTGTTTATCCATCTACTCCTGCCCACACCCCCATGTCCCAATGCCTCACTTTACCCCTCTCACTCGCCTATAATACTCTCTCTCCTATAATACTCTCTCTCCTATAATACTCTCTCCTGTAATACTCTCTCTCCTGTAATACTCTCTCTCCTATAATACTCTCACTCTCCTATAATACTCTCACTCTCCTGTAATACTCTCTCTCTCCTGTAATACTCTCTCTCTCCTGTAATACTCTCTCTCCTGTAATACTCTCTCTCTCCTGTAATACTCTCTCTCTCCTGTAATACTCTCTCTCTCCTGTAATACTCTCTCTCCTGTAATACTCTCTCTCGCCTGTAATACTCTCTCTCTCCTGTAATACTCTCTCTCTCCTGTAATACTCTCTCGCCTGTAATACTCTCTCTCGCCTGTAATACTCTCTCTCGCCTGTAATACTCTCTCTCGCCTGTAATACTCTCTCTCTCCTGTAATACTCTCTCTCTCCTGTAATACTCTCTCTCTCCTGTAATACTCTCTCTCTCCTGTAATACTCTCTCTCTCCTGTAATACTCTCTCCTGTAATACTCTCTCCTGTAATACTCTCTCCTGTAATACTCTCTCCTGTAATACTCTCTCCTGTAATACTCTCTCCTGTAATACTCTCGCCTGTAATACTCTCTCTCTCGCCTGTAATACTCTCTCTCTCTCTCCTGTAATACTCTCTCTCTCCTGTAATACTCTCTCTCTCCTGTAATACTCTCTCTCCTGTAATACTCTCTCTCGCCTGTAATACTCTCTCTCGCCTGTAATACTCTCTCTCGCCTGTAATACTCTCTCTCTCCTGTAATACTCTCTCTCGCCTGTAATACTCTCTCTCTCCTGTAATACTCTCTCTCTCCTGTAATACTCTCTCCTGTAATACTCTCTCCTGTAATACTCTCTCCTGTAATACTCTCTCTCGCCTGTAATACTCTCTCCTGTAATACTCTCTCTCGCCTGTAATACTCTCTCTCTCTCGCCTGTAATACTCTCTCTCTCTCTCCTGTAATACTCTCTCTCTCTCTCCTGTAATACTCTCTCTCTCTCTCCTGTAATACTCTCTCTCTCTCTCCTGTAATACTCTCTCTCTCTCTCTCCTGTAATACTCTCTCTCTCTCTCTCTCTCTCTCTCTCTCTCTCTCCTGTAATACTCTCTCTCTCTCTCTCTCTCTCTCTCTCTCTCTCTCTCTCTCCTGTAATACTCTCTCTCTCTCTCTCTCTCCTGTAATACTCTCTCTTTCTCTCTCTCTCCTGTAATACTCTCTCTCTCTCTCTCTCTCCTGTAATACTCTCTCTCTCTCTCTCTCTCTCTCTCCTGTAATACTCTCTCTCTCTCTCTCTCTCTCTCTCCTGTAATACTCTCTCTCTCTCTCCTGTAATTCGCTCTCTCTCTCTCAAATCAAATCAAATGAGCTTTATTGGCAGGACCAAATACATTAAGCATTGCCAAAGCAGGTAGAGTCTCTCTCTCCTGTAATTCTCTCTCTCTCTCTCTCTCTCTCTCTCTCTCTCTCTCTCTCTCTCTCTCTCTCTCTCTCTCTTGTAATACTCTCTCTCTCTCTCTCCTGTAATACTCTCTCTGTCTCTCTCCTGTAATACTCTCACTCTCCTGTAATACTCTCACTCTCCTGTAATACTCTCTCTCTCTCTCCTGTAATACTCTCTGTCTCTCCTGTAATACTCTCTCTCTCCTGTAATACTCTGATGCTTCCCCCTCACTCTGATGCTTCCCTCTCACTCTCCTATGATGCTTCCCTCTCACTCTACTATGATGCTTTGGCCGCGGATGGGCCAAACAGAGGCTAAAGTTCAGCCTGAACCCGCCCGTGGCCTGAAGACGTCATGCAGAAGCTGGGCCAAACCCGCCTTCCCAGTGGCAAAACCTGCCGGCTTCCGGTCAGCCCGCACATCACTACCAGGCACCTTTTGCCCCGGGCAGTGGCGTTCTTCTGATGCAGAGGGTAGTGCTTCCAGGTGTTCCTTGTGGCACTATGGCTTTCCAAAATGACTATACACTGAGCATGTGCCCAACCCACACTGGAGGCACCTGTTGTTGCAATCTAATTACAAATGTGTCTCAAGCTTTTCAAGCATCCTTTGCCTAATCTAAACAAACTTTATCATATTTGCCCATAACATTTTTCAAAATCACTCCCAGGCAGTGTGCAAGTGTGTTACCAAAACAGTTCAGTGTGAAAATAAAAACTGGGTAAATAGATAGGCTGTGCAAAATAAAAAATGTTTCTAATATAGTTAGTTAGCCAAAAATATAATATATAAAGGCTGGAGTGAACAGATGTCTAATAAAACAGCCAGACCCTCAGCATTCAGCTCAGATTCAAAAGCAACAGATATGACCCATGTGGCCCCCCCTCAAGTCTCTGATTGGTTACTGCCTGGTAACCAGGGTAACCAGTCAGTGTAAACCAAGAGAGCTGAAAAGTAGTGTTCTGACTGACATGTTATATACCAAATCACTCCAGCCTTTATACATTACATTACATTACACTGAACGATTCCTTTAAAACTTTTGCTGCTGGTAAAATGCAGAACATAAGTGCGTACACGTGCGTGTGTGGGTGGCTAAATGCTTATGCAAACAGAATTCATTTCTCTCATGTTTACAGGCCAAAGTGAAAACGTATTATTCAGAGTACAGCATTTGAACGTGACTGGTCTGCCTTTATTTTATATGACTCTTGGTTCTTGTAAACACCCACATTCAACTGCCATAATTCTCTTGTCACTACATCAGGCACTGAAACACTCTGGACCCTGAAGCACTGTGTCTGGGAAATTGACAGACTCCTGCACATCCATGCAGTACAGTCACTCACAATTTCAACATTTTAGCATATATAGCTTTGGCAGACTGTCTTATAGGCATTACTTCAAGTGTGATGCACATCAGTGGGACACCAACTCAATTGGATTGCAGTGTCGAAGAAGCAGTTTTCTCAACTTGGTCCATCCAAGGTGATCCAAGAGTCGCTGCCTTTCATTCATGGGAAATCACTTCACTTCAGCACACACAGCACTTCTTTAAAAAAGGGTTGTTCATCTTGGTTGAGTTGGAGTCAGATAGTTTACCAGAGATAAAGACCTTTCTTACTTTAGTTTTTTTTTTAAACTTTTTTCCATTTTTAAAGTTTAAAGTCCCTGTCTCTGGTGTTTCAGTCTGGCAGGTCAGTAATTCAGGTGCAGGCTCTAAACTGTTACAATTTAGTATTTGATATTCGCCACTATTGTATCAATTCTGACAGCCGCCTTTAAAGGAAAAGTAACACCAAAAAATGAAAGTGTTTTAAAAGAATGACAATATATTGTACCGGTGCCCTGCACTGGTAAAACTGGTGTGTTTTGCTTCAGGAAGACTACTATACTTTATATAAACAAGCGTGTAGCCATGGGGCAGCCATTCAAAGCTGGAAAAGGAGAAAAGTCACAGGATACACAGAAGATAACAGATACTCTCAGTATTATACATGGGATTCGTCAGAACTTAAGCTGGCCATAGACGCAAAGATCTAACCTGTCCAATCGACCAATCTCCGCCGGACGAAAAATGTTGGGACTCTCCACACACGTTCCGAAAATCGTACGAATCCTCGATTCGTACGATTTTTGGAACGTGTGTGGAGAGTCCCAACATTTTTCGTCCGGCGGAGATTGGTCGATTGGACAGGTTAGAAAATTTCTGTCGGCTGCCGATAATATCTCTGCGTGTATTGCCGATCGTACGATTTTCAGTGGAAGACTGTCACCAGCTTTGGTTGGACATAGATATCGTACGATTGCTGTCAGGGGCAGAACATTGCTGATCTGTTCTTTAACTAATCTGACTGGTAAGACTTTGATCTGAATGGTTAGTGGCGGGTCGGGAGATGGGAAAGTCCGATCATACGATGATTCGTACGATCGGATCTTTGCATCTATGGCCAGCTTTATCCTAAGTATGCAAATACAATTGCTGCCGTTAGGCAAAATAGTTTAGGCATACAATGGATTTTTGTTAATACAAACACAGAAAATAAGATGGCACACATTGGTAGATAATGTTTTTGTGTGGCTTTTAGAATTACTGAAAGGATGTGGTTTCTACCGCATGTTGCTATTGGGAGTCTATGAGGCAGATTTACTAAAGAGTGATGTGAGTAGCGCTGGCGACGATTCGCCAGTGTTAGGTTTTTTAGACACTTCGCAGATTTACGATCGGGCGCAATCGTAACTTCGATAGCGAAAGAGACAGTCGCTAGCGCTCATTCACACTCTATCGCCAGCCTAATTTTCACTCTGGCAAATGGATGTTACTCTTAGATGCGCATTTTACTGAAAGTCACCTCTTTCGCCAGACTTGCCTTTGGCAGCTCAGGCCAGACAAGTGCAATGTATTACTACATACAGTACCACATTTCTCACCCACTTAATTCAATCTTGCCCACTCCCACACCTTGTGTATTACTCCCTTCCCTTTAGAGTGTATGCTGTTTTGCATAGGGCCTTCCTCACCTTTTTTACCGGTATTGATTGTGATGTATGTAACTCCATATGTTCTATGTATATAATTCATGTGATTTAGTTGTATAATCACATTTACTTTACAGTGCTACGCAGGCGCTTTAGAAATACAAGTTAATAATAATAATAGTACATAAATCTTCCTCATTCTCCTGTTACTTACATCATATTTTTTAGTGGAAAAAAACAATTGGCCTCTTTTCCTTTTTTCAGAGTGATAGCCTGCAAAAGTCTTTAAAAAATGTTTTGGGTAACATATGGAACATAAACTATACAGTGGGCTCATGTGTAGGGCATTATAACAACTCTATTTTCTTTATTAAAGTTCCCTGGACTTGTGTAATGTATTCGCTGCAACATATCCGTCCATTCAGCGGCATCCCGCCGTATACAAATTAGTCTGAGTGAAGACCTCTAATGAAGTTGTGCTATGCATAATTGAACGCTATCGCATCTTCGCTTTGATTGCCAAAGTAACAATATCGAAAATCCGTTTTCTGCGCCCTGGACTCAATTCCGTATTTTAGTAAATTAGCGTTGTCTGAGCGAATTTTTGCCTGGTCAAGTGTATGATGGGTGCGAAACTGTCGCTGGCGAATTTTCGACGCTTAGTAAATTTACCCCTATATGTGTTTATCCCCCTTTGTTTTAAAGCCGCAAAACCTTCCCCAGTACTACCTGGCAACACAAACCAAAACTTTCTCCACTTCATTCATTATGACTTTAATCTTTGTACAGCATCCTTCAAGCTTTATGTTTCTTAATGCTGCTTTTTAGCAACGTTCCCTTGTACCACAAATACATTTAGCAATGTCATATATCGTATAAAAAAACATAGAATAACCAGGGGTTTGCATAACAGTTATATAACCAATGTTTTTACAACTCATTATGGGACAGAAAATAGATAGGATTTATTTATGTGGCTGTCACAAGCGATAAAAGAAATCACATCAGACGTGAAGATTCTTTCATTCAATACTAGTAGAAATAAAAGGATAAACAATGTATGTCTTAGAAGCAATCAATTTGGTTATGTTCCATTTAGTCTCTCCATTGGTTCATTCTTGACAATTTAGTACTGGTATGGGGCCTGTTCTCCAGAATGCTCTGGACCTGGTGTTTTCCGGATAAATGGTAATTTATATCTTAAGTCTACTGGAAAACCATGTAAACCTAAAGTAAACCCAATAGGCTGGTTTTGCTTCCAACAAGGATTAATTATATCTTAGTTTGGATCAAGTACAATGTAGGAAATCATTTTTAGAAATTTGGATTTTTTTGGATAACATTGAGTCTATGGAGATGGCCTTTAAGTCTGAGTTTTTGGATAACAGGTTTCTGGATAAGAGATCCCATACCTGTATTTACCTTTGCCAATTGATTTTTTTTTTTTGCTTTGTGAAGTCGGTTTGATTCTGTTTTGATATTGGTTATTAAACACTTATTGGTGATTGGCTGCCTCCTGGACTGGTATTAAAGGAAAGGGGAAGTTTATCAAAATATAACCTGTTAAAAAGTAGCTTGTGAAATATGCATTTTTTTTATATTTCCTGTTGATGCTATAGTAATGTATTTGGTAGTAGTAGGTGCCAGGGATATCGGTCTCTTTATGAGAATAAGAGTACCAAGGATGCTTTGTTGCTTGAGTTCAGTAAGCGTCTTGGTAAACATAATACTTTCCACTTATATAATAAGTGCTCTTTTAAAGTATTGTTACAAAAAAAAATCAGGCCTACATTTGGCAATACCAACAATAATAAATGAAGCCCAATATCTTAACCATGAAAACCAGCTATACAATAATCTGTTAATATATCTTTTGTAAATGATCACAATATTTTACTTAATACTCAGTGGTCATGAATATGAACTTGAAGGGATACTGTCATGGGAAAAACATTTTTATTTCAAAATGAATCCGTTAATAGTGCTGCTCCAGCAGAAATCTGCACTGAAATCCATTCCTTAAAAGAGCAAACAGATTTTTTTTATATTCAATTTTGAAATCTGACATGGGGCTAGACATTTTGTCAATTTCCCAGCTGCCCCTGGTCATGTGACTTGTGCCTGCACTTTAGGAGAGAAATGCTTTCTGGCAGGCTGCTGTTTTTCCTTCTCAATGTAACTGAATGTGTGTGGGACATATGTTTTTACTATTGAGTGCTGTTCCTAGATCTACCAGGCAGCTGTTATCTTGTTATCTGGTTACCTTCCCATTGTTCTTTTGTTTGGCTGCTGGGGGGGGGGGGGGGGAGGGGGTAGATATCACTCCAACTTGCAGTACAGCAGTAAAAAGTGATTGAAGTTTATCAGAGCACAAGTCATATGACTTGGGGCAGCTGGGAAATTGACAATATGTCTAGCCCCATGTCAGATTTCAAAATTGAATATAAAAAAATCAGTTTGCTCTTTTGAGAAATGCATTTCAGTGCAGAATTCTGCTGGAGCAGCACTATTAACTGATTGATTTTGAAAAAAAAATTTTTCCCCATGACCTTATCCCTTTAAGTTGTTTTCTGACCATAGGTTAGGTGTATCCACTTTCCACTCATTTAAGAGCTTGGCAAAATAATAATTTAAAAATGTTATTCAAATTGAAATGTTTGTCTTATATGAAGTAATTGCGTTTTCGACATTATTATTTTCAGGTGGTACCATGGAAAACTGGATAGAACTATTGCAGAGGATCGCCTTTATCAAGCTGGCAGGACTGGAAGCTATCTGATTAGAGAAAGTGATCGAAGACCAGGCTCATTTGTACTTTCCTTTCTTAGTAAAACAAACGTTGTTACACACTTTAGGTAAGTAAGAGGAAGAAGGCGTGCCTTGAATTAAGAGTTTGTTTGTGGATGTTATGCTAAGCTATTGCTTTGCTGCTCTTTGTTCTTTCTGTTTTTTTTTAAATGCTAATAAAAACACTTGAAAAGAAAGAAAGAGTTTGTTTGTGGACAAGTTTGACTTACCTGCTTCTGCTGAGAGCCCTCATAGTTTTATATCAATACATTATGATTTTAAGGCTGTAATGCACTGGGCTCTAAGTGCCCTGACACTCCTCATACAGGTAGCTTCGGCTTTCTGAAGTTGCCTTGCAAGGAAACATTTGGAGTATTTGGAAAGCTAAAGCTGTTTGTATGGGTGATTCAACCAGGGATAGGAAGGAGCACCCAAACTGCAGACTGCTGCAAAAAACTTTATTTTGTCACAACATGTTTTGGATCACATGGATCTGAAACAGGTGCTCCTTCTTATCCCTGGTTTTTTTTACACATTGATAATGGTCTGCTTGTGTGACCTTTACAAAAAGAGAGCACGTTAACAGGAGAAACTTGCTGAACAATATTGAATTTATTCAGTTTGTATGGGTGATTCACTTTATTGCCAGTGGGAAAGCATTCATAGGTGTTTAGTTGTCCATGCTAGAGGAGATTTATTGTTGGGTGACTAAGCTCATCTGTCTGTGACATAAAAACTTTTTGTGGATAAATAGCCTGTAGCCAACTGCAGTATTAAGTTGTGTCAAAACATAATAGTTAATGGAGAGCCTACTGCCAAATGCTTTAAAAACCACAGCAAATGTGTGCAAAATCTAACTGTATGGCTTTCTTCATCTAACATTTATGTTTATGGTGATCGTCTGCCTGTTTATCTATTTATATACCTTTGTGATCAAATCACTGCACATAAGATCAAAAGCCCCATCTATTTTTTTCTGACTAGATGTTTCCCCTTCATCCAGATTTCAGGCAATAATGTATGCCATTATGCTAAAAATCAGTATTTATTCAATCACAGATCTCATATGCAAATACAAAGCTTTGCAGTAAATATTCTGTGCCATTTGATTTCTTGTATATTGTTGCTCATTATTAGATTACAGGATATGCCTTTTAGGATAATGTGTCACTCCATCCATTGTTATATGTCCAGCCTAAAGCAGTTATTGTTTACTCTGGTTACTTCATGGATGTAACTGACTTGAAATAATCTGCCATTTGAAATTAGCCTTTCCTATAGAATAATAAAAACTTGAATATATGTGTCATTATATTTTAATTTGATGTGAATGAATTATGATTTTTTTTTGCAGGATAATTGCTATGTGTGGTGACTTCTATATTGGTGGAAGAAGATTTTCATCACTATCAGACCTTATCGGATACTATAGTCATGTATCATGTTTGCTGAAAGAAGAAAAGTTACTGTTTCCTGTTGCCCCACCAGAAGTTAGTAGTTCAGAATGTTTTTAAATGTTAAGAGCCTCTGAGACATGTTGTCTGTAAATTATATACACACACACACACACACACACACACCATCCATGAATATCATGTAAATTATATACTTATAATCTGAGCTTAGTGATGGTCATTTCTGTCACATGACTCACTGAAACTTGTGTATTATAATAAATAAAATACCCCCATTGCAAAATATGAGAATATTAGAAGTCACCTCGGAGTTCAATAACCTGTATAAAAAACTTTAAAAGCTGCAATTTTAAAAATGTAGGTTCAATAAGTGCTATGCCTTTAGCAGGAGAATAGAATGTAGCTTGAGAAGATACATATTAACCACGTTATCAGACATATCATACTTAATTAAGTCTCTTTCTATATGTAGAGGTGCAGTTCTAGCATCCAATGTACTTGTAGCATTAACTGGACGGCTGTTTGAATGTCTATTGTATTAATTGCTTCTCGGTTTCTAGACTTTGAACAAATATTTCACTTATTAAGAGATTATAGTTCTATTTATTGTTTAGCCTTCATAGTTAACAGGAGATGCCTCTGCTTTACCTGGAGAATGGGCTAAATAATACTTATGTCCATGCACTTAAAACTAAGGTGCAGATATAAGTTTGACTTGCCAGAACAATTTTTAACTAGTTAAACATTAGCTATATCTAAAAACTGTGTTATGTGTCATTGGGATATCCGATTATAATTTTATTTCAGATTATAATTTTATTGATTAATCTGAAACACTGCCACAATAAACCTCTTACTAGTTGATTAGGACATTTTTATTCCTGTTTTGCCCATTTAAAGCCCTAGGCTACAAAGGCTGCTTGGAGTAGAATGGACAACATACAGTTAATAAATAATACTATTCTTATGGGTTGTAGCACAAATACATTTGTGATCAGGAGGGTCTTTTCAGAATTGTCGTTATCAAAAGGATCTTTCCTGCTTGCAGGCATTTACACGTTGTTTTGGTGAATAGGAAGCTTGCTATTAATCATGCATTATTTTTTATTAAAATGTATTTATAAAGCATTAGATATTTTGCACTGTACAATAGATAGAACAATGTATACACTGGTTGATACAGTGGGTAGATGACCCAGCGCAGTCGAGCTTACAAAAAAAACCCCACAACAATACTTAGTGGACAAAACCAGTGCGCAACAGGAATTTTAATTTTCATAACGGAGTGTGGCTGTTATGAGACTTTCAATTCCATTCTTGAAAGACCACATTGATCAAAATGTATATTAGTGTATTTTGAACACTAACTTTCTATATCTTTAGTAATGTACATGTTATGCTTCCTGTAAAAGTTTTTCTTTTTTTTTTAGCCTGTTGAAGACAGGCGGAGAGTACGAGCAATCCTTCCTTACACTAAAGTGCCAGATACAGATGAAATCAGGTAATCTTTGCATAGTTTTGGTTAATTTTAAACAACAGTCTGTGTTTAAAATTCAAATTTATTTTCTGAGGGAAAAAAGTAAAAAGACTTATCTACCTTCCATGCTTAACACATCAAAAACTTCCAGACAGCCATTTGGTTGCTTGTGCAATCTATATACCGTATATACTCAAGTATAAGCCGACCCGAGTTTAAGCCGAGGTACCTAATTTTACCTACGAAAACTGGGAAAACTTATTGACTCAACTAGACACAACTACAGCCCTGTCTCCCAGCAGCGCACATTCCGCCAAAGCGACCCCCCCAGCGATCAACTGGACTTCTTTGCAAAGTTGATGGTGACAGAGAATTGCCAAACTGATTACTGTGTGCATTGTCCCACTACCATGTGCAGATGGTGCTGTGTGATATTGCCATCACTGTTAATCTTTCGTATAACCAACAGAGGGCGCTGTGTGATATTGCCATCACTGTTAATCTTTCATATAACCAACAGAGGGCGCTGTGTGAAATTGCAGTCACTGTTATTCTTTCATATAACCAACAGATGGCGCTGTGTGATATTGCCATCACTGTTAATCCTTCATATAACCAACAGAGGGCGCTGTGTGATATTGCAGTCACTGTTATTCTTTCATATAACCAACAGATGGCGCTGTGTGATATTGCAGTCACTGTTATTATTTCATATAACCAACAGAGGGCGCACTGTTATTCTTTCATATAACCAACAGAGGGCGCTATGTGTTATTGCAGTCTCTCCCCAAGCGAACTGTTGGTAGAGGAATGATTAAAAGTGACTGCAATCTCAGCTACTTCCCGCTGGCTCGAGTATAAGCCGAGGTAGACTTTTTCAGCACATTTTGGATGCTGAAAAACTCGGTTTATATTCGAGTATATACTGTATATTATATATAATAGCAGAAAGCACTTATAGCAAACAAGCTTGTACAACAGCGTGGCAAAAGGTTTATTCCTCCATTTTCACATCTACACCTTTCACATATAAATCAGCTTGATCCACATTGCTTGATCATCATCAGCAAGAAACGGCAGATACATATTCAGACATTACATATAGATTCAGCTAAGCCATTATTGTACTAAAAAGGATTGGAATAAATACCATAGGACATCTCCATAAATTACCAACCTAACTCCTCAATATCCCTAATCAATTTATTACCTCATAAAGACTATCCGTGCTGCTATTTCTTAATTTAAATTAATCTATCTGAATCCATTCTCCTAAGAAAAACTCATTCATATTATACATCTACATTTCACAAAAATCAAAACCCCAAGTGAATCCAAAGTACAACCCTCTCAATACATATTAATTCCATATCACCTGAGCAGCTAAAATATCTCATTGGTGAATTAAAGTGTGAAATCATAGCTCAAGACAAACTCACAATCCTTGTAAAATCTAATATAATCAACCCCAGACCATTAGCATAAAAACATATTCAGTATGAAAACAATCAGTTTATGTACCCATAAATAGAGAACATAAATATCAGCCCCCAAAATTATTCTGCAACCAATCTTTGAGCAGACACAAAACCATCTAAACAATTGTCCAGGATCATAGAAAACAAGAGTGGGAGCACATCTCATTGAACCTTCTTATGGATATTGTATCCAAAGACAAAATCCATTTGGCTTGTTTTTTTGAAGCAAAATTTTAGCTCTATCCCCACCCCTCGATAGTGGCGGAATATGATCAATCAAAATCGCTTGCAAAGAAGGGAGAAAATATCTGTGTCAAAAAGTGTCTAGCAAGCGGGATCTCGGATTTCCCAGAGGCCAATGCTAAACAAATTGCAGATCTATGGTTATTCATACGGATCCAAAAAGAAGTTACACATTTACCCACGTAATATAGGCCACATGGCCACAAAATGCAGTAAATCACGTGATCTGAAATGCAAGTCAATCTGTAATGGATTTGGATTCTCTTATCTTTGTGAGGGTGAGGAAAAGTTCCACCAATTAATAGGCATCCAAAGGTTTTACAACTCCCATCTATCTATTCTATCTATTCTATCTATCTATTCTATCTATCTATCTATCTATCTATCTATCTATCTATCTATCTATCTATCTATCTATCTATCTATCTATCTATCTATCTATCTATCTATCTATCTATCTATCTATCTATCTATCTATCTATCTATCTAGTTATAGTGTAGATGCCCCTGCACATTGCATTCAGCTTTATACTGGTGTTGAACACTCCCTTCTCTATTTCATAGTAGAAGCAGAAAGGATATTTAAGGTAAACATTGGAAATTTTACTTAAAACTTTGCTTGTTTGTTTCCATGTGCCTGTACATTTACTACTTGCTTCTCTGTTTGTCTGTGTGACAATGAGCTGTTAAATGAGTTGTGCAAAGTTGGACAGTATAATCCGCATCTCCGGAACTAAATGTGATCTTTATAACCAAAACCCAATTAAACAGTAAAAAACATTACACTTACTCATTGAGGAAAATTATCCAAAGCATTGTTTTGTCTACTTTTTTAGTAGGGTTCTCATTCTATAAAATGAAAGACAGATCACAAATTCAATTTTAAGCACCCCTGTACTGCTGACAAACACGTTAGTTTGTTAGTGCAGTTCTGATATTTAAAGAAGTAGGAGAATGGAAAGGCAAAATATATGGGTGGGAAATGATAATGAGATTGCTAGTGAAGGGAGAGCACATAGGGGTAATAGAGAAGTAATATTTAGTAGAGCATAAAATAATAATAGGGTAGGAATATTTAATAGAGCATAAAAGGTAAATAAAATATTAAGACATTATCAAAGGAGGGAAATGGACAGTAGAATGGGTAAGTGGGGAAAAGATGAGACACCTGGAAGGGAGAGCGGACAGGAAAATATAAAAAGGGTAAAAAAGAATGTGAATAGGAAAGTACAGCGGAAAGTGAAAGGAGGTGACAAAGCTTGAGAAATATGCATGATAAAAGCATAAAATGCTTTAAAATGAGGACAGAATGGGGAAAGCCAAGCTGGGACCAGGGTATAAAAGAAAGATCATAATACAGAAACAGAATTAGGAGGGAAGGACAATTTCCACTTGCATCTGCACTCAGGACCATAAGAGACACACATCTTTTACAGCGTCATTGGTTACTGCATTCTTTTTTTTCTTATATTCAGAAACATACAGTACATTGGTGTAATGAAATAGATCTGGGGCCTAACTATAGAGTAAGCAGACCCTGCGAGGTATAGGGCCCCCATGATAACTTAATTCATATACAATTTCAATGAATGTTGGTAAAACAGGTCAACCTCTAGACTTTTTGGGGGTCTGAAAAATAATTTGCTGTGAGGCCCAGTAATGTCTAGTTTAAATTATTAGGTATATTTCCCAATTAAACTAGTGCATGTATTTGGTTTAAAGAGGTTTTTTATCTTCCAAACACAGTTTTCAGACTGTTCACTAGAAAAAAAATGATTTCAATTGCTTTCCATTTTTTATTTTTTTACCATTTTTCCAAAGTTAAAAGGGTTGTTCACCTTCCAAACACTTTTTTTCAGTTCAGTTTTTTTTAGATTGTTCCCCAGAAATAAAGACTTTTTTCAATTGCTTTCCGTTATTTATTTTTTACAGTTTTTTCAAAATCTGAGTTTAAAGTTGAATGTTCCTGTCTCTGGTGTTTGAGTCTGGCAGCTCAGTAATTCAGTTACAGACTAAACGGTTACAATTTTACAACATTTAGTTGATACATTTCTTAGCAGTATCTCTGGCATATTAGCAACTATTGTATCAATCCTAACAGCTGCCTTTAATGAAACTCGGAGACTCTGCTCAGCAGGGACAACGATAAGAAATGTATCAACTAAGGGGCACATTTACTAAGCTCGAGTGAAGGATTCGAAGTAAAAAAATTTAGAGTTTCTAAGTTTTTTTTGGGTATTTCGACCATCGAATAGGCTACTACGACTTCGATTCGAATGATTCAAACTAAAAATCGTTGAACTATTCGACCATTCGATAGTACTGTCTCTTTAAAGGAGAAGGAAAGCTACATAATATATTAGCTGCAATAGTGCAAGCTAAAATGCTATATTTATTCTGTAGAATGTTTTAACATACCTGAGTAAAAATCTTTAGAAACTCTCTGTGTTTAGGATAGGAGCTGCAGTATTAATGTGGTGTGACATCACTTCCTGCCTGAGTCTCTCCCTGCTCTGTGCTCAGATTACAGCAGAGAAGGGAGGGGGGGAGAAGAGGAGCAAACTGAGCATGTTCTTGACCAGGGCAATGAGGTTTAAGCTGAAGGCAGGAAGTCTGATACAGAAGCCCATGTGTACACAATAGAAGGAAAGAAACGGAGTGTTTCTTTTTTTTGACAGGGGACTCAGAGCAGCACTACTTTGGGGGTTTACAGGTATATTTAGATGGACCTTTCTGATAAGGCTTACTTAGTTTTAACCTTTCCTTCTCCTTTAAAAAAACTTTGACTACCTACTTCGCCACTTTAAACCTACCGAGCTTCAATGTTAGCCGATGGGCACCTTCCCCTTGAGGTTTCTAAGCTTTTTTGCATTGAAGGAAAATCCTTCGATCAATGGATTAAAATCCTTCGAACCGTTCGATCGACGATTTTTCGTTAGATCAAAGTATTTGCGATAAATCCTTTGACTTCGATATTCGAAGTCGAAGGATTTTACTTTGAGGGTAAATTAACTTTAGTCTTTATTTCTGGTGATCTATCTGAAACCAACTAGTTGTTTGAAGGCGAACCACCCCTTTAAAGTTACATGTTCCTGCCTCTGGTGTTTTAGTCTGGCAGCTCAGCAATCCAGGTGCAGATTCTGAACTGTTACAATTTGCTACATTAGTTGATACATTTCTCAGCAGCATCTGTAACATTAGCAACTATTGTATCAATTATAACAGCCGCCTTCAATGAGGCCAAAGATAAGAAATGCATCAAGTCACATGTCATTTAGAACAGTTTACAGAGTCTAAGACCCCCCCCCCAACCAGAACTGCTCCAGAAAGGCATATAAAGATGAAAAGTTAAACTTTAATCTTCATTATTAGAAAAACAGTCACAAAGAAGAAGAAAAAAAAGTTGAAATGATAAAAAAAACTGAAGATTCTACACTAGATTACTGAAATATCTATTTTAAAGATACTTTTTTCAGTCTTGAAAATATTGATAAACTAGACAAGAACTTTTAAGCTTTTTATGTGGAAACATGCCAACTTTGTGTATTGCTGGTTTATGCTATTGTGTATCTATGGTCAGGTTCTCTGCAATGTCCTGCCCTCCTTTTTTGGAATTGTGTTTTTTGCTGCTCTGCCTGTTTTACTGTTAAAAACCGTATGTATTCGGATATATTAGTGTTATATATCAAACATTTTATTCCTCTTACTGAAGGGAATGAAATGTAAAGCAAGTTTTTTTTTTTTGTTTTTTTTTAATGTTTACAAGCATTCAGTTGTATGTAACAAATGACTATAGTTCTCCACTGCAAACGCTAAAAAGTTCGTTATGTATGTTTGTTTTTTTTTCAACAGGACATGCTTAATACGCAGACGCTAATTTTTTTTTTAAATTTTCTCTTCTGCAGTTTCTTAAAAGGAGACATGTTTATAGTCCATAATGAATTAGAAGATGGATGGTTGTGGGTTACTAATCTACGGACTAATGAGCAGGGACTTATAGTTGAAGACTTGGTGAAAGAAGTGGTCAGTTTGCACTTTACTTTCATAACATATCATATAATTTCAAATCATACATCTATTATTGTGCACCCACTATCCGTACATTAATTCTTGTAATCAGTGGTAACTTGTTAATTGTCTGATTTGTTCATCCAACTTTTAGATGTGCAGCTTGAGGGCTAGGTATATATATATATATATATATATATATATATATATATATATATATATATATATATATATATATATATATATATATATATATATATATCTATATATATATATATCTATATATATATATCTATATATATCTATATATATATATCTATATATCTATATATATATATATATATATATATATATATATTAGACAGTAGTTGAAAAAATAATGTGGCAGTTTTTGCATGTACATTGTAAATATTTTTATAAACATAATCAAACCCCTCTTTTGTACAGGTTTTTTTCCATGTTTAAAATTGAGCCTAGAAATTTAGCTAAACTAGTAAGCCATATTGTGCGAGAAATCTGTTTTCTTGAATGTTAACTGAGAAATGTAGATATAATTTCTAATTTCATTGTTCCAATTTACACTCAAGTAAAACCTATTGATAGGAATGTTATTAAAATAAGGCAATGCTTATAACTCTCATTTACCTTTCTGAATTATAATATATTGTACGTGTTATAAATAGAAATGATTGCTTTAAGCTTGAATAATAAGCACTAGAATTCACAGTTTTACTAAAGAATGTAAATAAAGTTTAAAGCAGTAATTATTTGTCCTATAACAGTCTGCAAACTGATTGTAATTATTACTGACTGTAAATATCTTTCCTTTGGTTTCAATTTTAGGGGAGGGAAGAAGATCCGCATGAAGGCAAAATGTAAGTTTTAACAACATATTTATTTTTTTTCTCTCTAACAGGGGCTAGACCAGTAACATGAAATTTTTTTAAAAAAAAAATTTGTTCGTACCCACCAACACATATTAAACTTTAAAATCACAAAGTCTTTATTAAGAAATAACTTACTGAAACGCCTCTTGTGTTCCTCTTTAGAAAAGGCGACAGGGCGACGATCCATCGTACAGCGCTCAATTTCTCCTCCCTGGCTATCTCCTATAAGGAAGGCAGTGAGGAGAAATCGAGCGCTGCACGATGGATAACCCGATCGCCTTTTCTATACGAACAATTTTTTTTGATGTTACTGGTCCTTTAACTTGTGTTCCAAATGCTTTTTAGAGGGGTTGTTATAAACTGTATGACCAAAAAGGAAGAAAGAAACAAGACCCAAATAATAGTACACTGGCCATTCAAAATTAAAGCTAAATGTTAAAAATAGGGATGCACCGAATTCAGGATTCGGTTCGGGATTCGGTCTTTTTCAGAAGGATTCGGATTCGGCCCAATCCTGCTGCCCGGCCATTCCGAATCCTAATGTGCATATGCAAATTGGGGCCAGGGAAGGAAATTTGTGTGACTTTTTGTCAGAAAACAAGGGAGTAAAAAATGCTTTCCATCCCTAATTTGCATATACAAATGAGGGTTCGGTATTCGGCCGAATCTTTCGCGAAGGATTCTGGGGTTCAAATCCAAAATAGTGGATTTGGTGCTTCCCTACTTAAAATCCTCTTTATTAGCAAATATAAAACACACATCCATCCATATGTTTCACGTGATCCACCAGCAATTGCCCACTCCTAAATGAATAATGACACATACAGGATAAAATAGAAAGTGATAAAATTGACGAACACCTTTAGGCTGCAACCTCATAATAACAATAACAATGACATGATTGAATGTCCTCAGACAAGATTTAGTATTTTAAGTGTTCAAGGGATTGCCAACTATTTAACCAAGTTCCACAGTTTTATTGGATTCCATACTGAAAATCTTTGGTCTTTGAAATAATATCCCAAGTTCACTAAAAGGCTAGAGTTAAATGACAATTCCAAACATTGGCCATACTGCTCATTTAATGATAGCAGAGTAGTGCTTCCCGTATCTCTCGAGTCAGGGCCAGACTGGCAATCTGTGGGTTCTGGCGAAGGGGGGGGGGGCTGCTATAAGTTGCCATAGACAATTACCATTAATTGGGCTGGTTGGGCCTCTGTGTAACTGAACTGCCAGGGCCTGTTTTGATTCTCAGTCTGGAATATTGTTTTATAAACGGCAGCCCCTGCGGTTGCCAATATATATATCATCATTATTGTCTATATGGGGAAAATGGAAGTAGATTGGGCAGGGGGACCATATGACATGGAGAAAAAAAAAAAAAGTATTTTCTCCATATGGTCACACCATTGAACAGCTCCAATCAGTAAGCATGTAATTAATTCTAAACATAAAATGAAATACTGAAATACCTCTCATCCTCTGCCACTTGCCCCTGACTCTGCTTTAATATCTCATCTCAGCAAACTGCACTGAACCCCCTTTTTTGGATTCGGCCTAACCCCAGAATCCTCCATGAAAGTTTCGGCTGAATATTGAACCGAATCCGAACCCTAATTTGCATATGCAAATCAGGGGTGGGAAGGGGAAAACATTTTTTACTTCATTGTTTTCTGACAAAAAGTCACGTAATTTCGCTCCTTGCCACTAATTTGCACACGCAAATTAGGGTTCGGTTTTGGCCGGGCAGAAGAATTAGGCCGAATCCGAATCCTGCTGAAAAAGGCAGAACCGAATTGTGGATTTGGTGCATCCCTAATTCCAACAGAAAATAGTAATGCTTATAAGGTACATGACTTAGTTTAACTAGATGGTGGGATTATTTTTTTAAAACATTATTTTTTTTAAAACATTAGAGCCATTAGCATTAGAAATTTAAAGCACTTTACATGCATTAAAATATACCTTCACTGGTAAAAGCAATATGCATTTTCTGCAGAAACTCTTAATACAGTTGCTTCCTTAGATCTGCTATTGATGTCAAGAGTTCTTGGTAATTCTCCCTTAGGTTTAGATGTTCGCAAACATCTTCCATCAAGATTGTAGCATAAGCCTGACCCACTGTAGCATCACTACCTTTACGCCCGTGGTTACAAGTCAACTTTATAATTTAAATATTGTTTCTCCCAGTACGGCTCAAATAGAATCATTCATCAAAATAGTAATTTTGCAACTCACATACTACGCTATAGGCTAAACTTAAGTAATATAGTAGAAAGGTGTTGTGTATTAAAGTAGAAGGAAAGGCTTGACAAAGGGCCTGCGTAGCCCGAATCGTTGCCTATGGCATTTAAGTAAAGTTTTTCAATTTTTCAAAGATACCGGAGTGCTGCTGCTTTATTTGATACATGTATACTTTGCCCTGGCAGGGGGTACGGCTTGCACCCGGGGCTGCAAGGAGCCTAATCCGCTTTTGAAGCACACTTTAACTACATTTAAAGTAGAAGGAAAGTTTAAAACTAAGTAAGCTTTATCAGAAAGGTCTATATGAATACACTAGTAACCCTCAAAGTAATGATGCTCAGAGTACTCTGTCAAAAGAAACACCAAATTTCATTCCTTTTATTGTGTACTACACATGGGCTTCTGTATCAGACTTCCAGGGCTTGGGCTTGAGCATGCTCAGTTTGCTCCTCGCCTCCTCCCTGCTGTAATCTGAGTTGCTATACTAAACAAACAGATACAGTGTCTACAGCTGTTTGCCGTATGGAAAAGCATTCTAAAGAATAAAAATGGTGTTCTAGCTTGCATTGTGGCTAATCTATTGGCAGTAAACTGCCTTGGTAGCTTTCCTTCTCATTTAAATAAAGTAATTGTTAAGAAGTGCAAGGGGCAAGAAAAAGCCTGATAGCCGTTTCATGTGGGGCTCACAATTTGGCTTAGAAGATCAATTATTTTATTTTAAGCCTATATTTCACACAAAAAACACACTTTGAAACATTTTGATTTTGCATAAGCAGCAACCTGTATTAATATTATGTCAGGAATGATGTGCCATTGGCACTTCTGCAGGCAAAACCCACACAGCTTAGCACATCACAATGGTGAATATATTGCCCCCCCTTTGGATTAAACCAAATATATGTGTATATATACAGTTAAGAAATCTTTAAAGTGGTTGAGAAAGCTAATATAAAGCTACAAATATACTGCTACAGTATGTATTCTTTTTTTTTTTTACTCTCAGCACTTAAACTTGAATGTGATTATATTTTGTATTTACCTTTTATTATTGTATTGACCCCTGTTTGTACTATTAAAGTATTACTCTGCTGTGCACACATAGTGATTTAAATATAGAAATACATAGATATAAATGCATAGAGGAGTTCTGAAATTTCCTTTTTTTTTTTAATTTCTTTTTGTTGCATGTGAAAAGATGGTTCCATGGAAAAATCACCAAGCAAGAGGGTTATAATCTTCTTATGACAGGTAAAATACACGCAAATGGTAACTGAACATCACAGTGTTTCATGGATTATAGAATGGCATTACATAGGTCAGTTGCAAGGCTTTTTTTACTTTTAGGAAAAAACTTGTCTTCCTAGATCTGTAATTTTGTTATGAGCGGGGGGGGCTGACCACAATTTGGATCTGAAAGGGATGCGGGCCTAAAACAAAGAAGCTTGAATTAGAGCTTTAACACATCTGTGACTTTCACGTATTTCACCCACTGCATTTTAAAGTACAGAGCCAGATCGTTGTTATGATGAGATTTTTTTGGGTTTTTTAAATATTAAAAAAAAATTTGCCCAAATCAACCAGCGTTTCATTGCCCTTAAACATATAGTATGGTAATTATCACTCTCTGTGAATGGCTTTATACATGTCGGTGATCTGTTTAAGCAAGCTAGTTCAACAGTATTTGATTATTTATATATTTTTAGTTGGCGGAATAAGCAGCTTTCTAGTGAGGCCATCGGACAACACACCTGGTGATTACTCACTGTATTTCCGTACCAATGAAAATATACAGAGGTTTAAAATATGTCCAACAGCAAACAATCAGTTCATGATGGGAGGTCGGTACTATAACAGGTAATATGGAATTGTTCTTTATAATGCAAACGGTATTACTAATGACTAATATTATTTAGCTGATTAACACATTTTGCAATATAACTACTGTAAAAGTTTTTGTGAAGCAAAAATAATTGCCCATTTTTACTCAAGCCTTTCATTTATACCATCGATATTCAGTAGTAAATGAAGGTTTGTTGACAGAGCAGTAAATCGATTTATTTTCTCGTGTTGCACTTTCTTAAGAAAAAAAGTTAATACTGATAAATGGTTTTGTTGTAATTATGTAGTACACTGCTGTCCAACTGTTTGCTTGCAACCCCCCTTGTGTGGCCGCCCACATGAAAGTCTGTCTACTGTTACTGCTTACCTTGTGTAAGATTTAAAAGGCATCATACTGAGATTAACTGGCCCCTGCATTGTTTACACCTCAAATTTAGAGTGTAAACTCTTACATTGTTAACACCTGTAATCCCCCCTACATTGTTCACACCTGTGGTACCTCTATTATTCACACTCTATATACCCTATACTCCCTTTGTGTGTGTCATACTCTGCCTGCCCTATGCTCCCTGTGTGTGTCATACTCTCTGCCTGCCCTATGCTCCCTGTGCGTGCCATACTCTGCCTGCCCTATGCTCCCTGTGTGTGTCATACTCTGCCCTATGCTCCCTGTGTGTGCCATACTCTGCCTGCCCTATGCTCCCTGTGTGTCATACTCTGCCTGCCCTATGCTCCCTGTGCTTGCCATACACTGCCTGCCCTATGTTCTCTGTATGTGAGCTCTGCCTGCCCTATACTCCCTGTGCATGACATACTCTGCCTGCCCTATGCTCCCTGTGCGTGCCCTACTCTGCCTGCTCTATGCTCCCTGTGTGTGCCATACTCTGCCTGCCTTATGCTCCCTGTGTGTGCGCAATACTCTGCCTGCCCTATGCTCCTTGTGTGTGTGCAATACTCTGCCTGCCCTATGCTCCCTGTATGTGCCATACTCTGCCTGCCCTATACTCCCTGTGCATGACATACTCTACCTGCCCTATGCTCCCTGTGCGTGCCATACTCTGCCTGCTCTATGCTCCCTGTGCGTGCCATACTCTGCCTGCCCTATGCTCCCTGTGTGTGCCACACTTTGCCTGCCCTATGCTCCCTGTGTGTGCCACACTTTGCCTGCCCTATGATCCATGTGTGTCCTACTCTGCCTGCCCTGTGCTCTCTGTGTGTGCCCTACTCTGCCTATGTGTGGCATACTCTGCCTGCCCTATGCTCCCTGTGTGTGTCATACTCTGCCTGGCATATGCGTTTGGACAGCACTGATGTAGTAATTACATTACTACTTTTACTTCATTTCTTTTTATAGTTCAGCAAAATCAGAATTTATCATGTTAAGCTAAGGAAGAATATATACAGGAAGGGAGTGTCTGTACAGGTATGGGACCTGTTATCCAGAATGCTTGTGACCTGGGGTTGTCCAGATAACAGATCTTTCCTAAATTTGATCTTCATACCTTAAGTCTACTAGAAAATCATGTAAACATTAAATAAACACAATAGGTTGGTTTTGTTGCTACAGAGAAAAAGGAAATACGTTTAAAAAAATTTGGATAAAATGGAGTCTTTGGGAGACAGCCTTTCTGTAGTTTGGAGCTTTTTGGATAACGGGTTTCCGGATAACGGATCCTATACCTGTATTATTTTTGTTTTGTAACCCTTTTCATTGCTTCAACTTTGCAAGTACTGTTCTGAAATTTCAGATCTTCACTGAAGGGATTTATTTACAAATCCTGATTTCCATTCTAAGTATAATTGGTTTTACTAGTAAGTAATCTGTCTAATTGAAAAGGGCTGTCCTGTTGATTTGTTTGTATGTTTATTTTTACAGCAGAAAGTTATTGCAACATAAGGGAATTAAATTGCATGTTTCTTGTTTCTGAACAGCATTGATGACATTATAGATCATTATCGAAAAGAACAAATTGTTGAAGGTTATTATCTTAAGCAGCCTGTTCCAGTGCAGGTAAGATCTATTTTTAGGTATGGCATGTAAAGGGAATGCTACTGAAATTAAATGCTAAAACAATATTAACATGAGCTACCTTTTTTTTTATTGCTGTTAGCATCAAGAACAAGTGTTGAATGATTTTCTGGATGGCAAAGAAATCTACAATACAATCAAACGAAGAACAAAGGATGCATTTTATAAAAATATAGTCAAAAAAGGCTATCTACTAAAGAAGAGTGAGTATTTTCACTGTGACTAAGTAGTTATCCATAATAGCCTTTTTAAAGGAACAGTAATACCAAAAAATTAAAGTGTTTTAAAGTAATGAAAATATCACGTAGTGTTGCCCTGCACTGGTAAAACTGATGTGTTTGCTTCAGAAGCACTACTATAGTTCATATAAACAAGCAGCAGTGTAGCAATGGCGGAAATTTAAAAAAGTCTATATGGTACAGGTTAAATAGTGGATAACAGCATTATGTTCTACAGAACTTATCTGCTGTGTAACCTGAGCCTTTTCTCCTTTGAATAGCTGCCCGCATGTCTACACAACAGCTTATTTATATAAACAATAGTAGTGTTTCTGCAGCAAATGCTTCAGTTGTATCAGTGCAGGGCAACACTGGATTATTACTTTAAAAGACTTTTATTGTTTGATGTTATTTTTAGTATGTTATAGAATGACTAATTCGAACAATTTTTCAATTGGACTTCACTTTTTTGTTTTTATAATTTTTTAATTATTTGCTACTTTCTTCTGACTCTTTCCGAGTGGGTGGTCACTGACCACATCTAAAAAACAAATGCTCTGTAAAGCTACAAATGTGTTGTTATTTCTACTTTTATTACTTATTTTCTATTCAGACCCTCTTCTATTCTTATTCCAGTCTCTTATCGATATCAGTGCATGGTTGCTAGGGTAATTTGGACCCTAGCAACCAAGCAAATTGACTAAAAAGCTAAATTACTCAAAACAACCGTAATAAAAATGAAAACCAGTTGAAAATTGTCACATATCACTTCCTACATTATATAAAAGTTAATTTAAATTTGAACAACCCCTTTAATTCAGTGATAAATGATCCCATGATGGAGAGAAGTGCTAGAGGGAAAATGAAATGTACTTTTAAATGCTGTGAAACGTCACCCACACAATTTCATCTCTGCATGAAATGTGCTATTCACAAATTATAAAATCTTTGCTTGGGAAAAAATATCCATCTGTCATATTCTGTTTCAATTATGCATCTTTTTTTTGCAGGCAAAGGAAAAAGATGGAAAACCTTGTATTTTATCCTAGAGGGCAATGATGCTCAGCTTATTTTTTTTGAAAGTGAAAAGCGTGCCACAAAACCCAAAGGATTGTTTGATTTGAGTGTCTGTTCTGTCTATATAGTTCACGACAGCCTGTTTGGCAGGTAAGAGGATTTGTTTAGACTCTCACTTAAGTTGGTTCCCATGAAATGTCCTGAATGTTGTGAAGTTAAAATATATTAATCTAACTTTAAGGGCCAGATTTATCAAGGGTCAAAGTCAAAAATCTAATTTTTGAGTTTTTTATGTCCAAAACAGTCAAATTCGAGTAGGAAATTGTTAAAATTCGATTACAGTTTTTTTTTTTAAAAAAAAAATTGTTTTTCGAAATGTATCATACATCGGCCCTTGAATTTGACTATTCACCACCTTAAACCTGCTGAATTGTTGCTTTAGCCTATGGGGGATGTCCTGGGATCAATTTGAGTTGTTTGCTGCCTTCCTGAAAATCAAGTTTTTTTTTTTCGGAGAAAAAAACTCAAATCAAATTCGATTCGAGTTTGCGGGTCGATCCTATTCAACCGAGTACAAACCCTGCTTCATGTAAATAAACCATTTTCATAATAATATACTTTTTTAGTAGTATGTGTCATTGGGTAATCATAAATAGAAAATTGCCATTTTAAAAGATAACGGCCGTCTCCTGGGATCGTACGATTCACAGTGCACACAAACGTACCAACAAACTATACTTCTTAGGTCACATGAGCCAATTAACAGACAGAGTTGTGTCTTTTGCTTCAACACTTCTTCCTGTTAGTTAGAGTTGTAGTATTTCTGGTCAGGTGATCTCTAAGGCAGGACGTAGACCATCACAAAATGGGGGTTCAAGGCTAGAGATGTAAAAAGGCAATATTTACTTAAATATATATTCCAGTTTGGTTAGATTCTTTAAAATGCCACTTAATCTGTTGCTTAAGTATTCGTTTTGGGAGTATACGTTTTCCTTTAATTACACTGTATGAATTGTTTGAATTTTGTTTCCTTCAGTCTGGGAATTCATAATTATAACAAGCAGGCAGGAGCCATTTTGTGGACACTGTTATTAAAGGGATACTGTCATGGGAAAAAAGTTTTTTTCCAAATGAATCAGTTAATAGTGCTGCTTCAGCAGAATTCTGCACTGAAATCCATTTCTCAAAAGAGCAGACAGATTTTTTTTATATTCAATTTTGAAATCTGACATGGGGCTAGACATATTGTCAATTTCCCAGCTGCCCCAAGTCATGTGACTTGTGCTCTGTTAAACTTCAATCACTCTTTACTGCTGTACTGCAAGTTGGAGTGATATCACCCCCCTCTCTTTTCCCCCCAGCAGCCAAACAAAAGAACAATGGGAAGGTAACCAGATAGCAGCTCCCTAACACAAGATAACAGCTGCCTGGTAGATCTAAGAACAACACTCAATAGTAAAAACCCATGTCCCACTGAGACACATTCAGTTACATTGAGAAGGAAAAACAGCAGCCTGCCAGAAAGCATCTCTCTCCTAAAGTGCAGGCACAAGTCACATGACCAGGGGCAGCTGGGAAATTGACAAAATGTCTAGCCCCATGTCAGATTTCAAAATTGAATATAAAAAAATCTGTTTGCTCTTTTGAGAAATGGATTTCAGTGCAGAATTCTGCTGGAGCAGCACTATTAACTGATGTGTTTTGAAAAAAAAAAAAAAAAAACATGTTTCCCGATGACAGGAGCCTTGCATCATCTCAGAATCTTGTTTGTGCACCTGATGTCTATCCCCCATGCAATGGTTACACAATTAAATGGTGAAGAGAACGAGGGAATGTGTGGAGAGCAGTGACATCTAGGAAGTGCTTAATGGAAAGTGAAAGTATTTGTTTGGCCCACCTCTATCCCTAAAGCTCCCCATAGACGTGACGATTCTGCTTGCCGAACGACCGATTTTAGGGAAGCTAGACCAATACTTTGAAATTATCGTGCGGTTAGTGGGATTCGAACGATCGTACATCTTACGATTTTTATTCCGACATCTGTCAGGAAATTGATCGGCCAGGTCAAAAAATCTTTGTCGGCCCCAGTGCAATCTATCTATGTTTGCAGGGCCAAGCAGGCAGCTCCCCTTTGTTTTCCTGGTAAATTGGTCTTTTTAGTTGATGGTAAATTCGTACGATCGTTCTGAGAAGATCGTGGTCTCACGATCAGGATCTGATCTTTTAAAAATCTCAACATCTATTGCCAGCTTTAGGCAAAAAGAAGGGGCAGACAGTATTTGATTTACAGCTCAGATTTTTTAATGAGTTTATAACAGCTATGAATGCTTTAATAAAAAATAGAAATTGGATTTCAAGTTTTATTTAATATACAGATTTTTGTGTTTGGGTGACAGGTCCACTTTAGAATAACTCCCATGAACTTGAAATTCGACCCTTGATAAATCTGCCCCTAAATGTCTGTCTTAATCAGAACATTAATCTTGCATATCAATTAGCATCACTTTGTGCTAATTAGGGATGCACCAAATCCAGGATTCGGTTCGGAAATTCGGCCAGGATTCTGCCTTTTTCATCAGGATTCGGATTCGTCCGAATCCTTCTGCCTGGCTGAACCGGATCCTAATTTGCATATGCAAATTAGGGGCGGGGAGGGAAATTTTGTTACTTTTTGTCACAAAACAAGGAAGTGAAAGATGTTTTCCCCTTCCCACCCCTAATTTGCATATACAAATTAGTATTCGGTTCGGTATTCGGCCGAATCTTTCACTAAGGATTCGGGGGTTCGGCCGAATCCAAAATAGTGGATTCGGTGCATCCCTAGTGCTAATCACAAATTATCAACTACGCCCTTGTTACATAAGCAAAGGCCAACACAGATATATGATGAAATAATTACATATAAAATGCCTCAAAAATACTAAAAGCCGCTATATACTAATATTTAAGACAGAAATAACCATAAGGGTCACATTTTTCTAACTTGCATCCTGGAAACTAAAGGTTAAGTCACGTAAGTAGGAGTAGCTAAAAAAAATCTTCCCCATCTGTGTATTTAAATTATTTATATGCATATTAAAAATGAATTAGCATTTTCTCTGTCATGTTTTCTGCAGTACTGGGATAAATACTTTTTTTTTTTTTTTTTTTTTTTTTAAATGCATGAATGCAAAGGGCATAACCAGCTTCCACCATGAAATTCAGGAAAATTCAATGTTTCATTGCTAAGTGGAAAATTGTTAAAATACATAACTTTTTTTTTCTTTTCTCATTTAAAGGCCAAACTGTTTTCAGATTGTTGTTCAGCACTTTAGTGAAGAGCATTACATATTTTATTTTGCTTGCGAGACTCCAGAACAAGCTGAAGTAAGTACATATTCGCTTTTTTACGGCAAGGACTATTAGTTATAAATAGGGATGCAGCGAATCCAGGATTCGGTTCGGGATTCAGCGTTTTTCAGCAGGATTCCGATTTGGACGAACCAAATCCAAATCCTAATTTGCATATGGAAGTTAGGGTCAGGGAGGGACTTTTTGTCACAAAACAAGGAAGTAAAAAATGTTTTTCCCTTCCACCCCTAATTTGCATATGCAACTTTGGATTCGGTTTGGTATTCGGCTGAATCATTCGTAAAGGATTCAGGGGTCTGGCTGAATCCAAAATAGTGGATTCTGTGCATCCCTTGTTCATGCTACCTTTCTGTTTAACAATAACTTTTTATCAGCTTTTTTGTTTACAGTGGTGTGCAAAACTACTTGCCCCTTCCTGATTTCTTATTCTTTTGCATGTTTGTCACACTTAAATGTTTATGCTCATCAAAAACCGTTAACTATTAGTCAAAGATAACATAATTGAACACAAAATGCAGTTTTTAAATGAAGGTTTACGTTAAGGGAGAAAAAAAACTCCAAATCTACATGGGCCTGTGTGAAAAAGTGATTGCCCCCTTGTTAAAAAATAACTTAACTGTGGTTTATCACACCTGAGTTCAATTTCAAAGGTTATAAAGCCATTTCTAAAGCTTTGGGACTCCAGCGAACCACAGTGAGAGCCATTATCCACAAATGGCAAAACCATGGAACAGTGGTGAACCTTCCCAGGAGTGGCCGGCCGACCAAAATGACCCCAAGAGCGCAGAGACAACTCATCCGAGAGGCCACAAAAGACCCCAGGACAACATCTAAAGAACTGCAGGCCTCACTTGCCTCAATTAAGGTCAGTGTTCACGACTCCACCATAAGAAAGAGACTGGGCAAAAACGGCCTGCATGGCAGATTTCCAAGGCGCAAACCACTTTTAAGCAAAAAGAACATTAAGGCTTGTCTCAATTTTGCTAAAAAACATCTCAATGATTGCCAAGACTTTTGGGAAAATACCTTGTGGACCGACGAGACAAAAGTTGAACTTTTTGGAAGGTGCGCTTCCCGTTACATCTGGCGTAAAAGTAACACAGCATTTCAGAAAAAGAACATCATACCAACAGTAAAATATGGTGGTGGTAGTGTGATGGTCTGGGGTTGTTTTGCTGCTTCAGGACCTGGAAGACTTGCTGTGATAGATGGAACCATGAATTCTACTGTCTACCAAAAAATCCTGAAGGAGAATGTCCGGCCATCTGTTCGTCAACTCAAGCTGAAGCGATCTTGGGTGCTGCAGCAGGACAATGACCCAAAACACACCACCAAATCCACCTCTGAATGGCTGAAGAAAAACAAAATGAAGACTTTGGAGTGGCCTAGTCAAAGTCCTGACCTGAATCCTATTGAGATGTTGTGGCATGACCTTAAAAAGGCGGTTCATGCTAGAAAACCCTCAAATAAAGCTGAATTACAACAATTCTGCAAAGATGAGTGGGCCAAAATTCCTCCAGAGCGCTGTAAAAGACTCGTTGCAAGTTATCGCAAACGCTTGATTGCAGTTATTGCTGCTAAGGGTGGCCCAACCAGTTATTAGGTTCAGGGGGCAATTACTTTTTCACACATGAAAATGTAGATTTGGATTTTTTTCTCCCTAAATAATAAAAACCCTCATTTAAAAACTGCATTTTGTGTTTACTTGTGTTATCTTTGACTAATAGTTAAATATGTTTGATGATCAAACATTTTGTGTGACAAACATGCAAAAGAATAAGAAATCAGGAAGGGGAAAAATAGTTTTGCACACCACTGTATGTGCACTGTAATCAGTTTGTGTATCAGTTTGTATAATGATGGATACACACAGGTATGGGATCCGTTATATAGAAACCTGTTATCTAAAAACTCTAAATTAAGGAAAGGTTGTCTCCCACAGACTCCATTTTATCCAAATAATTCACATTTTTAAAATTGGTTTCCTTTGTAATAATAAAATAGTACCTTGTACTTGACTAAGATATAATTAAATCTTATTGGAGGCAAACCCAGCCGATTTGGTTTGTTTAATGTTTACATGATTTTCTAGTAGCTGTAAAGAGATAAAGACACTAGAAATGCAATTTTTTCTTACATTTACATCTTACCCCCATGTTGCTCTATGAGGGAGCTGCCATATTTGTGCAGCAGGAGTCTGTTAGCATTAGATACTGTAACTGACAGACTGAGAAGGGACTGTCAGGTTGGCAAAACAGTCAGGTTTAGGAACTTCAAGTAGCAAATACTTGCAAAAGCAAGTCCATTAGTGAAAAAAGATCAACATGATTTATAGGCAACTTTTAATGTTCATAAAGAGCAGTTTTTAGTGTCTGTATCACTTTAAGTTATAAAGATCCAAATTATGGAATGATCTGTTATCCAGAAAAACCCAGGTCCCGAGCATTCTGGATAACCGGTCCCATACCTGTATATAATGATGCCCATGATGTGGTAGATGTCGGTGCTCATCTGCTGGTAATTTGGGTGCATTAACATCTAACATGCAGCTGCCATAACACTGACTTAACAGATGCATCCTAATTGAATACTATTACAAATTTGCAGCCAGTCTGGCAGAGGCAGCGGTAATATAAGTGAGGCAATTTGGAACACTATTCCAATGGTTTATTTAAAAATGGATGTAAAAAGATAAATACCTCTTGATAAATTGTTTATATTCATAAGCGGACTGCATAGAAATTTATTTTTTTTTTAAAAGCTGAACCAATCCTTTAACATGACTCTATGGGGCAAATTCACTAAAGTGCGAAGCGCCTAATGCTAGTGCAAATTCGCCAGTGAGACGTCATTTCATTACTTTGCCGATTTACTAACGGATGCTGGTGTAAATTCGCTAGCGAAGTGGACGAAGGGACATAACTACGTTAATTCACTAACTTGCGCATTTTACTGAACATTACCTCTTGCGCCAGACTTGCCTTCGCCACCTCAGAGCAGGCGAAGTGCAATAGAGTAAATAGGGATTGATTAAAAAAAAAAATGTTTTTTCTATGTCCCAAAAAACACTGGCGTCTTCCTTTTTTAAGGGTGATAGGCTGAAAAAGATTGTACATTTTTTGGGGGGTACCCTCCTTCCCCCCTACATTTCCTAACATATGGCACCTGAACTATACAGTGGCCACATGTGTAGGGCAATATAACAACTCTATTTTATTTTTTGAAGCTTTCCCAGGCTTGTGTAGTGTAATGTATTTGCTGCTACATATACGTCCATTGTACTTTAACTTGGTGCCGTATGCAAATTAGACATCGCTAGCGTAACTGCGCTTTCCTTGACGAATTAACGATAGCGCAACTTCGCTACTGTAATGGAGTCTGAGTTTGGATTCCAAAATGGTGGCCAAGATGGCGTCCAGGATGGTGGCTCCCTGGTTCCTCACGGACGCAGCTGGATGACGCCGACCTCTTCCCGCACTCTGATTGGGCGACGGAACGGGCGTCGGCGTCAATAATTGGCGCCGGCGTCGGTCGCACGCGTCAGCGCGTCCGCGCACACGTCATGACGCCGATGCGTCCAAATTTGGCGCCAAATCTTGGCCTATATGAAGGAGCTCTGCAAATTCATCAGTGACCAATTATAGGTTTTAGCTTGCTATTCCTGGGTGTGATCTTGTGAAATCCTTGCTATTTGTGTACCGACCTTTTGCCTGAATTCTTCGACCTCGAACCTCTTCTGCCTGGAATGACCTTGTTGCCTGTTGACCATTCTTTCGTCTCATCCTAATCTGTACTGCGAACTTGGACTTTGCTACCTCCTCCCTTGGTCCTCACTACCTCTGGGGCCTTTGGGCCTTACAGCTACCTTTCGCCTCCCTGGGCGCAACTTCCGATTTTAGTGAATTAGCGGCGCCCTGGCGAAACTTCTCCTGGAGAAGTGCAGCGAAATGTGGCGAAGCCTGCGCTAGTGCAACTCCACAGGTTAGTGAATTCGCAATCAATGTTTGAGGTGACTGGAGTACCCAGAGAAAAATCGTGCAATCATCTGTTTTGCTGCCCATTTTGCCTTATCTTCTTAATAACTTTTTTATGGTGTGCAAATATTATTGACTTTTAATGCAGTTTATTGAACTCAGGTTATACTGTACTATATAATGTATAATTCATTTAAAAATAAATTCAAATTTAGTCTTCTGTGAGGAGTATAATAGTTGTTTCTATATTTTGTAATAGGACTGGATGAGAAGTCTTCAGGCATTCTGCTGTTTACGGAAAATAACGCCGGCCCCATCAAATAAGCGTCTGCGCCAGGTTATTATGAGCTGTTTGGTAGACATTCATTGTATGTTTTTATATTTTACATCATTTTTGCCGTAGTCAGGTGTAAATGAAACAATGTTTATTGTAGCTGCAGTATATGCCATGCTAATAGAATTCTGTATTAACTGCATTGATGACATTACGCTACAGTTGGTTGGTTAAGCCCTCAAATAGTCCATTTACAAAATCTGTTTCTTGAATATTGTTTTTTTTTTTTAATTTTTTAGGTATCAAAATATGTCTTTATTTTCCCCCCCTCAGGTCAGCAGCCTTAATTTGCATGTTGAAGAAGCTCATAAGCTCCCAATGAAACATTTTACTAGTCCCTATTGTAATATCCACCTTAACAGTGTGCAGGTAGCAAAAACACATGCCCGGGAAGGTCAAAATCCTGTTTGGTCGGAAGAGTTTTTCTTTGAGTAAGTTTTTTTAGTTCTTCGTTTTTTTCCTTATTTTTGGTAATTGGGTGTGTGTAATGCTGTCAATTTTAGAGTTTGATTAATGTTTTTCACATTTAATGTAAGTTTTAGTATGTTTTAGAATGTCAATTTCTTAGCAACTTGGTCTGTTTTTTAAAGTTTTGTAATTAGAGGTCACCTTCTGCCTCTTTCGAGCATTCAGATTGGGACCCCCTACTCCATAAGCCAAAAAAAACTTGCTCTGTAAGGATACAGTTTTGTTTATTTTATTACTTGTCTTTCTATGTAGACCCTCTCTTCGAGTCTCTCACTCAAACCACTGCCTGGTTGCTGGGATAAATTGGACCCTAGCAACCAAGTAGCAGCAGAAATTAATAACTGGAGAGACGCTGAACAAAAAACAAATAGTTATTTAAAAAAAAAACACACAAAATATAAAGACTAAATGATGGGGAAATATTGCAATCTGCATCATGTTAAAAGTTATGTAAAGGTGAATAACCCCTTTAAAGCAAAAATTGCGCATATGTTTTCCTGTAATATGTGACATGTGGTATGCATGGAATGGTTAAACTTAAAATAACCAAATGTTACCCTAGAAAACATGTGACTGTAGGTGACTGCTGGCAGATTTTTTTTTCAAATGATTCAGCATTTTTTGTTAATTTGCAAATTCTGCTCTCGTTGGTTCAGTAGTTGACCAGATCATCAGTGAAACATGTGGTTTTCAAGCATTATGGATAGCACTTTATTTCCTAAGAAATATTGCATTTTGTTTGCACCAATTCATATTTTGGGGTTTAGATCCCATTTAATATGCATTGTGTGGATTCGGCCAGTAAGGGCAAATGAATGCAGTCAACCCTAAGGTTTCTGACTTCGAGTTGAGTTAAAAGTCTGGTATTGAAGCCTGATATCTCAGATGCACCGTGATTATGTTTGCATTAATTAGGTTTAGATCCCCTTTAAAGCTGGCCATAGAGGCAAAGATCCGATCGTACGATCGGACTTTCCCGTCTCCCGACCCGCCACTAACCATTCAGATCAAAGTCTTAACAGTCAGATTAGTTAAAGAACAGATCAGCAATGTTCTGCCCCTGACAGCAATCGTACTATATCTATGTCCAACCAAAGCTAGTGACAGTCTCCCACTGAAAATCGTACGATCGGCAATACACGCAGAGATATTATAGGCAGCCGACAGAAATTTTCTAACCTGTCCGATCGACCAAACGACCGATCTCCGCCGGACGAAAAATGTCGGGACTCTCCACACACGGTTCGAAAATCGTACGAATCCTCGATTCGTACAATCAGATCTTTGCGCCTATGGCCAGCTTTAGTCTTTTCACTTCTTACTTGCCCTTTAGAAACAAACCCAAGTAATAAAAAATAGACTAGATGGATTTTAGCTAGTGCCTGTGATTTAGTCTTGGTGTGTTTGGATCAGCTGGAAAAGTGGCTAGAAGCTGACCCTTACAGCAGTCCGGACAATTGCCCTTGATCTAGAAATCACATGCCATCCAACCTCTTTTGCCTGTGTTGCCACATGCTGTAAAATGGGGGTTTATTGATATAAGGTGTTGGTTTTTTTTGTTTTTTTTTCAACATAACTTAAATTCCGCAAATTTGTCTGCAAATATTGGTTTATCACAACATGTACCCATTTTAAATGCTGTGTTAGGTACAGTAAGTTAATTTGCTTAAAATAATGTATACATTTAAATGTAAAACTTTTGGCTCACCCACTTATAGTTCGAAAACTGTTTGTATGTTTTCTTTTCTAGTGACCTGTCACCAGATATCAACAGATTTGAGATCATTTTAAGCAACAAGACAAAGAAAAGCAAAGACCCTGACATATGTAAGTTTCCCGTCTTCCAATTTTTTATAGGCTTTATAAAACAGAGCCTAATGACATGTGCATCTTAAAAATAACATACCTGTTGTGGCAGATTGTGGAAAATGTTGCATTTCTTCTGATTTATTGGTAAATGACTGATACATCCCTTAAATGAATGGATTGCTAAAACAGTTTATCCAGTTTAGAGCAGTGGCTCCCAAAATGTGGGGTTGGACCCTTAAATGAATGGATTGCTAAAACAGTTTATCCAGTTTAGAGCAGTGGCTCCCAAAATGTGGGGTTTGACACCTTGGGGGGCATGGAGTTATGGAATTTTAATTTTAATGTCTGTAATAATAAAACCGCACCTTGTACTTGTTCCTAACTAAGCTGCTTGAATCTTTATTGGTGGCAAAACAATCCTATTGTGTTTGTTTTACATTTAAATGATTTTTGTAGACTTACGAAAAGATACATAATCTGGGAAACCCCCCGTCCCAAGCATTCTGGATAATTGATCCTATACCTGTGCAATAAATCATTATTACCAGTACCTGTACTAACATGATTCCTGTCCTTGATAAGAGGTCAGTTTAACTTGAAGGGGCACATTTCTTATGGTTGGAATTGAAAATGTGAATTTTCAAATTTCTTTATGGTCAAAACTGTCAAATTCGACTAGGGAATTATCCAAACTCGATTCAAGTTTTTTTTTTTAAAAAATTTGAATTTGATTTTTAAGATTTATCAAGCTCGGGCCCTTTTAAGAATTAGAATTTGACTATTCACCACCTAAAACCTGCCAAATTCATGTATAAGTCAATGGGAGCGGTCCAGTGACCAATTAGAGGATATTTGTAGCCTTCCTGACATTCAAAAATGTGTAATTCAAACTGGATTCTATTTGAGTTTTCTTGACGGTTTTAAATATTCGTTTTTTTTCTTAAATAACCCCCCCGTCGAATTTCGAGTACCATATATACTCGAGTATAAGTCGACCCGAGTATAAGCCGAGGTACCTAATTTTAACTACGAAAACTGGGAAAACTTATTGACTCTAGTATAAGCCTAGGCCCAACAACAGCCCTGTCTCCCAGCAGCGCACATTCCGCAAAAGCGACCCCCCCCCCAGCGGTCAACCGGACTTCTTTGCAAATTTGATGGTGACAGAGAATTGCCAAATTGATTACTGTGTGCATTGTCCCACTGTCCCACTAGCATGTGCAGAGGGTGCTGTGTGATATTGCAGTCACTGTTATTCTTTCATATAACCAACAGAGGGCGCACTGTTATTCTTTCATATAACCAACAGATGGTGCTGTGTGATATTGCAGTCACTGTTATTCTTTCATATAACCAACAAAGGGCACACTGTTATTCTTTCATATAACCAACAGAGGCTGCTTTGTGATATTGCAGTCCGTTAATCTTTCATATAACCAACAGATGGCGCTGTGTGCTATTGCAGTCACTGTTATTCTTTAAAATAACCAACAGATGGCGCTGTGTGATATTGCAGTTACTGTTATTCTTTCAAATAACCAACAGATGCCGCTGTGTGATATTGTAGTCTCTCCCCAAGTGAACGGATATTGCAGTCACTGTTATTCTTTCAAATAACCAACAGATGGCGCTGTGTGATATTGCAGTCTCTCCCCAAGTGAACTGTTGGTATAGGAATGATTAAAAGTCATTGAAATCTCAGCTACTGCCCGCTGACCTGAGTATAAGCTGAGGTAGACTTTTTCAGCACATTTTGGATGCTGAAAAACTCTGCTTATACTCGAGTATATATGGTATATTTGAATTTAAGGGAGTTTAAAAAAACTCATCTTTAATAAAGGTATCTCACTTTAGATATTGCAGATCAATAACATTGTTTTCATTTGTATATAGTGTTTATGCGCTGTCAGCTAAGTCGTTTGCAGAAAGGACACACAACAGATGAATGGTTCCAGCTTAGTTCCCATATACCTCTAAAAGGTATAGAGCCAGGATCCCTGCGTGTCCGGGTACGGTACTCAATGGAGAAAATTATGCCCGAGGAAGAGTACAGTGAGTTTAAAGAGGTATTTACATACATATATATATATATATATATTGCTTTGCAATGTAGCCCCCTAACCCTTGACCGAAATATCCTTTTGCTAATGTTTTGAATTTGAATCCTCTTAAAATGCTCTGTTACTAGTTTGCTAGTAAAAATACCTAATTCTTTTTCAGTTAATTTTACAAAAAGAATTACATGTCGTCAACGCGTTATCACACGTGTGTGGACAGGACCGAACACTATTGGCCAGCATTTTATTACGGATTTTTTTGCATGAAAAAATGGAATCCTTACTTTTGCGAACACTAAATGACAGAGAGATTGGTATGGAAGGTATGTAAGACTGAACAGTTACGCAATCTTTTAAAATAATCGTTAATAAACACTAGTTGCCAAGTACTGGAATGCTTGCCACAAATACATTTTTTAACATCAAGGTTTCATGGTATAGGATTCTTTATCCGGAAACCCATTATCCAGAAAGCTCCAAATTACAGAAAGGCCATCTCCTATAGACTCCATTTTGTTCAGATAATCCAATTCCAAAATGATTTCTTTTTTTATCTGTAATAATAAAACAGTAGCTTGTACTTGATCCAAACTAAGATATAATTAATCCTTACTGGAAGCAAAACCAGCCTATTGGGCTTATTTAATGTTTGCATGATTTTCTAGTATCCTTAAGGTATGAAGATCCAAATTATAGAAAGAACCGTTACCTGGAAAACCCCAGATCCCGAGCATTCTAGCTAACAGGTCCCATACCTGTATTTCATTGGATTCTAATTACTGGGTTCTTATGCCTTTTTTATTGAATAAAATAAATAAATGCTTCTTTTCTTAAGGGAGTCTGCTATTTTAAGAGATGTTATTTTAGTTCAAACACTGGCTTATTATTGGCAACATTTGACAGAAATAAGTATGGTTTATTGTCCTGGGGTTAAATGTGGCTACTAGAAAAAACTTGGCGTTGTTATAACATACTCAGGGATATCTTATTAGTTAGAAACTGGAGTAAAAGTATGCAGTACGCAGCTAAAAGATAGTATTTATAGATAAGACTAAGGGGCAGATTTATTAAAGGAAAACTATACCCCCAAAATGAATACTTAAGCAACAGATAGTTTATATCAAATTGAATGACATATTAAAGAATCTTACCAAACTGGAATATATATTTACATAAATATTGCCCTTTTACATCTCTTGCCTTGAACCACCATTTCGTGACTCTATCTGTGCTGCCTCAGAGATCACCTGACCAGAAATACTACAACACTAACTGTAACAGGAAGAAGTGAGGAAGCAAAAGGCAGAACTCTCTGTTAATTGGCTCATGTGACCTTACATGTGGTTTGTATGTGAGCACAGTGAATCGTACGATCTCAGGGGGCGGCCCTTATTTTTTAAAATGGCAATTTTCTATTTATGATTACCCAATGGCACATACTACTAAAAAAGTATATTATTATGATAATGGTTCATTTACATGAAGCAGGGTTTTACACATGAGCTGTTTTACTCAGTATCTTTTAATAGAGACCTACATTGTTTGGGGGGTATAGTTTTCCTTTAAGGGTCAAATAGTAAATTCTAATTCAAATTTTTGACATTTTATTGGTGTCAAAATTCACACATTCAAATTTAAATCCTCCAATTCGAATGAAAAAATATCGAATTTTCGTGTCGTTTTCATTCGATCGAATTCAGACGAATTGTGAGTGCATTCGAGTTTATGTTGAATATAGAGTAAAAAAATTCACATACATTCGAAATTCGACCTTTGATAAATCTGCCCATAAAAGAACTGTAGTTAGGTAAGAAAAGAGGAATTAAGTAATAATTGTATGAAGGGAAGTCAGAGGGACTGTAATACCTAAGGACATATTGGGAGCAAGGGGTCATAAAATGGGCCTGTGGAGGTTAAGAATGCAATATGTATTTAATGTATTTCACTTTAAAGAAATTTGAGACTTCCAAGCTGCTGCTTTTAAATAGCCAGAACACAGCACTGGCCAGAACTTGACATTAAAAACTTGATCTATTCCCTTGGCACAGATGGACATGATTACTAGGCTAAGTTCTTCATAGTGGAAAGGAGGCTGGCACAAGCGGGACCACTCTCCGTTAGTTGATGCAGTTAAAAAAAAAAGTATCCAAAAAAGTAAACAAAAAATCAGTGATTAGGAATCATTGATTTTTTTTGGATTGGCTGTCTGGAGCATATCTGTGATTGGTCCTTTTTCATTTAAATATGACTGTTAAAATGATTGTTAGCCTATGACTAAGTGCCCGCAAGGCATGAAACGCATAAGGCTCTCTTGAGATTTGTTTTTGCTAAAATAAGAATTAACGGAGTGTTGTCCGGATTGTGCCAGCCTATCACTACATATTAGCATATTGTTTACCTCCAAGAGCTGAAGGTCTGGGGCAGCACCTGGACTCCCCCATCATTTTTGGTAAGTCAACCCCTAAATCTTACCATAATCAACATTGAATGTTTCTTCAGAAAAGTATTTGTTATTGTTGGCTTAACTGTATAAGCAGAGCCTGACCCACACGAGTGTTGGGGGGCTCTCCGGTATCTGCTCCAACAGGCTCACTGTACAATGAATGCCACCCTTCGTTTGGTTCTCTAACAACATTATAGACAATGGTTAATTCTATGTGGCTTTGTAAATATCTCTGCATTTCTTATGTATCCATATACTTCCTTGATTCTATGATATAAGAATCGGTGTATAAATGTTTTCTAGGATAATGGCTAGCATGCCTTATGTTTGGTAACATAGTGTTTCATTTCAGATGAGGCAACCACACTCTTCCGCGCAACAACGTTGGCAAGCACACTTATGGAACAATATATGAAAGCCACCGCTACGCCATTTGTTCATCATGCCCTAAAAGACCCAATTTTAAAGATTCTGGAGAGCAAGCAGTCGTGTGAGGTGAGCATATTGAACCAATTTATAATTACTAATTCATAGAGTAATGTAATAAAAGGCGCAAAGTTTGCCCAGGTCTCGTAACCAATAGCAGCAAATTATGTGTGTGTTGTTAAACAGCTCACCAATAAATGCTACTTGTTTATTTATTTTTGTAGGTTGTTAGACTTAAAGTAACACTTCTAATTTGCCTGACTCTCTCAATCACTCATTTCATCAACTTTCCTATGTGTTTGCATACATTTTTATTAATTAACACAGTTAATGGAATTCATATCAATATTTTGTTGTTTTAAAGGAGAAGGAAAGGTTAAAACTAAGCAAGCTTTATCAGAAAGGTCTATATAAACACACCAGTAAACCATCAACGTAATGCTGCTCTGAGTCCTCTGTCAAAAGAAAACCCACATTTCTTTCCTTCTATTGTGTACACACGGGCTTCTGTTTTCAGCATAAACCTCCAGGGCAGGGCTTGAGCATGCTTAGTTAGCTCCTCTCCCCTTCCCTCCTCCTATTCCTGTTTTAATCTGAGCTTAGAGCTGTAAGTGAGCAGGGAGAGACTCGGGCAGGAAGTGGTTTCACACCAAGCGAATATGGCAGCTTCTATCCTAACAAACAGAGACAGCATCTAGAGCTGTTTACTCAGGTATGGTAAAGCATTCTGCAGAATAAATGTAGCATCCTAGCTTGCACTATTGTGGCTAATCTATTGGCAATAAACTGTCTTGGAGCTTTCCTTCTCCTTTAAGAGTGAAGAATACATGTATTTATATTTTGTGTTACGATGCAGTTTAATGATGTGTGTCATTTTGTTTTTGTGCTGTGTTTATTCTATATTTAAAGTTAAACCCCTCAAAGTTGGAAAAAAATGAAGACGTAAACGCTAATTTGCAACACCTATTGAACCTTCTTTCCGAGCTAGTAGAGAAAATATTTATGGCAGCGGAAATACTCCCTCCGTAAGTAAGAATTTTAACAAGTCCCATGTACCATAATTCTTTGAACATTTTCATTCTAAAGAGGATATTTTAAACTTTGTTATAGTTTGAAAAGTTATTTTCCCACTTTAAAAACTTGGTCTTCAGACGTAAGAGAAGAAAATCCTGTTCTTCTAAGTCAACCACACTCATTACCTTGCCAATGATGCAATGCAGGAAGTGTAAGTTTGTCTGTTCCAAGTGTAAAAGGAGGAATACCCAGTACTAAACGATCAGCAACATACTATGCAGAATTGACAGACCACTGGCTACCAAAAAAAGGACTATTCTTGGTAGTGGCCAATACCACTGGTCCAAAAATGTATTAAAATTACTGCAACCAAGACTGCAATAAAAAATTAACCCATGAGCGGTTCATAAAGAAGCAACTTTGTTTACTTGCAGTCAGGCTAACAACAACTTTATTCATAACTCGGCATAAGGATTATCTACCTATAAAATATTTCAATTTAAGATAGCACTTTCATCAAAGATTTAACAGGAAAATGTTTTTCCACCTTGCTCTCTCCTGGCAATCATTCATTTGAAACAGTCACTGAACTAATAGCTTTTTTTTTTTTCTCTCTCTCCATTTTGGACATGTTGTATAGTCTCATGACATAAGAACACCTCTATCTCATCACCTGTTAAAGGAAAACTATACCCCTCAAACAATGTAGGTCTTTCTAAAAATATATTACATAAAACAGCTCATATGTAAAACCTTCTTCATGTAAATAAACCATTTTCATAATAATATAATTTTTTAGTAGTATGTGCCATTGGGTAATCATAAATAGAAAATTGCCATTTTAAATTATAAGGGCCGCCCCCTGTGATTGTAGTATTCACAGTGCACACAAACATACCAAACACACCATACATGTTAGGTCACATGAGCCAATTAACAGACCGAGTTCTGTCTTTTGCTTCCACACTTCGTCCTGTTACAGTTAGAGTTGTAGTATTTCTGGTCAGGTGATTTCTGAGGCAGCACACAGACCATCACAAAATGGTGGCTCAAGGCAAGAGATGTAAAAGGGCAATATTTACTTAAATATTAGGGCATAGTTTTCCTTTAAGTAAATAATCAGTGAGGGAGAATCACTCTACAGGAAGTTACCGAGCTTGCAAACTGTCATTAGACATCGAAGAATAGGAAAGAGCCGCAAATTGCAGACTTGGCTGCAAGCAACTTATTATTATTATTTTCACAACATGTTTCAGATCACATGGACCCTTTTTCAAGGGAAACATATCATGAAAATGTAATGAAAATAATAATAAATAAACACTTTTGTGTTTGGTTTATTCCTGTATTTTTATTGTAAACCTGGCTGCACAGGGGAGAGTATATTGACTGCAGACTTTACACTTGATAGCTTATTAGTCAATGTATGGGGACAGAATTATAAACTTCCTAATTTATTACTAATTGAGGCTTGGTCACTTAGGGGCAAGATTCATCAGGGGTCGAATTTCAAGGTGATCAACTTGAAATTTGAATAAAAAAAGACCACCCGAAATGAATTTAAAAAAAATCCATTTTTTTAACTTTGAGTGAATAAGCTGTAACATAGTAAGTAAGGTTGAAAAAAGACACATGTCCATCAAGTTCAACCTTTTAGTTTTTTTTAAATCTGCCAGTTGATCCAGAGGAAGGCAAAAAACCCATCTGAAGCCTCTCCAATTTGCCTCAGAGAGGGAAAAAATTCCTTTCTGACTCCAAAATGGCAATCAGACTAGTCCCTGGATCAACTTGTACTATGAGCTATCTCCCATAACCCTGTATTCCCTCACTTGCTAAAAAGCCATCCAACCCCTTCTTAAAGCTATCTAATGTATCAGCCTGTACATCTGATTCAGGGAGAGAATTCCACATCTTCACAGCTCTCACTGTAAAAAAACCCCTTCTGAATATTTAGGTGGAACCTCTTTTCTTCTAATCGGAATGGGTGACCTTGTGTCAGCTGGAAAGACCTACTGGTAAATAAAGCATTAGAGAGATTATTATATGATCCCCTTATATATCTATACATAGTCATCATATCACCCCTTAAGCGCCTCTTCTCCAGCGTGAACATCCCCAATTTGGCCAGTCTTTCCTCATAGATCAACTTTTCCATACCTTTTACCAGCTTAGTTTCCCTTCTCTGTACCCTCTCTAATACAATAATGTCCTGTTTGAGTGAAGGAGACCAAAACTGTACGGCATATTCTAGATGGGGCCTTACCAGTGCTCTATACAGTGGAAGAATGACCCCCTCCTCCCGTGACTCTATGCCCCTTTTAATACAGCGCAAGACCTTATTTGCCCTTGATGCTGCTGACTGGCATTGCTTGCTACAGCCAAGTTTATCATCTACAAGGACTCCAAGGTCCTTTTCCATAATGGATTTGCCTAGTGCAGTCCCATTAAGGGTATAAGTGGCTTGGATATTCTTACATCCCAGGCTGTATTCGATCTTTCAAATCGTATTCGATTGAATTCGATTCAAAGTATTTTTTTTTTTTGTAAAAAAAATGACTCCAAATAGGTTCTAGGAGGTCCCCCATAGGCTAATACAGCAGTTCGATGACAAATAGTCAAGGTTGAAGTTTTTTAATAGAAAGTACACAATAAATTTAAAACTTTCTAATTTTTTTTTAAAATCCAATATGGACTATTCCCTAGTCGAAATACACTAATATTAGCTCGAAATTTGAATTTAAAAATTAGATTTTTCAATTCGACCCTTAATAAATCTGCCCCTTAGTGATGGGTATACATGATTCCCCCATGTGATATGTTTAACCCAATGGTCAGATTATAATATCTGTACAGTTTGCGCCACTACTTGAGTGACCAATGCAGACAAAGATCTGTTCTTTAGCTACTTCACCCAGGAGGAAATCCTGTGTGTTGCCATCTTAAGAGTGAGTAATACATTTGATGACAATCACTTCAAAATAACTTGTTAAATCATAAACAAACTCAAGCAACTTTCTTTTTACAAATGGCTGCCACACACCAGATCTTGCTAGGCTCAGTGGAGATTGTTACCAAAAAGCCATGTTAAAGCAAAATTGTTATTGAACTACTGTTTTTTTTTTAATGACAGGACACTGAGATACATCTATGGGTGCTTACAGAAATCTGTACAACGAAAGTGGCCTTCTAATGCTACAATGAGAACAAGGGTTGTTAGGTAAGTAAGTAGACATTATTACTAAAACATTTTTAACAATAATGTGCCTGCGTTAAACTATGTATATGTAAAGTGGTTATTTATCAAAGGTTGAGTTTGTGAGTTTTTTTTTGTTTGCTTATTTATGAAAACACCTGAATTTAAAAAACTCAATTGAATGCAATTGGGGGTAAAACTAGAATACATTGAATTGGTCAAGTTATAGGCTGAAAAAAACTCCAATTGATCGAGTTTTCGAGCGCAAACCACCGTAAAAATCTGAAAATCCTGAAGGCAAAAAACATCTTCAAATGGTTCAAGGGACTTCTACCATTGACTTCTACATGACCTCCACAAGTTTTAGCTGGAATATTTTTAGATTCAGGCTTTTAGCAGCTTTTGGGTATAATAAATCTCTATAAAAGGATTTTATTTTTTTTTTAATCCTGAAAATTTTTTAGTTTTTAGTGAAACAACCTTTGAAAAACTTGAATTTTTGGGGAAAAAATGCAACTCTACCTTTATTAAATAACCCCCTAAATGTGCACAGTGCTTTTAAGAACCGGTGCTCCTATCAGCAGAAAACTGCACAGGCCCGGGGTTATACTGGTGAGCACCACAGAGTGATCCTCTTCCGGCTTCTTCTTTCCTCAAGTTTCCCGGGGCAGACATGTGCAGTAGAACGAAATAGCCGTCTTTTTAGTTAAAGGTCGGCTTTCTGCTCTACTGCGTATGCACAGCCGCGAGAAGAAAGAAGCTGGAAGTGGATCGCTCCGTGGTGCTCACTGGTATAACCCCAGGCTGGTGCAGTTTTCTGCTGATAGGAGCACCGGCCCGGGGTTTCAGGTAAGTAAATACAATCACTTGGGGGTGCCTAACATTTGGCAACCCCAAGTGGAATAAGACTTTCCTTTTCCTTTAATGCAATTCTGCTCAGCAGGAACAAAGATAAGAAATGTATCAACTAATGTATCAATTTAGAACACTTACAGAATCAGCAACCCCAGAGCTGCTTTAGAAAAACATAAAAAAGGTGAAAAATTAAAGTTTAAACTTCAATATTCGAAAAAACGCTCACAAATTAAAAATGGTTGAAAAAAGTCTGTATTTCTGGAGAACTATCTGAAAACAACTGAACTGAAGAAAGTGTTTGAAGGTGCACGACCCCTTAATGCATTGCATATGGACATGCTCACAATTCTCTGAAAAAAGCTAACATGGCACAAACATTGGGCGGTCGCAATGATAGGTAATGCATGTACTATGTACTCTGTGGAAACTTAGAATTGTGCTCATTATTACCGTCTAGACTGTAGAGCAAACATGTTGTTTATAGGTGCCAGAACACACACTAAGTATTTTGTTTATATGATTTCTGTTATCAGCCATTTAAATTGAAAACCAATGGAAAATAAACTGCCCAGGATTGTAGACAGTGATTGTTACTGTTGTATGTTCAGTACTGTCAAAGGTGCTTGAGTTAGTAGCAGGATAACAATGTATTAAATTAAATGATCTTTATAATAATTATAAATCTATAATTTACTATCATCTTTTGTCTGCTGAACCAGCCAATCACTGTTGCATTTTTTTTTCTCTCTCCTAAGTGGCTTTGTTTTTCTGCGATTAATCTGTCCAGCTATCCTTAATCCAAGGATGTTTAATATCATATCTGGTAAGTAGAAATTCCAGTCATTGTAGAATTATTCAATTTGCATATCTCTGATTACACCGTAGAGCTCTTCTGTCTAAAAATTGCACAACCTAAGAACTATAGGTTCTCCTTCCTAATGCCTCCTTCCTAAACCAAGTAGCAAGGCACACAAACTAGTACAGGGACTCCAAGACGGGAACAGCTCCCTGCCTGTAATGTTAGGGCTGCCTCCGGAGAGACAAATACACTGCCTGTCACAAATAACTGGGATTTAGAGTCATTTATATTTATCTATTTAGGATGTGACTGTCATTGAACCATATTTAGCACTGTATAAAACAAAATTTCACTGTTTTAGGCTATTTTTCTACAAATATTGTAAAGATTTTATGTTTGTATAATAATTTAAATTGCACAAGGCTACAGAAGATAACTTGGTGTAATGTAAAAGTCTTGTGTTCCAGCGATATTGCATTCAACCCATAATTCATCTGTTTAAATTCACTAAGTGACGCCTGCTCTTTGCTTCTCTGACTTGTGTTGCAACAGTTGGTCATTGTATGCACCAATAGGAATGGTAAACGAGCTTGATTATCTTTAAAAACCATACACAGACATAGCAATGAAAGTGTATATCATTGAATCATTTTGTTAGGCTTCTTTGTATTTTCTATATGATTTTGTTTTATACATTTCTGCATAAATGTTTTGGCACTTAAAGGAGAAAAAAATCTACCAAAGCAGTTTATTGGCAATAGAATAAACACAATAGTGTAAGCTATAACACTATATTTTTTCTACAGAATGCTTTACCATATCCAAGTAAACAGCTATAGAAGCTCTTTGTTTATTTAGGATAGCAGCTGCCATATTAGCTTGCTGTGACATCCCTTGCTTGAGTCTCTCCCTGCTCACTCATAGCTCTGGGCTCAGATTACAGATGGGGGGGAGAAGAGAGGTACAAACTGAGCATGCTCAAGCCTTAGCCCTGGAGCTTTATGCTGAAAACTAGAATTCTGATACAGAAGCCCATGTGTACTCAGAGCAGCATTACTTTAAGGGTTTACTGGTCTATTTATAAAGACCTTTCTGATAAAGCTTACTTAGTTTTAACCTTTCCTTCTTCTTTAACAGATTCTCCTTCTCCAACTGCTGCAAGAACATTGACGCTGGTCGCCAAATCTCTGCAGAACTTAGCCAACTTGGTTGAGTTTGGAGCTAAAGTAAGCATTTTATAAAACAGTGAGAGGGTGGGATGTTTACCTGTAAAAAATCTTTTACTGCTGACAAGTTCAGGAGCCACTACTATTGCTATTACTACTACTACACGGTCATACTATATCCTTCATGCTTTTACTGTCATTTTATAACCAATTCAATTTGCATTCTTTTCTGATTTAATAATAACTAAAATTAATCTTTTGAACATATGCTGTAGCACTCCGAATCTTGTGCCAGTGATTTAAAGGAGTACTGCAGCATGTGTTCTTTGGAGTTATATGTGGGTCCCTGGCAGGGTGACTAGCAACTTGCACCCAACTCTACAACAAGCAGATTGGTATAGTTGAGCATTGCCTGCATTGGGTTGTAAAATGAATCTTTTGGTTCTGCTAGGCATGTATATGCAGTCTGACCTCAGACTCGTAGTAATTATTGCACGTACAGGGTATACATATGCTAGGCATAGTTATGTACTGTCTATGGACAGTCTATAAGCCATTAACCCTTTACTGTCTACTTTTCTGCCGTTACCACTTCCTTCAGTTCTGTGCATGCCACCAGTGCTTCTTTTTTATGAGGAGGTTTAATTCATAGTTACACCTAGAACTGACAGAAGGGCTTTGGGCTGACACAAAGGAATGAACAGTGGAACAGATTCTGTTTTGTGAATTAAGCCAAACTAGTTTCAAGAGAGAGCCCTGGAATTGATACGGATATAGTAAGATAGTAATTTAGATGGAAAAAAGACACACATTCATCACGTTCAACCTTATGGCTAAATGAAACCTATCTTACTGTTAGTTGATCAAGAGGCAAGAAACCCCATATAAAGCCTCTCTAATTTGCCCCAGATGCAGAAAAAAATCCTTTCTGACTCCAAGATCGGATTAGTCCCTGGTTCAACTGTGTACTAAAAGTTTATTTTAGGAGCCCTGCTTTTTCTCCCATGCTATCTAATGTATGTGCCAGTGCAACCACTTCAAAATTCCATACCTTCCACAACTCTCATTGCAAGATACCTTTGCAGTGAAATATATAATCAGAAATGCTTGGGTCCTAAGGTTTTCCAGATAAGGAGACTTTCAAACACTAAAAATTAAAGGATGGTTTTTACCATCAACATGAGCTGCAAGTTTAGTTAAAGGATATTTAAACGCTTCATAAAGCTACCCCAGTGAGCCCCCCTCGTTTCCTAAAGTAGTTGAGCTAAAACATAATTACAGATGCAATATTATTCAAAACTGAGAAAGGTCATCCGTGGTGCTAGGAAAACTCTTTAATGCTTCTAGCTCCAAGTTAAGAGCAGAAAACAAGTAGTCACATGATTAGGTGGAATTCTCATTGGAGGATTGGTTAGTTAGGATTAGCATTTTTTTTTTTAAATATGTTTTTATTACATTTTTTCCATTACAATATATAGAAAATTATACAAACAAAAGGAGTGTTTGGAGGTAAAGGTAAACAAATAATATATTCCAGACTCATTTACTTTCTTTGCAGTTTCTAAAATATTTCTAACCATACTTTCAGATTCATTATCACATAGGAATAATACCATGCAAGACAATATTTCCTTTTCCACATTTTATGGGTACTGAACAGTTTGTATGTAGCATCCACTTTGTTTGGTGACTAGGATTAGCATCTGAATGTAGCCGCTGGCTCTAGAGAGCTGGAGATAAATTTATGGAACCTCAAGAACCTTTATGTTGGTGGACTACCATTTATAACCTACTTTGATAATGTTGATATTTGCTGGGATTTGTAGTCCAGCAACAGTTGCCGTTAAGTGTGACTGAGTAAACCTGTTTAATATCAAGCACAAGGTACGGTCTTATTACATAGCACATGAGTCAGAAATAAAAATCTGTTTAATAAGCCTTAGTTGGAAATGTCATCACAGTGTTTTCTTGATCACTATTTTCTGAAAATTATGGAATTCCCATATGGAAATCCCATATATTTTCCCAAATTGTGTTTGTATTTTCCCCTGTGTCAAAAACCTTTGATTCTTTATTTATGTGATAGTGTTGATGCTATACATTGAATATAGCCGCAAATATTGTGCTGTATTGTTTTAACAATGCATTTTAGGCCCTTATTTAAATTAGATCTATGCTGTAGAAGGCTACACCGTCACATGGTTGTTTTTTCACAGTATCAGTAGCTTGGACCTGTTTTACTTGTGTATTGCCTCTTCGTAAAAGATCTGGAAAAATAATTCATGGTCTGTACATTCGGATTGTGGGATCTTGTAGACATTCATCTGAAGTTAGAACTGCTTGCTTTAAGCCATATGTGAATATTGTAAAGTCCCTTAAGTAGTTCTTACCAACTTTTTCTGCTCTAGTGTTGCCCATTTCAGCTCTTGTTTAAACAAATCCTCTTTTTGACATGAGTAAACAATGTCTGACCTGCCAGAAATAAATGGTCTGGAAATGTGGCCAATTTTGCCTGTACTGCCTTGCCATCTGGGTATGAATGGCAAGTTAGAGAAGTACATAGGTGGGTTATTATTTGAGGAAAGTCAGAAGCATCATCTCCCACCACAGACACTGTAATTACCCAAGCAGTTTTTTTTGAAAGTTCAAAGTTACCCAATAAGTGGCATTTGGGAGCGCATGCCCAAAACTGTCCCTCCAGTTGAAATATCTGCATCACTCTAAGCAGAGATACTTTCTTCCATTTACCGAATTTTCCCTTACTCACTCCATGGGCACAGTGTTTGGCATGTTAGCACTGGATTTTGATGGATATCGTGATCATGTTGTCCCCACACTTCCTTTTTTCTTAATACAAATAAATTTAAATAGGGCATAAACCATCACTGTAAATGCTATTGTTGGCATGCAATTTAATTTTTTTTTAACATTCCATTATTTTTCTCATGCCCATTTCCCTCTCCATGTGGAGCTAAGGAATCTGTGCATTGCTGACATAAGGGTTTCTTTTCCAGTCACAATAGTCTCAGCAGTACTTTGTACAGAGGAAAACGCTGGCATAGTTTAACGGTATATCCCAATATTTTTTCAAGCAGTGTCACAGGTTTAGAAGTTAAAGGGGTGGTTCACTTTTCAGTTAACTTTTAGGGTAAGGGCACACGGTCAGATTCGGGGAGATTAGTCGCCCCAGCAACAAATCTCCTCTTCTTCGGGGTGACAATGTCACCGAACTGCCTTCCCCTACCTTCCCGCCGGCTATAATGAAAAATCGCCAGCGGGATGGCTCTCGCGATGCTTCATTTTCCGAAGTCGCTCAAAGTTGCCTCCTGAGGAAACTTTGGGCAACCTTGGAAACGAAGTGTTGCAACTAATCTCCCCGAATCTGCCCGTGTGTCCTTACTCTTAGAATGTAATAGAGTGGCAATTTAATTAATTGCCTTTTTTTTCTGCTTTTTATTTCACAGACCCCATCTAAAAACAAATACTCTGTAAGGCCACAAATGTATTGTTATTGCTACTTTTGATTACTCCTCTTTCTAGTCAGGTCCTTTCCTATTAATATTCCAGTCTCTTATTCAATTCAAGTAATAGTTGCTAGGGTAATTTGGACCCTAGCAATTATATTGCTGAAATTGCAAACTGGAGAGCTGCTGAATGAAAGGCTAAATAACTCAATACCACAAATAAAAATCAAAACCAGTTGCAAATTGTCTCAGAATGTCACTCCCTGTAGCATGCTAAAAGTTATCTTAAAGGTGAACAACCTCTTTAAAAATAAAACTGAGCAGGTTCAGTAACTCATTCCAGCAGCTGTTCTGCCTGGATTTATCTTGCCACACTCCCAGCAAATGTCAAAGCATGTCCCATAGACTTCTAAGTTGGCTTCTGGAAGGGGGATTTTCAGCAAAATAATAGCTTAATTGGGTCCCCCTTATGCACCTACTTCCATCACAGGACATCACCCACAGATCTCTTACAGAGGCACTGATTTGGCTCCCACTTATTATGTGTCCATAAAGATTTATTCCCGCTTCTTTTTACTTACAAATTAGGCATCAGGTTGACTCGGTGGACTAGTGCTTAGCAAGCTTAGGGTCCTGAGATCCGATAGTGACTGAGCCAGTATCTACTGGCCATTTTTATATCTTCCATTATAGAGCAATGACTGATGTGCATGATCTATAAGCTCTCTAAACATCATATAAAATATGTCGGTGCTTTATGAATTAAGGATAATAAAATTATTTCTCTGTCTGTCTTTCTCTGTTTTATATCTTTTTCAGTTCTTCCCTCCATCTATATTTTTTATGCTTATTGCATCCCAGAGTAGCATATCAAGCAGTTGTTCATATCGGGTCCCTATACTGACAAGAAGTGTCAATTCAAAATTCCCTCCTCATGTACCTCTTTGTCAGTCTTCTCTCATCCTTCCTGGTTAGTGGGGGGGGGGGGAAGGTCTCCCACTGTTTCATTATTCTTTTTGTATTGTCTTTCTTTTCTCCTAATTCTCCTCCTGGATATGACTGGGGTGGGGCAGGCTAAGTAAAAGGCAGTGTTGATGCCATTGAAAGGGAATTTTGATCAGGCTGATCCTGACTTCTGTAGGTCATAAAATCTTCAGCCCTGGCTGTCGAACAACAGACTTGTCTGACATTTTCAGGTTGCTGTTTGATTTTTTTTTTGATTTGTACAGACAAGGGAGACAAGGTAAGACAAAAGTCTAATTCACTGGGGGTTCTAATATGTTTGGCACCCCTAATTTAAATGCCATTTTTTTGGCCAGTGCTTTTCTCTCTAAGCATCATTCTGACACTTTTTAACAGAATTTACCAGTGAACCCTTGTGATGTAGCCAGACTTGCTAGATTTGCACACTGTACTACACTGCACATGCCTAGGTAGGTACAAGTGTTACGTGATAAATACGATAAGTTGGTGGAGCAGTGTTAAGTTAGCACTTGGCACCCCCAGTGCCTTACCACTCACTAAACATGTTCCCGTTCTATTGTGTAATGTAAATAAGATGGGTGAATGTATAATTTAAAGGAGACAGAAAGCTACCGAAGCAGTTTCTTGGCAATAGATTAGCCACAATAGTGCAAGTTATAAGACTATATTTATTCTGCAGAATGTTTTACCATTCCTGAGTAAATAGCTCTAGAATCTATCTGTTTGTTTATGATAGCAGCTGCCATATTTGCTTGGTGTGACATCACTTCCTGCCTGAGTCTCTCCCTGCTCACTCATACCAGGTACGGGATGAGAGAGGGGGAAAAGGGAGGGAGAGAGCAGCGAACTGAGCATGCTTGAGCCCAATCCCTGGAGGTTTACACTGAAAACAGGAAGTCTGATACAGAAGCCCATGTGTACACAATAGAAGGAAAGAAATGCTGTGTTTCTTTTGACAGAGGATTCAGAGCAGCATTATGTTGAGGGTTTACTGGGGTATTTATATAGGCCTTTCTGATACAGCTTAATTTATTGTAGCCTTTCCTTCTCCTTTAATGCCCCCCTCTACCAGGTTCTATGTAGGTGTTATTGGCTTAAACGGGTTGTTCACCTTTGAGATAACTTTTAGTATGATGTAGAGAGTAATATTCTGAGACAATTTGCTGTTTGTTTTCATTATTTATTATTTAAGGTTTTTGAGTTATTTAGCTTTTTATTCAGCAGCTCTTCAATTTGCATTTTAAACAATCTGGTAGCTAGGGTCCAAATTACCCTAGCAACCATGCATTGATTTGAATAAGAGACTGGAATAGGAGTGGGCCTGAATAGAAATATGAGTGATAAAAATTAGCAATAACAATATATTTGTAGCCTTACAGATCATTTGCTTTTTAGAAGGGGTCAGCAACGCCCATTTGATAGCTGCAAAGAGTCAGAAGAAAAAGGCAAATAACTATAAAAAAATAAATAATAAAGACCAATTGAAAAGTTGCTTAGAATTGGCCATTCTATAATGTACTAAAACTTACCTTAAAAGGTGAACCACCCCTTTAACATTGCTCACTTCATCAGCTACCAAGCCATGATATTCAACCTCATAAATCTCTTATTGTGTAACATTTCTCTTACAAGAATCTAGTAACCTAGTGAGCCATGGGCAGTTGTCTGACCTATATTGGGTGTGACCAGCCCAACAATGTCATTCATTCTGTACAGCAAGAAACCCCATTTTTCTATACCCTGTACTTAGCACAAAGCGTGAAAGTGTTGGGACTAGAATGGTCTTTAAAAAAAAAAAAAAAAAATGAAATGAATGAAAATGAAATTGGTTTTGGTGTCAGAACATGCCTCCAAAAGTGTATAAATGTGTATTATTATATGAAATCATTTTTTTAATTAGTTTTTAAAGGGCTGGTAATGCCAGCAATAAAAATGCCATATCTACATTTAAAGATGATCTCTGTTTGTCCAGCAGCTACAAATAAAACATTTCTTTGTTTGACCCATGTTTATCAGTACTTACAGCTGTTGAATCCTATCTGTTATCTGCTATGCCACTGCTCTATGGACCTATTAGGTTTGTGCCACACATTGAGTATTCTCAGCCTGTGAATAAACACAGGCAGAGTATCTGTCCTACTCTCCTAAAAGCTTCTTGATGAGCCATTGCATCCACCCAGATGCAGGCACACATAGTGAATTTGGTAAGAAAATGGCCAACGCAATGGCTCATTAAGAGGCTTTTAGGAGTGTATGGGTGGATTCTCGTCCTGTGTTTATACTCCACATGAAGCTCAATTTCTGCAATAAAATGCGATAAAGGCAATAGCCAGAACCATCCGGTGTACTTCTTCCCCTACATATAACCAGCACTAGCCTTAGGGTTTCAGTTGCTGCCCTCATGGCTATATAGGAGCTTGTTCTAAATAACTTAGAGCTTCTAAAGCAAATGCTAATTGTTAGCAGTACAATATTTAAAAAAAAAAAAAAAACTATTAAAAGAATTGTTCAGTATCAAAATAAAAACTGGGTAAATAGATAGGTTGTGCAAAATAAAAAGTGTTTCTAATGTATTTAGTTTAGAGTGAGTGGATGTGGAACATAATAGTCAGAACACTACTTCCTGCTTTTCAGCTCTCTTGGTTTCCACTGATTGGTTAGCAGGCAGTAAACAATCAATGACTGGAGGGGGGACCACATGGCACATAACTGTTGCTTTTGAATCTGAGCTGAATGCTGAGGATCAATTGCAAACTCACTGAACAGATATACCATGTGTTCCCCCTTATAGTCACTGACTAACTCAGAGTTAGAGAGCTGCAAATAGTGTTCTGGCTATTATGTAAGACATCCAGTCACTCCAGCCTTTATACATTACATATTCGGCTAACTAACTAAATTAGAAACATTTTTTATTTTGCACAGCTTATCTATTTACCAAGTTTTTATTTTTACATTGAACAATTCCTCTTGTTACGGGTCCATTTGGTTTTGCAAATCATGATAATGATGCAAAATGAAATCATTTATTTTTAAAGATCAATGCAAATTACTTTTTTTTTTTTAAAAAAAAAAAATCTCATCCATATTAACCATTTATAAGTAAAAGACATGTTGCTGAAAGTTGTCGGAGGGACAATTGGAAAATCTGTGAGGCTCTTGGATAACATTGCACGTAATACGGTCTAATAACAATTCCTTTCATTCTGGTTGGCACGGGAGGGACAAGCTGCTGCTGTGCCACAAAGCTGCGTTTTTTCTTCCGGAGCTGTAAGAAAATATGTTTATTTTATATCTTAACCAGTAACTGATGTTGCACTTGCCGTTGCATGACCTTCATTCCATGTGCGGTTCACACATCATGTTCTTTTGTCACTCTCATTGTAGCCTTGCACTGTGAACCAAACGCTGTGTTTCAGAGTATGAATGCCAGATGATAACCACATATTCAATCACTATGTTGACTAGGGATGGGTGAATTTTTTCGCTTCATTTCGCAGAAAAAATGATGCCCATAGACTTGTATGGAGATGTGCGTCAAAAAAAAAAGACGCGCGACAAAATAATTTCGCCCATCCCTAATGTTGACATATAGTCAATAGAAGTCTTAAGCAAAATCTATAGAGGACTTAGTCTGAACATACTGTGAGACTGGGTCTGATAATCTGCCAATACCATGTTATTACGTTCTATCATCTTATATGATATTCATAGATACCACACACTGATTCAGGAGATTGCATGCTGTGTTTTTTTATATTGAAATATGGACCCCACTCCAGTAACAACAACAAAATGAAAGTGTTTCAAAGTAATTCAAATATAATATACTATTACCCTGCATTGGTAAAAGGTGTGTGTTTGCTTCAGAAAGACTAGTATAGTTTATGTAAACAAACTGCTGTGTAGCCAAGGGGGCAGCCATTCAAGGCTCTGGTTACATAGCAGATAACAGATGCACTCTGTAGAATCCCATTGTATTCAATTACAGAATTTATTGATGATCTGTTAAAGAGCTAGTCAACCCCCGAAATAAAAATTTGCCTAATAAAAGAAAACATCGATTTAAGCAACTTTCCAATATACATTCATTACAAATTTTCACTGCTTTTAAAGTTATTTGTAAAAACAATTGATATTGAAAGCAGCATTGGCTTAACTCCCAGTTTTTACTTTTTAAACAATGTTGAAACAGTCTTTTAATCAGCTGCCTGGTCTTACATTGTATCAACAGTCTGATCCATCAGGGCAGAAAAAATGCTACTTTCAATAGCAATACATATACAAATAGCTTAAAAAACATAGAAAATTTGTAATGAATGTATATTGCAAAGTTGCTTAGAATTGTGTTTTCTTTAATTATGCAAATTTTAACTTTGGGGTGACTTGCCCTTTAAGTATCCTGGGCCTTTTCACCTTTTTAAGCTTGAATGGCTGCCCCCATGGCTACACAGCAGCTTGTTTATATGAACTATAGCAATGTTTCGGAAGCAAACACATAACTTTTAGTAGTGCAAGACAACCGTACATTATATTCTAATTATTTTAAAATGCTTTAATTTTTTTAGTGTTACTGTGCCTATAATCCTCTATTTCATCCAGTCTATTCAGGTATTACCTTCTCATAGAACCAATGTGGAATTTCTGTTGCAATGATCTGTTTCCCATAATCACTCTGATCATTAACTGTGGAGAAAGAAAATATTGTATTTATTACATATCAGCACCTTCATGTATCCTGGAAGGCTGTGTGTGTAAAATATAATTTTAATTTTGAATAGTCCTGTGGGCACTCCATGTTTGTATGAGTTTAAATCCTGTGGCTCTGTAGTGTATGGCTTGTTATAGTGTCGCTGCAGCTGTTTTTGTTGGTATAATTCTGTTGATGGTCTTGTAGTTTTGGGGGGGGTATTATAGCCAGCTTTTGTAGCTGTTGGCAAGACTAGCTCTCTGCTTTCTTTATCCAATTTTATGTGATTAGAAAAGGTGGAGTACTTTATATTACATATACTATAGCTTAAAGCAAAATGTGTTTTATTTCATCCATAAAAGCGTGTCAATCAACCTGACTGCCCCCATGTTTCACAACTGCTTTTGAGTTAACAACTAAAAGTCATGTGATGGTGTAAAATGCCATTGAAATGCATGATTCAGTGCAACAAATAGATGTTTTATTTAAGCAATAGGCTGAATGCATGTCCAACTGAAGCCCTATGTACAGTACTTGGCTTAATGTAAGCTGTACATAAATACTGCTCCTTTAAATCCAGTAGTATTCACTCCATACCATGCAGCTCTGAAGCATCAGTAATTTCAGGAATGCACAATTCTGCATCAACTGCATTGTAAAAAGGACTCCATTCTCCCTGACACCGAGATGCTAATCATATTTTAAGACCGCGCACACCCTAATTAAAGAAATGTTTGACTTTGAATGCAGTAACATAAGTTCTCTTTTTCAGGAGCCGTACATGGAAGGAGTCAATCCGTTTATTAAGCAAAACAAGGAGCGCATGATCATGTTTTTAGATGAACTTGGCGTAAGTAACTTTCACTGGTTGTGGAGTTCATTTTGCTCTAACTGCATTAGTGGCAGTCAGTCCTCTACAGTTCAATTCACCCCTCGAAGGATCCCTGAACCTCATAACAAGGCTTCTATTATCCAGAATGTGGAATGCTTAGTGTAGGGGTCACCAAACTTTTTTTTTTTTTTTACCCCTGAGCCACATTCAAATGTAAAAAAAAGTTGGGCAGCCACATAAGCATGAAAAATGTACCTGATGGGTACAATATAATGACGGTGGTTGATTATTGTGGCCCCTATGTGGACTGGCAGACTACAGGAGTCTCTGTTTGGCAGTACACCTGTTTTTTATACAACCAAAACTTGCCTCCAAGCCTGGAATTGAAAAATAAGCATCTGCTTTGAGGCCACTGGGAGCAACAGCCAAGGGGTTCCTTATAATCGGCTGGTGGGATATTACGGGTGGGGGGTGTTGCCTTAACTAGGTTTTGTAGAAATAACCATGCAGATGAATTTAACATCTTGTAAAAATTACCAACCTCTTGCACCTGTTGACCTAATTTGGACAGGGAGTCTAACACTCTGCCCTTAATTTGAAAACAATTGATATAAACATGGGAACACTGCCGAGAGAACCTTAAAGGAAAACTATACCCCCAAAATGAATACTTGAGCAACAGTTCATTCCAAATTATTAGAGAATCTTTACAAACTGGAATATATATTTAAGTAAATATTGCCCTTTTACATCTCTTGCCTTGAACCACCATTTTGTGATGGTCTGTGTGCTGCCTCAGAGATCACCTGACCAGAAATACTGCAGCTGTAACAGGAAGAAGTGTGGAAGCAAAAGACAGAACTATGTCTGTTAATTTGCTCATGTGACATAACATGTATGGTTTGTTTGTTTGAATCATACAATTCCAGGGGGCTGTCCTTATTTTTTAAAATGGCAATTTTCTATTTATGATTACCCAATTGCACATGCTACTAAAAAAAGTATATTACAGGTATGGGACCTGTTATCCAGAATGCTCGGGACCTGGGGTTTTCCGGATAATGGATCTTTCCATAATTTGGGTCTTCATGCCTTAAGTCTACTAGAAATTCATTCAAACATTAAATAAACCCAATAGGCTGGTTTTGCTTTCAATAAGGATTCATTATATCTTAATTTGGATCAAGTACAAGCTACTGTTTTATTATTACAGAGAAAAAGGAAATCATTTTTAAAAAGTTGGATTATTTGGATATAATGGAGTCTATGGGAGACAGCCATTCCGTAATTTGGAGCTTTCTGGATATCGGATTTCCGGATAAGGGATCCTATACCTGTATTATGAAAATGGTTTATTTACATGAAGCAGGGTTTACACATGAGCTGTTTTATGCAATATCTTTTTTAGAGACCTACATTGTTTGAGGGGTATAGTTCTCCTTTAGTCACACCTACTTGCGTGCACACAAACATAAGAAATCAATAGGGATCAGAAGGTGACCATACATGGGTAGATGTAAGTCTCTAATTCAGGTCCTTTAAGGTGGCCATACACACACAAAAATCTGTCCAATGTTGGTCAGGCCATCTGCATTATTGGTCATGTTATCCGATTGTTGGGCCCTAGGGCCCACGATCGGATCAGCCCAATATCGCTCACTCAAGGTGGGCAGATCGGCCCATGTATGGGTAGCTTTAGACTGATTTGGCAGCTTATTTGTCGATGTATGGGACCCTCAGACAGGCACACCCAACTCACTGGATGAAAATGGGCCAGATGACAATCAGGTTTGATGTTCCCCTCAGATTGAGGACGAATTGGCTAGTTGGTGGGGTTCACAGTTCCTGTGATTGTAATCCGACTGTTTGGCCCCAGGGCCGACAATAACAGTAAGCCCGATATCTGTCACCTTGGGCGGGCATATCAGGGGTAAAGGTTTGCTCATTTGGTGACCTCACCAAACGAGTGGATCTTATAGTGTGTTTCCAGCTTTGCACACAGGCATTTTAGCCTACAATCCTGTGCAGGCTTTTTTGTCTACTACATTGCAGCGAGTTCAAGGGGAAATGTATTCTGAATGTACATGAGCTCATTCTCTTGGGTTTATCTAAAAAGGTGCATAAACACCATCTTTACCGCCAAAAATCAGTATAAATAAATTTTCTGTTATTACACAGACATACCCAATTCCACTGATTGAAAGGAAACCATGATAGTCTGCTTTTGACTCATAGAAACAACTTCCAACACCACCTTGGAACATTGTTAGGGGAGAAGTTCAGATGCTCAGTCCCTATGAACTGACTGAGTCTTAAAGGAGAACTAACCCCTATAAATAAATATGGCTAAAACTGCAATGTTTTATATACTGAACTTATTGCACCAGCCTAACGTTTCAGCTTCTCAGTAGCAGCAATGATCCAGGACTTCAAACCTGTCACAGGGGGTCACCATCTTGGAAAGTGTCTGTGACACTCACATGCTCAGTGGGCTCTGAGCAGCTGTTGAGAAGCTAAGCTTAGGGGTTGTCACTAATTAACAAGCAGAAAATGAGGTTTGCCTGTAATATAAGCTGATGCTACAAGGCTGATTATTAAATTCTGATGCTAGTTGCACTGGTTTCTGTGCTGCCATGTAGTAATTATCTGTATTAATTACTAATCAGCCTTATATTGACATTTCTATTCTATGTGTACTGTATATTGTGAGTGGGTGTCTAAGCTCACTAAGTGACAGCAGCACAGAGCATGTGCAGTGAATCAGCAGAAAAGAAGATGGGGAGCTACTGGGGCATCTTTGGAGACACAGATCTTTACTGCTAAATGGCTGTGGTTGCCTTGGGCTGGTACAGAAACTGAAAACATAATGTGAACATTTCTAGCTACTTCTTTAGTTTAACTTTCCTTGTCCTTTAAACCCTCTATGCAGATATAGTCAGACATGCACAAATGTAGCTGCAATTGGCATTTACATGTTCTCTCATGGGAAACTCTGGTCTGTTACCTCCTGTGTACACAAAAACAACTACATTATATATCCACTTGTAATTGAGCTACCCATGAACACTTTTGAAACAAAATCTCCTGACTTGCACTGCTATTTAGTAGTTGGGTTTCTGCTGCAGTTTACATATATCTTTAGCATCTGTGCAGGACACTATATTAACTGCGAAGTTGCCATGCAGAATGGGGATATTTCTTGTTGCGTTTGTGTATAGATTAACTGACCCACCGACTCACATGTGCATTGGTCTCTCCTAACAGCCGTAATTGTCGTAACTTCATCATGTTACAAAGTATAGCGTTCACATTGCACGGCTGGTTATTTGCGGTTATGTATAAAGTGTGTTATTTTTCACTTCTTTCTCCCTCTTCCTAAACATTTTTTTCAGAATGTGCCTGAACTCCCGGAAACTACTGAGCATTCTAGAACTGACCTGTCCCGCAATTTGGCAGCTTTGCATGAAATGTGTGTGGCCCACTCTGACGAACTTAGAACTATTAGCAATGAGCGAGGTGCCCAACAGGTAATTCCTTGTTGTCATTGTTTGAAGTGTACTACGCAGAGCGGCAGAAACTCGTGCATTCCCCGCAACGGTGTTTTTATGGGAACATTATATTAAAAAAAAAAGAGCTGAACCAAGCTACGATCTAACGTTATAAAGAGTAAATCCCTCAGTGTACAGATATTGGTGAGACGGGAGGACTTTCTTTATTCACTAATGATTTTCGAATGATGGCGGCCCTGAGCGTGCGGATTGAAGTTTCCACACACAAACTTTTGTTCATTTCTCACAATGCGGCATTTTTTCAGTATCATTGTATCTGCCGTATTTGCTTGTGGGCAGTTTTGTGAATTACATGCGAGTTGCGTTATCAGAGCAGGGATTTCTCTTCTGGTTCTCTAGTGTTAAACTGGACCTGTCACCCAGACACAAAAATCTGTATAATAAAAGTCCTTTTCAAATTAAACATGAAATCCAATTTCTATTTTTTATTAAAGCATTCATAGTTGTTGTAAGCTCATTTAAACATCTCAGCTGTCAATCAAATATTGTCTGCCACCCCTCTATGCCAGTGGCATAGAGGCATGGCAGACAATTACTTTCACTTTCCATTCAGCACTTCCTAGATGTCACTGCTCTCCACACATCCCCCCGTTCTCTTTACCGTTTAATTGTGTAGTCCGGGCATGGGGATGGACATCAGGTCCCCCATTCTGGTGCACAAACAATATTTTGAGATGATACAAGACTTGCCTTAATAAAACTGTCCACAAAATGGCTCCTACCTGCTTGCTATAATTATGACTTCCCAGACTGAAGGAAACAAGATTCAAATAATTTATTTAGTGTAATTAAAGTTCATTTTGCTTGACTAATGTGATAAAATAGGATTTGGAATGTTTTTTTTTTTGGGTGACGGGTCCCCTTTAATATCAGCGTTAGAGAGCCGTTTGCTTGGTCCCAGTCTATTGGGCTGGTCACACGACCCACTGTGGGAATGTTCTGGAGCTACTGCCACATCCAGAGTGATTGTAATTACAGGGTTATTAGTGTCAGTAGCCACACAACACACTATTCATCTGGGTTGGGCAGATTCAGCACAAATACCTTCAAAGGGGTTGTTTAATTTTACTTTAACTTTTAGTACAGGTATGTGGTCTGTTATCCAGAAACCCATTATCCATAAAGCTCCGCATTATGGAAAGGCCGTCTTCTAGATCGTCTCCCAAATTTTTAAAACCAATTTCCCTTTTTTCTGTAATATAAAACAGTACCTTGTACTTGATCCAAACTAATGTATAATTAACCCTTATTGCAAGCAGAACAGTACTATTGGGTTTAATGTTTAAACAATGTCTTAGCAGATTTAGGGTATGGAGATCCGAATTCTGAAAAGATACATTATCCGGAAAACCAGAGCATTGGATAACAGGTTCCAGAACTGTATGATGTAGAGAGTGATATTCTGCGACAATTTGCAATTGTTTCTATTTTTTTATTATTTGTGTTATTTAGCTTTTTATTCAGCAGCTCTTCAGTTTTGTAATTTCAGCAATCTGGTTGCTGGGGCCCAAATTGCTAAATTATTAATTTATGTGGTCGCATAGAGCGCTTTAAAGACGCATGTTTTTCAAAGTTATTCAAAATCAAAGCTTATCCACAACCTCATTGTTATTAATAGTGTCCCCAGAATCTTGACCCATGGATTCTGTTTCACTGTACTAGGGATGCACTGAATCCAGGAATCGCTTCTGAATTCTGGTAAGATTCTGCCTTTTTTTCAGCAGGATTTGCCCAAATCCAGGCACCTGGCCAAACTGAATAAAAAAATCATGTGACTTTTCATCACACAAACAAGGAATTCAATTTTTATTTCTTTACTCTCTTCCCCCCTTGTCTCCCTAATGTTCATATGCAAATTAGGGTTCAGCTTTGGTTCAGTATTCGGCGGAATCCTAAAACAGTGGATCCAGTGAGTCCCGATTGTGAACCATTTCTAAGTTACTTGATTTGGGGAACAAGTCCTTTTATAATGTTTTTTTCTTGAGCGTAGTAGAAGCTTTCTTTAACTATTATATATATGTTTTTTTTTTTTTTTTCAGCACGTTCTAAAGAAACTTCTGGCAATTACAGAGCTTCTTCAGCAGAAACAAAATCAGTATTGTGTATCTAACAACAGCAGGTAGCGGTTGCAGCTCTTGGATACAGCACACTTACACCTGGAGTAACTTCCTTCTGCTCTTTCCAAAAATTGCAAATACTATAGGCACGTCTTCAGCGATGTGTTGGACTGTGCTGCTAAATAGCTGTCGGCAGATTGTTCAGCTTTCTGTGCAACCCTATTGCACTCTCCACCCTTTCAACTGACGACCCCCGACTCTGAGCCTTCGTCTGCTAAATCGTCTTTCAAGATGAACGATCTGATCGCACGTTCCCTTGTATTACGCCAAAGCAAGTCCAAAACCTGCCCACGTAGTCGCCTGCTTCAAGGGCGATCGATTCTAACTGGATTACAAACTATTTCTATACCATTCTTTCGAACTGGTTTCTTTTACGACTCTTCAGACGCCATGATTTATACATTACTCTTAAACTGACAAAGAACAAAATGTTTTGTTTTTTTTTATACCTTGTTTATGTCTTTTCTGGGATCATATTACGTTTATGGAAAAGAAGTTTATTATATTTGTGCCACGTTGTTATGGTAACTTTTCTCCAAAAAAAAAAAAAAAACCTAACCAGGAAAAAAAATGTAAAAGCTTTTTTGTAAAAATGTTTACACCGGTAAATAATTTGATTGAAAATAAATTTATTAATGAATGTCTCTCCTGTGCATGTATTAAACATTTTGTTAAACACGTCGTCTTTTTTTTTTTTTTTGCTTGGTCCATTGAAAACTGAAAATATTTAAAATCCTTAAAAGGGTTGTTCACCTTTGAGTTAACTTTTAATATGACATAGAAAAGACTATTCGGAGATAATTTGCAATTGGTTTTCATTTTTTATTATATGTGGTTTTTGAGTTATTTAGCTTTTTATTCAGCAGCTCTTCAGTTTGCATCTTAACCAATATGGTAACTAGGGTCCAAATTACCCTAGCAACCATGCATTGCTTTGAATAAGAGACTGGAATATGAATAGGACGTCTCTTCTTTAATGGTGTTGTTGCCTTTCAGTTTAATACTCATCTGGAGACGACGTTCTTTCTAATTGCCCTCCTTCAGCGCTACTCAAACTGTGAGGATTTGATAAGGGGCATCAGCCTAAAGGGCACTTAGTGTAAGATTGTGGCAGTTTGCTCTTTTAGATACACCTGCTAAAAGTTCTGCTTTAAAGATCAGTTGGGGTGAAAATGTATTTGCTTTCTAAGATATGCTTAGAACTATGGCTGAATGCCATTGATGTTCTCCTGTATGTGTAACTTTATAAATTAAAGGGGAAATATTGCTAAAATGAAAATTTAACATAAGCTTCAGCATACTGAAATAAGGAACTTTCTATATACAATCAATTAAAAATCCTGTACTGTAATCAAGTTTATATTCACTATTCCTCTCTCGGCATCTGTTTTTCTTCATTCTGTCTTCATGCAGCAGTTGGGGGTCAGATATTCATTGACGGTTAGATAGGGGGCTCCTTTTGCCTAGAAGATGTATTAGAGCTCACTATTAAAATCACTAGACATCATGTCTCTCTATATGCAGAATTTGTGCAAAAAGGTGGTTATTTTGTTAGATTTTGTTTTTACTGGAATCAGTTATTTGAGTTAGCTCTAATTCATGTGCTAGGAAAGGAATCCCCCTCCCCTTAAAGGACAAGGAAAGGCAAAAAAATAATCCCATTTTTGCTTTCTTTAATGAAAAAGAAACCTATCTCCAATATACTTTAATTAAAAATGTGTACAGTTTTTATAAGAAACCTGACTGTATGCAGTGAAATTCTCCCTTCATTTACTGCTGTGGATAGGAATTGTCAGATGGTCCCTAACTGCTGAGCAGGGAAACAATCATACTTATGAACAGCAGGGGGAGCCCCCGCCTTATTTACCAGCCATGCAGAACTCAAGCAGCTTTGTTTATGACGATCCCTAAGCAGCCACTGACCACACTGAGCATGTGCAGGGTCAGGCAAAGATGTTTAACAACGTTACAAGATGACAGGACCCTGTGGCCATCTTTGAAAGCGTAAATCATTTGTTTGATTAGGCTTGTGGGGCAGTAAGTTCTTGTTTATGTTTAGTATACAAAATACAGCATTTCTAGCCTTAGTCTATTTTACACTTTCCTTGTCCTTTAAGATATATTGGATCATTCATCTATGGTAACGCCCAACTGCTGCATGGAGAAAGAATGGAGAGAAACAGATGCTGAGAGAGGAATAGTGAACATAAACTTGATTATTTCAGAAACAATGCAGAATATTTAATTGATTGTATTTAGCAAGTTTCTTAATTTTCGTGATAGTTCCCCTTTAAGGTGAGGCTTGAAATGAGAACTACTCCTGTCCAAGAAGCAAATCACAGGGGGTGTGGACATTCAAAAATAAACAGCCACCGGGCTTGAGAAACAGAATGAAATGCTGCTCAATGTTGGCCATGTTGGTAAACACATGGGATTGGTATAATAATAAATAGTTGCAGTTTCATGGAGCAGGTCAAACTGAAATGTAGAATGATTTTATTGTACAGAAGAGCTACACATAACTATTCTGTGAATTATAAGCTGTTGATGTGCTAATTGCACGGTAAGAATCCTTGCCAGAGCTTGATAAATGTAGTCCATAGAACACTGAAATACCTTGTCTTTCAAACTGTTGTTTACCCTTAATTACATCGTTTCTTTTACTGCAATCTGTGGTGTCTGCTCAGAGCTTGTTTATTTCAGAAATGTTCTCCAGTTTAGTCAGGAATTAGCTGGTGTTCAGGCTCAAGGGAAGCTTCTATTTCGAAAACCATGACAAACAAAAAATGTTGTTTCGTTAATGGAACCGTTACATCAAAAAAAAAGAAAAGCGTTTAAAGTAATTCAAATATAATGTACTGTTGCCCTGCATTGGTCAAAGTTATGTGTTTGCTTCAGAAAGACTATTATAGTTGATATAAACTGCTGTATAGTCATGGGGGCAGCCATTGAAGATGAAAAAGGAGAAAATGTTCAGGTTACACAGCAGATAACAGAACAGCTCTGTCATAGAATACAATGGAGTTTTGCAGAGTGCATCTGTTATCTGCTGTGTAACCTGAGCCTTGAATGGCTTATTCCCCTGGCTACACAGCAGCTTGTTTACATAAACTATAGTAGTCTTTCTGAAGCAAACACACCAGTTTTACCAGTGCAAGGAAATAGTACATTATTACTTACAGATTACTAAACACACCCTCCAGTCTAACAGCAAATGAAGAGATAGCATTGCTGTTCCCATAGAAACTCTAGCTGTCTAATAGTAACATAGTAAGTAAGGTTGAAAAAACACATGTCCATCGAGTTCAACCTTTTTTTTTTTTTTTTTTTTTATTAACTACCTATCTGCCAGTTGATCCAGAGGAAGGCAAAAAACCCATCTGAAGCCTCTCCAATTTGCCTTAGAGGGGGAAAAATTCCTTCCTGACTCCAAAATGGCAATCGGACTAGTCCCTGGATCAACTTGGACTATGAGCTATTTCCCATAACCCTGTATTCCCTTACTTGCTAAAAAGCCATCCAACCCCTTCTTAAAGCTATCTAATGTATGTGGAAGAATGACCCCCTCCTCCCGTGACTCTATGCCCCTTTTAATACAGCTCAAGACCTTATTTGCCCTTGATGCTGCTGACTGGCATTGCTTGCTACAGCCAAGTTTATCATCTACAAGGACTCCAAGGTCCTTTTCCATAATGGATTTGCCTAGTGCAGTCCCATTAAGGGTATAAGTGGCTTGGATATTTTTACATCCCAGGTGCATGACTTTACATTTATCAACATTGAATCTCATTTGCCACTTAGCTGCCCACATTGCCAGTTTGTCAAGATCGTGTTGCAAGGATGCTACATCCTGGATGGAATTAATTGGGCTGGATAATTTTGTGTCATCTGCAAACACTGATACATTACTTACAATACCCTCCCCTAAGTCATTAATGAACAAGTTAAATAAAAGTGGACCCAATACTGAGCCCTGGGGGACCCCACTAAGAACCTTACTCCAAGTAGAGAATGTCCCATTAACAACTACCCTCTGTCTCCGATCCTGTAGCCAGTTTCCTATCCATGTGCAAACGACTTCATTAAACCCAACAGACCTTAGTTTAGAAAGCAGTCGTTTGTGGGGCACAGTATCAAACGCTTTGGCGAAATCCAAATAGATCACATCTACTGCCCCCCCACTATCCAGAATCTTACTTACCACATCATAAAATGCAATCAAATTTGTCTGACATGACCTATCCTTCATAAAGCCATGCTGATTGTTGCTCATAATGCCATTCATTAGGACAAAATTTTGAATGTGATCCCTTAACAAGCCTTCAAATAATTTGCCCACCACAGATGTCAAGCTTACTGGCCTATAATTGCCAGGCTGAGATCGTAATCCCTTTTTAAATATTGGAATAACATCAGCTTTTCTCCAATCCATAGGCACCATACCAGATGACAGTGAATCTGAGAAAATCAGAAATAAGGGCTGGTCTAAAACTGAACTAAGCTCTCTTAGAACCCGGGGGTGTATGCCATCAGGCCCTGGAGCCTTATTTACATTAATTTGTATTAAAGCTTTTTGAATCATATCCTGAGTCAGCCACTGACTAGATTGAGCTGAACCATTCGTGCAGTTATTAAGTGAGCCTGTGAACCCAGACTCCTCTATTGTATACACTGAAGAAAAGAACTGATTTAACACATTTGCCTTATCTGTATCTGTTACAACCATACTGGTACCATTATTTAATGGAGCAACACTCTCAACCTGCATCTTTTTACTATTAATATATTTAAAAAACTTTTTAGGGTTAGTTTTCACCTCCACCGCAATTAACTCTTCATTTCTTTTCTTAGCCTTCCGGATTGCTGATTTACAACATTTATTACAGTGTTTATATTCATTAAATGCAGCTTCTGTCCCTACAGATTTGTAGTTTTTAAATGCCTTTCTCTTCTTTCCCATTACCTTCTTTACTTCTGTATTAAGCCACACAGGATGATTCTTAGAGCTTCTACGTTTAGTCCTTAAGGGAATAAATTGAGAACAGTAATGATTTAATATCATTTTAAAGGACAACCATTTCTGTTCTGTGTTTTTAGCTGAAAACCTAATGCCCCAATCAATGCTCTGTAGGGCAGCCCTCAAGGCACTAAAATTAGCTTTTGCAAAATTCATGGTTTTTGTTGCCCCAGTATATTTTTGTTTTTTGCACCAGACATTAAAAGATATAACCTTATGGTCACTGTTACCCAGGGGTTCAATGACTTGCACATTTGCTATAAGTTCTGGGTCATTTGAGATCACTAAATCAAGAATAGCATTTTTTTTGGTTGGCTCCTCAACAACCTGTGCTAAAAAATTGTCGTGCAATAAGTTTATAAACTTGTTCCCATTAACTGATCTGGCAGTACCATTGCTCCAGTCAATATCTGGGTAATTAAAATCCCCCATTATCATTACTTTACCTAAACTAGTAGCCTTTTCTATTTGCATTAGGAGCTTTGCCTCTTCCTCCTCACTTACATTAGGGGGTCTATAGCATACTCCTACAATTAATTTGCTGGATTCTTTACAATTGGTGAAGAACTCCACCCATACGACTTCTGCCCCCTCATTTTCTAACATAACCTCCTCCTTTATATGAGCTTTTAAATCCTGCCTAACATACAGACATACCCCTCCTCCTTTTCTATTGCCTCTGTCCCTCCGAAACAAAGTATAGCCACTGATATTTACTGCCCAGTCATGCGACTCATTCAGCCATGTTTCGGCCACACCAATCACATCATATTTTCTTTCCATCACCAGCAGCTCCAGCTCTCCCATTTTACCAGCCAGACTTCTTGCATTTGTAAACATACATTTAATACTGGCACCATATTGAACATATGACATGTGGTCCTCCCTCTCCTTAACAGTATCCCCAGCCAAATCTCCTCCCCCATTTTCCCTTTCTTTGCCCACTATCTCATCTAACCTGTCTACCACTGAATCTTTTACTGAACCCTCCCCCCCACACCTAGTTTAAAATCTCCTCCAACCCTCTAGCCATCTTCTCTCCCAAAACAGCTGCCCCATCATCATTGAGGTGCAGCCCATCCCTAGCAAAGAGCCTGTAGCCCAGTTCTCCAAAAACCCAAAACCCTCCTCCCTACACCAATCTTTCAGCCACCCATTAATCTCCCTACGCTCCCGCTGTCTCCTTAGTGTTGCTCGTGGCTCAGGTAATATCTCTGAGAAAATTACCTTGGAAGTCCTCGCCCTCAACTTTGAACCTAGTTTTTTAAAATCATTTTTGAGGACTTCACCACCTCCTCTAACTTTGTCATTGGTACCTATGTGTACCAAGACCGCTGGGTCTTCCCCAGCCCCTCCAAATAATCTGTCCACTCGTTCCACCACATGCCGAACCCTAGCACCAGGCAAGCAGCAGACTGTTCGGCATGTACAGATGCAGCCACTTTGGTTTGTCTGTTTGACACAGAAAAACTAAACACAGATATCCCATTTATCTCATTTAACACAGAAAACTGTGTCACAACATCCCATCTAATTAAAGCATTCACCATTGTGAACAATGGTGCTTTGGTATGCTAATGAAAGGGTTAGATGCATTCAATGAGTTAAGATGACTTTAGATAACACAGTTTCTTCAATTAACCCTGAGTCATGACGCATTTAACAAATCCAAGTGGCTTCCTCTGTAGGGGCCTTGCGACAGATTACCCTATCCACCTTTCTAATAATTGAATCCCCTATAACTAGAACCTGCCTTTCCTTCCTTGCACTTCCCCCACCACCCGTATTAAGGTGGCCATACACGGATAGATCCGCTCGTTTGGCGATGTCGCCAAACGAGCGGATCTCCCTCCGATATGCCCACCTTCAAGGTGGGCAATATCGGGCAGATCCGATCGTGGGCCCTAGGGCCCAACGATCGGATCCTAGCTCTCACAAACCGGCGGTCGGATCGCGGGACCGCATCAACGAACAGATGCGGCCGCGATCCGACGGGATTTTTAACCCCATCCGATCGAGATCTGGCCGACTTTCGGCCAGATCTCGATCGGGGAAGCCCGTCGGGGGCCCCCATACACGGGCCAATAAGCTGCCGACACGGTCTGTCGGCAGCTTTTATCGGCCCGTGTATGGCCACCTTTAGAGCCACTGCCTCCCGGGGTGCTCCGAGAGTCAGCCTGCTCCATACATGCCAGTTCGGAGTTTTCCTCCCCAGCATCTTCAGCCAAAACGGCGAATTTGCTGTTTTGCACAAACTGTGGACCAGCCCCCCTACGCTTCTGTCCCCTACTTCCCCTCTTGACTGTCACAAACCTTCCTCCCTCATTAGCCTCCACTGCCCCTTCTCCTCCCCCCGCTCCACTAGCCCCTGCCAGTGGTTGCTCTGCGAGCCTCCTGTCATTCCCCTCGTTTGCCGATGCTCTCAGTGCTGCAAGTTCACCCCTTAGAGTCTGGAGCTCAGATTCCAAGATGAAAACCCACCGACATCTCTCACATGTAAATACTGCATGGAACTGCTGCTCCAACACCACATACATGTGACAAGACACACACTGAGTAATACCAGCAAATCCACTCATATTTACACTGGGTACTTACAGTCTCCCAAATGTAATTCCTCACCAACGCCTTTTCAGTTTTAAACGCCTTAAGGTTTTTAACGCTGCTTAACACTTAATTCACATGCAACACTTGGATCACCTGCAACACTCGCTAAGCAGCTCCCACACTCGCTTTGCCTTCACAAGTGTAAGGTTTCAACCAGAGCACACAAAGCCTGTTCAGAATTTACCTGATTAACCCCTCCCCCTTAATTAGAAGAAAGAGGGAAAGGAGAAAAAAAAAAATGCTATTTGCAATCAAGCAGTAAATAAAAACCCTTAAACTTTTTTTTTTTTATGTTCCCCTTAGACCTCTAAAAGCTAAAACACAAAAAGAAAGTAAATGCTCTTAATGTATCAACTAGTTTACCCCAAAGAGAGAAAAGAAAAAGCTGTTTGTCTCAGTCAGATAACTCACAGAACACACAGCAGTCAGTTATTTGCACTTACTCCCAGCATGCACAGCAAACACCAACGCCTTAAGGTTTTTAACGCTGCTTAACACTTAATTCACATGCAACACTTGGATCACATGCAACACTCGCTATGCCTTCACAAGTGTAAGGTTTCAACCAGAGCACACAAAGCCTATTTTTTTACTCCTAACCACCTCTCCTGAGCTCAGCTTAACCATTACAGTCCCCAGCGACAATCTCCCCAAACTGCCTTCCCCCTGCCCTCCACCGGCTAAAATTAAAATCGCCTGGGGGAAGGCACACACAGCGATTAGTTTTCCAACGTCGCCCAAAGTCTCCTCGTGAGGCAATTTTGGAAAAAAAACAAAGCACCGCATGTGCCTTCCCCCAGGCGATTTTCATTTTAGCCGGGGGGAAAAGCGGTTTGGGGAGAACCTCCCCAAATCTGCTTATGTGGCCTGACCCTAAAAGTATGTTGTGCATGTGTAAACCTGCATTCTGCATTGCATGAACTTTACAGCATACATGTCTCAATGTTACTGATGATGTGTCGCCGTTTGAAAGCTGCTATTTGTTTTAGGAAAATGTGATGGTGCTGGCAAATGGAGGGGGTATATGCAGTAGAAATGATGTGACTTGGGTGGCCTGCAGTGGGTCGGGTACCTGCAAAAACCTGCGATACCCTGCGGGTTGCGTGTAGAAGTTCCAGGTGCCAGTATAGATGCGGGTCGGCGGTTTTGCAGGTCGGGCTGCGGGTCTTCTCAATATCGATAGTTACTCCTTTTTGCTGGTCACGTCTACTTCCAATGATGTCACTTCTGGTTTACAATGACAGCACTTCCGGATTCTTGATGATCAGCGGGTCGCAGTTGCGGATAAACTCTCTCTCCCATACTTGGACCACTGTCGCTAATTAACAAACCATTTTTCAAAATAATTGTTAGTTTTGTTTTCAGTCAGCACATCATTTCGGGGGAGAAAACAAGGTTTGTGTTACACATTTATTAGTTGTTGTAGTATGCATTTATAAAAATATAAAGAGTGATTCTGAAAAGCAATGGGAGCATTGAACAGCCTTGTGTGTTCTCTGAATCAGTTTATTGATCCACCAAGAAGCACAGTCAATGTTACAGTAAATCTCCTGCAGCTCCTGTTCCACATTGGGGAGTGGCCAAGTATAGAGTCATTAGAAGTGCTGAGGGCAACCTGCTGCCACAACTGATGGACAGTGCTCATTCCTGTTCAACCTGGACCAATTGGAAAGCCCACGTCTGAGCAGTGCAAATGAACAGTCTTCAGGAGGGTTTCACACTATGTACAAAGACTTTGCAAGTTTTTATAAAACGTTCATTTCCCATATTGCAGCCGGAGCAACTTGATATATAGAAAGTGTAGTGGCGCCCGCAATACTATCGAGAATCTCCAAAATCTTCGTCAGTCCACTCATCCTGCAATGACAAAGCGCAAGACTTACATACACGTCACGTTTAGGGCCAGATTTATCAAGTGTCGAATTGAAAATTTGAATCACGAGTTTATTTCAGTGTAATAAGACTAGGGAATAATCCAAATTCGATTAAAATTTTAAAAAACATTTAAAATATAATTGAAATTTCAAAAAAATTCAAATTCGACTTATTTGCCATCTTAAACCTGCTGAATTGGTGTTTTAGCCTCCTACAATAAATTTGGACGTACACATTAGAAAAATTCTAGGTATGACAACAGGTGCTGCGGATTAGGAACAAGTTACTATAGTCCGTTGGGTTTAATGACTGTATTAATAAACATGAATTCAAATGATCACCTTTACGTGCATTTAAAAAAAAAAAAATAATACAGAATCATTCAATATAAGTTATTTAAAAAAAAAAAAAAAAATCTGTATTTACCTCCTCTGTTTTAGGTTTCTTTGATATATAGCCATCATCTTCATAACCTTTTCTCTTCCGTCTGAAAAAAAAAGAAATAAAGTTAACAGATTTTCTGTAAAGTGTAATTTAAAGCTACTTTTCAAATACTCTTTAACGTTTTTTAATCATGATTTGAAAATTGCCTATTCCGGTCTGTTCTCTAGGTATGAAAGAAAGTTACAGGAGGCAGGTCTATATAAGGAGAACTAAACCCTAAAAATGAATATGGCTAAAAATGCAGCATTTTATATACTGAACTTATTGCACCAGCCTAAAGTTTCAGTTTCTCAATAGCAGCAATGATCCAGGACTTGTCACAGGGGGTCGCCATCTTGGAAAGTGTCACATGCTCAGTGGGCTCTGAGCAGCTGTTGAGAAGCTAAGCTTAGGGGTCGTCACAAATTATCCAGCAGAAAATGAGGGTTGTTTATAATATAAGCTGATGCTACAGGGCTGATTATTAAATTCTGATGCTAACTGCACTGGTTTCTGTGCTGCCATGTAGTAATTATCTGTATTAATTACTAATCAGCCTTATATTGTGACATTTATATTCCATGTGTACTGTATATTGTGAGTGGGTCCCTAAGCTCAGTAAGTGACAGCAGCACAGAGCTTGTGCAGTGAATCAGCAGAAAAGCAGATGGGGAGCTACTGGGGCATCTTTGGAGACACAGATCTTTACTGCTAAAGGGATGTAGTTGCCTTGGGCTGATACAGAAGCCCAAAACATAACGTACAACATTTCTAGCGACTTCTTTAGTTAACCTTTAGTTCTTCTTTAAGCAGCTGGTTTGCAATAAAAAGTCCGGGCCAGGCATGCAGAGAATAAAATAAAGATACTGGGGGGGGGGGGGTGATATCACTCCAACTTGCAGTACAGCAGTAAAGAGTGATAGAAGTTTATCAGAGCACAAGTCACATGACCAGGGGCAGCTGGGAAATTGACAAAATGTCTAGCCCCATGTCAGATTTCAAAATTGAATATAAAAAAAATCTGTTTTTGAGAAATGGATTTCAGTGCAGAATTATGTTCTATGGGGATCCAAATAAGGGAAAGATCCGTTAACAGGAAAACCCCAGGTCAGGAGCATTTTGGATAACAGGTCCCACCCCTGTACTCAGCAAGGGAGAGAAGCCCACTTGTTAACTTCACATTAACCCAATGGTAGTGAGAGATGGTGCCCACTGGCCACCGATGTGACAAAGAAATTGCTCTGTCTAACGGGATAGTGAATGTCTCAGTAATCAGACACCCCGTGTTTTCTCACAACAAAGAACAATCTTTCCTGCAAGATCTAGCTCTAGCATCTGGAACACCTCAATGTTATATATAGGCCATAACCATAACAGATCATCGTTATTATTAACATGTATTTATATAACGCCAACATATTGCGTAGCACTGTAGATCATAAACATGTTCTATGAGGACATTTTGCCTTCAGCAGAACATTACTTACCCATGAACACTCAACGTTACTTCAGTACTATGGCAATGGTCCAGCCGCTTCTTTAAAGCTGCAACTTCTTCTGGTCTGGCAGGTTCATATTTGCTCACGAGTATCTTGAGCCCTGTATTAAAGAACTTGCATTCATGATCAGCATAACTTGCTGCAGAGCTTTCCAAAATGAATAAATCCCCATCTTCATACCATAACTGTATGTTAGATTTCCATTTTGTTAAATAGAAAAAGGAAATGCTGCTTTTTTTGTAACATACAGAGCAATTTTCCTCTTTAGAAATGCAGCACGGGATTCCTTGGCAAACACTTGTACCAGGCAACTGTCATATATGCCCCCCCCCCCAAAGTTTTACTGAAAAATAAACGTGATGTATGTACAAAGGGAAAAGTAAAGCATACAAGCAAAATAAAAGTAAATCAGATATAAACTCACGTCTCATTCCATCAAGTAAATGGGACATGGTTTCTTGATTGTCCTTTAGCGAGAGGCATTCCGTTAAATAACTAAGGAAAGGGCAAAAATATTATACACCTGACAGATATGCAGAACATAAGGAACATTCGTTTCTAGTGCCTTCCTTTTAAACAGTAGCAAAGAAAATATAATCTGAATCAATTTTCCTTTTTAAATCATACAAAAAAAAAAAATCATCAGGCTTCAAAGATGAGGCTGATCTATCCACATACAGAGGTGATGACAGAGACAGCCAATGTTTGCACATCTTAAAGGGACAGTATACCCTTTTTAACACTGGTTCATGAATAGATTTGCTGAACATACTTTTTGATTTTTTTAATCTGAAAATATCTGTGTTTACTGATCAAAGGATGGCACCATCACCTTCCTGCTCCCAAAGAGCAAATTCAATCAAAGTAGCAGTCCACTGAGAAGCCTCTGTAGAATGAGCTGTTCTTTAGCCAAAGGGATAACAGGCAGTAGCTGAAAAGTTAAAAGTGGCTTCATTTTATTTTCAAATGTTGCCCTGTTTAGAGCAGGAAATAAAAAAAAAAAAACACATAGTATGATTGGCAGAAGCCCTATTCATTGTTAAATGTTAAAAAGGGGTATACTGTCCTTTTAAGAGGAAATATATTTAAAGGTTTTGGGCGGTGTGTGTGTGAACATACTTGAGCCTCTTGTTATTCTTTAGTACCATTTCTATTTCAAGCCCGCACAAATAATTGCTTTATTAACAGCACTCAGCAATTCCAAATATCTAGTTAATTTAAAGGAAAACTATACCCCCAAACAATGTAGGTCTCTATTAAAAGATGCTGACTAAAACAGCTCATGTGTAAAACCCTGCTTCATGTAAATGAACCATTATCATAATAATATACTTTTTTAGTAGTATGTGCCATTGGGTAATCATAAATAGAAAATTGCCATTTTAAAAAATAAGGGCCACCCCCTGAGATTCACTGTGCACACATACAAACCACATGTAAGGTCACATGAGCCAATTAACAGACAGAGTTCTGCCTTTTGCTTCCTCACTTCTTCCTGTTACAGTTAGTGTTGTAGTATTTCTGGTCAGGTGATCTCTGAGGCAGCACAGATAGAGTCACGAAATGGTGGTTCAAGGCAAGAGATGTAAAAGGGCAATATTTATGTAAATATATATTCCAGTTTGGTAAGATTCTTTAATATGTCATTCAATTTGATATAAACTATCTGTTGCTTAAGTATTCATTTTGGGGGTATAGTTTTCCTTTAACAGGGGAACGGTCACCCAAAAAATTACTTCAAAATCCTATTTTCTCACATTGGTCAAGCAAAATGAACTTTAATTACAATATACAAATTAACTGAATCTTGTTTCCTTCAGTCTGGAAATTCATAAAAATGGCTCCTGCCTGCTTGCTATAATTGAGCCTTGCATCATCTCAGAATCTTGTTTGTGCACCAGAATGGGGGACCTGATGTCTATGCCCTGGCTAAAGAAAGCGGGGGAATGTGGGGAGAGCAGTGATATCTAGGAAGTGGAATTGAAAGTGAAAGTAATTGTCTGCCCTGCCTCTATGCCTAAGGCATAGAGATGGGGCAGACATTATTTGATTGACAGCTGAGATTTTTAAATGAGCTTAGAACAGCTATGAATGTTTTAATAAAAAAACAGAAATTGGATTTCATGTTTAATTTGAAAAGGACTTTTATGTTTGGGTGACAGGTCCACTTTAAGCAAACCCACCTGTATTAATCCACTTTCAAGAGAATAAAATATATAAAATATTAAAAGACTGTGATGTCTCTTCATGTATAGTACAATATACAAAAGTAAATTCTTTCGGAAATAATGTTTACCCCCTACCTTTCCATGTTTAATCCTGCTCGTGAAGCAGTTGATAAGATAGCGGTGAGAGCTATGACTGATGGTGCAAACAGTAAACACGCGTCAGTCAATGCAACACGATTCAGAAACTCATCAGCAGATTTTCTCAATATCTCTGGATTCTCCAGCATTGGATATCGAGTCTACAAGAGAGAGAGTTTGGAAAGTCATAGAAAATTGTACATTGACAAATTAAAATGCATGGGATGGAACTAGGGATGCACCGAATCCACTTTTTTGGATTCGGCCGAACCCCCGAATCCTTCGTGAAAGATTCGGCCGAATACCGAACCCTAATTTGCATATGCAAATTAGGGGTGGGAAGGGGAAAACATTTTTTACTTCCTTGTTTTCTGACAAAAAGTCATGCAATTTCCCTCCCGCCCCTAATTTGCATATGCAAATTCGGTTCGGCTGGGCAGAAGGATTCGGCCGAATCCTGCTGAAAAAGGCCGAATCCCGAACCGAATCCTGGATTCGGTGCATCCCTAGATGGAACGGTTAAAAGATCAGGTTAATAGGCATATTTTACACCAGACTGAGTACTTTGTCACTGGGTCAGCAGCTGATTTGCACAGTTTTGGGAAGCACTGCTCTTCAGCCTGCTGATTGGTGTGTTGCTTTGTTGGACATATCACAGCAGCACTGTAAAGAACACCATAGTGGGATGGAAAGAGTCAGATTTAACAACATACACAATGTCCAAATACAGTGTGCAGCTCATACAAAGTAGGTGCAGATTTCACTGATCCTAAATGCAATATATATCTATATATATATATATATATATATATATATATATATATATATATATATATATATATATATATATATATATATATATATATATATATATTTACACATAATATACCGTGGCAAAGCTCGACCTCTATTAAGAAATCCTTTCTGTGTACCGGTATGTGACTGAATCCCACTACAGCCCTAAAGCCTTTGGGTAATATTTAAATTTTCTAATTCAGTCCACCAGAATCAACACTAATCCATATGAAAACTTGCATGTGTTTTATGAATAAAGTGATAAACTTATACGTTGCTATTTCCTTTAATAAACCCCCCCCCCAAATGGCAGCAAAATGGCCTTGTTTATTGCTATGTACAAATCTCTTACTTCTAAATATACATATACCTTTACCTTTAGATCAATTAGAAACCCTTCAAAAGGTCTGTAAGGATTGTGCACTATAAGGTGGAAATTCAGCTGCTGTATCAGTAACAGTTCATATTCCAAGATCTGTTCAAGAATCTTCTCCTGGCCCAGTGGGTTTTCTCCGAGGTTGCCGACAAACTGGATACTGGATACATTAAATTCATCTACTTTACAAGCCAAGAACACACAGGTCAACCTAGGAAAGGAAAAGAACTTTGGAGACAAATGATCCAATGATAAAACATCTAGCACTCTAGTACCCATCTTGTTCACTCATTGAATCCTGCCTGGGTTCTAAAGGAGCACCATAGTAAGGTTAATAAAATTTGATTGTGGACAATCTTTGTTTACCACAGGAGATACATGGAGGATACCGTTTACGGAGGGATGATGACTAGGATGAGCTGAATTATATCGATCTTGTCTTATGAGTTTGCTGCAGTGACCTTATTTTTGCAAAACAATTTGTTTTTACTTTAAACTGAACCATTCAGACCTGTAATAACATTTGTGTACTGGGATAAGAGATGTATGAAAAAGTGAGGATGGGTTTTTTACTTTCAGATACCCGTTATCCTGAAAGCTCAAAATTACGGGAAGTCTATCTCCCATAGAGTTCATTTAATTCATTCTCATTTTTAAAAATGATCTTTGTCTCTGTAATAATAAAACAGGACCTTGTACTTGATGTGAACTAAGCTGCATTAATCCATTTTGGAGGCAAAACAATCCTATTAGGTTTATATGTTTTAAAGATTTTTAGTAGACTTAAGGTATGGTGATCCAAGTTACAGAAATATCCCTTATATGGAAAACCCCAGGTTCTGACACCTTCTTTACTGATCACAGCTAGGACATACAGCACGCTTACATTATTATTCTTGGGTGATGTTCCATTACTGAATTGTTGAGGTAGAAGCGTTTGAAATACATGCAGGCTGTTCCCTGGAATAGAAAAATGTTTTTTTAGCTAAATTATAGCAAATAAGGTTGAATTACTGGAGTAAAATTATATTGCAGCAAATCACAGCTAAAGTGCTTGTAAAGTCCTGTTGGCACATTAAAGTGGACCTGTCACCCAGACATAAAAATCTGTATTAATCATTTTCAAATAAAGGAAGAAATACAAATTCTTTTTTTTATTTAAAGGGATACTGTCATCGGAAAACATGTTTTTTTCAAAACACACCAGTTAATAGTGCTACTCCAGCAGAATTCTGCACTGAAATCCATTTCTCAAAAGAGCAAACAGTTTTTTTAATATTCAATTTTGAAATCTGACATGGGGCTAGACATTTTGTCTATTTCCCAGCTGCCCCTGGTCATATGACTTCTGCCTGCACTTTAGGAGAGAAATGCTTTCTGGCAGGCTGCTGTTTTTCCTTCTCAATGTAACTAAATGTGTCTCAGTGTGACATGGGTTTTTACTATTGAGTGTTGTTCTTAGATCTACCAGGCAGCTGTTATCTTGTGTTAGGGAGCTGCTATCTGGTTACCTTCCCATTGTTCTTTTGGTTGGCTGCTGGGGGGGAAAAGGGGGGGGTGATATCACTCCAACTTGCAGTACAGCAGTAAAGAGTGATTGAAGTTTATCAGCACAAGTCATATGGCTTGGGGCAGCTGGGAAATTGACAATATGTCTAACCCCATGTCAGATTTCAAAATTGAATATAAAAAAATCTGTTTGCTCTTTTAAGAAATGGATTTCAGTGCAGAATTCTGCTGGAGCAGCCCTATTAATTAGTTGTTTTCCCATGACAGTATCCCTTTAATTATTCATAGCTGTTGTAAACTCATTTAAAAATCTCAGCTGTCAATCAAATATCGCCTCCTCTATGCCTTAAGGTGGCCATAGACGCAAAGATCTGCTCGTTTGGCGATGTCCCTGATATTCCATTAATGAGCATGGCTATATCAGGGGTAATCTGAACGTGCGGCCATATGGCCAAACGATCCGATTACAATGCACAATGGGTCAAAATCAAACCTGTCCAATCGGCCGATCTCCGCCGGACGAAAGATGTCGGCACTCTCCACACATGATCCGAAAATCGTACGAATCCTCGATTCGTACGATAGGACCTGTTCGTCTATGGCCAGCTTTAGGCATAGAGGCGGGGCAGGCAATTACTTTCACTTTCCATTTAGCACTTCCTAGTAGGGATGGGCGAATTTTTTCGCCTCGTTTCGCCGAAAAAATGACGCCCATAGACTTGTATGGCGGCGTGCGTCAAAAAAAAGACGCGCGTCAAAACAGTTTTGCCGCGCGACAAAATTTTTTTGACACCCATAGACTTTAATGGGCGTCTGCGACATTTCGCCGGCGGCGAATTTTTGGCGAAGCGAAACGGGTCAAATTCGCCCATCCCTACTTCCTAGATGTCACTGCTCTCCCCATATTCCCCCAGTTCTCTTTACCAGTTAATTGTGTAGCCAGGGCATGGGGATGGACATCAGGTCCCCTATTCTGGTGCACAAACAAGATTTTGAGATGCTGCAAGGCTTGTCTTAATAACAATGTCCACAAAATGGCTCCTGCCTGCTTGCTATAATTATGAATTCACAGACAGAAGGAAACAAAATTCAAATTTTTTTTTTTAGTGTAATTAAAGTTTATTTTGCTTGACTAACAAAATAGGATTTGGAATATTTTTTTGGGTGACGGGTCCCCTTTAACTGGCTTGTTTACAGGAAACTTCTAATAATGGGGGATGTTGGTAGGTGGTCCTCCCCCCGTGATTACAAGACCGTGTTCGTGTTACTGGCCCTTAAAAAAAACAAAGCAAAAATCCTATTTGCAGAGGAGGGTTATCGTAAGAAATGCAACTCACCAGAACAGATTTTGGCATTGTGGGCTTGAAAGCATTGCAGAAATCCAACAGTCTCTTCTCGTAGTATTTGCAAATAGCCAATTCCTCATGCGGTTCCAGACTAAATATTTCAGAGAGTCGAGGCTGCAAATAATGACAGTAAATATTAATGAGAAACACTTCTGCGGGTCTATTTAACCCTTTTATACACTACACGTTGCACGACAATTGTACCTGCTTTATGGCAACATCATAATATCCCAAAATAAAAGAACATGTGAGCAGATGTATGTTGTGACATTAAAGGAATAATACTTGGTCAGAGTTTAAGACAAAGATGATGTTACATTGAATGCTGAAGGCTGTAGTTCAGCTGCAACATGTTTGATACCATAAGCCCCTCGTGGGTAAGTATAGCTGGATCATGTGGAACCACATGTATATTCCTTGATATCAGGCACGGACTATAGGAAGACTTTATGACGCTATGAAATGGCGGCGGATTTTACCTTCTCTGCAGCCCGGATTCTGGCCCGATAGCGAACATTAGCCTGGATTCTCCGCCGCAGCGGCTCGTCTTCACTTAGGAAGGTCCAGTGTTTCTTCTGAGTGCTGTTGTGATACATTATATTCCTTCTGCCTGGGATACAGTCGCACGCCGCGCATAAATATTACATCACCCGTAACCCTGACCGGCGCGCGTTAAATGCGTCACATCCTTCGGTCACTAAAGGAGGGGCTTGTTGAAAGAGTGACAGCTAGTGATGTGACGTAATGAGGGTGGGCGGGTTGAAGGAGACTGATGTTTGACAGCCCCGAGCTTTAGATTTGCCTGTCAGGGTTGCCAGGTTGGCGGTTTTCCAGCCAAATTGGGCTACAAATTTAAAGCCCAGGCGCGTTTGAAAGTACTAACTAGCCAAGGTTCAGATTGGGCTACTTTTTGGGCCTTTGGCTGGTTTGTACTTTGGAAAAGCTTTTTGTTGCACTAATGTGTCAAGCCTAAAGGTGGCCATAGACGCAAAGATCCACTCGTTTGGCAACATCGCCAAATGAGCCGATCTTTCCCTGATATGCCACTAACAGGCATGGCTATATCGGGGGTAATCGGAATGTTCGGCCCTATGGCCGAACGATCGGATTACGACGAGAGTGAAATGGGCTCTGGCGGGACGGTCGGGACAAAATCAAACCTGTCCGATCCACTAAACTACTGCCAGACGAAAAATGTTGGGACTCTCCACACACGGTCCGAAATTCATATTAGGATAGGATCTTTGCGTCTATGGCCACCTTAAGTCTTCCAATGCATGTTGGGTAATGTCGTTTGTGTTTAACAATTTGTCGCGACTGCCAAGTTTAATGTAAGACTACAATGCCCGGCATGCAATAGGACTGACATAGTTAGAAGTTGGGAGTTACCGGATCTTGGGCTCTGTACCCCCAGTCTGCTGTCCCTCTTAAGCATTCTCACATTTTCAAGTGACTTTCCTTAATTTCAGACAATTTTGGGGCAAAAATCTTATGGCCACCAAAATGTCCAGAGGGTGTTTTACCAATATTTAATGAAATTGTATATGAATTAGGGGCCTCGTGGGACCCCATTACCTTCTGAGACCCCCCTCTGCAACGTTACGGTGATGGGCTAATCGGTCCCATTTTGCTTCATGGAAAAATTTGCGAATTTTCACAGTGCATTATAGTCTTAGAAATATTGAAGAAAAGTGCTTAAAAAAAGTAGTTATTCAGTTGATTTATTAAAAATGCCTGCAAAGACCCTGCTAGTCCCACCCATCTATTCCACTTGATGTTGCCAGCAGCTAGGCTGACCTGATAGCATACCTCCCAACATTTTGGAAGTAAAAAGAGGGACATAGCGCAGTGACATGTTTTGACCATGCCCCTTTCTGTGGCCACACCCCCTCATTACCATGTTAATTTTACAAAATTTGGCAGGTTATGAAAGTTTTGAAAATAATTCTCCTTATCTAAACTGTTTTTTTTGTCTCAAAATTGTTACAAAGTATCTTATTTGTACCTGTTAGCTGTTCTGTGCTCTCTGCTAAAAGCCAATTACCGTATATACTCGCGTATAAGCCGAGTTTTTCAGCACCCAAAATGTGCTGAAAAACTCAAACTCGGCTTATACGCGGGTCATACCTCCTTCCGCGGCCCCAGCAGGACTGCCTGTGACTGCCTGTGTCGCCGCCCGGAGCAGGTCCAGGAGCTCCGGGCGGCGCGTCCTTCCCTGCCGGCGTTCGCTTTCAAAATGGCGGCGCCCATGGCCGCCACGTGGGTAGCGGCCGGCGCCGCTACCCACGTGGCGGCCATGGGCGCCGCCATTTTGAAAGCGAACGCCGGCAGGGAAGGACGCGCCGCCCACAGCTCCTGGACCTGCTCCGGGCGGCGACACAGGCAGTCACAGGCAGTCCTGCTGGGGCCGGGTCACGTTTTACTGGGACAGAGGGAAGGACAGAGGGAAGAGCAGCAGACGTGAGGGCCGGGGTGGGGAGAGTGACAGATGGGGGGGAAGTGGCAGAGGGAAGCAAACATGAAATCTGGGCAGCACAGTCAGTCACAGACAGTAACAGGTACCTGCCCAGTGTCCCCCAATTGTTGCGGCTGGGTCACATTCACATTTTGAAATCTGACATGGGGCCCCTAGGCTTATACACGAGTCAATACATTTTTCCAGTTTTCTTAGGTAAATTTGGTACCTCGGCTTATACACGGGTCGGCTTATACACGAGTATATACGGTAAGTGAGAAACTTTGTTTCTTTTTGTGGCTGTTCAGTGCAGCGAAAATAGGGACTTTCCAGTACAAATGAGGGACTGCAGGTTGAGCTGTCTAAAGAGAGACTGTCCCTCTGAAAAAGGGACAGTTGAGAGGTATGCTGATAGGGAACTGAGGAATGTCTTTGTTTGTTTCACAGAAGGACTGTGATTTTCTATCCCCCTTCTACTGTGCTTCTGGCAGGGACCATCAGCCCCCCCCCTCCTCATTTGAAATACGGACAGGAACCATAGCACATCTATAGGGTGCTCCAATAAAGGGGCCTTTTTTGAAGATAATATTAATTTTTAGCCTGAAGTAAAACCAGCACTATATATATATATACATACATATATATACATTATTGCCTACAAAATTAGGGGGTTTTCACAGATCCTATATGTCTTATTTAAATAATAAGAAAATACTACATTCATTGCATTTCTGAAATATTACCTATGTATAATAACACCAAAAAATGAAAATGTTTTATAGTAATGAAAATACAATGTACAGTTGCCCCGCACTGTAAATCTAGTGTATTTGCTACAGCAGTTCTACTATAGTTTATATAAACAAGCTGCTGTGCAGCCATGGGGAGCCATTCAAAGCTGAAAAATCAGAAAAGGCACTGGTTACACAGCAGATAACAGATACGTTCTGTAGTAAACAGTGTGATTGTACAGGGCTTATCAGTTGTCTATTGTGTATCCTGTGCTTGAATGGCTGCCCCCATGGCTACACAGCAGCTTGTTTATATAAACTATAGTAAGAGTTTCTGTCACAAGCTCGCCAGTATTACAAGTGCAGGACAACAGTACATTGCATTTTCATGACTTTAAAACATTTTAATGCTTTGGTGTTACTGTTCCTTTAACTAATATTTCGTTCAATGCATATTGCTTTTCCCATAATAATGTCGGCCATAAAGAAAAACCTGGATTTCCTGCAAACCTGGAAAAGTGGAAAATACACAACCTATTCTGTCTTGCAAAGTAAATCCTATGGCGTAACCACAATAAAAAAAAATGAAAAACAAGATTATGTTAATTATGTCCCTACTTTGTGCACTCGGCTGTTACGAGTGTGTGAGATTATCAAGTGTATGCATATTGTAATGAACACATAAAACATTTTCATGCTCTACAGGCTTACACTGTTAATTAGTTACTACATGTGATTAAAAGAATTTATAGCATCTTATGAAAATTAAAACATAATGCAGTTGAAATTAAAACAAAATGTATCATTTACTGAGCTTTTGTAAATGTTTTGTTTGGCAATCCAACTCCAATAATTGCATTTCTTAGTTTATCTCACAAAACAGCATGTTTACTCAATTTTTTTGTCTTTGTGATTGAATACTTCAAACCCCATTATATTGTTTTGTTTCATTCTGTTAATACTTTCGTTTCAGAATCTCTCACCATTGGAATAAAAAATTGGAGGTGTTAGCATTTTTTTTCTGTATTTTTCATTGTTTCCTAGTATTTATTTCCCTCAGTGGAAAGATGCAAAGTACTTTCCCATAGACATGTATTGAAATAAATTTGTTACAGTGTGAAGAACTTATTCTTGACTTTTTACCTTCTAGAATTTGGAGCAAACATAAAAAAGGTTTTCGCTTGCTCAAAGCTGGGCAACACTCTAGAGAAAAACTGTGGTGGAAATGCTTTGTTGGGTGCTTCCAACTCTTAGGGGCAGATTCACTAAGGGTCGAATTTCGAAGTTAAAAATACTTCGAAATTCGACCCTCGAATTGAAATCCTTCGACTTCGAATATCGAAGTCGAAGGATTTAGCGCTAAACATTCGATCGAACGATCGAAGGATTTTAATCAAACGATCGAAGGAAAATCCTTCGATCAAAAAAAGCTGAGCAAGCCTATGGGGACCTTCCCCATAGGCTAACATTGACTTCGGTAGGTTTTATCTGCCGAAGTAGGGGGTCAAAGTTTTTTTTAAAGGGTAAGTACTTCGACTATCGAATGGTCGAATAGTCGAACGATTTTTACTTCGAATCGTTCGATTTCGTTCGACTTCGATCGAATTCGATCGAATTTAACCAATTCGATGGTCGAAGTACCCAAAAAAAACTTCGAAATTCGAAGTTTTTTTTATTCTAACCCTTCACCCGAATTTAGTGAATCGGCCCCTTAGCATCTAAACATTCATATAATGTTTTTGCAATACCGTCTGCCTGTATCATTATTTTCTCTAATATCTCTCCTACCAGAGAAGTGAAACCACTGCATTTGGATCCTGTAAGACAGCTAAAAATTTGTGATTTTTTTGATGGTGCATCTACCATTTTTGTTGATGATCAAAATTAACTTTTGCATCTCATTCAAAATTGAGAAACCCCACAGGCTCTGAGACATTTTCACTTTTTTAAAACTGACCTAGAGGTGTTCTTTTCAAAACATATATTCTGTTTCTAATTCAATTCAATAGATGCGGTAGCCATCTTGGATGTGGCAAGGTCAAATTTATTTTTAAAGTTCCACCCAGAAAGTTCTGATGATCCTGAAATTCTTGTGTCGGCTACTTGGGAGTCAACTGCGTCATTGATTTTCTAGGAAACTGCTTGCAGAAAAACCATACTTTCTGAAATTTGAGAAAAATACCTTTAGATTTTATAGAGGAGCCCTTTCAATTTTTATTAACAAGCATCTGGGATGCTGGGGATTTACACTCTTTCATTTCTGATGGCTGAAGTTTGAGTGTTTGACATAGGGGGATTTTTTTTATAAAATCACAAATTTTTCAGAATTTATTAAACCCTGAGGATGGAAAAGTCTGAAAACCTGTCGAGGTTGCATATAAGTCAATGGGAGAAGTCCCAATGATTTTTTTGTTGTGCGCTGGATTTCGTGCAATACCCCAAAGTTTTCAGAGTTTTCAGGTGAAAATTCCAAAAAATCTTGAAAATTGGATGAAAAATCTGAAACAATTGTGAAAATCAGTTTAAAAAATCAGAAAAAATCGTGAAAATCTTGATAAATTAGTTAAATGAGTTAAAATCGGGGATACCAGTTCCCATACATGTATAATATTTGGTGTACAAACTTTGTGAACATTTTCTGTTGTATGCTTTGTATAACAATATGTAAAATGCTAAACTGAATCTGAGTAATTATGTATTTCGCCTAATATTAGATAAATTGGGATTTTAGTAAATAACCCCCTTTATGTTTATCTGTAAAACCTAGTAATTAAATAAAACTAACTAAACTAAAACTTAATACAAATGTCCAAGTCGGAATAAAACAGATTGATGATTTATCAATGCTCAAATTCAATTTATTGCCTCAAATTATTTTTTTGCACTAAAGCTCCTGAATGAGAATGATGCTTTCAAAAAACTAGTATGCATGAAGTTTATTCAAAAATTCATAAAATACTAGGGATGCACCGAATCCAGGATTCGGTTCGGGATTCGGCCAGGATTCGGCCTTTTTCAGCAGGATTCGGATTCGGCCGAATCCTTCTGCCCGGCCGAACCGAATCCGAATCCTAATTTGCATATGCAAATTAGGGGCGTGGAGGGAAATTGCGTGACTTTTTGTCACAAAACAAGGAAGTAAAAAATATTTTCCCCTTTCAACCCCTAATTTGCATATGCAAATTAGGGTTCGGATTCGATTCGGTATTCGGCCGAATCTTTCACGAAGGATTCGGGGGTTCGGCCGAATCCAAAATAGTGGATTCGGTGCATCCCTATAAAATACACATGTAAAAACTTTGCATTTAAAAGCCAAGTTCATGTAGGCATCTTTGGTAATTGAAAGCATTTCTTTGACTCATTGAAAATAAGTAAAAGTTGCAGGTATTCAAATTTATTTAACAATTTTATTCAAAACATTTTTAATATTCTGTTTTTTAAATAAGCAAACATACAAGTGTATTTGAAGTAGATTATTAGTAGAGTTATTATTTTAAGATCTTATTGAAACAATTGAATAGATATTTCGTGGTGTCCTCCTGAATTTGCCCTTAAAGATACTGTCCTAAATGACTGTGACATTGTTTGATTTTTAAAGGCTGGATAATCCATTTTATAACTTGGCAAGCATTAACAAGATTTATAATGTATAATCATGTGGCCTATTTATGACTGCTCAAGCCTTTTTTGCGTTTTGGGGAAAAAATCTTGTTAGTTGGGGTATTTTTCGCTATGTGGGCTTACATAAGATAATAGCTGGCAATTTTTTTCTTATTCAAGAATGCCTGTTTAGGAACAATTCCTCCCCTAAATCCTGCATGATTCCCTTAACTCATGCGGGATTTCCCTTATTGTTCTAGCCAAGAAGATTGAGCAGTCATAAATTGGCCCCATCATGTCATATCAAGCTTTTTTTTTACTTGCCATAGATAAACCATTGTTTTTCTTCCCTTCCAGAATCCTGTCTAGAATGAAGGGTACCAATAATTGCTTTAGCCAACATTTTCTGAACATAAAGTTAATGCAACTTGAAAATCGAATTCAAAACACCAACCAAAATTAAGTCAAAGTTTTTTTTTTGGTCGAATAGGTCAGTTTTTGATCGAATAGGTTCGTATTCGGCCGAATTCGAATCGTATGAATCGAAGGAATAGCGCATTTGATCAAATTCGATTTGAAGTTTTTCCCAAAAAAACTTTGATTGTTCAAAATCCACCAATTGACTCCAGATGGGTTCTAGGAGGTCCCCCATAGGCTAAAACAGCAATTTGGCAGGTTTTAGATGGCTAATGGTTGAAGTCAAATTTTTAAAGAGACCGTACATGATAAATTTCGATATTCTAATTTTTTAATTTTTTTTCAAATTCAATTCCAATTTGGACTATTCCCCAGTTGAAGTACACAAAAAATAGCTCAAAATTCGTTTTTTTTCAATCGAAAGTTCACCTCGATCTTTGATAAATCTGCCCCCTAGTGTTTCTCAATCAATGCTTGCTGTGGGACAGACCTTCAGTAGCGTGTCATTAAAGCTATAATTAAAAATCACTTCTACAGAGCACTCATGAATGTTATATAAAAGAACACCTTTCAAGAATCACTGTAACATATACTTGTTATACTTGTTAGACTAAATAAACACAACCACAGCGTTTTTTTGCTATTGAGAAGTGCTCTCCTCATTCTTTAATTTGTTGCCGGATGTTGGGATAGCGGTGTACCCAAGTCTTTTGCTTATTTTACTTGTCAGACTGTTGACATATTTAGGGTAGAATATCAAAGGCAAAAGAAATTCACAATAATATTTTATGAAATATGTATTTTCAGTGATATAAAAAAAAGAAAATCTATAATTACTTTGCACTTAGGTTCCTTTGCCACTAGAGGACACCACTTACCTTTCTTACAATATATATTAGTGGTTAACCTTTTCAAAATAAAATATGAACACAATATCTTGCAAAGACCTATGCATTCTTTATCTTATGAAGTGAAATGCACATTTGTGTCCATGCACATATTCTCCTTACATTTATATCACCGAATATTGTCTTTTAAATGGATAGGGTCATTTTTTCAAAATTTTACAAAATGGTTTGTATTTATAAAAATGTATATTCTGTGCACATAATTAAATCATTTATTTTGATACATATGCCAATATTTTATTATTAGTATCCTTTATATTCTGCCACATTCATGTCATTCACACATTACACAGCACTTCACAGGGAGCCATTGCATATTGCCAATATTATTTTTCTTTTTATTATTATATAGCACAAAAGTTGTCTAATTAATTGTAAATGTGAGAAGAGATTGTACATTTAAATAGAAGGAAAGCTACGGAGGCATTTTATTGCCAATAGATTAGCTGCAATAGTGCAAGCTAGAATGCTATATTTATTCTGTAGAATGTTTTACCATACCTGAGTAAAAAGCTCTAGAAACTCTCTGTTTTATTAACATGGTGTGACATCACTTCCTGTGAAGAAAGAGTAGTCAGCACACAGATTCTCAATATTCTTTAGGGATGGTGCACGTTCTGCAATGGCCACTTTCCATTGGCAAACAGTATAATGCAAAGATTGAACAGCACCATCAACTCTTGAGTCGTTTAAAAAGCCTTTATTTGTGCTTTTGTGGGCATCACCGCAACGTTTCAGGCCATGCGGCCTTTTATCAAGCTTGATAAAAGGCCGCAGTGCGCACGCAGTGGGTCAGAGGACCAGAGGGGGAGGAACGGATGATATTGTCTGGGTGGGGGAACCTATCTTCAGAGTGTCCTGTTCAGCGGATCTGTCAGTATAAGGTGTTGCCTTTGTAGTGTCTAGGGAATAGGCCACAACGCTTTAGGTGCCTCTGAGAGGACACAGTGTTAGTTAAATTTTGCGCACACCATACTGTACAGTGGCTGACATATTACGCTTCATTATTAAAGGGCACCTCCCCGCAACCCCCAATCCTCGCTTACCTTTTGCTCAGTCTCTTCGGAGATCACTGCCTCAGTGCTAACGTATCTTTAATGTACTCCCTGACTACTATTCAGCCAGTATAGGGAAACGGGTGTTGTAAGATCGATATGGGAACAGTCTAAGGAAACATTTACACTGTCACCCCTTTTCATACAAAATCCAGATCCGATTTCCACCCTTCTCTTTTAATTGTTTTTAGTGGTTTTAATAATCAATTCCCTTTCAATTAATGAATTTTAGTAGATGAAATAAAAGTTACTTTTTATGATGTCTCTTTAATTAGTCCAAGCCGCAGGCTCAAGCACATTCCCATGTTCACAATCAAGCACCATGCACTTTAAAGATTTGAGTCACCATGAATTGTTAAAAAACGCACTTTATTTAATTTCGTTTTGATAATCACAGAAGATATGATTGGATTGATCACTATACGAACACAATAATTTATTTATTTATTTAAATTCCAAAGTTGATCGCCTCCAGCAGGTAGACACATTGTTTAACATAAGGGTAATTTAGGATTGTGCGACGTCATATACTCCGCTTTCTGTCTCTCCTTTTGAGCACCAACCAAGTATTTATATAGGAGTGGTCAGCACATCCACGCTGAGTTGCTTCTAACTCTCGGTTAAGGGGCAACCCTAAAGAAAAACAACAGGTTAGAAGGTGCGGCTACCATCTATAGTATTTCTCAATTTTACATCCCCTGATTTTAAATTTTCCCTCATTTCACATTGTTGTTTTGTGGTCCCACCTATACATTAAGCATGATACATTTCCCTGATTTTACATTTTCCTGGATTTTACACCATTGTTTTCTGGTCCTCTGAAAAACGTAAAATAGGGGTTATACTGTATATAGATCAAAAACCTACAGTAGAAAAGATGTTCAAAGCACCACATCAGAAATAAGAATACTTCACATTCCAAGGCCAAAACAAATGGTAGCTTCCAAGATATGCCCCCAATGCCTATATTTTGTAAAAATAGGTATCACACTAAATTTGAAACGTTGCAAAATTAATTAGAATCAAATCTAATTTTGTGTAATTTAAGTGTTGTTAAAAACTCAAACATCTTAAAAACATCTTAAAAACTCAAACATCCACAATGTTTCATTATTTATATTTATTAAAAAACTTTAATAAATACGAGAAAGAACAACTTGTACGCAGTGAAATCACTTTCTACTAATCATTTAGAATTTCAAATTGATTTAGAAAATGGGAATTGAAACTTAGCTTGAATTTCAAAATTAGAGCTTTTTTGACGTCTACTTGAACTCGGCATCTTAGATGATGATTTTCTTTAATTGACGTTACCGTTTTTTGCACAAAGTCTCAAAAATTTGAATTTCAGAAGCTCTAATTTGCAATTTTGGCCACATCAAATACAAATTACTGTAAAGAGTTGAATTTGAATGTTGATAAATCTGCCTCTTTATGTAAGCCAGCTTTTTCACAAATGTACTGTTTTTGATATCTGACACAAAAAGCTGAACCACAGTCTTGTGCTGTGCTTAGCAAAGAGCTAAAATACCAAAGGGACATTGTTTACAGAGATGTTGTCTCATTTAAGTAATTCTGACAACAGAAATGAAATAATTTTTGTCAAGCACTTTCATATTTCGCCCTCAGATAATTTGGTCGTTGTTTTTATATCACCTGTCTGATCACCACCATTCCACTCTGATAGGGCTGCCATTTTTCTGCAGCAGTCCAGTGAAGGTTTCAGTAACACCCATGAATTTTGTAAAACAGATATATGGCTGAGAACTTCCAGAGAAAAAAAAAAAGGATTGTATATGGCACGTCTTCTCTGTTTAAAGGATTGTGCCTTCTGGCCCTGGAAGCTATAGTGTACTGGAAGGAACAAACAAGCCAGACAATCCATTCCAGTGGTTATGCTCACATGGTGGAACTCCATGTCCATTAGAAGGCTGTCCTTTGGAAAGGTATTTAATTCTAGTGGAAATCTTAGCAGGACCAGATTTACATAGTGGGCACCCCTAGGCCCACTGCCATCTGACCCCCCATCCCCTCCCTTTAATTCACGCAAGTTTTTATTGGGACCAAAGAAATGGGATTGGCTCACAGAAAATGTATAAAACTATTGTATCTCCTGTGCATCCTCAGTGTTTCTGAACCAATGTGGGCATGCTGCCCCCCTAAAATCCTGCCACCCTAGGCCAGGGCCTTTTCACAAATCCGGGCCTGAATCTTAGGAAGGTCTCTCTGAGCAGGGCACAAAACAGCCCAAAGGGGCTGGCGTGCTGGCTGCATGGAGCAAAGGGAGCTGTGACCAGATGAATGAGAGTATGAAGTGACAGAGGAATTGAGGAAAGCTGAGAGGCTGAGCAATCCCCCAAAGATGTATCGTAAGAACAGGGGTGACCCCAACATATGTGTTTTCTTACTGGTAGTCCAAAAGGGGCAAAGTTTGATGAGGGAACTCATCAACTACGTAAAGGTAGCACCCAGTGGGCAGGAGTTAATTTTATGGTTTATGTTCTGTATGCTAAATTGGTCACCCCTGTGTTTAAATAAACACAATAAATGAAGAAAGCAGATCCTGCATGCTTATACAGGTAAAGTCGCTGTGAAAAATGTATAATGAAGCAGTAGAATTCTGGCCAGACTAGGGATAACCTTGAGTTAGTTGGCCAGCTTTAATATATTGTTATAAATGGACTAATAACCCTGTTTGTTTAAATAGGAGGGTATTGTTTAATAGTTTAATGTAAAAAAATGTCTTAATGTCTTTATATATTGATAATGGGTATGAGTATAGAAGATTGTCTGTCTTTGTCTGCACCCAGAGTGACTGTGTCCGCAGGAGTGCTGACACACCACATATGCATTTTAGAGCCGAAATTTGCTCTGTGTGTTGGCACTCAGGCCAACCCAGTGAGTCTAAGTGCAGGCACACAAGTTACCAAATGCCAGAACATTGCCTGATTCTCACCCTCTGCTTATTTGCAGGTCTAGAATAAGCCGTGCGTGGCATTAGCCTTACGATGGATTGAAGTGCGGAAAAGACTGAAGTAAAAGTCGTCCCAGTTTCTGGTGATGTCAGCAAGGTGAACTTTTAACTGACAGGTTGTTGAGTTACAGTCATTATGACCGATGGTCAACAAAGATCTTTATTGGAACGGTTCAGTGTAAAAATAAAAACTGGGCAAAGACATATGCTTGGTCAAAATAAAAATGTTTCTACTATAGTTAGTTAGCCAAAAATGTAATGTATAAAGGCTGGAGTGACTGGATGTCTAACATAATAATCAGAACACTACTTCCTGCTTTGCAGCTCCAACTCTGAGTTAGTCAGTGACTGTAAGGGGAGGGTCACATGGGACATAAATGTTCAGTGAGTTTGCGGCTGATCCTTAGTATGCAAGTCAGATTTAAAATCAAACTATTATGACCCATCAGATCAGTGGAAACCAAGAGAGCTTGCAAAGCAGGAAGTGGTGTTCTGTTCTGTTATGTTACACATCCAGTCACTCCTTTATACATTCAATTTTTGGCTAACTAACTACTGTATATTAGAAACATATTTTATTTTTGCACAGCCTATCTATTGACCCAGATTTTAATTTTATACTGAACAATTCCTTTAAATAAGCAGACCTTTTAGGGAAAAAATTATCATCATAACATTTAGGGGTATATTTATCAAAGAGTGAAGTTAGAGATCACCACATTCCACTAGAGTAAAATACTGCCTCTCTTCATTCATTTCTATGAGATTTTTAAAGGCGTATTAATCAAAGGGTGAAAGTGAAAGTCCACCATTTGATAAAAATAACTTTAAAAATCCCATGAATGGAGAAAGGCGGTATTTTTTATGCTAGCAGACTGTGATGATATCTAACTTGATGCTTTGATAAATATACCCTGTAGGTGGGTTTGGATGTACAATTATATTATGAAAACTACAATTTTGGTGTCATTTTAACGTATCATTTTGCATATTTTGTAACTGCTATACAGGCTCAGCAGCCCTGAAAGAAGGTTGCAGTTTAGTATGTAGAAAACTAGTAGTACTCAATGTTTTGAAATTTGATTTCCTTTAAACTAAATTCTGCAGATTCCCAACCCTTACTTCAGTTGGAAAAGTCATTGGAGGTTATTTATCAAGGTCTGAATTTATCTCAATATCGGCTGCTTCAAACTCCGATCTAACCCGCTCGGGTTTTTAATGCTTATTTATTATTACATTTTCCCGAAAATTACCTCTGCGGGAAAAGCTCAGATTTTCACGGTTTTTCCGTGAATTTTCCCTGAAAACTCAGAATTTTTCGGAGTTTTCACCCAAAGGGGCCGATTCACTAACTTCGAGTGAAAGATTCGAAGTAAAAAAACTTTAAATTTCGAAGTGTTTTTTAGCCTGCTTCGACCATCGAATGGGCTACTTCGACCTTCGACTTTGACTTCGAATCGAAGGATTCAAACTAAAAATCGTTCGACTCTTCGACTATTCGATAGTCGAAGTACTGTCTCTTTAAGAAAAAACTTCGACCCCCTAAAAGCTACCGAAAAGGTCCCCATAGGCTTTCCTAAGTTTTTTTGGTCGAAGGATAATCCTTCAATCGTTGGATTAAAATCCTTCGAATCGTTCGATTCAAAGGATTTAATCGTTCGATCGAAGGATTATTCCTTCGATCAAACTATTTGCCATAAAATCCTTCGATATTTGAAGCCGAAGGATTTTAATTCCCAGTCGAATATCGTGGGTTAATTAACCCTCAATATTCAACCCTTGGTGAATTGGCCCCAAAAACTCAGAAAACATAGTGAAATTGTCCGAAACCCCCGACACAACCAAAAATCAATGGGACTGTTCCCACTGACTTTTATGCAACCTCGACAGGTTTGAGATGCCGTGTTTTTATATTGGGGCATTTTAGCCCTCGGGTTTAATAAATTCCGAAAAATTTGTGATTTTTGTTAGCCTATTATAACACAAAAAATCATGAATTTTTTGGATTTCGGGGAATTTCGGGTATTCGGAGCTTAGTAAATAACCCCCTAAGTGTTAGTGCCTGACAGACAAAGGTATGAAGTAGCACACCATTATAACCATTTCTGTGGCATTTCTTACACAAACATTTTTTAAAAAAACTAAAAGAAACACATTATATTTGACATCCCCATCCCAAACGTAATTACATTCAACAGCTTTACGTAGTTTGTCTTCTTTTTTCCTGTCCTTTTCATTTTCATTGCCCCACACATTTAATTATGCCTATATAATTCCAATAAACACTTTAACTCATCTTCCATCGCTTGTTGTGCCCTGTGCATTTGCTACAGTTAACGAGTTACAAGTAGACTTGTAGAGAAAAAATATTGACATTCATGTTATTTAGAATCAATTAGAGGGACAGTGCGGTTACAATGCTTAAAGAATCAATGCTCAGCATTACACATAAAAGAGTATGAGGCTGAAGGAGAGGACTTGTGTCTAGCCAATTAACACTTCTTGTATTTATATAGAGGATTTGTGTCTCTATAACTCTAATGGCTGAACTCGACGAACGTTATTTGACGGATGGTGTCGCCGCGATAAAACACAGAGGACAAGTCGTATGTAACTTGAATGTATCCGATTATCAGACAAAACCATCAGGATTTCTTCACGGACACGTGCCATTGACTTCTACATGACATTGACTGGTTTTAACTGGAGTATTTTAGGATTTTTTTAGCAGCTTTGGGGTATAATAAATAAATTCAAGTCTTTTTCCCCTCTAAAAATTCACCATTCGTAAAACCATGACTTTTGCAGCAAAACTGTATCAGGCAAAAACATTTGTTCATCACTAGTGGCACAAGTGGGGGAAAAAAAGACTCCGGTCACCGATCACTTCTTTTACTCTTTTTTCATTGTCACCAATCACAGATATCACTTCCATTGTGAGATGCTTCTAGTTTATGGTGGCCAGCACATCTAGATCTGCGCAAGTCTCTACTGTGTATCATTTCATCATTCATTTAGGGGCCAATTCATTAAGTTCGAGTGAAGGAATAGAAGAAAAAAACTTCGAATTTCGAAGTGTTTTTTTGGCTACTTCGACCATCGACTGGGCTACTTCGGCCTTCGACTACGACTTCGACTTTGAATCGAAGGATTCGAACTAAAAATAGTTCGACTATTCGACCATTCGATAGTCGAAGTACTGTCTCTTTAAGAAAAAACTTCGACCCCCTAGTTCGCCACCTAAAAGCTACCAAACTCAATGTTAGCCTAAGGGGAAGGTCCCCATAGGCTTGCCTAACTTTATTTGGTTGAAGGATAATCCTTCGATCATTGGATTAAAATCCTTTGAATCATTTGATTCAAAGGATTTAATCGTTCGATTGAAGTATTTGTGCAAAATCCTATTTGAAGTCGAAGGATTTTCATTCCCCAGTCGAATATCGAGGGTTAATTAACCCTCGATATTCGACCCTTGATGAATTTGCCCCTTAGTGTGTATCGTTTAGGTAGCCATTCGTTTTCTTAAAGTAAACCTGTATAAAAAGGGATATTTTACATTTTCATATATAGGCCCTTTGGTGCAATTCAATGATGGTGATAAAATGCAAAAATACTTCTTCCCCTGATTTTGATAATTATGTTGTCTTTTCATGTAACATATTAACCAACTTCAGTCACTATTATTACAGTACAACCCCCACCTTTGTTATAGTAACTACTTTTTGTTGATGGCCTATGTTTTTACAAGAGCCCCTAAATCTTATTCTTGCAGTGTATTTTTGTTTTCTAAAAGATCAAGGTATTATTATTTTAAAGGGAAATAGAATTTTGCAGAATCAAAAATGATGCATCCAGGTAAAATTTAAGGGCAAGGCCTATTTATAAAAAATCCTTCTAAAAAATTCCTTCTAAATGAAAATTGCAAATATGTGCTCATTTCTTTTTCAACTCAACTTTAAAAACATAAACTCAAATGCTATGAAATCACATTCGACCAGTTATTTTAAGCGAGTCTGCTAAATTTTGAACGAATCGTAATTAATAAGTAAATCTTACAAACTCGAGTTTCGGAAAGCTTAAATCCACAATTTTTGCTGAAAAAAAACAGAATTCCGGTTAAAAAGTCAAATTTGAATGTTGATAAATGTGTCCCTAAAGGGCACATTTAATGACATTTGAGTTCTAGTTTTTACTGTTATATTTGAAGGTTTGTTTGTGCTAAAACCCATGAATTTTGGAGATTTATTTATTTTGTGAAGAAATACTTGAAAAACTTGAATGTAAAAATTTGGCATCTAAAAGCTGACGAGATTGCGTAGAATTGAGTGGGTGTTGTACTAGCCAAAATGGAAATGATTTTTCCAAGTTTTATTAAAAGTTTCTAGACTCATTGAAAATAAGTTTGTATAATTTCATTTTGCTGTGTTTGCATTTTGTCATGTTTCTAGTCAATCACGTTTTTTCATTAATAAGGCCATAATCGAGTTGGATGAGTTTTTAATTTGATTTGAATGTTGATGATGGTCTCAGCATCTCTGTTAAATTCTCTGTCACACTACATAGTAAGAGTTTCTGCTTTAAGAATCAATACTGGGTACTGGAGGTTAGAAACATGTCCATGGACATTCTGTTCAAAGTACAAAATGCTAATCATATGTTACATTATATTTTTTTTTCTTTTCTGGATTTATGATTTTGAGAATAGCTGAATACATAAAACAATAAAATGAATCCAGACAAACTGAAGTGTAGCACGGCTGCTGAGATATATTCCCCATTTTATAATAAATAATGGCTAAGATTCTAATTTGGAAAACCTGTGCACTGATGAATAAATTATGTGGCAATATTTTATTATTGAATGATAAGATCTGCAGGAAAATTAAATGTATAGCACAAGCTGTACATTTTTTATATACATATGTCAAACAGAGAGGGAATGGGAATTAAGTGTGTTGCTCTGGGCTACTGTAAAAACTTCAGCAAAAAATAACTCTGACATTTTAGAGTCTACAGTTACAGATTAGCAAATCGCATTAAGTGGGATTAAGATGTGGGAAGCTGACACCTGCTGTGTTGCTTTAGGTCATGCTTAGTATAATAGGAATATTTTGAGATATGAAGTATGTCGGAGTAAGTAGTTCCAAAATGCAGAATTAAAACCCATAAATACGAAGGCGATGTAGAACATTTGCATAATGCAAATATAAATACGGCATTTGTAAATAGCGCTCATTGAAAATGTCATCATTTAGTACATAAATCGCACATCATTTGTCTAGAAGTTGTTAAAATCTGTTTTATCACTCCCTCTTAATCTCGGTGCTACAAAACTAACAGTGCTTCATGGGATAACTGCAGCTTTTCTGTGTAAACATATTTAGGTTATTTTTAAGATATTTCTATTTGTGAGGAGGTTTACCTTTATTGGAGGTGGAACCCTCAATCATGTGAATGTGGCTGATCCATGTGTGTGAATTTTGGACAGCGGTGGTTTTGCTATAAAGGTAAGCTGTGCATATATTTGCTCAGACTGGTCATTTTACTTCATATTTGGTATAAAAGCAGGGGAGAGCTTGGCCAGTTCCCTTGCAGCTGGGGTACAAAAAGAAAGGGGCTCTTAAGTATTCATCAGTGATAGACAAAGACTTTGCTGCATATATGTACAAAAGGTCAGTGCAGTTACACTGAGCATCAGTTTAAAGGGGTCAAGTAGATACCTTAAAGCTGATCGAAACACAAAGAATGAATAGTTGCAAAGCTTTCTGTTTTTAGTGGTTTTTGAGAGATCTGCATGTTTCAGACTACTGATACCAGGATTTCAGCTCAACTGAAAGTCAGCAACCCAAGAGAATCCAGGAAATGCACAGACAGGAGGAAGATTGTTTATCAGAATTCAAATATGTGATTTTTTGAGCTTTTTATTCATTGAAAAAAACTTGAAAACCCGTCAAGCTTCTAATCTTCGATTATTTCTTAAAAACCTCAAATCTCAAAAAGTCAGTTGATGAAAAACTTGAAAAAAAAAAGCTTTGACTGAAATCACATTCTACTTGTTATTTCATTGTATACTGTCTTAAGAAGAATTAGAAAAACTGGAAAAACTTAAACTGAATAAAACTCCTATTGACATCTACGTGAACTCACCAGCTTTTAGATGCTGAGGGGCCGATTCACGAAATTCGAGTGAAGGGTTCGAATAAAAAAAAAATCGAATTTCGAAGTATTTTTTGGGTACTTCAACCATCGAATTGGTTAAATTCGATCGAATTCGATCGACTTCGAACGATTCGAACGATAAGAATAAAAAATCGTTCGACTATTCGACCATTCGATAGTCGAAGTACTGTCTCTTTAAAAAAAACTTCGATCCCCTAGTTCGGCAGCTAAAAGCTACCGAACTCAATGTTAGCCTATGGGGAAGGTCCCCATAGGCTTGCTAAAGTTTTTTTCATCGAAGGATATTCATTCAATCGTTTTATTAAAATCCTTCGAATCGTTCAATTCGAAGGATTTAATCGTTCGATCGAATGAAAAATCCTTCGATCGATCGATCAAATTTTTAGCGCTAAATCCTTCGAATTCGAAGGATTTAAATTCCCAGTCGAATATCGAGGGTTAAACCCTCGATATTCGACCCTTCGTGAATCGGCCCCTGAAAGTTTTTTAGAGCTGAATCAATCTTGAATATCCAGGTATAGGAAACTATAATTCAAGTTTGAGTTTTAGCACAAATTCATTTATCAAAGTCCGAATTTATCTCAATATTTTCTAAAAAAACTCAGACCAAATCCACACAGGTTTGTTGAGTTTATTTATTAATACAGTTTCCGGAAAAAAAAATCTGATTTTAACGATTTTTTTCGTCTTTTTCATCCGATTTTCAAAAATGTTTTCGGATTTTTCACCCGAAACCTCAAATCATTGGGACTTCTCCAACTGACTTATATGCAACCTCAACAGGTCTGAGATGCCGGATCCTCGGGGTTTAATAAATTCTGGTAAATTCGTGATTTTTTAAAAGTCCAATTTTATTAAAAAAAAAACTTTTTTGTGATTTTTTCATTCAGAGTTTAGTAAGTAACCCCCTTAGTGTGGCTGACACTCTGGCCCTTTAAAAAGCTGTTGAGTGAAAACCTGCCTGGCAGAATAACACTGTGTAAAAGTGCTAATATCTTACAAATGACTTAAAACAGAATATGAATGTATATTGCAAAAGTGCTAAATACATTTATACTAATTCATTATTCAGGGATTTGATCCTTTATGAAGGTGGCCTCTGATTTTTTCTTTTTTTTCAATTTGACAATTTTTATTGTTTTTCAGATAACATTCAAGAGAAAGAAAGAAGAAAGAGAGAGAGGAGTGGTGAGTCTCAGAAGGTGAGTAGTGAATAGAGGGGAAGGGAAAAAAGGGGGGGGAGGGTACCGGTAATAGTCATTCTTAGGGTGGGAATATTAGCTGCTGAGAGTTATTACTTTATGCTGAGCTTCCATTGTTTCCATATGTCATGGGTGAGTTGGTCTGCCAACACTTGTTTAGAGGTTGTCGCGGCGGATCTTTCGTAGATAAGATTGGAGTCAGTTAGATTAATCAGATGAGTCTTTGTCGGAATTTCTGTGGATTTCCAATGTCTCGGTATCAGTAGGCGAGCTGCTGTAAGTATGTGGAAGAATAGTTTTCTGCTCGGCGGTGCTATATTATCCAATCCATAATTCAGCAGTGCCAATTCTGGTTGTAAGTGTGTTGTTGTGTCAAAGATTTCCGATAGTAGCTGACTTACTACCTGCCAGAAAGGTTTTAATGCGGGGCATGTCCACCATATGTGTAGCATATCACCTTTGGCCATGTTACAGCGCCAACATCTGTCTGATACATTTGGGAACATTTTGCTGAGTAACGACGGTGTTTTATACCATCTGTAGATTATTTTCTTATTATTTTCTATATGATTTGTACACTTGGTATACTTAGAAGCTAGTGTTGTTAAGTTCTTCCATTGTGTCGTTGTGAGTACGAGATGGAGGTCCCTTTCCCAATTCTGGATGTGTAGTGGTTTTGTGTCGCCTAAATCTGGCAGAATCATTTTGTAGACACTGGATAGGGCCTTCTTTTCTCCTGCTCTGAGGAAGCACAGTTGCTCAAAGCGTGTTTGTGGTCTCGACAGGCTATGTAAATATGGATTTAGGTAGTGTCTTAATTGCAGGTATTTGTAGAAGTCCTGTTTGGGCAAGTTAAATTCCATCTGCAAGTCTGTAAATGATTTTAAAGTATTATTGGCGAGAAGATGTGATAGTTTTGTAATCCCTGATATTTCCCAATTTTTTAAGGAGAGGTTTTCAATTTCGGTTTCCAGTATTTTAATGGGAGAGTTTCTTGCCGGGAAAGCATGGATATGTCTATTGGTTTTTGCTTGATTCCATATCTTCAGGGCTGTTTTTGTTGTATGGTATAAAGTGTTGGATTTCGTTATTTGCGGCATTGTTTTGGTCCATACTAATTGCTGAAGTGTATGTGGGTATATTTGTTGTTGTTCTATTTCTAGCCACTGTTTGCGGTTTGGGGGGAGATTCCAAAGAGTGAGTTGTTCCAGTATTGACGCCTTATAATAGTATTCCACACTTGGAACTCCGAAACCTCCTTCTTGTTGTCTGAGTTGCATCAGGCACCTTTTGATTCTCGGTTTCTTTCCCCCCCCATATAAATGAGTCTAGTGTTCTTTGGGCTTGTTGGAGGAAAGATTTAGGGACTGCTATTGGGAGGGTACGGAAGAGGTATATTAGTTTGGGCAGTGACATCATTTTAACTGCGGCTATTCGGCCCAACCAAGATAGATATAGTGGTTTCCACTTGTCCAGCTGTAGTTGGATTGCTCTTAGTGTTTTTGGGAAGTTGTTGGTGTAAGTTTTCGCTATCGAATTGGCTAGTTCTGTTCCCAAGTAGGTGATTGTGTCTTTCCGCCAGTGGAAAGGATAAGTTTCTCGTAAGTGTTCCTTAACACGTTTTGGGATGTTCAGCGCTAGTGCTTGAGTTTTAGTTACATTTAGTTTGTAGTAAGAGACTTGGCTGTACATTGATAGTATTTGAGTCAATTGTTGAAGTGATTTTCCTGGGTTTGTGAGCGTCAGCAAGATGTCATCAGCAAATAACGCTAGTTTGTACTCCACGTTCCCAATGGTAATTCCTGTGATGTCTGGTAGATCCCTAATCGTTTTAGCTAGAGGTTCCAAAATTAGATTGAAGATCAGTGGGGATAAGGGACAGCCCTGTCTGGTTCCATTTGTGATATGAAGGCGGTGTGACAGAAACCCCATATTGTTGACTTGTGCTGTCGGATTGGAGTACAGTGCTAGTATCGCGTGCAGAATATGTCCCTGAAATCCAAATGCTTGAAGTGTTTTTTCCATGTATAGCCAATGTACCCTGTCAAAGGCTTTTTCTGCATCTAAAGCTAATAGCAGGGTTGGTGTTTTTTGGTGTGTGACTTTTTCTATGAGGGATAGGATTTTCCTGGTGTTGTCTGTACCTTGGCGTCCGGACGTGAAACCCGACTGATCATTGTGTATTATAAGAGGTAGTATGACTTTTAGCCGGTTTGCTAACACCTTTGCATACAGCTTTGTGTCACCGTTAAGTAGCGAGATCGGTCGGAAGTTGGCACATTGATTGGTAGGTTTGCCTGGTTTGGGGATGGTAGATATGGTAGCTGCCAGCATTTCTTCTGGCAGTGAACCATGGCTGTGAATATGGTTAAATAGTTGGGTTAGCCGAGGGACCAGTATAGCCTGGAACCGTTTGTAGTAAGCAATTGTGAGACCGTCCGGCCCTGGTGCTTTTCCTGGTGGGGTAGTGGTTATTGCTTCTTGTATTTCTTGTGCACTAATGGGTGAGTTTAGTAAATGTAATTGTTCTGGAGTTATTTGTGGGAGTCTCGCTTTCGCCAAAAATGCAGTGATACTTTGCTGAGATGGTTGTGGGGTGTCTTTGTCCTGTGCCAGATTGTACAGGGATGCATAGAACTCTGCAAATTTATCAGCTATATCTTTAGGGTTAGTTATTTTATTGTTGTCTTTATCCATTATGTGGTCTATAGTTTGGTTCTGTTGCTTCCGTTTCAGGGTGTTAGCCAGTAGCTTTGATGCTTTGTTACCTTTCGTGTAGTGGGAAAGTTTTAGTCGTTGCAAATGATAGTTAAGTTTAACTAAATCCAGTTCGTGCAATTTATTTCTAGTTTCTCTGATTGTATTAGATAGTTGTTTAGTAGGTCGAATTTTGTTTTGTGTTTCTAGGTCCAGCAGCTGTTGGAGCAGTTCTAGTCTGTGTTTTTCCCTTAGCCTTTTGATCCTGGATCCGTATTTTATTAGGCATCCCCTAATTACCGGTTTGTGGGCACACCAGAGAGTGGTTTCTGAGATGTCATTAGTGGCATTGAGAGTGAAGTATTCTTGCAATGTTTGGGTACACTGATGGATTACTTCAGTGTTGAGGAGCAAAGATTCGTTAAGCCTCCAGTGTGCGGAAGGTAGAGCAGTGTTGTTTAATTTGCATTTGATGGTGACTGGTGCATGGTCAGACCATGTTATTACTCCAATCTGTGCCTGCTTTATGTTTTGGAGAGAGTCCTTATCCGTAAAAATGTAGTCAATTCTGGAGTATTTTGCATGGGGATGTGAGTAGTGGGTAAAATCCCTGTCGGCGGGGTGGTAAGCTCTCCAGGCATCAAATAGATTGTGATAGTTAAGGAGGTTTTTCAGATTAGTGGCGTGAGTGAGAGTCTCTTGCCGAGGCTTTTGGGTTTTCTCTGCTTTGGTGTCCCAGTCTTGCGACAGCGGTATGTTAAAGTCTCCCGTTACTATAGTGTTGCCTTGTTTGATTTTGTTTAAGGTTCTAAAAAAGGTGCGATAAAAGGAGGATTGTTTTGCCGTTGGAGCATAAACTGAGGCAATGGTGTGGGTATGGCCTTGCAGTTCTATTATAGCTATAGCATATCTGCCTTGCGGATCAGTTTGTTGTTTTATTAATCGAGGGGAAATGGTGGAGTGGAACCAGATAGCAACACCTCTTTTTTTTGTGTTACTGCTTGCAAATATTTGTAGCGGGTATTGTTTGCAGTCAAGCTTAGTGGGTTGTCCTGCTTTAAGGTGTGTTTCCTGCAGACAGAGGATTGTAATTTTCTCTTGTTTGGCCCAAGTCAGTAAGTGTGACCTTTTGTTTGGGCTATTAAGCCCATTAACATTCACTGTTGTTATTGAGACTGCCATTGTGAATTGCAGAGGGTGTGGTGCTGTGTAGAAGTACTCACAGTTCGTACTCCGGCATAGGCCGATTTGTGCCATGGTAGGGCCGTCCTCCTAGTTGATCTGGTGCTTTTCCCCTTGTAGTGCATCGATGTAGGCAAAGCAGCAGCAGTCGGCACCCTGTTTGGGAGAGGGGGAACAGTGGCGGGAAGGGAAGAGGTGTGAAAAATAGAGAGGAAAGATAGAGTTATAAACATCCAATTCAAAACATTTGAACATATCAACATATTTACAGCAATGCAACACGTTGCATTGCCTAGGGTGGCTTTACTCTGTGTGAGAGAGTTCGTCCTGGTTTGCAAGGTGGTACTCTTTATAAGATTGGGCATCTCCACATATGAAGCCATGGGTGGGGGGGTAGTACTGTCCATAAGAGTGGTCATCAGGGGGGAGTGATTGATGTATGGTGGTGTTGCAGTCAGGTTTGAAGAGGTTAGATTGACTGTTTAGCAGACTCACTGGGTGAGACCTCCAGTTACCCTTCAGGTAGTTTCGTTTGAGTCCGTATCATAGTTGGATTGTAGCCTGTGCCTGTCGGTGGTCCTGCGGTGGCTGGGCTTGTTCACCAGCCATTCCTGCTGTATTTTGGCAGGTTTAGAGGCCGTTTGTTGTGGCAGGTCTTGTTGGGGCAATATCTGCCATTGCTTCAGCAGCTGTATACCCTGTTGCGGTGTATGCAGGACATAAGGTGTGTCCTTGTATAAAACTCTCAGTTTTACTGGGAACAGCCATCTGTATGAGATCCCTGCTTCTCTCAGGGCTGCTGTTGTGACAGAGAATTCTTTGCGCTTCTTCATAGTATGTGCCGAGAGGTCAGGATAGCATTGCAACATGGAGTATTTTTCAGGGATTGCTTGCTTGTCCCGGAAAGCCTTTAGTGTAAGTTCTTTAACATGGAAGAAATGCATTCTCAGGATCACCTCCCTGGGAGTGTTGGGAGGGGCATTCCTGTTTTTTGGCAATCTATGGGCTCTGTCAATGAGGAGGAGGTCAGTGTTCTCTTCTGGGAAGATTTCTTGCAACATGTCATGAAGATACTGATGTAGTTCCTCCATTGTGACTTGCTCAGAAATCCCTCTCAGCCTGAGATTATTTCTCCTATTCCTGTCCTCTATATCTGCCAGTTTATCACTGATCTGTTGCATCTCTGATTCCAATGCTGTATTTGAGTCAATAAGTTCATTATGTGAGCTCACTAGCTCTGCCATTTTGTTTTCTAGGTGGTTAGTGCGGTCACCTATTTGCTGGACCTCCCTGTGGAGTTCTGCAATCGCCCCTCTCAAGTCTGCCTGGAGGTCAGTGCGTAGCGTGGTAAGTAGGCCTTTAAGAATGGGAAGCGTTATGGTTTGTGGGGAACTAGCGCTCAGTTGCGGTTGTACTGTTGTACTTGCCTCGTCTTCCGTGCGCGTGGGGCTGCTTTCCCCATAGCCGCCGCCATCTTGGAAGGACAGGCCTGCTTCTAGCTGCGCTCCCGATTTGGGGTAAAATGCCGTCATTTTTTGCGGCGATGGCTTCTTCCGGAGCTTCCCCATAGCTAGCGGGTAAGTAGCGGTGGTGCACTGGCTTTGTGTTGCAGCAAATAGCGCTCAAACCTGCTGTTTAGGATCCCCCTGCACGGAGCTCTTTAGTTAGCCTCCTGTCGCATCGAGCGTTGGCTCCGCCCCCGGCCTCTGATTTTTTCAATGGAAAATGTTTTTGCTAATAATGACCATCTTGTGCCTTACATAAAGCCATTTCTTTCTTACGTTTTCCTTCGTTTCTCCAACACTTGAAACATTTAGAAATACCTTATACTTTATGGCTGTGTCAGACTTCCCGTATATATCTATCACCGCCAAAAAATGATTTCACTATCATTTCTGAAATATATTGTAACCTTGGTAACCCTCTAAAGGCAACAAAGACTGGGAAATGTTGACAAGACAAATCATGGTCCTAGTGATTGTCTGTTGTGGTAGAATGTTATGTTTCGGAGTGGTGTAAAAACTGACAAGAAAATATGTGGTTTTAAGAATCCCTTTTGCTATATTCAAATAACACGACAAAACATTTGTGAAGGATTTTATTTCCAGGACACTAACCACTTTATTTGGCTTAAACAGGTCTTGAGCTTTGAATGTGTTAAACCCAAGTAACACCAACAAATGTACAGACAAGTCATAGCTCTCAAAGCATACACATTTTGGCGCAAAACTGCAAAAAAAGGAATTCAAACACTGCAGTTTTAATGACAATACCTTTTTTCATGCGTTCATTAAATTTACATGTAAGAAAGTGGAAAACGTTTATTTTAACATGAATGTAAATTTTGCAGGTGCAGAAATGTAATTGAAGGATTTCGATTGTTTGAACAAAGGGCAGATTTATCAAGGGTCGAAGTGAATTAGAGGGAATTATCGAAGTAAAAAAATTCGAAATTCGAAGTAATTTTTTGGATACTTCAATACTACAACTTTGACGTCAAATTTGATTCAAAGTAAAATCATTCAAATATTCGACCATTCGATAATCAAAGTACTCTCTAAAGTCTCTTTAAAAAAACTTTGACTTCAATACTTCGCCTATGGGGACCTTCTAGAGCAGTTTTTTGAAGTCTAAGAAAAATCATTTAATCGATGGATGAAATCCTTGAAATCGTTTGATTCGAAGGATTTCATCGTTCGATCGAACAATTTTACTTAGACCGCAAAACGGTCAAATTCGGTGAAAAAAACTTTGACTTCGATATACGAAGTCGAAGCAAAGCCATTCGATGGTTGAATTTCAAAGTATTTATCGACCCTTTATAAATCTGCCCCTTGCTGTTTTAGACTAAGCTTATCAAGGGGCAGATTTATCAAGGGTTGAATTTCGAAGTTAAATACTGCGAAATTCGACCATCGAATTCAAATACTTCGACTTTGAATATCGAAGTTTGTTTCATCTAATTTGGGTATTCTGCGGTCGAAGTAAAATCGTTCGATCAAACAATTAAATCCTTTGAATCGAGTGATTCAAAGGATTACAGCGATCGATCGAACAATTTTACTTCGACTTCCAAAAACGTAGAAAAATGCTCTAGAAGGTCCCCATAGGCTAACATAGCACTTTGCCAGGTTTAATTTGGCGAAGTATTGAAGTTGAAGTTTTTTTTAAAGAGACAGTACTTCGATTATAGAATGGTTGAATATTGAACAATTTTACTTTGAATCGAATTCACTTTGACCCTTGATAAATCTGCTCCCCAGTGTTCTGAATAGACTGAAAACAATTCCTGCTGCCATAATCAATATACAACAATTAAGTAGACTAGTAGTGAGGGGCGAATTTTTCCAGTTTCGCCAAAATTGATGAGTGTCAAAATAATTTTGATGCCCATTGACTTTAATATGTTTTGCAGTAAATTGGCAACGCGGCAAAATAAAAATGCATTGAAGTCAATGGGCATCAAAATTATTTTGATGTGAGTCAATTTTGACGATGCGCCAACTTTTATACGTGCGCCTATTTTGTCCAAATGCATTAAAGTCAATGGGCATCAGAATCATTTTGATGTGCGTCAATTTTTATGTACGCGACTATTCTGATGTGCGGGCAAATTTTTTTGACGCAGCAGATTTTTTTGCGGGCAAATTTTTGCCGCAGTTTCTCAAATTTATTCGATTACACCGAAACTCGGTAATTAGCTGCAAATTTGCGCATGTCGAATTTATTCGCCCATCACTATAGATATAGCATTCTTAGAGGTGTAATTTATCAGCGCTTACATTTTTGCAGTGATTCGGATTCTTTTTTTAGCTCAAACTCCTAAATTAGAATTATGCTTTCAAAAACTGGAATGTACAAAATAAAAACCTTTAAAAAAAACAAAACTGGAATGTACAATTGTTATTAAGTGCAAAAAAAGTCAGCATCTAAAAGCTACCGAGTTCATGTGAAAGTCAATAGGAGATGTCTAAAGCAAATATCAGGGGCAAATTCACTAAAGCGCGAAGCGCCTAACGTTAGCGCAAATTCGCCAGCGTCATTTCGTTAATTTGTCGATTTACTAACGGGCGCTGGCGTAAATTCGCTAGCGAAGTGGACCTACTCTAGCGCTACTTCGCACCTTTACGCCAGGCGAAGTTGTGCTATGGTGAAGGGACGTAACTACGCTAATTCACTAACTTGCGCATTTTACTGAACGTTACCTCTTGTGCCAGACTTGCCTTCACCACCTCAGACCAGGCGAAGTGCAATAGAGTAGATAGGGATTGCTTCAAAAATAGTTTACATTTCAAAAAAAAAAAACGCTGGCGTTTTTTCTTTTTTTAAGGGTGATAGGCTGAAAAAGATTGTACATTTTTTTGGGGGTACCCTCCTTCCCTCCTACATTTCCTAACATCTGGCACCTAAACTATAAAGTGGGCACATGTTTAGGACAAAATAACAACTCTATTTTATTTTATGAAGCTTTCCCAGGCTTGTGTAGTGTAATGTATTTGCTGTTACATATACGTCCATTCAAGTTTAACTTGGCGCCGTATGCAAATTAGGCATCGCTAGCGGAACTTCGCTTTGCTTGATGAATTAATGCTTGTGCAATTTCGCTCCCTGAGCGCAACTTCGAATATTAGTGAATTAGCGGCACCCTGGTGAAAATTCGCCTGGCGAAGTGCGGCGAATGCGTCGCTAGCGCATTTTCGCTGCTTAGTGAATTTGCCCCAAGGGGTTTTTCCAGTGAGAGTTTTTCTAATTTTTTGACTGAAAATAGTACAACATGAGCACAAATTCGAGATATTCAAGTTATTCTTCACATTCTTATTCAATCATCATTTTTATTTTTGGATTTATTAATAAATAAGCAAACATTATTTTTTTTTTTAAATTAGAGTTTATTTGAAATAGAAAAAACCTTTTAACATTGCATAAATTAGCCCTCAGAAGTCATTTATCAATAAGTCACCTTGTAAGTATTTGTACTAATAGGAAAACTTGACATGATCCATTGACTGTTTTCTTATAGATACATGTATTTTGAGGCACATGCTGCATCAAATCAATAAAATGCAAGACAAAAAAATGGTGCTGCTTAGCCAGTAGGTATCAATTGGGTTCCTCAGGCTAATATCTGCTTCAATTAAAACCCATGTTTGTCCATCCTACAGTAAAAGTATGTGGTAAAATGTACGGGGTTTATCCCAGTACAGTAATGCATAGAAACAAAAACTTTTTTTTATAGTTCTAGCACAAATAAATAAAGCGAAACATTTAGGGGGTTATTTATCAAAGTCCGAATTTATCTTAATATTTTCTGTTACAAACTCCAATCAAACCCGCTATGGTTTTTTACGCTTATTTATGATTACATTTTCCTGAAAATTTGCTTTGTGGGAAAAAACAGATTTTCACGATTTTTTCAGATTTTTCATCTGATTTTCACGAATTTCACGTTTTTTTTCGGAATTTTCACACGAAACCTAGCACGAAACCTACAGTAGCACACATCAAAACAATCATTGGGACTTCTCCCATTGACTTATGAAATGCTGGATTTTCAGATTCAGATTTTTCCATCCTCAGAGTTTAATAAATTACGAAAAAATTGTGATTTTTTTTAAAAGTCCGATTTTATATAAAAAAAAAATCACAAATTTTTCGTGATTTTTGCATTCTGAGTTTAGTAAATATCCCCCTTAATTCCTATGAAGTACTATTGTAGGTTTTACCCCAGCATTCTTAGGGGGTGATTTATCAATGCTGGAATTTTTGGCGATTCAGATTTTTTTTTAGATCAAACGCCTAAATTTAAATTATGCTTTCAAAAACTCAAATGTACAATAGTTACTAGGTCCAAAAATATTAAAGTGTAAAACGTCGGCATCAAAAAGCTGCCGAGTTCATGTGAAAGTCAATAGAAGCTGTCTATGGCAAATTTAAATTATACATTTTTGACTTTTAGAAAATGAGTCAACTCACTGTCCTCACTGTGAAGAACCACCTATGTTGCTTCAAATTAAAGTTCAGCTCAAGTCTAAAAGAGTGGCCTCTGGTGCATTTTTTTAATGGGAAAAAAGATCCCCCATTATCTGTCTACATTGCCTTTTAATGTACTTGGAAAGAGCAATTATGTTCCCTCACAAGTGCCTTTTCTCAAGAGGAAACCATTTTAGGGGGTTATTTAATAAACCACAAATTTATCTGGCTGGGTTTATTGAGGCAAAAACTCAATTTTTTGTGGAAAAAAAATTCAATTTTTTTTTGAGATTTATTACACCCTGATGCTGAAAAAAAATAGAATGGGAAAATCCACCATTTCAGAACTATTGAGGTCATAAGTCAATGGGAGATGCCCCTATCCTAACTGGAAGTTATCATGGTTTACTCTAGGCTTAGTCCAGTAATCCAATATTGTTGGGGTTTTCAGGCAAAAACCTGACAAAAGAGCAATTCATGGAGAAAAGTCAGAAAAAAACGCACAATTTGGGTTTTCGCTCGATTTATCAGTTTTTTTCCCCAATTTAGAGAGCTTTATTTTATGAGATACATTTGTGATTTAGTGAATAACCCCCATAATGTTTTTTTTGTGTCACTTCCGCTAATGTTTGGTTTCAGGTATATTTGATCAAATAGGTGTCCGTGAACAACTGTGCTCACTCTGGCTACTGAGTGCTCCCACTGGAATTCTGGTGCCAACCTAATCCATGGCTTAGTCACTTATTCAGTGTTGTTTGCATTTCACAGACCGCCTGTTTATATTCTTCTGGAAAATTTAAACTGGATCCTTTTATTTACAGCGCTTTCAATAAAGTTGGTTAAATTTTCCAATGACTTCCTGTTATTATGTTTTTGTGTTTTTTATTTGTTTTATCCTGCAGATTTTTATGAGTGGCATGAATTACTCACACAAGCACCTTAGATACTAGTGTGAGATCTACTAGTATACTAAACAAAAGCCATATATATGTGTCAGCCAGTAAAACTATAGGGTTTATTAATGAGTGCAAGTGCAGTTTGCAATTCCCCATAATTCCAGCTCAGTTGCAGCGGCAATGTGTGCTTGCAAGATAATTGCAATGCAGTTATACTAAAAAACATCAGTGTTGGTTTGCCATAAAAATGACGCATGTATCTTATTCCTTAGGCACAAGTACGCTGTGTCTGTTGATACATGTGGGAACTCTGTTACCACTACCTTTGAGGTGGCAGTATCTTCTGGGTTCCTCTGTGTCAATAGCAGTACTACATTCAATGAAGCAAGAAAAATAAATAGACCCAGCAGCGGTGAGTGAAACAATTTGAAAGTGAAAGCCATCTTTATGTCACAAATAAAAATGGATCAGCGTCCAGGTGCGTAACTTTAAAGGAAGCAGACCCTGTGGCTGCAGGGAGCCCAGGAGCCCCACTAGGTCCTAATTTATATTCAATTTCAATAAATATTGGTAAAACAGGTCAACCTCTAGACATTTTGGGGGCCTGAAAAAGCTATGGTATTTCATACACTGGCCTCTTCAGACAGAGTTGGCATCTTATTTGCCAGTATATGAGGAACTCTGATGGGCCTACTCGATCATATCTGCCCGAAAATCATCCACATATTGATCAGACAGGTTTGATTTTACTGTTGAATCAAGGACTGCACATGTGTGGCCAGCATAGCAGCAATTATGAGTTGATTGTTGGCTAAAGAGCCAAATGATTAGATCAGCCCACCCCAGTGTGGTCATATTGGTAAAAGATCTGCTTGTTCGATGATCTTGTCAAACAAGAGAATCTTTATCTGATTCGGAGGATTAGGATCGGGAGGGGAAATCATTTAATAGGAACGTTCCCCGCACTGCCTCAGCTGCATAGTCGAATGCATCAAATCCTCCACGGGTACACCGCTATCCTGATATACACTTAGCAATTTCCAAGAATGAGGAGAGCAATCAAAAGTAGCAAATGATGCTGTGATTATATTTATTCAAGGCTACTGTAGTAATGGAAATTGGAAAATTGGAAATTGCTAAGGGGAAATCATTTAACTTTGTGTCACAAAACAAGGAAGTCATTTTTTTCCACTTTTTCCCTTCCCATCCCTAATTTACATTTACAAATCACAAAGGATTTGGTGCATCCCTATTGGCAAGAGGACCCCTTATAATGTTGGGCCAGACGATGCAGGTGGAGATCTTGTAGACCAGGAAAATACAACTGACAGCCAGGACTCCAATGGGACAGGAACATTTACCAGCACCCCCTTCTTCAAATGTAGCCCAACTCTTAACATCTACATATGGACATAAGTCCATAGATCTGGAAACTGTAGTTGGAGTATGCACTGCTGTGACCAGATCAAAACACTATATATACAAGGTCATTGTAGACCACACTGTAAGTAGTTCTTTCAATTCTGTGCTAAAACTTTTTCTCCACATCAGTTACAATTAGCTTGTCAATGAATGTGTCTATTCAGAAGTCTTTTCAAATCTCTTTTTGGACTATATCATTTTTCTACTATTTTTTTAATTTATATACTGGAAGCATTGGCCTCAAAAGTATCATACAAATATCTTCAAAACTCTTCAAAATATGAATATCTCTAAAACCTCTACAGATTTTAGTTTTCAGGACAATTACTAGCAAAAGAATATCTGAAAACCTCTAAATGTCTGAATGGTTAAAAATAGGATATGCTCAGCTCCCATTGACTTCTATGGCACCTTGAATGCTTTTACTTGACAAAGATTTGTATTAGAGTTTTTTGGTGGTTTATACAATTAATAAATCTTTTTTTAGAGAAATAAAAAAACACAAATTATAAAAATTTGATTTGGGGAAAAAAAGAAACTGGAATATTAGTAAATAGGCCCCTTTTTGTCTTGTGCTTTTTCTCTAAAAAAAAAAAAAATCCCTCTACATACATATGTATAAAAACCTTGAAAAACTCATACAAGTAAAATCCTTTTGGACTTTTTTTTAGCCATTTATAATTTTGAGGTTTTTTTGATTTATTTTTTTGCTAGAGAAAATATTTAATTTTTATAGGTTTAGAGACATTCATATTTTTTTGTATCCTTTTATCCTTATATACAGATATTGTACTAACTTTCATGAAATTCATGGTTTTAGAGAAATCATGGTTTCAAAAGCTCCAATTAAACTAAAATTCAACCTTTAATAAGTGGGCCTCCCCAAGTTTTGTTGCTGTACTTGAATCTACATACATGTTTTTTTTGCAGTTTTCTTCTTAAAGCTTAAATCTTTCTCTAAGCAATCACCATTAATGGAGTCTAACTGTTGAAGCACCAATATTGTAGACCTCTATTTCTGACAGGGTCTTTATTATTTGGTCATTATCTTAATAGACTTTGAGAGGTCTCCTGTATGAGTTGACCAGAGTATCTCTGACAATTGCATTATACAGTATCTAGAAGAATTAAGTCAAAGGCAACTGGACATTTTAGAGTTTTTCTTGAAAACTTTTCAACACTCATCCAAATGGATTCTTCAGTTCAAGTTGAATGTCCTTGACACTGCCCAGATCTGTGACCAAAAATAGCAAATAAATTGTTCAACAGATTACCTCAATTTTTAAACGTATCTTTAGATACAGTAAAGGAGAGATGATTAACATGATAATTATCTCTTAAAACAGATGTTTTAGTACATTTGTTTACTGCTATGGGGCATATTTATTAAGGGTTGAATAGTAAATTCAAATTTTCAAATTGTATTTTTGGTCAAAACTCTCAAATTCTAATTGGGAATAACCCCAACCCGATTCAAAATTTGAGATTTAACAAACCTTTACCATAGGAACAATTTGAATTTGACTATTTGCCACCTAAAACCTGCCAAGTTCATGTAGACGTCAATGGGAGAGGTCCAGTAGCCCATTTGAAGATGTTAATTGCCTTCTTGACATTTGAGTTTTTTCGGAGAAAAACGTGATTCAAATTTATTCGAATTAGATTCAAATTTGATTTGAGTTTCGAGTCGGTAATATTTGTTCGAATTGTAGACGCTCTAACTTTTTTTAAAAAAACCTCCCATTTGAATTTCAAGTATATATAAATTATTAGAGTAAAAAATAAATAAATGGGCCTCTATGTGTAGGGTAGTGAGAGTGAATGCATCCTTAAAAGAAATACGTATATGAAAAATGTCACCCTCTAGGGATCCTACCAATAGCGTTTGAAGTAGGGATGCACCGAATCCAGGATTCGGTTCGGGATTCGGCCAGGATTCGGCCTTTTTCAGCAGGATTCGGATTCGGCCGAATCCTTCTGCCCAGCCGAACCGAATCCGAATCCTAATTTGCATATGCAAATTAGGGGCGGGAGGGAAATTGCGTGCCTTTTTGTCAGAAAACAAGGAAGTAAAAAAGGGTTTTCCCCTACCCACCCCTAATTTGCATATGCTAATTAGGGTTCGGATTCGGTTCGGTATTCGGCCGAATCTTTCACAAAGGATTCGGGGGTTCGGCCGAATCCAAAAAAGTGGATTCGGTGCATCCCTAGTTTGAAGAACCATGTTGGGATTATAGAGGTCCAGTTGGAGCCACCAATAGAGATAGCTATAGTAATAAAAATGCATGGTTGGTAATGCAAGACCACCATCTTTGTAAGGAGCCATAAGTTTCTCCCATGTAGTTTTCTGGACCTTTTGCATTATGGAAAAGGTACAAAAATTTGGTCAGTAGATAAAATATTCCTAATAAGGTTGAGACATACCTATAGGGTTATAGCAGATTTACCTACGTTTAGAGATTGTTGGAGAGAAGAGAAATGATATAAAGTCTACATTGAGGGGCACATTTACTTAGCTCTAAAAGAAAAAAACTTTGAATTTCGAATGTTTTTTTTGGCTACTTCGACCATCGAATTGGCTGCTTCAACCTTCGACAACGACTTCAAATCGAACGATTCGTACTAAAAATCATTTGACTATTCGACCATTCGATAATCGAAGTACTGTCCCTTTAAAAAAAACTTCGACCCCCTACCTTAAGTAAAACCTACCGAACATCAATGTTAGCCTATGGGGAAGGTCCCCATAGGCTTTTTAGGCAATTTCTGATCGAAGGAAAATCGATCGATTAAAATCCTTCGAATTGTTCGATTCGAAGGATTTAATCGTTCGAAATCGAACGATTTTTACTTCGATCGAACGAATTGCGGTAAATACTTCGACTTCGATATTCGAAGTCGAAGGATTTTACTTCGACATTCGAATATTGAGGGTTAATTAACCCTCGACATTCGACCCTAAGTAAATGTGTCCCTGAGTGTGGTAAATTGCTTAGGGTCAGGGTGAACCAATATTTAAAGGAGGCAGCCCATTTGGGAGGGATTAATGGGGCCTGACATGGGTTGTGTCTCCATTGATCAGGGAAAGGATAGACCTTTTAAAATTAATACACATTGATAGTTTGCTCAATATCGACTGATGTTGTTGATTCACATTGTAAGAAGAATTACACATCTTTATAAATATGTAATTTACTTTACACCACTTTTTATAACATTTTCTGGCATGCACCATTCTCACCTTAATAATTAAGCCCCATAGTTCCCTACTTTTTATGAATATAAAGCAGCCCAATGTACAAGGGGTGCCTAAACCCCATACCAGAGCATGCATACGTTGTGGCAGGAAGGGGGCCCAAAATTTATTTTGTGGGGGCAGTACAAGGTTCATTATGCCACTGCATGCCAGTTTTGGGGCACATTGTTTTGCCTGCTATTGGCTGAAATTCTGCAGCAATATTTTACATATTGAACCACTATATATACTGTTTATATATATATATATATATGAAATGGAAAAAATATTTTTTAATGTATATGGAGCAAAATATATTATTACAGAAATTGGACACTATCGGGCATATTTATCAAAGTGTGAAATTAGAGCTCAATGCAGTAAAAATCTGTCACTCTATTCATTCCTTTGTTGCTCTGAATCTGGGATCCATAACCTTTTTTTACCTGTAAGCCGCATTCAAATGTAAAAAAAAAGGTGCAGCGCAACATAACCAGGCAAATGTTCCTTGGGGTGCCAAATACAGTATGGGCTGTGATTGGCTGATGGTAGTCCCTAGGCAGACTGGCAGCCTACAGGAGGCTCTGTTTGGCAGTACCCCTGGTTTCTATGCAACTGAAGCTTGCCTTTAAGCCAGGAATAGTTATGATCAAATCTGTCCAGTTTCACCGAAAAATTTGCAAAAAATATTGTGAAACGGCAAAAAAATTGCAAAACGCATTGAAGTCAATGGGATTCAAAATTTTTGTGTACGCACAACAACTTTTCTCACTGCAAATGCATTAAAGTCAATGGGTGTTTTTTCTCGTGGCAACTTGTTTTGTCTCCTTGACTTTTTTGTAGTGATGGGCGAATCTGGGCCGTTTCAGTTTCCTGAATAATTTGCAAAGCGGTGAAAAGTCAATGGGCATCAAAATAATTTTAACAAATGACAATTTTTGAGGCAAGCGACAATTTTTACACACTACTATTTTGTCCAAATGAATTGAAGTCGATGGGAGTCAAAATTATTTTGACACGTGAGAATTTTTATGTGCACGTCAATTTTGTCGTGCAAATTTTTTTCTATGGCGGATTTTTCACTGGCAAATTTTCAACACAGTTTGGCAAAAACATTCACAGGTGGCAAAATGCAAAAATTTGCAGCGAATCCATGCCTGCCGAATTTATTCGCCCATCACTACTTTTTTGTTCAAATGTATTAAAGTCAAAGGACATTTTTTCTTATCACGATTTTTTGTTCAAATGCATTAACGTTAATTGGCGTTTTTTCGTATGGAAACTTTTTGTTGTCTCAGCAACATTTTTGTCTTGTTGACTTTTTTGCTGCAGCTTCGTAAAAAAATTCCCAGATGATGAAATGTGGAATTTTGCCACAAATCTAATGGCTGCTGAAAAAAATCGCTCATCACTAGCCAGGAATTAAGCACCTGCTTTGTGGCTACTGGGAGCAACATTCAAGGGGTTGGTGAGCAACATGTTACTTGCGAGCCACTGGTTGGGAATCACTTCTCTGAATAAACAATGAAATAACTTTTGTTAGTGGGAGATGGTACCCCCACAAACTATCCAAAACTGAAACAGCACAAAATGTTAAAAATATACTTGGCAATAGGAAGAAGTGGGAGTAAAAGACACAACTGATGTAACCTAGCAGTCATGCCCTAGTTACACTGCTTTATAAATTCTGCCCTATATGTGTGGGTAGTTGAAATAACAACATGTAATACTGTAATACTGGAATTGTGTAGATGTTATCACTGATTTGGCATCATTAGTCTTCTTAAATTATTAATATGAATGTCACTGTTCCTACGTAGTGATGGGCAAATCTGGCCCATTTCGTTTGGCTGAAAAAATTGTGAAACGGAGAAAAAAATTTGTGAAACAGCGGAAAATTTGTGAAAAGCATTGAAGTCAATGGGCATCAAAATAATTTTGATGCTCGACAATTTTGACGCGAGCGTCAATTTTTGTGTGTGCGACTTTTATTTTTTGAGCAACAAAATTTTTATGCCGCTGCAAATTTTTTGCCAACTAATTTTTGCCGCGTTTCGCGAAAACATTTGGCGGTGGTGAAACGTGGAATTCGCAGCAAATCCATGCCTGCCAAATTTATTTGCCCATCACTATTAGGCAATATCATCTATCTACATATCTACATATTTACTAACATATAAGTGAGCTGCTAAGCAGACCTTTAAATCAACTATATTTCATTTTCTTTGTGGTTTATACAAATATTTTGTTCTTAAAATCTAGATCTAAATGTAAAACTTAAATCTATATATAGACAATAAATATAAATTTATTCCCATATTTATTTGCAAAAACAGACCTAATGTCACCTCTTTTGTTGTTCGGCTGTGCATTGTTGTTCTGTCTGGTATTTGTGTAGCCAATCCCCTTGGGTTAACTCTTTCCTAGATTTGCATAAACATAGGCATGTCATGAATATTCAAAGAGTGCCTTTGTAATAAGCATTGGTTTTTAATCAGCTCTCCAGTTTCATTTTATTGGCTCCATGGACAGTCGGCTTTGGCATCAGGAAAATCTAAAGGCCTTGCAAAGCAAATAAGGTATGATTTGCAATTGTTTGAATAAAATAAATATTAACATCATGAATATATGTTTTATACTGAATGTACAATCTTTTTTTATTTTTTTTCTTTGAAATTGTGTTATGATATTTGCATCTGCTTGTGTTCGGTGGTCAGGTGGTCACATTCTTCTTTATCTGCATAAACATCAACTTAAAATGAATTATTCATAAAGGCTATTTTAAACACCAGACTCATACGTTACAAGGCACTGTCACTCTGCCGTGTGATTGGCTGCGCTTATAATATTTTCATCACCAGCAGAATTTGTTTAAATACTCCAAAAGCTGAATGTAATGCAGTTTTAATCAAAAAGACTTGTTATATAAAGTAATTGTGTGACATTTAAGCTTTGCCAGTGGTTGTTTCTCAACAAAAAAAAAAAGAACATTGCCTTAATTAAGGGTTTTTACAGGAAATATCTGGGGTTGTGTTTAAAGAAGGAAGCAGTTAAATTCAAATCTGCTCTCCCTCCCTGCGTAGATTGCATAAACATGAGCAAAATGCATAGTAAGAGAATCTCATTTATACCTACAGGCATAAGGCTAAACTCCGAGCTATCCTTGCACTTTGCCACAGTATAGGATTTTCACAGAAACTCACATTTCTAATAAGGGTTTGTTGTAAAATTTTATTGGGTATGTGTAAATAAGATATTGATTAAATATTTTAAATAAATGAGAACATTTTCATAAAGTAGGTTTGGGGGCATGACGACACCAGCATCTTATTCTGTGTTGCAGGGTTATATTATGATATCAATAGACAATAACCTTCAAAATCTGGCAACAATAAGGGGGTTATTTACTAAACTCCAAATGCAAAATTTTTAAATAAAATCAGACTTTTAAAAAAATCACGAATTTTTCGGAATTTATTAAATCCCGGGGATGGAAAAGTCTAAATCAGAAAATGAGGCATCTCGGACCTGTCGAGGTTGCATATAGTCAATAGGAGAAGTCCCATTGATGTTTTGATATGCGCTAGTTTTCGTGCAATACCGCAAAGTTTTCTGAGTTTTCGGGAAAAGTCTGAGTTTTCAAGTAAAAAATCGGATGAAAAATCAGAAAAAATTGTTTTTTCCGGCAAAGCAAATTTTCGGGAAAATTTAATAATAAATAAGCGTAAAAAACCCAAGTGGATTTGTTCGGAGTTTGTAGCAGAAAATATTGAGATACAGTAAATTCGGACTTTGATAAAGTTTATCTCAACATTTTGGCTACAAAGATGACATCCACTCAGGTTTTTTTACGCTTATTTATTACTAAATTTGTTTTGAGGGAAAAAAAATCAGATTTTCAAATTTTTTTCGGATTTTTCACCTGAAAACCTCCGACTTCTTATGTTTTTTTGCCTGAAAACGCCGGGGTATTGCACAAAACCCAGGGCACATCAAAAAATCATTGGGACTTCTCCCATTGACTTATATGCAACCTCGACAGGTCTAAGATCCTGGATTTTCTGATTCAGAATTTTCCATCCTCGGTGTTTGATAAATTCTGAAAAATTCGTGATTTTTAAATTCGTGATTTTTTTTAAAAGCCCGGGATTTTTGTATTCGGAGTTTAGTAAATAACTCCCTTTAGGTGTTGTGTATATTAAAACACTGATAAATAAATGTTTTTTGGTTCCTTTAGGAACCAACACCAAAATGAGACTCCTCTGGGGAATGAGACTATATAGAAACATAGTGATAAGAAGACCAATATGTTATTCCCCATGAAGCTTAATACTTTTTAATGGCAAATATGATATTTAGCGACAAACTTAAAACAAACAATAAAAGCTCCTGCTATATATTTATTTTAGCTATTGTTCTTTTTATTGTAGCTCTTGCTAGTCATGGTACTGTTATCTGTCATTTTATATAGCCAACAGTTCATGGAACAAATATACTCATGTTTATAACGTACAGATATAAATATACAATCCTGCCAGCAGTGCAATGATATCAATGAACCTAAGGTGAACTATTAAAATGCCACACTCCAGAATCCGATAAACTAGTATAATTATAATTTTAGCTATTGATCAGTAAATTAATATTACTTCTATTAACTTTTATCATTTCAATGTGTATTTATCAAATGAACACACTATGGGGCCTAATTACTAATGTTCGAATTTCTATTTTTTTCTCTAAAACTTCATGTTTTTTAAAAAAAGAAATCTAAAACTCAAAAAATGTAAATGAACAACTCTAGTACAAACATCTGGCAAGTAAAAGCAGTAGAGGTCCTATAGAAGTCACCTGGAGCTGAGCTGATCATATCGGATCTTATTTTAGCCATTTCAACTTTTAAAGGTTTTTTGATTTTGTTTTTTGCTAATTGTTAAAGGTTTTTGTATCTCTAGCTCATTGTTCAGCATTTTTTGTATTTGTGTTTTTTATATTTGGATTACTCTTTTTATATTCCGATATTAGGGAATTTTTTTGTGGTTTCACTAAAATGACTAAAATGAGTATGTTGAATAATGGGTCTCTATGTGATAAAGGGGAGAAAATAGCAAGGCCCTCCTGCATTCAAAAAAGAAGCTTGTTTTTGTTGGATATAAAGTATGAGCTTTACTTAGCATTGAAAAGTTTGTGATAGAAGTGTTTGTAGTGTGTGATGTATTTCAGAAAGATTGGTGGTTATTAATGAGAGGAGATAATACATATAAATAGCAGATTACATTATGTGGGTGCAATTTTATCAAAGGAAAATGGAGATAATGGTGGGACGGTGCTTTCAAGAGTATAAAGCTTTAATTATGAAAGTCAGAGAGGGATGGCAAAACAAATAAGTGAGGCTGAAAAAGATTCAGAAACAGTATTCAAAGTTTTTAATTCTGGGATATGAAATAAAATGTCAGGCTGGACTCATATTAATGGTGTTCAGTGCATTTTATACAGTTAGAAGACACTACTATTGAAGATGGCAATACAGTTAGGCCCTTGTCATTCATTTCTAACTGGAGTAGAACCCCCATTTTTTCAGGGAACCAGAAAAAAATTAAATATTGAGCAAAATGGCCAGACTGGGTATTTGATGTAATAAGAAATAATTAGCTCAGCATATAATACAAGTAAAACTTTACACTAGTACACAAGTAAAACTTGCCGATACCAGTAGTACCGGTAACAGTAACAACTTTACTGATGCCACTAACTTACTATAATGGACTTTTTAAATGTCTTATTATTATTATTATTATTATTATTAATAATACATTTTCTTTCTATGATACTTTAAGGCCAAGACAGTTTCATAAAATCATGATGTTCAGAATAGTAATAAATTGCTCAGAAAAAATTGCAGGTGAATGTAATAAAAGTCAGTAACGGAAAAATATTTGCAATGTGGAAATGTATGCCTCTGCACAAAAAAATGTTAATTTGCACAAATTTAATATTGCCTGGAAACTGTATAGTGACCACTTCTGACAGTGGAAGATTGCAGATTTCATAGTTTGTGCCTGTGCACAATACAATTTCTTACTGTAAGGGGCTTATTTATATTTTACGAATGCCAAAACTGGAAAAATGTGAGTTTATTTTACTATAAAATCCAAATTTTTATTGGGAAAAAACTCAAATTTTTTGAGATTTATTATACCCAGAGGATGGAAAAAATCCGAATCCGAAAATCCAGCATCTCAGACCTGCCGAGGTTGTGTATAAGTCAACGGCAGAGGTACCTATCCTATTGGAAGTTTCTGTGGTCTGTGCTGGTATAAGCCCGACCTTTTCTGGCAAAAATTAAAAAATTTGAGCAATACTGGAAAAAACCCTGAAAAAAATTATATGATTCAGGTTTTTCCTCAATTTTATTGAGTTTTTACCCGAACCAATTAGATCGAAAATTTTTAATAATAAACAAGGTCAAATTGTGGATTCTAGTTTTTGTCTCTTTTTTAATTTAAAAAAATGTGATAAGTTTGGATTTTAGTAAAAGTTATGTTTGCAATGCACAATTCAGAATACAATAACAGCCTAATGAAGAATATTACACTGTGAAACACAAACTTTTATTCTTATATGGTGATCATTTTTTACTCTTTGTGATTTACCCCTAAGAATTTTAGTTTGACAATGTTATATTTATGAACTAATTTAATTTTCAGCATACCTCACTTTGATTTATTTGGGATTTAAAGACAAATAGCCATGTTTCTAAAATATACACTTTCCCCAGTTTTTGTTGTGCTGTGTTGGTGTAGCTTGAATTCAAAGTCTACATTTTTATTTAAAGGGACAGTTCTTAAAAGAAAAGGGAATGATGCTTCATAAAGACAAATACTTGGCCATGACATGACAGACAATGAGATCGACATTTATGTCTCTGTTTATCTGGCATAGTGTTTAGTGTTTAGGATCATTATTTTAAAAAAATACACCTTTCCTTGCTTAGTCCTAAATATTAGAAAAGCACACACTGTAATAAACACCAAGCAGTCTTAAGGAAAATAGTAAAGTTTCTAGAGATGAGATATATAAAACCACTATGAAAATTCAAATGTACATTGTAGAAAAATAAGGGGGTTATTTATCAAAGTCCGAATATTTTGCACTTGTTTATTATAAAATTTTACAGAAAATTAGCTTTGCAGGAAAAAAAATCAGATTGTCATGATTTTTTCAGATTTTTCATCCGATTTTCAAGACTTTTTGGATTTTTTACCCGAAAACTCAGAAAACTTCAGGATATTGCATGAAACCCAGCGCAACTCAAAAAAATCATTAGTGCTTCTCCCATTGACTTAAATGCAACCTCAAAAGGTCTGAGATGCCGGATTTTCAGATTCTGACTTTTTCATCTTCTGCATTTAATAAAAAACAATCCGGGAATTTTTCATCATTTTTGCATTCAGAGTTTAGTAAATAACCCCCTAAATATATATTAAGTCCATTATTCAGGCAATACAGTATTGCCTGAATACAATATATATTATATGTTTAGGGTGATAAAGGTTTGCTCCATGCATTTAAAAAATATATGTGGGAGAGGCCAAGAATTTCTGTATGAACATGACATGCAATGCATTCATGTGTTCTTTTTATCATGGAGCATTACTTGTGGTTAAAGTAGAATTCAATTCTTAACTAAAAAAAAACCCTACCCCCCTACCCTACGTAGACCCCCCTCCCACCTCCCCTCAGCCTAACTGCCCCCGGGGAAAATACCCCTAACTTTTTACCTACCCCTCGGTGCAGATTCAGGGATCGCAATTCACAGCAGCCATCTTCCGGGTCTTCGTGTTTTCTTCCGGCGCTTCAGCAATTTCCGTCTATTTCGTTTTGTTGTGAACCGGGAAATTGCTCCAACTGCACATGCGCCAATTCGCCGGTCTCGGTCTCAGATTACCGAAGGGTGCACCGAGGGGTAAGTAAAAAGTTAGGGGCATTTCCCAGTTTTAGCAGCTGGGCTGGGGGGGGGATAGGGAGGGGGATCTATGTAGGCAAAAATGAAAATATATTTATTAGCACTAGATAAAGTCTTATTTCTACACGGGTGTCCATGGATGTGCTAAAACAATGCACAATAAATGAAAGGGGAACCATCTCATCCCTGTTAAAAATGATTATATAAAAATCATTATCTTTTTGTTACAATTGTTAATGTAAATTGTATATATAAATGTAATGCATTCATTGGGAGTGTCAGGCTTGACAACACACTCAAGCTGTGAGTGGCTGATTTAGTCTGCTGTAACTGACTTCAGCATTAGGCAGCACTGATTTGCAGCAATTTAAAATATCAACAGACATCATCGAGTTGTTTGCAGCAGAGGAAAGCACATTGAGAACACCTTTATATCTCAAAAGTTAAATGAATAAAATTCACAATAAAAATATAAATGACAACCCCCCTTAAACTTGTATATACTACAAGTTCAAGCTGCTTTGTAATGTTACTTTTAAGCATGGTGTGTATAATGACCTTATCCCTCACAATAAGTTTAGAATTTTCTCTAACTTTACCTGCAAATCAAACCATTGCCTGGTGGCTGCAAACTTTTCCCCTTTAGTGCATTATTAAATACATCAGTACACAGAAAAGCTAACTTTTGTGTAACTTAAAATGTATTTCATAGGCAGCCTGAGTTCAGTATTTTCTTCTCAAATCAGATTTTCTGCCTCTTTTGAGTTGCCTTTTGACTATCAAATATGTAGACATCCAGAAAGTAGATCATATTGAAAAATTGACAGCTTTGTGGATGAGTTGAAAGCATGGGCAACTATATGAAAAATACCAGAGAGAGAGAGAGAGAGAGAGAGAGAGAGAGAGAGAGAGAGAGAGAGAGAGAGAGAGAGAGAGAGAGAAGAGTAGTGTAATGCATAGAGCACAGTGATAAAGAGTGTTGTCAATAGCTTCTGACAGTCAGCATGCACAGGGATTTCAGATATTTCAAATAAAGATGCTATCGCGCCTCTGAAAAATAAACATAGATCTAATGGCTCTCTCATCAGGTTTGTTTTATTTTATTTCATTTTCTCCTTACAAGTAACATTAAAACTTCAAGTTTTGCTAGCAATGTATCTTACATCTCCTCCAAAGCACAGAGACAAAGAGGAGACCACAAATCTAATTATGAGAAATACACTTAGAATTGAGGAAAAAAAGCTCTCAGTGTTATCAGAATTTTTTTTACCTCTAAACATCAAATTCAGTGATATATAAGGGGAAACTGCAAGGCAAATTTATGGAGATTAAAATCAACTCGTTTTCATTGGTTAAGAATATAACAAGCTGTTAAGGGTCTGTTTATGAAGCCTCAATTTTTCTGTTTGAGTTTTTAAAGGGGCATTTTTAGAGAATAAAAAACGTGAATTTTAAGAGATGTAGTATACCCCAAAGTTGCTAAAAATCATTATCTGAAAATACTCCAGCTGAAACCTGTCATGTAGAAGTCAATGTCAGATGTCCCTGAGGTTGTTTCTTGACAACATGATCTACGCTGGATAATCCAAGAAAGTCAGGGTTATCGGGCGAAAACTCAAAAAAACTAATTGGGTGTCGGGCGATCCGAATTTTCATACAAATTTATGCAAGACTTTTCCCGCACCGAATTTTTCGAGCTGATTATTTGATAAATTAGTTAAATTCGTGGATGGAAGTTTGGTCGATTTTGTTTTAATAAAAAAATTTAATTTGAGATTATGGGGCACATTTATTATTGATCGAATATCGAGGGTTAATTAACCCTCGATATTCGACCCTCGAAGTAAAATCCTTCGACTTCGAATATCGAAGTCGAAGGATTTACCGAAATTCTTTTGTTCGAACGATCGTAGGAAAAACGTTTGATCGAACAATTAAATCCTTCGAATTGAACGATTCAAAGGATTTTAATTCATCGATCGAACGATTTTCCTTCGATAAAAAAATACTTACAAAGCCTATGGGGACCTTCCCCATAGGCTAACATTGTACCTCGGTAGGTTTTAGGTGGTGAAGTAGGTGGTCGAAGTTTTTTTTTAAAGAGACAGTACTTCGACTATCGAATGGTCGAATAGTCGAACGATTTTTAGTTCGAATTGTTCGATTCAAAGTCGTAGTCGAAGGTCGAAGTAGCCAATTCGATGGTCGAAGTAGCCAAAAAAATACTTAGAAATTCAAAGTATTTTTTATTCTAATCCTTCACTCTAGCTAAGTAAATGTGCCCCTTAGTAAATACTCCTTAAACATGGAAACGATTACACATCTTTTTGACTGTTTTATATGTTAGACCTTAATTACACCACCTTCTTCATATCTTGTATTCAATATACAGTATTTATCTTTTGTAATACCATCTTTGGCATATTTTATGGCATGATGAATGACTTTAAGAAAAAGTATATTTACTATGGTATAGTAACTCAATAATCTTTAATAACACTGAAAATAATTCAGTTAAAACCACAATAATTTAAAATACAGCGCAAATTGTATTGGTATGCACCACTGTAATATTCCTAGTATTGCGAATGTATGTGATTATAACTGAATTCTTTTAACTTCAATATGATAAGTTTCAAGTGTGTCTGGTAGTAGGTATTCAGCGAGGAATGAGTATAAAATGCAGGTTTATTATTTTTTTGTATTTTTAAGGCTTTTTGTGATTTTTTTGTGAATTTGGAAAACCTGGTGATTGCTAGCATTTATTTATAATTTTTTTTTAAAAAACACTGAAAAATATGAGTTGAATTTGAAAAATACCCTAGAAAACTTGAATGTTTCAGGTAAAAAACAACTCGACCCCTGCCGGCTAGAATCTAACTCGGATTGCTTCGTTTTCCAAAGTCGCACGAAGTTTCCCCGTGAGGCAACTTCTGCGACTTCGGATAACAAAGTGCACCGATTGCCATCCTGCTTGCGTTTTACATTTTAGCCGGCGAGAGCCAATTCCGGGAAGATTAGTCGTCCCGAAGAAGTGGAGATTTGTCGCTGGGCTAATCTCCTCGAATCTGAGTGTGTGTCTCTATCCTAAAGGAGAGAGGGGTTTGTTTGTTTAAAGGTGGATAAGGAAATCAGAACGGTCTTGTTTAGAGTGGAGAGGATGTTCCGTGGAAAAAATACAAATTTTCACATACAGGTATAGGAGGTGTTATCCAGAATGCTTGTGGGGTTTTCTGGATAATGGGTCTTCATACCTTACCTTCATACCTTAAGTCTATTAGAAAATCATGAAAAGTAAATCCAATAGGTCGGTTTTGCTTCCAATAGAGATTCATTATATTTTAGTTTGGATCAATAATTCTGAGCTTCTTGGATAAAAGGTTTCTGGATAACAGGTCCCATACCTGTAGTACTTTATAATGACAAAAACGAAGGAAAATATAAACATAAATCTTCAACACATGTTCTCTTTATTGCGCCTTTTCTTTTAGCAAAGTTGTTTTTAAGTGTTTACTGTCCCTTAAAGTACACAGGTGCCAGCTCCGTAAATTCCAATTTGCAGGTTCTTGTTTTTCATTATAGAAAATAACATATTGCCTAGCAGCTGGAACTTAAAGGGTTCAATCTCAAGCCTTAGAGCTGCAGAATAAAAATGATAAATAATTCAAAGACCAAAAAAAAAAAAATAAAAAAATGAAAAACTGACACCAAAATGTAATTTCAAGGTAAACTACCCTTTTAATTTGCAGCTAATTCCCTTCCAGACAGATGCTGTGTTGTAGTGTAATGCCATAGTGAATAGAATTCATTACAGCATCCTCTACATGCATCAGCAGATTGTACAGTCATAATAAACCTTCCTTCTAAGTAGGGACACTTACAGAGAGGCACATTGCATGGCTGCATGTACATGTGTTTGTGTTTTTATTGTTGGGCACTGACAAACGCCTACTCATTGAGACTGGGAAACATTCTGCTGTCAGTTCTATCATGTGACACACAGTTATTCAATAATATCACTGTGCCATTCTCTTTGCTGGCAGTTTGGAGGAAAAGTTTTTATTTCCGTTCCAGACGGCTGTGTCATTTCACAGTGGCTCTAACTCTGTTAGGCACTCGGCTCCATCACCAGTCACTTCTTATGGAAGCCTGTTATATTTTAGCAAGAACATGACATTTTGTTTAGCTGCCTCATCCATAAGAAAATCTTTGTTCTTACAATCTCTGGGATTATCAAGCCATTTAAGTATGTCCGAGGAAGCATGGCTTGGACTGCTCGTCTAGCTGAGTGTTTACGGTAGAATCAGGTTGCAAAAATGTATTTTGACACTTTAAAAGGGCAAGAGAAAAGTTGCCGAGACTAAATTGTGAAGTCAGTCATGTGTCATCTATTGTAAAGTACAAGTCTTCCTTTCCAAAAGAATATATTTTTATATTTAAATCCAAATAAGAAAACAGTATTTCCAAACACAAACAAGAAAATGCAGTATTTTATCCTGGATTCTCTGTCGGTCTTTCAGTATGACTCTGTGCCTGAGAGCGCCCTTGTGCCCCTGCCCAGGGCTATTGTAAATGACCCCCCGCGCTGATTTAGAAAAAGTAAATTCTACCATCTGATTTTTTTAACCCAGTCCAAGTACCAGATGTGATCAATGTAATGGAAATCCAATAAGAAAAGAATAAAGGACATAGTATTACTTGCTTGCTAAAATTTTGCAGTGGACCCACTACCACTGAGTGGCCATCTTACAAACTATTTCCTAGGTCAAGTTGCATTTGTCTGTGTCCAGATAGAAAGGAGCTGATTTAACCAACTTTTGATTGGACCAAAGGTATTTCTCAGTCCAGTCTAGTTACTGGGTTTTAACATATATTACCCATAGGCCTTGTACTCCTTCTGTACTTTGGAAACGGCTCTAAAAGCTTGAGCTCTGATTCTACTCTTCCAATGGTAGTACCCAAAAGTCAATCTCTTCTAGTTGGCATCAACATCTTCAACTTTACAAATACTCCCATTGGCAGATTTTAAAAATGTCTGTTTCTAATGTACTCCAGCACTGCAAGAGTTGATTCTTCTTTATTGGATTCCTCATCCAATTCTCCCTCAACTAACTGACTTTGAGTAGGCATAAGGGCTTGCTCACCAGCTGGTTCTGGCCTAACAGAGGTAATGCCCCCCTGTTTCTGTTCTAGTTTCAACCATTGAGGGCTCTACCCCCAAGCAGGTTATTGCCCCTTGATATGTCATCTATCACTGCAACAGTGGCCATATTGCCTCTGAGGTCAAGGTGCTGGGTGTAATCAGTAGTTCAGTTGGAGCTTTATCCTTTATGTAGCCGCTGCTATAACCAGGGGTGATTCTAGCCATTATGCCACCTGAGGCGGCCTTTTTTTGCCGCCCCTCCCCACAGCACTCACCTTTAGAGCGCCGGAGAGGGCAGGGGCGGTCCATGTCGCTTAGTGCAGAGGCACTCTCTGCACTAGAAGAGCCGAATTTCGGGGTTGAAAACCGAAAATTAGGCTCTTAGTTACCATGAGCGGCATTTTTGCCATCCCTGGCAACCAGGGTGGCTACTGCTGCCTGAGGCGAGTAGCTGAACTCGCCTCATTGTTGGAGCACCCCTGGCTATAAACAAGGGTCCTCCTTAATGTCAGATAATTTACCATACAACTCAGATGTAATATCCTTGGTTTGCACTAGTAATTCCAGAGGGCCTTCTCATACATCATACTCACATGCATTTCTTATTTATGTCACCCCATCCATGGCCTAGCCTCCATGCCCTTACATTGGTACGTCTCTCACTCACTCAATTCCCTTAGGGCTGAACCCTGTGACCCCAGACATGCCTGCCATCAAGATAGGTTCCACACTTACTATTCCATGGTTTTTTTTTCAGCCAAAAGCCCACTCCAGGGCCTCTCACTACCCTTCTTTGCTGCTCAGTTCCTTTACTATTGGGGTACCTACAATGAGACTACTCCCAACTAACTTCTAGTTGAGGCCCATGCTTCCCATGTAGCTACCCATTGTTCCTCATACACAAATCAGCATGTAATTACATATCTAACCTATCTTATCTACTCCCTACCTCCTTACACTAGGGTGCTATCATCCTCATGTGACTGTTAACTTGCTCACACAATGCTTTCTCTTTTATGTAGCTTTTTGCCTCTCCCACTTCTAGAACCTGAGATAAATGATAAAAAAAATGCAGAAACCCACTTAATAAGTAAGAAAATAAAGTACGGATATAACTGCTATATAGATAGCACTGATGTAACTTGCCTTGATTAATGTTTGAAGAAAACCCATGCAGACAGCTCTCAAAGGTTAAACATGGTGGCATAGTTATGGGCTCTGATGATACTCTACGTGCATATACAGACAGATTGTGGCCTTTTATTGCATTCTGCTTTGTAAACGAGGCCTATTGTCTTATAATATTTAATAATAATTGTATAACAAAATTGTAACTTTTTTGTTAATGGCATCCTCAGATTAAATATGATAAAATGAAATGTTTCTCTATGAGGAATTACATATACATATATGTATAACTCTCCACGTGTGATCTTCAGTACTCATATATGCTTTATAATATTTCTGTAGCATATTATATTTCTGCCCACTAGAGGGCATTCATTACCTATTGCACAGTAGAAACTTAGAGGACAAAAAGAAATAAATACTGCGATCTTAGCATAAATGTAGGCTTTTTGTTGCATTACCAGGGATTAAAATGCGCAGATATACTTAATGTAGTAATTATACCTCGTTCGTGAGAGCAATTATTAATTATTATGGATTATAATGTAGAAACTCAGCGAGCAACATTAAATACTTTGTTTATCTAAATAAAGCCAACAATGCTAGACCAAGAATTTGTAACTGCTTGAAATGTCATTAATTGTAAGCTGCTTTTTGTTGCTATAATACACACTTAAGCTTCATACAGGTCTATAGACTTCTTCATCATTTGTATTTGCAGGAGTGACAGTGACTCCAGTGGCAAGAGGCACTTCTGTGTATATGTAGTGTTGCTAACCACTAAGCCACCAAAATGCTGTTTGTTTGACTAGGTGATAACTAATATGAATTCAATTCTTCATTTGCCTGGTAACATATCACTAGTGCTCAATAATTTAAGGGGGTTATTTACTAAACTCCAAATGCTGAATTTTTTAGTATAAAATCTGAATTTTTCTGAATTTATTATACCCCGAGGATGGAAAAAGTCAGAATCTGAAAATCCCAGACCTGACGAGGTTGCATATAAGTCAATGGGAGAAGTCTCAAAGACCCAAAGATTTTTTTTTAGCTGCGCTGGGTTTCGTGCATTAATTTGTGTTTAGGGTTTTCAGGTGGAAATTCCGAAAAATTCATATTTTTCATGATTTTTTCAGGAATTTTCAGGAAAGTGTATTAATAAATAAGCCGAAAAAACCCGTGAGGATTTGGTTGGAGATTTTTTCAGAAAATATTGAGATAAATTCGGATTTTGGTAAATAACCCCCTAAATGTCACCTACGGGTATTTAGGAGAACACCACCTAATATATTTAGGAGCACACCCTGCAATTGCGTTTCATATGTCATTGCCTGACCTTGCAGTGCCAATACAGAATATTTTATGTATATAATGATTACCTGTTTATCCCTCCCACCGACGCTTAGCTTGTTATGCTCACAAATATTCTCCATATTGCATTCTTGCCTTAAAGGGCATGTAAAGGCAAAAAAATATAATCCCATTTTTACTTCCTTTAATGAAAAAGAAACCTATCTCCAATATACTTTAATTAAAAAATATGTACAGTTTTGATAAGAAACCTGACTGTGTGCAGTGAAATTCTCCCTTCATTTACTGCTGTGGATAGGAATTGTCAGACAGTCCCTAACTGCTGAGCAGGGAAACAATCATACTTATGAACAGCAGGGGGAGCCCCCGCCTTACTTTCCAGCCATGCAGAACTCAAGCAGCTTTGTTTAGGACAATCCCTAAGCAGACCAAACCACACTGAGCATGTGCACAGTCTTAGTCTTGCAACGATGTTTAACAGAGTTACAAGATGGTGACCCCCTGTAGCCAACTTTGAAAGCATAAATCATTTGTTTGATTGGGATTGTGGTGCAGTAAGTTCATGTTTATATTTAGTATACAAAATACAGCATTTCTAGCCTTAGTCTATATTAAACTTTACATGCCCTTTAAGGTGGCCATACACACTGATATTAAATGGTGGACTCCATCATTTCAAACTCATTCAAGGGGCCTGTGTAACTATGCAGTCCTGTAGAACTATGCAGTGGCTTGGTCAGATCTAAGATTTAAAAATTGTGAACATTGTTGGCCTATTGATGTGGTGGATCTTTATTGGCCAAATATCACTGGATTGGTTGTTTGGCCTCCAGGCCAATGATCCTGTCATAATATAAATGTATGCAAAGTAATTGGGAAAAGACCAAATCAGTCCATGAATGTAGCATTCTCCTGACGAGTCTGCATATGTTGCTTTTATGATACATGGGTTGCCAGATCAGATATTTATCAAACTGCTTTCTACATGTAGAATTTAAACCTGTCAGATGCAAATAAACACATGCAATGTATTGTTACTATCCACACTTGCCACATAAGTGTCTGTATGCTGAGCTTGTTTTTGATGCATTTGGGGGTTGTAATGTTGTCAAAAAGCTGTCAAACACATTATTAATTAAATAAAATGTATAACTATTGTATTTTGCCTGTAATAATTGACTTTCAATGTGGAATACTACAAGCAGAATTTATTGTAAACATTTATTAATAAGGTGCAGAGTGATTCCCAAATGATACCAAAATACCCCAAGCTTTCAGAGAACCTCTAGACTGAACAATTTTTTTTGTTGGGGATTAATTTACTGAAGCAGCTCCCTGAGCAAAGTGTCAAAGTGAAGCACTTCTGACACTGATGCTAATTTCTAGTATTATAGAAACTGCTAAATTGTGTGTACCGCAACTTGATCGCTTTTCACCAATGAGAAAGCAAATTAGCATCCGCTTTGGAAAATTGAGCACAAATTGTCCACTACTTTGATTATTACTATACAAGCACTGCTCCAACAAATGATGGGGTAATGAATAAAATATTTTTATCAACCCATAGGAACCCATCAGCAGGAAACATATACTAACCAGCTGGTGGGCAAACACATGGATTTTGATTATATTACCTTTTAAAAGCATTTCTTAATTGAATCCTATGGAATTTTTAGAGTAGTTATCAATGGGTAAAATCTCACCAATTGATGAATACACTTCAAAAAATCCAATAGGAATGAATAGAAAGTTGGTGGGTTTATTTGTGGTAAACTCTAATCTCACATTTTGGTAAATCTGTCCTAAAGGGACATCCTATTAATTCCTTGATAAAATTCTACTTTCATTAATTCATTTCACTGTGTATTAGAAACCAGGTTATGGGAAAAAATAAACAGGCCCCTATATATTGTTTTGCCTGTAGTTTGGTTACATTTCAATAGTAAGTCTTCTTATAACTAGAGATGGCGCGAACTGTTCGCCGGCGAACTTGTTCGCGCGAACATCGGGTGTTCGCGCTCGCCGGAAGTTCGCGAACGTCGCGCGACGTTCGCCATTTTGGGTTCGCCATTGTTGGCGCTTTTTTTTGCCCTCTCACCCCAGACCAGCAGGTACATGGCAGCCAATCAGGAAGCTCTCCCCTGGACCACTCCCCTTCCCTATAAAAACCGAAGCCCTGCAGCTTTTTTTCACTCTGCCTGTGTGTGCTGAAGAGATAGTGTAGGGAGAGAGCTGCTGCCTGTTAGTGATTTCAGGGACAGTTGAAAGTTTGCTGGCTAGTAATCGTTTTGATACTGCTCTGTTATTGGAGGGACAGAAGTCTGCAGGGGTTTGAGGGACATTTAAGCTTAGGTAGCTTTGCTGGCTAGTAATCTACCTTCTACTGCAGTGCTCTGTATGTAGCTGCAGTGGGCAGCTGTCCTGCTTCTGATCTCATCTGCTGACTGCTGCAATAGCAATAGTCCTTGTAAGGACTGCTTTTATTTATTTTTTTGTTGTTTTACTACTACTACTACTACTACTACTACTATAAGAGCCCAGTGCTATTAGTCTAGCAGTGTTGGGGAGTGGGACTGGTGTGCTAATCTGCTGCTCCTAGTAGTTCAGCAGCACCAACTTTAATTTTTTTTTTTTTAATATTCATTCTTTTTTTATTTAACTTTTTTTTATTTTACTACCGCTGTAGTAGTGTATAAGTTGACCTTTTAGGCATTATTTGCCCTGTAGGCATTTTTTGCCCAGTGTGTTATTCAACCAACTGCTATCTAGCTGTGTGCCCGTGTTCACATTCTGTCTAAATATCCATAATATTACCGTCTCCAGAAAAAACACCGGAGTGACTTTTTTTCAAGCAGCATTCTTATATTTTACGTAATCCGTATCCACCGCTGTGTATACGTTGACCTTGTAGGCATTATTTGCCCTGTAGGCATTTTTTGCCCAGTGTGTTATTCAACCAACTGCTATCTAGCTGTGTGACCGTGTTCACATTCTGTCTAAATATCCATAATATTACCGTCTCCAGAAAAAACACCGGAGTGACTTTTTTTCAAGCAGCATTCTTATATTTTACGTAATCCGTATCCACCGCTGTGTATACGTTGACCTTGTAGGCATTATTTGCCCTGTAGGCATTTTTTGCCCAGTGTGTTATTCAACCAACTGCTATCTAGCTGTGTGACCGTGTTCACATTCTGTCTAAATATCCATAATATTACCGTCTCCAGAAAAAACACCGGAGTGACTTTTTTCAAGCAGCCATAATAAATTTTACGTAATCCGTATCCATCGCTGTAGTAGTGTATAAGTTGACCTTTTAGGCATTATTTGCCCTGTAGGCATTTTTTGCCCAGTGTGTTATTCAACCAACTGCTATCTAGCTGTGTGCCCGTGTTCACATTCTGTCTAAATATCCATAATATTACCGTCTCCAGAAAAAACACCGGAGTGGCTTTTTTTCAAGCAGCATTCTTATATTTTACGTAATCCGTATCCACCGCTGTGTATACGTTGACCTTGTAGGCATTATTTGCCCTGTAGGCATTTTTTGCCCAGTGTGTTATTCAACCAACTGCTATCTAGCTGTGTGACCGTGTTCACATTCTGTCTAAATATCCATAATATTACCGTCTCCAGAAAAAACACCGGAGTGACTTTTTTTCAAGCAGCATTCTTATATTTTACGTAATCCGTATCCACCGCTGTGTATACGTTGACCTTGTAGGCATTATTTGCCCTGTAGGCATTTTTTGCCCAGTGTGTTATTCAACCAACTGCTATCTAGCTGTGTGACCGTGTTCACATTCTGTCTAAATATCCATAATATTACCGTCTCCAGAAAAAACACCGGAGTGACTTTTTTTCAAGCAGCATTCTTATATTTTACGTAATCCGTATCCACCGCTGTGTATACGTTGACCTTGTAGGCATTATTTGCACAGTGTTTTCTTCAAACCGCCATCTAGCTGTGTGAGCTTGTTCACATTTTGTCTAAATATTGATAATATTATCGTCTCTAGAAAAACCACTTGAGTTACTTTTTTTCAAGCAGCATTCATATATTTTACGTAATCCGTATCCACCGCTGTAGTAGTGTATACGTTGATCTTGTAGGCATTATTTGCACACTGTTTTCTTCAAACTGCCATCTAGCTGTGTGTATTATCGTTTCCAGAAAAACCAACTGAGTTTTTGTTGTTGTTGTTTTTTTAAAAATAATGCCAGGCAAAGGCAGGCCGCCACGCAGAGGCCGTGCTAGGGGCCGTGCTGCTATGCAATCCTGTGGCCCTAGCAAATTGCCCAGTTTTAAAAAGCCAATGACCCTGAACTCCCAAAATGCTGAAGAGGTAGTTGACTGGCTTACACAGCACACCCCATCCTCTACCGTTTCTAACTTTACCACAACATCCTCCTCATCCTCCACTGCTATGGCCACCCCACGTAACACTTCCTCCACCACCGGTGCCCCTTCTTCACTGGAGTCAGAGGAGTTATTTTCCCATGAGTTTCTTGAACTGAGTAATGCGCAACCATTATTGGCAGAAGAAGATGAAGGAGATGAGGACGTTACACCAGATTTAATTCTGGCAGAGAACACGACAGAGATGGACATAATGATGAGTGATGAGGAGGAGGAGGAGGTCCCCGCTGCTGCTTCCTTCTGTGATGTGTCAGAAGAAATTGATGCATCTGAGGAGAATGATGATGAGGAGATTGATGTTTTGTGGGTGCCTAGTAGAAGAGAGCAAGAGGAGGGTAGTTCAGATGGAGAGACGGAGAGTCAGAGAGGCAGTAGGAGAATAAGACTTAGAAGAAGCAGGGAGGCCAGCCCGCAGGGATCAGTAGGGCAACAACATGTATCGGCACCTGTGTTCAGCCGGCCAACGCACCCGCCATTGCCGCCAATGCCGCCAACTTCTACTGTTACCGCCAGATCGCAGACTTCCAAAAAGTCAGCAGTGTGGCATTTTTTTAATGTGTGTGCCTCTGACAAAAGCATTGTAATTTGCAATGAGTGCAGTCAGAAACTGAGCCTTGGTAAGCCCAACAGCCACATAGGTACAACTTCTATGCGAAGGCACATGAGCGGCAAGCACAAAGCACTTTGGGAGCAACACCTCAAAGGCAACAGGCAAACTAAAAGCCACACTCCTTCTGGTCCAGCATCTTACTGCTCTACCTCTGCTCTCCTTGACCCATCTGAACCACCCTCCACTCCGCCTTCCACCTTGACCACCTGTTCCCATTCCCAGTCATCTGCCACCAGCCAAGTTTCTGTGAAGGCCATGTTTGAGCGTAAGAAGCCAATGTCTGACTGTCACCCCCTTGCCCGGCGTCTGACAGCTGGCTTGTCTGCACTCTTAGCCCGCCAGCTTTTACCATACCAGCTGGTGGACTCTGAGGCCTTCCGCAAATTTGTAGCAATTGGGACACCGCAGTGGAAGGTACCCAGCCGCAATTTTTTTTCTAAAAAGGGAATACCACACCTGTACCAACATGTGCAGAGCCAAGTTACCGCATCTCTGTCACTTAGTGTTGGGCCAAAGGTCCATATGACTACTGACGCATGGTCCTCCAAGCATGGTCAGGGCAGGTATGTCACCTACACTGCCCACTGGGTGAACTTGGTAATGGCTGGGAATGGGAAGCAGGGAATGGGTAGCTCAACAACAACAACAACAGTGGAGTTGGTGTCACCGCCACGGATTGCACGCGGTTCTGCCACCACCTCTACTCCTCCATCGCTCTCTACCTCGTCTTCTTCCTCTTCTTCTTCTTACTCTGCTGCTGGGTCCTCCTTCTCCTCCTCCACACCTGTGCACCCCCAGCTCCCCCTAGGCTATTCGACGTGCCAGGTACGCCGTTGTCACGCTGTCTTGGGGATGACGTGCCTGGAAAGCAAAAACCATACCGGATCTGTACTCCTGTCATCTCTGCAGTCACAGGCCGATCGGTGGCTGACCCCACACCAACTGCAGATCGGAAAAGTGGTGTGTGACAATGGAAGCAATCTGTTGGCAGCGTTGAGACTGGGAAATTTAACACATGTGCCCTGCATGGCACATGTGTTAAATTTAATAGTCCAACGTTTTGTCTCCAAGTACCCAGGATTCCAGGACGTTCTCACCCAGTCCAGAAAGGTGTCGGCCCATTTCAGACGTTCCTACACAGCCATGGCACGCCTTGCTGACATTCAGCAGCGCTACAACATGCCAGTCAGGCGTTTGATTTCTGACAGCCAGACTCGCTGGAATTCAACGCTCCTTATGTTGGAACGTCTGCTGCAACAACAAAGGGCCGTCAACGAGTACCTTTTTGAACTGGGTGGTAGGACTGGATCTGCAGAGCTGGGGATTTTTTTCCCCCGTTACTGGGTGTTTATGCGCGATGCCTGCAGGCTCATGCGACCTTTTGAAGAGGTGACAAATATGGTCAGTCGCACCGAAGGCACCATCAGCGACCTAATACCCTTCGCTTTCTTCCTGGAGCGTGCCGTGCGACGAGTGACAGATGAGGCTGTAGACCAGCGTGACGAGGAGCTGGAAGCGCACGATTTATGGTCGCAATCACCAGAACGAACCCAGGCACCTGCTGCAACGCAGGGAGAGGTGCCAGAAGTGGAGTCAGAGGAGGAAGGTGGCTTTGTGGAGGAGGAGGAGGAGGACCAACAGGAGCAGGCTTCCCAGGGGGCTAGTGGTGACCTTTTGGGGACCCCTGGTCTTGTACGTGGCTGGGGGGAGGAGACCGTGGATGATGCAGTCCTTGATAATGAGGAAGCGGAGATGGATAGCTCTGCATCCAACCTTGTGAGAATGGGGTCTTTCATGCTGGCATGCCTGTTGAAGGACCCCCGTATCAAGAGGCTTAAGGAGAAGGACCTGTACTGGGTCGCAACGCTACTAGACCCTCGGTACAAGCATAAAGTGGCAGAAATGTTACCAACATACCACAAGTCCGAAAAGATGCGGCATTTACAAACCAGCCTGCAAAACATGTTGTACAATGCTTTTAAGGGTGATGTCACTTCAGGAACTCATCAACATTCCAGGGGCAGAGGTGCCAGTAATCCTGCCACGAGCACACCTGCAAGGACAAAGCCCTTTGGCCGGTCTGTAACATCAGACATGCAAATGTTTTTCTGTCCAAGGCAGCGCCACAACCCTTCTGGATCCACCCTCAAAGAACGCCTCGACCGGCAGGTAGCGGACTACCTGGCATTAACTGCAGATATCGACACTCTGAGGAGCGATGAACCCCTGGACTACTGGGTGCGCAGGCTTGATCTGTGGCCAGAGCTGTCACAATTTGCCATGAACCTCTTGTCTTGCCCAGCCTCAAGTGTGCTCTCAGAAAGGACCTTCAGTGCAGCAGGAGGGATTGTAACTGAGAAGAGAACTCGCCTAGGTCACAAAAGTGTCGATTACCTGACCTTTATTAAAATGAATGAGGGGTGGATCTCGGAGGGTTACTGCACGCCGGAAGACTTGTTCTGACTTCTATGCAGCTGTCCTTCTCTTCAAGCCTCATGACTCCACACACAGCTGTCCTTTAGCGTCCTCCTCCCTCCGCCACCGTTACAAACTAGGGTGCAAACCCTACTGGTTTAATTTTTTCTGGCCTCTGTGCTTCAGTGGCTGCGTCCAAAAAAACGGGGCAAACAATGTCTACAAGGTCAACGTATGGCGAAAAATTACTATTTTCAGCATTTATATGGCATATTTTTTCTGGCAACTGTGCTTCAGTGGCTGCGTCCAAAAAAATGCATATTTTCTGCATTTATATGGCATAATTTTTCTGGCCTCTGTGCTTCAGTGGCTGCAACCAAAAAAATGCATATTTTCTGCATTTATATGGCATAATTTTTCTGGCCTCTGTGCTTCAGTGGCTGCAACCAAAAAAATGCATATTTTGTCCATCTATATGGCATAATTTTTCTAGCCTCTGTGCTTCAGTGGCTGCAACCAAAAAAATGCATATTTTCTGCATTTATATGGCATAATTTTTCTGGCCTCTGTGCTTCAGTGGCTGCAACCAAAAAAATGCATATTTTGTCCATTTATATGGCATAATTTTTCTAGCCTCTGTGCTTCAGTGGCTGCAACCAAAAAAATGCATATTTTCTGCATTTATATGGCATAATTTTTCTGGCCTCTGTGCTTCAGTGGCTGCAACCAAAAAAATGCATATTTTCTCCATTTATATGGCATAATTTTTCTAGCCTCTGTGCTTCAGTGGCTGCAACCAAAAAAATGCATATTTTCTCCATTTATATGGCATAATTTTTCTAGCCTCTGTGCTTCAGTGGCTGCAACCAAAAAAATGCATATTTTCTCCATTTATATGGCATAATTTTTCTGGCCTCTGTGCTTCAGTGGCTGCAACCAAAAAAATTTATATTTTCAGCATTTATATGGCATAATTTTTCTGGCAACTGTGCTTCAGTGGCTGCGACCAAAAAAATGACTATTTTCAGCATTTATATGGCATATTTTTTCTGGCCTCTGTGCTTCAGTGGCTGCGGCCAAAAAAACTGGGCAAACAATGCCTACAAGGTCAACGACGTTGACCTTGTAGGCATTGTTTGCCCAGTTTTTTTGGCCGCAGCCACTGAAGCACAGAGGCCAGAAAAAATATGCCACATAAATGCTGAAAGTAGTCATTTTTTGCCATACGTTGACTCAACGTATATGGCAAAAAATGACTATTTTCAGCATTTATATGGCATATTTTTTCTGGCAACTGTGCTTCAGTGGCTGCGTCCAAAAAAACTGGGCAAACAATGTCTACAAGGTCAACGTATGGCGAAAAATTACTATTTTCAGCATTTATATGGCATATTTTTTCTGGCAACTGTGCTTCAGTGGCTGCGTCCAAAAAAAACTGGGCAAACAATGTCTACAAGGTCAACGTATGGCGAAAAATGACTATTTTCAGCATTTATATGGCATATTTTTTCTGGCAACTGTGCTTCAGTGGCTGCGTCCAAAAAAACTGGGCAAACAATGCCTACAAGGGCAACGTATGGCAGTTGTTTAAAGAGAACAGTAGATTACTAGCCAGCAAAGCTACCTAAGCTAAAATGTCCCTCAAATCCCTGCAGACTTCTGTCCCTCCAATACAGAGCAGTATCAAGCAGATTACTAGCCAGCAAACTTACTATCATCTGTCCCTGAAATCACTAACAGCTCTCCCCCTACACTATCTCTTCCAAGCACACACAGGCAGATTTTTCAGATACATTTTTGCCCTTGATCCCCCTCTGGCATGCCACTGTCCAGGTCGTTGCACCCTTTAAACAACTTTAAAATCATTTTTCTGGCCAGAAATGTCTTTTTTAGATGTTAAAGTTCGCCTTCCCATTGAAGTCTATGGGGTTCGCGAACCGTTCGCGAACCGCTCGCATTTTTGCGCAAGTTCGCGAATATGTTCGCGAACTTTTTTTCCGACGTTCGCTACATCCCTACTTATAACATTAAGGGGCACATTTACCTAGGGTCGACTATCGAGGGTTAATTAACCCTCGATATTCGACTGCCGAATTGAAATCCTTCGACTTCGAATATCGAAGTCGAAGGATTTAGCGCAATTCGAATGATTCAAAGGATTTTAATCCATCGATCGAAGAATTATCCTTCGATCAGAAAAACCTTGGAAAGCCTGTAGGGACCTTCCCCTTAGGATAACATTGGCCTCGGTAGGTTTTAGGTGGCGATCTAGGGGGTCGAAGTTTTTTTAAAGAGACAGTACTTCAATTATCGAATGGTCGAATAGTCGAAGGTCGAAGTAGCCAATTCGATGGTCGAACTAGCCAAAAAAAACATTCGAAAATCAAAGTTTTTTTTCCTCTATTTTCCTCTATTCCTTCACTCGACCTTAGTGAATGGGCCCCTAAAAGTTACCTATAAGTCATGCTTATAATTTTTCACTAATAGTTCTCTGTTTGTAAGTAATTGTTACTTGAAGCTCCTAAACCTGACTGTTTTGCCAACCTGACTGTCTCTTCTTAACCTGTCAGTTCTTAATGCTAACAGACTACTGCTGCACAAATATGGCAACCCCCTCATACAGGAACATGGGGATAAGAAAGGTAATGTAAAAGCATTAGGCAAATACTTGTACAGCTAAATAGAATTCAAAAACAATGTTATGATAGATATAAAAAACGATTCTTTTCTGGTGTCAGTATGTCTTTAAGCATATACTGCATGAAGGTGCTGTATTCAGCAGAGCACAAATGGTCGCCCGAGAACATGTTCAATAAGCTGATAACCCACATTTGTTCTGCTTTGATGTGTCACATACTTTATATGACCCACTACCTTGAGTGAATCTCCAGGGCTGGATTTACATACCAGATGCCCCTAGGCCCACTGCCGTTCGTTGTGCCTGTGCCCTCCCCTTTATTTGAGCAAATTTTCATCATCAAGACCATTGCAATGGGGATTTTTGCCACGGGAAATTAAAAAGCTATTGTATCTCCTGTGCATCCCCAGTGTTTCTGAACCAATGTGGGTGTTGGGCTTCATGCCACCCCCTAAAATTCTGCCACCCTAGGCCCGGGCCTTGGTGGCCTTTCCACAAATCCGGGCCTGTGAATCTCAAATTGGCTCCATTATTGGAAAATGACTACTGGGCGGAAGTGTCTGACACTATGCAACAGCCACTTGTTAGCAGTAGAGATAGAATGATACACTATAAGATATTACATCAGACACTTGCTTCCCCCAACTGCTTGAGATGTATCCCACAAGAAGACACCTTTATTCATTTGCTATGGGAATGACACTACTCCCAGAAATTCTGGAATAAATTACCAAATTCATGGCAGAAGAACTGGATCTAGTTGAAGTTTAGTCAGCACTCACCAACATATAAGTTCAATGGTTGCAGGTGCCTGTGAATCATGGTCCACTCCCCACTTTAATTACAATACTGCAATATACGAGACAGCACTTAGTTTAGTTTAGAAAGCCTTTATTAGAACATCTGGCTTCTGACCTGTAACAAAGCATTCGTTTTGCTTTGCTTTGTTATGGGTCGGAAGCCTTATGTTCTAATAAAGGCTTTTTCAACTAAGTTCCTGCATTGGTGGGGCTGTTCCGTATATTGGAGAAGAACTGGATCTCCCATAGATACTGGACACTAAAGTCTGCCTCTTAGGTGGACACTGTAGCTCCATGCGACACCACCAGAGAAATCCTGACACTGTTGTTATGCTATGGGAATGAAACAATGGCAAAGCATTGGATGAAATAACCTCTAGTAAAACTCTCCCCACTGGAAAAAGCTGGTCCACTGACAACTGGAACTCTATAAATTGACATTCGTAATAAGAGATGTGCCTGATAAATTTGATAACATTTGGGGACCCTGGCTTTCTCCCCCTGCGACAACAGTCACACCCTGATTTGTACTGGGTATCACTGTGCAAGTTTCATCTGCCATATCTTGTCTGCCTTTACTGTTAAACTGTTTACACTATTAAACTTACTTAATAAAAATTACCCTTTAAAAAAAAAAAGTTTAGTTGGAATAAAATCGGAGGTGGGAAAATAATTGTTGTATACAAACAGTAGGAAAATACAATTTTTTTCATGTGCCTTAGTTCTGTGTGTATCTACAAATATATTTACAAAAAGGTAATTTCATCTAAGAATGCTGCAAGTCAGAATGCCCTGGCTGTGCATAGCTAGCTAACTCTTCCTAATAAAATATATCATGATTCATGTGCAGTACTGCATGGTGATTTGTACAGCTACTTATAAAATAATCTTCTCAAAGTTTGCATCCAGGTAAAAACTGATGATTAAAACTTTGTGTGTGTCACTCAGGATTTCCTCATAGCGGAGCGGCTGAATGCACCAACTAAAGGAAATACAAAGATGCCACAGAAAAGTTTCCCTTGATATTTGTACGATGACTGAGTCCATAATATATGATACATAATTCTACAGAATTAAACCTATTGCAGGTGTAATGTAAATGGATGTAATAAATTTTGCCAGTATTTGCATATCCTTATGGTGGCATTACGTATGACTAACTAGCTAACGTGTGCTGTAGATACATCATTAATGTACGGAATGTTAGAGCTTGGAGATAAAAAAAAATAAATTGAAGATCCTAAAGGAATATGAAAGTTATATAAATATCTCGCTTAAGAAATAAAGATTTACTGAGAAGTAAATTCAACCTTACGTCCTACAGATCATTATTATGGTGGAGCTTGTTGACTGTAGACTTAGAAATACTTTTTGTAAATATAAGGAAAGAGGGATTATTTCTGATCAATAACTTATGTTTTATAACTATATGTATCAGACACTTCTCTAGAACATCGACTTTAAAGTGGTATTGATAATTCAAGCATGAAGACTAGTTACCAACAGGTATTGCATTACTGGTCAGTATACATTAACAAAGATGACAGATAAGCACCCATCTTGGTTTGCATTTTTTTCTGGAATTCACTACCTTTCACTTTTTGTGGGTGCTCCTTTTATGTCCCAAATTGAAATTCACCAGGAAGCTTAATGAAAGGGAATAAAGGGCAGCTCCACTAAGGTATAAATCGTCTATAACTGTGGTTATTGTGAGGCTGTTCATTCAACACCTTGGGGTGGCTTCCTTCCTTAGGTGTGTCAATGAGACCATAGTAACATCACAATAGATAAATGTACCACAGTGGCCTCACCCAGCCTGGTCCCTGACATATCTCTGCCCCTACAGTTGCATCCTGTAAAATGATATACCTTGCTGTTCACTTGGGTGGAGAATCGGTTAGATACAGCAGCCCACTGGCCCAGAGTATAGTCCTGCCAGCACTGCACCACCATCTTCTATAAGTTCCCAGGTCCTTGGCAGTGGTTCAGGGCTTCACACATATGCAGTATATGAAATGATAACTGTAATGTGCATGTACTTGATACATATTATCATCTTAAGCCTAAAGCTGGCCATACATATGGAGATCCATTTGTTTGCCGAGGTTGCCAAAAGAGCTGATCTCTCCCTGATATGCCCACCATAAGGTGGACAATATTGGCTCATTACAGGTGGTCGGATGGAGGACCACATCAACGAACTGATGCAGTCCTCAATCTGACAGAATTTTTAAGTCTAGCCAGATACTTTTGGCCAGATATCGATCAGGGAAGCACATCGGAGGGCCCCATACACTGGGCAATAAGCTGCAGACTTAATCTGTAGGTACCTTATATCTGCCAATGTATTGGGACCTTAAGAGACACATGAACCTATCACAGTCATATGCCTAAACAGATTTCTACTCCCTTTGCATTGGAAAGAGATCAATGCAGAAATAACATTGTGGAAATAAGGGCTAAAGTCCACAGAAGATTTTGTAGGATGGTGTCGGCTCTCCAAAACGAATCCTAAAAGTCAGGTGTAGTCGCATGGGTCAAAATATAATGGAACTGATACAAATATCTGATGTGTAAACTACAGGGAAATTCCATCCGACACAACTGTCAGAAGCAAACACTACATTCTGCATGTTCATCCGACGAGACAAAAACTGATGATATCTGACTTTTTTCCCCATTGAAATACATTGAATGTCGGATATAGATGCATAAACATACATACTACTCCATCCTACTTATCTTATCTGACTTTTCTGATCCGACTTTGGGGGGATCAGATTTTGTGGCATCCTACAAATCTTGTGCTGTTGCACGGTGTTGCATCGAATGATCAGATAAAATCTGACCCTCAAAATCTCCTATGTAGTTTTACCCTTAGCTCAAACTCATTTTCTCTGGTTTCTCTTACTCCTCCTGGGTTATTGTCCACCCTCTATGTGATAGATATGTGTCATAAGATTCCCAAAAGTTGCTTACATCTTTACTATTGCCATGCTGTACTGGGTATGTGGCAGTTAGAAGGACCCCCTCAAAGCAGCCACCAAACTGACCAGTCTTCTTATTATTTTAGACAGTTACGGGGCAGCTCTTTGTAAGAAAACTACCTGTGCGGTGGGGGTGCCCTCCACGCCATCGGCGGGGACGCCCGCTGCATGGTACTTAGCTCTGGCGCCATGTTGGTTCTAGTTTTTGCGCACGTTTTGGCGCAAATTTTAAAAGCTATTTAAGGCCCATTCAGTGTACAGCCCCTTGCCCATGATAGAACTTGTTTCTAGTGGTTTCCTGAGCATTGTGCCTCTGATCTGTATCTTGTCTGTCTGATTACCCGTGTTTGACCCAGCCTGTTCCTGACTATTCTGCATTCTGTATCCTGACCCTTGCCTTCCTACGACAACTCTTCCTGCTTAAACCCTTGATTGACAACCCGGTTTGACCCTTGCCTGCCTGACGATTCTTGATATCTGCCTGCCTCGACCCTGCCTCTCTGACGATTCTCTTGCCTGCTCCATTTGTACCGTGAACTTCGGCCCAAAAGACTCTGCTAACAGCCGTGCCCCTTTGCCAGCCAGAACATCTCGCCTTGCACCTCTCGTTAAGTCCAGGTGGCACCCAAGTAAGCTGAGTGCTCCTCCCGAAGCCCAACGGTGGTCACACTACTGGTGAAGCCGAGCCGAGACCAGGGTGCTTGGCACTTGTTCTGGTATTGGGTGCCGGTCGTGACACTCTTCTTCATCAAATCATGAATGTCATGATTCTGTGGTTTTTGGTATAGCAACGAATATGTCAGCTATGAAAGCATTCATATTCTATACAAATTATATTTAATGTGAATCTTGGTTTATGTTTAACATTATGGAATATATATGAATGCAACACTGATTTTGCTGAGGAACAGCTCAGTGGTGAGTTGACACACAATACATGGCAGCATCTGTCATTAGGAAGCTGAGTACAAGCTACATTGCTCAAGCTTCTTTTCTCTGGTCTCCTACTTCTCAGTTTAGGGAATTCTGTGATTCATTTACAGCTGTTTATGACATCTCCTCCTCTTCCTACTCCAAGGGGATTTCCACAGATGCCTAGCAAAGCAGACTGGTGTCTGTCTGGATTTTAACTCAGTGACAACATTCTTCTAGGTCTCCTGCGCAGGTCTTTGAATTGATGATCAGTCTCCTTTCTTCAGTCATTCTCTGACTGGATCTAAACACATTTTCTATTATTCTGATCTATGACTGTCCTGCTAACATCATATTATCTACTACAACACATGTCAGAGTGGGATCACTTTGATCACCAGACAACAGCGGCTTCTTTTATCTCTAACTGGCTGATGCCTCTTTCTGATATCATCTAACCACATTCAGTTCACTGTTAACTATTTTTAGCCTTCATTTGTTACATGGAACACAGAATTTTAGGCAATTTTAGAAAGAATTTAATTACCAGTATTTAGGGGGCATCCGTGGGGACACTATGAAATGTGCTATGAAGAAATAGAGAACACCCCCTGCTAAAACCTAGGAAACCAGCAACACCATTTCTCACATTAAATTGCTTGTAACAAGCCCAGAATCTATACATTTTGCTGGTAAAACAATTCTCCGTTTTTTTCTGTTTTCAGTTTTTAGTGCATGGTTCTACAAATTATAGAAACCACCCTTAATATTCGGTGCGTGTATGAGCCGACCAATACCGGCAGAAGACTTGGATATCAGTTGGCTCATTGATCGGCCGAGGTAAAAAATTTGATCGGGCGCCTGTGAAGGCACTTGAACATTTGCCACTGTTAGTGCTAAATCGTCAGATACAGGTAAAAATCTATTGTTTCTACCTGTATATCTGATGATTCAGCTCTACACGTGTGTATTGAAACATGGAAAGATCTTTTCCAGGAAAGATTGTAATTGTCTAATACCCAACTCCCAAGCACTCTGGAAATATATCCCATATCTGTAATCAGTGAAAAGAGTTGTATAGATATAGATACGCAAGATGAGCACCTTCTATTAGTGTTACCGGGCACTTCTTACCTCCCAGCACTCGCAGAGGCCATTTGAAAAGTGGGCTCTATTTGTGCTCTTACTATAAATAGATTTGAAATAAGAAATACTTGGTGATAGCACTCAAAAGCTAGAGTGTCCATGCACTTGTTTGAATTAAAATATACCTTTTAATAAATGTATTGTTTAAAAATCGTGAATTTTATATACTAAAAACATGAGACTCAATGTTATTTTTTCATTATAGGCAACTAGATGTTAATAATATACCCAAAAACAAATTGTGACCAGGGAGTCTAAGTGTCCTCCTCCCCTTCTAGGTTTAATGAGAATGTGCTTTATAATGAAGCCAGCTAGACTAATGCTCAGTTTTTTTGACTGCAGGATTTGAAATACTGTTTGTGGATTACACCTGATTTATATGCAGATAACTGCAACTAAGCTGGTAAATATAATTTAAAGTGGCCATGTTTTCTTGGGACTTTCTGGTTGCAGTTTGTTTTAGATTATATTAAGCCTTCACTTTTATTACATGTTCCACAATGCCTGTATATTTTGAGTTATAGGCTTGCTGATGCTGTATTGGTCTATTAGCTACCTTATTGCAAATTAGAAAACTGTTCCAAGTTGAGTTTGTAACTTCAGCAACAAAAAGGAGTCATTGCTGATGTTTTGGGTCTATGGCATACAATATTTCCAAGCATTTCAAACCATGTTAAATTGATGTTTATTCATGATGCTTGTACAGGGAAGAAGCACACCAACATGTATTAACAGATGCGTTGCTGGTGTTTGTTTATGTGCTTCTTCCCTCTAGAAAGCTCAACTAGACTGTTTGGCTTGGAGAGGCCTGGGATTTGAATGCACACTAAAAACAAGTTATTGGTATGCTGGAGAATAATTGTTCTTGGGCTTTCTCATGATCACTATTGTACAAAATGGGAGTGGTAAATTTCTAGCAATGAAAGGAGAACTCAACTCCTCAGTTAGGAAGAGCCCCTACCTACTAAGCTAGATAGTCTACTACTACTTTCTGCAACATCTTTGTGTTATTTATATAATTATATTATCTGGGGACTATATTTAAACCCTCAACAAATTATTTTGCAGTTTTCACTTTATTAGCATAAATTTGGTTCAAATCTATAAGATAAAGGGATGCCCTCTCCAGGTTAGAGATAGCCCTTCTCTGATACCATGCTCTCATCACTTTTCCTCATTATTATTATTATTTGTATTATTTATATTAATATTAATAACCCACATTTAATAGATAGGTGTATGCATCGAACATATAGATCACATAAAAAAAATACAACCAATAACCGATAAAACATGTAAAAAGGCCCTGGCCAATAGAGCTTGCAATCTAAAAGGTTGCTCACCAGCATGACTAATAGATATGAGCTGTATAATGTAATGATCCCAAGATGCAGAAGACCATACAGTGCAGCATACCTACAGATTTCTTTGCTTTTTTCAAATAAAAATATTCTAAAAAAAAAAAAAAAAAAAGCAGTACTTTGATAAATGTACCTCTCACCCCTCTTATTGCCTCTTCCACAAGAACCTTTAATTTTTCCTATCAGTATTTGCCACATTCTCTATTTTCCTTATCACCTTTTTTTTCTCTTCGTCTTATCCTCACTGTCTCCTTTAGGTCCTGTCTGATGCCTACCCACCCAGTAACACCATGCTTGTCTCCCCTGCATTCAACCCAACCTACCTCATAATGCTTGTTTGTAAAGCTGGTGAAGGGAGTCATCTATCAAGAACAACAACAACTAAAAAAACTATATGCCTGACCAATGCAGTGGACTATGACAAAGATACCGATGTCATGTCAGTTCTTCTTCAGTCTTAAAATGACAGTCATTATTCAAGACGTTATAAGGAAATAAAATTCAACTGAAAGAAAATAAAAAAAAATACCCTAGCCCAAGTGAGAGACGGGGCTCTTTTTAATACACTTTTAGTGCAGAAAATTAAAAGATGCATAAGAATAGGAAATATAACTACTGCTTTGGAAATGTGATCATACAAGGTAAATGAAAACTGAAAATAGCTGAGATATCTACAGATTTTACAGAGGTATGGAATTTATTTTTTTACAAACCGTATAGGAAAAACAATAACAATGCAAAATGCACAATTGTTATATTAACTCCTGTTTTTAATAATGCAAAATCAAAATGAAAAATTTCAGCTTTAAAAAATTCTGCAGAATCTCGATGACTAATTTAGCTGCATTTCTCCAGCAGCCTTCTGTCTTCAGGGAACTTAATGTTCCCCGGCACAAATCTCTACATTAACACTAACGAGGACAGTGTAATCAAGCTCATTGTCGCCGTATGATCATTGTTAGATGTAATTATTAGAATTAAATTGCCGCCGCTTTGGCACGAGCATGAGGTTACCCTGGCCAGGTACAAAACACATTCGGCGTTCAATCAACCTGATAGAAATGTGACAGTGCTCATTTGCATAAACATGTAGCCACGGAAACGACTTGCACAGAGGTAGAAGAAAAGAGAGAGACCTATTTTACATGATGTGCATAGAATATTTGACAGTTAAGATTGGAAGCATCATTGGTGTGGGTTGAAATGGTACGACTGGTTGCCATGGATATCGTTTTCCCTACTGGCAGTGTGAAGATTGGCAGGGATGGATTGTGATGAGGAGCCGCCCAACTACGGCAACACTGGCAGCTTCATTCCTCTTCTTTATTGTACATTTCTCTGTCTTTTCTGGATAATGACAGCTCATTTTTATGTCTTGTAATCTGCTTATAATGCTGATTTATCATCTAATGAATCATGTACATCGCCAATGTATAAGGGACATACAGATAAAGCATGCTATATACAATACTTCTGCCTGCAGGGTAAAGGAGGGAAGAACAAAAGGATATCCTAGAAATATTTCACTTTAGAATTTTGCATTACTAAAATATGTATTATGTTAAAAAAAATCACAATGAAATTTAATGTTCATTAATTTAATAACAAACTAAAACAAAATATCTGAAAATGTGTTTGGCTTGAGGAATTATCAGTCCAGGGGGCTTTTGGAAAGCATTAAATAATCATATCAAGCAATTACTTTTTTTGTTGGCAACAGAAAAATGCACAGCTCTTAATAAATTGGTATTCGGATTATTCTTGACTCAACAACCCCCCTTAAGTATATTTATTTTAAAGGCCTAAACTGGTATCCTTTAGTATTAGATGTAAGAAGGTAATAATGAAACCTGAGTTTTTTAAAAAATAAAGTTGAGTTTTTTTTTTTACAGTTTATATGTTGAGGGGTCCCATTGTGTTTCCGCATTTGATCAGGCATCCCTTAGCTCATTGGAAAGGTGGGGACTCACAGCTGTAACAGGTTGTTTAAATTATAATAACCGGATATGAGGTAGGCAGTGGTACCCTAGCAAGCTATTTGAAGATTCTAATATTGTATGATACTACCACTTAAACCATTTACCTTTTCATTTAGGGGCAGATTTATCAATGGTCGAAGTGAAAATTCGAATTTAAAAAATTTGAAAAAATTAAAGGTTTTTTTTTTTGGAAAAACTTCGAACTGAATTCAAATGTGCTTTTACTTAAATTTGTACAATTCAAATTAGAACGAAAATGAACCTATTCGATTGAAAACTGACCTATTCAGTCAAAAAACCCTTCAATTTAATTTCAGTTGGTCTTTTGGAATTCAAATTTCGACGTTTTTCAAATTCAAAATACGACCCTTGATAAATCTGCCCCTTACAGGCCTGTTAATCCTCCTCCCTTATTAAAATATTTGGGCTTGTAAAAATATCATACCATGTCAGATTGGAGATCTGGAATCGTTTGGCCTTTACTAGGATGAAACACATCCTTCTTGAGGAGAAAATGGTACATTCCATTTCGTATGGTCAGAGATGAGAGAGTACATCCTTGTGTCATTAAAATGTCTAGATACAACTCTAAACTTTAATCACAATAAATATCTAGAATATCAATATCATTTTTTTGATCATCACAGAAATTCAAAGGAGCTTGTTGTCTGATGTTGAAAACATTATTCAAAAGTTCATTAGATAGGAGGAAAATATTTCTTATGTATAATACCATTATTCTTGGATAATCCAGAATAATACACATAGGCATAAAGTACATCTTTAGGACCAGCTCAGAAACAAGACTGCTTAGTATGAAGCATTGCCTTCAGGTATAATGGAAGTTATTTGAGCTGAAGCATGGCAATATTCTAAATGATTAAAAGCTTCCATAGTCGCTTGATTCTTTAAAGCTCCATATTATTTATGACAGCTATGAGTGGAGCAACAATATTCAAACCATTTTAATGATTCTTCAAAAAGAATTTTTAAAAAATCAATAAACCTGAATGTCCTTAATCATAAAGGAGTAGGTCAGTCCAGAATTGGATTGAAATTGTGGGGGATCTGTTTACAAGCCGTTCTGGAAGATAATGTATCACAGGATAAAATGCTTATTACACTTTCCAATCTCAGATTTTTCAAGCTTGGCATAAAGGCGATGGATACGTTGACCCATCACATGTAGCAAAGGTCAAGTATCCCCAGAAACACTTGTATGTAAGCATACTTTAGGTACTATTGTAATTCATTGAAGTGAAACAAGCAACATATGGAATGCAGGTAGATTATCTCAATTTATTTTGTGCACCTACACATGTTCAAGAATTGATTTGCTGTGCCTAATATTAGGGGTGCAGCTTTCTCTACATGCCAATAAAATGTCTGTAGTGTGTGTATATGTGCAGCGATAATGGCTTACATACATTTAAACATGAATAATTACATCATTCTTGTCATGACCTGGTGATTGAGCTACTTTACGGGCAGCTATTCTACAGTAAACAAGTGAGAGCAAAACTAAAAATAATTAAGGTTTATTTAATAAAGGTGCAAAGCTTGCTACAGGCCTATCGCCGCCCTATAGCAACCAACATGCAGCTAGCATTTAGTGGCCAATCATTTAAAAAGGAACATATTGGTTGTGTTATCCATTTCTTGGATATTGTACCAAACTCCAGCTGCTCTCAAGAGTAGAGCATTGTTACATTGCTTCTCCTTACCTTAGCTGTGCCCTTGCAGAAGAAAAGGTCTCCAGACTGAACAATAGCTCAACACAGAAATAACAGTTTCACAGTGAGTGTTACTTGCCTAGGGTACCAGGACATGGCAGTATCCCTGAGCCCAACCAACTGGAGTCCTTACAGACTGCTAATTATTAGCTGAACATACCTCACACTATAGCTTACCCACTCTTAGTTTTATAACAGGAGCTACCTGCCACTAACCTTACCTTATTTATGGGGTCCCTTCTTCCTAACTTCAAGGATCAATTTACCTTAGGGCTTAATACTGTCACCGTGGCCTCCTACGCTTTTTTAGCAGCAGCGACCTCCCTCTCCTGGAGTGGAGTCAAAAAGACAGAACCATGTGCTCTCCACTAGGAAACTGTAAGGAGCGCCCGATGGCACTCCTTTGCCACCACAGACAAGATGGCGGTGCCCAGGGGCCGTGCGTGGCACATTGTGACATTTTGATGCATGAGCGTCAAAACTTGCGGAGTGTCATAACGGACGTGCGCCGAAATGTGCAGCGTCAACGTGCAACGTCAGTGCGTAACGCGTGACGTCAGTGTGCCCATTTTGGTGACAAAATTCCCTTTAAATAGACACCAAAGACTCCCTAACCATGCCCAATTATAGGTTCTACTTTGTATGTTCCTGGGTGCGCTATTTACTGCTTATAACTGATTTCCTGATCCTGACCTCGGCCTGTTAATAAGAATTCTTGCTGCCTGGACTTGACTTCTTAACCCCTTGAATACAGTGAACTGTGTTTGGTGCCTGCTACTTCCTCCTTGATCCGTATATCCCAACCAGAGCTTTCGGCCCTGACAGAAACAGGAAGTACAATCACTTCCCCACAGTAAGGATAGTTGACTCAAATCCCCTACAGTTGCTATGTGTTTCTGCCATTTATTACACATGGGGGTAATGTATTAGCCTTTTTTTTTACCGCAGATGCAATAGCTATTAACCTGACATTTATATCGAGTTAATAATTTTTGAAAAAAACATGATATTAAATGCAATAGTTTTAAGAAATGTTTGGACTGGGTTCTCCTAACATATGTATTTTACATCTACAGGAGAGGAACAGATTATCTGTAACAATGAAATATGCCTGAGCGCCACCAAGGTGAAAACGATTCTCTATCATTTCTGCATTAATCTTTGTTTTTTTCTGAACCGCTTTCATCTAATGCTGTTACAATCAAGATAAAAACAAATCAGTTGCAGGTTTTCTGACATTTTATTTTCTATGATAATTTCTGATATGTATCGGCGTCATTTTATAGGCCATCATTTCTGCATGAAATCAGAGGATGAAGGGAAAGCAATGCCACAGTCAATATAGCGCTGAAGTACGACAGGACCAAAGGGAAATTTATGGGGGACATTTTAAATTAGTCTAAAGTAATTTCACTTACTATAAATGCTGGATGGCTCTTTGCCATATTTGTGTTAAGCAAAACTATTTCATTACTGAAACAAAAACGGTATTTACTGTTAAGCGTTCCTCTGCACTTTCTCACTACTAAATATTTTAGACATCAGGCTCTGCACCTGTTGGTATAAATATTAGGAGTTGTTTCTATGGAACTATGACATATGCATTTCATCGAGTTTTAGCTCAATACTGTTTAGTATTAACCCTTCCTTGACAACAAGGTAGATTCTATATTTTCAGCTGGCAATTGGATAGACACTGAATTAGGGCCACATAGAGTCACACTTAAAAGGATTTTGCACTACCTGCCTAAATAATTAGTAGAAAAGAGGGGGGGCACATAATACAAATAAAAATTAATGTATTTCTCAAATGTATTGCTACCCACTTATTCTAAAGCAACACTACCACTTGTTCCCCACCCCTTTTTGTCTCCACCTGTCACCTCTTCCTAATACATTATAAGCTCTTCAGGGAAGGACACTTTAACATATAATTAGTTATTTTCACTAGTTTATAATAACCATGCCCGTGTTTGTGTTTATGCCATGTAAAGCACTGCCTACATATGTACCATATATATATACATACAAATAAAACCATTTGTACATGCATATAATTTGTCAAAATTAGCCTATATTGAGCATTTCACCCACAACACACATTATACATACACAAATCCAACTAGATTAAAAAAATATTATACCTAACTGCCAGTTCTCATTAATAGTTACAGGATATGTCAATATGGAGCAGTGCAGGAGCCTTGTGCTCAATATACGCACTTTCTTATAAACATATTTTTTATATGTAGCTTTTTAAGATGATAAGGCTTGTCTGGTGACTATAACACTGAATTGGCAGAATCAGCATCACAACATCTTATTGGCAGAATAAGAGGGTAGCAAAACATCTGTGAGTGTCAAAAAGATGATCATGTATTAATATTGCATTTTTTTAATATATCAAATGATCACAACTAATACATGTATGTTATTATTACAAGAGCAGTATCAGGTGTTTCTACATTGCTCTGTTTATAGCTATGAAAGGAAGCTACCCATATGCTGCAATAGTACTGCATTGTCGGTTTATATACATTTTCACTGTTGAAGGATATGAGTGTGTAGCTCCCTGTATTATCTATTATTCAGTTAAGGACATGGCTGACATTCGGAAGGGATTTTAATTGCGAATGTTCGCAAAAGCCATTTGGTCGCAAACTTTGCAATGAAGTCATTGAGGTCTTTAATCAGTCAAAAATGACGATAACGTTCGTAATTGTCTTTGCACAGGTTTTTTGCAAAACATATTACATTTTTCCCTAAGAGTTGCTTGTTATTAACTTAAAATAGGTAATAACATTTATGGTATGTTGTTAGCTTTGTTATTATTTACTTTGGGATAAAAACTCATGAAAATAGAGAGAAGTTACCTCAAGGTAATATTGCATACATTCTTTTGTGAAAGCTATCATTAGATAGACCCATTGTCTCAAAACATCCTACATCTTATTGTGAAGAAGACAGAGATACTGACAACTGGTAAAAACAATAATGTCGATCTTGACGGAGGAGAAATAGAAACAGTAGACAGCTTTCACCTGCTAGGATCAATAATCTGTATTAAAACTACAATCAGCCAAGAAATCCAATAATAAATCATCTCTGGCAGGACAGCTATAAAGGTCCTAGACAAGATCTTAAATGCAGAGGTGTTTCCATTAAGTCAATTTATTCTGACCAGTAACAATATATAGATGCAAAACTTCAATACAGGCATGGGACCTGTTATCCAGAAAGCTCGGGATGTGGGGTTTTCCGGATGACGAATCTTTCTGTAATTTAAATCATCATAACTTAAGTCTACTAGAAAATCATGTAAACATTAAAAAAACCCAATAGGCTCGTTTTGCTTCCAATAAGGATTAATTATATCTTAGTTGGGATCTATGTACTGTTTTACAGAGAAAAAGGAAACCCTTTTTAAAAATGTGGATAAAATGGAGTCTATGGAAGATGGCCTTTCCATAATTTGGAGCTTTCTGGATAACGGGGATCACATACCTGTTTTAATAAGCACAAAAATAGCGATGCTATTAAGTACCATTAATGGATGTGTCTTTGTTAAATGTTATTTACTATGGACCCAATGTAACTGCAAAATCAACACTGACGGAAGACGTGAGCTCAGTGACACTGTTGTGTGCAACAACAGAGACACAGGACACACCAGCACAACATGGATACTTCTAGCAGGATTTAACCTTGCTCGTTTATTTGCGGATGCAACGTTTCAGGGCGTGACCCCTTTCTCAAGCATCCTCTAACATCTAGCACCTGGAGTTCGTGATATTTTGGACGGCCAGGGTGTGCGAGTGTAAGTTTTCCTTTTTTTGCACTGTTGTGTGCAACACAGTGGGGCTCATTTATAAACACTGGGCAAATTTGCACCTGGGCAGTAACCCATAGCAACCAATCAGTGATTAGCTTTGCTCAGTCAGCTACAGGGTGAACACTGAAAACAATCATCCTATTGGTTGCTATGGGTTACTGCCCAGGTGCAAATTTGCACAGTGTTTATAAATAATTCTCAGTATCTTTTTCAAGTATTTGAAGCAAAAGTTTGAACTTTAAACTCAGATGTTTACACAATGTCAGTTTATTTCTCAAACTGTGACTCATACTTTTAGCTGATTTTCAAAGAAATCAGGGAATATTCATGATGCAGTGGTTCTGAATAAAATAGGGTATTATCCACTGGGTATAATAGTACCTCTTGCACCTTTAGAACCTTTTTTATTACAGGAGTTTTAGAAAAGACATGAATAGCTTTCAAGTTTAAATTTATGTTTTACCTCTGGTTAGCGCAAATATCTGACAAAATATATTTCTTTGCAAAGACTGAAAACTGCTAGATTTAGCCACCCCTCCCAAGTATGAACCTTGATTTTCTTACAAAATCATTATAGTTACATAGTTACATAGTTAAATTGGGTTGAAAAAAGACAAAGTCCATCAAGTTCAACCCCTCCAAATGAAAACCCAGCATCCATACATACACCCCTCCCTACTTTTAATTAAATTCTATATACCCATACCTATACTAACTATAGAGCTTAGTATCACAATAGCCTTTGATATTATGTCTGTCCAAAAAATCATCCAAGCCATTCTTAAAGGCATTAACTGAATCAGCATCACAACATCACCCGGCAGTGCATTCCACAACCTCACTGTCCTGACTGTGAAGAACCCCCTACGTTGCTTCAAATGAAAGTTCTTTTCTTCTAGTCTAAAGGGGAGGCCCCTGGTACGGTGATCCACTTTATGGGTAAAATGGTCCCCTGCTATTTGTCTATAATGTCCTCTAATGTATTTGTAAAGTGTAATCATGTCCCCTCGCAAGCGCCTTTTTTCCAGAGAAAACAACCCCAACCTTGACAGTCTACCCTCATAATTTAAGTCTTCCATCCCTCTAACCAATTTAGTTGCACGTCTCTGCACTCTCTCCAGTTAATAATATTGGGTTGCATCACTTTTTCACTATTCTAGAGTCTGGAATGGTCTTTTATTCTTGAGACCAACATACTGTGATTTTAATGCTTGAACAGTTTTCCCCATGGAATTCTTCATGTATTTAAAGCTAAGCCCCATATGCATTTATATATCAGTATATCAGTCCATTTCTTTACCTTAACATGCATGGCAATGGCAATATGCAGGAAGCAGTGTTCTGGCTATTATGTTAGACATCCAGTCGCTCCAGCCTTTATACATTATATTTTTGGTTAACTAACTGTATTAGAAACATTTTGCACTATGTATCTGATTACCTAATTTATATTTTTACACTGAGCAATCCCTTTAAACAATAAAGGTTTCATGTGGTAATGTCCCTGATCATTGTCAGTAAGAAGTGCCATCTCTATTTCCCATGAGCTCCCCGTAAACATAATGCTATGCCATAGGTTAATCAACCTGCATGCTGTCAGATTTCAGAAAATATTTTGCCATGTTCTGGCTTCATGGGCCTACTTCTCCACCTTTTGAGTATCTTTCAACTGGGCAGTTTAACATTTAAAGAACCATCTGGGCTACTCCACATTGAAGATAACCCCTCTTTTTTTGATCATGAAAAGGAATTCAGCAAGTTAACAAGCATGTCCCTCTGCCTTCATAGTGATTCAAATTTTTCTCCGTTATGATCAAAGCATCTTTGGTGGGGCAAGAACAGATCATAGTATAGGTATGAGCCACAATAAAATGTTTGCATTATGATGTTCTCATACTTTAAAAATCTGGAGACAAAATGCATTGAAAGCTGCAATCGTGCAAGGCTCTTTGACTTTTGAGCATGCTGCATATGTAGACTTTCTGATAGTGTGCCTTGGCTGAGATCCAAGAAAAGCAGCCTGAGGGACAGTGTGTCAGGTCTCCTTTTCAGTCTAACCGTAAATGTAAAATTTCTCTGGGGACACTGCTTTAATTTAGATACGAAATTACTAAAGCTCCTGCAGAGAAAAGGCTCCCAGGCTGGAGCCCCATGTCACTCTTGAACCAAGTGGAAGCTCAAGAAGGTGAAGGTCCAAACGGAGGGCTATATTATAGAGGCCCCTTTGCCACTATTTCCCTTAACATCTGCAACATTTATATGCAGAAATTTTAGTACTGACAATTTGCTCTATTTCAGATGTAATATTGTTTCCAGTAATTTGTCTATAGTTTACTCTTTGCAATGCAAAATTTCAATTACTTGGGGTGTGCTCCAGAATTTTCAGAACCAGTTCAAAAATTGGACTCTGGTTCCTGACACCTTTACACAGTTCCTTGCCATGATCTGGAGATCTAATAGTCCCAACAACTTCCATTCAGGAACCTCACATTCTATATTTGGGCAAAGATAGTAGGAGTAACTGTAGTTATCTGATCTGTAGTGACAACCAGTTTTGCAAATGTAGCTGAGAGCAGTGGTTGCTGCCTGCTGGTATAGAGTTATAGAGCAAATCTTTATTAGTGCACCCATATCTCTCACACACCAAAATGCATAATAAGAGACAATGACAACCAGTGTAACTTCAAGCAGGTCTTTGTCTGTGCTTTATTCACAGCAGGGTTTTCCACAAGATAGGGCATTTTCTAATTTAATATAACATATGGAAACCGACTGATCCATTGGCAATCTCACTTTGATAGTTCCTCAGACACAATAATGCTAATTAATAGAGTAAAATAATATATTAAAAATATATATTAAAAAAACACTCCCAGGTAAATTAAATGGTTACCTTTAATTTACAGATGAGGACTTATCAGTCGTAACGCCTGTAAAAAATACTTAGAATTTAGAAGTTTTTTTTTGGCTACTTCGACCATCGAATTGGCTACTTTGACCTTCGACTACGACTTCGAATCGAACGTTTTAAACTAAAAATCATTTGACTATTCGACCATTCGATAGTCAAAGTACTGTCTCTTTAAAAAAAACTTTGACTACCTACTTCACCACCTAAAACCTACCGAGCACCAATGTTAGCCTATGGGGAAGGTCCCCATAAGCTTCCTAAGCTTTTTTTGATTGAAGGAAAATCCTTAGATCGATGGATTAAAATCCTTTGAATCGTTCGAAGTTTGAGAGTGTATAATTGATTAGTGATGGGTGAATCAGATCTGTTTCACTTCACCATAATTTAGCGAAACAGCAAAATACTTAACTCATTCCTATAGTTCATACAGGGGCAGTTTTATTAAGGTTCAAGTTTCTTTTTCCATGAAAATTCGAGTTTTCGAGTTTTCGAGTTGTATATTTTGGTTAAAAAAACTAGAATTTTTCGAGATTTATTATACCTCGACCCTGAAAATAGCTTGAATCCGAAAATACATCACCTAAAAACCTGTCGACGTCGTGTCAAAGTCAATGGCAAAGGTTCCCTGAACCATTTGAAGAGGTTAACGGCCTACTTGATATTCAATTTTTTTTGGCGGGTTTTTCCTGAAAACTTTTTTAGATCAATTCAAGTTTTCGGGTTGCGGGACCTGAACTCGCAGAATTGGATTATTCACATTCGAGTTTTTTCTTAAATAAGAAACCATTCGAGTTTCGAGTTGATTCAAATTCATTTGAGGTAAAAAAAAACCTCTAACACTCGACCTTTGATAAATAACCCCCAAAGTGTCACACACCACTATGAGAATATCATACACAGTAACAACGGTTACTGTATCCATCAGAGAAGATAATGCAAATATTATTTTCAGTCCTGAGTTTCTATGTGAGATCAGTATAAGGGATGAGGAAAAAACTGTGCATGCAAAATGCAATTCCGTTTGTTTTTATAATTTATGGGGAATACAAATTAAGAAATGTAAATAGTCAACTTGCAATTGTGCAAAATGAACACAAACAAATCCCTGGGGTATATTTATAAAAGCTGTGTAAAAAAACATTTTTTTTCTTCTCTGGTGTTTACACAGTTGTTTTGTAAAATGTTGATAGATTATAAAACTCAATTGGATGTGAAGTATCAATTGAAAATGTATATATTTGTTGTCAGTACTGCCCTTTAAAGCAGTTTATTCAAATGGAAAGTTTCACCTTGAATGCTGGCTCACTATTTTTATTGTGTATGTTGTACAAAATGAGTGGTGGTGTTAATTCATTTATTTATTTATTTATTATGTTGGCACCACATATCGACAGGCATCACCATGTAAAAAAACAGCATACTTATCAATCATTGTACAGGCATGGAATCCGTTATACGGAAACCCGTTATCCAGAGAGCTCCAAATTACAGTAAGGCCTTTGCCCAAACTTTAAATAATAAACCAAAATTGTACAAATAATTAAATTTTCCTCTGTAACAATTAAAAGGTAGCTTATACTTGATTCCAACTACTATATAATTAAACCTTATTGGAAGCAAAACCAGCCTATTTGGTTTACATGACTTTCTAGCAGACTTAAGGTATGAAGATCCGAATTACTGAAAGATCCGTTATCTGGAAAACCCCAGACCCCGAGCATTCTGGATAATAGGTCCTGTACCTTCACTGATTTTTCTAGAGAAACTTACACTGGAATTTGCTTGGCGCTTACATTTTCCCCTTTGACTTTAATGGATGAACCATAATGGCAATAAATTTGGCGTTCAGATGGGGACACCCCTTCATTTTACACAGCACAGTAACTAGTCCTCTAAGGAGGTTATTTATTAAAGGTCGGGTTTTAGAGGTTTGTGATGTGTTTTATACATCGAATGAACAACCTGAAAACTCGAATTGCTTGAATTAATCGAGTTTTCAAGCGAAATCCACATTGAAAACTCGAACATCATGAAGGCTACATGGTTCAAGGGACCTCTGCCATTGACTTCTACATGACCCCGACAGGTTTAAGGTGATGTATTTTCGGATTCCATCAGGGTCGAGGTATAATAAAAAAAGTTTTTTTTAACCAAAATATACTCGAAAACTCGAATTTACATGGAAAAAGAAAGTTGAACCTTAATAAAACTGCCCCTGTATGAACTATAGGAATGAGTTAAGTATTTTGCCTCATAAAAACACCCATAGACTAATTTTTTGCTGTTTCGCAAAATGTTGGTGAAGTGAAACAGATCAGATTCACCCATTACTAATCAATTATACATGCTCAAACTTCTGTCTTCATGGTTGTTCAAGGTGGACAACCCGAAAACGCCAATTGCTTGAATTAATCGAATTTTCAAGTGAAATCCACATTAAAAACTCGAACATCATGAAGGCTACATGGTTCAAGGGACCTCTGCCATTGACTTCTACATGACCTCAACAGGTTTTAGATGGTGTATTTTTGAATCCAAGCTGTTTCCAGCTTCGGGGTATAATATAACTTGAATATTTTTTTTATTTTTTCTAAAAACTCCAAAACATCTAGTTTTTTTTGTTTAACCTTGAAAAACTCAAGTTTTTTTTTTTTTTACTCGAAAATTTGAGTTTTTACTGAAAAATACCCTCGAAAAAACTCACATTTTCACCTATGATAAATCTAAAGTGTGGTCATTTATGTATATTATGGCGCTTTGTGGGGCACTTTTACCAAAGTGTGAATTTTCTCTTCATCTAACTTCACCAGATTTCACCTCAATTCACCAGGTGTATTTTTAGAACACATCTCATATTTACTGAAAATAGTAAATACCCTGTTTCAAGAGAAATGTGGTGAATTTTCTCCTGATGTAAATTATCTGTGAAAATTTGCTAGTATTTTTTTCCTATACAATAGTAGTGGGGTTTTCCAGATAAGGGATATATCTTTCATTTAAAAACTAAATACTATTTCACTAGAAATAATTTCAACATTAATAAACCAAATAAGATTGTTTTACGTTCAGTAAGGATTCATTATATCTTAGTTTGGATTACATACAAGGTACTGTTTTAATATTAGAGAGAAAAATAAAAATATTTTTTAAAAATGTGACTTATTTGATTAAAATGGAGTCTATGGGTGGGTTGTTATGCTTTCTGTTGGTGGAGATACTGGTCTTGTGAATGTTGGGATGACTAGCTACTCTAATAATTTTTTCATACAACAGCTGCTTGTAAGTTATGATGTTATCTTTCTCAGGAGAAAAAAAACAGATGGTGAGGGTTTTCTGCATTTTCTGTATCATGGCAAGAGCAGGATATTTTTTTAAATATGTTTTCTCATCCCTCAGTGTATACATAAGATATCACACAGAGCAATCACAGCAGTATATAATAGGGATCACTGTGTGTCAAGCGTGGAAAAAGGATGGCAGTAGGAAGGTGCATTACTCTTTAACAAATAATAGAAGAGTAAACATTCCACTGCATGTTTAAAAACTCCCCAAGGCTTTAAGGGGTTAAAGCCATCCTAAATGTAGGCGAGCATGGTTTCATACTATAATATTTTATGGGTGGCTTCATCAGGTAGTGATACAAATACAGTATATGCTTGATATACTTGATAGATTACAACCATAAAATAACATACAATGATGAGATATTACACCACTTGCAGTAATACATCTGCCTGATGAATGTACCCTCCTGTGTAATATATAGCATTTACCAAGGCCGGGATTTATCAGAGGGTGAATGGGAATGGTGACATTTTTTTGTAGCTTGCTTACTGACGCATATGGGAAAATGGCACAAACCTATCAACATGATTATAAATGCTGTATACTCTGTTTGTAGGTAGGATTTACATTGGTTTTGTTTTCCTATAAATCTGACCAGAGAGTAATTATTTCCATACCCTTGACTCTTCAAACGCGGGGGAGAAACATAATCATAATCATCTCTGACCAGAAAACCTTGTTCAAAGACTCCAGTGGTTACATTAACAGGAAAAATGGAATGCTTATTTGGATCTACTGAGAAATAAATTTAAACTAAGCATCCCTTAGACATGAGAAAACCTTTGTTTTACTTGGCAAGAAAGCCCCATATTACATGCACAAAGCATTATTCGATTGTAAGCTGTTGGGGTAATTGTGCCTTGGAACTCCTAGCACTAACAGGTATTTATCCTAATTGTTTCATTTAATTGTATATTTGTGGCGCAATACACCTAGACTGGAATCTGTAAACATTTTACTTTACCCATACCCAAACACAGTAGAATGGTGCACAAGCTATGCCTGCACCACAAACATCATTTAATTGCCATATTTTGACATGCAAACTCACTAAAAACCACAGCTACCCTATTGACCCTTTCACAACACCTAGCCTCAGCCCCACTGAGAACCTCAAACCTAATACCAGCTTCAGACCCTCTCCCAGTCCTAGACTTCAGACTCATGAGTTCCAGACCATTCCCCAACCACAGTCTTTCACTTGGTTTAACCTAATTAAGAGCCGAGACTCATTTTTAGAACTACTTCCAGCCTTTGTCTGGCTGCAAGCCAAAGTCCAAGCATTCCCCCAAACTCAGTAATACAGTAGTTCTATATACAGTCTCATTATTGCCCTGTCTTCATCTTCCCAACCCCTTTTGAGCCTTAGTCTCCTTCTTGCGAGTCTATGCCTCAATATCCTCCCGTTACACCCAGGCTAACATTATAAGCCTACTACCAAACTACCATTACTTCTCAGACTAACAATTACAACCAGCCCCAATTGTAGTATCACCATCCTTAGCTTCACTAAAGAACTAATCACACTAAAGAACTATTTGAATCTGATGGATCCGAACCTCCATCTGCTAATCCATTAGCTCCGCAATGGTTTTATCTGAAACCTGCTGTCTGTCATAAAGCTGAATGTGATGTCATTATACTTTTATACAACTAAAAGTGACAATAACAGAAGTAGGACAGAAAGTGGAAAGAAGGCAGAGATGTTAATTTCAGGACTCTCAGACAAGATTACAAGCAGCCCTACCCAGTACCCATATTTTTGGGGTACTCTACTACCTGCAGAACTACAGCACATATCCATAGCCCTACTTCCAGCCTACTCCTATTTCTGAAATAAACCATACTTAAAAATTTTGTCCCAAGCTTAGTGGACATGGCTATTCACACTAAGAATAGTGTAGGTTGCAAAGAGACATCCCACCTCATTATCAGACATCGGACACTGGAGTTCTGTCTTTTCAAACATGGAAGGCTAGAATTGGTGTCCTTTCTGTTGCAGCCTTCAGAGCTGCAGCAAGAGCTTTTGACAGGACAAAAAACGGTCAATGGCTGTAGCCATATTTCCTGTAGGACAACAATAGCCACTGGCGCTGGGGCCATTTTACCAAAGTTGCATAAAGGTGGCTTTTTCCTTCACCAGGTGTTTAATGTTGTCATCCTATTCCTGTAAATAGGAATGGATCCTTAATAGCAAGACCTTTGCAGCCCTTCTGGAGAAGCATGATATCTTTGTTCCAGTGGACGATGATGATGACGAATAAGAACTTTCTGAATACAATGTTCACAACAAACCTTATTACATAAGCGTGGACCTTTGCCTGCTGAAATAGACAGGACTAAAGATGCTGCAACCAAATCTACGCTGAAAATTCAGTCCCATCCTTGGAACCAACTAAGTTCAGTTCTTCCACACATTTCGGGCCTTTGCCTTGTTCCAAGCTTTAGTGCCCTTTTCAGCCTCCAACTCAGCATCATTCCAAACCTTCACATAAGAAAAGGAAACAAGAAATAAAAAACATATTTGCTGTACTGGTCATTTGCTCAATGCCCTCTAGGTACATCAGTTGGAAAAATGTGTCTCCATAAATCAATCCATTTCACATTTCTCTGCTTCTAGCCAAACTGTGAAAGCAGAAACCATTTGGCACCCTGGACATTTGGACATTTAATAGAAAACAGGTAGAATGGAAAGGGTTAACATGATAACAAAGGAGCATTTGCAGCAGCTGATTTATTGAAGTGTTTGCTTGCAGATGGCTGTGTTTGATGGACATAAAATGTTACTCGGTTTCTAAACTGATGTTGTCAGCTGTGCCGTTGAGATTGTTATTGCCTCTGACATATTTGAAATTTCTGTCTCTTCAATCATAACACCCCATCTAGTGATACAGAAATCTGTGTGAGCACTTGGAATTGGTGGACAAGGAAGAAAGTCTGAAGCAAGCAAGGGCTTCTAATGATACTCGTGCTGGTTAAAATGAAGGTACCATTGCCATCAGGTCTTCACTAAGGCGCAAATTCACTAAGCGAAGCGCCGAAGCGCCGAACGCTAGCGTTAATTCGTTAGCGTTCGGCATTTTTCGCTACTGCGCAAATTCACTAACGGCCGCTGGCGTAAATTCGCTAGTGTTACTTCGCACCCTTACGCCAGGCGAATTTTCATTAGCGACATAACTACGCAAATTCACTAACTTGCGCAGTGTACTGAACGCTACCTTTTACGCTAGACTTCCTTCGCCACCTCAGACCTGGCGAAGCGCAATAGAGTAGATAGGGATTGTTTCAAAAAAAGTCAAAAATTTTTCTAAGTCCCAAAAAACGCTGGCGTGTTTTCTACATGATGGGTGATAGGCTGAAAAAGATCGAAAAAATTTTTGGGGCTCTCCTCCTTCCCCCCTACATTTCCTGACTCATGGCAACTTACCTAGACAGTGGTCACATGTGTAGTGCAAAATAAAATTTTTAGTTGCTGATTTGAAGGTTTTCTAGGCATTTGAAGTGGTGGTACGTGTTCCTCCATTGAAATTTGAATTTCGCGCCTTATGCAAATGAACCATCGCTTCGCGAATTAACGGTAGCGCAACTTCGAAAACTTACGCTACCCCTGTGCGCAACTTCAGATTTTAGTGAATTTGCCCCTAAGACTCTTCATTATATCAATATATATTCAGTACTAATTATAAAGATGGGTGCATGCTGAGATGAGCTTGTGAAGCCAGTGCTGGAACGCTGATATAAATTATACCAAAACTGCCATGCCAAGTAGGGTGACTACTACTCCTATGAACTAATATGACCCTTTATATTATGAAGCTGTGGCATTGTATGCCCATGTAGTTTATATCATGCTTACCTATGGTAACTCTGAAACCCAAGAGATAAGAAATTCTAGACTTTTGTGTAATCATTTCCAGAGGAAATGTAATTCTTAATATATACTTATACAGGTATGGGACCTTTTATTTATCCAGAATGCTCGGGACCTGGGGTTTTCCAGATAACGGCTCTTTCTATAATTTAGATCTTCATACCTTAAATCTACTAGAAAATCATGTAAACATTAAATAACCACCAAACGGGTTTGCTTCCAATGAGGATTAATTATATCTTAGTTGGGATCAAGTACAAGGTACTGTTTTATTATTACAGAGAAAAAGGAATCATTTTTAAAAATGTGGATTATTTGGATAAAATGGAGTCTATGGGAGATGGCCATCCAGTAATTTAGAGATTTCTGGATAGCAGGTTTCAGGATTAAAGATCTCATGCCTGTACTTATTTAAATGCATGCAAATGAAAACAAGGGCCTCTGAAAAAAATGACTACCCACTATTTTGTTTATATATAATATCTTGAATATATTTAAACAATATAGTTGTAAACAAAAAAAAACAATGCCCTACTTTATGATAATGCTATGCATAATTTTTTTTATATAAATTTAAAATGTATGCCAAATTCAAAGAGGGGCTCATAAAGTAATGCAGGATGAGATTGCATCAGGTCAGCATGCATCTAATCAAGGAAGAATTGAGAATACTGGCACAGAATATTCTACGAGTGTATCCTGATATCTGGTCCAGGTACACATGAAATAAACATTTAATTAGAATTGTGTGGCAATAGAATGCCCTGCTACTGCTAATATGGGAAGATATGTATTTATTTCTGCTCATCTTTCATCGGAGGCAGTGGAAATAAAGCACGGTATCCCATTGCTATTCATTGTCTATCCTAATATAGCTAATATAGTAAAACACTGTCACTTTATCCAGCAATGAGTGGGTTAAAGTAAGATAGCTAAGATGGTTGCACAGTGTGACAAGAGAATGGGAGTAAAAGCTAATAGCAGCAAGTAATGGAGTGAGTCATGGGAGCTGTCAATCTCGGTGTCTGTTCTCTTTGCCAATTCTCTACATAATCTAGATATTAACAATGCCCTTAAGGCAGTGGCACTCAACCTTTGTCATTCAGAGAGCCACTTTAGCGAGGAGCCAAGCCTGTAAGAGCCACATTCAAATGTTCCTTTGTTTAATCATGATATTTTAGTTTACATTATTCACTTCTGCCCTATTTTAACAACTTAGTGCTTTCTTTGGCCCCTAGGATCCTTCAAAGGTAATACAATTAATTAATAAGTAAATACAATGTCTGTACAGTAGTACAGAAATGTAGTCTTGCTGTAACACTTCTCTATTCAGATAGTAAACACCTGCCCGCAGATGGCAATTATGGCTTTTTCTACATGGCTTTTAAATAAACATTAAAAAGTGGATCAAATGTAAATCAAACTTTAGAAAAAAAAAAAAAAGAACAGGCCCAAGAGCTTCACTTGAATTATACTCATTTACTTCTTGTATTTATTCTGATGTATAGGAAACTGGAACACATGTTGTTTTAAATCCCACATGAGTTGTTTAGTTGCTGTAAAAGTTAAATTGGTTAGTCCCAAGGTTGTAATATATTTGCGCCTGGGATAACTTGTTTTAAATATTCCTTATTCTTCCCTTGAAAAAGCTTCAAAAGCTGGTGTTCTGACATAGATAATAAAGCCAAGGTTCAAATTGAAAGTGAGATTAACATCCGCAGGGATATAAAAGCTTTAGAAGAAACTGTAGACAGAGATCGAGTTGGAATGGCATATGCCATCGGAACCCATTAAGATATGTCTTTTTCTGAGTTCTTAATGCTAAACCAACACAGTAAAACCATTTATATATGGAAGCAGTGGTGGAATTACAAAGGGAGAAGACCGCACTGCCGTGGTGAGCCCAGGTCTGTTAAGGGGCCCATGGGGTATGGGTGACCTGCCATAGGTCTGAAATCACAAGTCAACCATGATTTTGGCCTCCATGTGGAGTGGACCGGAGAAGCATCTTGCAGGGGGGACCCAGGTCCCAAATGTTACTGCACTGTTTTGAAGGAGGAGGTGTTCGTTTTCTATTTCTTAGCGGATCACGTGAAAAACCAATTACTGACGGTCTATGCCGCTATTTCTAAAGTAATCAATAAATATTGGGCTCAGCTCATTAACTGCCAATAATGCAATCATGGGTAATGTTTCTGTGACATCACATTGTGTAGCAGCAGAATAACTGTTTTATCTTTACAGTTAGACCTAAGCATTTTGCTGGTTTGGGGGATCCATGTGACAGGAGAGAGTCAGTGTATTTAAACTTACTGCATCAGCTAAAGCCACAAGAATAATTTACTGCACTAAAAGGGCCATTTACACCAGGAAAGGGGATGATCAATATTCTGCTTTATATAATTCAAGTAAGCCCTTATCCTAAATACGTTTGTAGTATTGGTCTCAAATTCACAACAGCCATTCAAGAAAGACAGCATAAATGTTTTATGTTATAAAGACTGACTGACCATCCTCGATTAATTTTCAGCGGAAAAATGGTGCTTCATTTGCCCAAGGGATCCAAGGGAATCACTGATATAAATCTGCCACTGTAGGACTTTCAATGCCATAAATTAATTACATGTTCATTTACTAACAGCTTTATTTTGCGGGCAGAAAATAACAAACAGCATTTCAGATGTATTGTCATCTGTTCTTTTATATGCACCAAAATTGGGGACTATACCCGCCGAATAGGCCTTTCTAGAATATATAGTAGATCATATATAGTGGATTCAGGTATTGATTTGACCTATAGGCAGGTCCAACTGCTGGTTTTTTTTTTAAACTGAAATGTTTTATTGATTTTCCAATGAAAAAAAATCAACATGTTTTTGCATGAGTACAGTTGCAGAAAATCGCAAGATATCACATGTAGATTCAATCATGAATAGGAGAGCAATAAGATAACATGGTCCAACTGCTGTTTTAAGTCTCAGTGCTTTTTGTGGGAGATATGAGACCTCTTCACTGGATATGTGACATCTAAATTAAGCAGGAGTTGCAATATACAAGGAGTTTTTTAGTCATATAACCTCTCCAAATATACTGTACCACACTGTGCGCAATAACATGAATCGATAAATTTTGCTTAGTTATAAGGGTTTCACACTTGATAATACACGTTTCACACTTGCTGTTCCTGTGAAGCAGCATGGGGATTGGATGGGTGAAGTTTGAACCTCTTTATCGTAACTTATACTTCACTGGCAAATCAGAGCACAGAAAGCTGTTAGAAGAATAGAAGAGGCCTGAACAGGCACCTGAACTCCCCCAAACTCTACAGATCACTTACAGCAGCTGAAGTAAATGTAATATTCTTATTTTCTTAATAACTTTTTGGGCCCTGGGCTTCACATTTTTCTATAACTTGTAGGGGCCGTGGCCACCAAATTTTTTTTCCATCTTTGATTTTTAAAGGAGCAACAGCAGTTGGTGACTAATATATGTAACCTGATAGAACAAACCTTCCCAATGGTGGTAGCAGGACTGTGACAAAGACTTTAATCCCTTGTATGAACTGAACAACCCCTAAAGCATTTGTAAAATGGAAGTGTCCCTAGAAAAAATTGCAGGAGATGGAAGAGGATGGAAGTGAGGACAAGAGCAGGAGGGTTTAGTCTGGAGTAGCAGAGGCTACACAAGCCATAAACAGAAGAACAAAAAAGTGACAGGAGTTGCAATCAGGATTGATGACTACACTGCACAGTTGTGATAAGGATTTAATAAAGGACAGAAGTGCATTTGAAGTATAAAAAGGGTCAGGAGAGTAGGAGGGAAATGTGGATGGAGTTGTTCCAGTGAAGAGGGAAAGACTAAGGGCCAGTTGTAATAAAAAAGATGAGGAAACAAGTAGACAATCAGTACGCTAGACCTTGAAGAGGAAAGATGGATTTACACTGACACGGTAATGCTAATGTGCTTGTAAGAGATGGATATATTAAATATGGTACCGGTGTAAAAAGAATGCCTTTAGCCCACTAGTCTATGTCTTACTCTAACCTTGATAATCACATTTCATCTGTTTGAACTGCAGAGAATATTTTTCATGTTAATGTTAAAATTTCACATGCGCTATTAATGGTGGTACTCAAACTCTAAGGGGATGATTTACCAATGTTCAAATTCTAATTTTACTCACGATTCAATTTTTTTTTCAAAAACTCCTGAATTTGGATTTTACTATCAAAAGCATGAATGTACAATATGTATTAAGCGCAAAAAATTCAAAACATTACAATGTAAAACCTCTACAAGCTGCTGAGTTCATGTAAAAGCCAATGGGAGCTGTCTATGGCAAATTTAACTCATTTTTCAATGCGTTTTTCAAGGATTTTTTTAAACCCACGAAAATGATAAATATAATACAAATGTATTTTATTAAATTATGTGTTTTATATTCAGATTTTTTTAATAAATAAGCAAACATTTAATTAAAAAAAACCTCTAAGATTACACAAATGCAAATTTTGATAAATAGATCCTCCCATATTCTACATGCTTTTGTTATTAAATGAAAGTTTATAGCTTTTTTTTTGTTTTGTTCCTTTTTAGTTTGAATGAATGCTTTTACAAAGCATGACATGGCATAAAGCAACACTTCCTGCCTATCCATAGGCACCAAAAAAGTATTTTGCCTTTTGAAAGGTGCAAGTTCAAAGATCAGATTTCTAATCCTTTGTCTTGATTATGATGATGGCGTGAGAAATAATAATAATGATATCATACACAAGAGCCATGGATATCCTTTAAATGATATCCTTATAAATGGTGCTTAGGGATGTAATTGGTTAGAATCGGGCCTTCACATGACTCATTGAACCTTGCGTATTATAATAAATAAAATACACCCTGTAGTAAAATATGAGCATATTGAGGGGCCCATTTACTCGAGTGAAGGAATAGAAGAAAAAAAACTTCTAATTTCGAATGTTTTTTTTGGCTACTTCTAACATCGAATGGGCTACTACGACCTTCGACTACGACTTCGAATCGAATGATTCGAACTAAAAATTGTTCGACTATTCGACCATTTGATAGTCCAAGTTCTGTCTCTTTAAAAAAAAACTTTGACCCCCTAGTTCCTCACCTAAAACCTACCTAAGTCAATGTTAGCCTATGGGGAAGGTCCACATAGGCTTTGCTAGCTTTTTTAGGTTGAAGAAAAATCATTCGGTCAATGGATTAAAATCCTTTGAATCGAACGATTCGAAGGATTTAATCGTTCGATCGAATGATTTTTTGTTTGATCAAACGAATTGCAGTAAATCCTTCGACTTCGATATTCGAAGTCGAAGGATTTCAATTCGGCAGTCGAATATTGAGGGTTTATTAACCCTCGATATTCGACCATAAGTAAATTTGCCCCTAAAAGTCCCCTTGGAGTTCCATGACCTGTATGGTACTAATATACTTATAATACACAAAAGCCATGAATATCTTGTAAATTATATTCTTATAAACGGTGAGTTCTGATGTCATCAGTTATAACCGGTGAGTTCTGATGATATTTCTGTCACATAACTCACTGAAATTTGTGTATTATAATAAATAAAGTACCCCCAGTTGTACCTCGGAGTTCCATGACCTGTATAAAAACACTTGGCCTTCGGCCTCGTGTTTTTATATGGTCATGAAACTCCTCGTTAACTTCTAATACCCTTATACTTTACAAGAGGGAGTACTTTATACACTATATAATACACATAGTGACCCAGTGTGTGTATTATAATAAATAATGTAACCCCTGTTGTAAAAGAAGTCGCCATTCACCCTTGTGATTTTATATGGTGATAGAACTCCTTGGTAACTTACAATATGCTTATATTTTACAATAGGTATACTATTCACATTGTATTTTACAATAAGATATACATTTTTCCTCTATTATGCACACGGAGTTTTATGTTGTTAATGAACTGAGTTATTTATAGAGGCTATTGGAGTCCAATGGTATGTACAACAACATTAGTAATTGATCAATAAATATAATTTTTCGGAATATCAGTTGATACAACAGATTCATCATTTAGGTCACAACTTTTAATGAATTCATTTTGTATTCAGCATGAGTTCATTATTAGTGATGGGTGAATAAATTCACCAAATTCGCGAAACTGCTGCAAAAATTTGGTGCATCAAAAGAAAAATGTTTGACACCGCGCATAAAACTGTTGCTCGTCAAAATTATTCGGGCTCCCATTGACTTTAATGTATTTTGTTGTATAATTGCCGGCATTTCGCAAATTTTTTGCGGGACAAATTCGCCCTTCACTATTCATTATACTTAGTAATGTTCGTAGTAACCAATAGCATTCAGCCAATGCTTGGGGTTTAGCATCTGTTGGCCTGCAACCAGCTACTTTCATACAGACCATTGGATTCTAATATATCTCAAATCAGATGCCTTCAGCTATCCTTGAACTGCAGTACCCCCCAAGGGTCTATAGCTGTTAAGGGATCGAGGCAGACACAGTTCAGCAACATCTAGATGACTGCAGGTTAAATGTTTTCATCTTTCCAATTATACATTTGAGGTAGGTTACATATTACACATCATACATGAGTGATGTTGCCGCTGTGATTTCAGCTGGCAGGTGATGGAAGCTGTGGTTCTGCAACAACTGTCAGACTTGATAATGGATGCTGCTGACTTTTCATTCATTATAAATGTATTATTACTTTTTATATATGAATGATTTAACGTAGGTACATAGTAAGAGGTTCCTCTGTATTTGCCTCTTAGTTGATCCAGAGAAAGATGAAAAGCCCCATCTGAAACTCTCCCCAATAAACATCAAAAGTACAAATGCTTCCTGACTTCCTGAAAAACTTAATTGGACCTATCTCTGGGTAAACAATTGGGGCCTATTTTTGATTGTACAAAAACCTAGAAAATAGAGCTGGCACCATTCCTACACCCCAAAAATATTAATGAATTAAGTAGAATCCACGAGTCTCAAAATATTAGTAAAGTAGTACAAAAATCTTTATTTACATCTTGTATAAAATATAATAGCCTGACACGTTTCGTGTCCCCACAGGACACTTAATCATAGGCTAATTAGTTACTGATACATATAAAGTATTTAAAGGAGAAAGAGCCAATAGGAAGTCGCATGGGCGGAATCATAATTAGTCATCAAATAGGTGTTATTGATTGGCAGAAATGGCATGCTCAGGCAATCGTAAAGGAAACCCTACATGAGTTTACAAATAACACTGGGTTTCATGCCAAAAAAAGCTTGGCGATCTTAGCAAATTTGCTTTTGTAACTGAGATAAACTTTTAGGTGGTCCTCTTAGTATAATGTAATAAAAGTTGCACAGGGTCCATTTGCCCATTGCAACCATTTAGATCAAACAGGGAACTATTTCGGACTGATATAGCCCTTGTACAAAAGTTGTGACATTTATTAAACTACCACTTGATTTTTCACACCATGGACAATGCCTGCACCACAGAACTCGTAAAGAATTATAGAACATTAAAGAATATGTACTAATTATGAAAACATACTGTATGAAGGGATATACAATGCCAAGATGAAAAGAACACGTAGTAAAGAGTATAATATATTTGTCAAGACTGTATATACAGACAGATTCTATGAAGGTATAATTGGCTCAGCTTGCAGTTTTAGTCTTGGTAAATGTTTACTGTCCCTTAGAATGGCCTTATTTATACATACTGTATTTATCACATAGCAAAATACAACAGTGAACCATCATGTGACATCAGTAGTGACATCACTGGGGCAGAATTTCCTTATGCAACTAAGTGCCATCACTGGAGCTAGCCACATCCAGTTGGGCCACACTTGGCACCTGTCTGGCTCTAGCCTTAATCCTCAGCCTTAATAATAAGATGAAAGACACTCCAGTGGTTGACCAAGAGTCTTTGGCCTTTTGACATGCCATGATTGCATCAGCCAGTAGACACAACACTGCACAGCAAAAACATATAAAACCTCCTTTATGGGGTTATGCAAAAGGCACTAAATTTGCCAAGGGTCAGTAACCCATAGCAACCAATCAGCAGGTAGAATTTACTGGTCATCTGGTTAAATTTAAACATCTTATTGGTTACTTAAACCTAAGCAAACTTAGTGCTTTTTATTACATATGGGGACTATTGCAGTAGTGCTATAATGAATGTAAATTGACACAATTCCTTAAAGGGGTGGTTCACCTTTCAGTTAACTTTTAGCATGTTATAGAATGGGCAGTTTTAAGCAACTTTTTAAATTGATCTTCATTATTTATTTATTTATTATCGTTTTTTTTTTTTAAATATTTGCCTTTTTCGTCTTACTCTTTTCTGCTTTCAAATGGGGGGGCCACTGACCCTGTCTAAAAAACAAATGCTCTGTATGGCTACAAATGTATTGTTATTACATAGTAACATAGTAACATAGTAAGTAAGGTTGAAAAAAGACACATGTCCATCAAGTTCAACCTTTTTTTTTTTTATTAACTACCTATCTGCCAGTTGATCCAGAGGAAGGCAAAAAACCCATCTGAAGCCTCTCCAATTTGCCTTAGAGGGGGAAAAATTCCTTCCTGACTCCAAACGGCAATCGGACTAGTCCCTGGATCAACTTGGACTATGAGCTATTTACCATAACCCTGTATTCCCTTACTTGCTAAAAAGCCACCCAACCCCTTCTTATATAAAATAAACGGTTGGTTGTGATGTTCCCCCTCTGTAATGCATCGCAAACTATATAGATTGTCTATAGACCAGACTGCCAGACACAATAGGCTATTAATTAACATGTACCAAGGGAAAGATCAGGGCATCTCACAGTGGGGCAAATTCACTAAGATGCGAAGTTGCGCCAGGCGCAAATTCGCCGCACTTCGCCACAATTCGCCACACTTCGCCAGGCGTATTTTCGCCAGCGCTCCGCAAATTCACTAAAATCCGAAGTTGCGCACAGGGGTAGCATACGTTTTCGAAGTTGCGCTAGCGTTAATTCGCCAAGCGAAGCGAAGTTTCGCTAGCGATGGTTCATTTGCATACAGCGCGAAATTCAAATTTCAATGGAGGAACACGTATCACCACTTCAAATGCCTAGAAAACCTTCAAATCAGCAAATAAGAATTTTATTTTGCCCTACACATGTGCCCACTGTCTAGGTAAGTTGCCATGAGTCAGGAAATGTAGGGGGAAGGAGGGGAGCCCCAAAAATATTTTTCGATCGTTTTCAGCCTATCACCCATCATGTAGAAAACACGCAAGCGTTTTTTTGGACTTAGAAAAAATTTTGACTTTTTTTGAAACAATCCCTATCTACTCTATTGCGCTTCGCCAGGTCTGAGGTGGCGAAGGAAGTCTAGCGTAAAAGGTAGCGTTCAGTACACTGCGCAAGTTAGTGAATTTGCTCAGTTACGTCGCTAGCGAAAATTCGCCCGGCGTAAGGGTGCGAAGTAACACTAGCGAAATTACGCCAGTTCGTTAGTGAATTTGCGCAGTAGCGAAAAATGCCAAACGCTAGCGAATTAACGCTAGCGTTCGGGACATCGGCGCTTAGTGAATTTGCCCCTATGGTTGGACTTCACGTCTAATTCATGAAAGATCACCTACAGATGTAAATCAGTCTCTGTTCAATGTCAGAGCAACAAAGTGGCTTTATTTCTAGGGTTGTTTCTCACACAGCCAGCAGAAACATTTACTTTCCTCCTCCATACAGTATATAACATCATGGTCCGTTTTTAGGAGAAAAGGAAAATAAATGAAAAGGAAAATAAATGAATGAGTAAGCTGTTTGTCACATGTAAAACAATACAACACACATAAGTCATGAGATACATAAAAAATAGTGGACAAAGACTCCCTCTCGATAATGCTAGCCTGACATAGACAGGAAGAATTACTCTCTGTGGTAGCCATGGGTGACAGTAAACTGCCATACTAAATGATGTGAGGGCAGAGAAAATTGAATTATACAAATCATTTACTACGGAGAATGGTTAAAGGATTTGAAAGGATACTTATGAAGGAAATGATCCACCTGGTATAATGTACCTTCATTTTACTACATAGATGGCACAATACATTGGATTTGTGCTAAATGTATTTACATATTGGCACTTTAATTTCTGTATTAGGAGAACTTCCTAAATTACTGATATGGGTCGTTTAAATGACAAATGCAGGTTTTTGCAAATTCATTTATTAATAATTAAATAAGCACTACCCTGGATTCCTCACATTACTTTTTTTTTTCTTCTAAAAAATCAAAAGCTTGCCAGGTTTTTACTAAACAATTATAAAAAACCTGCTAATACTAAAAACTCTTCCCTTATCCAGAAACCCGTCATCTAGATATCTCCAAATTACAAGAAGGCCATCTCCCATATAGATTCTCTTTAAAGGAGAAGGAAAGGCTAAAACTAAGTAAGCTTTATCAGAAAGGTCTATATAAATACACCAGTAAACCCTCAAAGTAATGCTGCTCTGAGTCCTCTGTCAAAAGAAACACCACATTTCTTTCCTTTTATTGTGTACACATGGGCTTCTGTATCAGACTTCCTGTTTTCAGCATAAACCTCCAGGGCAGGGCTTGAGCATGCTTAGGGGCATGTTTACTAATATTGGAGATAAATATCTGGAGAGATTTCTGGAGATGTTGCCCATAGCAACCAATCAGATCTTTGCTTTTGTTTTCTAACTTGGCCGTGGCTGTTTAAATCTAATTGCTGATTGGTTGCCATGGGCAACATCTCCAGAAATATCTCCAGATATTTATCTCCAATGTTAGTAAACATGCCCCTTAGTGTGCTTCTCTCCCCCTCCCTTCTCCCATCCCTGCGATAATCTGAGCTCAGAGCTGTAAGTGAGCAGGGAGAGACTCAGGCAGCAAGTGATGTCACGCCAAGTTTGTATGGCAGCTACTATCCTAAACAAACAGAGACAGTGTCTAGATCTGTTTACTCAGGTATGGTAAAGCATTCCACAGAATAAATATAGTGTTCTAGGTTGCACTATTGAGGCTAATCTGTTGACAATAAACCATATTGGAGCTTTCCTTCTCCTTTAAGAATAAAACAGGACCTGTTACTTGGTGGTAACTAAGCTGCATGAATCTGTATTTTTGACAAAACAAACCTGTTGGGCTTATTTAATGTTCAAATGATTTGTAACAGACAAGATACTGAGTTCCAAAATCCCTTATGCTGAAAATCCAGGTGCCATGCATTCCAGAAAATAGATCATCTATCCGTCCGTCTGTCTGTCTGTCTGTCTGTCTGTCTGTCTGTCTGTCTATCTATCTATCTATCTATCTATCTATCTATCTATCTATCTATCTATCTATTATCATGTATTTATATAGCGTCAACTTATTTCAAAGCACTGTGATCTAACGACCATCTATCTATCTATCTATCTATCTATCTATCTATCTATCTATCTATCTATCTATCTATCATCTTGACTCAATTCCCTCCTGTGACCACAACAATGGTGGAATTCTGGGGAAAAAACAATGCATCATGGGAATAAAATAGTAATTCTCAAAATTCTAAACTATTCTTAATATTTCAAACATTACAGTTGTTTTGTTCAAATAGAGGTTATGTTTAGTGCATTTCTATCCTTACAAGTTAATTGTACCAAGTCTATAACTGGATATAAGTAGATTTTACACGCACTTTATATTCATTACAACCTGATGTCATAAGTTATGTGCCCAACGACCCTAATTTATCTGCATTTTTTAAATTCCTGTTATCAGAGAGTAGCTTTATGCTTCCTAGCCAGACCAACCAATTATATGTCATGCATAGACTCTGTGGCCTCCAGTCATTGTCATGAAAAATGGTAGAATGCCTGTGTGCTTTTGCCAAGCAGTTACCTTTAAACACAGCATATCTCAGAAATGGAATACCTTTGAGAAAAGCTAAATACAATTTGAGTTGTATTCACTATGTTTAATTAATCTGTTTTATGCCCCTTTGGCTTTTTATGATATGTGGTAAATGAAATACTTAAAATGCTGTCACTGGTTTTATTCAACTGTTTATCATATTGGAGAAAAGACTGTATTTTATACATGTGTATTACTCATGTGCATAAAACTGTATATTGTCAGTTTATATATATATATATATATATATATATATATATATATATATATATATATATATATATATATATATATATATCAACATAGTAAAAAAATGCTTTTGTAGGTATGCTATTCCAAAAAGAATATTTCTGGAAAAAGAAAGATGTGAAAACGTAAGCATTCAAGTGAAAATTCAATCCTTCACAGTACAGAGCTTTTGCAAAGTATTTTAAATGACCCTTTTTATCATGGTGCCATGTCTGTACCTTTCTGAATTGTGAGACCCGATAAGAAAAATAGATGTATGTATACAAGTGGTTGAGTAACACATTAGTCTTCTGCTCTTTGTTCTTTTTCGAAGACTGACCTTATCAAAAAAAGGAAAGCGATACATTGTGACAAGCTGAATCTCCGTGAGAATGATTAATAAAGATCAGCTTGTTTGGAACAATGAACAGGTCAGATTTTAATTTGTCAATAATGAAAACAAAATGGAAGAGATATATATATATATATATATATATGTTGTTGTTGTTGGTAGAAGAGTAGCTTTGTGCCGACAGTTCCCGGTTTCTTTTAAATCCATGCCACATGCATCATGGTAACATCAAAGAGAAGCCAGCATAGAAAAGGCTTAAAACATTACTTATTGATGTGTATCTCTCATGACAGCTGTTTCACTTGTTAATTAAAGAATGTCCTTTACTTATTTTAAAAGTTATTCTCAAAAAACACAAAAAGTATTTAACAGTATTTTAGCAGCATAATGGGAATCGGAAGACGAAATAACTATTTGGAAAAATGATATGAAGTACTGTGATGCAGTGTTGTGGTATTTGCAAGGGTTTTGTACATAAAAACTGAACACCCTAGAAGCCTGGGATTGAGCACCGCCAGGACAATGTGCTGAACAGACTCCCAAGCGCTTTAAAACCCAGAGGTTTTTAAAGCCATCATGGGCTTTTTCCCCTAAAAGTTTATTTCCTCAACCAAAATTCTTGTGTTGTATAGATATAAGAGATATTTATGTATGATCTCCATACCTTAAAGGAATTGTTCAGTATAAAAATAAAAAATTGGTAAATAAATGGGCTGTGCAAAATAAAAAATGTTTTTATAATATAGTTAGGCAAAAATGTAATGTATAAAGGCTGGAGTGACTGGAGGTCTAACATAATAGCCAGAACACTACTTCTGCTTTACAGCTCTCTTAGTTTCCACTGACTGGTTACCCTGGTTACAAGGCAGTAACCAATCAGTGACTTTAGGGGAGGCACATCGGTCATAACTGTAGCTTTTGAATCTGAGCTGAATGCTGAGGATCAATTGCAAACTCACTGAACAGATATATACCATGTGGCCCCCCTTCAAGTCGCTGACTAACTCAGAGTTAGAGAGCTGAAAAGCAGAAAATAGTGTTCTGGCTTTTATGTCCAGCCTTTATACATTACACTTTTGCCTAACTAAATATATCAGAAACATTTTTTATTTTGTTCAGTCTATCTATTTACCCAGTTTTTCTTGTTGCACTGAACTGTTCCTTTAAGTCTATTAAAATATAATTTAAATATTAAATAAACCCATTAGGATTGATTTGCCACCAATATGGATTCATACAGCTTAGTTGCTATCATATGCAAGGTACAGTTTTATTATTACAGAGAAAAAAGGAAATCATTTTCTTAAATAATTTTTTAAAATGGAGTCTATGGGAGATGGCCTTCTTGTAATTTAAAGCTTTTTGAATAAAATATTTTGAGATAAAAAATACCATACCTGTACAGAAAAAGAAATGCATCTGTTGTTTTCTGTCACTAGTAACTGCCTAAGTACTTGCCTAAGGTATTTACAAATAGTCCCAGTAACAGCTACTACACAAGATACATAATTGGACACTGTACAGCAGTGATCCCCACCCAGTGGCTTGTGACCAACATGTTGCTCACAATCCCTTGTATGTTGGACTCAAACCAGGTGTTCTTTTTGAATTCCAGGCTTGGGTGCAAATTTTGGTTGCATAAAAAACAGGTGTACTCCCATATAGAGGTTCCTGTAGGCTGCCAGTTATCATAAGGATTACATATAGCCAATCACAGCCCTTATTTGGCATCCACATGGATTGTGTTGCTCTCCAACTCTTTTTACAACTAAATGTGACTCATGGGTTGGGGACCCCTTCTATAGAGTAACTATGGGACCTATTTATTATTATTTGATAGTTACCACACATCCAACCCTTGTGGATGTAACAGTTTATTTTCCATTTACCACTTGCTTTATTTCAATGCAATAAGATTTTCTTACACTTTATGGATACATACATTTTGTGAGCAGTTTAGGTAGGGGGACAAATGTAGGGAGACATATATGGCGAAACGAGAAAAATGAGAATGGAAAATAGCAATATTCTATTTGGAAAGTACCCCTCCTCCTTTATATCTCATTATAACATGCCTCTATATATTCTTGGATGCTTCTTCCATTCCTTTGAAAGTTGCCACCTTTTCATACTACTCACTTCTACTGCTATCCCTAGACTTACACATATCTACCTTGCCTCCAACATTCTATGCCTGAATTCTTCCATAGGTCTCACTCCTCTTTAGAAATACATTAAATGTTACAGTACATCCTGAATCATTTGCACAGTATTCAGTCTTGGCCCTCCTTATCAAGGTGTTATTTTGGGAATAAACTGCTGCTACTGTACAGTGCAACTACATGTTACAAGACAGACATGTTATAATATGTTGTGAATGCAGCTCCATAAGTGACCCCTTTGCTCCACTTGTCTTCTTTATTTCTAAAACAATTAACTGTGGTATTTTTGTTTATTGGCTTAATACAGATATAATATTAGAGTAGAATGTAGGATTTATCTGCTACAAAATGCAGATAGCTGTCATCTCTATGTGATACTGATAATTACTAAAGTCACTTCCTATATAGGGGGCAGATTCAGTAAAGGGCGAAGTGGCGAACGCCTACGACTTTTCACCAGCATTACCAGCGTAGGAACATCGCCAATTAACAGGCAGAGGCGCCAATTCTCAAGCGAACAGGACCATCACTAGCGTTCATTCGCACTCTATCGCCAGGCGACTTTTTGCTCTGGCGAAGGTTCGTTGCACCGCAAATTCACTAAAGTGCGGATTTTACTGAACGTTACCTCTTTCACCAGAGTTGACTTTGCCACCTCAGACCAGGCGAAGTGCTAAAAAGAAGCTAGATCTTCCTCAATCTTCTGTCACTTACATCATATCCTGTGTGCCGATAATGCATTAAAGTTCCAAAAACTCTGGAGACTTTTCCTATTTTAAGCGGGATTGGCTGCAAATGTCCTAACTTACTTTTTTGGGTAACCGGGTTTCTCCACACATTTTATAACATACGGAACATTAATCTTATAGTGGGCTCATGTGTAGAGCATTATAATTACTCTCTTGTCTTTATTAAGGTTCCTTGGACATGTGTAATAAAAAGTGGTAACCTTAAGCATTTGCACCAACATTTATAATAAAGACCTCCATACAACTTTAAATTTCCCGCCCTATGCAAATTGACCTAAGCACAAGATCAATAGCGAATTTTGGGTAGGCACAAATGAACGCTAGCGCATCTTCACTTTGAAATGCTCGCACAGCCGAAGTAATGGTAGCAAAAGGTCGCCATCGTTCGACGGCCGGGACGAAACTTCGCATTTTAGTGAATTAGCATATCGCATTTGCTCCTGGCAAAGTGGTGCGAGGGGTGCGAAGCTAATGCTGGCGAAAATTCACCCATTTGTGAATCTGTCCCGTGCTGTTCTGGACCAGATATGGAAAATAATACAAATTAATCCCCTGGCATTATGTAATCTCAATCATTTCCCCAAGGTAGATGTAGTGAAATGCCCATTTAGTGACCTGGGCAAACAAATGGATCTTTCCAAGGGCAGCCATGAGAACAAAATTACAAATTCATTTTCATTCAATTCTTATTAAAATGTCAGAGTAGAACCACACATGACATGGATTTGATCTGCAGGGGCTAGGTCTGCATGGTTTTATGTACAGTAATCCAATTATTTTCCCAAGGGATAAGTAGTTGGGATGGGATCTTTCCAAGTGTGTTTGTCTTTGCCCAGTCAGTGCCATTTAGCTGATATATATGGGCTTTGCTGAATATTACCCTGTTATTGCTCAATGTATTTATATACCCAAGAGCTGTAATTCCATGAAAAGTGACCTCTGTCTCAAAGTAGCCTTTGTACCACAGAAGCTTATGGGTTAAATGGCCTTATTGTGACAAATGGCCATATATCTCATGATCCATCTATCTGTCACAGTGCATCTATTTTCTATGGAAGCAGATTAGCATAGAATACAAAGATCTCAGACCTCTCAGATCTGGTGGGCTGAATCTCTTCTTATTCTGTATTTTACCATATCAGATAAAACCCATACAGACAATTCTGCACATTTTAAAGTTAAATTGAAAATAAATTATACATAACTATATATATTTTATTATATATATAAGCATAAATTACTATTTTATTGGATTCACATAATTTCGAATGCAAAGCATTGTATTATCATCTGAGATAATTTGAAAAATAATTGAATTACCAAAGCAGCAGTATGTCCAACAAAATTGCTATATTACATTTCTATGTTTAGTTTTGTGGTAAAAAAAAATATACAAATTCAATAATATATAAAATAGCATTCAAATTAATAGTGAACAATGCTGTGGATCTTGCATGTAGATTCCTTGTTAGAAAAGAACTGCACCTGTCACTGCTACAACCTCTATCTTTCTAGTTATATTGGAATGCATGAGACCAGCCGTGCTTTCCACTTTTGTCTACCCAGTTTTATGCTTCTGTCCTTCAGCACAGGGCATTTAATGTATTCATTATAAGGGTCACCTACTACTGTCTGTACTCCTGGCAGCCTGACAAGCATCACATCTTTCTCCTTCCCTTGGGCAAAACCATTATATTAGTATAAATTTCTATATACGTTCTTAAAAATACAAGGACTTGCCTATAGTTTCCCTTTCTCCAAGTGTATAATAACATCTTACTTAAAAAAAAATACATTTGGCAAAAACAGGATATATCTTTTATCATCAGAAATAATTATTTTAAAAATATTCCTATTTTATTATGAAGTTTTTTTCCAAAGGTTTATAACAGCAGAATAAAAAAAAACAATAAACGAGGATGTATAAGGGTCAGATTTAGCAACATTCGAATTAGTGTTTCTGAAACTCAAATTTTCGAGATATTTTAATGGCAACAAAGTGTAAACCCAAATACAGAAAAATCAGCAACTAAAAGTTGGTAAGTCGACGTAGAACCCAACGGGAGTTGCATTTTTAAAATTCAAGCAATTTTTAAATTCCACTTTTCAAGATCCATTTGTAATTTGGAAATTTAAAATGAAGGTAAGATTGTGATCACTGTGTTTAAGTTGGGGGTTTTTTCCACATTTTTTAACAATCAAGGATTTGATTTTCAGGGTTTCTCATAAAAAATGGCACATTTGAGATTTTTGATTTTCAAATTTTAAAAAATTGCATCAGCTTCAGGTGTAGTAGTGGATATCCACCCAGAGAAGCAGAGGCATTAGTGGAGATTTTGATTTTTTTCTAGGTGCCCAGATATCCAGGTGATGGGCTGTCATGTTCTGTAAATAGGCAATTTTTCAGATTAAAACAGATAATACAGATTTCCTTACATTACCCCCCTCTCTAGGGGGGGGACACCGGACCCCCAGGCTTCCCAGGAAACTTTAAATGGAACTGCTTCCTAAGACGATCAGCCTTGATGTCATCAACTGAGACCCAGGAGTTCTCCTCAGGACCGAATCCCTTCCACCTAGTGAGGTACTGGAGTTTGTTACGTACCATTCGGGAATCAAGGAACTCCTGGATCTCAAATTCAGGCTGACCGTCAACTTGCACTGGAGGGGGAACAGAAGTAAGGCGAGTATTAGCGGCAGGTTTAAGCAAAGAAACATGAAAAGAATCAGAAATCTTGAAATTAACAGGCAATTTAAGGCGAACAGAAGAAGGGTTGATAACAGTAGTGATGGGGTAAGGACCAATGAAACGGGGACCCAGCTTAAGGGAAGGAACCTTTAACTTGATGTTTTTGGTAGAGAGCCACACCAAGTCTCCCACTTTATACTGGGGTGCTTCTCTACGTCTTTTATCAGCAGCCCTTTTCTGAGCAGAAGTAGCAGTAGACAAAGAATCATGTACCTGGGACCAAATCATGGAAAATTGTTCGACAGAGGAATTAGTGGAAGGGACAGAAGAACCAGAATTAGAGAAGGAAAAAGCTTTTGGGTGTAACCCATTAACAATAAAAAACGGAGACTCCCCAGTGGAGGAGTGAGTAGCGTTATTGTAGGCAAATTCTGCCCAGGGTAACAGTTCTGCCCAGAAAGATTGATTTTCGGACACATAACATCTTAAAAATTGCTCTAAAGACTGGTTCACTCTCTCGGTTTGCCCATTGGTTTGTGGGTGATAGGCGGTTGAAAAAGAAAGATCGATCCTCACTAACGAGCAAAATGCGCGCCAGAACTTAGAGACAAATTGAACACCTCTGTCTGAAACAATATTACTGGGAAAACCATGCAACTTAAATATATGTTGAATAAAAAGTTCGGACAAAGTTTTGGCAGATGGGAGGTGAGGAAGAGCAATAAAATGACCCATCTTACTGAATCTATCCACCACCACCCAAATTACTGTTTTCCCCTGGGACACAGGCAACTCCACAATGAAATCCATAGAAAGATGGGTCCATGGTCTTTCAGGAATAGGGAGGGGAATCAGTAACCCTTGGGACAAATTCCTAGAAGTCTTGGAGCGTTGGCAGACAGGACAAGAATCCACAAAAGATTTAACATCTTGTTTACAGGTCGGCCACCAAGCACTTCGAGTAAGTAATGAAATAGTTTTACTTACACCAGGATGTCCTGCCATCTTGGAATCATGAACCTCTCTTAGAACCTGTTCTCTAAGATCTTCAGGAACAAATAATCTCCCAACAGGAGTGTTAGAGGGAGCGTCTGTCTGAACAGGGGATAACAAAGAAGAGAGGTCAGATTCCAAAGTAGCCACAATGACTTCACCCGGAATAATTGTACTACAGTCATCAGTTTCAGAATATATTGAGTCAAAGCTTCTGGAAAGAGCATCTGCCTTGACGTTCTTTATACCAGGCCTAAACGTCAAGGTAAAGTTAAACCTAGAAAAGAACAAAGCCCACCTTGCCTGTCTAGGATTTAGACGCTTTGCTGACTCAATATACAACAGATTTTTATGGTCAGTGTAGACCGTAACCTGGTGTTTAGCCCCTTCTAGTAGATGCCGCCATTCCTCAAAGGCCCACTTGACAGCTAACAGTTCTCTATTCCCTATGTCATAATTTGCCTCTGCAGGAAGAAATTTTCTAGAGAAAAATGCACAGGGGTGTAACTTATTAGTTATCGGGTGCCTTTGAGAGAGAATTGCCCCTGCTCCCACCTCAGAAGCATCTACCTCGACTATAAAAGGTAGTGCTGTATCAGGATGGCGGAGGATTGGGGCAGAACTAAACTCCCTTTTGAGGAACTCGAAAGCTTGGATAGCTTCCGGAGGCCACATACTGGGGTCAGCACCTTTCTTAGTAAGATTTGTGATAGGAGCCACAATAAGTGAAAAATTTTTAATGAATTGCCTATAATAGTTGGCAAAACCTAGGAACCTTTGGGTTGCACGTAAAGAATGAGGTTGGGTCCACTCCAGGACAGCTCTCACCTTGTCTGGATCCATTTCGAGACCCTTGGAAGAAATATTAAATCCCAAGAACTGTACGGAAGCAACCTCAAAAGTACACTTCTCCAATTTCGCATACAGGTTATTAGCTCTAAGCCTACGCAATACCTCACAAACATGAAGACGATGATCAGACAGATTGGCAGAGAAGATGAGGATGTCATCTAGGTAGACCACTACGTATATCCCCAGCAGGTCCCGAAAGATGTCATTGACAAACTCCTGAAATACTGCTGGGGCGTTACATAGACCAAACGGCATAACAAGGTACTCGTAGTGGCCATCCCTAGTATTAAAAGCCGTTTTCCACTCATCCCCCTCCCTGATCCGAATGAGGTTATAGGCACCCCTCAAGTCAAGCTTGGAGTAGATCTTAGCATCCTTGACCTGGTCAAATAGTTCGGAGATTAATGGTAAGGGGTAGCGGTTTTTTACAGTGATTTTATTAAGCCCCCTATAATCAATACAGGGGCGTAATCCACCATCTTTCTTACCCACAAAAAAGAACCCTGCCCCCGCAGGGGAACAAGAGGGCCTAATGAAGCCTCTGTCAAGATTTTCTTGTATATACTCTTTCATTGCCTGGGCTTCGGGCAATGAAAGGGGGTAGGTTCTACCACGTGGAGGAGTTGACCCAGGAACTAAATCAATAGGGCAGTCATACTGCCGATGCGGAGGTAAGGTCTCAGCTGCTCTTTTAGAGAAAACATCAGAGAAAACTGAATATGCTGTGGGTAACCCCTCAAGAGAAGTAGTGGCTACTACTGAGGGAAAACAAACCCCACTACATCCTGTACCCCATTGAGTCACCCCCTTAGAAACCCAGTCTATCAGAGGGTTATGCCTCTGGAGCCATGGTAAACCAAGAATAAGAGGAGAGGAAGCTCCCTCAATGAGGTATAGAGCTATCTCTTCACAGTGCAGATTATTTACACACATGGAAAGATTTGTGGTCTTTTGGGAAACCACCCCTGATCCCAAGGGTCTTTTATCGACAGCCAGAATTCTCATGGGAGGATTGAGGGCAACCAAAGGAATTTTATTTTTAGCAGCGAATGCTGCGTCCAAGAAATTACCCTCCGCCCCAGAATCAATGAAGGCTGACAATTTAACAGTGCCCGTAGGCCAGGTTAATTTAACAGATAATAGGACCTTGGAGGCAGATTGGGGAGAGGAAACGCCTGCACCCAAATGGAGCTCCCCTTCTCCATTTAGGCTAGGGCGTTTCCCGGCCTCTTGGTACACTGATTGAGGAAGTGACCCTTCTCCCCACAATACAAACACAACCCAAGAGACCGCCTCCGTGCCTTTTCCTCAGGAGTAAGGTGAAAGATGCCTAGCTGCATAGGCTCCTCCTGAGGTTGAGACACAGAGGGGTTTGACAACTTAGCACTAAAATTATGCTTATACAAAGAAGAAGTACCCTGTTCCTCCCGATTTTCCCTCTGTCTCCTATCTACCTGGATAACCAGATACATTAGGTCATCCAGATTGGTAGATAGGGGGTAATTGACCAGGCTGTCTTTGACAGATTTGGCTAGACCGATGCGAAACTGGCTACTTAGAGCTGCATCGTTCCAACCAGTTTCCACCGCCCACCTACGAAACTCTGTGCAGTAAATCTCCACCTCCCGTTTACCCTGGCGTAGTTTGCGAATCGCGGAATCGGCCGAAGAGGCGCGATTCGGGTCATCGTAAAGAATGGCCATAGAGCGGAAGAAAATATCTAAAGAGTAACGGGCAGGGTCAGTGGCTGGCAAGCTAAGTGCCCAGACTTGGGGGTCACCCACTAATAGGGTCATTACGAACCTGACCTTTTCCTCGTCAGAGGGAAATGAGTGGGGGAAAAAGCTGAGGTACAGCTTACAGGCCTCTTGAAAAACAAAAAACTGGGTTCTGTCCCCACCAAACTTGGCAGGAAATGCAATCTTGGGTTCCTGGGGTCTGAATACAGCACCCCTATCAGGCAGGGAACCCACAGAAGGAGAAGGAACAGAACTGGCTGGCTGCTGCGAGGGTCCCAGCTGGCGTGTTAGGTTATGGAACCCCTGCTTTCGCTCCTGCTCCTCCATACGTTGCAGCAGAGTAGTTAGCAACAGCTCGGAAGAAGATGGGAGTGGAGCAGCGGCAGCAGCTTCGGCGTGATCGTCGTCCTCCAGGGCCCGTGATAATGTCACGGCCGGCACCCAACACCAGAACAAGTGCTCGAATCCTGGGTCTGAGCTAAACTTCACCAGTGGTGTGACCACCTTTGAGCTTCGGGAGGAGCCCTCAGCCTAATCGGGTGCCACCTGGTCTTACGAGAGGTTCAAGCAAGTGTTCTGGCAGGCAATGGGGCACGGCTGGTAGCTAGAGTCTTTTGGACCGAGGATCACGGTAACAGACAAGGATATGGCAGAAGGATCGTCAGACAGGCTGGGTCGTGGCAGGCAGAAAGCAAGGGTCGTCAGGCAGGCAAGGGTCAAAACCGGGTATCAAGCAGGAAGGGTACAAGCAGAAGAGTAGTCGGATATCAGGCACTGGTCAGGATTCAGAATTCAGGATGGTCAAAGTACAGGCTGGGTCAAACACGGATAATCAGATTCAAACAGACAAAATAGCACAAGGCTTCAGAACAGAGCACCAGAAACAAGTTCTATCACGGGCAGTTTGCTGGGAGTGGAAGTGGCCTATTTATACCTTGTTTGGGTGCCGAAGTTTTCGCGCCAAAATCGGCGCACACACGTCAGAATTGACGCGCGCATGGTGGAACCACGAGGCGGGCGTCCCCGCAGCCGACGTGACGGGCGTCCCCGCGGCCGACTTACAGCACCCCCAATCCCAGGTAATACAGATTTCCTTACAGTAGAAGACAGAAAGATAGACGTAGTAGAGATGACCATATGAGAGATGACCATATGAGAGCATTAAGATGATTTCCTTGGTGATATGTTTTGATAGTTTTTATAAGTACGGCTACTGGGAGAATGTTAGAGAGAATATACTGGTGATATACAAATTTTTTAATGAAGGAATTTTACCAAGCCAAGAGATTAGGCAATTAGACCATTTCAATTTTAATCTGGTGTATCAGAGTTATTGTTTGTATAAAACATTATAATGCAATGTGATGTGAGTCTCCAGATAGTATATGGTTTCTTTCTACCATCTATAATTGGCGTTAGATTTTCAATCATTTAATGTGTCTGGAGAATATTAAGTTGTAGAGCTTCTGTTTTTCGAATGTTGATTTTGTTTCCTGAGAATGAGTGATAAATCTCTCTTATGTAAGTTGGATAGTGAGATTTGTGGATTTATTAAGGTTTATACCTGTATGACACTGTCAGTGAAAAATAGTAATTTATAGTGAGTTGATATTAAATTCACCCCAGTGATGGCTGAAAAATATTTCACCAAAAGCTTTGACTGCGTGAATTTCTCCCTATTAAGAAGAAATATAATTATATTTTTGTTTTTTCAGTGTTGATCATGTTACACAGTATAATAAATAGGCCCCTATATGTATAAAGGTTGAATGTGTTTTTACTTCTCGTGAGCAGCAGGTCTCTGTCATAACATTTGTGCCTTACAACCAGATTATAATTAAGTACTCAGTCGTCGGTCTGCGGCTTGAGCACCCAACCATTTTGGGAACCTTGTGTTGTTGGATTTTCAATAATACTTTCAGTGCTAATATGGTTGATCTTGGGTTTTACACTTGGACCAAAGAAACAAGTTTTTTTCAACAAGTTCAACAATTTTTAGGCTGCTCCTTCCCTTCTAATACATTCCATATAAATTGCTTTTCACCAGTATTAAATTTAAATAACTTACTTCTGGGAGTGACAACTCAAAAAAAATCATATGATTCGATTTGTTGCATGATTTTGTCGAGCCTTTTCCTGCACCAACTTTTTCAAGCTGATTTCTTGATAAATGAGTTCAATTTGTGGTTAGGGGTTAGGTCGACTTTGTTTTAATAAAAAAATTAGATAAATTTGAGTTTTAGTAAATACCCCTTTATTGTGGCTTCTAGCATCAAGGCATGCACCTCTGATTTAGCTATTATTGCAAAGACAAGTGACAAAAGGAAGGGAAACACAATATGGCAGCCGTTTATGCAGCAGCAGAAAGTATGTGTTAAAAAAGGAAATAGCTGCTTATTCTAATGCATCTAAAGCAGAGAGACCCAGAAAATGTCAATGTTATAAAATAAAAGGATAAAAGTCATGCAAGAGTAATCTCCTGTAGAATTATATTATCTGACAACAGAATAAAATAATACAAGACAAGATAATGCGTATGGGTATAGGAATTACATTTCAACAATCTGATCAAGATTTATCAAGGATAAGCTATCACAAGCCTGCAGAGTAAATGGTTTGACCGACTAAAGTCCAATGTGTTTCAAATAATGTGATGATGTCCAGAGAGTTTTGTACCAGGTAACTGCTTCTAAGATTCACACTGTGTTCCAATTGTTAATAAAAAGCAGTGAAATTGCATAAAACAAGGATTTGTCAATATAAAATACCTGTAAGGATTAATGTGTATTTCTATTTATAGTGAATAATGTGTGCTGCAGTATAAGGGATCATAAAATGAATATACAAACAATCCAAAGAATTACTTGTTCACAGTGCTGACCAGCTAATTATCTATATTGGTTAACACAGTAACTCTTAATCTTTTTTAAATACGGTTCAGATTGTGGAGCAGATATATCAAAGTGTGAAATTAGGCCCAGCACAGAAAAAATCACCCATTTTCTATTCATTGGGTTTGTTAGAAGGGTATTTATAAATAGGTAAAAGTCAGAGTATACCATTTGATTAATACTCTTCTAAAAATCCCGTGGGAAATGTGTGAGTTTTTGGTGAACTCACACTTTGATAAATATGCCTCTAAATCTAGGATTCCTCATTAGGACCCAAAATATTGTATAGCATTAATGATATATTTCATTTTTATAGCCCATTGAAAAATTCAATTTCAATAAAGGGGTTCATAGGGAATCACTATAAACAGCATGAAAACAAAATGTTGGGTCCTGACCAATAAGTTAAGAATAACTGGGTTAAGGGATATGTATGTATGAAACCATAGGAGCATCTTCTATACTGGTTTTCCCTCTACTTTGGATAGGAAGTCCTGTAATGCATCCTAGATATATGGACAAGAGGTTTCCCTATTGATCCGGGTGGGTTGTGACCACTTCCTTTTGAGTTCAATGTAATAAGTGGGAGTAGGTATCTCCTACATTTCGGACTTCCACTTCAGATGGGGGTGGTGCTGCTAGAGAGCCTGATGCAGGAGGCCTCAGTGGAGAAGTCAGGCCTGAAGTGGAGAAAAGCCTTCAGGACAGGAAAATAACTAACTCTAAGTTAACAAAAGCCTTTGAAAGGATAGGGCTGCAGGGAACCCATGAGTGAGATCTAGTGATCGGCAAAGTTTCCCGTTTTGTTTCGCTTAAAAACTCGCAAATTTCCAGCAAAATTCACAAAATGACGAAAAACTTGCAAAATGCATTGAACTCAATGGGCGTCAAAATTATTTTGACGCGCAATAATTTTTATGCATGCTGCTGTTTCGAATTCGCACCTGGCAAATTTATTCGCCCATCACTAATGAGATCCCGTTAGTTATAGCCTAGTTCCTATTTTAGTATATCTTAGGGGTGTAAGATCGTCAAGGCTAGTGAGTAAGTTCTGTGCTCTATCAAAGAGAAATAGGGAGTAATGATTCCCCAGGAGAAATCTGCCAATGGTATGGTATGGTCCCTTAGAGCACCACTGGACAATCTGTGTGCTGCTGGATTTATTGCCTCATTCATTATTGTACCAAAGGTAGCTCTTTTGTGTTTAATGAAAATTAAGTTCATGGTTAAGAACCTCTGGTGTCCAAGATCCTGTTTGTGCAGATGAGTGGTGTAGTTCAGCAACACTGCTCCCTTCCTCCACATGCTAGTGAAAGGACCCAGCTGGTAGAGAGGGTTCAATGTAACCAATGCTCTGCCCCAGTAAAGTGAAAAACTAGTTCTGGGCCTATTTATATAACAGCAAAAAATTCTGCAGTGCTCTGCTTATATGATTTAACATTAATATCAGTCCCTGCCTGAGTGGAGCCTACAGTCCTAGGTTAAATTCACATTAAATCAACATTTTTTATGATGTAGGCAGTGATAATATTTCTTATTTTGTATAATTTATTATTTTTAATTATGCACATATTTTATTTATTCTGGAATTTGAAATGTCATATGGTTGTTAGGGTCCCACTTACTTTAGCAAAAAGGCAGAACTCTAAATGACAAACTAGACAATATATAGGAGAGGGCCCACATTAAAGGGTTAGTTTGCCTTCATGTTAACTTTTAGTATGTTATAGAATGCCTAGTTCTTAGCAGTTTTTCAGTTTATATTCATTTTTTATTTCTTACAGTTTTTTAATTATTTTCCTTCATTTTCTCTCTCTCAGATTTCAAAAAGGGGTCACTGATTCCAACAGTCTAAAACTATTGCTCTCTGGGGCTATAATTTTATGTTATTGCTACTTTTTATTACTTATCATTCTATTTTGCATCTCACTTTTTTATTTTATTTTTCAGTTCCGAATTACTGTTGGTTGCCTGTTTGTACCCAACACGACTAGTCGAACTGGGATTTTGACCATCAATTTTCCCTGGACATTAGTGCAATATTTTTATTCAGTGATCTCTTCATGCCAAAAAATCTTTTAATTCTTTAAAGGGATCCTGTCATCGGAAAACACATCAGTTAATAGTGCTACTCCAGCAGAATTCTGCACTGAAATCCATTTCTCAAAAGAGCAAACAGATTTTTTTATATTCAATTTTGAAATCTGACATGGGGCTAGACATTTTGTCAATTTCTCAGCTGCCCCTGGTCATGTGACTTGTGCCTGCACTTTAGGAGAGAAATGCTTTCTGGCAGGCTGCTGTTTTTCCTTCTCAGTGTAACTGAATGTGTCTCAGTGGGACATAGGTTTTTACTATTGAGCGCTGTACCAGGCAGCTGTTATCTTGTGTTAGGGAGCTGTTATCTGGTTACCTTCCCATTGTTCTTTTGTTTGGCTGCTGGGGGGAAAAGGGGGGGGGTGTTATATCACTTTAACTTGCAGTACAGCAGTAAAGAGTGATTGAAGTTTATCAGAGCACAAGTCACATGACTGGGGGCAGCTGGGAAACTGACAATATGTCTAGCCCCATGTCAGATTTCAAAATTGAATATAAAAAAATCTATTTGCTCTTTTGAGAAATGGATTTCAGTGCATAATTCTGCTGGAGCAGCACTATTAACTGATGTGTTTTGGAAAAAAAACATGTTTTCCGATGACAGGATCCCTTTAAAGAATTAAAAGATTTTTTGGCATGAAGAGATCACTGAATAAAAATATTGCACATTAGTCCAGGGAAAATTGATGGTCAAAATCCCAGTTCGACTAGTCGTGTTGGGTACAAACAGGCAACCAACAGTAATTCGGAACTGAAAAATAAAATAAAACAAAAAAGTGAGATGCAAAATAGAATGATAAGTAATAAAAAGTAGCAATAACATAAAATTATAGCCCCACAGAGAAATAGTTTTAGACTCATTCATTTTGAAAAAATTTTTTTTTTCCCATGACAGTATCTCTTTAAATTTAGGTTAGCAAATGAAGATCCCTGGCAGTCATAATTGTGATGTGATATTTTTCTACCCAAAGACATGAAAGATAAGATGCAAACCTTGACGTGATTTGCAAACATTTCATACCCCTAAATATAGTAAAGTTTGGAGAAGACATATTTGGCCATTTTGAATTTGCTGAAATATGTACTTTTCTGGGGTCAACTAGTTTTTTTGTGGCATTCTGAAAACAATGGGGCTCATTTCTTAGCAAATTTGCAACTGGGCAGTAACCCACAGGGACCAATCAGTGATTAGCTTATTTCAGTCAGCTGCAGGAAAGATAATTAAAGCAAACATCTAATTGGCTGCCATGAATGGGAACAAATTTGATCAGTGTTTATAAATTGTTAGCTGAGCCTTACATGGAAATATGCTGAATGCCTTACATTGAGATGTCCTCTTTATGATCATTTTATAGTACTATAAGGAAACTACTAAGGAATATATCCAGTTATTTTAAATTCTGTTTTGCTTTGTGCGTTTGAGGATGAAATCACTGACAAAATAAGATTTTAGAACACAAGTAATGGAACTGAAGGTACATAACACATACCCATATTCTTCATGTTGTAATGCCTTTCTTCCAATCGCTCAAGATTCGATTTTCAAGAATCTATGCCAGGATCTCTAATCCATGTTTTTTTATTGGAAAACAGATCTTTATAGGAACATTGCAATCCCTATAAGAATAATTAAGAAGGGCTAATATTTCTAGTGAGCACTGCTATTGCGTGTTAAATTGAATTGGATATATTATGGAGATTTGAATAAATGATATAATAGTCGTTGAGCAAATTAACAGGCGTTTGCTAGTTTTAGAGGCAGTGACATGATTTGTTCTTCTAATATATCTTTTATAAATAGATTAAAGAAGTTGCTTATTTCACAAATATGGCGGATGAGTGTAAATTAATTTCTAGCATCTACCACTTTTATATTTGCTAAAAGGTTTGGATAGTAAAGATGGCTGGCAGTGGACAAATTGCCCATTGTGATATCGTAGCAAGGCTCTTTTGGCTATTAATGATAAAGGCAAAGGCTAGGAAAGAGAAAGGGTCCCATTAGCAGGACTACTAGTGGAGGTTGGATCTTATAAGTGTAAAATACTGATCCATTTATTTCTTGCCTGGATTCTGATATGCTGTAACGTTCATTCTGTGTGGGATCTTATTGCTTAATTTGAATTAGGGTGAATTAGAACCCCTAACAAAGACTAACAAGCACTGGCAATTTTGAGTTTATTTTCTTTGGTTTCAGCAGAATAGTCATTATTTGTGAAAAGATAAAATTGTTGAACTGTTGTATGCAACACTGTATTTAGATCCATTGCCACCTTAGGCACAGGACTTGTAAGACCTATGTGCCCCCCAGCTGGCAGAATGATGTCACACATACAATTGTACATGATGTCATTTCCACCACGTGACATCCTAAAATGCACCGCCTGCCCCTCACCCCCCCAGCCTTTATACAGCAAGTATTCAGCACTCTACCCTGGCTTCCTAACAGATTACGGGCTACAGTGCTTTGCAAAACGATTTACCCCTGTGACTAGTTATTTCATTTTGCTGAAACCCTGCACTGAAATCGTCTTCTATGTAATACTTTTTTTTCAATGTGACATCATTTTAAAAATGCTGTTTGCAAAATAGCAGGCTCTTACCCTCCCCATACATTGTAGGCATGTGGGTTGATATGATTTCTAGAAGACTTAAGGAATGGTGCTCCGATTTATGGAAAGATCCCTTATCCAAAAAAACCCCCCCAGGTTGCAAGCATTAAATATAATAGTTTCTATACAGGTATGTAATCCAGTATCCAGAAACCTGTTATCCAGAAAGCTCCAATTTACAAAATTAGCATTTCTCATAGACTCTATTTAAATCAATTACGGGTATAGGATCCGTTATTTGGAAAGCTATGAATTACAGGAAGGCCATCTCCCATAGACTCCATTTTAATCATATAATTCAAATTTAATGAATTGATTTCCTTTTTCTCTGTAATAAAGAAACAGTATTGTGTACTTGATCCCAATGATGATATAATGATTCCTTATTAGAGGCAAAACAATGCTATTGGGTTTATTCAATGTTTAAATTATTTTTTAGTAGGTATGGAGATCCAAATTACAGAAAGACCCCCAGGTACTGAGCATTTTGGATAACAGGTCCTATTCTGGTACCTGTATACTGGTTAACAAATATAAAACAAACACACTGGTATTTCCAAATATTCTCCCTACATTTCTGTTAGTTGGGGTAGCAAATATAGAAGAACTATAAGCTTATCCAGAATGCACGGGACCTAGAGTTTTCTGTAATTTGGATCTTCATACCTTAAGTCTGCTAGAAAATCATGTAAACATTAAATAAACCCAATAGGCTGGTTTTGCTTCTTCCAATTAGGATTTATTATATCTTAGTTTGGATCAAGTACAAGCTACTGTTTTATTATTACTTAGAAAAAATGAAATAATTTTTTAAAAATTAGGGTAATTTGGATAAAATGGAGTCGGTGGGAGACGGCCTTTCCATAATTCGGAGCTTTCTGGATTACGGGTTGCCGGATAACGGATCCCATTCCTGTATTAGCCTGCTCTGTTCTAGGGCCGGCTTAGTAAACAAAATTCTGGTTCTCTTAAAAAACAGCCATTCACCTGTGACTTTTTCTTTGTGTTTGTTGCACCAGAAGAGTACTGCCTCCTCTCCTGACACGAAGGAGTTACTACTAATTGGCACAATCCCCTTATTTAGTAAATATGGAACAAAATACAACACCGCCATAAATTAAAAAAAAAAAATGCTACTTTATTCCACTAGATGGCATGAATTCTCTATTCCAGCCCCACGGCTCAGGCAGGGTGTCAGCAAACAGCACAGCACAGCAATCAGCTTTTACTACACGTCCTCTCGATTTGATTTAAATTACATCCGGTCATGTGCAGTGCTTTAATTTATCATTATCATAATGTATGAGTGGATCGCTAACACTATTTTTGGTATTAGGAGGAAAAAAAAAAATTAAACATGCATAATAAATATCGCGGGTTGGGTATTTCATAATGATGTGAAAGTCGCCAGCCCTTTCTGTGTTTTTTATGAAGCAAGTGATACTACATGGTATTGTAGCCTATTTAGGAGGTAGTATGAAAAACAACAGGCAAATTAGGGCTCAGGCAATATCCATACATCTGAAGTTAGCATATTCTTTACTTTAGCTCTCAACCGCCCCTATTTTTCATCAAGAATTCTCTTTGTCTCTTGGCAGTCTGGTGATTCCCCCTCATTAACAGCCAGAATAGGAAGTGTAATGTGTGCTTTCAATCTGCTAGTTGTTCATTCTTTCTTTATGTTTTTTTTATTATTCAAGAACATCAAGTGTTTGGCTTTAAGATTTGCTTTTACATCGCTTGGAAGCTAATCCTTCCCTTCCCTAATTTTCTCTCGGCGTATGTGTGCTTTTGACTTGATCTTTTCCCCATACCTAAATTTATTTATAAATATATTTATTTAGCCAGATATGCATTTGTGGCTAAAGGCATTTTCACAGTGTGAGACAATATTATATTCCACCCTATTTATTGGGCTGTACATTTGACAAAACATCAATAAAAATGACTATTTAATTCCTAGTCAAGTGCACACATATAAAACAATAGCAAAAGGGTGAAATTAAACCTGTATGCTCAGCAGTGCATGCATAATAAATCACTGGATGTTTCGGCTATGTTTTAAAGAGACTCTTTGCAAGCCTCTTATAGGGAATTTACATATGCTTAGAGAAAGATATTGCATACTGGCCAAGAGAGCAGAGTCATTTATTTCACAGGGAAGAGATGCACTAGAAGAGTGTTTATATGTTTCTAATAGATTGTAAATGTTTGATTTATGGACGTGCTACTTCACAGGATTTAGAGAATTTTGCTAAATGTTTTTTTTTTTTTTTACTTTTTTCATCTAATGATTTTTCATAACAACAACAATGGAGATATCTAGCATTTAAAGCAACACTAATTATGTGAGAGCTGCTTCATGGTCTCTCAGTGCTTTTGTCTTTTCTTTTTATTTTAAATTAAAATATATTTCACCACTCTCCCTTCTTAACGAAATGTACATTTGATAGATAATTGCAACGTGGACCTGTTTTGAATTTGGAGAGAATCAGCAGTTTAAACTGTATGTAAAAGCCCTACAAAAAATTCCCAAGCCACTACTATGATCAAAGTAAATACAAAAAATTGTTAAACATTATTATCAATTCCAAAGCTAAGATATATATATATATATATATATATATATATATATATATATATATATATCTTTTATTTTATTTGTAAAGCGCTGTTAAGGAGCATAAAAAGCGATGTACAGTGCATAAAAGTACAATATATATATAAAAGTATACATGGGGGAGACAAATATATATATATATATATATATGTGTGTGTGTGTGTGTGTGTAATTTTTTAACATTTTTATACAATATATATAATACAGTAATAGTGTAGACAGGAGGAACAGACAATAAATAGTGCAATAAATTAACAGTTTCAATGATTAAGTGCAAGGTGTTGAGAGACACAAGAGCAAGAAGTCCTGCCTCGTAGAGCTTACAATCTAAATATATAAATGTGTGTGTGTTTATATATATATATAGTATAGTATATATATATATATATATATATATATATATATATATATATATATAGATACACGCACACCTTCTATGTTCCAGGTGTATGAGACAGAAGAGCTTACAGACTATACAAACACACACACATATAGATACATATAGATAGATAGATAGATAGATAGATAGATATACACACACACACAAGTACTGAGTATTATGAGATACAGAAGGAGCTTACAATCTATATATACACACACACACAGCCCTTCTTTAAACATATACTTTATATTACCAGTTGTAGCCTAAATAATTATAAATCCAATGTTTTTCAATAATGTATAGCTATATACACACACACTTGAGTATATTTATATGAATGAATGAGAGACAGTGAGTAACGGTTCCTCTATATCCAGTATGTCTAACCTGCGGCCCTCAAGCTGTTGTTGAGCTAAAACTCTCAGCTTCAACCTGTACCTGTAATTCTGACCATGCGTTAAGGCCACAGGTAGGACATTACTGAGCAGCCTCTGCATTTCTGAAAAGCTTTACTTATGGAGCTTCAGTGTGATGACGAGGAAGAGATTAAAACGCAGCAGTCTCGTTCATTATCATGCCCCTTTGTGTCTTTGCCTCTCTTCTTTAATAGGAAAACAAAAAAAAAGGGAGTGTTTAATTAGGAGCTACAGTTGCTCGTTGGTAGAATTATTATTTAAAGGGACCAAGGCAGTAAACGAAGGGATTTCTCAGCATCCGACGGAATACGTGTCTCGTTAAAACACTACAACCATTGATGGCATTAAAGGAAGAAAAAAAAGCAGGCAGGGAAAATATCAGATGCTGAATTCGGCTCATGCAAATGTAATGAAGTCTAAATTGGTTGTCACTTCAAACTGAGGTTAACCGTTTCAACGTTCCTTGCATATTCAGCTTAATTTTTCCTGATGAAATGCACTGGCAACCGGTTGCAATCATAAATGCAGGCCAAGAAAAAAAAATATGACATCATGAAAAACGACATTTATTTTTTTCTCATTTCCCATTGCCTCCCCTGATAACAAGGTAATGTCTATCGACAACACATTTTTTAAAGGCAGAGTTCAGCTTTACACTCTTAATGAATAAAAAAAAAATAGCAGGTTTTTCTTTTTATCCCCCACTTCCCCAGTATCCAATTACATCACTTGTACAAGTTCTTTCATTCTCTTGTTAAATGCTTCAGGTTAACTACTAAAATCATTTGTCTGAGAAGCGAGTTTTAATTGTCTTGCAACTACCTCTGTGAGGCACAATAGGGAATACGAGTACCCATTGATTATACTATTGGGTGGAATAAGGGACTGTTATCCTAGTATTTCTCATTCACTTTTCCATCGCTTTCCCTTTGAAAAAGACCAAATGGAGCTCAGCAGGTGAAAGCAAAGAAACCTGAAAGGTTCCCTTTGATGAATGACAATACCACAGTTTCCTCCCCCCCATACACAACTTGGGAGATTATAAAACCTTATTAAATCATGCCCTGTTAGATATTGATTGAGAGGGAGCTAAACTAAACCAACAATAGCAGCGTGAATCAGAGAAGCGTCTTTTCTTTTTCATTCACACAAACAAAACGCAGCTAAGCCCTATAGTTTGTGGGTGGGTGTGTTTCTTATTTGTCTAACTTTGGATAAAATTGTAAAGTCAGACCTTCTAATCCAGATACAGTATGATGAGCGTAAATATCAGTTTATCGGCAACAAAGGTCACTGCTTCACGCAGACTAATAATCATAACCAGGCACAGTCATCTACACAACGTAAAATAAACAACAGCAACACCAACAATTCAATCCAAAAAGTTGATACTTTGCTGGGAACTGATGCAGCTCATTTGGGACTAAATAAAAAAAAAATGTTGTTATTTTATGAACAGTAAAAAAAAAAGTTTTAAAAAGTATTATATCAGTGTTATAAAACTTTAATTCTGTTGTATTTGTTATACAGTCTATCAGGCATTCGTTGCTGGGGTCTTTGAGTAGAAGTAAGAAAGTAAGAATGATTTTATAATTGAGACTTATGGTAGAAAGAGAGTTTGTGAGCATATTTAGAAAATGTTTTAGCTGGTGTAGATGAAGCTTTTTTTTATTTATATAAAAGTTCCTCCTGGCATGCCACATTACAACTGCTTTTCAGTTACAAGTAGGGGACTTGTTATCCAGAATGCTCGGGACCTGTGGTTTTCCGAATAACGGATCTTTCCATAATTTGGCTCTTCATAGTAACTTAGGTTCAAAAAAGACACACGTCCATCAAGTTCAACCTTTGAACTCTAATTTTAACCTGCCTAACTGCTAGTTGATCCATAGGAAAAAAACCCATGCCATAAGTCTACTAGAAAACCATGTAGATATTAAATAGACCCAACAGGCTGGTTTTGCCTTCCGTAAGGATTAATTACATCTTTGCAGTACAAGCTACTGTTTTATTATTACAGAGAAAAAGGAAATCATTTTTTTATCATTTGGATTATTTGAATAATATGGGAGATGGCCTTTCCATAATTTTGAGCTTTATGCATAATGGGTTTCCGGATAACTGATTCCATACCTGTACACAGCAATAGCAAATTGCAGGTGGGGAATAGATTTTAAACTGAAGAGATGGTGGGAGCTTAAAGTTTTACATGTACATATAGATTGACCGAGGCACACAACATAAATAATAGTGTTATATCTTGGAACAAAATAATTACATTATACAGGTACTGTTTTAAGAAATGCTTGGGACTTGGGGTTTTCTGGATAAAGAGCCTTTCTGTAATTTGAATCACTATACCTTAAGTCGGCTAAATATAAACATAAATAATCCAAATAGGACTGTTTTGCCACCAATATGGATTCTAGCCCTGTACTTAATGTCAAGCACAAGCTATTGTTTTATTATTACAAAGAAAATGGAAATAATTAAAATAAAACAGAATTATCTGCTTATGATGGACTCTACGAAAGATGGCCTTCCTGTAATTTGAAGCTTTCTGGATAATGGGTTTCAATATAAGGGATCTCATAACAAGCTTATGTTTATCTTGAGAGATAAATAGTCATGCAGGTAAACACTTTCAAGTATGGGGCCTGTTATCCAGAATGCTCGGGACCTGGGGTATATCGGATAAGGGCTCTTTCCATACCTTAAGTCTACTAAAAAATCATGTAAACATTAAAGAAACCCAATAGGATTGTTTTGCCTCCAATGTGGATTAAGTATATCTGAGTTTGAATCAAGTACAAGATACTGTTTTATTATTACAGAGAAATTGGAAATCATTTTTACAAATTGTAATTATTTGCTTAGAATTGTGTCTATGGCAGATGGCCTTCCTGTAATTCGGAGATTTCTGGATAATGGGTTTCTATCCAAATCCCATACCTGTACCCTAATGCAAAAATGCCAGGATGAAAGGGTAACAAGGCTACGAAGAGACCCTTACATTTTTACTTTATGATGAGTGGCATAAATTTGGGGGCCCACCCCACAAAATGTATTCTCAGGGCCCCAAGCCAAAATTGTGTCATGCAAAAATTCAAGAGTGACTTGCAATTTCATGCGTATTGCTGGTTACCCACCCTACATAGAAAGCAGACCCGTTTAAGTGGAGGGGGGGGTCTGCATTATCTGCTTCCTTTGTAGTTACGTCACTGTTCATGACAACATATTAGAGTATTATTTTAATATTCTGAGAATCTACTGCAGTCTTTTACTGCCTCTAATATTATAGTGGGAAAAATGGCAACAGAATGTAAATATATGCCTCTTTTACCCAGTGGATGAGGTACAATTTTGTATGTGTGTTGGGGGGGCCTGTAAATGTAAGATGGAGGAACAAGACACATATCTATTAGTATTACATGTCAAACTAATTCACAAAATCTAACATATAAAAGACTCCGATTTAGCCAGCTACACAATGCAAAAAGGGATACTTTAAAGGTCTTCTTTATACATTGACATTGGTTTTTATAGCTTTACGGCAAACAAACATGATTTTATTACACATTTATAAATTCATTTTCAAAACCAAATGAGACGTTTTTTTTTTCATGGGGCCCTTAGTGACATCACTGAAGGTTATGGACTTGTTTAGAAAGCAGTCGTTTTTGAACAATCCCCCGCTAAAAAATGTACCGACTGCAGAAACATACAGAGGAGGTGGGAGAGAGGAATAAAAGTTAAAAAAAAAAAAGATTTCACTACAAACGCACAGACAAACAAAATGTAACATGGGCCTTTGCTTGTGGTAGCAGTCACTATAAAGTTGATTGCTCTGCAGTGCTGTGACTATTTGGTGTTTAAAAGAAAAGATGATGAAAGCACAAGCGCGGATCCCTGTAAATATATGTACATTTATTCTCTTTGTAGATTGATGGGGCTGGTTTACAGAATAGCATCACTGGGAAATTGTGCTCCTACTTAGATTCCCTGCATTTGTTAAAGCCAATTAAATATGCTGGGCTTTCCTGTGTTAATGCAGAGCTGAAATGAGCGCAGCGAAACAATTTCTCTTTCAGAATATGCAGTAGCAACATATCTTTGTAATATTTGTGCATATCTCATAATATAAGTGTGCAGGATTAATTCTCTCACTCCTTTGAAAGGCTGCTTTATCCTTTGCTTGAAATAGTTGATTGAATCGTACAATAACAAACCCCTAAATTCCAGTTTCAGTAAATATAAGTACTGAAAATCAAAATCAGCATTCTTGTTAGAAAGTATTTCTGTAAATTACGTAAGTCTCTTTGTGCCCATTACATGCCCTTGGCATGTATCCCAGCATTGCACAGCTTGTGTTTTCAGAAAAAAACAAAACAAAACATGTTTTATTGCATTGTCTATATATTATTTATGAAACTTAATTCAGGTAATTGATCAGTAGAAAATAATAACATAGACTTTAGTGTCAAATGAAATATTATTTCGGGGGGGGTAATTATTTTATGAAGAACGCCATAAAAGTATGGAACTTGCTGTACAAGTGCAGCTTTTATTTGAAACACTTTATTCTAGTTCCAAATATATAACAAAAGTTATTGCATGAAAAAAATTCTTATTTCACTATTTAATGAGTATGCACAGGTACTTATACCGAAAACTGCCCTAATATTAACCACTATACACAATTCGCAAAGAGTGTTGTTTTAAAACAGGCATATACTGTATGATGATAGAATTTTGCTTTAAAGCTCCACCAGTCAGCAGTTTTATATAATGAGCAGTCATTATTGTCATTTAGAATGCACCAACATATTGAACAGTAATATACACTAATGAGAATAAATACTCCATATTCTGGTGAGACATAAAGCTATAGAACAGAAGAGTAAGAGTGGTATTATGACAAGATGCTACAATATAGATACATTATTACAAATAATGTGACTTGTATGGATGTATACGGTAAGTGCCTGAGAGATTGGTGTCAACAAGCTGCTTTATATAGATTATATAGAATGGAAATTGTTCCATTATATATAGTGAGTAACAAAAGTTAGAAATACATTCGGAACTATGGTAACATAGAACAATCTTTTTTTTTTTTTTTTAACACGCAAAGATGGTAGAAGACCAAGGGCAAAACTATAGATGTTGTAGAGATTATGATTGTGTTAAGGGCTCAGGACATGAGGGTCCCAGTAGGGCTTAGAATTTAATGTTTCACAAAAAAATGTAAATACAATTTTAGTGGTAAGGGACAAACATCTTGGATGTAGAGGTTGAGTGATATGGAAGAATAAGTTAAGTAGGTAGAGTTGTTTTGAGACTAAACGTACAAATTTTGCACCGGATCTACAGGTGTTTAATGATACTGTTGTGTAAATTACACAGTTTAAGAGAAACAGTGTCGAAGTGTGGGGTCCAGGGCTGCTGCCTCAGGGGCCCGTGGGGAGGTCAGTGGGCACTGCACAGGGCTTCTGGCAAGGGAGCAGGTCTCGGTCGGTGGGGCCCATGAGGGCCAGGACCACCAGGTTTTATCTTGGTGTCCCTCCAGCCCAGTCTGTCTCAGAAGAGAAAGTATAATTAGTATAGGAGAAACAGAATCTGTTGGGCCTACTCCCCAAAACACTGAAGCTCAGGTCCATAAGAAGCTTTTTAACAAGCAGTGTGGCAGGAAATCTGGGGGCGAGACTAAAAGGGCCATTTACAACCACAAGCACAGTGTGCCAAGCACAATTTCAAGTGCAAGTTGCCAAGTTTTTTCCAAAAATTCTAGCATAATTGCGTATGCAAGGGGGAAATGTACTTGATGCAGTTGTGGCCAAAACATTAAAACATGTGCAACTGCACTTGCACTTCAAAGTGAATTGGACACAATTGCAAAAAAAATTGCAAATCATTCCATAAGACGCCAATGCCTAATTCTTTATGTCCAAGTGCACTGCGTCTATTAACCCAGGCTGTTGTGGTCGGGTTCAGGATGATGGCAGCAGTACCAATCACAATGAACAGCAGTGTAATAGTGACTTTAGAAGCAAGTGTATATTATATATAATAAATGGCATGTTTTCGTGCAACTGTGGCAAACAGTTTTAAGACCACAACGGAATTACTAAATTACTAGGCAGAATCCAGTTCACTTCTTTATTATTTTTTGGGCAACACTGTTCTTAATTCTATTTAAATGTTTTGGTTATCTGTATTTTATGCCAAAAGTGGTTGGTTTGCATGTAAGCTATGCACCCTTGCAATAGTTTCAGTCTTACTCTTTGCACATAAATTTACTTTAAATTCCCCTCTAAGAAAAAAATGATTGTTATTGTAATGAAGTTTTACAGGGTGGTAACTCCAACTTTTTGCTTAAAAGAGGGTCAATTTAAAGAGATTCCCATATGCCACAATATACTTTGTGGGACCATGTCAACCCTAGGAGCAGGATCGGACCCAGTGGGGGGCCTCCTGCCACTTGCCCCGATGTGGTGCCGCAACTGCGCCGTGGCGCGACTGCGCATGTGAGGTTTACTGTTTTTTTTCTGCCATGACCTGAAGATCATTTTTGCTGGGAGCGGGTCTGGGCCAGCAGGGCCAACAAGAGCTGACCCTGCCTAGGAGTATGAAACTGCAATGTCTTCATTACCAGGAGATGTGGAAAACATGGAAGCAGTAGGATAATCAGACCGGCCAAGGTCAGGATAGGTAGGATAAGACAAAAGGTCCATGGCAGGTGGCAAACAGGATTATCAGAGGACATACACAAGTTAGGACAAGTTCAAGTACTAAGCATAACTTTAGGCAGTGTCAATCAATATCTTGACACTGCCTATCTTGTATTTAAAAAAAGGGGGGTTGATGATGGGCGAATCTGACCGGGTTGCTTCGCTAAAAGTTTGCGAAACGGCGAAGATACAACAAAATGCATTGAATTCTTTGGGCAACAAATTTTTGATGCACAACAAATTTTTGATGTGCGTCAAAATTTTTTCATCCACTAGAGTCCATAATTTTTGCTGCGAAACTTGGCAAAACATTTTGCTCATCACTGTCACCATCTCATCGAAAGGATATTAATGAGCAGAAAAGAGTGCAGAGATGTGCAACTAAACTGCTAAATGCACCTGAATCTGCCAGGGAAAAAAATTGTTACGCGCATAAAAATTGTTGTGCGTCAAAATTATTCAGACGACTATTGACTTGAATGCATTTCGACGAAATAGTCGCACATATAAAAATTGTTGCTCATCAGAATAATGTTGATACCTATTGATGTGTTTTGCAAATTTTCTACGTTTCACAATTTTTTTTGCTATTTCGCGAGGTAAGCTGTAAAAAAAAATGGCCCAGGTTCACCTATCACTAGATGAAACTATGAGGAAAAAATATTATGGTTGGGTTTATTTTTGCTGGAGAAGACGTGCATACAAGGAGACATAAAATGTATTTACAAATGCATTATAAACAGATAGTAGGGGATTGTTGTCCACTCAAAAAAAGAATCCAAGATGAAGGTGGTGATGTTGTGGAATACTCTTCAGGCTGATATTATGATGTTAGATATCCTATATGCTCTTGAGCTGGGAAGTCTTTTTGGACAGGCAAAATATTCAAGACTACATTAATATCCAGTGTATAGCATGGTGCACTGACATGTATGTTCCAAAGTTAGGGGGCATCCAGCATATGCCACCTTGGTAAAACCTCACACTCTACTACAAATGTGTCATCAAAAAAACAATTTAAAGAAAGCTGTAGACAGAAAAGAATAACCTGGGATATCATTGGCCCCTGAATAATATACTAACCTATGTATTCCTTTCTATTATGTATTTTATCCACTAAACTTAACATGTTCATATTTTACTGCTATTCATATTTTAGGGCTAATAAGTTAACTCAAGAGTTCTAACAAGAAACAGGCTTCCCTATATCCACTAGAAAGTCATCTGTGGTAAACATTATACTCCCACTAATGAGAAAGGATATCTGTTTTCTATCAGAAGAACCAATATTGCACAAATCTTTGCTCCATAATATGTAAGTGAAGTTACCCTCTGTCTTCCCACTCATGGGTCATGGTGCTCCCAAATATCAGGGATATACAACGATACTATGATGTTATCAAATGTTGATAGTTTGGTTAGTAGTTTTCATCATTTATATCTGTCACACCCCTTCAATACGTCCCTTTCATCAGCCAAAGAAGCTTGTGCCAACTATTCACTTCCTTATATGGACTTACCAGAGTAATTCCCCTCCTTCCTGATTGATACTGAGGGACCTCTTTTCTACCAAAGAGGATTCCCTGTTCCCTAAGGTGGCATCTAGTGGCTGGAGCATGTAACAACAATAAAATAATCTAAAAATGATTATCTAAATTATGTTACCTTACAAGCTTGCTTATTTTGTTTGTGCAATATATGCTGCTTATACATTAAAATCTAAAACAGTACTGCTTTAGAGAATGTTGTGTAGTAGACAAATAAAAAATGATCCTCTGCACTCCTCAATTATCAATATATTAAGAGTGTTGAGAAATTTTGTGTGTTAAGCTGCTAAAATGACCTCCCCTTTAACACTTTCACTGCCAGCCGATTTGGCAGATTTGGTATTTTATTGCCAGACCATTTTTGAACATTTTGCACTCTTTCACTTTAGGGGCCTCTCCTGGGAGGGTCTTTTAGTTTATCCAGGTAAACAATATAAAGTGTTTTTCAGGACAACATAAGCTTTCAAAAAATGCTAGAATGCTGTAATTTCACTTCTGTAAAAAGAAAGGCTTTTAAGTGTCTATAAAATTTTTAAAAATCATGTATCCCATAATACAAACACTTATATCATAAACATAAATAATTTTATTGCACAAGAACACAGCAGATTCGAAAGTTCTATGTCTCCTGAATAGTGATGGGCGAATTTGGGGCGTTATGCTTTGCAGAAAAATTCATCAAAAGGCGAAAAATATCCATTTTTTTTTGAAGCTGGCGAATTTTCGCGGCGGTTTCACAAATTTATTTGCCGCCGGCGAATCACGGGAATTCGCACCTGGCGAATAAATTCACCCATCACTACTCCTGAACCCGCCCAAATATATATAGTTGTATGGAGATTTTTCACTTGTATAGGTCAAAAGTCCAAGCAGAACACTACCAAATTTCCGAAGTACTGCTCCACAAAACTGCATGCTTCTATTTCAAGACCAAACATTCCACAGTAGGTGTACCCTAGAAAATTACACATTATTGGAAAGAACAGATTCAAACAAATCCAAAATGGGTAAATATATCTATGTACTCCAAATTACCAAGTTGCGATTCTTTCCTAAAGTTTATAATCTTTTATAAAAATGTGTGAAATTTTTGAAAAATGACCTCAAAGCTTCCAGTGTACAGCAATACCCAATCCCAACTGGGTATGCACCTCTTTCTACTCCAAAGTACCAAGTCGCAAAGCTTTTCTAAATTTGGAGATGTTCGTGACATCGACTTTGCAGCGTTATTTACAGCATTTTTTGGCAAAGGTACAAAAAAGTACATTCCCCCCTTAAAACTATATATTTTTGGAAAGTACACATTCCTCCAAATCCAAATTCAGCATGCATATCTTTCTACTACAAAGTACCAAGCCGCAAAGCTTTCCTAAATTTGGAGATTGTGGTAACTTTTCCGAAAATCACTTCAAATCTTCCAGTTTTAGGTACCAAGGTAAAACAGCCTAAATATGAATGTATTTATTTATTTCAACGTTTCGGCTTGTTTACTAGGCCCTGAAGATGGCCCTAGTAAAGGAGCCGAAACGTTGAAATAAATCACTTTAATTTTTCTCACTTATAAAGTTCCTGGAGTGCCGTTATTGGATATTTGAATATATATATATATATATCTATCTATATATATTTATATATACATATATATATATATATATATATATATATATATATATACACACACACATACATATTATATAAGCTACAAGGTAGAAAATGAAAATGAACACTTTTCCCTGGGAATAGTGTGAGCATGAGGCTAAAAATCTTTTTTCCTTTTAAATGAATCAGGGAATAGGTATGAAGTGAATTTCCTACAATGCTCTTTGAAGCCATTCCGATTAGCCATGTCCAATTCGATCTGCTGTAATGCATTAGGTGTGATACTGCTGTAAAAAAATCCACCATTATATATTTCCTTAGTTAAAAATAGGTATGAGGGTTTTGGTTCAGATTTAGGTTCAGCATGAACATTTGCATATTCTACTTGTCCAGTCTCTGACACATTTTCTGCAAGGTGTTAATAAATAAGATTATTATATAGTGAGATTATTATCTGAAGAGCGGATGTATGTGTCTTGAAACCCAACAAGCTTAAACTCATACCTGCATGAACATGCCAATATAGTTTCAATGTAAGGTTGTATACAGCGGCTGTTACAACATTTAGGACATTGCTGGCTCTGTGTATTGCATGTTATTATAAACTTGCTCATCTGTTCAGTCTGTATGATTTCATGCAAAAGCTCAAACCTAATAAGTGGAAAGTACAAAAAGGCTTAATCTGTTGTGTAAAGCTTTAAACACATTGCCAGTCTCGATTCTGTGTGAATAAAAGGTCCTTATAGTCAAACTAATGGTTGATTGATAACTAAAAAAATCTGTTATTGCCCAAAAGTTAAACTGTATGTGGAGGAACTTTGATTTGAAATAGGTGTCTACAGAGACTGTGTTCAAGTACTGTGTGGGACAGACAGTTTCCATTAGTGAGTTAAGATAGAGAAATACATTATGTCCGTTTCCTAAAAGTGTCAGCTAGTTTGGGGTCCTCACACTGGGTAGATTGTCCAGGACCCCTCAACCCATTACAACTGCCATAATGTATGTAGTATCTCAGAGCATTTGTCTATTTATTGCTGTTCTGTACTGTAGAGTTTCCCAATTACGAAGTATGGAAAATATGCCCCTCCCCCATATATAGATAGACAGACAGACAGACAGACAGATAGATTACCAAGATGTGAATTGCAGTTTTTTTTTAAATGTTATCTTTTAGGGGACCTGCCACCCAGACATAAAAATCTGTATAATAAAAGTCCTTTGCAAATTAAACATGTTTTAATTAAAACATCCATACCTGTTATAAATGTATTTAAAAATCTGAGCTGTCAGTCATATATTGCCTGCCCTGCCTTTATGCCTCAGACACAGCAATTACTTTCACTTTCAATTCTGTACCTCCTAGATGTCAACAAACTCTTCTTATTCCCCCTTCTTCCTCATCTATAATTGTGTATCTAGTGCATGGGCATCAGGTCCCCCATTCTGGTACATAAACAAGATTTTGGGATAATGCAAAGCTTGCCTTAATAACAGTGTCCACAAAATAGCTGTTATCTGCTTGCTGTGATTGTGAATTCCCTGACTGAAGGAAACAAGATTTAAATAATTTATATAGTGTAAGTAAAAATTATTTTGCTCATCTAACAGGATAAAAAGGAATTTGGAATGATTTCTTAGGGTGACAGGTCCCCTTTAAAGGTATGGCAGCTGTTTGTAAGGGTACCCGGTGGTCCAGTGGTGCAGCAGGGGTGCCTTCTGCACTCCCTGTGGGGATGCCCGCAGCAGCCACCACTTTCTCTTTGACGCGCGTGTCGGAACATGCGCACGCGCATGTTCCTGGGTGTGATTTCTAAGTGTTCTGATCTGTTCTTGACTCTGCCTGTCCCTGACCTTGTCTAGTCTGCTGCCTGTCCTGACTTTTGCCCATGCAAAAGGTGGTTGTTACAAGTGAAGAGTGAGCCACGGCTGGGACCTTGGCACAACTTCTGGGTTTGGGACTCAGTTGTAACCCTTTTTTTGCTATTTAACTCCCTTCCAGAACACTGTTATATTGCGACTCCTCATCTCGGTTGTGCTTTCACAGTAGCCTGTATTCTCCAGGCTGAACTATAACTCTTTAAAACACTGACTTACAAATAGACTTGGCTCAGGAACAGTAGCTTTATTAAACAAAAATATCACAATGGGTTTTACTTATGCTACTGGTGTTCCCAATGTGACAGTTTTTTGTACTTCCCAACTTTGTGTCACCTAGAGCAATAGGTCACAATAAACCTCTTTAGTGGAGCACAAAGCTGCTCTTACTAACTAGCCATGTCTAACACATCTAAACTGTAACGTTCAAATTTTTTTTATAAAATCCAATGGGGGAATGTAATATAGGTTGTTAATGGAAACATTTTTGCAATACGAATAAATGTTCTCATTGGGAACAATTTTGCCCTTGCAAATATTTTGTGATTGTGAACCCTTGGCCCCTCACGTGACAGTAGGATAGTGATTGTGAATTTTATAATTTACAATAGTGTGAAAAAGTTGTTACATTTGCTCCGAAAGTTTACGCCACCTTCAAACAGGTCTTAAAAGTTTGCAATACTCAATTAAGATTCACAATGCAATATCAGTCTAATGAATAATATTACATTGCAACATGCAATTGATATTCTTATTTTCAAATTTTATTGCATTTCCCCCCTAGAGTCTTCTATTACAGATGATCTGTCACTATCTTTACCTCATTTGCATGGTTCTTATCCCCAAGTTTACTAAGGAATTGGTTACCTTAGGGCTTTATCTTTTACTGGGGCTTCTTGTTTCTGGCACACCAGTAGCACCCACACCCTCCATAGAGTGAATAAAGAGAGAGGGGACCATTTTCTCCTCCACCAAGGGCATTGGTCTTCTTCCTCACAGTTGGGAAGTTTAATGCCTTACATTTTAGGATCTCTAGCTAATTCCTCTGCAATATGATGCTTTGTGTTGGGTTCTGAACACATACATTTCACTTTTTAGTCCAATGAGTGAGGTTTTGTTTTATCATATCTCTTGTACATCACTACATCTATATGCAGCACAAGGTGCCTTAGAAGACAACAGACAATATGTAAGGCAAAACTAGAATATTATACTGTTCCACACAAACTATTTTTTTCTCTAACCCCACAGGGAAAAAGTCTACAAGACAGCAAAGCAACATTGTACAGTGAAAACAATGCTGTTGATGGAAGTAAACAGTGAATGCACAAGACCAAAAAATAGTTTTTTCAGAAATATCAGTACAGATAATGCGATCTGCTATCCAAAATGCTCGGGACCTGGGATAACACATCTTTCTGTAGGATTGTCATTCTTTAAGTCTACTAGAAAGTAATGTAAACATTAAAAAAAGATTGGTTTTGCTTACAATAAGGATTATTTACATCTTAGTTTGGATAAGTACAAGATGCTGTTTGATTTCTAGATAAAAAAGGGCATTTATAAATATTTGGATTATTTGGATAAAATGGAGTTTATGGGAGATGGCCTTTCCGCAGTTGATGCTTCCTGGATATAAGGTAGCCTAAATAAAACCGTATCACGTTTTTTTACTGGTTTTATATTTCATATTATAAGAGGCCAAAAACTCCAGTTTCAACTCCCTTTGTTAACTTGGCCTGTTAGCAAAGTTTTCTGCACAAGTCACTGTTTTCATCCCAAGAAATCTTCTTCTCTTTCTTTAATAGACAAGGTCACACATACAACATAGCTTGACTGTCCATCTGTCCACCAAGACAAATACAAGAGTCCTCTGCATTCACCCCATTATCAATATATTTAAGACAGAGACATTTTGTGCATACTGCTACTGAAAAATGCCTTACCCTTTAAACAAAACAGGGATTGTTTGTCCATATATTGCAATATATTTAAGCTGGCCAACTATGTCAAAGTCATCCTATATCTGGCCAGTCCTACGCTTAATTTTCATCTGGTTCATTAAGAATTCTATTGCTTTATTATACATTTTACACAGGGACTGTCCATCTGTCCACCAAGCATACTCTGTTCCAGATCATAATCATAAATACAGTTTTTTTCCAGGACCCAAATACACAGATATCATATAGTGAATGGTATTTCTCTGCAACCAATAAAAATATTGGGCATAAGATAAATGTCCATGATACGTACAGTGATATAGGCACAATTGCTGTGCTAGTCTAATCAATATTTGTTTTTATGTGCCTGAGTATATTTTTCCTCTCATACAGTATTTGAGTGCTACCACTTTTATATGCCTTCATCTATGATTTTGTAAATGATCTTCCAGTACTTTTAAAAAATAAATATGCATAAGTAGACTCTAAGCCAATCTAAACTAGTGCATTATGAGCCATAAACCAGATAGTTTCTAAAAGCTTGGACTGCATTACAAAGATATAATGGGTACACTTGGATTTAATATTCTTACAGAGCATGTAGGTAAAACACACCATGGATTATATGAAGCAATAACATTTAAATAACAAACTATGTAAGGTTTCAAAAAAGGAAATTGTGTCCATATGTAAAGCGAGATATATGTTCTCTTTAGACCTGAAAAGTTCCAGAGAACTTACATGCACCAGGTAGGAAACACAAATAGCATCACTTCACTGAAAAAAGAAAGGAAAAAATAAAATGTCATTTAAATTATACATTTTCCTTTGATGTCCTAACATGTAAAGTGACTGAACACAGTTGGGCTGTAGGTCTGGACCCCACTTCATTACAGTTTAATGCTAAACATTCTGAAGATTTTCTAATTACAATGCACTTTTTCCCCTGTTTGCAGCAGCTGCTCCCAGTTGGCATTTAGAAATGGAGCGAGAGAGCCACCTCCACTGACTGCAGCACCAGTGGCAGCTACATTAGAGAAGGGCAGCGGCATTTCATTGTGGAAAAGAAATCATGAAAGGCAGATGTTTCTGCTTTCATTTTTTAAATTTTAGTGCCCTTATTAAAATGAAGAATTTATTTCTTATATTCGAAATCAATGGATACCATGCATACTGATAACTGGAGATGGGACTCTTAGTTATCTACTCCATATTCAAATTCCAGGTAAAATAGTTTGCTTCTTTTAATTAAAAATATTGCATATTAACTCTTAACAATTGCGATTATGATAAATAAGCCCATAGCTGACACTTCATGCTCATTGTTAAAACGATCTTCCTGTCAAAGGGAGGGGTGTCTAGAACTGTTTTAATAACCTGAAGGGTATAGGGATAAGATTGAGGTGCAGAAGAAAGAAATGATTTTTTCCTGTTAATGGCAGGCTGGGTTACAGATGGTGGATCGGGTCTTGTGCAGGACCCTGTTTTCTCTGATCCACACCTGTGCAGACTGCAATGTAGAGTCCTGCAGTGGGTTGGGTACCCGCAGGTTACCTGTAAAAAAAGCAGGCACCCTGCTGAATGAGGGGAGGATTTTCAGGTGCGGGTCTGCTGGTCGCAGGTTGGGTTGCGGGACTCATCTAAATTTCTTATCTTATGTAATATTGTCTATATTTTATTCCTTTTAAAGTTTTACAAAACTTGTTTCTGTCCCTGCCCACTTTTGATGACATCACTTCCAGTCTGCAGCACCATCACTTCCTGTTTGATGGTGGGTTGCTGATAAGGCAGTTGCGGGTCCGGGTCGAGTAGCAGATCAAAGTGGGTAAATATGCGGGTTGTGGTTTGGTTCGCGGGCTGCGGGTTTGGGTCTTAGAAATTGGTACCGCAATATACTGCATCAATGGTGACTTCTCTAGTGCTGAGCTTTTTCGATAGCAAATTGTCTGCTTCACTCTTAGTAAATTGGCAATGTCCCAGAGAATTGTCATTTTGGTGAATTCACGTAGTGAAGTGACCATTTTTATTCTCTGTGGTTGAGCCTTGGTCTGGCTTCTGGATTCTGAACCTGTGTAACCTGAGGCTGACCTTTGCCTGTTGACCTTGTTCCTGCCTACTGAGTTGGTTGGTTGCTTGAGACTCTCTTCCACAAAGTGCTTCCCTATAATCACTATCCGTGGCCTTCCCTTTCATGGGAGGTGTAGGAGAGGTAATTTCCTCCTTTGACTTCTAGACCTAGTTCCTATATCTCCAATATGCATTCTACAAGTGTGCTTTTTGATAAATGCTGACCTAAAGTATACATATTAAAAAAAATGGCTCTTTTAAATGACAATTTGGGAGATCTTAGTAGGTAGTAAGTCTCTTGGCTAGTTCATTGGAAATGTCTTCCACATTGCAAATAAAGCATTTTTTCAGTATGATGTGTGCAGTAGGGAACGTGGAAAGAATTTGAATCAATTGAAAATCAACAATCACTTCAATAGGATTTTTTTTAAAGGAATAGTACAATTAAGTACCCCCATATTCAACGCTGTCTTGCTCATGAATGAGAGATGATTCCACTAGATTAGCCAACAATTATATGCTCTGAGCTGATCAGTTCAGTCAATTTACTGTGCAAAGTAAACTGATTCTTTGGAACAAAGCAGCTTGACAGCAGGGTGTTACCTGAGAAATCTACATGCCTGTGTAAACAGGACTGTCCCTGTCCCACTGTGAAGTGGCCCTGCACCATATGGTGCCACTGCTGAACTTATTATCTGACAGTTTAACTGATCCCAGCATTTGGGATCCCCAGTTTCCAGCTGTGGGAGTGATTGATGTTCTAACCACTACTTCAGTCTTAAAAGTTATTTCCTCCTTAAGGAACCAGGAATACAGAAAATTACCACCCATTGCAAATGCTAATCTTACCCCCCTTCTAGAGCCAGGCTCACCAATTTATTCAAGACAGGTCTTAAAACTGGTATAGTGCACATCAAATGCATACTAATGAGACATTTTGTTTGAAGGCCCAATTCTTCATTGAGGTTCTCCTTTACCATATGTTCATTGTGCCTCTCCTTTTATGTACAAAAAATCAGCTCTCGCATAATTATGGGATGTGTAATCTGCTCATAAATTAAAAAATGTATCACTTAAATGACGATTCTCAAATACACAAACCGAACCACAAACAAGAAAAGGGCTTTGCAACCCCTTTGGTTTTTATCCCTAACATATATTGGTAATAGATTAATTTCCTTAACAAATACATGGAATAGCAGGATTCTCGTAATAGGAATCTTGACCCATATTTCTTTGTACCCCCTTACGGAGATGGTTATATTTCACTTATATGTGATAGAGACCTACTCAAGAAAATCAGCTCTTCTATATCAAAATCCTTGCTTGAGACAGATTGCCTGTACTTTTAAGATCTGTATCATTTTTGTATAGCATTATTGGCAACAGCTCCAACAAGCATGGAACTAGAAATAGTGCAGGTGGGTCTTCAGATACTCTGAAACTTAGAACTGCATTGTATAAGAATTATGAAAGACATCTCCTCTAATATAGCTCCAGGTTGGCACCACACATAAATACCTTCACAACTTTCCTTCTTTTCAAAAAGGGTAAAAATAAGCTGTAACTAACTTTAGTGGGCAGAATCTTTTTTTCTTTGAGGGCCAATGCCTATGAAGTTGCACCTCTGACCACAGAAAAATTATTTATTTGGGAGTATATGGAAATAACCATACAGGCCCCTTAAAACGTTATATAGTGCTTCCTCTTAAACATTAAGATCTACAATACTGCAAGGCAACATGGTTTTAGGGTTTTCAATTTTAGGTGGTGAACAGTGAATTTTTTGGAAAAGCACAATTGTGGAGAAAAAATACTGCATAAGGGGAAACAAATTGATGCAAGAAATTACAAGCCAGTTAAAGAACTTGATTGTGTTTTTTAAACTGAACTACCCATCCCTAACACTTAAAGCATAATAAAACAGTCCCTTGGTATGACTGTAGAATATTACTTTTTTTGACCAGTGGGATAGGATATTAAATAAAATGGGGCTCCAACTTGCAGATTAATTGTACCATCTTTTAGCCCTGCATGAAATGATCTACGGGTCCACTTAGATGCCTTTTACAGATCCAACTATATTGAAGGAATAGACTCTTAACAGCATCTTAATAGTAATTTAGGCAACGGTTTGACCTATTTGTGCAGATTGTTGGTGGGAAACTATTTCACCCATATACCAAACAATTCACGTGAAAAAATAAATACAGGATAAAGTAAAGCCACTGGGGGACTCATAGTTAAGATGCATGTCTAAAGGCATATCATTATGTTTTATGACCCTATCACTTCTAAACCTCATCTGTACAAAACATGGAATTTAATAGAGTGTAACAAATAAGGTCTGTAAGGATAGTGCTCCAATTCATTTTTGCACTAGTGATTAGGTTGGAGACTAGAGAGTCTTATGACCCATATAATTAAAAAAATGCTTTCAGCTCAATGATATGAATGAGAAGGTAATACAACCTTTATTGTAGTATGAGGGGGTATAGCTTCACTATAATCCTATATGGCATTGGGTCTTCTATGTTTTACATCCTGCAATACAAATAAGGTAGAATCATTTCTAAAACAATTAAATTTAAACAATATAGCATATGTTGTCTGTAAATCTTCATTCATGTTTTAAAGAGGTAATTCACCTTCCTAACCAGTTCACTGGTTTACAGAAACCTGGTGTTTGTTCTTTGCTCCTTATGAACACATTCCACATTCAATCTTACAGCCATGGTACTAATAAATGTTGATTTGAAGGTAAGTTCCACACATGGCCATTCTTCTTAATTGCATCTAATGCTGCGGAGAAATGTATCAACTAATATAGTACAGTTCAGAATCAGCACCTGAATTACTGAGCTGCCAGACTGAAACACAAGAGCCAGCAACATTAAACTTTAAACTTCAATATTTGGAAAAATGGTAAACAATTACACTTGGAAAGTCTCTATTTCTGGTAAACAACCTGAAAACAACTGAACAGAAAAAAGTGTTTAGAAGATGCACAACCTCTCTAATGAACAGATTCAGTCCTCGTGTTGTTATTATAAAAATATATCGGGAACGGTCCAATTCCTATGACGGACGAATGGCTAGTGTCAGAGGGTTGATATTTGTCACCCCCGCCCTCTATGACGCCATAACGCTATTGGGCCCAAGGCAGGATGGACTATAAGGGCTAATGGTCTACTGTGGACAATGGTCACTCATATAGCTTATACTAGGCCATACAAACAAAAGATCATCACTCTGTTTCTTAAATTCCAGAGTGTCAGCATAACGCCAGTCTGTCTGTTGGGGCCCCTTTCTGCACAAGTGCGGCTCAAATTACTTGAAATACCACAATGGCCTTGGTTAGCCGATAGCTGATTGCGAGGCTGTGGACCGTTGGAGCTAGGCACAGTATGTTACCACATTCCTTTAATAACATGTAAGACTAAGTAAATCATTTAGACATTAATTGTACAAGGAGGAGTCAGACTATGTATGGTATTGGCATACTCCCATTTGTTATCACCCCCATCTATGACATCAAAATGGGTATATAAACTTATGTTATATGGGAGTATCCTTGGAAAGCATTCGGGTACCACCTAGGTGACACACGACTACTTCCCAAGGCAAAACCTATTGTCTTGTATTTTGGACACAATAAACTACCTCATTGTATTTGAACTTGCACTATTTCGTGGTTTTGCTTTACATACGAGGTCATAGAGGTACAAATATAACAACAGTGTATAATATCATCATACACTTTAAGGTACATACAGGTATGGGACCCATTATCCAGAATGCTCAGGACCTGGGGCTTTCCGGATAATGGATCTTTCCGTAATTTGGATCTTCATACCTTAAGTCTACTAGAAAATCATGTAAACATTAAATAAACCCAATAGGCTGGTTCTACTTCCAAAAAGGATTAATTATGAATTATTATTAATTAATTATTAGTTGGGATCAAGTACAAGGTACTGTTTTATTATTACAGGGAAAAAGGAAATCATTTTTAAAAATGGGGATTATTTTGGATAAAATGTAGTCTATGGGAGACAGTCTTTCCGTAATTCAGAATTTCTTGGATAATTGGTTTCCGGATAATGGATTCCATACCTGTATTTCCAACCACTGAGTCTTAGCTACTCTGATGTGGCATAACTAAGGAATTGACTTTACCTGTAGTCAACACACTTGAGTCCTGGCACTGAAAGATCATACCTAGGGTAGGGTAATAACCTACTATACTCCTGGTCGCTCACTGCCTTTTTGGGCCTAGTGCATCTATTCTTAAAATTTTGATCTCTTCTTAATAATCCTAAATTCTTTTTTTCTTATTAACTTTGAGACCTTCTCTACCTTTAGCTTGGGCCTGCTCTACCTGTGAATTCATGTACACTCATTGAGTGGGATCCAAAAAAACAAATCTAGTTTCAACCCAGCCCTTTAGACTATCTGTAGGATTCCAGTGACACCCCCTGAAAATGAAACTCTAAAACATCTTCACGGTACAACATTAACTGTTGAGGTTACATTAGCTCTTCCACCCTCGCATACACTCCAGTCCAGGCATTATTATGGTTATACATAGTTACATAGTTAAACTGGGTTGAAAAAAGACCAAAGTCCATCAAGTTCAACTCCTCCAAATGAGCCCATGCTTATACTGACCTGTACACTATATAGATGATATTGGAAATAAATGCTGTAGAGATAATTAGATCTGTAATTCAATAGAATTCTTTAATTTTCTATCAGTCACTCAAGGCAGTATTGTAACCAGATTAGTTGTAAAGGCCCCACTTTCACATGTTTAGGTGGAACTATCTAGCTTTCAAATCAGAAAATGTGTGCAATTAAATTATACATGAGTATGACTAAGCATGACTGAAGCAGTTCACGGGTGTGGCCTATACTGTCCTGATTTTCTGTTATGTTCAGATGTATGAGAGTGTTTCTTTCTCAGAATATCTTTGGGAATAACCTAAAAGCAAGGTAATTAGGATAAATAAAACCAAATATTTCTATTAAAAATAGAGCTTTAAAATTAATTAAAAATGAGTGAGACTAAAGTATTATTGTCCATCATCTTCTTTAGCAAATAAAGAATAGCCTTCCACCACTTGACCGGAAAGATGGATGACCAGCCTTAGCAGCTGCAAAGAAAAATGTATTGGTCAGGCAAGAAGTTTAGTTAATGTTGTCCTCTATTGCACCTTCCAGTCTACTAGAGACCATGCCACCATGTTTCTTTCAACTTCTTACTACTATTTTATTCTGTCCCTGTACTTGTTACCCTCATATGTAATAAATGGCATAGAGTTTGATTGAGTTCAGCAACTGATAACAACCAAAAACATTTTAGCTGTTAAATTAAACTGGTGGCCAGTAAATGCTACAGACATACTGTACAGATCTTGAATGTGACATAGAGACTTACCTGGGCAATAAATCCGAGTCCCATTGATGGTTTCAAATTCCATTCTGGCACCAGACACAACACCAGTAAATACTACCTGCTGATTGGTTGCTTTAAGTCAGTGCTGTACAACTTATTAAATAAAGTAGGGTGGTTATTTCTCATTTTTTGTATTATTAAAATAATAATGTCATACAATAAAGTCTATGAAGGCTTTGAGCAAACTGGTGGCCAAAAAAATACTTTGGAAGGCCAAATCCGACCCACAGGCCACCAGTTGTACTGCCCTCCTATTAGTGACTTGACCTGTAGTAAACTTTGCACCTTTTATTAAAAAAAATAATAACATTCTTATTCACTCTTTTCTTTATCTAACTGATCTTAAAAAAACTTTTATGTTTCATGGAATGTATATATCTTTTGTAAACAGTAAATATAGGATTCCTAACTATCCCATGAACTGCAACAGTACTGACAGATATAAACATATATGACAGATAACCACTGGGCTTCCCACCACTAAATGCAAAGGGTTTTCACCTCTTTCTACATAACCTTTCTGCTTGCTGACCCTATACATCATACAGTTCTTATGCTCTGTACAAATACTTGTGTCATTTGTGGCAATATCTCTATAATAGATGTCCTCAATGAATCTTATAGATCATAGATTCAGTGTTTCTCTTGGTGTCCAACAGTGTCCACCTCTTGACCTTTCTGTTGGCATGACCCAAGGTTCAATCCAGTGACCAATTCTGACTTCACTTATATACAAAAAATAGTATTTTATTACAGAGACTTAGATGGGGCACATTTACTAAGCTCGAGTGAAGAATTAGAATGAAAAAAACTTAAAATTTCGAAGTTTTTTTGGGTACTTTGACCATCGAATAGGCTACTACGACCTTCGATTCGAACGATTCAAACTAAAAATCGTTCGACTATTCGATAGTCGAAGTACTGTCTCTTTAAAAAATACTTCGACTACATACTTTGGCAGTTTAAACCTACCAAGGTACAATGTTAGCCTATGGGGACTTTCCCCAGCACTTTTCTAACCTTTTTTTTTTTGATCAAAGAAAAATCCTTTGATCGATCGCTCAAAATCGTTGGATTTTTTCATTCGATCGAACGATTTTTACTTCGATCGATAGATCAAAGGATTTGCGTTAAATCCTTCGAATTCGATATTCGAAGGATTTCAATTCACGGGTCGAATTCGAGGGTTAATTAACCCTCAATATTCGACCCTTGATAAATGTGCCCCCTAATGTTTCGTGAAATTGCAGAAATCACTAAGCTTGTTCAGGCTGAAAATCTGTGTTAGTTAGGAAACTCATACATGGTTCCCTTAAATATTGCCCTTAAATGGCTCCTATCTGCTTTCTATCTGTGTGTGTCTTGTCACCATCATCATTAAAAATGTTTACATTTATGTAATGTTTGCTCTTTTTGTGCCTCTTATTTGGAAACTAGTGGGGTTCGAGTCATTAGATTTCCATTCTAAACCAATGGCTTATTTCAGATATAAGTATATAAAATTTTGGTGAGCAGTAATGCCGCTGTGATCAGGAAACTCTGTATATAAAGATAACAGAGCTGTGATGAGTGGTTGAAATTGGTGCTAAGGAGTGGGGATGTGGCTTTGTATGATTACAGAGCCCATCTGCTTTTATAGAGGTGGTAATGCAATTCAATAGGAAACATTCTACAGTAAGTAGTAAAGGGATCTTCCACCCAAAAACAGTTTTTTGTCCGCTGAAAGAAAATTTAATTTTCTAACATACATTAATTACAAAGTTGTTTGAGATTATAATTGTTTCAGGAGTCAGAACTAGGAGTGCAGGAAATGTAAAAGACAGACACTGCTTTCAATAACAATCTTGCAAGCCCACTGATTAAAGCTCATTTAAAGACCTGAAACCTGTAACAGTGTATTAAGACTGAGAAAACAGGACATCTCCAGTTGACTCCATTTTATTCAAATAATTCAACATTTTAAAACAAATTTCCTTTTTCTCTTTAATAATAAAACAGTACCTTGTATTTGATCCAAAAGAAGATGAAATCAATCCTTATTGCTGACAAAACAATCTTCTTGTACTTGACTAATGTGTAAATTGTTTTTAGAAGACATTTAAGCAGCAGTTAATGGTCACCTATTTCAATTCAAACATCTAATTGGATGTTATGGGTTACTGCTCCTGGGCAAACTTAGTACCTTTTATTACATGGGGGGGGGGGGTTAAAGTAAATTACAGAAAGAATCCTTATCCAGAAAACCCCAGGTCCCAAACATTCCTTATAACAGGTCCCATACCTGTACTTTCAAGAGTAGTTATAAGCAAATAACTTACAAATCTTGAATTGATGTGTACTGTAAAGTTAGCTTTTGGGAAGAGGACCCCATTAGTCAAAACAAAACGTGTCTCTAAATCACATTACAAATTTATGTACAGGTATGGGATCCATTATCCAGAAACCCATTATCTAGAAAGCTCTGAATTACGGGAATCTCCCACGGACTCAGTTTCAATCAAATATTTAACAATTGTAAAAATTATATCTTTTTTTTTCTGTAATAATACATTTCTTTGTATTTGATCCCAACTAAGATATAAATAATCCATAATGGAGGCAATACCAATTCTATTCAGTTTATGTTTTAATGATTTTTTTAGTAGTCTTAAATTAGGGAGATCCAAATTACTGAAAGATCCCTTATCCAGAAAACCACAGTTCCCGAGCATTCTTAATAAAAGGTCCCATACTTGATTCAATATTTGTAATAATACGTTTAAAAGAAAAATACAAATATATTTATTTTATAATAAAAATATATAAATCTTTGGGGGGTTATTTATCAAAGTCCGAATTTATCTCAATATTTTCTGAAAAAAACTCAAATCCACACTGGTTTTTTGGGCTTATTTATTGATACACTTTACTGAAACAATTTTTGTGGGAAAAAAATAAAAAATAAAAAATTGTGAAAAATCTGATTTTCAAGATTTTCAAGATTTTCTCTGATTTTTCATCAGGTTTTCATGATATTTTGGATTTTTTCACCCGAAACCTCCAAAACTTCGGGGTATTGCCTAAAATCCAGCGCACATCAAAAAATCATTGGGACTTCTCCCATTGACTTATATGCAACTTCGACAGGTCTGAGATGCCGGATTTTCAGATTCTGACTTTTCCCATCCTCGGGGTTTAATAAATTCTGAAAAATTCATGATTCTTTTTTTAAAAGTCCGATTTTATAAAAAAAAATCACAAATTTTTCGTGATTTTTGCATTCAGAGTTTAGTAAATAACCCCCTTAGTGTCAGAAAATATGGAACATGCTTTGTTTATTTAATTAATCAGCTAGAAATCAATACATTGATGCTGAATATGTCTGGAAGGTGTGAGTTTAATTCTTATCTGTTACAATGGAAAATAAAAATTAAAAGCAAGGATATGTATGAATGAGGGCCACCCAGTTTAGCTAACAGTGAGAGTGATTCTATATATATATATATATATAAATATATATATATATATAGATAGATATATATATATATATATAGTGTTCTGTTCTATTATAAGCTTTCGCTTTACTGTATAAAATAAAAAAAATATATCACTGAGGGAAAATAAATGTGTGGGATTATTTGCTACAGTGAGCTTCAAATGTTTAAATGTGCAATTTTTCATTTTTGGGTTATGAATATAGATTAAAAACATAATCTTTGTTTTTTCTGAATTAATATTTACATAAAATATATTCACAGCTTACCCCCTAAGTCTAGAGGTCCTAAACCAGTGTCAGGGAGCTGTCTGGGTATTTTTTCCCACGAATTGCTTTGCTATTCTACCAACAATAGAGGCTCATTAACGTTTGGCCCTTCAAGTTAGAGCAGCCCAAGCCCGAGTCGCAGGACGTCTGCCCAATATGTAAAATAAGGGAATGAATAGGCTTCTTGGAAACAATGATAACAAGAGCTGGTTGAGCTAACTTTGACAGCATGTGGTAATTTTCCAGCCCACTGGCCTTGTAAAGAGTACTGGGACTCAAAGCAAAGACTACCAGGCGGGTAGCTCTGAATAGCTGCAAACAAGTGGAGAATATCTGATGATGTCATACACTAACCTTGACAGATTGGGCTTCAATCTTTTTTTTATTCTATTTTGGCCCATGCTTAACACTTTCTTACCCTTGCAAATAATGTATTAATTGTTCACCAATGGCAGCCAAGTTTCACGTGAGAGATCAGTATAAGACTAATGGAAATGCTAAAAAAATCAGTCATATTTTTTTGCCACATATATCTAGTCCTTTGGAAAAATGTTGGTTCTAAAGACAGTTCAATCACAATGACTGGTTTGTAACGTATGTATGAATGTTGGAAGGATGATATATATATTCTTCAAAACGGACCAGCACTCCAAATATTTTGAATTGAATAATTTATTGTTACATCACTCGTGTATCCAACATTTCGACCCTCATTGGGGCCTTTATACTTGGAGTGCTGGTCCATTTTGAAGAATACATGTGATATTTGACCACGCACCCATGAGTGGATTGAGGAGTAAGATATATATTTTTTATTTTTTAAAAGACATACAACATAGAAGATTTTCCATTGATAACCAGCTTGGCAGACAACTGCATTTACTTTCTTCTTATGTCTGTTAAGGGAAACCAATACCCCCCCCAAACAATGTAGGTCTCTATAAAAAGATATTGCATAAAACAGCTCATGTGTAAAATCCTGCTTCATGTAAATAAACCATTTTCATAATAATATACTTTTCTAGTACTATGTGCCATTGGGTAATCATAAACAGAAAATTGCCATTTTAAAAAATAAGAGCCGCCCCCTGGGATTGTAGGATTCAATGTACTCACAAACATACCAACAAACCATACATGTTAGGTCACATGAGCCAATTAACAGACAGAGTTGTGTCTTTTGCTTCCACACTTCTTCCTGTTACAGTTAGAGTTGTAGTATTTCTGGTCAGGTGATCTCTGAGACAGCACACAGACCATCACGAAATGGTGGCTCAAGGCAAGAGATGTAAAAGGGCAATATTTACTTAAATATATATTCCAGTTTGGTAAGATTCTTTAATATGCCACTTAATATGATATGAACTATCTGTTGCTTAAGTGTTCATTTTGGGGGTATAGTTTTCCTTTAACAAGGCCTTTGGCTTTTTTTAGCCTTATAATGTACAATACTATGTTCATTTTTTTTCTACACAGCACAGTGGCGTTTCTGGGTTTGCCCTCTAAGCCCAAGTGAGATAGGCATGGGAAGGGTGTCAGCAAACCCAGAAATGCCACTGTCCTCTGTAGAAAAAAATTGTACAGGTATGGGATCTGTTATCTGGAAAACATGATACAGAGAGGCCGTCTCCCTTAGACTCCATTTTATTCAAAAAATCTAAGTTTTTAAAAATAATTTCCTTTTTCTATGTACCGGTAATAAGTAATAATAATAATACTGTGCACTTGATCCTGACTAAGATATACAATAATTAAACCTTATTGGAAGCAAAACAAACTTAAGATATGGAAATTGAAATTTTGGAAAGGTCCCTTATATGGAAAACCCCAGGTCCTGAGCAGTCTATATATCATGTAACATCAGGGGGCCCACTTAGCTCTTAGCTAGAGGGGAAGAATCTAGGAAAAATAGTTCGAATTTCGAATGTTTTTTTTGGCTACTTCGACCATCGAATGGACTACTTCGACCTTCGACTTCAAATCGAACGTTTCGAACTAAAAATCGTTCGACTATTCGACCATTCGATAGTCGAAGTACTGTCTCTTTATGAAAAAACTTCGACCCCTTAGTTCGCCACCTAAAAGCTACCGAAGTCAATGTTAGCCTTTGGAGAAAGTCCCCATAGGCTTTGCTAGATTTTTTTGGTTGAACAAAAATCGTTCGATCGATGGATTAAAATCCTTCAAATCGAACGATTCTAAGGATTTAATCGGTCGATCGAACTTCGAAGTCGAAGGATTTAACTTCGACAGTCGAATATGGAGGGTTAATTAACCCTCCATATTCGACCTTAAGTAAATTTGCCCCCAGATGTTCATCATATGTATTTCATTTTATACAGATCATGGTAACTTCTAATATCCTCATATTTTGCAGCTGGGGGTACTTTATTATAATACACAAATTTCAGTGAGGCATGTGACAGAAATTACATCAGAACTCACTGTTTATAACCGATGACATCAGAACTCACCGTTTATAAGGATATAATTTACAAGATATTCATAGCTTTTGTGTATCATACACAAAAGCAATGAATATCTTGTAAATTATATCCTTATGAACGGTGAGTTCTGATGTCATCGGTTATAAACAGTGAGTTCTGATGTAATTTATGTCACATGACTCACTGAAACTTGTGTATTATAATAAATAAAGTACCCCCAGTTGCAAAATATGAGGATATTAGAAGTTATCTCGGAGTTCCATGACCTGTAAAAAAACACTCAGGCCTGCAGCCTCCTGTTTTTATATGGTCATGAAACTCCTCGGTAACCTATATTATTCTTATAATTTACAAGAAGGGGTACTTTATTAACTATATAATTAACAAGATATTAACAAGATATTCATGGCTCTTCTGTATTATATGCATATAATACATAAGAGTCATTAGTATCATGTAAATTATATAAATGGTGCTTAGTGATGTTATCAGTTATAATTTTGCTTATTGATGTCATCATTTCCTTTTTCTCTGTAATAATAAAACAATACCTACTACTTAATCCCAACTAAGATATCATAAATTATTTTTGGAGGTTAACAATCCTGTTGGGTTTAATTAATTTTAATTGATTTTTTAGTTGACTTACGAAGATCCCTTATCCAGAAAATACTTGTTCCTAGGCATTCTGGTTAACAGGTCCCATAGTTATTTTAAAATAGGCCACATTATTCATTAAAAATGCCCAGACAGTAACGGTATGTGTGTCAAGGAACTAAATTGAGACAGAGAAGTTGTGGTCCAATCAATCTAGTTTGAGTGTTAATAAAAGAAAAAAATAGTCACATATTTATTCCGTACATTTTTCCCAAGGCAGTATGAGAGGCTTTTTATATATACAGAAATTCCTTCACTACATTAAGGCCAATTTTTACAAGGGATCAATACTGGAACAGTTCTCTGTTTATTTTGTGAACATTTCATCCAAGGAACCCAAATTTTAATTTATAACTTGTGGTTTCACACTTGTTAAGGCCTCTGGTGACTTATGGTTTTGATTGTGTTTAAAGGACTTAGAAGTGAAGGGACCTTGTATAATTCTACCTGTACACCTTAGAATCTGCCCTGATTTCACATACTTACCCAGCTATCACATCATATGCATTTCTCAGGGAGTTAATTCTCTAGTTTTAATTACCATTTAGGCAAATTCAATCACCCTTACCTACACATAACCATCAGGTCCCTTCTCTGATGATAGCAACTGGAGTACTAAACCCACTAAAACTCCTCATTTGGGCTTAGGGGTGCTAAACTCAATAGCCCTCATTATCTTGGGCCTACCATAGAATTTATACCTAACACTGCCTTCCCTGGCTTGGGCAGGTTTAGGCCTACAACACTTGATTTTCCTGATACGTCCACCTTTCTCACTGTAAAAGATCAAGAAACATATCTACAGTCTTGCACTTTATACAACTGTGTAAATCACATGACACTGCTTGTACCACATAGGACCAACCGACAGAACATAACATTGGGGCAATGCTAATCTACCTTACCTGAAATCTACCAAGAGAAAGCATACCTAGGTACCTGCAATGGAGAAATTAATGATTTACAAGCTTAAGGTGTTTTAAGGGACACAAATATCGTACTCTTTCCTCTTCTGCATGCAATGTTCCATTCTAGAATGGAGAACAAAAACTGCACCTCAGTTTTAGGTGATGGTTCCATGTGCTCTCCACTCTCCAGGGCTGAGTGATGCTGGGGACCAGTGATGACAGGTAGCCATATTCATTTCCTTGATACAGTGATATAATTTGCAGAAATGCTCTCATTTCATTCCTTTTTACTATTACCCAAGTTGTCTTCTGTTGTGGTTTGTCCTTGTTTGTTTTTTTCTTGCCGTTTGCCCTGAACCTTGGCTATGATTTTGCCTCATCCCTATCTGTACTTGACCTTAGAACTGGTTCTCTGTTAGTGCCATCACAGAAAGTTCTGGGGCTCCATAAAGTTGTCAGTGAAGTTTAAGGGGCACATTTATTAAGCTCGAGTGAAGGATTAGAATGAAAAATACTTTGAATTTTGAATTTTTTTTGGCTACTTTGACCATCGAATCTGCTACTTCGACCACGACTTTGAATCAAACGATTCAAACTAAAAATCGTTCGATCGATGGATTACAATCCTTCGAATCGGTCGATTAGAAGGATTTAATCATTCGATTGAATGATTTTTCGATCAAATGAAATGCGATAAATCCTTTGACTTTGATATTTGAAGTTGAAGGATTTTACTTCGATGGTCAAATATTGAGGGTTAATTAAAGGACCAGTAACATCAAAAAATGAAATTGTTTTAAAGTAATAAAAATATAATGCATTGTTGCCCTGCACTATTAAAACTGCTGTGTTTGCTTCAGAAACATTACTATAGTTTATATAAGCTGCTGTGTAGCAATGGGGGCAGCCATTCAAAGAAGAATAGGCTCAAGTTACACAGCAGACAGCAGATAAGCTCTGTAGAACATAATGTTATCTGTTATTCATTATCTAACCTGTGCCATATAGCCGTTTTTCAATTTCCGCCATTGCTACTCTGCAGCTTGTTTATATGAACTATAGTAGTGTTTCTGAAGCAAACAGATCAGTTTTACCAATGCAGGGCAACAGTACATAATATTTTCATTACTTTAAAACACTTTCAGTTTTTGGTGTTACAGTTCCTTTAACCCTCGATATTCGACCCTTAGTAAATGGGCCTCCCCTACTACTGACTGCTAGGGTTCTTCTACCAAGTGAATCATTACTCTCATTCACGATATGCAGCCTTGCTTGCAGCTTAGGGTGCAACCAATACTTCAATAGTGCAAAGTGGAAAAAAGTATTTGTAATTTTAGTTTACACCTTGTTCTGTTTTTTTTGTAAACATTTTGTAAATATGCATATTTTGTGCACATCTCAAGGTCCTAGGATGTGAACTTTATTCATGACTGCATGTTATTGAATAACAATAATTTCCCACTTATATTTATCTCGAAAAATAAAATGTAATCAAATACAGTCTATTTTAAACACCATTGTATTCCCTCAAACAGAAGCCCTAAAAACAAATACTCTTTGGCAAAAATAAGTAAAAGAAGTTCCCTCACTCAAGCTATTCTGCTTCATCTGCATTTTCTTTGTCTTCCCAAAACAGTTCATAGAAACTTAAATGTATTTTCTAGTACCAGAAGAATAATGATAAAAATCTTTTTAACCTACTTTTTTTTGCAATCTTCCCACAACCTTTCCTCATCCATTTCTTTATTTAGATGGCTACAAATATAGACAACATTCTTGTCCTGGATCTTTTTAGACATCACAACCCAGTTTCTGGACTTACATTAAACACTGTAAGTTGGTGGCTTAGTGCAAATGTAAAGAAAAGTGAATTAAAATATGATAACCCTATATGTATATTTAATATACTTCACTGACTTGTCTTCTTAAAGAATATGCAAGCATAAGCATAGCCTTCACAAAATATAAAAAAAGAAAATGATTGGAAATAGAATTTTCAAGTATTATACAGCAGCTGCAGGGAAGCCAAAATATATTTTGGATGCTAGGCAACCAAGGACACTGAGTCACGCTGCTTTTCTTTTGCACTATCCATGGTATAAAGAGTAAGTTCTTTTGTGCTCTGTGTCCCCTGTGTAGGTTAAATATAACAGAAAATGTTTTGTCCTGGAATAGATATATGCAGCACTGTACTCCATCTAACCCTACTGTCTACAAAGCAAAAAAAGAAATATGCACCTCAGTGTAAGCAGTGAAAATATCTTGCTGGGCTACACAGTAGAAGGAATTTCTGAAGTGAATGTGTTGCCTGGTAAATAATTGAAATTACTGCAGTGAGGATTGTGGGTTAATGTCTTTAATGTGTGAAAGAGACCACGCCTCATACAGAAGGGTGTTTAGCTGCCGTAGCAGCCTTTTTTTTTTTATTGAATTTCACAAAATGGATATAGTTTTTTAAATAATTCAAACAATCACCCTTTACCCACAGAGTGATATTTCAGTTTTGCATTATAAATTGCCGTACAGTAGGAGATGTTGGGGCCCCTATTAGCAGGGCCGGAACTAGAGGTAGGCAGAGTAGGCATGTGCCTAGGGCGCAAAGCTGGGGGGGCGCCAGGCACGTACCTGCTCTGACGCCTACCCCATTGTCCGGTCCTGTCTCTCCCCGACTGGCACGCATATATTTTTGGAATTGCGCACAAAGTTTCGTGCATCGGAACTCATGCGCACTGTCGCGCATGCGCACCAGAGCACAGTTTCGTGCATGCGTACTCAGCCGGTGCCGTACCCGGCCAGGTTGCCTAGGGAACCTGGCTGGGTTGGCCCGGCTCTGCCTATTAGGCCATTTGTGGATTTACAGTGCATTTAAAGGACAAGGAAATTAAAATCACTGGGGGGGGGGGATGACTATGCAGTGATTATGATTGCTGACCTTATTCCTGAGCTGGTACTTTCTCTGCTAACAAATTCAATGGCCCTGATCAATAAAAATAAAGTTAAAAAAAAAAACAAATACAATGGGCGAGAGTATACTCCTTATTGGGGCCACACATATGTGCAGTATACTACAATTTCTGATTGATCCTGGACAGCTATACTGTGGAAGTATGTACTGGACCAGGGTCGGGTTGGGCCCTGACCCTCGTGGAACCCACTAGCCCAGACCTGCTCCCCACGGCTGCTACAAACTGTGCGCTGCTCCCCGACCTCTCCCTGCCCTGATAGTGTCCCTGAGAGCTACAAAGGTACGCGCCGGTGGTGGGGGGAATGGGTGAGGGGCCCGTGGAGGTGACAGGGCTCACTCTTTGATAAATATACCCCTATGGCTTCCTGTAATTCAGAGATTTCTAGATAACAGGTTTCGGGATAAAGAATCCCATGCCTGTACTTACTTTCCTTCTTTTACTTCCCTTTGGTATCAAAGGGAGTTAAAAATCAGTAACTCATTTAAAACAGCCTATCACTGTGTATATATTTCCCTGACGGTTAATAAAGGAATGCACATGCCCCAAATTTGAATTTTTCCAAATAAATGATCTTTACATGCTCATTACAAATGCAGAAATTAGTATGTTCCATGGTTTACCTTTTACATGATACCATTCTCACCTCTTTAAATAACCCAATTTGACAAACTACTTGATTTGATAAACTACTACTTTGATCAAAAACCTTCTGGAATGTAATGTAAGTCATCTATTACAACACGCAGCAACAAAATAGTCCAGGTGCTTAGACATTCTTCATTCACTGAACAATCTAAGCAATTCCTTGAAAATAATAAACGCTGATGCTTGCTCCATATGTAATACAGAAGTTTATCTTTTGGAGATTATATAAAAGACACAGAACCAGAATACATTAAGGGGGTTACTTATTAAAGTCCTAATGCTAAAAACTTGTAAAATTGAGTTTTTTTTACTATAAAATCTTTTCAGATTTATTATACCGAGGCTGCAAAAAGTCAGAATCCAAAAATCCACCATCTCAGACCTGCTGAGGTTGTCAATGGGAGAGGTCCTATACTGTTTGGAAGTTTTTGTGGTCTGCGCTGGAATTAGCCCAAAAATCTAATTATTTTGGGCTTTTCAGACAAAATTCCGAAAAAATAAAGTGATTAGGAAAAAAAACAGGGTTTTGCTCGATTTTATAGATTTTATAGATTTTATAGATTTTATAGTTTTTCCCCAATCCGATTAAATCTAGCTTTTTAAATAATAAATAATGTAAAATTGTGGATTCTAGTTTGGGCTGTCTTTTTTAAATTAAATAATCCGAAAAATTCAGATTTTGATAAGTAACCCCCTTAGTCTCTCCTGGATATTTGTCTAGCTGTGGCTATGAAAAGCCATTTTTCCATCCATAAGCAATGATGACCTATATTTTAAATGATTTATGTATGCTTGTACCTGTTAAATTTAGATTTCCTAGTGACAAATTTTGCATCCTATATATGAAGAAATTGTCATGTTATTGAGATTACACAGATGCATTTCAAAAAAGGAAAATATTTCATACGCTCAACTATTCAAATAATCCATCCATTTCATGCAAGAGGGTTTGCAAGTTTTTGTTTATCACTTGAAGAAATATATCGAGGGGCAGATTTATCAAGGGTCGAATTTCGAAGTGAAAAAAACATTTTGAAATTGACCATCCAATAGGATAGTACGACATTCGAAGTCGAATTCGATCATACTTTGGATCGAACGATTTAATTGTGCGTTTGTACGATTTTACTAAAAAATCCTTTGACTTCTCAAAACTTAGCCAAATACTGGTTATAGGTTCTAGGCTAACATAGCAATTCGGCAGGTTTAAGGTGACAAAGTTTTTTAAAGAGTCAGTACTTATCGAATGGTCGAATAGTCAATGCATTTTCACTTCGAATCAAAGTCGAATTTGGCCTATTCTATGGCCGAAGTACCCAAAAATTACTTCCAAATTCGAAGTTTTTGAATTTGAATATTCACTTTGAATTCACTTCGAATTCACTTTGAATTTACTTCGACTCTTAGTGCCCCAAGTGTTACGTTTCTGTATATTAGCTTGTTGGGGTTCTAAAAGTCTTACTTTGTGACACTTTGGTGCCTTGTCTTAACTTTATACTTTTACTTATTTTACCTGCTTATTAGTATTTGTGTTGTTGTTTACACTATGGCTACATTTTCCCAACTGTTTAGTTGTTACTGTACTTGTTTAAAAAATAAATATAAAAATGCTCTATAAAAGTTTATTTTCTGTAGACTTTCTTAAACAATGATTTGTCATCATAGCGTGCTTAAGGGTTATCTGATTGTATGTATGTATAACTTTATTTATAAAGCGCAGTTAAGGAGCTGCAACGCTGTACAATGCATAAAAGGTACAATAAAAATAAAAGTACAATATATAAAGATACATGCAGGGAGGTACACACAGGGAGGACAAGTCAGACAATAAATATAGATAGTAGAGCTCATATAAAGACACAGATATTAAGTGCTATGCAGTAAGAGCCACAGTAGGAAGGAGGTACCTGCCCCAGGCACCCCTGCAAAACAATCTTCAGAGGGGCCCAGGGTACTCCCATCCCCCGCACACTTCCTGCCTCTGCCCACTCCCGCCCTTACTCCACCCACTCTCCACCCCCACCCACTTCTCCGCTCTCTGCCAACTTGCGCACTGATACCCTGCCTCAGGTAAAGAGCTGCTGGGGATTCTTGTTAGCTATAGTGGAAGCAGACCCTGCAGTTCGGGCCCCCTGTTCCCCTGCAACTGCGGGGTCTGCTTTCTCTGTAGTTACACTACTGGTCCTTGTCCTATAGAGCTAATAGTCTAATTAGACCATGTCTACTGCAACACTATTGACCAACTTCCTACTTACTTCATCATGATAAAGTGCATTTATCTGATGCAATATGTCTTTCATAAAACCATGCTGGTTATTATGTATGTATAAGACTATATTGACTATGAAGAGGATTTCAGCAGACAACAATGCAAAATGACATATTCACTGTAATGGAGTTTCAATGAAGTAAAACACATCAAAGGATAGTCTTGCTTTTTCACTGTGGTCCCTGCACTAGACAAGTATTACCCAGGGAATACTAACCCCTACTATATCTTCTAAGTTGGGGTACTTCCGCAGCTCTTGCTCACTTATTCTGTCTGTCTTACATGACTAGGGTGTACTATCACTTACTATCACTCATTAATCCTTGTTAATGCAGTCCTGGTAGCTGGGCCAATCCAGAAGATGAAGCCTACTCCAACATCCAAACCCTCAGCACTCCCACCTGCCTTTCAGATGGAGCTCCAAGAGCAAAGCATATTGTAATCTTTTTATCAACTTAGGAAAAGGGCATCCCATAATATTACAGAAACAAAGGAAGAATACCTCCACTCTACAGGTCACCCCATGTCACATCATGTCAAAGAGAAAAAGATTTATTGTTCCACATCCTAGTAGCATTTTCCATGGTTAAAAGAGCACTGAGAATATTGAGCATTCTGATGTATAACATGGAACAACCATTGCAATAACCTTTATAGGAAAGTTTACATTTCTAACATGGAAAAAAAACAAGCCCTTTTTCTAAAAGGGAGGTTAAGGGACACTGCAAGAGGATGTTGAAAAGCCTTCCCATTATGGGATGCTCTCTAAAAAATATGACTGAATAAAATAATAATTCTTGTGTTTTTGTGTCCAACAAAGAAATGATAGTTAATTGGAATTCATGGTAGTCCTAGCATGTATATTATTATAAAAATATATACTCTGGTCACCACATTGATAAAAGCAAAATAGTGTGCATTCGCAGTCTTACCTAGAGCAGTGATTACATCCAATTATTATAAAAGAGATATTTCTTTAGTTTTCTTGTCCCTTTAGGCTGAATAAAATGTAAGAGAGGTGGGCTGTAATTTCCAAAGGATCTTTAAAGAGCATCCACAGAGCATCCACAGAGTATCTAGTAAGTTTTTCTCTGGTGTAAAAAATGTGTTGACAGGTGTTGGTGTCACACGGTAATATAGAATGCAATGGCAGAATTGAACTAGTTGGCCAGTCTGTCTATGAAATTACTCATTCACCTCACATTTTATGACTTCTTTTTTTTTTCTTTTCAATCAAATAAAGCTTAATTTAAAAAAAAAAAAAAAACTGGTGACTATCTAAAAGCCAAATAAAAAAAATATTTTTGTAATTGATTCTTTCTATACATTAATTAGTAGAAATAGTTTCAGATACAGATTCAAACTGATGAAAATAATCATTTTCAACCATAGAAAACTTTGAATTGGTTGACGCCCCAATATATTTCCCATTGATAGTTCCTACGTATGCGGTCTATGTGATTAGTTTTTTCTGATGAGAAAATGTACAGGTATGGGATCTGTTATCAGTAACCTGCGATTCATAAAGCTCCGAGTTACAGAAAGGCTGTCTTCCATAGACTCTGTTTTATCCAAATAAACCAAATTTAAAAATGATTTCCTTTTTCTCTGTAGCAATAAAATATTACCATGTAGGTGATCCAAACTAAGATATAATTAATCCTTATTGTAAACTAAAATAGCCTATTGGGTTTATTTACAGTTTACATGATTTTCTAGTAAACATAAGGTATGAAGATCCAAATTGCAGAAAGATCTGTTATGTTAAACCCCATTTCCCAAGAATCTCTACAACACCCACTATTTAAAGCAGAGGAACTTCATGTCCTATCACTTCACAATGGAACAAGGGGAGTAGGATGTTGCATTACACTGTGTTCAACATCCTCTTGCAGTGTCCCTTAACCTCCCTTTTAGAAAAAGGGCTTGTTTTTTTTCCATGTTAGAAATGTAAACTTTCCTATAAAGGTTATTGCAATGGTTGTTCCATGTTATACATCAGAATGCTCAATATTCTCAGTGCTCTTTTAACCATGGAAAATGCTACTAGGATGTGGAACAATAAATCTTTTTCTCTTTGACATGATGTGACATGGGGTGACCTGTAGAGTGGAGGTATTCTTCCTTTGTTTCTGTAATATTATGGGATGCCCTTTTCCTAAGTTGATAAAAAGATTACAATATGCTTTGCTCTTGGAGCTCCATCTGAAAGGCAGGTGGGAGTGCTGAGGGTTTGGATGTTGGAGTAGGCTTCATCTTCTGGATTGGCCCAGCTACCAGGACTGCATTAACAAGGATTAATGAGTGATAGTAAGTGATAGTACACCCTAGTCATGTAAGACAGACAGAATAAGTGAGCAAGAGCTGCGGAAGTACCCCAACTTAGAAGATATAGTAGGGGTTAGTATTCCCTGGGTAATACTTGTCTAGTGCAGGGACCACAGTGAAAAAGCAAGACTATCCTTTGATGTGTTTTACTTCATTGAAACTCCATTACAGTGAATATGTCATTTTGCATTGTTGTCTGCTGAAATCCTCTTCATAGTCAATATAGTCTTATACATACATAATAACCAGCATGGTTTTATGAAAGACATATTGCATCAGATAAATGCACTTTATCATGATGAAGTAAGTAGGAAGTTGGTCAATAGTGTTGCAGTAGACATGGTCTAATTAGACTATTAGTGTAAGGGGGTGGGGAACTGGTCCCAGCGAGGGCAGATGAACTATCATGGTTTCCTTTTAATCTGTGGAATCAGGTATGTCTGAGTAAAATAAAACACATTTATAGTTATATCTGTTTATGCGCCTTTCCTACATAAGCCAAACTGCACAAGCTCATGAAAAACAGGGGTATATATTCCTTTTAATGGCTAATTACTGTATATAGAAATATTACAGTGCAAGCTTTTTGGAGTCTGAAGTATATCCTTTTAGTAAAATGTCAATGCCTGAAGTAGAGACCTCAAAGTCCAGAACTTGTACTATGTCCATATGGTTAGCTATTAAAGGTTATAATATTTATACTACTCTTGTTTTGCATCTTGTGTTGTTGAGTGCAAAAATAAAAGTTCTTTCCTTTGAATTACGGCCTAAAACAGTAAAATCCTAATCTTTTGATATCAAACAATTGTTGGACTGTGTAGGTTGGCCAAGATAATTGTGCAGCGCCGTACAATCAAAGAAAATTTGCATCGTTCAGGTTATATAAGTGCATGTGTGAACAGCTTAAGATGCAGACATAGAAGTTATTAAAGGGGCATGTAAAGGCAAAAAAATAAAATCCCATTTTTACTTTCTTTTATGAAAAAGAAACCTATCTCCAATATACTTTAATTAAAAAATGTGCACCGTTTTTATAAGAAAGCTGACTGTATGCAGTGAAATTCTTCCTTCATTTACTGCTGTGGATAGGAATTGTCAGATGGTCCCTAACTGCTCTGCACGGAAACAATTATACTTATAAACAGCAGGGGGAGCCCCCACCTTACTTCCCAGACATGTAGAACTCAAGCAGCTTTGTTTGTTTCCCTGTTTTGATGATTTATGACGATCCCTAAGCAGCCCAGACCACACTGAGCATGTGTGTAGTCTTGGTCTTGCAAAGATGTTTAACAAAGTTACAAGGTGGTGACCCCCTGTGTCCAACTTTGAAAGCATAAATCATTTGTTTGATTAGGCTTGTGGTGCAGTAAGTACAAGTTTAGTCTACAAAATACAGCATTTCTAGCCTTATTCTATTGTGGACTTTACTTTCCCTTTAAACAGAGTATACTACTTTGGTAAAAGTAAGGATTTTTCTGATTTAAATCAAGAGCTGGGTTTGTTCAATGCTGTTAGCCTGAAGATACAGTATCATATATTGGACAGGGATTGCAAACAGGCCACGCTACATGAGAAACTGTTTGACCTCGCATATAACACTTAACATGACTGTTTAATTTCCTATTTAAGGCCAGTTAATTGTTGCATGCTTCTGCTAGACAAAGAAACACATATACTGTCTGGGTGAATCTGCAGGTCAGCAAGAGGTTTGAAAGATTTATGGAGATTTTTTGCAAGACCTTTTAATGAACTTTGACTAAACTTTGCTCCAGAGCCATTGTGTGCTGAAGACTGGGGAGCAAGTCGTTATTCATTCAGTGTAAATTTATATACATATCAGTCTAAAATACTGCTACATTTTGCATTTAGCCAAAACAAAAAGCCTCAGAAAAATGTCACAAGTAAACTGAGCATTCTGAGCTGAGAAAAATTAAACATTTTTAGATTGCCGCTAAATCTATTTTTTTAGTTACCACTATGTATGATAGCTGTCACGTGTTGCATATAAGCACACTCATGGTTCATTTACCAAAATATTAAAGGAGAAATAAACCCTAAAAACAAATATGGGTAATAATGCCAGATTTTAAATACGGGTATGGAATCCTTTATCCAGAAACCGGTTATCAAGAAAGAAAGTATTACCAAGCCACGGTAGTGGACCAAATGAGAGCATGGAATGTTGCAATAAAAGACCTACATTGGCTGCAACTAGAACAAAATTCCTTAACGCTTTTCAAGCTTAGAGGCTTAATATGGGCAAAAAGAATGGACACAGCAGCACAACACCATTCAGCCAACCATGCCACTCGAGTAGCAGCAAACCTCTGGGTAGAGATCAACAAAAAGAAACCACTCCTACATTACCCGGCTCCCCGAGTTGGAGTGGAAATGCTAGAGACGTGCATCCCAAACCTCAATTTAACAAACTGTAGAAAAGCTTATCTAACAACAATAGGTCAGTTGTACGAAAGCACACTCATGAAAACGTATGAACAACTAACCAAAGAATATAACCTACCCGCACATAACTTTTACAAATACCTCCAGATAAAACACCTATTTGCGACCACCAGAATGGTAGAAAATATAAAACCAAAAAAATAGAAGTTTGAATCCCGGAGCTATGGTGTCCCCAAATTCCAGCAATCAGATAGGCTCTCCTCCACCCGTTATAAGAACACTCACAGCTTTTGAAACATTACTTGCTTATAACCCACACAGCCCCAAAGGCATATAGAGGATCTATAAGATGCTCACAGAAGAGAACATTGGTACCAAACCAAAATAATTCCAAAATGGTAGCAAGACCTCCACACTACAATACCCACACTACAGTGGCAAATACTGCCTACAAGCTCTCAAAATGCACGAACCACATTGAAAACGCCAGGAAATTGTTCTATAGATGGTATAAGACACCAACCACCCTCAACCGATACTATCCGAATGTTGGACATGTTGGAGAGAATGCAAAGGAGAAGGTGACCTGATACACATATGGTGGTATTGCCCCAAAATCAAAAAACTATGGCTAGCTACAGTACAAATTCTGGAACAAGCAACACATTTACAAATAAAGCTAACACCATTGCTTGCTTTGCTAAACCACAAACTTAATGAAACAAAGTACAACATCTGATCTGTCACGTACTGACAGCAATCAGGCTGTTAATCCCAAGATACTGGAAAACAACAGAAGTAACCAGCAAAAGGGAACTCAAAACACTAATAGATTCAAACCTAACCCATGAACAAATGGCATTTGGATCCAACCAACAAAGAAACTTAAGTTCAATTTCAATGCACTTGTGGAAGCAGTGGAAAAAAGAACATCACTTACCTCAAAAGATATGAGAAATGAGAAGCGCTCTTCTAGACCCATAGGAAAAAGATGAAGGACGCATATCCAAATCCAGCATAGAAAAAAGAACGGAACCCTAATAACTGACTTCAACCCTGTAATGACCCCCATATCCTTCTTACCTTCACCAATCTACATGAAGGCCCAAACCTCTTTCATTCATTGGGGTGGGGACAGCCGACAAAAAATGAAGAGGACAAATTGTGATGTACATTGTCATATCACAAAGAACAAGTTAGTAAGATGCAGAGGAGAATATGAACAGTGGCCATGTGTAGCTAATAATAGCTGAATGACCACAAGTCTTCCTTCCCTGACAGAGGCTAAACTATCTAGGTCTAGGACTATGTTCCATGTAAAGAAAAATGACTAGTCTCTTCCAAACGGTCTTCTTTCAAGAAAAAATGGCTTTATTTATCGTTCCCTACCTGAATATGCCTTGTAGACAATTTTTTATAACTTATGTTTGAATTTCTGATATAACGTTTTATACAGTAAAACAAAATGATCTTGCAGGTGTGACATCCCTTCTGTATCCTTCATTATTATTTTTTTTTATAAATTATTTTAGTTTTACACAAAATACAGAAAATACTTTGGCACAAGATTTCTACAACGAAGAGTTCCAGCATACAGTACAGTTTTTGATCTCATACCAATCAATCACTAGGAATAATAAATGTTATCTGTACTCTACATGTCATGTACATTAAACCATAACATATAATATCAAACTGTGTTGGGCATATCTTTATCCTCACATTCATTGTCATAGTGGTAATTGGAGGAGTGAGCACGTGTGATGTATCCTTCATTATACACACACTTTCTTACTAAATATAGTGCTTATGGGATCTATTATCCAGAAAGTTCAAATTACGGGAAGGCCATCTTATATAGACTCCATTTTGATCAAATCAATTTTAAAAAATCTTTCCTTTTTTTCTTGTCTACGTTGTACTTGATTCCAACTATGATATAATTGGTCCCTATTGGAGGCAATAAAAACCCATGGTCAGGAGCATTCTGGATAACAGGTCCCATTCCTGTACAACTAATTGAAAATAAGAATATGCCTTAAAAATGACAATAATAAAATATATAAGTGGACATCTTTTAGTGTAGTAAGCTGTAAATAAATACACACGTGTACCTCTGCTGCTGCCACCTGCAAAGTACAATGCTTAATGCTCCTATCTTTACGGAATCCTGATATACCCCATAGCCACACCATGTTATTCATACATCCTTTTACTTTATATAGTAAGCTGTTTTGAGTAGGACCTCTTCATATCATGCATCTGTTGGTTATACCCTTCTATTGGTGCCACTTTATTGATGAAATATGATGGCACTTTGCACAATGTTTAAGGGCTCTTTTTTACCTTTTTTTCGTTTTTCTGCGTTCAGCCGCAGGGGAGCCGCAGGAATAGACGCATAACATTTTTTCCAATGGGGCTGTACTCACACAGGCACGTGTAGGCGCCGAATGCAGGAAAAATGCAGTATGTTGCGTCTCAACCTGCATTCGGCGCCTACACGCGCCTGGTGAATACAGCCCCATTGGAAAAAATGTAATGCGTCTATTCCTTCGATCCCCTGCGGCTGAACGCAGAAAAACGGAACACAGGGGAGCGCAGGTAAAAATGCTCGTCAGTAAGAGCCCTTATACTACAACAAGTAGTAATAATTGAACATTGATGGTGCTCTAGTGTTTGAGCTGCATTTAATGGAGCACAGGCCATAATGTTGTCCATGGAACTCTAGTTTGAAAAATATTGACACCAATACCTTGGGGCATGTTTACTAACATTGGAGATAAATATCTGGAGAGATTTCTGGAGATGTTGCCCATAGCAACCAATCAGATCTTTGCTTTTGTTTTCTAACATGGCTGTGGCTGTTTAAATCTAATTGCTGATTGGTTGCCATGGGCAATATCTCCAGAAATCTCTCCAGATATTTATCTCCAATGTTAGTAAACATGCCCCCTTGTCTGCTGCAAAAGGGGGGTTCCCAATCTTTATTCCATGGTGCTCATGACACTTCACAGTGATCAAACGTTTCGTAGTGACTACAGTGCCTTGTGCATATTTATGGCATGAGAAAACTGGATCCATTATCCTGAAACCCGTTATACAGAAAGTTCCGAATTATGGGAAGGCCATTTCGTATAGACTTAATTTTATCCATATTTTTAAAAACCATTTCCTTTTTCTCTGTAGTAATAAAACAGTACCTTGTACAGGTATGTGATCTGTTATCCAGAAACCAGTTATCCAGAATGCTCCAAATTATGGAAAGGCCATATCCCATAGACTAAATTATAATCAAATAATCCAAAGCTTAAAAAACGTATTTTCTTTTTCTCTGTAATAATAAAACAGTTCCTTGTATTTGATAGTAACTAAGCTGCATGAATCCATATTGGTGGCAAAGCAATCCTAGTGGTTTAATTATGTTTAAATGTAGGGGCAGATTTATCAAAATGTGAGATTAGAGCTCACCCAAGGAAGTTTCACTCACTTTCTCTTCATTCCTATTGGATTTTATAATCATATTTATCAATGGGTGAAAGTTAGAATTCACTTTTTGATAAATACAATTCTAAAAATCCCATAGGATCGAATAGAAAGTGAGTTTGTGATAAGCTCTAATCTCAAATTTTAATACATCTGCCCCTATATTTATGGTGATCTAAATTATGGTAAAAACGTTATCCAGTAAACTCAGGGTCCCGGGCATTTTGGATAACAGGAACGAAGTTTGTTAAAAAATATGCTAAAGAGTATAATGAAGAAGAGACAGCATTGAAGATATTTAACCCCAACAGCTCCCACCAAGGAAATCAAAGTCCTTTGTGGGTGAGATGATAATAATAAAATATGTCTTCTTAGTAGTGTCAGACTGGGACACCCACCAAAAAACCTGGGGCCCACCAAAAAAAATTAAGATCAGGGGCCCACTCTCAGTACTATTATTCTTCTTCTCCTCACACAACCTTTATTCTCCTAGTCTCTTTTCTTTACATACTATAATCTATTATTCCATCTATTAAGCCTCTTTATTCTCAAACAAATAGGGAATGGCCATGAAATAGGCCAAATGTTTAGCAGCATGAGGGCCCACTGACACCTGGGCCCACAGGGAATTTTCCTGGTATCCCAGTGGGCCAGTACAACTAAAGGCCCCCATACATGGGCTGATAAAAGCGGCCGACAAAACAAGTCGGCAGCTTATTGCCCCATATGTGGGCCATCCGACGGGCTTCCCTGATCGATATCATGCGAAATTTGGCCAGATCTCGATCGGGTAGGTTAAAAAATCCAGTTGGAAAATGGCCACATTTAGCCGATATCGCCCACCTCAATGCGGGCATATGAGGGAGACATCCGCTCGTTTGGCGACATCGCCAAACGAGCAGATCTCTACGTCTATGGCCAACTTTAGGTAAAAGGGAAGCCATAAATATAGGACATTTGAGAACATTTCCAATAGCATTAAAGGAGAAGGAAAGCTCCAAGATGGTTTATTGCCAACAGATTAGCCACAATAGTGCAAGCTGGAACACTATATTTATTCTGCGGAATGCTTTACCATACCTGAGTAAATAGCTCTAGACACTGTCTCTGTTTGTTTAGGATAAAAGCTGCCATATAAAATTGGTGTGACATCACTTCCTGCCTGAGTCTCTCCCTGCTCACTTACAGCTCTGAGCTCAGATTACAGCAGGGATGAGAGGAGGGAGGGGTATAGGAGCAAACTGAGCATGCTCAAGCCCTGCCCTGGAGGTTTATGTTGAAAACAGGAAGTCTGATACAGAAGCGCATGTGTACACAATAGAAGGAAAGAAATGTGGTGTTTCTTTTGACAGAGGACTCCGATCAGCATTACTTTTAGGGTTTACTGGTGTATTTATATAGACCTTTCTGATAAAGCTTACTTAATTTTAGCCTTTCCTTCTCCTTTAAGTGAATAGAGAACAGAAGCATCACGTTAGGTCTGACTGGAACGGTTGCTTATTAAAAAAATTCCAATAGCTTTGGCATCTTTTGAAACTCATGTGGGTCAAACAGGGAATAAGGAATTTATATTAGCAACTTTGTGATTGCTTTGCTGGCTACCTGAGGTAGTACAACAATGCGAATTGTGAAAGAAACGATTGAAAAACTATTTCAACTTGATGCCTTAAAAGAATCTAATGTATAAATCTAGTGTATAAAGCTTTAGCATGCTTTTAAATATGATTCCATTCATCTCAAGAAAGTTTATTCTGCCCTTAGCCTTGCATGACCAGTACAATAAAACATATACGTAGCTTTTGTTACTTTACTAAACTTCTGCTGTAAAAGTACGAAAACACAATATACAAAATAAAAACTGAACAAACGGCAGGAAGCCCTGCAATCGAGTATTTGGAGGCATAAGTAGCTATTAGCGATGTATTTTAATGAGGGGTTCCCATACAACAGGTGACAGGGCTCTGCTATCATGAGAACAGGTAAGCTGTAATTTTCCTGCTTTACAATAGTCATTGTATTTTGGTAGTATGAACAACACCTGGGGCCTGAAAAGAAGCCACGAAAATGAAAACACATACAAAGCCAGACTCCATCTCGATGTGGTGGTTTTAGGATCTTACCTAACTGGTTCCCAGTAGTATTGATTACCACCTCAAAAATAGCGTTATTGTAATGGTATTAAATACAAGCACCAGATGGGAGTTACAATAGACATGCAGCTGTTATAAAAGCTTAAAGAAAACACTGAAGTAATTGCATATCTAAGATTTAAATGTATTTCAAATGCCTTTCCCAAAACTAAAAAAAGTCTTAAGCTGTAAATACATCAATGTATTTTTTGTGTATCAAGGACTTATCAATGCCTTTGACCAGAAGAAGTCTAAAAGGGTTATATAATAAAAGGTACAGGTATGGGATATGTCATCTGGAAATCCCTTATCCAGAAATCTCTGAATTATAAAGGCTGTCTCCCTTAGACTCCATTTTATCCAAATAATCCAAATTTTAAAAAATTATTTCCTTTTTCTCTGTCATAATAAAACAGTAGCTTGTACTTGATCCAAACTAAAATGAATCCTTATTGGAAGCAAAATCAGCCTATTGGGTTCATTTATGATAATATGATTTTCTGGTAAAGTAAAAAGATTAAAAATATGGAAAGGTCATCTGTTTAAAAGAAACCATTTCATTGATTGCTACAGTTTACTGCACCTTGAGAAACATTTACCCCTGGGTAACACAAGTGCAAGAGCACTAAGTGGTGCAAGTCCTCATCCCTTAGAGGCACATTTATCAAAGGTCGAATTTCGAATTCATTCAACTCCCATGAATTTGAAATTCGGCCAATCGAAATTTATTTATTATACAAATTGAATTTTTGAACTTAAGTAACTCGATTTGAGTTTTTTTCTTTGAAAAAAACTCGAATGTCAGGTTTGGGATTCTGCCTTTTTTTAGCAGGAATCCTTGTGCCCAGCCGAACCAAATCAGAATTTGCATATGCAAATTAGGGGCGGGAAATCACGTGACTTTTTGTCTCAAAACAAGGAAGTAAAAAATGTTTCCCCTTCCCACCCCTAATTTGCATATGTAAATTAGGATTCAGATTCGCTATTCAGCCGAATCTTTCATGAAGGATTCGGCCAAATCCAAAACAGTGGATTCCGCGCATCCCTCATTGACTTAAATAGCAATTCGGCAGATTTTAGGTGGCGAATAGTCAAATACGAGTTCTTAAAGGGCCAGTGTATGATAAATCTCGAAAATCTAATTTGAATTTATTTGAATAACTTCCTAGTCAAATTTGAGTTTTGACCATAAAAAAATGTGAAATTCAAATTTTTAATTCGACCCTTGATAAATCTGCCCCTTAGTACTGACATACAGAGCACTTGTACACCCACAGTTGCTGGTCTCTGAGGGCAAAAAATCTGCAAAAAGCAACATGCAGCCAGTGTCTCCCTACCTTGTGTCTCTAATGCGCAAGGTGGGGAGGTGCTTATGTGCCTCTCCTAACCTTGCTCCTCCTCAGTATAGCACTAAATAATGCAGTCAGCGCTGTATTAGTAAGTGGAGCAGTGGCCTGCGGTAAGTTACACAATGCAGGATACAGCCTGTAAAATGCCTTTTTTGAATTGTAAATGAGGCCTGGTGTGTTTTATTATATATGGGTAAGAGGAATTGCTTTAAGAAGCATACAGAACACTCTATGAACAGGGCCTCCACAGATACTCAGTGGCAAGATTACACCCTGAATTACAATACAAAATTTAAAGTTAAAATAATTAATATAGCACCCTGTTGCACTCAAAACCGCAATTCCTTGGCATGTTGCCACCTTATTTTTTTCCAGTGAAAAATCATGGCTTGCTTCTCTGTTGAATAGCACAGTGGAAACTCCTGACACTTAATAAATAAGAGAAAAGCTGTTCAAATAGATGGCTGTCAGAGAAGCTAGAGGTTATAGTTCAACAGCAGGAGGGCTGCAGGTTGGACATGCCTCATGTAGAGTGGAGTCTCTCAATCTCTCATGGACGGTCAAAATTCACTGACCCTGTAGAGAGGCCTTTGGGCAGATCAGTCAGTTCACTTGCGGGAGCACAAGTGCAGAAATCAGATCGTCACTCAATAAGATACTCCATTTGGGCTGATCAGCATGAATTGATTAGCCACACTGATTGTTTTAAGTGCAACACGCATACACTCAAGCATTACAATTTGTTGGCTATGGACTAAAGTGTACCGAAAAACCTCTGTGTGTACAGAATATATGGAGTCTAGGTAACAAACTAAGTGAAAGCTTTTACAGTGCCCTCCATGATGTTTCGGAAAACATTTTCCTAGAATTTCTCAGTTCTAAAGTTATCTGCATACATTTCAGTTTCACCATGTAGAAATGACAGCACTTTTTATACATATTCCACCTCAATTCAGGACACCATAGTTGGAAAAAGTAATGGTAGAAATTAGTGATGTGCAGGTCGGGATTTTCCACGGGTCCAACGGGTATCGGGCTGGCCCGCACATCACTAGTAGGTATATTAAAGAAGTCATATTTAGTACTTTGCTGCATATCCTTTGCATGCAATGACTGCTTGAAGTCTGCAATTCATAGACATCGCCAGGTGCAGAGTATATTCTCTGATGATGATCTGCCAAGCCTTTCCTGCAGCCACTTTCAACTTCTGCTTGTTTCCTTTTTAGCATATGGAAGACACACTCAATTGGATTTAAATCAGGTAACTGGCTTGGCCATTCAAACATTTTCAATTTTTTAGCTTTGAGAAACTCCTGTGTTGCCTTAACAATATGTTTGGGATCGTTATCTTTTTACATAGTTAAATCAGGTTGAAAAAAGACCAAATTCCATAAAGTTCAACCCCCCTCCAAATGAAACCCATTGTCCATACAAACACACAATCAAACAGACCCAAACACTCTAATTTAAGTCTTCTGTCCCTTTAACCAGCTCATGTACAGTGGTGTGCAAAACTATTTGCCCCCTTCCTGATTTCTTATTCTTTTGCATGTTTGTCACACAAAATGTTTCTGATCATCAAACACATTTAACTATTAGTCAAAGATAACACAAGTAAACACAAAATGCAGTTTTTAAATGAGGGTTTTTATTATTTAGGGAGAAAAGAAATCCAAATCTACATTTTCATGTGTGAAAAAGTAATTGCCCCCTGAACCTAATAACTGGTTGGGCCACCCTTAGCAGCAATAACTGCAATCTGCCATGCAGGCCGTTTTTGCCCAGTCTCTTTCTTATGGTGGAGTCGTGAACACTGACCTTAATTGAGGCAAGTGAGGCCTGCAGTTCTTTAGATGTTGTCCTGGGGTCTTTTGTGGCCTCTCGGATGAGTTGTCTCTGCGCTCTTAGGAAAAAGTAATTGCCCCCTGAACCTAATAACTGGTTGGGCCACCCTTAGCAGCAATAACTGCAATCAAGCGTTTGCGATAACTTGCAACGAGTCTTTTACAGCGCCCTGGAGGAATTTTGGCCCACTCATCTTTGCAGAATTGTTGTAATTCAGCTTTATTTGAGGGTTTTCTAGCATGAACCACCTTTTTAAGGTCATGCCACAACATCTCAATAGGATTCAGGTCAGGACTTTGACTAGGCCACTCCAAATCTTCATTTTGTTTTTCTTCAGCCATTCAGAGGTGGATTTGCTGGTGTGTTTTGGGTCATTGTCCTGCTGCAGCACCCAAGATCGCTTCAGCTTGAGTTGACGAACAGATGGCCGGACATTCTCCTTCAGGATTTTTTGGTAGACAGAATTCATGGTTCCATCTATCACAGCAAGTCTTCCAGGTCCTGAAGCAGCAAAACAACCCCAGACCATCACACTACCACCACCATATTTTACTGTTGGTATGATGTTCTTTTTCTGAAATGCTGTGTTACTTTTACGCCAGATGTAACGGGACGCGCCTTCAAAAAAGTTCAACTTTTGTCTCGTCGGTCCACAAGGTATTTTCCCAAAAGTCTTGGCAATCATTGAAATGTTTTTTAGCAAAATTGAGACGAGCCTTAATGTTCTTTTTGCTTAAAAGTGGTTTGCGCCTTGGAAATCTGCCATGCAGGCCGTTTTTGCCCAGTCTCTTTCTTATGGTGGAATCGTGAACACTGACCTTAATTGAGGCAAGTGAGGCCTGCAGTTCTTTAGATGTTGTCCAGGGGTCTTTTGTGGCCTCTCGGATGAGTTGTCTCTGCGCTCTTGGGGTCATTTTGGTCGGCCGGCCACTCCTGGGAAGGTTCACCACTGTTCCATGTTTTTGCCATTTGTGGATAATGGCTCTCACTGTGGTTCGCTGGAGTCCCAAAGCTTTAGAAATGGCTTTATAACCTTTGAGATTGAACTCAGGTGTGATAAACCACAGTTAAGTTATTTTTTAACAAGGGGGGCAATCACTTTTTCACACAGGCCCATGTAGATTTGGAGTTTTTTTTCTCCCTTAATAACGTAAACCTTCATTTAAAAACTGCATTTTGTGTTCAATTATGTTATCTTTGACTAATAGTTAACAGTTTTTGATGAGCAGAAACATTTAAGTGTGACAAACATGCAAAAGAATAAGAAATCAGGAAGGGGGCAAATAGTTTTGCACACCACTGTATATCCCTCTTAAGGACTGTAGCCCCAAAACTGCACTGCATACCCCAGATTAGGCCTCACCAGGGACATATAAAAAGCCAAAATTATGTTTTCATCCCTTGATTCCTTTTTATGCAAGATAGTACTTTATTTGCTTTATTAGCCACAGAAAAAAACTGTCTGGAATTAAACAACTTGTTATCTACAAAATCCCCAAGATCCTTCTCAATTAAGGAAAGTCCCAACACACTGCCATTTAGTGTATAACTTGCATTTATATTATTTTTGTCAAAGTGCATAACCTTGCATTTATCAACACTGAACCTCATTTTCCAGTTTGCTGGAAACTTTTCCAATTTTGTTAAATCACTCTGCAAAGTGGCAGCATCCTGCATGGAACTTATAGTTCTGCCCAATCAGCAAAAATAGAAACAGTACTTTCAATGCCCACCTCCAGGTCATTAATAAACACATTGAAAAGCAAAGGACGAAATACAGACCCTTGCGGTACTCCTTTAAGAACACTGGTCAAATTAGAAAATGTTTCATTTACCACTACTCTCTATCCAAGTACACATATTCTGTTCCAGTTCAACATTGCTTAATTTAACCAGTAACCTTTTGTGTTGTACTGTATCAAATGCTTTAGGAAAGTCTAAGGAGATCACATCCACTACCATCCCAGAGTTAAGGTCTCTGCACACCTTCTCATAAAAAGAAATTAAATTAGCCTCTATTAAGGCTAAAACCATGCTGGCACTAACTCATAGTATTATTATTTGCAATTAACTCAAGTATCTTATCCCTTACTATCCTTAGAAAAGTTTTCCTACCACAGACGTCAGACTAACCAACCTATAGTTTTGAGGCTGAGAACAGGATCCCTTTTTGAATAGAGGCACCACATTAGCAATTCGCCAGTCTCTTGGCACCATGCCAGACCTCAATGAATCCTGAAAAATTAAGAGGTTTGGCAATCACAGAGCTAAGATCATTTAATACAATGGGACGAATACCATCTGGTCCCGGACCTTTGTTTATCTTTACATGTTCTAGTCTCTTTTGAATTTCCTTGTGTGTAAACCATGCATTGTATTACTAGAATTGGGACTATTAAGAAGGAAACCTTCATTACCTGGTTCCTCATTTGTGTAGACAAAAAATAACAGTTCTCTGATCTCATCAACCAACTAACCCCCCCCCCGATATTAAGGGTCCCAACCCTGGATGAACTGCCGTCCAATGAGTTTGGAGGCATTTACTGGAACTTGAGCAGATGAGATGTTTCTATACACCTCAGAATTCATTGTGCAACTGCCATCAGCAGTTACATCATCAATGAAGATAAGTGTGCCAGTACCAGTTGCAGCCATTCATGCCCAAGCCATAACACACCCACCACCATGTTTAACAGATGAGCTGGTATTCTTTGGATCTTGGGCAGTTTCTTTTGTCTCCACAAACAGGTTAATCTTGGTTACCTTTTTCCAGAAATCCCTTTTGCAATTACAGATCTCACCAGTTCATTCTTTCTTCTTAATAATATTCCAGACAGTACATTTTGGTAATCCTAAAGTTTGACCTATGTTTCTAATGTTTTTTATTCTTGTTTTCAGCCTCATAATTAAGCAGCTGCCTTGACTTCCGTTGGCATAGCTTTTCTACTTTTCTCTGTTGAACAATGGCAACTACATTTCAGACTACAAATGGTAGAAGCAAGCCTTGGTATCTTATCCCTGGACTAATGAAGCAATGCAACACACTTTAAGTAATCACAAACACTGTGAAGCCAATTGTCCCAAATATTGTGCCCTGAAATGAGGGGGACTATGAATAAAACGTGTTGTAATTTCTCCTTGGCAAAACTGAAATGTGCAGTTTAATCACGTCTGAATTGTTTGATTTCAAAGTTTACACTGAGGAGCAGAGGGGTAAATCAAAGAAAATGTGTTTTAGTACCAAACATTATGGAGGGAACTGTATGTGTTATATTTTTGTAAATACATTCCATTTATGTTTTATCTGGCCTGTCGATACACAGGTGTTAATTATCTGTTCAGAGTGATAACAGTGTGATTATTAACCAGTGCTTATCTCGAAAAAGTAAAGCCAGAGCCAGTAATGTTGCTGAAGCAGGCATCACAGCACACTAAAATGTAGTATCAATATATATCTGCACTGGAGAAGATCAGATGTATACCTTTCATCTCCCTGACAGCCTTTTACTAAGGCCATAGGTGGTATAACACTCAAGGATGAGCAGAATAGTTCTTGTCCAGCATCCCACCAAATGTATAGAATGCAGCAATGATCAAATTGCTAGGACTGGGTAAATGAGAACTAATGAATGCAATGTTGCACCCTTCAGTGCTCTCTGGGGCACGAATAACTGAATTCTTGTGCATTTAATAACAGCCCTCCAGCTATAGACAGCATGGGGGTCATGTCACACCAAACGCTTTGAAGTTGCTCTCAAACACTGAAGGTCCTGAAACCTATGGTTATGTATTCATCCTGTTGAGACATAATCCTTTGGTGTTAGTGAGAAAGAGACCTGGCAATTCATTAATTAAAGAATGCACGTCATTAAAATACAGAGTACTAAGTTAGGCTAAAAGGAAAATTGACTAGTTCATTTCACCTCTAATAGCTGAGAACAGCAGGGACAATTTTAGATCTTCATTCTTTTTTCTGAACCTTTTTTTTTTCTTTTTCAATTGTCAAACTCTACAATATTTGGGTTATTTTACAATTTTTTTTATATTGTAGCTCTAACATAGAACATTCATTATGGTAAGTGATAAATATACACTTAAACCAGAGACATAAAACATTAGTTACGTGAGGGGGGAAAGGGAGTGTCAGGTTATATAAATAATACCTCTTCAATCAATATTCTCTCTGTGATTCCAAGAAGAACCCCCCAGGAGAGCCAAATTCAGAACCTTCATGTGTTTTGTCTTGTAATCGGCATCTTGTATGTTCCATGGCACTAATCCAGTTAACCTTTATGAGGTTTTGGCATAGTAGAAGGGAGGGTTTTTTTTTTCTCAATGAAGCTGCTAGAAGTATAGCTGCATGCATCTTAAGTTATTAGAATGTGGTATATGCCTCTCTTCAATTTCATTAGCTATCTTTATCTCTCTCGCATCTATTCTGCTTTGAAAATAAACACATTTCTATTGCTGGATCTCTACCAAGGCATCTGAGCTCTTAATGGGGTATTTCACCTTCAAAACCATGTTTATTTTTTCAGTTTAGTTGTTTTATTGACCAGAAATAACAACCTTTTTCAATCGCTTTCATTACAATTTTTACATTTCTATTTTAAAAAATGAATTTGCTTAAATTATACTCTGCTGTTTTGAAATAGCAGCTCAGTGAGCTAAGCTGCCGACTCTCTAAACCATGGAATGGCCAGAATATTTAAATGTGTTGCCTACTTTTAGCAATGCTATTCTACTCAGATCTCCCACTTTATTTCCACAGAGAATATAGCGGATAGATTACAATTAATGGTGCTAAAATGGCTGCTTTTTTGGAACATACCAAATCATAGCAGCCTAGAGAGCTGTCATCCATCATATACTTAGCTGAAACATTAAACACTAGAAATATTTTTTTTTTTCAATTGAATTTTATTCCCTAGGAACTATTTGAAAGCAGATGACTGCAACAAAATCTTTGGAATGTGAACTACTCCTTTAAGTAGGTCTTGCATAGCTAGCAATTGAGCATTATGAATAGGTTCATATTAAAGTTCCTCCTACCATGTGGGGGTAAGCCTCAGGAGTACAGATGTTGCACCAAATGTTTCTTTATATTTGCTTGCAGCTTTATTTATACTGAAGACTTTGGTGCAATTCCGCTCTCATTTGTAATAATCTGTTGTTTTAATGAATTGGATCTAGTTAGAGCTACATTGGTTATGAACCTACCTATTGAGAATCTGAATGACTTGATTAAATCAGGCAATTTCATCGGATCTTTCTGTATCTGTAGAAGCTGGAGCATAATCTGTCTTTGGTTCAACCAATCATTTAATCTACAGAGAAGCCTGGAAAGCAGTACATTAGATTCCCAGGCAACTTGATTCAGGTTTTTCTTAGTACAGGCATGGGATCAGTTTTCTGAAAACCCTTAAGTCAGAAAGCTCTGAATAGGCCATCTCCCATAGACTCCATTTTAATCAAATAATTTAAATATTTAAAAATAAAACTTTCTTTTTCTATTTAATAAAACACTACCTTGTACTTGATCCCAACCAAGATGTAATTAATCCTCAGAGGCAAAACAATCCTATTGGGTTTAACTGCACCATTCTACATTTTCAAAAAAAAAAACCACAAGGCAGAGTTTTTCCCCTCTTCTAATACAAGATGGTCAACTCGAAGGGCTCTTCATCAAGTTTTCATGTAATGCATAATGACTAAATCAAATGCTGCTTCATCGGGTGGTAATAATACTTTACACTGCTCAGAATATAACCAGGATGTGGATGTGAAAAGTCAAAATAAAATAATCATGCAATTATTTTTTGTTTAGAAGAACTAGTTTGACTCGGAACCTTTCAGTGACTTCCTTAAGTTTCAATCACTGGGGTGGGGACAGCCTACAAAAATTAAAATTAGAAGACAAATTGTGACGTACATTGTCATATCACAAAGAACACAGTAGTAAGATGCAGAGGAGAATATGAACAGTGGCCATGTGTAGCTAATAATAGCTGAATGACCACAAGTCTTCCTTCCCTGACAGAGGCTAAAATATCCATGTAAAGAAATAACGACTAGTCTCTTCCGAACTGTCTTCTTTCAAGAGAAAGAACAAACATATAATTAATTCTTATTGAAGGTAGCACAATCCTGTTGGATTTAAAGAATGTTTAAATGCTTTTTTGAGCAAAGTATGGAGATGCAAATTAGGGAAAGAATCCTTATCCAGAAAACCCCAGTACTGGGCATTTTAGACAACAGTCCCATAACTGTACAATGGCATCCTTGTATACAGATCTTACTGTACCAGTCCAGTACTGCTCTATAATAGAAATGATCCATGCTTTCAAAGCACATCTTAAATCATAAAAACATTACCGAACATGATGTGATCTCTTTAATAAAAGCTAATGCTTATGTTTATTATTAAACTAATGCAGTTAATGGTACCATGTAATATAAATTTGAATAAATCACTATTCAGCCTTGAACTGTAAATGTTATATTGTGTGTACTGTACATTGTGAGAACACCAGCCAGAGAAAACTCTGTAAATCAGCAGAAAAGATGGGGAGCTACTGGGGCACAATCTAAAATTCAAATTTTCCCGTAATTCAGACCTTCGTAAATAATGGCTGGATAACGGATCCCATATCTGTAATAAGGAACAATGAGTACTAATTTAAGAACAAGTTTTAAACATTTTAGCTCCAAATACAATATATACATTTATAACCATGAAAGTTAAAATTATTGGAAGTAGAGAGTGTCAGAACACCCATTGCCATTCATTTTCAAAACATTATAATTTTTTATATAATTTATTATATATACTGTATTATATGCATCTTTAAACACTAGGATTCTAAGAATGTGATTATTTGGAGTGATTTAATCATTTCAATCTTTGCTATTTCAAGAAGTATTCAACTTATCTTCAGGAGTTTTAAATTGTGGATCAACACAAGCACCAACACCAGTAGAGTGCCCATATAAGTGACTAAAACCAGATAATTAGATATATAATGGCTTATGTACCTAAGAAAGGCCTCCACTCTGGCACATAAAAAAGTCACAAGATATCACGCAATTGTTCAGAAACTTTCAACCATAGCTTTGTTTACTGTAATATACAGTAGCGATACATTCTGTCCCAATGGACGGCCATTAAAAAAACGGACATGTCCAACAGAAAAGTTTACTTCTTATTTTCCTTTAAGTCCCAAATATCGTTGTATGGCTCTTATTTTAGAGTAGGAAATAAAAAAAAAGCCTCTTACATAAGAGTTAAAAAAAAAATCCACATTAGAATGGTCACACATACGCGCTGAAGAAAATGTTCTATATGAGTCCAGTGCATTAGATCTGCTGCCTTGTTATAAATAAGGCCTTTTACAATACTTGTCTCAAGAAGAAAATATATATATATTTATCACCAAAAAAATAAGTTAAACAACCTGGTTTCACATATGGGCTGCTTTCTCTTATAAGGGGTTTTGTATACAATGCAGGTCAGGAGTGGGAGAAAAAATACCCTTCTAGGTTTTGGTGCTGACGTTAGCACAAATGATATGCAGTTTGGCAAATGCCCACAAGAGCCCATTAAACTCATTTGTACATTTGTAGTGAATACGTTACTTCTAAAGCAATTAAGATCCTCAAGGCAATGCACAGTGCAGGTTTGGAGGTACTATACATTGCATGGAGCCATGAAAGTTTCCAAAATTCTTAAATACCTCCAAGATTAGTATATCAATTAAAAACAAAAATGAATGCAGATTATAAAGACAGTTATTGAAACCATCAGATTATATTGTATGTAATGGACTGTTCTCTGTGTAAAGTAGAGGTTGGCCTTCCAAGTACTACACAATCTTGTAATGAGCAGTAAAAAGAAAACTGAACTGACTGGGAAAAACAAAATAAGAAGTGTTCTTGTATTTACACTGTAACATAAAGGAGGTTATAAAAAAAGATTGATATTTTTAAGTTTAGCTTATATTTTGGTGATATTCCCCTAGAACGAATTTTTAAAAAAGGGAGTAGGAGTATGATCAGCAGTCCGTTTTCTTCCTCTGAGATAATGAAAATCAAGTTCCCAACAATAATTTTGTACAATATTTACCCTGAGAAGACAGAGAAAACATTGAAACAAGACATAATGCTGCTGATAAGTTTAAGTTCAGACAATTGTTTGTGTCATTATGGCATCATGTCACATTTTTGGTCCTTTCGCGTTTTTAGGATCATTTTTGTATCATGCCACAATCAGATACTGGTGATAGAATAACCCAAACAAGCTTGTAGAAAAAAGACAAGCTGCAATCCACCAAGTGAGAAAAGACAGGAGTCCCCGAAATAGAAGAGGAGTGAAGATATTTTTTAATCCACCCAGGGCCATAGTAATTTGGGCAACCGTTGCTTTCATTTTTTCATCAGGACATGGCAGCTCCGAAAAAGGTTGATTAGGTGCTTGTGTAGAACTCACAGCGGAGTCTGAGTCGGTATAAATTCCCCAGGAATGATTGCCTGTTCAGAGTTAAATGGTAATCAAATAAAGACAACAATCAATATTTGGCAACATTTTAAATATATAAGCCTCAATGTGTATATATGCAATCAGTCTATACAGGCACACACACAACACAAAAAGACTCTGTCCTCCAGCATTAGGGCTCTTACACACAGGCCTTTTTCATGTTTTTACAAACACATGCCGAGTGTAAAAAAAATACATACGTGTTTATTAAAACGCAGCTTTGTGCATTTTTGTCATTTCAGAACTCAATCATCTATCCTATTGATTCTGAATGCACGTGAAGTGCAAAATGCAGCATGTTGTGCCTAAAATAAACCCAGATGAAACGCAAATGGAGTGAAATGCAAATGTGAATGTTCAGGAGTATAACCAGGCAGGATACAATGGGATCGATTCGCGAATGCGTTAAGGTGCACTCAAACAAACGTCAAATGCACAAAAAACAGCTGTGTGTAGGAGCCCTCACGGCCAGTGGCACACCAGGTGGTTTTTACGACTACATAGAAATTCAGGCAGAGTAAAGGCCAATCTGAGAAATAGGTGTGGATCGGCTGGGGAAAAAGGTGGTATGCCACTGCTCCAAGTGTATTTTTATCAGTGTTGATTTTATATATACACTAAACACTTAGGGGGTTACTTATAAAAATCCAAAAATATCTGAGTATTTTCTGAAAACTATTCCAACCCAACCGAACAGGTTTTTTTCCCTTTATTTATCCAAAAATTTCCTGTGCGGGAAAAAAAACTCGATAAAATTCTAATTTTTCAGATTCGATGCATGAAAACTGAGTTTGTTTGTATATTTGCCCGGAAACAACAACATCTTTGGGTTATTGCTCCAATTGTTGCCTGAAAACCGCTAAATTTTCGAGTTATTGCACAAACTAGCACAGAACAGGATATTTTCAGGATTTCTCCCATTGACTTCTACATAAACTCGGCAGGTCTGAGTTGGAGTACTTTTTTATTCAGACTTTTAACACCCTTGGGGTTTTTCGGAAAATTTTAGTTTTTTTGCCCCAACTAAAAATTCGGAATTTTTAGTAAAAAAAAAAAAAAAAAAAAAAAACCTCAAATTTTTCGATGTTGTTATTTTGGCATTCCGACTTTAATAAAAAAAACACCCTTAACGTATCCTTCATGTCAGGGCTGTATACTATATATAATGGACAATGTATGAAAATAACAAAAATTACCAATTAACTTTTTTTAGTATGGTGTATAGAGGGATATTCTGAGACAATATGCAACTGGTTTTTCCTTTTTATTCAGCAGATCTCCAGTTTGCTGTTTTTGCAATCTGGTTGCTAGGGTTCAAATTTTCCTAGCAACCATGAATTGATTTGAAGAGTCTGGAATATAAATAGGAGATGGCTTGCATAGAAAAACGAGTAATGAAAATTAGCACGAACAATAAATGTGTAGCCTTACAGGACATTAGTATTTTTTAGATGGGGTCAATGACCCCCATTTGAAAGCTGGAAAAGTCAGAAGAAAAGGGCAAATAATTCAGAAACTATAAAAAAAGACAAAATGAAGGACAAATTAAAAGATAATTAGCCATTCTATAAGAACCTAAAAGTTAACTTAAAGGGGACCTGTCACGCTAAGAAAGAATTCCAAATTATTTTTTATCATGTTAGTTGAGCAAAATAAAAACTTAAGCTGGCCATAGACGCAAAGATCTGATCGTACGAATTGAGGATTCGTACGATTTTCGGACCGTGTGTGGAGAGTCGGGACATTTTTCGTCCGGCGGACGCTTGGTCGATCGGACAGGTTAGAAAATTTCTGTCGGCTGCCGATAATATCTCTGCGTGTATTGCCGATCATACGATTTTCAGTGGGAGACTGTCACTAGCTTTGGTTGGACATAGATATCGTACGATTGCTGTCAGGGGCAGAACATTGCTGTTCTTAAACTAATCTGACTGGTAAGACTTTGATCTGAATGGTTAGTGGCGGGTCGGGAGATGGGAAAGTCCGATCGTACGATGATTCGTACGATCGGATCTTTGCATGTATGGCCAGCTTAACTTACACTACATTTATTTAATTTTTGTTTCCTTCAGTCTTGGAATTACACAATCACAGCACGCAGGAGCCATTTTGTGGATCCTGTTATTGAGACAAGTTGCGTATCACCCCAAAATCTTGTGTATGCGCCCGAATGGGGGACCTAATGCCCATGCACATTGCCCTACACAATTATAGAGTGTGAGGAGGGAGGGGGAATGTGGCGAGGGCAGTGACATCTAGGAAGTACTGATTGGAAAGTGAAGGTAATTGACTGCCCCACCTCTATGCCTCAGGCATAGAGAGGCGGAGCAGGTAATAATTGATTGACAGCTCAGATTAGCGCCTTTAAAACATGTATGGATGCTTTAATTATAAAAATACTGTGGGTTCCATGTTTAATTTGCTAATGACTTTTGTTATACAGCTTTTTATATGTAGGTGACAAGTCCACTTTAAAGGTGAACCACCCCTTTAAGTCTCAAATATATAAATGTGAGGTTTAGAAAGAACCAGTCAAATATCTAATGAGGCGCTGAATATCTTGTCAGACATGTGGCTGAAAAGCACTGGTTAAACTCATTAATTTCTGCAAGTTGGCACATACAATGTATCCATAAAATTGCATACCTAGTGTCTTCAGAAGAAATGTGGTGTGAAGAAGCATAACAAGAGGTGCCATGTACTGCAATGCGATGACACAAAGATAATAAAATACTCGAGCAACCTAAAACCAGGAGAAAAACATAGGATGAACTACTAACACATAAAATTGGAAAATTGAGCTTGGAAACTTGAATATTGGACTTGAAAATTGAGTCCTTGTTTCATAAACTTCTAAACTGATCTAAACTTCTGGCAAAATATGAAAAGTTTTGATCATAAGAGTATTATTAAATTAACTGCAAATGTTATATTGCGAGTATTCAATAAAATCTCTCCACAAGATCCAAATGGGATAAAGAACTCATCTGCTGTTCCATTGGGTCAGGGTCTATTGATAATAAATAATATTTATAAAACCCTGAGTAACATATTGGCACTGTAGTAAAAAAGAATGAGAAATTATAAAAGAAATAGGAAAATCTGTGAAATCAGCATGTATAAAAAATGAATAAAAAATTGTTATATCAGTGTGCACATAGAGTACATTGCTGCCACGAAATACACACAAGCATTTTTATTTCAAAAATTGCTCTATGTGCCAATCGTTTTCTTCGCCAGGGTTTTTACGCCAGTGGAGAAAACATACTATAGGCACTAATACATATATTATATAATATAATAATATTTGTATATTACAGATCAGCAGTCTGTATAATATTTTTTAAACAGTATTAACAGAAGGCAAACAAACTCTTGTAAAATCTAGTAGGGCACACACAGACAGAGTATGGCACACACAGGAGGGAAGTCAGAACAGAGCAGAAGACAGGGAAACCCATCAGGACCACTCTAAGATGTACTACAGACAGCGACACAGTGCTGGTGCCCCATTAGCATCTTGTATAAAGTGCACAGTACAGACCTTTAGAATGTGAACAATAGAGGTGTCACAAGTGTGAACAATGCAGGGGGGGTCACAGGTGTGAACAATACAGGGGATTAGTCTGAAATTGAGGTTTAAACAATGCAGGGACTAGTTAATCTCTGTATTGATACCATTTAAATTTTACACATGGTAAACTAACACAGCAGGTAGGTGTGGGGCCACACAAGGGGGGGGGGTCGCAGGCTGCCAGTTGGACAGCCCTGCACTAGAATTTCTGCTCATTTAGAGAGGATGCCAAATAAAGCTTTCCCCAATTAGCCAACCCAGACAGTGGTCCAAATCCAGTGATGCAGGAGCCTGGTTTTAGGCCAGTAAAATTATTATATGGGGGCCTGTGCAAAGGAAACAAGATGCCAACTTGGATAAGAGTGTGCAAATTGGCAGGAATATCTGCCTGTTATTGCTAACATTGTTGTAGCCTTACATTCCAGTGGGTGTAATAAGTGGTGATTGTATTGCCATATATAAACTCGTCTGACATATTGGATACATATATTGTATCCAATATACATGTATTTGTACTGTAATCCCATTAAAGCTCTATTTTCATCAAGCCAAGTTTAGGTTTCCTATAATAAACAGTTGTGATTTGTGGCAGCATGCCTATGACCAGCCATCTGAATTATTAAACAAAGAATTTAAATGTGTTACCATTTTCTGCAGTTCCGTAGTACTTATTCTGCCAGCTTCCTTCTTCATTTGATCCACACATTTCTGTGCTAAATTTAAATAGGCTTGCAAATGATATCTCATCATTGAGAGTCTTAAAACACACAGCAGAATGATGATCCAAAGACGAATAGTATCAAAGGCATCTTCTGTCATTCTGTGATTTAAAAAAAAGAGGGGGGGGGGCGGTTTAAGACAGGAGATTCTAAACAAATTTATGATATAGGCAAGTGGAATATGATATTCATTGTAGATAAGCTGATGCATTTGGGATTTAAAAATATGCAGGATCTTTATATGATGAATACTTGATGGAGATAGGAATACTTGAATATAGTAGATTTGGCTGTGGCAGACAATGTCAGTCAGCACCAGCCCAATATACATACAGCAGTATGAAATAATCCTTTACTCTTAAAGCCCCATTTAAAATCAAAAGTACAGCTATGGTCTACAATACACAAACAAATTATGAAATATAAAGGACGAGTTAATAAAGTGTGGAGCACGTTAGTGGATAAAGAAACTCATCTTAAACTAATGGCTTTATAATTGTTAGTACCTACTTACAAAGGCACACTTTCCTTGCCTAGAGGTGGGTTCAGAATGTAGTCCTTGGTGATGGGCTTTACCCATAGTAATACCATTAACAGTGGTGCCAAGAAGTTTATATGAAGGAAAAACCTGAACAGAGGAAAAATCAAATTAGCAATTATACATAATGTGGTTTCTCCATATAACCTTTTATTGACTACTTGAAAAACAGGAGAAGCAATAGAGCTCCCTGCGGCTAAAAAAGATTTATAGATACCACTTTGCCACACATTACAATGTTTATATATTTATGCAATATTAAATTGTTCATAATTGACGAAGCAAATTCAAACATAAGGTCGGGGGGAGAAAATTGCTGGAAACATCCACTAGGTATTTCATTAATGATCTTCAATAACTACCCGAAAAGTATTAAAAAAAAACAACAAAAAGAAATTACAAAACCCTAGATCTTAAAGTGTTAATTGGTTAGGATTTAGAGAGCACTTTAAATATCCGGCAATAATCTGTGTATAATTTGCTATAAAGGAATGCAAATGATCTGCTTCTCGATTAACAGAAAGTTAACATTTCAACGGAATTATGCTATTGCATACCATGTTTTTACAACTGTAGAGGAATCAAAATGCATATTTGGAAATATTGGAATAATGCTAGATTTATACAGCAGCTCTTTCCTCCTTTCACGGAGATCCACACATTTCACTAAATTGTAAATTGTGTGCTGATCAGTGGATAACTCAAAACTACCCTGTAAAGGTGGCCAAAGATGCACCGATAATATCGTACGAAACTAATATTCATCCGATATTCAGTGTGTGTATGGTGGGAGACGAGCCAACCGATATCGGCTTGGATATCGGTCGGCTCGTCAATCAGGGTAGCCAGAAAATTTTGATCGGGAGCCTTTGGAAGCACCCAAACATCAGCCATTGTTAGTGCTGAATCGTGAGATACAGGTAGCGTACTATTGTTTCTACCTGTATATCTTACGATCCAGCTCTACACGTGTGTGTTGAAACGAACAATCTTTCTTGGGAAGATCTTCTCCAGGAAAGATTGTAATTGTAAGTCCCCTTAAGGGAGATTTATGCAGACAATCATGCCAGGCTGAGTGATATAAAGTGGCCATGCTAATTCACACATACTAAAAGCTAATAGCTTTAGAACTTTGTTTCTGACTGATAACCTGTATTTTTCGCAGTAATGTTTAAAATAGCCTACAAAGAAGGTTGTGATTCTCTTGGCTGAGCAGACTGGCTCCCTATGTCCTTGAAACTCCAGTTAGCAGCAGTCGGATACAATCAAGAATAAATGCCAAATAACTATTATTTTCCCATCTTACTGTGTGAGTTTTTCTGTTGTTTGGTTAAGGGCATCCAGGTGCATCTGTGCAAGCCGCAAGCCAGGGAATGTAAGGAAAGCTCCGATGAGTGAACACAGCGTGGCAAGGAATAATTTGAAAGTAAGTTTTGACACTGGACCTCTATACAGAAAACATACAAGTGTTATTTAGAAAGGTTTGTAGCAATTAAATAACACACATTATTAAATGCTAAAACCAGCTAATGTCTAGATTGGGGTCTACACTTTATAACGGTCATTAAAAAGAGTCGATTATAAAGAAAATATAATATATAATTTTCAGGAATAAGAGGGTATTTGCAAACTCACTCAGTCATGTGACCAGGAGCCTTGCACCTTATATATTCATAGACTACAGGCCCTAATACAAGTAGAATACTTGAGGTGCCTCCCGTTGTTGTCAGTAAGAAGCAGTCAATGTATTAGCATTTATACATTTTTCTGGTTTCCTTAACAGCCCTTTTACTGCTGCTTATTAGATTCTGTTACTTTTATATTCCTTTAAAGCTAGCCACAAAGACCAAGTCATTTCATTTGGTGAGGCTGAATGTTTGGCCAAGACCCACTGGGAAATGATGACTCTGACTCGCTCAATCAGACAGTATTTTCCACAGAAAGATGGATATCTGACCAAGCCCAACCAGATATGAGGCCAATAAGGTCATTTGTTTGGTCACATAAATGGGCCTATAAGTTGAAGATACTTTCAACATTTCAGTTGGCAATATGCGCCTATGAATGGCCTGCTTTACAATTAAATATTAATAATAATTTTACATTTATTTTTATGTAGAAGCCTTTTATCAACACAGACCACTAGTGAAGGCAACTACCAATGTAGTTATTCCAAATTAAAAACTTACTGGGATTCAAGTCCTTGTTTTTCAAGAAATTGCACAGCACTTTCAGAGAAGTTTGAAAAACCTATAGGAATACATATCTTTATTAAAGAGAATATATATAATTAAAATAAATATCGAAGTATAAATAAACTCAGCATGGGTAACCTATAATCACAATCTCCTTAAATTGCAATTTTATTGGACACTTAGGAGGTTATTTATCAAAGGTTGAATATTAGTTTTTATACCTTGAATGAACTCAACTCAAATGGTTTCTTATTTAGGAAAACCTTGAATGGCAAAAAAAAACTCAACTCAGCATGTTCAGGGTTAAAAACTGAAAACTCGAATTGATCAGTCAAAACCCTACAAACAAACTAGAACATCATGAAGGCTATTAACATCTTGAAATGGTTCAAGGGACCTCTGCCATTGACTTCTACATGACCTTAACAGGTTTAAGATGGTGTATTTTCAGATTTGAGCTATTTCCAGGGTCGGGGTATAAAATATCGAAAAAATGTGAGTTTTGTTTTTTAACCCGATAAATCGACTTTTGACCAAAATAACAACCTCAAAAACTTGAATTTGCGTGGACAACAAGTCTATCCTTAATAAATCTGCCTCTTATTGCCATACCAAAACTTCAACCTTTTGACTGCATCAATCTTTAATTTCAAACATTTTTTAGTTGTAGTTTCCATGAGAAATACACCGAATTCACAATAAACTAATATATCAAGACACATTTATTATTGCTGACGATTTGTGTCAATTTGATACTTTCAAACTATGCTAATCTGTGCTGAAATTTTGATGCATTAATCCCAACGGTATACATTAATTTTATTTTGGTCTTTATAATAATTGAAACTGCATAATTCATGATATTTATTTGGTATGGTTTATTATTTGTAACTAGTCCAGTGATACAAAGGACTTGCAAATGCCAAAAAAATAAATAAATAAAACAAGAAAATTTCTTTTTTGCAACAAGTTCTTTGGCTCATGCCTATTTCTGTCATCTTGGGCATTGTATTGTATATTTATACCATAAAACTTAAGTGACCATGAATACATATAATTTATAACAATGAAAAAAAATATTGATATTAGTTTACCTGTTTCCAGACCAAATTCCAAGTAGTTTTCTGTAACTATAAGAATCGCCATTGCTTTGACAAAGAAAAAAAAACCAAATGTAACACAAAGTGATCTTTCACCACCATCTTCAACTTTAAAGTAATGTGTTGTCAAAGAGAACACCACTTTACTGATATTGAATGCAGTTAAGGCTATAAGAGGGAAAAAGAAGGCACAGTATAAAAACTATTAATTAAAAAAAAAAAACATACAAAAATATATAATGACAACCAAAGGGAAAGTTGCCTAAAGTAGGTACATCTACAATATACTAAAAGTAAATATAAAGGTGATCATTCGCATTAACTAAACCTCACTCTGCCTTGCAATCTTTGTGGTATTCCCTTCACCTCTCCCATCCAAACTATTTGTGGTATTCCCTTCCCCTCTCCCAATTCAACAGCCTCATATTTACATCTACTGTGAGAAAAATACAATTTCAATACAATTACGAGGTATATCCTGTTGAATACAAGATTTTGTATAAAACTGGGATGCGAATAACCAAGTTACTGAAAGTACAATCTATCCTTGTTGGTGTGTTCAGAGTGGATTTGGAAATGTGTTCATACAATTATATCTGCCAATGTAGTGCCTTTGTCAAGCAATTAAAAAAAGGGGGAAAAACATTTTTTTTTTTTTTTTGCACGTGCAGGGTGACTGCAATGACAGTTTCCATCGGTCATTAGAGATAGACCTCAATCAGAATAATCATGAACGATTAATCTTTAACACAATCTCACAGCTGATGGCCAGTGTCATTCCATCTTTGCTTCCTCCTACAATACAAATACAGTCCACAAATGTTTTATTATTTATAAAGGATACACTGCAAATGCTAGGACAAGCATACACCATACTATGCTGATATTCATCTCCTGCGTGGGAACCATCAAGCTGTAGTAAGCCTCTGTTATTAGGTAAACCACAGTAGCTGCAACTGTGAAGTCAACCAACCACTGATATTCAGGGAAATAATGAAGAGCTGCGTAGAAAAAAAAAAAAAGCTCTCATTAGATACCATCTTTCACAAACTTTTTGATAAATCCATAAAGAAAACCTTGTACGTACGTAAATTTGCAGCCCATACCTAAAGTGTCCACTTCAGTAACTGCTTTCGTTTCCAAGTGCAGATCAATATCCTTGGGAATGGTAAGTGGTTTATTATCAATGTGACCATTATATCGTCTGCCAAAATATAAATGAGTCAATTTCAAATGTTATTAAATCCTGGTAGAATAGGATATCGAAACTTAAAGCACGCAGTAAAGAAATGGGATCTGCACACTCTTGGCACTATCCAGTCTAGCAGATAGTTAAGAGCATGTTCTTCTAACCGGAGCAGTCTGTGGTCTAGCATTATTAACATGTATTTATATAGCGCCAACATATTGCGTAGCACTGTAGCATTTAGCGGTTTAAAAATATGAGAAACAAAATAATCTTTAAGAGATCCTCACAAGCAAGGCCTCAGAGTACTAATCATCATGCACAGGCATCAAATAATACACAACAGGCTGCTTGCTAGAGGATCCCCTTGCATAATGTAGGCTGCAGACCCAAAAATATATGTTTTGCAACTCTCCGCCCATAATCCCGTATGCAAGTTAAAGCCTCACATTTTTGGATTTAAGGCTTTTAGCATGAGGCATGTGAATACCTTTTGTTTATAGAAGGCTTTGCATTGCGGGGACAATTTAATACTGCTTGAGCAAACTGGAACTAAAGTCACGCGTGAGTTCCTAAACTCACACAGTTTCCACATCCGTTTCTCCCTCAAGTGATTTTTCAAAAAAAAAAAAAAAAAAAAATGCCAGCAAAACAAAGGATTTCAAATTTGGGTATTCGTATGGATGATTTCAGTAACCAAATACTCAAGTCTGGAGGCTCAAGCATCAGTAAAATTGGCTTGTATGTCTTGCATTTTGAAGGCGCTTTCACTTTTTTTAGTAGCCCTTCTTAAATAAACCTTGGTTTCCTTGCTATAAAATTAGGGATGTATAGCGAATATGGAAGATTACGTTTTGTTTATCAAGTGATCTAATGTCATGTGATTTTAAAGGGTTCGGATTTGGTTCCGCCAGGCCCTTGGATTTGAACAAGTCCTGCCGAAAGCATCAGGATGCTTTCCTACTGTCTTCATTAAGCAACCATTTTTCTTTTTGACATTATTGAAAGATCCCTTATCCAGGGAACCCTAGGATCAAATTAAAAAAAAAAAAAAAATCAAAATGAATAAAAAAATCCTATATATGTACTATACTTTATTATAGCTGTCAAAAAGCCACATGAGCATTAGTGTCAGTGATCGAATTATTATTATCTGAGGGACGGGTATGCATGACTTCATGCCAGAAAGTCATTGTCTCAGATGTATGAAAATCAATGCCATTTTTTCACATTCCCTGTAAGGACTTAACTGTGAAAACTAAATTTTTCATCTTCATTAACCTTTTCCATGCCAAGAACTTAGAAGGTATGTTTCTAGCAAGAACTTTACAGTGACAGCTGTTCGATACTATTTCTAGAGTTTGCAGCCCAATCTGGCACAAATGAGCCCCTTGCATGTTTTATTAGCTGAATCATGCTCAAATGGAAATTGTGATGTTGCACGCTCCAGAAGATCCCCATTATTGCCAATGCAACTAGCACCTCATTTACAATAAATGGATTCACACCTTTTGTACCAGGAATAACATTGTGTACAAATTGCAGTGGACATAAGTTTTGTATAGATTGCAATTGATTAGAATGTTGGGTAGGAAGTTTGCATGATGGGTAAAATACGCAGTACCAATATTCTGCACTTTGCACATGGTGCGCAAATAGGCTTTCGTAAGTTTGGCCTGACTTTAGTATTAAATATAGACTAGATTAATCCTTAGTTGTTTAAGTCATTTATGTTCCCTTTGAGCAAAATATCTATCTAAATTTATAAAATAGCTACCGTTGCCACATACAGAAGGGGCAAAAGCCAGGTCACAGCGTTAGACTATGTGCTTTCAACAACCATAACAACGCCTTTAATGCAAGCAGGCTACCTTGTAGAAAATCTACATTGAAGTCTGCAATTTCCACACTAAATGAGAAGCAGCAGTTAAAAGATGTATATGTGAATTTTACTGCCTGCATTCATAGTTACCGGTCTTTTTTGCTTTTTCCTTTTGGTTGTTGTTTCCCAGCAAGGGTCCGTAACTCATCTTCAGTTGGATGCTGGTACCAATGCAAACTGCAAAACATAGTAAATCTAAAATTGATTTGGCTGATATATGCCATTAGATACACACATATATATCAACAGAGGTTTTATTTATGATAAAGGACCACTAATGCAATAAAGTAAGATTTTTTTTTTTTTACAAAGTTTTGTATCTGCTTAACCAAAAAAATCTATTTTTTGACAAAAATGTCATTTTATATGAAAGGTTTTCATTCTTTAATAGAGGATGTCATTTGAACTATATTTACCTTTCTGTGAAAGAACTAAAATCATTGTAATGGATCTATAATTTGCTATGTACACGTTGGCCTTATAACACAATTGCATCTTGATTGACTGCCCCTATGGTTTCACAACAGCATGATAGCAGTAGTGGTGCTTCTAAAGCAAATACACAAGTTTTACCAATGTCATAAATATTAATGTTAATGAATTCATAGCAGGACATCTGACCCTATATATCTGGTCTCCTACAATCCTTCCCAACATTGGCTCTTACTTTATTTCACTTCAATTGTACAAGCGGAGGCGACTAATGCACCAAGCAGTAATATATTATCACATCTTTCACCTTTCCATAAACCCTAAAATTAATCACTAAATTAAAATAGGAAACTGTAAGCTTTATTTTTTTAGCCTGGGCAATCCTGGTAAGGTCAACCAATGAATCCCTGAGAGAATGCATTTGAAAACTCATAAGAAAATATCATTTGAGAAGTATAGCATAATTTGATGACCATTACATGCCCCTTGGCAGGATACCATACATTCGGTAGTAAATTAAAAATGTTGAGATTTTAGTCTAACTATTTAGATGTATTCTTTATTATAGGACTACCGTGGTGCACTACAGGGGTGCCCTTTACCAATATATGGTTCACAGTGTTATTACTGCTACAGTACACCAGAAACTCAAGGGTTTCTCTTGCCAGAGTCTGGTGTCAATAGATTTTACCTATAATGTAGTTTCCACTAATGTGTGGGCAAAAAAACAGTACAAAGAGCTGCACAGAGGCTCGTGGGGCTTGACCTCTTCTGAATGCGGCCTCTGGTCAATTTGTTTGTGTATATTGATTCAAATGCACTTAATCATAATTCACATACAGGTATAGGATCAGTTATCTGGAAACCCTTTATCCAGAAAACTCGGAATTACGGAAAGGCCATCTCCAATAATCCACATTTTAAAAAAAGATTTCCTTTTTCTCTGAAATAATAAAACAGTACATTGTACTTGATTCAAACTAAGATCTAATTAATCTTTATTGTAAGCAAACCCAGTCTATTGGGTTTATTTAATGTTTACATGATTTTCTAATAGACTTAAAGTATGAAATCTGAGATTACAGAAAGATCCCTTATCCGGAAAACCCGAGGTCCCAAACATTCTAAATAACAGGTCCCATACCTGTACACAGTTTACTAAAAAAAGGCATAGTTGCACTCTATGGTTGCTATGGGTTAATACACTGGTGCAAAGTTTCCAGGATTCGTAAATAAGTGACAATTATATGAGAATTTGGACCACAGTTACAATTTTACTGCACATTCGAAAATTCAAATCGGACCAGATAAAAATCACAAAATTATGTAGATTCATAGCATTCTCAGACAAATCGGAGTGCTGTTGTTATCAGACTGCCATTGAAAACAATCATACAAAATTCGGTGTATGCATAAGGGCTTGGGCTGATAGAACACAGTGGCACGGAGGTGTCCAAAACCATGCCATTGCCTTCCAGGGGCTTCTCTTGGAAATCCCTTGGAGTCCCATGTTTACTAGAGCAGGATCAGAAAAAAACAATTTTGAACTATAGTTAAAGGAACAGTAACGTCAAAAAATAAAAGTGTTTTAAAGTAATGAAAATATATTGCAGTGTTGCCCTGCACTGGTACAACTGCTGTGTTTGCTTAAGAAACACTACTATTGTTTCTATAAATAAGCTGCTGTGTAGCAATGGGGGCAGCCATTCAAAGGAGAAAAAGCTCAAGTTACACAGCAGATAGAAGATAAGCTCTGTCTGTCTAATGGTGTTATCTGTTATCCATTCGTTAACCTGTGCCATATAGCCGTTTTTCAATTTCCGCCATTGCTACACAGCAGCTTGTTAATATGAACTATAGTTGTGTTTCTGAAGCAAACACATCAGTTTTACCAGTGCAGGGCAACAGTACATGATATTTTCATTACTTTAAAACACTTACATTTTTTGGTGTTACTGTTCCTTTAAATTAACAATGTCCCTTTTTAAAGGGATGATAACTGCCCTAAGTGTTTTTTAGGCAACACTAATAACATTGTTTGCAAAGGTTTTTTTAAAGTTATATTTCATAAACTCATTACCTGCCATTACAGAGAAGCCAACGAGCAAAAGAATAGTGCGGTATTATCTTCTGTAGTAAACTGGCCATCACCATAGTAACAACCAGCTGTACCCCTATCACACCCTGCAGAGGAACAGATGCAGTGACGTTAAATTTCAGCAACATTTCTGCATATTAAAATAAAGCAAAAAATGACTGTCTCCCAGCCTTGTGCTAGAGATGCTATAACAAACCTGCTGAAAGAAAGTGATGTGGGCATTATTACATTACTCACATTTGGGCTTAAAGGCGAACTATTGCGAAAATGACAATTTAATATAAGCTTCCTCATACTGAAAAAAGAAACTTTATAAATACAGTCAATTAAATATTCTGCATTGTTTCTGAAATAATCAAGTTTATGTTCACTGTCCCTCTCTCAGCATCTGGTTCTCTTCATTCTGTCTTCATGCAGCAGTTGGGTGTCAGATACTCTGACAGTTAGATCCAATATATCTTGTGAGGGGAAGGTTCCTTTCCTAGCACATGAATTAGAGCTCACTCAAATAACTTATTCCAGTACAAACACAATCTATCAAAGTAACTGCCTTTTGCACAAATTCTGCATGTAGAGAGACATGATGTCTGGTGATTTTAATAGAGTGAGCTCATACATCATCTAGATAAAAGCAGCCCCCCTATAATATATATTGGATCTAATTGTTAATGAATATCTGACACCCAACTCCTGAATGAAGACAGAATGAGGAGTAATTGATGCAGAGAGGAATAGTGAAGATAAACTTGATCATTTCAAAAACGGTACAGAATTTTTAATTGATTGTATTTAGAAAGTTTCTTATTTCAGTGTGATGAAGCTAGATGGGACTGTTTCTGAATCGCTGACCGCATTCAAAAAGTTGACAGGATGGATAAGGTCTGAGCATAAAAGTTCCCGACTTTTAATTCAAATGTTAAGGTATTCTGGATAATTAATTATATTTAAAATGTCATCAATGCCATCTGTGATTTCCAATGGCAATAATAACTGATAAGTGTTATTACACCAAAATGTAAGATGAATTATTTGTACCAGTTGTACAGACTGATACATTAGATAGCTTTAAGTAGGGGTTGGATTGCTTTTTAGCAAGGGAGGGAATACAGGGTTATGGGAGATAGCTCATAGTACAAGTTGATCCAGGTACTAGTGCGATTGCCATTTTGGAGTCAGGAAGGAATTTTTTCCCGTTTCCCCCTCAGACAAATTGGAGAGGCTTCAGATTGTTTTTTTGCCTTCCTCTGGATCAACTCACTTGAATGTTCTTCTGCATCATTGTTGTACCTCCTGTCTTTCTTTGGAAATGATGGTTAATAAAAATTTTAAATTAAAAAAAAAAAAAAAGTTGAACTTGATGGACGTGTGTCTTTTTTCAACCTTAATTACTGTTACCAAAATGTAGTGTTGAAAAACGGAATTTTAGGAAAAAGTAGTCATGTTATAGATACAGATATAGCTGCGAGAGTGTGTTTGTGCACACAAGATGTATGATTTCTGCATCCTTCATTAATAACATTTCTGTTCGGACCTGGTATTACTTTTGATGTTATTTGATTTACAATATATAATGACTTTTGAAAAATTTTTAGCATTACCACAAACCCTAAGAAATATTAGGGTCAAAAGTGGATAAGCTTCCCTGAAGCATCTCTCTGTGTAGCCTCTCTTTACACGAATAAAATCTAATTGTCACCACCAAAAATGTTAAGGCTGGAAACTACTTGCCACGACTGGAGACAGGTGGTTTCCGTTCCTAAATGATAGGCGGCACTGTTAGATATTGGGAATTTCTCCACCAGCCTATTTCAGATATGTTGCTTTGAGTGAATTAGGCCATTGATCTGATGCAAAAGATTCTATAGTTCTGTGTTTCTCTTCTATTTATCCAGGATCACCAATACGGCAAGGAAGGAGTTAACCAATGAATTGTAAAAATCGTTATGAAATCATACAGATTTATTTCTTTCCAAAGGTCATCTTTAACTATAGTACTGCATTAAAAGTTTGGTTCACCTTTAAGTTAACTTTTAATATGTTCTAGAATGACCAGTTCTGTAATTGGTCTTCATTATTTATAGTTTTAAAATTATTTGCCATCTTCTGACTCTTTGCAGCTATCAAAGGGGGGACACTGACCCCATAAAAATGCTCTGTAAGGCTACAAATGTATTATTATGCTACTTTTTATTACTTATCTGTCTATTTAGGCCCTCTCCTATCCTCATTCCAGTCTCTTATTTAAATCAAGGAATGTTTGCACAGGTAATTTGGATCCTAGCAACCAAAAATTGCAAACTGAAGAGCTGCTGAATAAAAAAGGTAAATAACTTAAAAATAAAAATCAACTGTATGTGGTCTCAGAATATCACTCTCTACATCATACTAAAAAGTTAATTCAAAGGTGAACAACCCCTTTAATACATTTGGGCAGATTAAGATTCAAGAGTCTGGTTAAGGGTATAACCATGTAGAAAAGTAAGAGTGAGTTCTTTATCTTGCTTGTGTTTTTTTACATCTAGTTTTTCCTAAAACACCTAAAAACTGACTGTTTATTTGAATACACTGTATATACAGTCTTACTGCATAATAAATTACTAGTAACTTTATTAACTTTCTAGGTAAAGTGCAACTACAATACTTTTGCTCTATACTGTGTAGGTGCAGTGCTACAGAGCCTCTACAACCAATATCCCTGCATATAGTACGGCTGCTGGATAGCAGTTTTAAAACAGTAAAAAAGGCAAGTTTACAGTAGCTTGCTTATTAGCCAGGTATAAAGGCCGTGTAGCAGCACAAAGGCAAATCAAAGAGCGCCATGCACAATCTGGGTGACCAATATTGTTTGACCATATATTCCTATAAACCCATTGGGCAGTAAGGGCACACATTGAACCATGGACCAATAACAGCCAGTATGGAGTTTCAGTCATACGTGAACAGATAAAATGGTATGAAACATTTACTGGTCTCATCCAAGCTGCAAACAGGAAAGTGTGGAGCGCACAAGGAATTTTGTTTGAAAACAAATACGTAAGTACTTATTCAGACCCACCTACTTCTTTGTGTAAAGAGTTTTTAAAAGTGTGCACAAAAGCTTATTTCTGCACATACTATTAAAAAAAGAAAAATAATTGTGAACATTCCCAATGACCTCATATAGTGTATAGATGTATGTTGGAAGAACTAGGGCCAACTGCATGCACTATATTAGCTACTATGCTTCGCTTGAGGCTCAGGTGAGGGCATTGCTAAATGATGGATGATGGGATTGTCTGGGCCTTTTGATTACTTATGTACTACTCCAGGATTACACGGCTTAGATGGAATAGGGATGCACTGAATCCACAATTTTGGATTCAGCCAACCCCCTCCGAATTCTTCACAAAAGCTTTGGCCAAATAGCGAACCAAATGCTAATTTGCATATGCAAATCAGGGGTGGGAAGGGGGAAACATTTTTTTACTTCCTTGTTTTGTTACAAAAAGTCACACGATTTTCCTCCCCACCCCTAATTTGCATATACAAATAAGTATTCGGAAACCTGAACCGAATCCTGGAAGGGGTCATGTCACCCAGGACACTGAAGAAGCAAGGGTTGCATACAGCAAACTGGATGCAGTGAGAAGCCTTTTAAAGGAGTAGACTATTTATTTGCATTTATAAAGTTCAACTCTTAAAAAGGATTACAGGGCAACTTTCCAAATGCCATGGGAGAAGAAAAAGTTTAATAAAGCAGACAAAATAAAGCATTACATGTGCCTATATCTTTCATGAACTTTGTTATCACGTTGTTGCATTATTACGGTGTAGAGGGGAAATGGGAATATACAGCACCAAAGTATTAAACAAACAATCCGACATCCAGCCTTCAACCATGGTTGAAAAATACCTGTGACCCCCTTCAGAGGTTCTCATTGACCGCAATGGCCCAAACTGTTCTGGTAAGCAGATTATGGCTGTAAAGTACTCACACCTACTTTTGCTCATTTCCAGGAGGTTGTGGGGGGTTTTCAGCCAGCCACCAGAAATGCTCTGCATATGACATTGGCTTAATGAAAAATGCCCATTACGTAAAAGAATTGAGAGGCAAGATAAAACACACAGGTAAAAGCAATGTCAATGAAGGGCAAGATAAAGAATAAACAAGTGTCGTTCAAGGCAGAATTTAAATGTAAATATGATTAAATGTAAAGGTGACATTCACTAGTTCCCTACTAGGGAAAACCCTTTCCTGGCACACCAACACAGTAAATTTAGTTACTTTTACAACAAATAAAACGGATAATTATGTAGTTTACTGAGCACTGTTATGCTACTGTCACATGCAGGATTTTCTTCACATGCAGAGATTTGCCTGTAAACGCATGACTTGGTTCCCATTTATGTTACCAGAGCATTTTCAGATGGAAAAGTGCTCACACGTCTGCATTTTCACCCATTTCCCTTTCAATGGCGGGTAGGCAGTGGCCCCTGACCAGCCAGCGGACGGTCTATGCCAAAGTTTAGGTTTCTCCGGCAGAGTATTACAATCAACAGAAAATGGTCAATGCATTTTTTGATGCCTATCATTCACATACATGCAGATAGGGGTATTCTATTTGCATGGAGAGCAATTTCTCCACAGGCATTTCTTCACTGGCGGCAAAGCAGGGCTGTTAGTGCGATGGTATATGGTATGTGCCCTTATTGATAGTGATTCTGTGTCATCTTAAGGTCTAATCCTGGCCAATAAAACAATACAAATGATTTTATATGGATTTATATTGCACATAGATTCTGCAGTGCTTTGCAGAGTTTGGACATCACCAACATATGCACACGTCCCAGTGGAGCTTTCAACCTAAGCTATGGCATACGAAGGTCAATTTTTTTAACAGCCAATTAACCTGCCTGTATGGTTTTTTGTAGTGTGAGAAACAGTACTAACTAGAAAAAAAAAAACTAATTAGTTTTATGATTTTGTAGCTTTGAGGACAAACAAGATGAGACAATGTAGCTCTTACATGCATTTAACATTTTTATAAGGACCTGAAGTATAACATTGCGACTACAGACAATATTTCCCAAGTGATACTTGCTAGTCACCTGGGAAATGCCAAAAAAAAAAAAAAAGTCTACAGCCATTCAAGTTAATCAATTTATGGTTTTTTTCCCATTTATTTACTTCTCAGTGTATACTTTGCAGCTTTATCTAATCAGACACTTTGACTAAATACGCATAAAGGATTCGCAATTTGTTGCTGTAAAGAAATTTGTGCTACCTACAAGCAACAAGTTACCTTTGCAGATGAGTTATCACCCTGCATGTCAAACTCCATTACACAGCACATAATCTGCTTTCTGTTTAGTCATCATAAAAGACAGCATAAAAATATTCAAATTAGAGAGAAGAAAAAAATTAAACAAAAGCTTATTAGCAAAAAGCCTGAAAAAGAATCACATCTCAAACGTATGTTTGGGAAGACAACTTAGTTAACTTACGTCTTCTCAAACGTATTGGGGAAAATACAATTTTCTATTGCAGAAACATACAAAAAGGATAAGTGATACTTTTGTTACAATCAGCTTGTAAACTAATTGAAAAGACCGACATAAGGATACATTAATATCAGAACACAGGTTTGACTTAAATTTGGGCTAGTGTTGATTCGGGTAGTGTGGGTTTGAAAAGCAGTTTAATGGCCACGATTTGCATTTGAGCATTTACCAACATATAATATTTCTATTATATTCTTAAAGCATTGCCTGGCACAATGTCTGCATTTCTGAGGTTCAGCATTGAGATTACAAGTGTAAAACCAACGTAGGTACTAGTTATATAGGTGTTTATGTACTCCCTGGGTTTGCAGGAAGGGACCAATGCGCTGCATGAATTGGAACTAGAAAATAAATATTCTCTCTTAAGCACAGAAAAGACATAATACATATAATGTTTAGTATTGGACTTACCATCTCTTATGCTGAAGCTTCTCTTTTGCCAACTGTAAAATGTTTTTTTTTCTAATTTCATAAATATACCCTATAATATAAAAGAAAGATTTCAAAGGCCAAGAAAGGCATGTGAAGACATTGCAAGACTACTTGCAGGCTGCATAATTAGACACAAACATTCACACGGACAGGCATATTTATAATGCTGTGTAAAAATAATTGGTGTAAAAATTTCATGAAATTTATACAATATGACAAAGGTGTGCTATTCTGGCATGCAATATATAATATTACGTAATGTGCTCTGTATTGCAACGGCACTTAAAAATACATAATTCAATCTATTTCATATTTCAACACCAGATAACATGACATTTTATAGTCCATTAAACTTACTGGGATCAATTCAGGTACCAAAGTTTTCTTCACTTTTGGTGTGAGTTAAATGCTGTGCAAAACAAACACTTTCAGGCAATTTTTCACAGTATAAAACACTTTTTTTTCCCCCCAACATGTTACCCTTGGCTGCACACGTTGCAAAAATATCGACACGGCTTTATAAATACGCGTGATTTTAACAAGAGAGTTTTACGAATATTGACCACGATTAATTAAGCGCTTTTTTATTATTTTCTCTGGACTCAAGAACAAGATCACGAAGAAACGGAAAGTTACGCCTCGGGAAACGTGAGCATTCCACGCACCTAAGAAGCATGTCGTGCATCGTACATACACCATAGCGTGCTTGTCTATGGTACAAAGTTACAAACATTCTAAGTGTTCATTTAAAATCGACAAGATTTTCAGCATTCCCAGGCACATACAAGCATACAACATAGAATTCCACATACATGCCAGTGTACAGGCTACAGGCAGCCGGCATTCTCAGTGTGTGTGTGTGTGTTTGTGTGTAAGTGCTACAGCAGTCACAGTGTGTGTTTGTGTGCTACATACACACAGTTTAAGTGTATATGGAAGGGTGTGGAAGTGTTGTATGTCAGTGGTGCCCCATAGAAGTCACATACAAGCCCAGAGCATGCCTCAGGAAACAAAGACTGTGATGGTTTTAACATGTATGACGGTGAGTAAAGCAGAGGCCATTAGGGATGAGAATATTAGCAGTAACTACACACCAGATACCCTTACACTCTGTGTGGCTGTCATGTAGCATGTATAAGACTGCATGTATAAGACTGCATGTATAAGACTGCAATGCCTCTCATTCACAAGCAGCCTGTCTGTAAGCTCTACAATCTGTCTCACGTACATTTCCATGCATAAATAACAGCTAAACCGTATTCACACCTGTGTCCCACATATACACAGCTCCTTCTACTCACCGGCACCCACAGCACTTCATAAACTGGAGGTCACACAAGGACCTAATAACCCAACAGCAGGGCTGGCTAACACCTGCCTGATATCAAGTGCCGTGCGCTTCTAAAGACACATACCTCGCCACGGATTGATTTTTGTTAAAATGATGTTCTTCCAAAACAGACTGACAATTACAAAATTGAAACTTGTATATTACTAGGGTTTGTGTCGCGTTTGTATGGGCAGGCATTAGTCAGGACAGCCGCCGAGGGAAAAGGACCCTGACTCGTCTGCGCATGCTCAGAAAACAGTTGTGTAGCTCACAGATGAGGAGTGATGTTCTGCTGCTTGGATTGGTGGCGTTGTCACTGCAGTTCCGCTACACTAATGCACATTATTCCAAAGAATTTGGCTGCCGAGGGCTTATTGGGAGCCGATTCAGGAGCAGCGAAAGTGTTTTAATTCGGTTGTTAAAAAGAGTTGTGATTTGTAAAACGTACAATAAATTGTTATTGATCTTACAATACAGGCGAGGCAGTTACAGAGAGGATCTCTTGGGTGTTCAGTTCCTAAACCAGTGGATGTTGATCTGAGGCTGAAAACAATGTTTACAGTGTTTTTAATGAGAAATAGGAAAACTCAGTGTTTAAAGGACAAGGAGAAGCCTATTTACTTATGGCAATATGTGTTTTTTTCATCAAAGCATGTGGGAAAAATATATTATTTGGCAAAATATAATGAATGGAAAATGGAGGGATAAATGCTCAATTAATTAAAAAAACAATGTAATAGTTTTGAAGTTTTCTTGGAATATTGCGCTTGGATAATATTAATATAATATTATTTGGGAAAATATAATCAATGGAAAAGGGAGGGATAAATGCTAATTTAATAAAAAAACAATGTAACTAATAGTTTGACGTTTTCTTGGAATATTGCTCTCGGATAATGCTCTTGAGATTATAGTGTAAGAATAGCAGAGCCCAGCATTGAAGGAGTTAAAGGGGTTGTTCCCCTTTGAGTTAACTTTTAGTATGATGTAGAGACTGATATTCTGAGACAATTTGCCACTGGTTTTAATTTTTCAGTATGTGTGTTTTTTTAAGTTATTTAGCTTTTTATTCAGCAGATATCCAGTTTGCAGTTTCAGCAATCTGGTTGCTAGGGTGCAAATTACCCTAGCAACCATGCATTGATTTGAATAAGAGACTGGAAAACGAATAGGAGAGGTCTGACTAGAAAGATGAGCAATAAAAAGTAACCGTAACAATACATTTGTAGTCTTGCAGGGCATTTGTTTTTTATATGGGGTCAGTGACCCCCATTGAAAGCTGGAAAGAGTCAGAAGAAAAAGGAAAATCATTTAAAGGGGACCAGTCACCCAACACAATTATTTAAAATCCTAGTTTATCAAGCAAAACTAACTTTAATTACACTATATAAATTATTTGAATCTTGTTTACTTCGGTCTGGGAATTCATAATTATAGCAAGCCATTTTGTGGACACTGTTATTAAGACAAGCCTTGCATCATCTCAGAATCTTGTTTGTGCACCAGAATGGGGGATCCCCATGCCCTGGCTACATAATTAAATGGTAAAGAGAACAGGGGACTGTGGGGAGAGCAGTGACATCTAGGAAGTGCTGAATGGAAAGTGAAAGTAATTGTCTGCCCCGCCTCTATGCCTATGGCATAGAGCAGGGACAGACAATATTTGATTGACAGCTGAGATTTTTAAATGAGCTTACAATAGCTATGAATGCTATAATAAAAAATTAAAAATTGGATTTCATTTTTAATTTGAAAAGGACTTTTATTATACAGCTTTTTGTGTCTGGTTGACAGGTCCACTTTAAAAACTAAAAATAAACAATTAAGACCAGTTGAAACATTGCTAATATTTGTCCATTCCATAACATACTAAAAGTTAACTTAAAGGTGAACCACCCCTTTACCAACTCTGGTGGCAGGTAGGTTCTCTGGAAATAGAGATAACTGCAGGCAGATAAGAGAGCTGTGTGAGCAGGTCGATCCAGAGTGGTTATAGCCTAGAAGAGGTTAATCATGGTGATTGGGAGATAGCTGGGAAAGGTTTAATGGTGAGCAACAGAAACAGGGAAGGAGAAGGAAAGGTGAAATCACAGCACAGTGGGGGGGGGGTGCCAAATGTTATGCACCCCAGTGATTATAATAGCATACTTAATATTTTAAGAGAATGCAAAATGTATTAACTTCATAATGCTTCAAGTCAAGCAACATTTTAATAGATGCTAACCAGTTAATAGTGTTGCTTATTTGTGTTGGAATTGAACCATTAGCTGCCCAAACATAAGCTAAGATGTGTAATGGACTAGTCCAGGCCATTGTTCACTAATTCCCTCCTGGAGTCTTGACTTTCTGCTACTGCAGAAAACTACATTGGTACAGTGACTTTTCAAATGGCTGAAAATGTTTGTACTACATTGGCAAAGTGACTTTTCAAAGGACTGAAAATGTAAGCAAAAAAACCTGTACATCAGCAGTAGGGGGCGGAGCTAACTCATGTGAGCAGTCGCACAAACCATTAACTCTCCTACAATCAGCACAAAAGGTGAAAATAAGCACATTTCCCTGGTTATGGACGTGATCCCAGAGCATCGCTTAGAGTCTTGGTCCACAAAGAAAGCATGGGACCTAAAACAGCGGCGCGAAAAGACTCAGCACACCAGGCAGACAGGCGCCATTTTGGAACAAGATGCGGAGTCGCATACAGACATAGACAATGTCACGGCTGCGGAGATTAAATCCATGCTCACAGATCTCCGATCCTCACTACCTCATGACTTCAAAAGACTAACCGAGGAAATCAAGAGAAAGGTGAGAGATTTAGGGGCATGTTTACTAACATTGGAGATAAATATCTGGAGAGATTTTTGGAGATGTTGCCCATGGCAACCAATCAGCAATTAGATTTAAACAGCCACAGCCAAGTTAGAAAACAAAAGCAAAGATCTGATTGGTTGCCATGGGCAACATCTCCAAAAATCTCTCCAGATATTTATCTCCAATGTTAGTAAACATGCCCCATAGCTTGAAAAAAGACCTATGCAGGTCTGAAACTTTGTGTTTTATCTGGGTCAAGAGCCTATGGGGCAAATTCACTAACCGGTGAAAATTCGCCAGCGCTGGCTTCGCACACATTGCAACACTTTGCCAGGCGTAAATTCACCTGAACAGCGCTAATTCACGAAGATCTGAAGTTGCACACAGGGTACCGAATGCTTGCGAATTTACGCCAGGTACCGTTAGTAAATCGGTGAAATGCAGAAATGACATCACGCTGGCGAATTTTCACCATCGTTAGCCACTTTGCCCTTTAGTAAATTTCCCCCTATGTCTCAAATAAAGGCGTTTTAAGAAAATATATTTGTTGATGGTGCTGTCTGTGATACAAAGGATTTGAAAAACAGTTGGTGGTGGAAACTGTGAGACTTGCAGCAGATGAAAAGAATTTTGGAGGTATGAGTGCTGACTAAACTCTTGCTGAGACATTTAGCAGAACGCACGGACCACATTGAATGCAAAATGGGAGAATTTGCATCAGCACATAATGAGGTGGCAGACTCTCAGCAAGTCATGGAAAAAGAGGTAGCCAGACTGACTGATAAAGTAGCGGACCTAGAAAACCGCTCACGCAGATGCAATATACGTATTAGGGTTATTGCAGAGGGGATTATACCAGAAGAGCTAGAGGCCTTCCTCATGGAACTGATGCAATACATACTCCCAGATGCGCCACAAATTGTGCTCACAGTGGACCGCATACATAGCGTCCCAAAGCAGCTCCGGAATCGACGCCCAGAGATGTCCTTACTAAGCTACACTTTAAGACCAAGAGAAGGTCCTGGCTTTGGCTAGGAAAAAGGACAAATGACAAATAAATATGTGGACTTGGAACTATTCTCTGATCTTTCAATGGCTACCCTAGCAAAAAGAAGGACTTTCCAAGAAACCACCAAAGCTCTTCAGGAACATAAAATCCCTTATTGCTGGGCCTACCCTACCAAATTAATTGTGACCAAAAATGGTACTACGTTCACTTTTGCCACGCCTGAGGAGGCCAAGAGAGTGTCACAGAGATGTCTAAACAACAGGCCAGACAAAGGAGACGACACTGAACAAACAAGCAACTCCAAGTACAAAACTTCGGCTACATGTCTGGAAGCAGATTGGAAGATGGTGTGAGGAACCACAGGGGGCCAACCCGTATTCATGGGTCTACTACCACAACTAGGGATGCACCGAATCCACTTTTTTGGATTCGGCCGAACCCCCGAATCCTTCACGAAGGATTCGGCCGAATACCGAACCGAATCCGAACCCTAATTTGCTTCTGCAAATTAGGGGTGGGAAGGGGAATAAATTTTTTACTTCCTTGTTTTCTGACAAAAAGTGACGCAATTTCCCTCCCCGCCCCTAATTTGCATATGCAAATTAGGATTCGGATTCGGTTCGGCTGGGCAGAAGGATTCGGCCGAATCCGAATCTTGCTGAAAAAGGCCGAATCCTGGCCGAATCCCGAACCGAATCCTGGATTCGGTGCATCCCTAACCACAACACCCCCCGACACCCCTACACAAAGGGAAATCTACAGTTCAAGGAAAAGGGCTGCAGGAGGAAGAAAACTCTCCACCCCCCACTTTACCTGTTCAGTGAACAGGATTTATGGCGGTTCTAGCAACCATGCAGCTGCATACAGACTTTAAAGGCAACCACTCAACATTGAGACTGAAGTGCCTTAACACAGGTTATTTTTGGTTAATATAGTTATTTGTTTATGCTCTCATATGCAATGTCTCTTTTTCTCTTATACCTAAGCTACTACAGGGGTAAGCTGCTCCCTCCCCCTCCCTTTCCTCCCCATACAAGGTAATTCCAATGGTCTATGCATCTCACAGAACAGTCATTATGGTTAGGTTAGTTTCTCATAATGTAAGGGGTTTAAACACCCCACTAAAACGTAATTTAGCATTGAAAGAAGCTATGTGTTAATGTTACAAGAAACCCACTTTGACACACTGTCCCCTATTCACTGTGGTCCCTTCACTAAAGGCAATCAAGAAGCCTTGGGAAGCTACTCCCTGCTACAGATCCTTGATGGAGCACAAAGCTGCTCTTGATATCTAAGCTCTCTATCTTACTCTCCTAGAGTGGATATAACCTATCTCTATTAAACCATTTTTACAGTTTGACTCGTCTTTCTAAATCTCTAATACATTAACCCCAGCAAAATGCAAATAACTTGCATCAACTCCAGTTGTATTCATAGTTCATATTTGTATGGAAAAATGTGGTACTCATAATTCATTAAGATGGCATTCAGAAACAGTATACTTCAAAGTCTACAAAACTGACACATGCACTAAATGGAGAAGAGTTATATTTATTTCTTACTCCAATTTCAGTTTGCTAAGCGTTTGTGAATTCCCCTAGGTTGGAAAGCTGAAAAGAATCAAAAGAAAAAGGCAAATAATTAAAAAAAACAAATAATGACGGTTGGGAAAGGACAAGAACTTTATATAAATAAAATATTCTTTTAATTCAATCTCTCTGGTCCTGTGGATCCGTTGAGTGCTGGTAGGCCGTATTTTCTTCTTTGTTATAAATAATGACGACCAATTGAAAAGTTGCTTAGAATTGACCATTCTATAACATACAAAAAATTAATTTAGGTGAACCATTTCTTTAAAGTGTAGTCCTATACTAACCATTAGTACTTAACCCTAACCTCCCGTAATCCCCATTTTTGTGTCTAACTAAGCAATTTAACTGTTTTTTTCATTCCATAATAATGACTAGAAGCATTCTGTATCTAACATCAACAGCCAGTATACAGTCACTGGAGGTTATATCTCTTAGAAATAATCTTGCTGTCTTAAGTTGATGCCAGGGAAGATACTTGATAATACTAGTGACCCGATTAGTTAGAAAATTGTGAGTGAATTTCTGTAACAACTAGGAATGCACCGAATCCAGGATTCGGTTTGGTATTTGGCCAGGATTCTGCCATTTTCAGCAGGAATCGGATTCCTTGTGCCTGACCGAACTTATTCCAAATCCTTAAAATCATGTGACTTTTCTTCACAAAACAAGGAAGTAATAAAAAGTTCACCTTCCTTTTCACTGATTTGCATATGCAAATTAGGGGTTGGATTGGGTTCAGTATTGGGCTGAATCTTTCACTAAGGATTCGGGGGTTCGGCAGAATTCAAAATAGTGGATTTGGTAGTTACAACAATGTTGTATCTATTAGTAACCATATTGTGGGGCCTTGAATTTTCAACCTCAGTTTGGGGTTTTAGCCTAAAAAAGTCTAAAAGCAACTAACTTGATCTTACTCAGATATACTGGTCTATATATATATATATATAATACACAAAAGCCATGAATATCCTGTAAATTATATCCTTATAAACGGTGAGTTCTGATGTCATCAGTTATAAATGGAGAGTTCTGATGTTATTTCTGTCACTTGACTCATTGAAATTTGTGTATTATAATAAATAAAGTACCCCCAGTTGTAAAATATTAGGATATTAGAAGTTACCTCGGAGTTCCATGACCTGTATAAAAACACTCGGCCTTCGGCCTCGTGTTTTTATATGGTCATGAAACTCCTCGGTAACTTATAATATCCCTATATTTTACAAAAGGGGGTACTTTATTCACTATATATATATATATATATATATATATATACATATTGGAACTTTGCACTGCTTTATTAACTTTAAAGTTTAAAAGCAGTTCATAAACGTTTAACCCAATCTGACATAGCTTGATAACAAGGCAATACATACTGTACACCTTTGCTCTCCAATAGCAATTCATTTCCCAGCTGGATGGTCTTGCAGTACGTAAGTTTAATTCTGCTATTCTCCACATGGTGACACTGTTTCCAGCTACCTGATCTCTGCTGTATTTACATACATAGGCCTATTTGATGGTAGTATCCCCTCCCCTTTTGTTAAGTACTTTCCACTACCTAGGGAGTGTTTGAGCCAGAAGAAGCCAAAATGTAGAGTTTTAGAGATCTTGTTCTAAGAAATGTCCATGGTGTTGTCCATGTGGCAAGCCTATGCATAAGTGTCCCAGCAGGCAGAAAACAAAGTTTATACCCTCCAACTGGGGTAATTGATTGTGAGATTGTAAAACTCAAATTATAGCTCTACGTATTCCTTTTGGGCAAATTTTTTGTAGTTCTTAACTGGTAGATAACTTGACTTTGTTTCATATGACTTTCTGTTGCATACAACTTTCTGTTTTATCTATGGCCAGCTTAAAGGAGAACTCAACCCCACCACACAAATAAAAACCCCTATCCAGTTCTCTACATAGTCCCCCATCCCTGCTCTACCCTCGCATAGGTGATAACATCTAAAAGTGCTCCATATCCTATACTCGCCTATAAGTGCAGAGTAAGCACAGTGGAGCTCAGGGCCGCCATCTTCTGGCTCTTTGGATTTCTTTAGGTCTTATTCCCTCCCTTCAGAAATTTCCATCACTTTTGGCGCATGCACAATTGCTACAAACCAGAAGACTGCTCCAACTGTGCATGCCCCAATACGGCGCTCACTTCCCTGAGAGCCGGAAGATGGCACCCACGAGCTCCACTGCTCTTACTCTCCACTTATAGGCGAGTATAGGATTAGGGACACTTATAGATGTTAGCACCTATGCGGGGGTAAAGCAGGGAGGGGGAACTATGTAGAGTACTGGGTAGGGTTTGAGTTCTCCTTTAAGGCACAACGTTTCATTGTAGGAGTGCAAAGTTGTGCTTCATTGTAGGAGTGCAAAGTTGTTTATAAATTAATGACCTAATATTGAAGAATGTGTATTTATTCCTTTACGCTTGTGGAAGATTTTATTATCTGACATGTATATAGCATTAAATAAAGGATAAAAGTCTAAGTTTATAATTTATGAAAACCAGATATCTTTAGATCTAAGGCACAAATGGGGGAATGTAGTTAGAGTCGCAATGTTTAATGTGTCTATACCAGGGGTTTCGGTCATTTTGCAATCAAATGAACAGGAGCCACAAGAGGCAGTATGCATGGCTTTTCATGGTGGTCAAAATAATCTGCAGTTAGAAGTTAAAAGGTTTCAGTAACGCAAAACTGACCAATACTAATTAGATGTAATACACTGTAAATATAATAGAAGGGTAATTTATAGGGTCATGGTATCCCTTTTTTATATAACAAAACAATATAATAGGAATAAGCCATAAATACTCATCAGTAATACAGCATTTGTATTTATAGTTACCTTTCAGTGTAAAATACTTTTTCAGCTAAATGTTAAAGTCATCATTAAGTTGTCTGGGAAAAGCCGTGTAGCAGTAACATGCATTTCAAACACATCACATGCTAGACGGTGTTGCATGAGTTATCTATTAAAGTGGGAGTGACTCCGTTTTTTGTTCATAAACGTAGACTGAATCTCCAGGTTTGAAGTTCTCTGTGATGTTTTGTTGTGTTTTGTGGTGGATATTGGAAAATTGATCAAAATCATTATTTACATATAGACTGTGGTTGTTTGATCTAAATAGCTTATATTTATTTATTTCTTATTTCATGTTGTTTTGATCAAATACCCTATGTAAAAAAATGTTTTGCAAATATCTTCAAGGCCGCTCTCAGGCAACCGTCCTTTGATCTTTCTCTTTGATGCACAGCAGCTCATCTTGAGAATTATTATAATTTGCATTTGAATGACCTTTATTTTAGACCATTACCTCAAGAGGAAACCTAAACTGCAAAAATGTATCTCAAAACCTTCCAACTGATTACTTTTTACTTGAAAGATATGAGAAAAAAAAGCTAACATGGCTAACAACCGGCTTGTTGACTTGCAAGTTTTCCAGTAATAAGGAAAAGGCAAAAAAAAGTGAAATTGAAAATAAGCTGTTCCTATATCAGGTTTTCAATAATATAGTTGTTTATTTGCTTGATGCTTTATTTTAATTCTTGACACTCAGCTATAGTTTGACCCTTCAAAGCAAACATGTCCTCTGAGTTATTTGAAGCTTATCTGTGGCTCTAGTGCCTCTTATGTTTACTGAAAGTTTAGTGTATGGCATAGAAATATAGCTTTTTTTGGACATAGACCTAAATCTGCTGGGGACAAAAATGACAACAGTGGCTATCCATTTCAATGACAGTCAAGTGAAGTGGTGGTGAAAGGTGTTGATGGCACGAAATGGTGCCCGTGAACCCTGCTGCACTGCTCTTATTTTTTATCAAAGTGCAAGGTGAAGGGGGGAGTGTATGGGGTGCAAACCGAGGTGGTTTGGGAGCTAGGATATCACTGGTGCAGTGTGCCTTACAAGACAAGGAAAGGGTTAATCACTGGGGAAAGGAAATTTGTTCAGAAGGCATGGGGTAGTATTCTAATGAGTTGCACAGCACCATCTTGTTTCCTGTCCCTGTGATATTTGCTGCTCTGGGCTATGAGCATGCTCAATAGAGCAAAAGTGTTTAAGTTCCAATTTATTGTACTCCACACATCCCAGGGCAGCTGCAAGGGATTCCTGGGCATTTAGAATATGGGGGGGCATGGCTCTTACATGAATACTAGAAAACAGCAATTAATTGAGGGCAGTCCCTTTATACAAATTTAACAAAGGGTGCAAGAGTCAAGGCTTTTACCCAGACAGAGCCAGAAAATAATGCAAACTAAAAAAGGTCACTCTGCACACCACATCATTAATACAGACATTTAGGGGCAGATTTATCAGGTCGAATATTAGAGTTTTTGAAATTCGAATAGTATATTATTTAAGAAAAAAAATAATATTTAAAACTTGAACAAATATCAACGACCCGAAAACTCGAATTTGAATTGAATTTGACTAAACTCGAATTGACTAGAAACTAGAATGTCAGGAAGGCTATTAACATCTTCAAATGGGTCACTGGACCTCTGCCAATGACTTCTACATGAACTAGGCAGGTTTTATGTAGCGAATAGTCAAATTCTAATTGTTCCTAGGGTCCAGGTACAATAAATATCACATTCGAATTAGAATTTGGATTATTCCCAACTCGAATTTGTGAGTTTTGACCAAAAATCCAACTCAAAAATTAGAATTTCCAATTCGAACCTTGATAAATCTGCCCCTTAAGGTATGCAAATACGTGGTTTAATAAAGCATATGATTATAACAATATATAATTACAAAGTCATTAAAACATATAATTTAGTACATACCAAACACAGTATCCCAGAAAAAACAGCAGCACTCAGGCTTACAAGGCAGATAAGTTGGTGTGTGTGTGAGAATACCTCGATGTTTCGGACACAAGTTCTTTGTCAAGGAGACTGCCCTTAAGTGTATGTATTAATGATGTGGTGTGCAGTGACCTTTTAGCTCACTGGAATACTACTACCCTGGCCCAGTTCATTGTTGGTGTGCAATAACATGGCCTTTTACTGTTTTCAGTAAACCCTAGCAGCGAATCAGCTTTTAGTTTTTAATGGTTTGATGCAGTTAAAATAATGAAGGCATTGGATTACAGTGATCTATTTAAACACATTTTAGGGCTTATTTATGAATGCAGCTAGAACTGTGATTTAGCTAAAATGGACACAAATATTATTTGCACAAGGAGCTTATTGCTGCCATTCATTAGGTAATTGCCTTCCAACAAGCTCCTTGCACTTCTGTATAGTTAGGGTCAGACTGGACCAGCGGGGTACTGGGAAAAAACCTGGTGGGCCCTGGCTCTCGTAGGCCCTGCCAGCCCAGACCCACTCCCTACACCACCACTCTCCTTACCTCCCTCCCTAGCTCTGTCGCTCTCCTGACCTTCCACCCTTGCCCCAGTCGCAGCCATACACAAAGGAATAGGTTAGCGTGGGGGGCCAGAGGGGAGTTGCCGCTGGGATGGGGGCCAGAGGGGGGTTGTGGCTTGAGGGGCACATATATTAAATTCTAAAGTTTTTACTGAGATTCAAGGTGTTTGCAACAAAAATTGTGAATCTGATTTCTTGATTTGATTGGGGTTTCTGAAACTCCAATTTTTGAGATTTTACTTAAAACCGACCTCCAAAACCTAAAAAAAACTGCTATCTAAAAGCTGGTGAGTTCAGTGGGAGTTGTATTTTCAAACATCAAGCTGTTTTTAAATGAGAGTTTTAGAGATTACATTTGAATCTTTACAAACTCATTGAAAATTAAGTATAGAATTTGATTTGACTGTATTTGTGTTGTCTTTTATTTTTTTTTAGCAGTTTATAGCTTTTTACCTAAATGCTGTGAAGTTCCAATAGGAAAGAAAATGAAAAAAAAAATCTGTTGCTTAAATCATTCTGGGGATCTTCAACCAGCAGCTTCCCAACTGTTGCCAAGTTGCAATTTCCAGTTCTAATCTCCTCTCACAATCCACAGCAAATGGGATGATCTACAGGTTGATATATTTTGTACTCTACTGCTCCTTTTGAACACCCTTTTTCCCATATATATTGCTTCCCACTGAACCTGGGGGTTACATTAAAGGAAAACTATACCCCCAAAACAAATACAGATAGTTCATATCAAATTAAGTGGCATATTAAAGAATCTTACCAAACTATATTTGATTAAAAATTGGCCTTTTACATCTCTTACCTTAAACCACCATTTCATGATGATCTGTTTGCTGCCTCAGAGATCACCTGACCAGAAATACTGCAACTCTGACTGTAACTGGAAGAAGTGTGGAAGCAAAAGACAGAACTCTGTCTGTTAATTGGCACATGTGACCTAACATGTATGGTATGTTTGATTTGTTTGTGTGCACCGTGAATCCCAGGATCCCAAGGGGTGGCCCTTATTTTTTAAAATGGCAATATTCTATGTAGGATTACCCAATGGCACATATTACTAAAAAAGTATGTTACTATGAAAATGGTTTATTTACATGAGTTTTACATATGAGCTGTTTTATTCAAAATCTTTTTACATTTTTATACATTGTTCGGGGGTGTAGTTTTCTTTTAAGTGGGGCTGCTTGAGAAGGTTTGAACTGAGTGGCCTATGGTCTAAATGTGGCCATAGATGAGTGCACAGGGATTTATGGATGAAAAGCTAAAATAATAGTCAGTGTAGGGAAATTCAAAATATATACTGACTCCTTTGGGGGGAGGGATTGGAGTATGCATTGACCCTTATGCCCTTTTGCGTATGACTTAATTTATACCTTCATTTCTTTCCATTCATATAAACTAGAGACAACATTATATTGGTTTGTGACTGAGTTGCTTTAATCCATGCAAATTATATAAATATGGTTGCATTGTTCTGTTCCCAGATTTAATAATTTGCAGTGTTATATTGCTTTCTGACCAGATTTCATTGTTCTGCATCTTCACATTTATCTCCACTGTTCTGAACCCAGTTATGCTGCTCCATAACTAGTTACATTGCTTTGGGGAACTAAATATAGCACTGATCTCCGCCTGGCGCATGCAATGGCCTTTCAAACTAGGTGTTCAATACTAAATCCCCTATATACACATTCAGTGCATTTCTGTACACCTGAACACCAGACTTTTGTGTCTTTGGTCAACTTGATGAACAGAAGGTTGAAAAAAAACAGGTTTTAAAGGTCAATGGGACCAGTCAAAGACTGCCATTAGGAATGCATTACTGGAGAGGAAGGGTGGCTCAAACTGGTCAAAGAGTTGCTGAGAAATAAACTCCCTCTCAGTGCTGGATGCTGTCTCTAGCTCCTTAATGTGTCTGTGGATATATTGACAAAACTGATTTTAAAATGACTACATACCTAGTTAGGCAAAAAAGACATTATATAAAATCAACACTTTGATAAAGGAAATGCAAGATTCCCTGACAGACAGACAGCAAATGCTAGTGATTGAAATGCAACTAAGCATGAGCATGAGTCACTTTGTAACAGGGGAAAAATATTATACAGTAATAAAACATTGAGAAAAAATACTTTGTGAACTATACGCACAACATCCACTGCAGATTTTTTGCTTTCTTACATATGACACTTTGATGACATATCGATAACCAGCCTTGAAATTCCAACATTTTCAGGATCTGTTCATTTTTGCTCGCTTTCTAAGAACCTTCCCTTTTTCCAAAACTTGGGTTTTTCTGTACCTGATGCAGATGTCTCATTATTTTACATAAGATAGGGAAAAAGCATTTTCATTCTGAGAGATTTTTATTTTTTGCATTTTTCTAGCACTTTACTGTAAATCTCAGAAACGACACGAAAAGCATTTTGCATGCGGCTTTTACATGAATGTCTTCAGAGGGCCAGAATGTATTTAAAATGAATGTAAAAAGCTTACTAATAACACAAATGGAAAAAACCTTTGCATTTGTTTTAGACTTGGCATAAGCCATACAGAGAAGTAAGAAAAATGTAAGGTTCCATTAAAGTCTGCAGAAAATAAAATGTTGTCTGATCCACTGAAGAGTTCGGTACATTAAGATAATATTATTCTTAAAGGTTTAAAATAAAAGCGGCATAGAAAATGTCACCAGGATATTCCCTTAGCAATATGTCAAATAGCTGCATCCAGATGTATAAATTGTGCCTAGATGTAACTATTATTTAATAAAATGCCACATCTGAATCATAAAATGAAGACTTTTACTGTGAATTTTATGTTTGCTAATCCTTATGCCTTTTCTGAGGCACCTAGATTTCCAACCAACAAAACTCTGCTTTTGATGTATTTGCCTTATGAAGGATTTTCTTGTTTCTTGTTATCGTTATAAAGTACTCACCTACAATAGAAGAAAATTTTTAAATGAATTACATCACAATTAAAAATAATTTAACAAGTATTTCATAGTAATTCAATAAGTCTTTAATCAGGGTTCGCGGACTCCGTCACAAGATGGTGGCGACTCGCACGCGCTTTACAGATAAGCTGCCGTCACCCCTAGAAAATCCAGCCGAATACTCACCGCTCACTGTTGAGTCATTGAAGGGGTTATTAGCGGCGTTGAGGACAGAAATCCAGGGAGCGCATCGCACACGCTTTACAGATAAGCTGCCGTCACCCCTACAAAATCCAGCCGAATACTCACCACTCACTGTTGAGTCATTAAAGGGGTTATTAGCAGCGTTGAGGACAGAAATCCAGGGAGATTTCAGATCGGCTCTTTCCTCGCTGCACACGGATATCCTCCAGGTGGGTGAACGCACTGATCACCTAGAGCAGAAAATGGCTGAGTTAGTCACTTCACATAACGAACTGATAGACGCAAATAGCGCATTAGAAGAAGATAATCTTAGGCTGCGCGGCATTCCGGAAACGGTCCCTGTGCAAGATCTAAATGCGTATGTCTGTACTATGATGGGTGAGCTGTTACCAGATATGCCACATGATCATCTAATGTTGGACAGAATTCACAGACTACCCCGAGCCCAAACTGTGTCACAAGGGGCCCCCAGGGACACCATCCTAAGGGTTCATTATTATTACGTCAAGGAAAAACTACAACAGCGTTTCAGACAAAAGAAAGACTTTCCACACAAATACAGTCAGCTGCAATGCTTTGCTGACCTCTCTAGCTACACTCAGCGCAAGAGGAAAGAATTTATCAACGTTACAGCAGTGTTGAGAAACAACAACATACCGTACCGCTGGCTCCACCCTGTGAAACTTGTGGTCACTAAAGATGAGAATCAAGTCATTCTGAACACACCACTACATGCAGAGCAACTTCTGGAAAAATGGGGCCTCACTTCAGCGATACCAAACCAGGCAACTGATCCACCCCAAAAAAGACCTCGCATCCAGCCAGAATGGGTGACACAGACAAGACAAAGCAGGAAAATCAACAAAGCCATAACCGAACCAGGAGAAGCAGACTTTGATGCCGGATAAGCAGCCTGGCTCTACACGGTCACCAATCTGACAACCAGTCTTCACAAGGACTACACAACTAAACAACATCTATGATGCCTTAACTTTTGACAACGAGCACTTTACGATGTATGGAGAACACAATATACATCAGTATTTGAGGTCCCGTCCACATTGGCGTCTCAACGACTCCCTACTACACAACCAACCAAACTTAGATCAATGTAAAATGGTTTTGCGTGAATATTTCCTTATGAATGACACTCCGAACATCTCCCAAGCTACTCTATGGTGTGCCCATAAAGCGGTCATCAGAGGACATTTAATTAAAACTACCACTAAACGTAACAACGAGGCCACCATGAAACACCTTTCACAACAACTTTTCGAACTGGAGGCCTTGAACAAAAAATACCCGACCCACACTAGGATGAAATCCATACAAGAGCTGAGATACCAAATACAAAGCCTAGAAAATAGAAAAGTAGAATGGCAACTCCGACGTTTAAACCTCAATAAATATACCAAAGGCAACAAAGCCAGCAGGCTACTGGCCACTACACTTAAGCAAAGACAAATAGCCCACTCCATAGCTCAGGTAACATCAGCTAAAGGCCATCCAATTACTAACCCAAAGGCAATAGCTAACAGATTCGCAGAATATTACTCCTCCTTGTATAATTTGAAACATGATACAACAATGCCACAGCCTACCATGGAGGCCATTCATAATTTCCTTGAAGCAGCCGATATACCACAACTCTCACTTCCACAATTGCAAAAACTCAATGCAGATATTATGTTGGAAGAGATAAAAGAGGCCATAAAAACAACTCCACAAGGGAAAGCCCCAGGCCCAGATGGTCTCACCACTGGCTATTACAAACACTTCCAAGAAATATTACTTCCACATCTCGTTACCCTATTTAACTGCGTCCTCCATGGAGGCTCCTTCCCTACTGAAATGCTAACTGCAACGATTACTATGATACCAAAGCCAGGGAAAAATGCAGAAGAATGTGCCAATCATAGACCTATCTCCCTACTAAATGCGGATCTCAAACTTTATGCTAAAGTAATCTCCTCCAGACTAATGTCAACTATACCCCCCTTATTACACTTAGACCAAACTGGTTTTTTGAAGGGGAAGCAGGGGCCAGATAATACTAGAAAGATGCTAGCACTAATAGAAATATCGTCTAAAAGGAAAGAACCCACTATTTTATTCAGTTTGGAAGCCAAAAAGGCCTTTGACAGAGTGGACTGGGGATACCTTGATCAAACACTTCAGTATTTTGGTCTCCATGTCCATATTAAACATGCAATTTTGTCCCTGTATTCCAACCTGACTGCACAAGTCAACAATATGGGATTCCTTTCCAGCCCCTTTAAGATATCAAATGGCACCAGACAAGGTTGCCCCCTGTCACCCCTAATCTTCAACCTGACTTTGGAACCACTTGCCAGGATGATTCGGAAAGCGGTAGATGTTACTGGTATACAGATAGAAGGTATCACCCACAAGATGGCTATGTTTGCTGACGACATTATTCTTACCTTGACGAATCCGGAATTATCACTACCGGCAGCCACAAAGATTATACAAAACTTTAGTGCAATCTCCTACTACAAGCTTAACGACACAAAATCGCAGATTCTTCCACTGGGAATGTCCCAAGTTTCTATAACACGCTTAAAGGCAAACCATACATTCCAATGGCAGTCGCATTCCATAACTTATCTAGGAATAGAACTAAGCAGCTCTATATCCAAAACCTATGACGCCAATTATCCCAAGATGCTGATTAAAGCACAAGAACTTTTGACAAAGTGGGCTCCACTATATACTTCCTGGCTAGGTAGAATAGCCACCGTCAAAATGATAAAAATACCTACAGAGAGCGACATCTGCTGGGGGCTTTGGGGTCCCTAACCTAGAAGCTTACTACCAGGCAACGATTCTGGACCAGATCAGACCGTGGAACCTGCCCACTGACAACTTACACTGTCTACAGCTGGAACAAGCCTCTATCAAACCAATGCCACTTAGAGGATTATTGTGGGTAGACCCCCGAGCCCTTCCCTTCCAACACACTCTAACCAACCATACCCTAAAGACGGCGGTACACATTTGGTCCAAAGTCAATGGGAAACGTTCACTTATTGGATTCCCAGCCCAAAAGGCGAACCTAGAAATGCTAGAGGTGGCTATCCCTCATCTCAATTTACCGAGATGGCGTAACAATGTTCTGACAACCATTGGTCAATTGTATGAAGACTCTTCTCTAAAACCCTTTGACATACTGATGAAAGAATTTAATATCCCGAAACAGGAGTTCTACAAGTACTTACAAATTTGGCATTTATTAAACAACACAGAGAACTTCACGGGATTCCAATCCACCAACTACGAGAAACTCGCCTCACAGAATCCTCGTAGTAAAAATGGAATTACCACAATATACAAATTACTAACTGATACACCTACCATTGAGAAACCTGTTCACATACGGAAATGGGAACAGGAGATTAACATAGATCTGGACTTAGACAAATGGACTAAAATGGCCAATATGGCCAATACTCGAAATGCACTAATCATATTGAAAATGCGAGAAAACTTTTTTACAGACTCCACACTTATTACACAAATACTACCCGGGTGCAACCAATACATGCTGGAGAGAATGTAACGGCATTGGAACCTTAACTCACATTTGGTGGTATTGCCTGCGGATCTCCACTTTATGGTCCCATACTGAAAATATTCTAAGACAAGCAACTCACTTGCATTTGACATTAGCCTTGCTGAACCATAACCTGGATACCTTCCCTAAACCACTTCGACACCTTATATTCCACGTTCTCACAGCTGCCAGACTTTTAATACCAAAATACTGGTAGACAACGAAAGTCCCTCACAAGCAAAAATTGATCTCGCTTATAGACTCTAACCTTATGTATGAACAACTGTCGATGGGAACACATCAACTAAATAGAAATTGCACACATTCCAAACACCTGTGGGAGAAATGGAAAGTAAACTATCACATACCTCTTAATCAGCAAATCACGCAGGACGCTCCGGCCTCGAAAGGACTGTAGATCCTCAGTAGAGATGGCGCGAACTGTTCGCCGGCGAACATCGGGTGTTCGCGCTCGCCGGAAGTTCGCGAACGTCGCGCAACGTTCGCCATTTTGGGTTCGCCATTGTTGGCGCTTTTTTTTGCCCTCTCACCCCAGACCAGCAGGTACATGGCAGCCAATCAGGAAGCTCTCCCCTGGACCACTCCCCTTCCCTATAAAAACCGAAGCCCTGCAGCGTTTTTTCACTCTGCCTGTGTGTGCTGAAGAGATAGTGTAGGGAGAGAGCTGCTGCCTGTTAGTGATTTCAGGGACAGTTGAAAGTTTGCTGGCTAGTAATCGTTTTGATACTGCTCTGTTATTGGAGGGACAGAAGTCTGCAGGGGTTTGAGGGACATTTAAGCTTAGGTAGCTTTGCTGGCTAGTAATCTACCTTCTACTGCAGTGCTCTGTATGTAGCTGCAGTGGGCAGCTGTCCTGCTTCTGATCTCATCTGCTGACTGCTGCAATAACAGTAGTCCTTGTCAGGACTGCTTTTATTTATTTTTTTGTTCCAATACAGAGCAGTATCAAGCAGATTACTAGCCAGCAAACTTACTATCATCTGTCCCTGAAATCACTAACAGCTCTCCCCCTACACTATCTCTTCCAAGCACACACAGGCAGATTTTTCAGATACATTTTTGCCCTTGATCCCCCTCTGGCATGCCACTGTCCAGGTCGTTGCACCCTTTAAACAACTTTAAAATCATTTTTCTGGCCAGAAATGTCTTTTTTAGATGTTAAAGTTCGCCTTCCCATTGAAGTCTATAGGGTTCGCGAACCGTTCGCGAACCGCTCGCATTTTTTCGCAAGTTCGCGAATATGTTCGCGAACTTTTTTTCCGACGTTCGCTACATCCCTAATCCTCAGGAACTATACGATGAACAAAAGAGAGAAAGGAAATTATTTGTGCTCCCAATCATTAATACCCCCCTCTTCATCCCTCACCTATGTAGGTGGTGCCTTACCTAGCTGGTTGCTACATCCCTCCCACCCCTTCTTCTTCCCCTTCTATTTTCTTGATCTACTCTTTTCTATATCTCTCTATCACTCTTTTCTTTCCGTGGACATGGTTATTAATGTTGTTTTACAGACGATTCTGTCACTGTTTAACTGTGAGATAATCTATGACTCTATGTCTATTGGAATAACTTGTTAAACTCAATAAAAATCTTTAATATAAAAAGAAAAATTAGCATAAAACGGGAAGTTAAAGTTGAATGGACGTATATGTTGCAGGCAGTACATTACACTACACAAGCTCGGGAAAACTTAATAAAATAAAATAGAGTTATTTTATTGCCCTACACATGAGCCCAGTTTATAGTTTATGTGCCATATGTTAGGAAATGTAGGAGGGAAGCCGGGTATCTTTTGCAGCCTAACACCCTAAAAAATGAAAAGTCGCCAGCGTTTTTTGGGACTTAGAAAAATTTTCAGCTATTTTTTGAGGAAGTCCTATCTACTCTATTGCACTTCGCAATATATAGTATATATATATATATATATATATATATATATATATATATAACAAACAAGGGAAAGTTGTGCTCACCACTATTTTTTAAAACCATTAGGCGGGGGTGCAATGAGGGTGTGACCACAAAATACATATAGTCAAATACAAGAGTCCTCTGCACTCAACCCATTATCAATATATTTAAGACAGCGACATTTTGTGCATACTGCTACTGAAAAATGCCTTACCCTTTAAACAAAACAGGGATTGTTTGTCCATATATTGCAATATATTTAAGCTGGCCAACTACGTCAAAGTCATCCCATATCTGGCCAGTCCTATGCTCAATTTTATCTGATTCATTAAGAATTCTATTGCTTCATTATATATTTTTTACAAAGGGACTAGGTTTTACCTGCAACTTACTTGCTGCTTTCAAAGTAAACCCCCATACTTGGCTGCCCTTTTATTAGACACCAGTGGGATCACCTGTCTATAGCTGGGAAGGGTGGTATTTGACTATATATATATATATATATATATATATATATATATATATATATATATATATATATATAATACACAAAAGCCATGAATATCCTGTAAATTATATCCTTATAAACGGTGAGTAGTGATGTCATCAGTTATAAACGGTGAGTAGTGATGTAATTTCTATCACATGACTCACTAAAATTTGTGTATTATAATAAATAAAGTACCCCCAGTTGTAAAATATGAGGATATTATAAGTTACCTCGGAGTTCCATGACCTGTATAAAAACACTCGGCCTTCGGCCTCGTGTTTTTATATGGTCATGAAACTCCTCGGTAACTTATAATATCCCTATATTTTACAAAAGGGGGTACTTTATTCACTATATACTGTATATATACTGTATATGGTCTGTGCTACAGTCTTGTAGCACACCATATGTTACATTAGAGTACAGGTTATTCACTATTCTAGTATATAGAAGTGTTGCTGGGCAGCATCCATCAATAGCATTTATTACCTTTATGACCTTTGACAATAATGAGTAAATAGCTTTGTATATAGCTCATTTGGGAATTTTCCTCATAAAATTAGTTTGTTTTCAGAAGTGTCTGACATCAATTACAGCAAGTGTTTATTGTAAAGACAATAATACTCCCTGTTTAGAAACATAAACAATACATGTGTTATGCTATTGTTTGAAAAGAAGTAGAGTGTCAAACTTAACAATTAAATGGGACTTCTAATTTCATATAGGTTAGGCTTAATTAACGTAAAACAGTATGTAGTCTTTATTCTGGAGTTACTTTCTTTTAGTGGTTTAATCATGGAAAGATTAACTTCCCATATTTCATTACAATGTTTATTGTATTGAAATAAACATTATAGGGGGATTATGCATGTTTCTTCTTTTTAACATGTATATATATTAATAGATATATATTTTAACTGCTTCCCTGCCAGCGGCCGGGGAAGAATATGCATATACTGTCAAAAATGTCATTAACCCATTTATTCCTACACAATTAATAGGCTTATATTGGAAGCAGGTGGCACCATGTTCCTTTTCAAGCGCCTATAAGAATACAGTTATTGATAAGAAAGGACTCATTGGTACAAGTGGCATAGGTGGTAGAAATGGAGTAGAGAAGAATATACACGTGCAAAGCTATATATATATATATATATATATATATATATATATATATATATATATATACTGTATATATATATATATATATATATATATATATATATATATATATATACAGTCCCAAAGGTGCACACCATTTACAGGATAGAGTACCTGGGTGCCTGAGCCAGCAGGGTAATTGTATAGGTGAAGAATGGCGGCACTTACAGGATTTTCAGGCGAAATAAAGAAAAACTTTTTATATAACTCAACGTTTCGATCCTTCACAGGGATCTTTCTCAAGAGTATACAAACATGCTAATCCTATAGCCTTTCTCAAAGTGTATATTCCTATTTTATAACATTTGTCAAGCAAAATTAACTTTAATTACACAATATAAATTATTTGAATCTTGTTTCTGTCAGTCTGGTAATTCATAATTATAGCAATAGCAGGCAGGAGCCATTTTTGTGGACACAGTTTTTAAGGCAAGCCTTGCATCATCTCAGAATCTTGTTTGTGCACCAGAACAGGGGGACCTGATGTCTATCCCAATGCCCTGGCTACACAATTAAATGGTAAAGAGAACAGGAAAATGTGTGGAGAGCAGTGACATCTAGGAAGTGCTGAATGAAAAGTGAAAGTAATTGTCTGCCCCGCCTCTATGCCTTAGAGGCATAGAGGAGGGGCAGGCAATATCTGGTCTAGAAATGTATCCACAAACAATAAGGACATGAGAAGAGCATTTAATATGCATAATCACTGTTGCAAGGTGTTTTATTGCTAGCTTATTCATAATGGTTCTGCATATGGAATGCTCTCCTCATTTCTTAATTGTTTGTGGATAACCAGAGTAGACTTGTGCTCCTAGATAACTAGGAATGACGTCTCAAACAAGAGTCATTAGAAGCATGAGCAATCTATTTCAATAAGGATGTTGCTCATCCTTTGCATGAGTGTTACATAGTGTGTTTCCATCAAAATGCAAGGGCTTAGAACACTATATAACTGGGCAGAATAATGGCTTGATGTGTAAATAACTTTACTCTGGAATAAAGCACTCCAGAGTGCATTTTTTCACTTGTCAAAAAGTTATCCAGTCCTTTTTGAGACATCTGTTGTGTATGCCAATAAGTAGAAAAGACTAATAATCACTTCTGTTTTTGGCACTGTCACGCATAAGTCATTTTGATCACTGTGGTTCCATCAGGGGAGAACTGCTTTCCCATTGCAGTGACTAACCATTCAAATGAACTGAAAACAATCTGCTGATTACAGACACTAGACTGGCCAGGAACAATCCAAATGAGCAATCCAGAAAGGTCCCTTTCTGACATGGCCAGCATCTGTCATAAGCAAAGTATTCCCATGTACTGTAATGCTGTATATGGGCAGCTGAAGGCAGAATAGACTGTTTGACTACTACAGTTTACAGAAATAAATAAAAACCTTATATGCCATAGTCCTATGTTATCATAGAGCTTCTAGGTTACAACTAATATACTTAAAAGGAGAAAAAAAGTATATTTTGTGCATGTTTTTAAATAATCATACAGTATACCGTGCATGCTTGTTATTAGATAGCCCAATATAAAAAATATCCTTGGACATTGTATATGAATATGCAGTTGTGTATAGCATTAGTCCACATTTCTTGTGCCATTACATAATTCCAAGGACACAATAATGGTATGTATATTATATTACTTATGTAAGGTATTTATATTACTTTTATAGTGGTGAGACACTATAGATATAATAATTGTATTATCCATTATGTATGTAGCACTGACATTGCAAGTTGGCATGATTAAAAAGTGAAAGCCTGTGGGGTGCTTTCATTTTACTCTTTGCAATCAGTCTTTGGACTCATGAGGGTTTGATTGGAGGAGTTGCCTTTTTTGCATTGATAATGTTAAAGCAGCTGCATACAGAAATTCACCTGACAGAACCACTAAACTCTGGATTAGCTTGGGAAATCTAGAATGCCCTACGCTGTATGGCAAGTTCAATTGTATATTAGGCTCACTCATGCAAAGTGACCTATATTTCCATTAAATCTGATTATGTATGCGAAAATTTGTGTTAATTTACTGCATGCTTGCGAGTTTTCTATATGAATTCTTATAATTAATATTCTCCCTCTTTTCTCACCAATTGTAATTTTGCTCTGTTTCAGCATAATAATTATTATAAGTAGTCACAGAGTGCAGCAGAAAGTATATTTTGCCAATGAAATAATTTGAATATATCTTAGCCTGCTATGCAAATACAAGAGGCTCTGTCTTTCCATAAACTCTTTATCTTTCTAGTGATAGCATATGGTTAACATATGTGCCTATATACAAACTAACAATGAATATAGAGTAGCTAATGGGTTGCAAACGTGTTTTCCAGCTGTTTTTATACTATGCCTAGCAGTTGACAGTATATTATATTTTGAAGGGCCACGGCTTGACCACTCAAGTTGCAAGAATTTGTTTATTAACAAATGAGTTAAAATTACAACAAGAATTTACATTTTTTATACAGAATGCCCAATCAACCAATCCTTTAGGTACACAGAGTCATGTTTGCCAATATATTTGTTATGCTATTAAAAATCGGCAAAACACTTTAACTGCAACAACTTTGTTAAGCAAGAAAATGCCAGGCTATGGTTAACATTCCAAAAAGGAAAAAATAGAATTTACTTACATGCTTTCTTATTGCTACATTTTATAACTATGATTTTTTAAAAATCATTTTTTGTTTTAAAATTTTAGCATAATCCATTTTTCATGCAGTTTAAATATGTTTAAATATGTTGCCTGCATGTTTATTTGTTTCACTGCATATCTGCTAGCCAAATGTATGAATAGAAAATACATAGTTTAGTAAAAATGGAAAGTGATAATTTCCATCAAAGGAAGCCTTCCAAACAGAAACCTCCCATTGGAGAGCAGGAAATTTAATGAGCTTTTAATGGAATGCAATGCTGGAGTAGTAAATTATTAGTTAGTTGATGATGCAATCAGCATGCTGATTAAGGGTGGTTGCTGTTTTTTTTTTTTTTTTTCTTTTAACTAAACATTAACTGAATGAAGACAGTTAGTCCCTCTTCTTCTGCTTGGGGGGCTTTAGTGAAACAAATGGACCTCCGAATACAGATTGTCAATAAAGGTAAGAGCTCTCCAAATTCCATTTAAATACATGTGATAAATATTTAATATCATATTTATATTTGCCTAGCATATTGTAAACTACGTTTAAAGAAACAGCCATCCTTGAAAGGCCTCAGACTAATGCTATGCATTTTATCTCTCTGTGTTCTTTCATTGTGAGTTACAACAGTGCTTGCACATAGGATACAATTTTACTTCATTACTGGAAACATCAGTATTTGTCTGTGCCTCTGATTTCTACTCTAAACTCACATTAAGACAATCATGTGTATGCTGCAGAAAAGTCCTTAGCTCTTACATTTTTTTTTCCTCCAAATGATTTATGTACTGTAAAGGGTTAGTAAAATGAATGGTGAATTAGAAAGGCTGAATGAGGAAAACACATTTTTATACATTGCTAAAGCATATATCAAATCCTTTTTAAAGCACTCCACAAAAAAAGTTACATTAACATTATAATGGGGATCAAAATCTGCAGACAGATTTATTGTTCAGTCGTGTCTGTTGACTGTAAACACCAAATCTTTACACAGTTCTTTTTGTTGAGTACACAATTTAGAGGCTTCACTTATAATACAGGAGTTGCTATTTCTTAATTTTTTTTGTGTCTGTCTTTTATAAATGACCACAGTTTTTTTTTAACCTTTTTTCTTTCAAGCCTTAGTTCGGTGATGGCTAAACTTTCTATAATAAACTTGCACCCTTAAAAATTCATTAGAACGCTTCACAGTTTTAAGTATTCCTGTTTATGACCCAAGAGGTTAAAAGCCTTTGACTGGCATTTGACTTCTGACCTCCTATAAATGTTATCTTATCAGTTCCTGCTTGTTAACTTGCTTTGAGTGCATGTCCCTGATGGCTGTCGAATCAAAGGTTTTATTATATTTCCTACTGGTGTTGAACCTTTTTTTAAGTGTGCTGCAGTCAGCCCGCATGTTAACCTTATTATTTAAAATTTCCTTTTTTTGTTTCAAATCATAAAACAAGAATTTGTTAGCACCTGGGTGGCTGAATTCATGTAGCTTTTCAGTGCTTTTAAGAAAGTAATCTGGAATTATATAATATATTGTTTTTAAAATGATAAATAATTGCGCATGAAATATCCCATATCAACATTCAATCTAAGGAACTTATGTTCAAATATTAGATGTGTATACAAATTTGATATTAATAAAGCATTTACAATACTCTAATTTATTATTACATTGTAAATGATCCACTTTGTTTTTATTCAATTCTTTACACTGCAGATATATATTGATTTAAAATGATTTCCTAAAACAATAAGGAAATGCATATTCATTAAATATATAAATACTGTGGGAAAAATATGATTTGCTGGATTTTTAAACAACTGAACTAATAGTAATACTTATTGTTTTTTGTAGATATTAAACCGCTGTTTGTAATCACAACAAGTGACAAATATATTTAAGATGGAAAGAGAATGCAATACATTTGTTTAAAGCTTTAAATGCAGTATGTATATAGTTATACAATTTGCCATTCATGTTCTGCTAGCTACTTATGTATAGGGCTGCTTTTAAATCCTTGTATGCCTAAAAACTTACCAAAGCAAAATATGAGATATTAAAGCATAAAACTGCTAAAAATGCAATGAAATGTCCCACTGTTGTGGAAATAATTCATGCACTATGTTTCATATTTTTTTTTTTCCTTATAACTAATGTTGAAATATACGTTATTCTTATCATAAAAGGGAACTAGAAAGAAAAATCTAAAATGTAATTAGGTATTTTAAATGAATACCTTGAATATTATAACATAATCTTATTTATGATCTTATCTAAAAAGAAATATACCTTTCTTACTGCGTAATTCAAAAGATAGTTTTGCAGTTCAGGGTTGTATTTAGGCTTCATGTTAGGTATAAAATGCTTCTTTCGATGCATTTTCAACCATATTCAATTTTTTTATTATCTCTAAAGCTCAAATGAGCATGGTCCTTTTTATGCCTGTATCTATAAGCAGTGATACATAAACTGTTTACAGCGCTGTGGAAAATGTTTGCGATTTATATATACTTGTTAGTAATAATCATATTAAATTGTAAAATAAAGGGCAAATTAATATAAAGCTTTTATTGTTAAAATTCACACCAACTTCTGCGTCGTTCACTATGCAACAATATTTTGTTCTGTTTGTAAAGTGATATGAATTAATTTGCTCTTATATGACAAATTTTAAAAATGAAAGCATTAAAATGACAATGTAGTTAGAAGTTCTTTCTAATTTCTTTTCATATATGTTTATATTATATTTATATATTAAGTGTGTGTTTCTATATACCCATTATATATATATATATATATATATATATATATATATATATATATATATATATATATATATATATATATATATATATATATATATATATATATAGATAGATAGATAGATAGATACATATGTGTGTATGCTTATATATTTATTTATGCCTGCATATATATGTATAAAATTTACTTCTTCAAGGAGAGAAAGATATCACATATTTCAAAAGTAAGAGAATTGCATGTTCCTTATTGTTATTTCTCTCTGGTGTCAGTGCTGAGATTAATTAGTATGCCTCGCTCTTTCATCTCCCCTTCCCTTTTACTACACCCAGAATGAAAACAGTGCTTTCTAATAGAGCAATTTATTCTGAGAAGGTACTTTAACTCTTTCTCATCGGGTCTCTTCATCTCAATATATTTTGAACTTTCAGATATCTAGTTTTCATTCTTTTTTTTGTAATACATCTGCCTCAAGACATGAATCCTCCTGTAGATTGATTTGATCCTCTTGTACTAATATTGCCATATGCTACATTAATGCAGGATGTCTACTGTAGCTTCTCTGTTATATGTATGCCTATCTTGCCTCTCTTCTTACTCATTTGGAATTAAAACTTTGAATACCTGATATTTTTGTGATGCAGATGCAAATTGCAGGCATGGGAAAAAAAATAGTCTAGACCTAGCAGGGAGGCTAAATTGTGACTGACATCTTATGACCTCTCTTCCTAAAAGGAGGGGCATCCCATTCTTCCCAAAACAAAAACATCTCCAAAAAATTTAAACCCTTCTCTTATTTTCTTAAACCAAAAAAACAAGCCATGGAGGAAGTTTTGTCATTAGCGATTATTTATATAAAACGACTTACGAAGAGAGACAGAAGCAGACAACTATTGATGATAAAATGGGGCGTGCGGGAAATAATCAGACTGTCCTGGTATTTGTAGAGAAAGAGTGACAACTTATTGGAAGTTCTCAAGGAATCATTTATATTTCACACTCCACTTGGCAGCTGATTTGAGATTGTCTGTTAGCATAACAAAAGCTCTAAGCATGTGAACTTCAGTAACCTTCCGACCTCTTTGCTGCTGGCTTGAATAGCTCCCAGCTTTGCCTATACAGATTTCCCAAAGCTCCCGGTTCGTGGCTAAATTGTTAATCAGGGTAATTTAATATAGTTTTCAATATGCCTCATCTCTTATTGGGAAAGGTATTCAGAGCTTCACTCCCTCCCCAAAACACTCTCCCCCTTCTCTTTTCAAATTGTAAGAGGGGCAGCTGCAGACAAACCCCCATGAACTGTATATGAAGAGAGGGCAGAAAGGGAAATTTGCCACTAACACATCCTTCTGTTGTACTCCAGTTTATAACCTAAAATCCAAGACTGTTTACTAAAGAACATAACAAAAACAACAAAAAATACATTACTACAGCATCAGCATTGCCTTCCCATATAGATGCACTACATACGCACGCACCCATACACACACATCTATACACTCTTTGTGTGTCTCTCTGTCCCTCCAGACACAAGGCCATCGTATTGTAATTTATCACACACAAAACAACTTTGTATCAATTGAAATGCACATTAGTTGGCTGAAAAGAGCCCTTTTGCAAATATATTCATTTTAATCCAGTTAATACCTAAAAGCCCTCATACAGAGGCATTGAATAGGCTGAAAACATCTATAACATTCCGATTTGAAGAAAAATGATTGATCACAAAGGCGACCAAACACATATCTTCCATTTTTCAATGCAGATAAATAAAGGCCTTTACAAGCAGCTGTGCTGTAAGATGTGAACTTTTTAGAAATTGATTTTTTAAGATAAACCAGGTTTACCCTTAATACAATGAATTTTGGGAAGCCATTTTAGAAAGCAACATTTTGAAATGACTGTTTGCCTTGTATAAACTTGGTAATCCCGGCTTCCAACTGTGTTGATAATAGGAGACCTTAACAGTATCGCTAATGTTTGTTCTGCTGGATGGTTGCCGCAAGATTTGTACTCCTATTCATATGCAGATCTTGTTTTTCACTTTGACTTCCATGTTTGTCCATCTAAACCCCTTTGAGCTAAATTAGAATATTTAATCACATTTGTAGGATCAGCATAAATTGGTGTAAGATAAGTTTGCTTTGATTAGTATATATTTATATTGGCCCATGTTGAAATGTAGTTTTCTGTGGAACAAACTCGGCGGTGGTGAAATGTTTTTCAGTAGAAAGCACAAATGTGACACTAGTGGAAAAAAGTTCCATCTTTTTGCTTGTCTTTTAAGCCACTCATTTTCTACTTATGGGGCAAACATGAAGATGCGACTTTTGTTTGTTGTAAAAATAATGGACATAAATATGCACAAAGAGTTTTTCAAAGAGTTTCCCGTAAAAAGATTTGCTAGATGTACCTTTAAATATTTTCTTTAATGATGACTCTTATCGCAAAAGGCAGAGAGGCCTATAGAGTTGGATAGTTGCTGCTATAATAATTTTATGTGTGGGTATTCAAGTTTGTGAGCATGTATACAATGAATGGATACAAATCAAGCCATTAGCATTCTCAGTCATTCAAAAATATCACCATAATACATTTTAAGGGCAGAATTCTGTTTTTCTGTATTATAATGAGTCTGGAAATAATTTCTTGTAAGTGGCATAAAATATGTGTGTCCACATGTCTGTACAGCTTGAAAAGGTAAATGTAAAAACATGGAAAAAAAACCTTCCCTAGTAATATTTTAACTATGATATTCTTAGGCTAAAGAGAGGGTTCCATCCTTTACCCTTTGATTTAAACAGTACATTGAGGAACATATAGAATATAGAGTACTCAATTGTACTGTTCTTACTTCTGGTTCTGCATCAATTAAATTAAAAGCATGACATTTTTATGAAATATCTGAAATTATGTCACTGACATTTTTCTAACTATTTCTTTGTATAAGAGCTTTGAGGTTTCTTATGATACTTTTCTATCATATTACTTTAGAGATACATAAGCATCTCTAGGTAGGGCCAATTATGTTTGCATAAAAATATAAATATGTACATACAACTGATGTATTAAAGTAGTAAAGTTTGAGGGGGAAACAGAACACAGACTTCTGAACAATCACGTTATGATCCCTTTGGGGATGCTAGCACCAAATTTAACCAGACTGATGGAGCGCTGTCTAGACAGTCTCTTTTGTGTATCAGCTGTTTCATTCTTGTTTTATTGTGCTGCCTAAATGGGGTAGTTCAAAGTGCATATGGATCTCAAACATGACTATCCTTGCAACAATATTTTATCATCGAAAACTTAAACGCCAAAGTGATGATTAAAAGATGCCATTTTGCTGTCATTTATCAACAATATCTCTTTGGAAAAATCAAATCATGGGCAATTCCTTGGAGCTTTTTCTTCGTTTTCTGCGAAAAGGCATTGTTCAAAAAACAAAAGAAAGATGGGGAAAGGGACATTGTAAAATTAAATTTATTTTCCACAAATGAACATATAAATTAATTTATTGTGTCAGGTATACACATTATACATGAATAGTACAAATTGAAAAACGTTTATAGATTCCAGAAGTTTACAAACAGATTGTTCGAAGACTTGTAAATATTAGTATCTTACATAAAACTTTCCTTTTGATTGGTTTAGTTAGAATGCCTATTGTGCATAACAAATATTCATTATTCTTATTTTTAATATAATTATTTCAGTTTTACATAAATGGTTTTCTTGGTGTGATACAAACTATATTGCTTTTCTGTATTCTTAGAGCTCATAATGTACACTACATATACAGTTATTTCTATGTTGACTTGTAACAAAAATATATGGTGTTTTTCTTTGTATCATGCGCTGTGAAAGCTACACCTAGGGGGTTATTTACTAAGCTCCGAATACCCGAAATCCGAAAAATGTGTGATTTTTTTTTTATAAAATCGGACTTTTAAAAAAAATTAAGATTTTTTCGGAATTTATTGAACCCCGAGGGCTAAAAAGCCTGAATATAAAAACACAGCATCTCAAACCTGTCAAAGTTGCATAAAAGTCAATGGGAACAGTCCCATTGATTTTTGGTTGTGTCAGGGTTTTTGGGCAATTTCACAATGTTTTCGGAGCTTTCGGGTGAAAACTCCAAAAAATTTGGAGATTGCGGGGAAAATTCACGAAAAAATTTATTCAGAGAAGGTACTTTAACTCTTTTTCATCGGGTCTCTTCATCTCAATATATTTTGAACTTTCAGATATTGAGTTTTCATTCTTTTTTTACTCATACATCTGCCTCAAGATATGAATCCTCCTGTAGATTGATTTGATCCTCTTGTACTAATATTGCCATATGCTACATTAATGCAGGATGACTACTGTAGCTTCTCTGTTATATGTACGCCTATCTTGCCTCTCTTCTTACTCATTTGGAATTAAAACTTTCAATACCTGATATTTTTGTGATGCAGATGCAAATTGCAGGCATGGGGAAAAAAAATAGTCTAGACCTAGCAGGGAGGCTGTCTAAATTTTGGGCAATTTCACAATGTTTTCGGCGTTTTCGGGTGAAAATTCATGAAAAAATTGTGAACATCTGAGCCTTTCCCGCAAAGCAAACTTTTGGCAAAATGTAATAATAAATAAGCATTAAAAACCCAAGCTGGTTAGATTGGAGTTTGTAGCAGCCGATATTGAGATAAATTTGGACCTTGATTAATAACCCCCCAATGACTATACTAAGATATAGTGCTGTTTTAGGTTGTCCAAGCAGGGGTGATTGCCCTAGGCCTGCACATATTGTTACTCCTTAGGACAGCTGTTGTATCTAAAAAGAGTTTAGGGAAAGGTCTGTAACACATTAGAAAACACACATGGCACATGGAGGCCTATTTACTTATTTTCAAGGTCGATAAAAAAAAGTGAGCGCCAAAAAAAAAAAACTGCAACAAAACTTGTGGTTTACTGCATTGAATTTTTACCTTCACATTCGATTCCATTTTCATCATAAATAAGCTTACATTCAAGTTCAGCAAGCTTTTGAATTTTTAGACTTAAAAAAACTCACAAATTCGAATTTTGTTATATATGCTTCCAAGAGGCAGATTTGTCAAAGTGTGAAATTAGCTCACTGCAGTAAAATTCTGCCACTCTATTAATTTCTATTGAATTTTTAAAGGCATATTTATAAAATGGTATAAGTCACAAAAAATGTGAAACTGAGACAAAATACAAGTAGACATAGATTGGTCAGATTTTCCTCCATATAAACAAATCTCTATCTCCACTTCTGTGATTTTATCTTTTACACAAAATTGTCTGTAAATTTCTTTATTCACCAAAAGAGGAAAAGTGGTGGTTACATCACAATTCTAGCTGATTTGACTGATGTGCTTATAGTGAATGTATTTACACCAGTTGAACACCATAATTGCTGAACAATAAAAAAGATGCTACCTCTTTAATCCCCCCCCCCAACATTGGTAAATATGTTTATATAAATCTCATAGGAATGAACATAGAGTGGTGGAATATTACTGTGGTGAGTTGTAATGTCATATTATAGATCTGCCCCATAGTATGTAAAATAGCTAAATATCACAGCAAACAATGAAAACATTTTAATTCTCCGACGACAAATAAATAGTGACTCTTTACTGCTGCACTGCAATTTGGAGTAATATCACCGCACTCCCTTTCCCCCCAGCAGCACAATGGGACGGTAACAGCATAACAGCTCCCTGACACCTGCATTGCTAAAAATGCTCCCACGCCCATCTCTAGTTGTAGATATGAGAATAGTGAAACACCGAAGCCCAAACAATAGCTTATCTGAAAACAGTTCCATCGTGACATACTCTTTTTGAAAGCATGAGATCAAGCACAATGATTTGAGATGACTGCCTACACACCAATATTACAACTTAAAAAAATACATCTGTTGCTTCAAGAATAGTCATTTTAAATGGTATAATGAAGTAGTTGCAATGTACACAGTGCCATTTAGTGATACAAATGACACCATAAAAATCCTGACAGAATCTCTTTAATTTGGCATTCAACCACCTATTTTAGAAATAAAGTTTAACTAAAGAGGTAGAGCACAAATGTTGTCCATTTGTTTTGGGCTCCTATACTAGCTCAAGGCAGCCACAGCTCTTTATGCTAGGGCCACACAGGGGCCTAAATGATTTCAGCCCTACCGTGGGCAGTAGCCTACTCTCTTTTCTGCATTCAGAAATACTGAATCGAAAGCGGCGCAAACAGACTTCAGCTGATTTAGTCTCCAAATACAAAGACACACGGTTCTTTGTCGAAATCCAAATCTCTTTGCGTCAAATTCGATTCAACAATTCTGAATTTGGAAAAGAGGCTACTGCCTACAGCAGGGCTGAAATCAGCAAGCGGATTTCAGATAGTGAATTTTGGCCCTTGTGTGGCCCTAGTATTAGTGGAAAAGATCTGTGACTCCAAATATGCCCCAGTAGCTCCCAATCTTCTTTGTCTGCTGAGTAACTGCACGTGCTCTGTGCTGCTGTCACTTACTGAGCTTAAGGAGATACTGACACCAGAAATTAAACATTTTTTTTACATCTACCATAATATTGTCTTCACATGCTATCTATAATTTTGCCATAAACAATGCTTTTACATTACCCATCTGGTACCCCATTTTTTAGAAACTCTAACTGACATGTTGAGAAGGGACAGTCAGGTTGACAAACCAGTCAGGTTTAGGAACTTTAACATGAGCTATAGGTAACTTTTGATGTACATTAATATTTTTAATAATATTTTTATAGTGTCAGTATCACTTTAAGGACTGATGCACAAGATACTGAATATATATTGTATACATGTCACAATATGAGACTGAAACTAATTATTAAATAATTATTGGTACATAGCAGCTCAGAAACCAGCACAATAAGCATCAGAATTTAATAATGAGCCCTAGAGCATCAGCTTATATGACAGACAAACTTCATTTTCTGCTTTGATGATTTACGACAACCCAAAGCTTAGCTTCTTAAAAGCTGCTCAAAGCCACTGAGCATGTGCGTGTCACAGACACTCCTAACAAAATCCAAGATGGGAAACTCCTGTGACAACTGTGAAGACCTGGATCATTACTACTATAGAGATGCTGAACCTTTAGGCTGGTTTTAATTAGTTCAGTATATAAAATATGCTAGAAAAACATATCTAGCCGTGTTGCTTTTCTGTTCTCCTTTAAAGTGCACTGCTTAAATCCTATCTTAAGACTCGATAACCTTTACAAAAACCATAACAAATAAAATCAAATAAATCAAAATTTACTGAGAATGCTATTGTCACTTATTATTATTTTGTATTGTATTATTATTTTGTATTATTTTGTATTTATAACGCTTCAACATATTCCGCAGCACTGTGCAATAAATAGAGTTTTACATAGAAAAACAAATAATATAATAGGTAAAGAGGACCCTGCCAAAGAAGCTTGCAATTTAAAAAACATACAGAAATAACTCTAAATTGAACATTTCCATTGATGCCTTGCTTTAAGCTCTTGTATCTCCAATACTAATACCTTATGCTAACTGTGTACAATAAAGGGTGTATACATCAAACACTCAAATGACATACACATACTGGAGGTCATTTATAAAGTTTGCACAGCGCATATTTATTCTCAAATAGTTGTACTGCCTGTGTTTTTTCCTGAATGCTGAAATATTGTACTGCTGTGCCTGTCTTCCTGTGGTTTTTTTTTGCGAATTCGCATTGCACAAAAACATTTGCAAATGGCCCTCAAATGAGATGAGTGTTCGCAATGGCGGATTTTTACTCTAGAGGACTGTGGTGATCTCTGACTGCATTCTTTGATAAATATACCCCATAGTTTTTATAGTCAGTGCACCAAGACTCATTTTATTTAATGTTGTGAACACTTAGCAGATCTCAGTTCGTTAAGTGCACAGCTATTTAACATTACAGTCATATGTTTAAAGGAAATGTTCACCTTTAGATAAACTTTTAGTATGTTGTAGAAATTGATATGCTGAAAATTTACAATTGGTCTTCATTTTTTTGTGCTTTTTCAGTTATTTAGGTTTCTGTTCAGCAGCTCTCCAGTTTGGTTTGTCAGCAGTTATCTGGTTGCTGGGATCTTGTTTACTCTGGTAGTGGTTTGAGTGAGAGTGGAAAACGACTTGGTGAGGTACTGAATATGAAGTTAAGTAACAAAAAATATTAAGAATACAATTAATGCTTTACAAAGCAATAGTTTTTTGGCTACCAGTGACCCCAATTTGAAAGCTGAAAATAGTCAGATCGTAAGTCAGTAAGAAATTCTTCTTGTGATTGAAGACTGGCATGGAAAAGTTAGTCTGAAAAGAAAGATACACAGTCTTGTAAACAGAATTGAAGTTGGATACAGAGTTGAAGTTGAAAAATGATCAATGAGGTTTTACAACTTCAATAACTTTGGTACATCTTGAACCTCTGTGCAAACTCCAAGCGGACCTAAAAAGTACAAAGCCATTCGATTTCCAGAATAAGACCCACAAAAATTGCCACTGGTGAAGACTTTGGGGCTCATTTATAAACACTGGGCAAATTTGCTCTTGGGCAGTAACCCATGGCAACCCATCAGATGATTGCTTTGTGTTCATCCTGCAGCTGACTGTAAAAAGCTTGCTATAGTTACTATGGGTTACTGCCCAGGTGCAAATTTGCACAGTGTTTATAAATGACCCCCATTGAGTTTTGAGAATATCTGGACTGAAAAGGAAAGCAAGTATTTGGTCAAATCAAGATTAGCATCCTTCTTAAACACATGATTACTCATGGACAAATCTGACCTGTTTTGCTTCACTGAAAAAATTTGGCAAATGCATTTTTTATGCAACATTTTTCAAACTGCCGATTTTTTTTTTACTATACATTAGTAGTGATGGGCGAATTTGTCCGTGTTTGCAAATTTGCAAAACGGCGGAAAATCGTCAAAATGCAAATTTTGAAACCTGCATCAATTCTGAGGCTCGCGTCAATTTTGGGTGCCGTCAATGGGCGACCAAATAGGGTTGACGCGATGTCACAAATGTATTCGCCGGCGGCAAAACGAGGAAATTCTTTTTATGCATTGAAATGCTATAAGAAGGCTGAGTTCAATGGAAAATACTTTACATGGCAACGATTTGGCAGTAGTGATATAAGGGTTTCTCGAGGTTCTTCTGGTTCTAGTGCAGTGAGATTCAAACTCAAGGCACTGCTGAAATCATAGTTAGGCTCATTGGGGTAGAAAAAATCATAAATTGTTGTGGTTAATTCCATATCTTGTATATTTATTTGGAATGAGGATTGTAAACAACATGACAATATTCAATTTGCAATCATAGCATTTTAAATAATGTTCATTCATCTCTGTATTTTCCTTTCTTCAGCTGTGAAGCATTTTTAATATACTGAGAAATTGATAAGTAGCTGTTAACAGTAATGCAAATAAGTAGTCTTAAGAGGACAGAGAATGGTTAACAATGCTGTTTTTGTAACAGTGTCTAATGTATGGCTTATTTAGAATAATACATTTAATCTCACACAGTTTCGTTTGTCAAATATTCTATGAGAGCTTTTTTTTCTGAAATAAAATGAAGAGTAATATCTCACAGAATATCAACATATTGTCTTTTTTAAAAAGAACAATGATGAAAAATGTAAGAAAAACAGTGGCAGCTAGTGCTGTCCAATGTTAAACAGTGACTACACTTTTTTGAGTCTTTTATGGAACAATTTTTAAGAAAGGAGACAAAATTAGATGCATGATATTACCACTAAACAATACTTGCATCCACATTGAGCTTGTTGGCATTATACTGTCAATTCATGTAACATTGACATTGAATGTAAATGTGCTTAGTGCATATTTTATTTCCTTGCTCAGAGAGGCTAAATAGCAAGATATTTGCTTCACTGTAGCCCCAATATAGGCTGGTTCTAGTTGGTGGTTTTGTAAAGGGGTAGATCACCTACACAATTGTTCTGTTTCTAATAGTACACTACAAACAATGACTTTTTCAGTGTTTTCCTGTTTTAATAAATTGGGTGATGCTGAATGTAAGGAAAGAAAAATGTAAAGATTAATGCACATTTTTATCAATCTGCCCCTAAATGTAAAGATACAATAGAGCTGGGGCTCCTGTTCATTTAAAACTGTACTTGTCCAGGATGCTTCTATATAAAAACCACGTTGCCATACTCTTCCATTTATTGTTTTGGCCCAAGTGGCAAATAGTCAAATTCAACTTCTTAAAGGGCCAGTACATGAAAAAATTCGAATTTTCACTACTCCCTAGTCGAATTACACTAAAATAAACTCAAAAATTCAAATTTCTAAATTCAAAATTCAAATTCGAATTATCACTTTGACCCTTGATATATCTGCCCCTTAAAGGACAAGGAACGCCTGTATTTTATACTGCCCACATACAGTACAGATTATTGGTTGTCTTCATTTTTAGTTCACATCCTCATTGCACCCCCGCCAAATATTTCAAAAATTGTTCAGTGTGGAGTACAATATTTCCTTTTGCTATAGTTTATATGGGTCAGTGGTCAGCTCTTTGTTGTGGCTCACATTATCCCCAACATCTCACTTCTGATCCCTGTTGTAGAGCAATAAAAGGGCAGCTGTTTGGGTATTTTAATTCTAGAAAACAAGTTGCAGGTAAAACTTACACATTGCAATATAGTGTGAGGATCCGCTTCCGCGTTCCTTCCGGCGCAGGCGCGCTCATCGGGGAACCGATGCGCGCCGGCGCACGGTGTTGGACGCCGGCGACGGTTGCCGACGCGACGGTCGCCGACGCAAGGGCGTCAGCGACGGACGCCAATGACGGACGCACTGACGTCAGCTGTGCGACGCCAGCGTGAGGACGCCAGTTTGGCACCAAAGGGCTCTATTTAAACCTACTCCTTGCTGTGACTCATTGCCTGGTTATTAGGTTACTCGACTGACACCCTAGCATTGAATTCTATTGATCTTCTGTGTTTGACCTCAGCTTGTTTTCCGGATTGTCTGATTGCCGCCTGCCCTGATCATCTTGCCTGACTACGTTTACGATTCTTCGCTGCCTGCCCCCGACTTCGGCCTGCCTGACTTCGCTTCTGCCTCAACCCTCTGTACTTTGCCTTTGTTAGTCTCATTGGCTACTCACCACATTACTGCTCCCTGTTCCACTCCAGATGGGTTAGTGTTGTGCGAGGCGCTTGTGGGTTCAAGTTCTACAAGTTCCTGCTCCTTCCTCGTTGGATCAGTGTAATGGAGTCCGAATTCAACTTACAAAATGGTGGCCAAGATGGCGTCCAAGATGGCGGCTCCCAGGTTCCTCACGGACGCACTCGGACGATGACGACCTCTTCTCGCAATCTGATTGGTCGCCGGTGACGGAACAGACGTCGGCGTCAATAATGGGCGCCGGCGTCAGTCGCACACGTCAGCGCGTCGGTCGCTGACGCCAGCGCGTCCGCGCGCACGTTATGACGCCGATGCGTCCAAATTGGCGCCAAACCTGGGACTATATTAAGGAGCTCTGGGAATTCACCTGTGCCCAATTATAGGTTTTAGCTTGCTATTCCTGGGTGTGATCTTGTGAAATCTTTGTTATCCGTGTACCGACTTTTGCCTGAATTCCTCGACCTTGAACCTCTTCTGCCTGGACTGATCTTGTTGCCTGTTTGACCATTCTCTCGTCTCATCCTTATCTGTACTGCGAACTTGGACATTGTTTTCTCCTCCCTTGGTCCTCACTACCTCTGAGGCCTTTGGGCCTTACATTATAATTGGGCCATGGACCCTTCGGAGGAAAACCCAGCGCCACCTGATGTCGGTGGAGCGCTTCGTGGTCTGGCTTCCCGGATGCAGTCCTATGAGGTACAGCAGTCGCATTTTTGTCAAGCCTTGGAAACTGTACTGGCAAAGTTGTCGGCCCTAACACCTGCTGATCCTGTTCCCGTACCTGTACCCGTGGCTCCTCTCCAGGTCTCCGAGCCCCGCATTCCGGCTCCCCCACTCTACAGTGGTGACCCCGAAGCTTGCCGCGGGTTTATCAACCAGTGCGAGGTCCACTTTGCACTCGCACCCAGCCAATTCGTCTCTGAACGTGCCAAGGTGGGCTTCATTTTCTCCCGCCTGCAAGGGAAGGCATTGGAGTGGGCTTCACCGCTATGGGAGAAGGAAGATCCTATTATTGACAATGCCAGACTCTTTGTCCGCGAACTTCGTGTTGTGTTTGATGCTCCGGGTCGTGCCACAGCTGCTTCCGCACGCCTGTTCCATCTTCAACAGGGTACTCGCTCAGTATCAGAGTACGCCATCGAATTTCGCACCCTGGTTGCAGAAACGTCGTGGAATAATGACGGGTATCACGCTGCCTTTTACAACGGCCTGGCGATACGAATAAAGAATGATCTGGTGTCCAGGGAAATTCCATCCCGCTGGGAAGATCTAGTCGCCTTGGCCATAAAGATCGATACTCGGCAGAGGGAGTTCCAAGCTGAGCTCGACAGAGAGCGCTCCCCAACCAAGAGATTCCACAGGTTTCAACCTACTCTGGCTCCTCGTTTTCAAAGACCCTTCCTTCCCAATCCGGCTTCCACCTTGCCTTCTCCAACTCCTGCGGCTTCTGCTTCTTCTTCCCTGCCTATGGAAGAACCTATGCAGATCGGACGGGCCCGTCTAACCGAACAGGAAAAGCTTCGGAGAAGGGCTGCTGGACTTTGCCTCTACTGTGGCGGAAAATCCCACTTCGCCTATGAGTGCCCAGTGAAGCCGGGAAACGCCAGCACCTAGGTAAGACTGGGGAGACTTACCTGGGTGGAATTGGTCCTTCTCCCCATTCTTCTGCTCAACGCTTCCTCCTTCCTGTGCAGATTCGTTTTGGAACCCAGATGATTTCGTCCGAAGCCTTCCTTGATTCCGGCGCAGCTGGGAATTTCATGGATAAAGTCTTCGCCGAAAGTCACTCCATTCCCTTGCATTCTCTGGCGGTTCCCCTTCGTGCTTTGGCGATTGATGATCGACCGTTATCTTCTGCTATTATTTCTCACTCCACTGATGAACTTTCTGTTATTGTGGGAACCATGCATCTAGAAAGATTGTCTTTCCTGTTAATTGACTGTCCTTCCACTCCCATTGTGCTTGGTCTGCCCTGGTTGAATACCCACAACCCAGTAATAGACTGGGCTTCGTCTCAAATCTCCCGTTGGAGCCCTTTCTGCCAACAAAATTGTTTACCCAACAAATCCCTCATTAAAGTTTCATCTGTGTCTCCAAATTCTTCTCTGCCCTCTGTTTACCAAGCCTTTTCCGATGTCTTCAATAAAAGATCGGCCGAAGTTCTGCCTCCCCATCGCCCTTATGATTGTCCCGTCGAACTTCTTCCTGGAACCATGCCTCCCAGAGGCCGCACCTATCCGCTTTCCCCTTCTGAAACCCGTGCCATGAAGGAATACATCCAAGAGAATCTGCAAAGAGGTTTTATTCGTCCTTCTTCTTCCCCGGCTGGAGCTGGCTTCTTCTTTGTAGAAAAGAAAGATGGAGGTTTGCGGCCCTGCATTGACTATAGGGGTTTAAATAAAATCACAATTAAAAATCGTTATCCCCTTCCCCTCATCTCTGAGCTATTCGACCAACTCAAGGGGGCTTGTCTTTTCACCAAATTAGATCTTCGTGGGGCTTATAATTTAATCCGGGTCAGAGAAGGAGACGAGTGGAAGACCGCATTCAACACTCGTGATGGGCATTACGAGTATCTTGTGATGCCATTCAGCCTCTGCAACGCCCCTGCGGTCTTTCAGGAATTTGTAAATGACATTTTCAGAGATTTGTTGGGTCAATACGTGGTGGTGTACTTGGACGATATTCTTATTTTTTCCAAGAACCTTGCTGAGCACCGTCTTCAAGTCCAAGAAGTCCTTTCCCGTCTACGGAGAAATAATTTATTCGCCAAGTTGGAGAAGTGTTCCTTTGAAGTTTCGTCCATCTCCTTCCTTGGTTACATCATTTCGCAACAAGGCTTCAGAATGGATCCTGCTAAAGTTTCCGCTATCCAGGACTGGCCTCTCCCCACCAGTGTTAAAGCTATCCAAAGATTCATTGGCTTCGCCAACTATTACAGACAATTTATTAAGGGGTTTTCGTCCAAGGTTGCTCCCATTCTTTCCCTCATCCGAAAAGGGGGTAAGCCTCAGCATTGGTCACCTTCAGCTCTGGAGGCATTCAAGACTCTTAAAACTTTGTTTTCTTCCGCTCCAATTCTCAGACACCCAGAACCTCTCCAACCATTCTTCATTGAAGTGGATGCTTCAGATGTCGGTGCTGGAGCAATTTTGTCTCAAAGAGCGTCTTCTGATGGAAAACTACATCCCTGTGCCTTCTTTTCGAAAAAATTCTCCTCTTCTGAACAAAATTATGATGTGGGAAATCGTGAGTTACTGGCCGTCAAGCTTGCTCTAGAAGAATGGAGACATTTGCTGGAGGGTTCTTCTGTTCCTGTGACCATCTATACAGACCATAAAAATCTAGAGTATATCCAGACACTCAAACGCCTCAATCCTCGTCAAGCTAGGTGGGCACTATTCTTCTCTCGCTTTAATTTCATTTTAACCTTTCGGCCTGGTGCTAGGAACAGGAAGGCGGACGCTCTTTCCAGAAGTTTTCTTCTCGAAAATCTCAATCCTGCAGAACCGGAATCCGTTGTGCCTCCTACAAAGATCATCGCTGCTCTATTTCCCTCTCTGGCCTCTCAATTATTGTCTGTTCAGTCTTCCACTCCTGTTGGAACTCCTGTTGGTGTTGCCTTTGTCCCTCCGGAACTTCGTCATTCTATTCTGGTCCAGTCCCACAGCTCCAAACAGGCCGGTCACCCAGGAATCAGAAAGACCACTGAACTCTTGTCTCGCCTTGTATGGTGGCCTTCTTTAAGAAAAGATGTCAAAGACTTTGTTTCTTCTTGCTCTGTGTGTGCAGTATCCAAGTCTGGACATTCCCCTCCTAAGGGGTTACTCCTACCACTACCTATTCCTTCCCGCCCATGGACTCATCTATCTATGGACTTCATTGTGGAGCTCCCTAATTCTTCTGGTTACACGGTTATTTGGGTGGTCATTGATAGATTCAGCAAAGTGGCACATTTTACTCCTCTTCGGAAACTCCCCTCTGCTCCCGAACTTTCCTCACTGTTCATTAAACACATTTTTCGCCTCCACGGTTTCCCTGCCGAAATTGTCTCTGACCGTGGATCGCAATTCGTTTCCAAGTTTTGGAGGTCCCTGTGTAAAGCCCTTGGTGTTTCTCTTCAGTTTTCCTCTTCTTATCACCCACAGTCTAATGGAGCGGCAGAGAGGGTTAATCAGGCCCTTGAACAATTCCTCCGATGTCACGTATCTTTGTGCCAGGACGATTGGGCTGATCTGCTTCTATGGGCTGAATTTGCGCATAATAATGCCTTACATGTTTCTTCTGGAAAATCTCCGTTTTTCTGTATGTATGGTCTTAATCCTTTGGCTTTTCCTCAGGACTTATTACTTACCAATGTCCCTGCCGCCAATGACCAAGCTGCCCACATGTCGGCCATCTGGCACGCCACTGTCGTCAATTTGGAAAAAAGTTCCTTGGTCCAGAAGAAATTCGCTGATCAGAGAAGAATTCCTTCCCCTCCATATGCACCCGGTGACAGGGTTTGGCTGTCTACACGGAACATTCGTCTTAAAGTCCCCTCTCCTAAACTTGGTCCCAAGTTTATTGGTCCCTTCCCCATCGCTGAGGTCATCAATCCGGTGGCGGTCCGTTTGCAACTTCCCCCAGAGATGCGGATTCCGAACGCCTTCCATGTCTCATTACTCAAACCTGCAGGTACTTCTCCTTCTTCTTCTTCCTTCTCAGCTCCTGTCATGGTGGACGGTCATCAGGAATTTGAGGTGAAAAGAATCCTGGACTCCCGGGTTTCGAGGGGTACCCTACAATACCTCATCGAATGGAAGGGGTTCGGCCCTGAGGAGTGCTCCTGGGTAAGAAGTTCGGATGTCCATGCTCCTCTCCTGGTCCGAAAATTTCATCGACAGTTTCCTTCTAACCCAGGTGGTCCTGAGGCCCCCCCTAGGGAGGGGGGTACTGTAATGGAGTCCGAATTCAACTTACAAAATGGTGGCCAAGATGGCGTCCAAGATGGCGGCTTCCATGGTTCCTCACGGACGCACTCGGACGATGACGACCTCTTCTCGCAATCTGATTGGTCGCCGGCGACGGAACAGACGTCGGCGTCAATAATGGGCGCCGGCGTCAGTCGCACACGTCAGCGCGTCGGTCGCTGACGCCAGCGCGTCCGCGTGCACGTTATGACGCCGATGCGTCCAAATTGGCACCAAACCTGGGACTATATTAAGGAGCTCTGGGAATTCACCTGTGCCCAATTATAGGTTTTAGCTTGCTATTCCTGGGTGTGATCTTGTGAAATCTTTGTTATCCGTGTACCGACTTTTGCCTGAATTCCTCGACCTTGAACCTCTTCTGCCTGGACTGATCTTGTTGCCTGTTTGACCATTCTCTCGTCTCATCCTTATCTGTACTGCGAACTTGGACATTGTTTTCTCCTCCCTTGGTCCTCACTACCTCTGAGGCCTTTGGGCCTTACAATCAGACAGTAAGCCTGACAGTATAACCAGGCCATGGATCCAAACGAAGGGGCTTCTCCATTTGCTGTCCTGACGCAACAGCTGTCATCTTTGACCCAAGCCGTTCGGGAGCTGCAGAGCGGTTACTCACAGCTACAGGAGCATATCAGAGCACATCCCCCGGCTGCAACTTCCTCTTCTGCTTCAGTATCTCCTTCTCCTGCTCCAACTGAAGTGCAAGTAATTACTTCCGAAATTTCGGAGCCGAAAGTCGCCTTCCCAGAAAAATTTGCTGGTGACCGGAAGTTATTCCGCAACTTTAGAAGTAGCTGCAAGCTGCTATTTTCCCTTAAACCCCACACCTATCCGAATGAACAGACACGGGTTGGAGTTGTCATCTCCTTCCTGACTGGCGAGCCCCAGACTTGGGCCTTCCGTCTGTTGGATCGTCAAAGTCCTGTTTTGGCCACTGTGGACTCTTTCTTTGATGCCATGGCAGTGGTCTATGATGACCCACACAGAACCTCCACTGCTGAGGCCGCCTTGCATGCCTTGAGGCAAGGTACCCGTCCTGTTGAGGACTATACTCAACTGAATGGAATCCTGCAGCACTGAAGAACCGTTACCGTCTGGGTCTTTCAGCTGAGTTGAAAAATGAGTTGGCCCATACAGGCATTCCGGACACCTTGGAGCTGCTTATCCATATCTCCATCCAGTTGGATCAAAGACTTAGAGAACGTAGGGAGGAGGAAAAGGCTGAAAAAGCTGGTCTTTTGTCTCCTACTTGGCTCTTACCTTCTGCTCCACCTCCGATCCGTATGCCTCCTATGACGACATCTACGGTTCCTACAGCTACTATCAGTACTGCCCCAGAGCCGATGCAAATTGGAGCCATTAAGTCCGCATTAACCCCGGAAGAGACTTAATCTTTGCCTATACTGTGGTCAAGCGGGCCATCTTCTTCGGAATTGTCCGTCCCGTCCCTCGGGTAAGGAGACTTGTGAAAGAGACTTAAATAGTTGTAACTTTCCTGTGCCCTTACTGACTATTTCTCTATCCTTGCAGTGGGGAGACAAGGTGGTGGAACTTCAAGCAATACTTGATTCCAGGGCAAGTGGGTGCTTCTTGGACAGTAAAGTTGCTCTTCAGTTCCAAATCCCTCTCCAATCTAAGAAGAACCCTATAGCACTCCGTGTGGCTGACGGTTCTCTGATCACTTCAGGTCCTGTGATTCAAGAGACAACTGCACTTTTTGTTGTGATTAATAAAATTCACGCGGAAAAAATTAACTTTGATGTAGTTACGTCTGCATTATTCCCGATCATCTTGGGGTTACCCTGGCTACAGAGACATAACCCATCTATCAATTGGGCCACTGGTGGTGTAACATTTTCTTCAAATTTTTGCCGTTCTAAATGAAAAATTGAGAATTCGTCCTCTTCAATTAAAGTATGCTCCCTTTCTCCTTCTTCTGAAATCCATGATCTACTTCCCCTGGCTTATTGGGAATTCGCTGATGTTTTCAACAAGAGAGGGGCCGATAAGCTACCTCCTCATCGTATTTATGATTGTCCCATTAATCTTCTTCCGGGAGTGCAAATTCCCTTCGGACGTCTCTATCCTTTAACTGAGCCTGAACTTCTGGAATTACGCACATATTTGGATGAAAATCTTGCCAAGGGATTTATCCGACAGTCTTCTTCTCCCGCCGGAGCTGGGATTTTCTTCGTTGAAAAGAAAGATCATTCTTTGAGACCTTGTATCGATTATAGAGACTTAAATAAGATCACGGTCAAGAATCGTTACCCTCTTCCTCTAATTCCGGAGCTATTTCAGCGATTTAAGGAGGCCAAGATTTTCTCTAAACTTGATCTTCGGGGAGCATACAACTTAGTTAGAATCCGGGAAGGGGATGAATGGAAGACAGCGTTCCGCACCCGTTATGGTCATTTTGAATACCTTGTCATGCCGTTTGGACTTTGTAATGCTCCCGCTACATTTCAGCATTTCGTCAATGATGTTTTTCGAGACTTTCTTGATATTTTTGTCATCATTTATTTGGATGATATTTCAATTTTTTCTAGTTCTTTGGAGGAGCACAGAATACATGTGAAGAAAGTCCTTGCCCACCTCCGTACTCACCAGCTCTATGCCAAGGTCGAGAAATGCGTATTTGAACAGACATCTGTGGACTTTTTTGGCTTCTTTATTTCTCCTTTAGGAATTCAAATGGATTCCAAGAAGATCTCTGCAATCATTGATTGGCCTATCCCTTCTTCTAAGAAAGCTGTGCAACGCTTCATTGGATTCGCAAATTTCTATAGGAAATTCATAAAGAATTTTTCTCAAAATATTTTACCGATAACTGAACTCACACGTTGTAATCAAAAATTTTTTTGGTCACAACAGGCTCAGATGGCTTTTGAAAAATTGAAGAAACTCTTTACATCGGCTCCAATTCTTCGTCATCCAGACTTGGCTCTTCCATTTACATTAGAGGTCGACGCTTCGGAAATTGCTGTGGGTGCTGTCTTATCACAGAGGTCTGGGGTTCAAGAAGAACTCCATCCAGTTGCTTTCTTTTCACGTAAATTGGCGAAGTGCGAATGTAACTATGACGTTGGCGGATCGCGAACTACTTGCTATTAAACTGGCATTAGAAGAGTGGAGGTATCTTCTTGAAGGATCCAAACATCCAATTCTCATTTTCACTGATCATAGGAATTTGGAGTACCAAGAGATTAAGACCTAGACAAGCCAGATGGGCCCTTTTCTTCATGCGATTCAATTTCCACCTTACTTACCGGCCTGGGTCAAAGAATGTCAAGGCGGATGCTCTATCTCACATGTTTTCTTCTGAGGACGAGATTCTCTCTTCCCCTGAGACAATTCTAAATTCGAATAACTTTCTTTTGTTACAATCTGTTCTTATAAGTCAAATTAAGGATGCATCTAAAGATGTCTGTGAACCTTCTTTAGTGCCCAAAGAAGGGTTCCTTCTTCATGAAGGGAAAATTTTTGTTCCTGAACAAATGCGGTTGGAGGTTCTTAAAAATATTCACGACTCTAAAATGGCGGGTCATCCAGGTATTAAGAAAACTATTATCTCTGCTAAAAGACTGTTCTGGTGGCCTGGGATGACTAAAGACTGTTTGGAGTTTGTTTCTTCTTGTGAAGTCTGTACCAGATCCAAGGACTCTCATGTTCGACCCTTTGGCCTCCTCCAACCCCTTCCAGTTCCGTCTCGTCCTTGGGGGTCAGTGTCAATGGACTTCATTTCTGATTTGCCACCCTCCTGCGATTGCTCTGCTATTGTTGTTTTTATTGACCGCCTGACCAAGATGGCTCACTTTAAATCTTTGCCTGGACTTCCTTCTGCCTCTGAGATGGCTGATTGTTTCATCAAGGAAGTAGTGAGACTACATGGTCTTCCAGATGAGGTAGTATCTGATCGTGGTCCACAGTTTACGTCTCAGTTCTGGAAAGCTTTATGTGGTGCTCTTAAGATTTCCGTGTCGCTCTCCTCGGCTTTTCATCCTCAATCTAATGGCCAGACGGAGAGAACTAATCAGACTCTTGAGCAGTATTTAAGATGTTACTCATCTTATCTTCAGGATGATTCGGTTAATCTCCTTCCTTTGGCGGAATTTGCATATAATAATGCTCAACATTCTTCTATCAATCAGTCTTTCTGATTCTTTGCAAATTATGGTTTTCATCCTGTAACCTTCCCTTCTTCCATTGTGTCTGATATTCTTGTTCCTGCAGTCAAGGACCGGTTAACCTTTTTGGCTGATAATTTTTTGAAGCTCTAAAAGAACATGAGGAGGGCGCAACAGAACTTCAAGATTTATGCGGACAAGAAACGAAGAAGTGATCCAGAGTTCAAGGTGGGGGACTGTGTTTGGTTATCCACTGTTAACCTCAAGTTGTCTTGTCCTAGTAAGAAGTTGGGTCAACGTTTCTTGGGTCCTTTTCCTATCACTCGTCAGATTAATCCTGTGGCTTTCCAACTTAAGCTTCCGGCAACCTGGCCGAGTTCGAGGTTGAGAAGATCCTGGATTCCCGTGTTAGGGGCAAGCGTCTCCAATATTTGGTCAGTTGGAAAGGCTTTGGTCCGGAAGAGAATTCTTGGGAACCTGTTTTTAACTTCCATGCTGATGAGCTGTTGAAGAATTTTCACAAGAGCTACCCTGATAAACCTTCTGCCAATCACGTCCTGAGGCCGCTCCTTGATGGGGGGCAATGTGAGGATCCGCTTCTGCGTTCCTTCCGGCGCAGGTGCAGGCGCCCTCATCGGGGAACCGATGCGCGCCGGCGCGCGGTGTTGGACGCCGGCGACAGTCGCCGACGCGACGGCGACGGTCGCCGACGCAAGGGCGTCAGCGACGGACGCCAATGACCGACTCACTGACGTCAGCTGTGCGACGCCAGCGTGAGGACGCCAGTTTGGCGCCAAAGGGCTCTATTTAAACCTACTCCTTGCTGTGACTCATTGCCTGGTTATTAGGTTACTCGACTGAAACCCTAGCATTGAATTCTATTGATCTTCTGTGTTTGACCTCAGCTTGTTTTCCGGATTGTCTGATTGCCGCCTGCCCTGATCATCTTGCCAGACTACGTTTACGATTCTTCGCTGCCTGCCCCCGACTTCGGCCTGCCTGACTTCGCTTCTGCCTCAACCCTCTGTACTTTGCCTTGGTTAGTCTCATTGGCTACTCGCCACATTACTGCTCCCTGTTCCACTCCAGGTGGGTTAGTGTTGTGCGAGGCGCTTGTAGGTTCAAGTTCTACAAGTTCCTGCTTCTTCCTCGTTGGATCAGACGGTAAGCCTGACATATAGGGACAAACAATCCCTGTTTTGTTTAAATGGGAGGGCATGTTAATAGCTATGCCTTAAAGGAGAAGGAAAGCTACCAAAGCAGTTTATTGCCAATATATTAGCCACAATAGTGCAATTTATACCACTATATTTATTCTGCAGAATGCTTTACCATACCTGAGTAAACAGCTATAGAAGTGCTCTGTTTGTTTAGGATAGCAGCTGCCATATTTGCTTGGTGTGACATCACTTCCTGCCTGAGTCTCTCCTGCCCACTCATAGCTGGGCTAAGATTACAGCAGGGATGGGAAGAGAGAGGGGGAAAAGGGCGAGAGAGAACAAACTGAGCATGCTCAATCCCTAGCCCTGAAGGTTTATACTGAAAACAGGAAGTCTGATGCAGAAGTCCATGTTTACACAATAGAAGGAAAGAAATGCTGTGTTTCTTTTGACAAAGGACTCAGAGCAACATTACTTTGATGGTTTACTGATGTATTTATATAGACCTTTCTGATAAATTTAGCCTTTCCTTCTCCTTTAATGTCCTGAATATATTTATATGGGAGAGGGTTCAAGTCTGCTGGCACTTGTGTTTTATTCAGTGCAAACAAGAAATGTTAAGAGGCTCAAGGTTAATACACCTTCATACTTCCCACAATCTAAAGCCTGAATATTCCAGGTCATTCCCTTTGAATAGCCAATATATAAATACCTAACCCCTTAACAATTATAGATGTAGTGTATTTTATAAAATAAAATCATTTAGGTCCTTATAGTTAGGGGCTTCTAAATATGGTTTGGGTATTGCTATGAAGATCAATTTCTTTTGGTGAGGGTCTGCAATGGTAACATCCCTTCATTACTTTTTTTCAGTGGGGGGGGTAAGAATAAGAACCAATGTGATTTGGGAAATGCAGTTTATTTATCATTTTTTCTCCTATAAGAAATCTAAGAAAATATTTTTTTTTCAAAAGCCTTATCAACTCACTTTCATCAGTCTGATATTTTACAAAAACATTGTTTTCTATAACAAGAAACTCATCCAGTTTAGTGTATCCTAAATATGTTGTGCTGCATTTGTTTTTTTACGTATTCTGTTGATGTTTGGAAACATTCTCAATCTAAATTATTTCCTTAATAAACCCCTTTTTTAATGTTAATGTATGCAGATAATTCTACTCTAGACTGCAGCATTAGATTACTTATTATCTAATAAGAATTGCATCTATGATAAATGTTTCAGGTTTAATGTGTCAGATTTGTAAATGGCCATAATCCTTACCAAATCAAGCACACTTGTTCTCTTGCTCGGTGCAGCCAAAACACTACAGGTCATTCCTTTAATCCCAACCCGTAGCTGAGATGACATGCTTGATTCTCCTTTGTTTCTCTTTCCTCTTACGTATGTATGTTAAATCAGGCCATTTATTTAGCCATAACATTACTAAAATCCTGCATTTTTTTACCTCTTCCAAAATAGATAAATCTGCACCTGTCACAGACTTAACTTCTCTCAGTCTGCATCTCAATCAAGATGATGTGTTTCTAAAAGCTTATTTAATGATATGCATGCTCTTATTAAACCTGCCACATATATTTTGGAGGAACAAAACTTATATCAAAGCTATTCCCAATGTATTTTGTTTTATTTAATATCCATTGAACCATATTGGTATTGGTCATCTTGTTCACTACAGTAATATGAACTTTTTAAAAAATTTTTGTTTTTTTTGATAAATCTCTAAGCTTAGTTCAGTTTTGCTTTCTTATTTTGTCTCCCTCACTATTAACTACTGTTATAGGATATGGAAACTCAGAATAACAAAATGAGTGCCAATTTGTTAGACACTCCCCAGTGGCTGAAATACCTTTTACCCCAGTCTAACTGTCTCCAGGAATCCCTTGCTAGAAACGAGTTCGTAAGAAAGTCTCAGAAACAAATTAAAGTTTGATTTAAAAAAAGGCTCTGTGATCCCTGTCATATTCAAATACTGGAGGTAAATAAAATAACTCTATTAAGTTTTATGAATATACAAATGATATAAAAGCCCCAGAATTCAATGCAGCAGCTGCCATTATTTGTTGACTGACAGCTAGGAACAGCAAATTATCTGGTATTATTTATTATGTGTTTAAATCAAATTGTCTGTGGATTACTGTGTAGGTGGTTTAGTTTGTTGGACAGAGGCCTGTGGCACTAATGGATTTAAACAACCCCACGGGATATGTGGGCAGACAGTTTAAGATTGGAAACTATATATTTTCTGGCCATTTTAAAAACAAAATATATACTTCATATAAAAAATATATTTTTGAAAATTTGAGCATCGGTTAGATATTTTAACCTTAAAGAGTTCATTGTTTCACAAAACATTTGACTGACTAGATTTACAGCAATTAATGTCAGAGTAAAATACAGTGTAAATTCATGTATTTTTCTTTCTTCTGTAGTGAGAACATTGTTGCCAACCCCCATCATAATCATCTTCAAAATTGTCTTTATATTGTGTTTTATATTATCTTGCTGTTTCTTAATATGAAAGTCTAAACCTTTATTGTCACTCTTCTGGCATTAGTATATTGGGAATTATCAAGATTCCTGTGATAAAGATTAGCTTTAGATAAAGACTTTATTTTCAGAAGAATTTACATTTTGTTTCTGTGTATTTCGCAGATAAGATGAATATCACAGGGAAATTGTAGATTTTCCATAATTCTTCTTTTATCCTATATTAGATTGTGTTAATACAAGGATTGTTTGCCAAATGTGGCCATACACTGGCAAGTCCTGTGCTGTATCCAACCAGTAGTGTTGCCATACTAGTGTAGGCCACATTATTTTGTTCCATTCATGTTTTGAGCAATAGCACAAATTTTGTAACGACAGGGAATGAATACTAGTCACATGACATGGTACATAAACAGATTAAGGGGCCGATTTACAAACATTCATATTTTTTTCATTTCACAGAAATGTTTTTTAGTGCTATATATTCTGGACAATACTAATTAATCTAAACCACAAAAAATAGAACTTATTAAGCATAAAACATTTATACAAAAAGTCACCATCTAAAAGGCTGGCGAAGTCATGTAGAAGTCAATAGGAGCTGCCTTTTCCAATTGTAAAATCCTTCTTGGCTCTGTGGTTTAAGAGGTTTTTGGGATTTTCAAGACTTGTAATTGTACAAAAATTCTTACAAAAACACAGATTTCAAGGTTTTCATATTTGTATTCTTTTTGCGTTTTTTGTGCTTGTTTATATTAGGATCTTTTAATAAATGATTTGACATTTGTGTTTTTTTTCATGGTTTACAAAACCACACAAATATTATTTTTTTATAAATGGGCCTGTAGATTAGCAAACACAACAGATCATCTGCAATCCAGAAGGATTTCAAAATGGTATGTTGAAACTTTATCCTGATTTACCATACATGCCCAGAAGGCTGGGTAGTATGGTCAAAATTGGCCACGCTGCCAGATAAAATCTGAGCATGTATTGCAAGCTTTACTCTTTTTTTAAATTAACAAAAAAAAACCAAAGGTGCGCCCTTATCCTGTGCTTTTTATTTATTTAATTTTTGCCCAGATCTTTTAAGAGCCAAATAATTAAACACTCTCTAGACACAAAGGGGGTTATTTATCAAGATCCGAATATCCCGAACCTCAAATAATTTGTTGTTTTCGGAGCAAAAAATACTACAAATTTATCGAAATGTATTAAAGTGCAATGGTCTAAAAACTCAGAATCCAAAACCACGGCATCTAAAAGCTCTCAAGGTCCTGAATAAGTCAATAAGGTAGGTCCAAGTGTCTGCGTTGATGTCTGTACGGATATCCAAAGATTTCAAGGTTTTAGCGCAAAAAATACTGAAAACTCCAGAAAAATTTTAGTTTTTGCGGAAAAAAATTAGACTTTTCGGGGAAAGCTCCGGTTTGCCCGACCCTATTTTTTTTTTAGTTTTTTTCCTTGATAAATAAGGTCCATTCGGGAATTCAGTGTTGTTTGAAGTTTGATATTAGAAAAGCTGAGATAAATTCGGGCCTTGATAAATATCCCTCAAAATGTTTAAGACATCATATGAGGTTCAGTCTTTGTGTCCAAATTATCATCATATCAAACCAACCATTGTTCACATTTAGGCCCATGTGTGGGCAGCCTTTTAACATATTTTATTCTCATGAAAATAGTATAAATATCTTAATTAAAATATTTTACTATTTTAATGCATGTCCTTTAGTTAATGTAGGTATAGGATATTGGTCTACTGGGCCAGATAAAGCAAGCTAAAACAAAAGATGTAATAGTCGATCGAAGCATATATTCCGAGCTCTAGTAAGTAAAAGAAGTCATAGCCCCTTCAGCTATCATTGTCATTGGCAGTTGTAGTTGAATAGCTGGAGGGTCACAGGTTGGACATCCCTGAAATGAATAGTAAAAATATTAAATGACTTTTACACAATACAATAATATGTCATTGTACTTTCACTTATGACATTTTCTGGCCAAGGGCATATATGTCTTTGATGGCCTAAAACTAGCCCTGGATCCTTCAATTAATTTAGTTGCTCACTTGACAAGATCTCCTCTCTGAAGAGCAGTTTTAGACACTGATGTGCTTGGCATTTAATATTATTAATCCAGTGGAATTCTTTTACTAAAGGAAACCTAATTTCCTTACACTTAAAAGAATGCAGAAACTTTAGGCTATAATGTATATAGCGTTAAATGTTGGGCATTATTGAATGTAAAGCTTTCTAATGAATCAGATAGTATGTTTTTTAGGTTCCAAATTTATTAAACAGAATAGTTTTAGTAGCAAGTATCTTTGGGACTATAAATTGAATGTGATAAATACAGAAATTTAATTTATAACACTGCACATACAAAACTAATTTGTGTTTGGAATGTCTCTCCGAATTCCAAATCATGTTATGAGCTGTTTTAAAGCAAAATCTATGTAGACAGGTAGTGGGAGATTCTTTAGATCTGTAAATTACACAATAAATGCATTTCTTGCCTTTCATAACAAGTACAGAGGTACCTAATATAATTTACAACTTCCAATTTTAGAAGTCACATCAGATTTTTTTTAACCCTCAAATAGATTGAAATGAAATTTTCATATTTAAAGTTATTTATCATAGTTAAACCTGGACTGGATCAAAAATAATGGCAGATGTATCAAAGGACAGGATTTCCCTTTTGATGTTTTTCGGTGTAGATTAATCAAGTCAGTAAGATGTCAACCACTTGATCATTTCAAGAAGTGAGGATATTTGCTACTTGGTTATGCATGGTATATTCAAGTTGAATGTTGCAAAAGGACCACATAAAACAGAGAAATACAGTTCATTCCGTTTTATACCATAAAGCTCTAACATCTGTGTCTTGCTAGCTAGACTACCGGAGTCATTTATGACCCACAAGTGCAGGTCACACAAATTTAGGTGCAGCCGTTGCACAAATTTTGGCATTCAAAAGTAACACATTATTTTTATTCCAATGTTATAAATAAGTATTTGTAAATGTCATGGTTTTTTGTAAGAGTAGACTATGCCTTCCAGTACAATGAATTCGCTTAGCTTGGCTCGCAATTTTGCTAGTTGTACTCATCTATGGCTGCCTGTACATGTAATTTTTGGGGGAAATTAGCAATGGTAGGCAGGCAAGCGTAGGATCAGGAGCATAAAGACAGGGACACCACATGTTCAGGCAAAAACACAGGTTTATTCAGACAATCTCTTCCAAACAAAAGGTCACAGGAACACAGTTCATTAGCATTTCAAGAACACACATTCAAGACTTTTCCCCACTCTGGGCTTCTTAGCATATGCTGCCTTCCACAATATTCTGGGCTTGTCCCTAAGCCCTGCTGACTCTCCCCTCCAGGGATATCAGCTCACCAGCCTCTGGCCTGTCTTACTTTCTGGCTTTCCTCATTAACGTTTGACTCTCAGTCACCTGGTCACTTCTCCCTCTGCTCCTTGCAGTGTCAGGCAGCACCTGAGACGCTCTGGGAGTTCTTCACACAGACAGGTAACCTTCCTGATCTGTGCCCTTCTCAGAGAGACCTTCCTAACATTTCCACTACAATTTAATACCTTTCCACAGGATAGCCTTACTGTGGAAAGTGAGCTCCAGTATGAGAGATGGACTACTGGAATGGATTGTCTGGCTTGCCTGTTCATTCCAGAACACTATAGCTTCCAGGACCAGACAGCAACATCCTTTAAAAAGAGAAACCATTCCCTGTTTAGTATCATCTCCTTTGTAACTTACATTTCCAATTGGGAAGAAATTAATGGCAAAATTCACATGTTGCACCTTTCTTTGATCATTCTATCACATTTTATACAACAGGCATCTATCTACACACACACATATGGGCAGAAATGATAAGCAAATAGTTTTGGTAAATATGGCTTTCACATAGGATACGATGATGCAACATATTCAAAGATAAAGGCTATATTGATTGTTATTCTGTTTTTGATCCCACCAAATTTCATTGTACTTACTTCCCAAAATAAAAAACTAGGTTCATTGTATTAATTCTTTAAAGTAAATTAGTGCTTTCTCTATCGGAGGTTGATCAAAATTAGATAATTTTTATTTGTACTTGGATTGACATAGTAATAGAAATTAGTGCTTTCTCTATCGGAGGTTGATCAAAATTAGATAATTTTTATTTGTACTTGGATTGACATAGTAATAGAAATTAGATCATGGAGGTGCTTCCTAAGTTATTCTCTTACAGCCCTACAGACCCCACAAAAGGGAAACAAAAACTTCAGCATGACTTTAGACTGTAAGCGAGGAGGGAAATTGTTTGCATACAGGTTAGTCAAAATAAAGGAAATCCAGTATACAGATGCTGCCCTATGTACTCATTTCCATTTGACTTCCACTAAAAAGATGAACAGAACCCAAACCCTAATTTGTATATGTAAATTTACAAAAATCACAGGGAATCCTGAAGAAGGCTTGAATTTGTCCAAATCCCAAACCGAAAATATATAGTTTTCTGCTGGCACGGAGACAAATACAGTATAGATACTGTGTATTTTTTTACACATACATAAATTGCCTTAAGCTCATTTAGCCTTTTGCCTAGGACTATTTTGCTGTAACAGATTTACCTTCTAATTGCTTCACCAAGGGCATTGCCTTTTGTTTTGTTTTATTCATGAATAAAACTTGCATTGGCATTTCTCATAAGAATTGCAGTAGTGTTAAAGATGCATAAACATAAAATGGATCAAAGTATATTGTTGCTTTATAATCTTATATCCCTATCAAGCAGGGGATTTTTTTCTGCTCAGTGTGCTGAATTGTCATTTTGAATATTAGATGTTGTGGTTAAGTCTTTTTTTTTTGCCCTCTGCGGGTTAAAACTCTAAAAATGTTGGATATTAACTTTAAAAAAATGTTGCTGAAAGGAAAGTGTATTACTGTATGAGCCAATCAACACTTTAAAGGACCAAGACCATTAAAAAAAATAGAAGTACAGTTAGATGGTTAGGGCTCATTCGTTTTCTGATAAAGCAGGAGTTCTGTATTGTTTTATTGCTAAAATGTAGCTGTCTTTAACAGAGAGCTGAAACCACAGTTTTCAGTATTCTTTTCTTTAAGCAATTGCTTCTGTTACTGCAGGACTTTGGTTGCTTAACCTGCAGGCTCAGGAAAGTGACATATGTACAAATTAAGATAGTGCCCGTTTCATTGAATGTTCTGCAATATCTTCTACATCACTGGACTTGGGAACACTACTGATTCTCGAAAAGTAATATGGGTATTGAACCTGTTATCCATAATGCTTGGGACTAGGGATTTTCTGAATAAGGGTTCATTCTGTAATTCAGATCACCATACTTTGAGCTAGATTCAGTGAGAAAAAGGTTTATCATGTGAAAACTCATGAACAATATTGAGATGCAATTAAAATTAGAAAAATGTATCTCACTGTTTATCATGTGAAAACTCTATTGAAGTTTATGGGAAAAAACAGGAACTGAATATTCATTGAATCTCGTCCATGAATTTTTACGTGATAAACTGCGAGATAACTTTTTGTCATTGAATTGAATCTGGCCCATTTAAACATTAAATAAACCCGATTAAATTGATTTGCCCCCAATATTAGAAACACATATAGGTATTAGAAACAAATATAAGAATCTGGCCCATTTAAACATTTAGGGGCAGATTTACATAGGGTCGAATATCGAGGGTTAATTAACCCTCGATATTCGACTGCCGAATATAAATACTTCGAATATCGAAGTCGAAGGATTTACCGCAAATAGTTCGATCAAACGAAAAATTGTTCGATCGACCGATTAAATCCTTCGAATCGTTCCATTAGAAAGATTTTAATCCATCGATCGAACGATATTTCTTTGACCAAAAAAACATTAGAAAGCCTTTGGGGACCTTCCCCATAGGCTAACATTGCACCTCGGTAGGTTTTAGGTGGCGAAGTAGGGGTTCGAAGTTTTTTTTAAAGAGACGGTACTTCGATTATCGAATGGTCGAATATTCAAACGATTTTTAGTTCAAATCGAAGTAGCCGAAAAAATCATTTGAAATTCGAAGTTTTTTTTATTCTATTCCTTCACTCAAGCTAAGTAAATTGGCCCCTGAATATACTCCATTAAATTGATTTGCCCCCAATAAGGATTAATTATATCTTAGCTTGGATCAAGTACAAGGTACTGTTTTACTATAACAGGGAAAAGGGAGAATTTTAAAAAATGTATTTTTTTTAATTAAAATGGATTGTATGGGAGATGACCTTCCTGTAATTTGGAGCTTTTTGGGTCCAGGGTACAGGATAACAGGCCCTATACCTATAATGGCACATATGTAGGCCATTACCAGATCCACTGCCACTTATCTGCATTGTTATCTTTCCTTATTTTTGAAGCATATGTTCCTACAAAAGAATGAAGTTCAAATACAAGGTTCTAAAGCACAAGAGGTGCAAGGCTACATGAGAACACTTTCTATTAAAGCAAACACTGTCAATATATCTTGTTTTTCTATCTCAGTTTTTTGTATACTTATATTTGTTTCTAATTGTTCTGCAGGTATGTTTAAGGAACAGTGTTCTTTTCCTTTCTTCTTATGGTGGTTGAAGATGAAACTTTGAAAGCTGCCTCAAGAACTGAAAATACTGGAGGAAATACATTAAAGCAAACTACTAGAATAATGAAATGAATAAACGCAAGCTGTGGGCAGTAAAAGCATCATCACTAAAACAAATAACTTGAATGTGTTGCAATTTCATTAAAACCAGCGAAACCACAGGGGCAGTACAGAATTAGCAATGCATAATGAAATATCCTAGTTTTAAATGGAAAGTGCAGTTCATATATAAATATAAGATCCAGTTCATTTTCTGCAACAGCAAAATATAATATTGTAAGTTATTTTTTTTTATAAATTATACAGTGTATGTAAATATCTACATAAAGGTATGGGTTCCTGTATCCAAAAACCTGTTATCCAGAAAGCTCCATATCATATGAAGACCACCTCCCATAGCCACCATTTTAAGAAAATAATTCTAATTTTTAAAAATGATTTACTTTTTCTCTGTAATAATAAAACAGTACCTTATATGATTTTTATGAATTATATTTTACTAGGTATAGTAAGGTATAGTGATCCTAATTATGGAAAGATCCCTTATTTGGAAAACCCCAGGTGCCAAGCATTCATTGTAACAGATTCAATAGTAATATAGTAATATATTGTAGTAATATATTGTGATTTTTACCATCTGTCTATTAGATTCTCGTTGCTTATTCGGATAAAAACTTTGGAACTTTGTTTGCTCTGTATCTTGGAAGCAACATTGAGTTTATTGTTTATGGCATTGGTTTCAATGGACTTATTCTAGCCACCAAATCAGCATTAGTTGCTGAGGGATATTTTGCGATTTTGAAAATGCACAAAAGTATTCCCTAGTATTCAGAGGGTTCCAAATGCAAGTATATATATATATATATATATATATATATATATATATATATATATATATATATATATATATATATATATATATACACACAAGTGTTTATTTCAGTGAGTTAGTGCTTAAAGTTTGAAGCAGAATAAAAGGGTTAGATGCCTTTTTAGAAAGTGAGAAAATACTAAATTATTGAAATTAGCTCTAGTACAAAGTCCAGGGATCGGTCCAATTGCCCTCTTGGCACTCAGGCAGGAACTTTCCTCCTCTACAGCAAATTGTAGAAGCTGCAGATGCGTTTTTTGTCTTCCTCTAAAAAACAGCAAGGAAGTTTTCAAAGGCTGAATTGTAAGGCTCTGTGTCTTTTTTAACCGAATCTACTATGTTACTATGTGAAAATCCTCAAAAGCGTCAGCCTTCCCTTCAAGTTTAGAGGGAGTATAAGCATGGATTATTTATTCGTCTTTTGAGGTACAAACGGTGCAAAAACCAAGTTTAAGTTGCCATGTTTATTTATACTTTGTCCCTGCCCCACGGATGTGTCAAGAAAAAGCTCAGAAATCAGCACTTTTCCAATATAGAACAATGAATACAATGCTGCCTGCATTTGTAGTGCTGTATTCATGAGTTGCATGCTGAAGGAGCCACATTGGCATCCCACAGCCCACCCCTTACTTATCCCCTTCGCTCCATGCCATTTAGACTTGCAAGCTAGCGAGCTCCGGTAGGGGCATGCTACTAAGGAACCCTGTTCTTACCACCTTCCAAGTGATTATTCTGTTCTTGCACTGGATTTTTAATTAGGTTTTTTTTTTACAATTCTCTGACCAGCACATAGAATGTTCACCACAATCAATAAATAATCAAATCACAACCTGAGCAACTGACTTCAAAATATAGGGGCACATTTACTATGGGTCGAATATCGAGGGTTAATTAACCCTCGATATTCGACCATCGAAGTTAAATTCTTCGACTTCGAATATTGAAGTCGAAGGATTTACCGCAATTCGATCAAAGGAAAATAGTTCAATCGAAGGAAAATCGTTCCATTCGAAGGATTTTAATCCATCGATCAAACTATTTTCCTTTGATCAGAAATTGCTAGGAAAGCTTATGGGGACCTTCCCCATAGGCTAACATTGGTGTTCGGTAGGTTTTAGGTGTGAAGTAGTTGGTCGAAGTTTTTTTTAAAGAGACAGTACTTCGACTAGTCGAATAGTCGAACGATTTTTAGTTCGAATCTTTGGATTCGTAGCCGAAGTAGCCAAAAAAAACCTTCGAATTCAAAGTATTTTTCATTCTAATCCTTCACTCGAGCTAAGTAAATGTGCCCCTTAGTATGCATTTAAAACTGATAACTACTTTAGCATTCATTATCTACTCTTAACCCATAATTGTGCAAAATCTTCCACCTGCTTTTCACATCAGAAAATAAATGATAAATAGGTAATGTAGTGCTGAGATGCAGTCTGAACAGTGCCCTCTGGCTAATCTACAAACCTCAGCAGCCTCTCAACAGTCCAACATCCACTTTCCTCATCTCGCAACTTCTCTAATACATTTTTACATTCTTCTTTACAAATTAGTCTAAATTCATAATCTATAGGTTTCTCCAACACAGCCAATATTTGTTTCAACTTGAGAAGCACTTAGTTATTAATTGCATTATGTAAACAGAAATCCAATACTGTGGTGCTTGTGTGTATGAATAAATAAAAATAATATTAATCTGTGTAAGTAGTCATTATTAATTCATGTACACTCAAATGTACCAGGCCTTTAACTAGACAGTGAGCCAGAGGAACTATTTAATAAATGCAGTCATTTTTGTTTTGACACATTATTCTTGTTTACTCTGGGACTGTGCAAGTGCCATGGCAACTAAAATATTTAATTCTAGGTTTATTTGAGGAACATGTAATTTGCCACTGTATATTCTGAACAAATTATTGTTATAATCTGAATTGGTTTATATTGTTCATTTTTACGAGATATTAAAAAGATGTTACATAATTTACATCATATTTTAAATGATGTTTAATATGTTTTGAGACATATTTACAGCAATACAGCAAAACGGACTGCTAGATCCCCAACCATAGAGAGAATATTGAATAATTGAGTAGTTGAATAGCTATTATAATAGTTAATTTGTGTTGAAAACAAAAGACCATCAAGTTTAACCCCTCCGTATGATCTTCAGCATGGAAATGTACACACCTTAAAGGAGAAGGAAAGGTGTTTTTACTTGGGAGTGCCAAAAGTTAGGCACTCCCAAGAATTTGTATCTACTTACCTGACACCCAGTGCAGACACATGAGCAGTAGAACCAAATAGCTGGCTTTTTTCGTTTTAGTTTGGCTTTTTGCTCTACTGTGGATGTGCAGCTGTGAGAAGAAAGAAGAAGCAGAAGACAATCACTCCGTGGTGCTTGCTGGAATAACCTGGGGTTGGTACCGTTTTCTGTTGATAGGAGAACCAACCGGGTGTCAGGTAAGGAAATAGAATCACTTAGGGGTGCCTAATAGTGATGGGCGAATTTGCGCCATTTTGCTTCTCCGGAAAATTTGCGAATTTCAAGCAAAATTCGTGAAACGGCGCCGGCGTCTCGTTTATGACGCCGGCGCCCTTTTTTTGACGCCAGCGGGTGTTTTTGACACCGGCGTCCATTTTTTTCAACGCTGTGAAAAAATTTGCGCCTGGCGAATAAATTCGCCCATCACTAGTGCCTAACTTTTGGCACCCCAAGTAGAAAATGTCTTTCCTTCTCCTTTAACATACACACACACAAAAGATATATAAACACGCCTACATATATTGAGATTTATAATAGTCTATGATCATCGTTTCATTCTTCCATTCCTTCTACCAGTTTAATTGCAAGACTGTTATCCATAAAACTCCCAAATCCTTTTCAGTTAAGAAGTCCCCAACACACTAATATTCAAGGGCAGATTTATCAAAATGTGAGATTAGAATATACCTCAATAAACGCACCCACTTTCTATTTATTCCTATGGGATTTTTAGAACTAATTTATCTATGGGTGAAAGGTAAACTCTAATTTCACATTACAAATTTCGTAAGTGCATAACCTTGCATTTATAAACATTCAACCTCAATAGACTGATTGCTGCCCAGATTTTCAATTTAGTCAAATCCTGCACAGAGCTTATAGTTTTGCACAATTGTATATCATTCATCAGCAGAAAATAGAGACAGTTCTTACAGTACCAGCCTTAAGGTAATTTATGAACTAATTAAAAAGAACCAAAGACAGACCCCTGTGGTATTCCACTTACAACACTGGTCTAATTAGAACATTTTTTTTTCCACCACTCTTAGTAATCTATGCTTCAGTCAATTTTTTTTTTCTTACAAAAATCCACCTGTGAAAAAACAAGATTATTTTTTTTAAAGAACAATTTGGGAAAAAATAACAAAAGCAATAGATTTCAGTAAACCAGAGTAAGTTCAGGATGTCAGTTGCCTATTCTGCAATATTTTTTCCTGGAACATCTATGGATGATACAACATCCCCCCATTTAGGGATTCACCTAATCCAGGATTCAGTTCAAGATTCTGCTTTTTTCAGCAGGATGAAAATCCTTGTGCCTGGCCGAACTGAATCCGGATCCTAATTTGCATATGTAAATTAGGATATTTGGCTGAATCTTTCTAAATAATTTTTGGATTGATCGAGTTTTTGGAGAAAAAAACTTCAAATCGCTCAAATTAAATACGTTTTCGAGCGAAACCCACCAAAAAAAACCCAAACATCACAAAGGCTACAAACATCTTCAAATGTTTCAAGGGATCTCTGCCATTGACTTCTACATGACCTCTACAGGTTTTAGCTGGACTATTTTCGGATTTGAGCTATTTCCAGCTTCGGGGTATAATAAACATCAAAAAACTTGAGTTTTGACAGAAAAAATACCCTCGAAAACATGAATTTTTTGGGTAAACATCAACTCGACCTTTAATAAATAAGGGGGTTTTATTAAATAACCCCCTTAATATACAATGGCAATTGATACTTTTTGTGTCTCTCGTGCTTTATGATGATGGATAGAAATCCAGTAATAGACCTTTAAAAGACTGCAGTTTTACTTTATATTAAATGTGTTAAATCTTTTTTGAAGCATTAGCAAACACAAGACAGGTGCAAAAATTCCCTTTTGATCTTAGTGTCTCTGTTCAAAATTACCAAACCTGGTTTGAATGGACAGCACTTTCACTCATTCAGAATGGTTACTGTCAATTATATTAAATATCTGTAAGACTAATGTCACACGGCAGGTTATGTCCGCCAGCAGTATGCCAATGCCACTGAGAACAGTGCTATGCACTGACGTTAACAGAAAGCACATTTGGCAAGAAAAGTCAAACTTGAGTGTTTTCTGGTTCGTGGTTTGTTTTCTGGTTTCTGATCTTTCCTGTAAAGTCAATTGCATCCTGTAGTGGCTATTCTAAACAACACTGCAATTTTACCACTGGAACTGTATCCACTATAATATAATATAAATATGAATCTTATCAATACTGACTGCTTTCATTTTGTATAGATTTGTCTCCTAGAGTAATGCATTCCATTCTACTTGGTCCATGTATGTTTGTAGGCTCTCCCTGGTCTAGAATTTCTTCTTTCTGATCTTGAAGGGCAATGCCTAGCATTGATTATTACATAGCAAACAAGTAGTCAGCACTACAATCAACTTTTTTCTTTTTGTTGGTGTTTTCCAATGGCCACTTTCCGCTGGCAACACTAGTCGAAGAGCATTAGACTTAGTTCTGAATAAAAAAGCCTGATAAAAGGCTGCACGGCCTGAACCTTTGCTGTAATGCCCATGCACCAATAAAGGCTTTTTTATTCAGAACTAAGTCTGGTGCTGTTCTAACTTTTCTATTATTGGTTATTACATATACATCTAGTTAGACAGAGGTGGCATATTTAGCTGTGTCCTTTTATTGTCCAATATCCGATATTAATAATAAGAAGCGAGTCAGTCTCCAAATAAGTGTCACCTCTGTTATTTAAAATGAATTATATGTTATGATTCTTAAACATAAAAAAACAAAATAAGTGCAGATACCAGCATCTATTCTATACTTGTGTTTAGAAATAATTGATTATGTATGATTACATGAGACAACTGAAACAAAAATTAATTTTAACAGACCTCATAATCTTAGAACACTACTTAAAATCTGTGAACAATATTTAATGGCATTCAGCTCACTTAGCAAATTCATTAATGAATCAATCATCACAACCTTCTAAGAAATTTTCTAAGAAATCTATATCATGACTTGCAGAAAAAGATACCTTTTCCAAAAGCATTGGAAAATGTCAAGGCTTTCAATACTTATGGTGAATCCTTTTTTTTGCTGAGTAACAGAAATGTTATATCTTGGATATTGGTACCACTGAAGACGCTGAAGTGACACTTGATAAAATGCATTGGGACAATTACTGGGATTCAGAGAAGTGATGAGACAACTGCTCACACCAGGTCACATAATGGAAAATGCAGTTGAGGGCAGATCATAAGTGGGAAAATTACTTTCCAAAGTACAGTGAGATTTTGTTTTGTTTAACTTGTACAGGTTGACATTGTGCATCTTCTTGCATGGTGGCAATTACTTCTTTCATCTTATGGAAATATTGATTCACTAGACTTTGCAGAAAAGATTTGTGGAATTTTCAATATTTATGTTATAATTTTCTTAATATTCACAATTATTGGGCAGAACTACGATCGCTTTCTTTCTATAGCTAATAGTGGTTTATTTATTTCCCCCCCCATCATATGTGTTTGTTTTTTTCCAGTCACTGTCTGAGGCTTAAGGACCTGGACCACATATGCGAAGCAGTGAGCACTTAACCTATTGTAGTTCATATGAATTAAAATGGATTATACAATTGTCTTAAAATTGCTACAATTAAGAAGCCTCATTAACTCACATTTTACGAAAAAATGAATGTCTACATATTTATTGCAAGATCCGAAAAACTTTTTCGTGGTTTACAATAATTATTCTAATACACAATTTTTAAAAAGTTTGATTTGCAAAAAAACAGCAACTGTTTTATGCTGGATAATTGGGGTCAATTTACTAATGCTCATGCAACCTCCGGGCTTGAGCATTTGGGTACCAAAATCACATGTGACTTCTTAAACTCATGCGTGCTTTACACATCCAAATACCTCTGTTTGCTGCTGATCCACCCCCTCCAGTGTGTTTTTTTTAAAAAATAAAAAGCTCAGTGCTTAAAACCTGATGAGCTTTTTATTTTTTGTCGGGGGGAGGGAGATCATCAGCAAAGGGAGATATTCAAATTATTATCCCTGCAAATCTTTTTTGCCTTACTGTAATTCTCCAAGCCCAAGGTTTCAAATATAGGTATATGATCTGTTATGCAGAAACCCGTTATCCAGAAAGCTCCAAATTACAGACAAGCTGTCTCTCATATACTCCGTTTTATCCAAAAAAAATCCAAGTTTTTAAAAATTATTTCCTTTTTCTCTGTAATAATAAAACAGTACATTGTCCTTGATCCAAACTAAGATATAATTAATCCCTATTGGAAGCAAAAGCAGCCTAGTGTATTTAATGTTTACATGATTTTCTAGTAGACTTAAGGCATGAAACACAAACTCATTTATTTTCCTAAAATCAGTTTCCTGGCATTTATGTCAAGCTACTGCAAAAATTATCAATATGATTAATACCCATTAAAGGGCCAGATTCGATTCAGTGAGAAAAAGTTTGTTTATCACATGAAAAATCACACACAAGATAAGTTTACTAGGATAAAAAACTTTTCTTCAAGTTCATTTTCCATTCGAGTTTTCTGAATTGAATTGCATCTTAAATTGAATCTCGTTCGTGACTTTTCATGTGATAAACCTTTTTCTCACTGAATTAAATCTGGCCCAAAGTGGATAAAAAAAGTGTCCCATGAAATGCAATTAAATAGACAAGCTGCACAAAGGCACAGAGGGCATGAGCTCTGGATAATGTACCCCTACTGTGATTTATAAAGATATTATAAGTCAACAAGATGTTACGTGAACATGTAAAAGCACAAGGTCGCAGGATGACCAAACTGTAAATTATACTGGACATTTTAAACAATTTACAGAGTTCCTTTGTCATTTTGGACATAAAAGGGGTACCCTGGTAAGTGAGGATTTCTTTAGGGATCCCAACCCTACTGAACACATGAAGCAATTCTTTGGCAATTGTTTTAGCAGAAGTTTTGCTCAAAGGAATAGCTTCTGGGTAGTGATCACAAAGATATATTGGTGACCCCGGGCAGATTTTAACAAAGGGCCCACCAGATCCATATCCAATCTGCTCAAAGGGTATTTCAATAATGGGTAATGGGGGGACCACAAAAGTGTCAAATTGGAGCAAATCTGGCAAACAGTACAGGACCCACTGTAATCTTTTACCTGCTGATACACTCCAAGCCAAAAAAACCTCTACAAAACTTCTTCAGTAGATTTTCCAACACCCAAATGTCCCCCCATTACATGACCATGGGCAAGATTCAACACCATTTTTCTGTATGGTTTAGGTACCACTAATTGTAAAATCACCTTATTTGATTTTTTTGATACTTGGTACAGTAGATCCCCTTTTAAAGCCATGGGAAGATAGGTCAACCTAAGCCCTGACTCAATGAGTTCCCCATCAATAACTTTCACATTTTTTCTAGCTTATATAAGATAGGAAATGGAATTTTAACTGTTCTGTACCAAAATTCTCTTTGTGTACATTCAAGTCAGAGAAATCCAAACATTGAGATTATTATTATTAACTGACTCACTAGTTTCCCCACTAGGGTTTTGAACATCTTCAGGTTCCTCCAAGTTTCCCGCTAATACAGAGAAAGGGAAAGCTGGGGTTTCCTGAGGAGGATCCTCTGAACCTGTTATCTCTGAATTTTCTGTGGGTACATGTCCTTCAGCCACTGCATCAGAGCAGGGAGAAACTGATTGATCCCTGAGATCCCAAAACTGGGGAAAATCCCTCCCAATTTTAGCATTGTGCAACAGGTGTGGTACTACAGGTGTGGTACTACTCCTGCAGAGTAAGTCACTATACCAAGGCCATTTCCAAACTTCAGGGTTGCCACGCGATACTCCTGTGCTTCACCATGAATACAAACCACAGGAACCTTTTTTGACTGGAACTTAACAGGACCTACTAAGTCTAATTTTACCAAAGTGACTAAACAAACTGAGTCTAGCAATGCAAGCAATTGTTTCAAATTCACACTCCCTTTACACATGTTTTTCTTTAACCGGCACAGCAGTGCAGGCAACAGTAACAAACAGGGACTGGTGTCTGTTCTTGGAAGAGAAATCATATTGCATGGGCTCATCAAGCAAAGGGCAATTTGCCACAATATGACCAAAATCATGACAACAATGAAAACATTTAACAGTCTCAGAATTAAACTTAAGAGTCTCAGACTTCCACTTGCTGCTTGCCTGTTGCTGAGCGGCATTAGACAACATTAACTGTTTCATAATCTCATCCATGCTGCACAGTCCTTAAGGGCTCACCATCCCTTTAAGTCTCTGCAATTTATACTACCTTTATTTTGTGCCAGAGCACCCTCCACCCTATGTTAGGGGTTAGGTAGCTGGGATCAGCTTTCTGGGGGTAAAACATCCCACGGCACAATCACAAGTCAGGTGTAGTCTCTTTTCAGCAGTTTATTTTCACTTGCAGCACATAAACAAAATAAACTGCTCAAAATAAAATCCTTGCCACTCAATGGGCTTCTAACTAACACCGGTCAGTTTTCCTAACTAAACACCTACCGCTTGTCTCCCCAAAACAGAGAACATTCAGAAACTAGACGAATTCCCAAACATTGTGGTGATTTCAAATCCTCTCATTGAGCTCACACAGGCACCTTCCCTGTTTCTTTTCCCAGACTGGAGCTCCACACTTTGGCTTGAGCTGCCTTTTTAATTATCCACCTGAGGTGCCTCGGGAAAACACATAACACCTGGGCTGGACTAGCAGTCCTGGAACCACTCTGTTAGAACCTAGGACATAAATAAGCTCCGTCCTGGACTTTCCCAGGTATCCTAGTGGTGACCTCACCACAATATACATATAGATGCAAATATGCTTTTGGGAAGACACAAAAAATTGCAGCTTTTTAAACTTTGCTACTAGAATGTATGAAATGAAAGGTTTCCACCTAACATAGTATGTTAAGTTGAAAAAAACACACATCCATCAAGTCCAACCTTTTAAATCAATTTTAAGCTGCTAGTTGATCCAGAAGAAAACTCATTTGAAGCCTCTCCAGCCTCAGAGGGGGAAAAAATTCCGTCCTGACTCCAAAATGGCAATCAGACTAGTCCCCCGATCAACTTGTACTATGAGGTATCTCCCATAACCCTGTATTCCTTCACTTGCTAAAAAACCATCCAACCACTTCATAAAGCTATCTAATGTATCAGCCTGTACAAGTGATTCAGGGAGAGAATTCCACATATTCACAGCTCTCACTGTAAAAAAACCCTTCCGAATATTTAGGCAGTAGCTGCTTTCTTCTAATCGGAATGGGTGACCTTGCATCAGCTGGAAAGACCAACTGGTAAATAAAGCATTAGAGAAATTATTATATGATCCACTTATATATTTATACATAGTTATCATATCACCCCTTAAGCGCCTCTTCTCCAGCGTGAACATCCCCAATTTGGCCAGTCTTTCCCCATAGCTAAGATTTTCCATACCTTTTACCAGCTTAGTTACCCTTCTCTGTACCCTCTCTAATACAATAATGTCCTGTTTGAGTGATGGAGACCAAAACTGTATGGCATATTCTAGATGGGGCCTTACCAGTGCTCTATACAGTGGATGAATAACCCCCTCCCCCTGTGAATCTTTGCCCCTTTTAATACAGCTCAAGACCTTATTTGCCCTTGATGCTGCTGACTGGCATTGCTTGCTACAGCCAAGTTTATCATCTATAAGGACTCCAAGGTCCCTTAATGGGACTTCCTAGTGCAGTTCCATTAAGGGTATAAGTGGTTTGGATAATTTTACATCCCAGCTTCATGACTTTGTACATTTATCAACATTGAATCTCATTCGCCACTTAGCTGCCCAGATCACCAGTTTTTCAAGATCCTGTTGCAAGGATGCCACATCCTGGATGGAATTAATTGGGCTGGATAATTTTGTGTCATCTGCAAACACTGATACATTACTTACAATACCCTCCCCTAATTCATTAATGAACAAGTTAAATAAAAGTGGACCCAATACCGAGTCCTGTGGAACCCCACTAAGAACCTTACTCCAAGTAGAGAATGTACCATTAAAAAGCACCCTCTGTACCCAATCCTGTAGCCAGTTTCTTATCCAGTTTCTTATCCATGTGCAAATGGCTTCATTAAGCCCAACAGACATTAGTTTAGAAAGCAGTCATTTGTGAGGCACGCTATCAAACGCTTTGGTAAAATCCAAATAGATCACATCTACTGCCCCCCCACTGTCCAGCATATTACTTACCTCATCACAAAAAGCAATCAAATTTGTCTGATGTGACTTATCCTTCATAAAGCCATTCTGGCCTATAATTGCCAGGCTGAAATCGTAATCCCTTTTTAAATATTGGAATGACATCTTTTCTCCAATCCATAGGTACCATACCAGACAAAAGCGAATCTGAGAAAATCAGAAATAGGAGCTGGTCTTAAACTTAACTAAGCTCTCTTAGAACCCATGGGGTATATGTCATCTGGCCCTGGCACCTTGTTTACATTCATTTTTATTAAAGCTTTATGAATCATATCCTGAGTCATCCACTGACTAGATTGAGCTGAGCTATCAATATAGCTATGAAGTGAGCCTGGGAACTCTGACTCCTCTATTGTATACATTGAAGAAAATAACTAATTTAGCACATTTGCTTTTTCTGTGTCTGTTACAACCATACTGGTACCATTATTTAAAGGAGCAACACTCTCAACCCGCATCTTTTTACTACTAAAAAGCTGCAATGCGCACCTCATTCCCCTTCTTTGCCTTCCGGATTGCTGTTTTACAACATTTATTGTAGTGTTTATATTAATTTAATGCAGCTTCTGTCCTAACAGACTTGTAGTTAATGGTTATTCAGAAATAAGTTGATTTTGAGTTTAAAAATACTCCTTTTATGCAGTATGTTTATTATATGTATTATTTTGAAGTGCTGCTTTTTCACTTCTTTGGAAATGTTTTTGTGAATGCATATTCTGGTTTATATGAAAAGGTTTTTTATCTTTACAAAGTATTTCTTAATGGGTTTTTGTAATTATACTAATTAAGATTATGTGATGAAGGCATGAATAGATGGTGTTGTTGTGTAATGAAACTGACATTTAATTTAATAAAATGTAATGAAATGTAAGAGAGAGATTTAATTTATTTAGTATAATGAATGTAATATTTATTAATTTGATATGCCATGTATTCTTAATAGTTGTATTTTGTAAAATTATGTATATTTCAGAATGCTATATGAGGCAGAGCAACGTTGACTCAGTCTGAAAACCAATACTGTGTAGGCACTGTTTAGTCTGAAAGAAAAGTTTATGATTGGTGTGAGCTCTTTGTACAGTATTTGAGGTAAGTGGATGGAACTTGGAGAGCAAAAGAGAAACTGCAAAAACTGTGAGTAAACTAGAACAGCAAATACATATTGTCCTAAATGTAATTCTAATTGCTGCTTAGTGTATGAGTAGTAGATTATGTGTAGAGAGAATATGAGTAGAGTATGCCCTCCACCATTTCTTTCAAAGGGCATCCAGCTCAATGCATAATTAAAGTATTTATTAGACCATAGTAGTTTAAATAAATATATAAACAAGTTGAGCTGCAAACTCTCTAGGTAGCTATATTCAAAAAGGACATTACTTTTCGACAAGTGTCTCACTTGGAGCAAGGTTAAAACAAAGTGTGAATTGGAAATAAAATATTGCTGTCCAAACACAACATACTCTCAGATTAGAAACATTGCAGCCAAGAAAATCAGGAGTTGCACTGCAAAAACAAAACTATTTTGAAGTCCTGGAAATATAATACTTAAGAAACACATTGAGAAGAAAATGTGATTTAAAGCCTCCATTGGGAAATTATGCTTAGCTGCAAAGTTCTTATTTTAGATTCAACTACAGAACATAGATATTTGTGTGGAATACTTCACTGACAACCATATAACTACTAATCTAATAAAACAAAGCATCTGAAAGCAAGTATTGTAAGTGCCAGTATTTTTGTATTAAATAGTAGCATTTTTTTGTTTAAATAGCTAATTATGTGCTTTTTTGAGCATTGCCAGAAAGAAGAGAATATATTATAACATATACTTAAAAATATTTCTGGTTACATTAGCTATAGGGCACATTGTAGCCTCTAAATCTAACTGGTTGTCTAAACATAAACCTTTAGCACCTTTGTTTAATAATCCAGACTTTCCACCAGGACTGGAACCTAGGCAATTCATTTGGTGGGTGGATAAAGGACTTACACATATCCGCTATTATTTATTGCATAATAAAATTATAAGCTGGACAGTCTTACAAGACAGATATGCTATTCCTGATCAGGAAAGATTATAATCAAATACGGCATTTCTTAATTACTCTAGAGAAGACATTTTCATTTCCCCTCTTACATTTTTTGAAACACTATGTTTGTATTGTCCCCAGATGAAAGGATCTCTTAGTTACCTCTATAGACAATATACTACTTCTCAGCCTATAGCATCCCTGACATATGTTAAAAATTGGACAGCAGAATTGTCACTGACTATGGATGAACAAAATTGGCAAACTATTTTCACAAACACAATGCATACTTCGGTTAATATACTGGCACAAGAAACTTCATATAAGATTTTAAGTAGATGGTACTTGGTACCCACTCGCATAGCCAAATAGAAACAAAGAGCTAATCCTAATTGAGGATGTGCCACGCTAGGTACAATGCTGCATATATTTTGGCAGTGTAATAGGGTACAATGCTTATGGATTAGAATCTACGAATTAATATATATACAGTATTACAAGTAAACATACCTACTGTGTTGAGCTCTAATGTCAAGAGCTCACCTAAATCTGCCCTATAATAATTGTATAATAATATTTTATACATACTAAATAATAATCCCACCTCACAGAGTATTTTTACAGCAACTACCAGATTTCCAATAGGAGAGTATTTGTCTATGAACTAAATTATAAAATACATACAATATTTTAATATGTCCCACACTTCAGGCATCATTATTAACAACTCAGTTTATGGACATAGAAACAATGTTTCCATCTCATCTGTCCAACATTAAAATGGTAAGTGCTCACTCACATAATACATATTTTTGTACCTTTTTTTATGAGCCAGCTTCACGGTGCAAAAACTGGTTTAAAAGTCGCAAATTTTACAATATTTGACAATATGTATGGGCTTATTTATCAAAAATAGAATTTTACCTACTTTGTTTTGCATATTTATTAAATATCTGAATATAAAAAACTCGATTGAATACAATCATGTAAAAAACTTTGCATTTGTGAGTTTTTCAGCTCAACAAACTCGAATTTGTTTATAAGATCAAAAACCTTAAATTTGTGAATTTACAAGGTTAAAAATCTCGAGTTGAAAAAAATTCCCATTGTCATTTTAGATGCAGAAGTTTTACATTCGAGTTTTTGGTGCTTAATAAATATCAAACATTCAAGTTTTTGACAATATAACTCGAATTTGTGAGTTTTTGTGCAAGAATTTGATATTGTAAAAAATTTGAATAATGTGGTATTGTAAAGTGATATGTTAAGGCCCACGAGGATCATTTTTTGGTCCTGATCCATAGTTGAGGAAGCCTTGACAATGCAGCACTGTTGCTACTATAGCTGTTCCTAGTTTTTCATGTTTCCAGTGCCTTTACTGAATACATGTACAGTTTGTATATTCCAAAAGTTTTATAGAAGCTATGGATACTGGGAGGATCAAAAAGTCTCAGTAGAACTCTAATATGCAAAACGTAAGTCCGGAGAAAAAAGGAATGAATGTAGAATTTTTACATTTGATATAAATACAGATATGTAAAAAATAAATCCATACTATGCTGTATAACAAAACACAAATATTATCTGTTGAATTTTGTGAATTCTGCTTTTAATAGGGAAGACTATTTTTGTTTCTGTCAGCTATATATAGCTATGAGAGGCCTGTAAGAGGCCAATTGATTGAAGGATACTACATTTACGCACAAACTGGTCATCTTTTTGCGAGTACCCGAGCGCTGAGTTTTCAATAGGGTATTCAATAGTGTATTTAGGGTTTCAAAATTGTATGTGGATTTGTGACTTATTATCAAATCACTTGAGTCTACCTTTTACTTAGTTTTGACTCTCTTTAAGGGGGCTTCTGTACATATTTGTAGATATAGAGCTTTTTTTAAATCTTAGATGATATGTTAATTCATGATTTATGTATTTTTGCTTCACAGTGAATACATATTTCTAACTGCTTAGGGCTATGTAATAGCTATAATTATGAAGCAATATTCTCTCTTTACTTGCATGGTAGATGCCTCAAAATCGTTTTTAAATTTTGAAGTATCTCCCTCTAGACATGCATAATGACCACAGCCATTGTAGATGATCAGACTGAATGTGTATATACTGATTACTGATCCATGAAATAAATAAATAAGCAGGAATATGATAAATAACTTTGATTGAATCCAAATCATAAAGATAAATCCTGCAAGTCACATCAGAGTGAAGAGATATTAATGAATCAGTCTAAATAAATCAATGTTCCAAATGAAGCCATCGTTATCTTTTCCCATTCTTTAACAGTAAGAACCAGTTCTCAAGTTATACTAACCCTTGGAGAGTTCCATGAACTACTATTTAACAACAGCCATAGATCTGCACAATGCTTCTAAGTTAAAATAGAAAGAATGTGGGCTGATGGTAAGAACTGCAATCAGACCCTTTACTTTTTTCTATTATTTCATTTTCCATTACTAATCAGTTGTTGCCTTTGTGGTTTTTGAAATTAGAATGTGATCTTGATCTGATTATCCCTTGATTTGGCAATTTAAAATATCACCACTCTAAAAAAATCTACAGCATGATTTCATTGAGAAAGTAGATAGGCAATGAGACGGGATTTAAATTCATACTTAAAATATCACATTGAACTTGCAAGAAAAGGTCTGATAACTCTTGGGTATGCCATAGCGTTGTCAAGGAAACATAAGTATGGTACATTGCTTCGATCAGAACATAAACAGAATGTTGAAAGAGTGAGTGTTAGAATTTAGCCTTGTGGCATTAGGAAAAATTCATATAATGAATAAGCTCGTGGAATGGGGTGTTTAGATGTAAAGAACATCATATGCCAGCACATTAAATATAAAATTGAACAATTTCTTCTTTTGCCTTTTTATCTGTAGATTTTACACTGTTATTGCTTCAAACACACTTGTTTTTGTAATACGGACAATTTTGGGTATAAAGTGTTAGATAATTGTTTTGTGCCTTTTTCAGGATACTATATATTTAGTTAAAAGGTTACATAGTTAATTTGGGTTGAAAAAGCAAAAAGTCCATAGTTCAGCCCCGCAAATGGAATTTTTTTGTATTAAAAACTCCTGACTTCAAATTATGCTGTCAAAGACTTGTGTGTACAAAATGTATTAAGCATAACAATTTCATAAAACTGGAAAGTTTTTCTAAATGTAGAAGTCAATGGGAGCCGTCTATGGCAAATTGGAAGTGTTTTTTCAGTGCGAGTTTTTCACAATTTTCAGCCCAAATTTTAACACATTTGAGATAGTTACATAGTTAAGTTTGGTTGAAAACTGTATTTGAATTCTTGAGTTTTTTTATTTAAAAAATACATTGGTAACAAGACCTATAGGAAAGCCGCAATAAGGATTTTTGCGATGTTGCTTATATATTTAGTACAAGGCAAGAAAATTATTTTATGAAGTTGTCTCTTAAAACAAATTAAATAGTGTATTTTTTACAAACAATTTATGGAGAATTTTTTTCTTCATTCATTAATAAATATGCTTTATCATAATTTTTTTGGAAGGAAAATCACTGGTCTGATTGGAGTTTTGGACTGAAAAACTGATTTTTTTTTTTCACCCCCAAACTGGAGATCGCACAGGGCTTTTTACCATTCTTTGGATCAAGTTAATTGATGTTTTCAACCTCAGCTATTATTTAATTATGTAAGATCCTTGGAGTGGTTATTTTAGAATGTTTACATATATGCTGTAATAGACCAATGACATTTACTTTTTTTACAATAATTACCAATAAATCTTCTCTAAGACTGTAGGAATAGCAGAAAGTTTAATTTTAGGGTACAATTAGGGGGTTATTTATCAAAGTCCGAATTTGTCTCAATATTTTCTGAAAAAAACTCCAACCAACGACCAAATCCGCACAGGTTTTTTCGATTTATTTATTAATACACTTTCCTGAAAATTTTGTTTGCGGGAAAAAATCTGTTTTTTTTTTTTTTTGCCTGAAAACCCCAAAAAATTCTTATTATTGCATGAAACCCAACCCAAAAAATCTTTGGGACTTTTCCCATTGACTTATATGCAACCTCAGCAGGTCTGAGATTCCAGATTTTTGGATTCAGACTTTTTCCATCCTTGGGGTATAATAAATTCCAAAAAAATCGTGATTTTTTTTTCTACTAAAAATTCAGGTTTTATACTAAAGAAAAACAAAACTTTCGGTTTTTGGCATTCTGGGTTTAGTAAATAACCCCCTAAGAGTGTTATTTTTAATGTGATAATACTAAAGTTGTACTACCAGACAAAGTAGATGGCTTGTAGAGAGATTTGTATGTTCTTTTAACCATTGTGAAAATACAAGAATACCAGAGAGAAGAAACCAAAGTACCCCGAAGAAGCCCATTTAGTTACGCTAGAGAATATACAAGGTATTAATACTGAACACATTGAAGATGGTGACCAAAATTAATTAGTTGCAGGAAGTTCCAAAGACTGAATAAGACATGCAAGAATCATTAGTAGGAGGGAGTCTCTGAACACATAAATATTTTCATAGGTCTGAAAATACTAGGCTTTTACTACTGCATATGAAAATGTTCCATCCCTGTGGATATATTTATTTATTTGTAGGGACATAGATTTAAATGCTACCTTTTATGTTTTATAAAATGTGCAATGATTTATTCTAATGTCTAATATAATCCATAGCATTTGTGGAAAATATTGAATATTTCATGAATATTTTGTGGCCCTACATATATGATAACAAACAAGATCGTAAACTGCATTGTGTTGCCCAATATTTTCTGAACAGTAAAGTATTCATTAAGATCTCACTTTTATATAAAAATTTGAATTTATATTAATTAGCAGTTATGGCACGGCTTGATTTGTGCAGAATGCGTTAATTTAAATTTGACCTCAGTGTGGGCTTTTAAATGATTGTAGCCTGGCAACTTCAACTGAGAACCCTTCATAGGCCTTCAATTATGTATGCTAGCTCTTTGATAAATTGTTTCACACATCTGACCCAAGGCTTTCTGTGTTGTAGCATTGAAATAAAACTGTATTATAGTTACTTTCTGTTTCACTTGTATTTTCTGTTTCTATATTGTTAAACTTAGGGAGCCTCTCCTTGTTTTTTCACATAATCACACACATTTATATTTTTACCCATATTTTATCATCATTTAAAGTGTGCTTTATTGCATTACATGCTGTCTTTCTTTAAGCTCTAAGCCTGCTGTCATCTAAATGTCATATTTATTAAGGCAAAACGAAAGCAATCTCTGGTCATGGTAATTATTCATCATCCTTTATCAGAAGTCATTCCACAAAAATTAACTGAATATTTTATAGTAATGCTTATAAAGCAAGCACGTTGCTCCTATTTTGTCTTAAAATATGTGTGCGCTTATTCTTGTTGTGCCTGTATATTTCTGAAATGAGAAAATAGAGCAATGCGTTAATAAATCTAAACCATTACACCTTTCCTCTCCCAACATGGCTGCTTTGTCTCGGTGCACCCACTGCTAGCAATTGTCCTTCTGTCTTTGAACAGCCAATTTGATACTCCAAGTATTCGTATGCTAATGGAGATACAGTTTTTCATATTTCCTCAGATAAATTGTAAAGATTGCTGCAGACAGTAAAACGCAGGGATGAGGAGCTTTTATTTTAGAGTCGATAAATTACTTCTTTTTCAAATTCACTGCAAAGCATAACGCTGACCTCGTCTACTACTCATATGAAAATTTTGAAACTACATATATTTTGGCAAGTATGAACTTCTATGCAGTTCCTTACACTAAAAAGGTTCTATTGAGAAAAAGTGCCCTTAATTAAAGAGTGTGTTTGATGAAAGCAAAAGAGAATATTTTTATGCTATATTCAAATCAGACAATTTTGGGCTGTAAAATGCGTATTGTGAAAATGATATAGCGGATAAAATGTACAGATGTATAGATGACTGCAGTGTTATATTGCAAATTTGAGGTTTCATTGTGTGTGCTACATGCCCAAATATTATTTTAACATAAAATTCAGAATGTAGTTCTATCTAGAACACCTCTTAAAAGACAAAAGCACAGAAATGAAGCCAAATGGAATATTTCTTTGTAAACCAGGAGGATTCATTTTGTACAGTATGCAATGCTCTGTCTACCTGTTGTTGTAAAATGGCATATAACTTTGCTGTTGTTTAAATATATTTTAGTTGAACCATTAAATGGATGGTTTAATCATTGAATCAATAAATGCATGTACCTGAAACTTGTATAAGCCAGCAATATGCTCTCCAATCTGCATGATTCCAACAAATTCTGGTTGGAATTCAGGTAACTTGGACAAATGTGTAGAGGTCTGCCAAAAATGTAGTCAAACTGTAGCCAGCTCAATATTCAGCAAAGATTAAGAACAACCAAATTTATTGGCATTTTGTGACTTAATTTGCCGGAGCAGCTCCGGAATACTCCCTGTTCATGTGACTTCAGTGCAGTATAGTGTAAAACAACCTCTGGCTAGTGTCACCAATCTTCAGAACAGCACAATAACACAGTGCAACAACGAGGATCCTCTTGATGCACTGTATTATTGTGCTGCTCTTTTGGCCTTATCACTTATATCTGTTCTATGTTGATAAGTGTATGCAGTGTGCTACAGGTATGGAATAGGCTATCCAGAATGATAAGGACCTGGGTTTTTTTTTGGATAATTTGACTTTCAGGCATATTTGGTACCATGGCATATGACTAAAACAAAATTAGAAATCCTAGATTTACTTGCAAAGCAAAATATTTATAAAATGTAAACTATGGAAAAAAACTGCATTGCTATGTTTTTTAACCTTTATATGGATATACTCATATATAATAGTATTCAAAGTATTTTGCTGCTGGTTAAAAAGTAGAGTGATGCATATACAATTGCTGTATAAAGGACCCATCTAAACATCTTTAATAGGTAAGACCTTTATAAAGAAGAGACATTGTACAGTTTGAGCTGTTAAATTTGAGGTGTTCAGTATTGTGGGAGAACATTGTTGTCATATCTGTATCACAAACCATATTCTGTCACTGGTAAATGGTACTGCACTAATGATCTACAAAGATGGTTGAAGGCAGCATTCTTCAGAAATGGCAGTCCCCTCACTTTCATAAGCAACAAATTTCAGTTGTTGAGATAATTTAGCCCCTTCGGTCAATGGAATAAAAGGGCATTTTCAGACATGATGCCTCCTGTTTTTTTTAAAATATGAGGTCAAAATACCTGAAAACATCCCCCTTGGCCTTTCAAGGATGTCTTGAATGAGCCTGTGCTTATATTTGTCAGAACAAGTGCCAGCACAGAAAATGCTAAAAAATAATTATATTGTAAGCAATTACCCTATTACTCAGAATTTACCCTTCCGAGACTTAATGCCTGAATTAGGAACTATCTAGCAACATGTTTTGCAATATCAATGTCAGAAAATGCAAGTAAACTAGGGAACTTGCATTTTTTTCACATCAGTATCACTAAACCAGACACTCAAATATTTTTAAATCAGCCCCTAAGTGACAAACATAATGTATCTTGAGAAAGCAGCTTTGTCAAAAATATACAATTCTGTACAGTAATAGCAGATGTAACAATAGCCTTTTCACTGAATAATGTGTTCCTACTTTTATGGTGATACTTTGCCAGGTTTCCAGGGACATAAGCATAATGCTTCAAAATGAAGGAGTTGTGGGGTTATCGTCGGTAAATGTAATATCAGAAATATCACCACAACATTTAGTGATATGAAATTTGTCTTTGCTTAGTGTAAAGAAGGAACAACTGGCACCCAGAAACTCTTACACCAAATATTCATGCAGCTTTATTGAGTGATACTCACCATTCAGAGCAAGACATTTTTATAAAACTATTTGTTGAGGTTAATGGTTCAGAGTTAATGATGATACTGAGCAGCATGTTCGCACTAATTCATACTATTTGAATTATACCTGTCAGAATCATTTCTTCATGTTAACTTGTGCACTGCATTTGCTGTTGAATATTTATAGACTATTACAAGCTCTTTCTATCAGATTTTGTATAAACTTTAAAAAACAGCTCTATACGTGTGCATTCTATCGTTTAATGTAAAGTTTCTTATAGGATGAAAGTCCTCTAGATGACAAACATGTTTGTTAATTATTTATTGAGGACATAGAACCCTAGGGCTTGGTTTAGTATGAATAAAAAGCCTATATATAGATTCACTATGTGTTGCTGTATCTCTGAATATCATAATTACTTTTCCTGGAGACTTGCAAGCTCTGATGCAATTTCTGCATAACTTGCAATCTCTGTAGTGCAGAATAACTGTGCCTTGCAAGGCTCTGATTCAGTGTTCCTTCAATATTGAGCCCTGAGGTAATATTCCTGTTTCTTGCAAACTTCCTAATGTAGTTAGATCGCCAGATCTTTGAGGGATTTTCTGTGAATTGCATTTTGATTTGTATTGCACAAATGGTGAGGGAGTTACTTTTCTAAGCGGAAGTTTTTTTTATTCTTTTTGACTTGGTGGATTCAAGCTGTGCAGATCATTCATAGCACGTTTCTGCTTTTACATTTATTTTTAATAAACTTTTGTTTAACTGAAAGTATTTACTCTGTATACTCAGGATATCATTCTATAATACATCATCAGGATACCTTTTCAAAAGTCATATTAGAGAGGTCTACAATCATTAAGGTCCTGGAACCAATGACATCTGATCTAAGAAGGGGCATCGTTTTAGTCTTGAAAACAGAATTGGAAGTGAGGGATTCAATGTCCCCATTTTGAGTTCAGATTTTCAAAATCAACTTGAATAAATGTACACCTTTATTTGATCCATCTGTTTTACCCCAGGTAGCAAACATGGTTTACACATTTCTATCTGTGCGCTGCAATGCAAACCAGTTTGGGAATAAAAGGTGCTTCTTGTTTATGGTTATCGTGAGCTGTTGAGTTGGGTTAGAACATTTGCTACATGGTATGGAATTTTAATTCCCTTCCAAATTAATTAAACTTGAGCATTTCCCCCATTTGTAATATAAGGCACTGTGTTTGCCCAGGAGCAGTAACCCATAGCAACCAATAAAATATGTGCATTTAAACAGTGACCAGTAAATTCTACATGCTGGCTGGTTGCTTTGGGTCACTGTTCCTGGGCAAACTTAGTGCCTTTTATTACATAACCCCATTTGTCTACTATTGACCAAGCACCATTGAAATAACTGTCTGTTCCCTTGAATCATTTTTTTTTTCAATAGATTTTCTAGCACACAAAACGAATGGCATTCTCACAGACAAAAACACGATTTCTACCATATTTATCTTGTTGTTAACAGATACAATCTTCACTTAATATGTTGTGATATTTTATTGACATACATATCAAGGCTGCTATTTGTAGGTCTATTTTCTGAAAATACCAACATTGTAATCATGCCACAACATCAAGACAAGGTAGTGCTTTAAAAAAAAAAAAGAATAGAGATTGTTTTAATTCTGGCATATGGTACACTTACACTTAGTATGCTACATAAATGGAAAAGGAGTTTTAGAAAGCCAAATACATTAAAGGTGAGTCAAAATTCCAAGTGTCAGGTAATCATTCTTTCCAGCTGCCTTTTGTGGCCTGTTGTCCACATGCTGATGTGTTTTCTCCAGTCTGTTTTTCCTACTGTTCTGATGGAGGATGAAATAGATCTAATAGAGTGATTGCTTTCATCGCTAGGTCAGTACTCTATTTCCCCTTGCTTGTTCTTTACCCTGAGGACATTTACTCTGATTTGGTCTCCTCCTGCACAATGCAAGGAATCATATTTACAGAATCCTTCTTCCTGGAAAGGTATCAAAAGAAGGAATATTAAGTAAAGACCCAGTCTAAATGCGTTAATGTAATTATCATACTGGTAAAATATATCTAAAAAGCAAAAGACACAGTTGGCCTACATGAAACATAAAAATGAAGGCAGCTTTGGTTTAAAAGAGTTTGTTATTTTACTGTAATGCAATTGAGGACACTATCTAGGGTCGGGGTACATAGCCTTATAGATTAAATATAAAAAAGTTTATTGGGTGTAGTTATTGAGACTTTATTGTGCACTTTTCCCCTCCAATTTGTGTCTGTGTGTGGGCTTCCACCCAATTAGACTGCAAGCTCTACAGGGCAGGGACCTCCTTACTACTGTGTCTTTTAACACATAGCACTTATGGTGGCCACAGACATAGGTGGCCACAGACATAGAGATCCACTCATTTGGCAATGTCGCCAAGCGAGTGGCTCTCTCCCCGATATGCCCACATTGAAGTGGGCGATATCGGGCTGATCCAATCATGGGCCCTAGGGCCCAATGATTTGATTATAATACATCGAAAATGGCCGAGCGGATTGCGGAGCCGCATAAACATACATATGCGGCCGCCATCCGACCGGATTTTTTAACCTGCCCGATCGAGATCTACCTGACTTTCGGCCAGATATCTATTGAGGAAGCCCGTTGGATGGCCCCACACACTGGCCAATAAGCTGCCGAGTCTGTGGGCAGCTTATATCGGCCCGTGTATGGGGGCCTTTAAGCTATGTATAGTTATATGAGCTCTACTGTGTATATTTATTGTTTTTATTATCCTGTCTGTAATTTTATATATTGTACTTTTGTGCATTGTACACAACACCACTGTGGCTCCTTAATAGCACTTTATAAATAAAGTTATTCATACATACAAGTATCTATTTGAATGTGTACTAAAGGTGTTGTATCCTATAGGTTATGGTTAGGGCATAAGGATAAATAGAACAACCAATATTTAAAGAAAAATGTGCAAATACTGAGCTGGACATAGTTTTTTTTTTTTTAAAGCTTTTTAAACAAATGATTGTACAGTATTACACATTTTATCTTGAGTATACTGCATGAATTATTCACCAGTTTATGAAAAATGTATAGAAAACCTAAGAAATATTGCTTGTAAGCTACATGCACTTCTTCTTGACCAATATTGAAGAAATCCATGGAATCCAGTGAATGTTTGAGCAAATGAGTCAGAGACTAAAGCAATGAACAGCAAGAAACAACAAAAGGTGCCCCTGACCAAAAAGGGGTGCTGGTGACCCTGATTTTAAAGGGGTTGTTCACCTTTAAAGGGTTTTTTTTAAAGGGGTTGTTCACCCTGATTTTAAAGGGGTTGTCTGCCTTACACATCATTTGTTTTTAGATGGGGTCATTGACCCCCATTTGAAATTTACAGTCAGAAGTATACTAAAAAAACTATAAAAAAAATAAATGATGAAGACTGATTGAAAAGTTGCTTAGAACTGGCCATTCTATAACATACTAAAAGTTAAATTGAAGATGAACCACCCCTTTAAGTCTAGTGCCTTATACAGTACTTTGAGTTATTTTAAGATGTCTCTACAGCTAAATCTCTTCCAAAAGTATGTCCAAGTTGTATTTTAGAGCTTCAAAACGGAAGCCACAGATTATATATGTATTCCAGCTAAAGTCTCATGTTGCAAGAAGCCAACAAGCACAAGAAATTCAGAGATTATTTATGTATATATTTTACTGGAATATAAATTTCATCTGCATCATTCCTACTGTATGCACAGACACATATAAGCATTCTTTTCATTTCTGGACAAAGGGAAGAAATAAGAAATATGAGTCGACAAATTAGAGAATGAAAACAACAAAATTAACCTACTTGTTATTTAAAATGTAACAATTCATCCAGGAACTGCATTTCCGACATGAATACTGCCTTATCTGCTTTGATTTTCAAAGCCAACATTTGATGACTAAGCAAAATGCTTCTTATTGCTGGAGGCAAAGAGTATCCATAATAACTGTAAAAAACTATGCTACACAGATACATGTAATTTGTACATAAAGAAAGAAAAGTTTACAGAAGCCTAAAAAAGTCAGTGATTGGCATTTAAAACTGCTGAACAGAGAATCTTCTGACCAAGAGATTAAAGCAAGATGTATTTCTGGCAACAGTCCACTTTGCAGTTATCAATATGTAAACTAAATGTCAGACAGAAATGATGTCTAAGCAGTTAACACAACATAACTTGGATCTGGGTCAACAAGTGCATTTTGACGTTTTACACTGTGATCTTCTTCCAAGTTGTTTGCTGTCATTTTGCTTTTTTGGTGCTGTCTAGTATTGATCCAAGGAACCACTGGAGCCGTATTTGTCCAGTTATTATAAAAAGTGCTATTGATACATTGATAATTAAGAATTGGGTTTGTTGGAAACAGTTATTCGAATGTCTAATACGTTTATAAGTATTAAATTAAATATACAGTGGCATGCCTTATAAACATACTCACTTATTGTAATAGCTTTGGCATACAGTCTTATTTACCAATGCAGCAGCAGTCACGAAAAAAATGTATGTAGTCGTCGTGCTTTATGATGGCATTCATTATAGGTAGTTATAAGCATATTTTTTGTTGTCAGGTTTCACTGCAAAAAAAACACCTATACCAATAAGTGAAAAAAATTGTTGCGTGTCAGAAAAAAAACGTTGCCTTAATGCATTTGTCGCATTACGCTAATTATCTGCTAAACGGGTCAGAGTTGCCCATAACTAATTATAGGTTTTTGTATCCAAAGACCTCCTCTGTTTGAACTAGCCATGTCTGTCTGCCCACCTTGCTGGCAAGTATATAGTATATTGGTTTAAGGGAACCTTCAAGCTAGTAGTAATTTCAGGGTTCTCACAGCGGGTTTAGTCAACTTGCGCTTAAAGTATCACTTGCACAACTTTCCCTTGTTTGTTATAGTTATACAGGAGCAGTGACCAGATCCATGTTGTAGCTCCCACCCTTCCCAGCTATAGTCAGGTGATCCCACTGGTGTCTAATAAAAGGGCAGCCAAGTTTGGGAGTTTTACTTTGAAAGCAGCAAGTAAGTTGTGGGTAAAACTTAGTCCCTTTTGTATAATGTATAATGAAGTAATAGAATTCTTAATGAATCAGATAAAATTGAGCATAGGACTGGCCAGATATAGGATGACTTTGACGTAGTTGGCCAGCTTAAATATATTGCAATATATGGACAAACAATCCCTGTTTTGTTTAAAGGGTAAGGCATTTTTCAGTAGCAGTATGCACAAAATGTTGCTGTCTTAAATATATTGATAATGGGTTGAGTGCAGAGGACTCTTGTAATTGTCTATATGTATTTTGTGGTCACAGCCTCATTGCACCCCCGCCTAATGTTTTTAAAAATTAGTGGTGAGCACAACTTTCCCTTGTTTGTTAAGGAAATGACTCTTCTTTGATGGACACAATCCATGGCAGGTATGGTGACAAACATTAGCTTTGGCATTTACATGTGGTGCTCGCCATTTACTGCTAGCATAAGAATAAGGTTACCCATGGTTTTTAGAGGAAGCCATTTAAACTCTAGCAGCTCACTCATTTTCAGCAGGTGGACCCAAATGAGGAGGGTTTTGGGCTTCAGCAGGAGAGCTGGGTCCTCCAAACAATTTTTTGCAGGTGGGCCCAGCCCGATCAAGGTACATTATGCTAATATTGCATTGCCTGCAATTCTGCACCCATTTATGCTCTCATCACTGTGCCTAGTGACTGTGGATGAGCACCTTTGTCTGCAATGCTAAGATAGAGCCCTACTTTTACTTTTCCTTTTTTAAATTGATAAATATATGTATGCACTGTATATTATGTATATAGTGCTACTTCTGCACGCAGTGCTGTACAGCAGAAGAAAACATTCATAGAATGAAGAGGGGTCAATACAATAATAAATATAAAATACAATTGCATTAAAGATTAAGTGCTAAGTGTTAAGGAGCCAAGTAAAACAATGTCCCTGTCCTACGGAACTTATAATTTAAAGGGGTGGGTAGATTTGCGCCCTGGACACTACCTTCCCTTATGAAACCCTTAAGTACTTTTCCTATGAAACGAATAATATTTTTTAATATCTTTTTAGGTAAATAAAGGTTGAGAACTTATCTGTTATGTGCTTTAAAAATATTTTTTATTATTAGCATTACTATGGTTTTTTTTTTTTGCTTACATTTACAACTTGCTTAGCAATACATTTCACAATCACTTCTAAGAAATGACTTTAAAGCAAGTAAAAGCACAGGTAAAATCTAATGACTGAGATGGGCAGACGATAACTGTACTGTTGCATTTGCTCATTGAAGCAAATAATTTTAACTAGTCTTATCAGAAATTTTAGGTACATAAATGCTTGCCTTGGCAAATATGGATTAGCCGGCAAGTAAATGACAAATTGCGTTTTCTGGATGGCAGAGAAATTCCAATTCCCTTCTTTTGCTTCAAGTCCCTGTTTGAGGAGGGGAAAGAAGTTAACGAATGTTGTTAAACTGTTTAGAGTGCTTGGTAGACTTATATCAAGTCAACAGCATTCTAAGGAAGCATCTTATCAAAAACACACAAGAACTAGATTTTTCTTGCTTTCTGAGATATTTCCATAGGGAAACATGAACCAGTGGAGATAAAGGTTGAAAAATGGGAAAGTTTATGAAACTGAAAAATGAAATTTGGCGTAGAATCATATTAGGTTTTCAGATATACGTTTTCACTGGACTTGTTGCCAGCTGTATTTCTGCGATTGATTAACTCTATTTCATCACTGTACAGCAGAGACTCCAGCTATGTCTCGCTATCCAGTTGAGACAGCAGAACATGTCTGGCCATTTTCAGAGGACATAACTCAAGATCTGCATACATTAAAAAAGACTTATGTTTCCATCATAACACGGCAATTTTAAAGATAAAGCTATAACATCTTATAGTGATGCGATTACAAAGTAGAATGTGACTTGAATCCCGATTTTTATTCTGTTCTACAGATGGAGCAGTAAATCACCTTGTGAAACATATCATATTCAGATAAGGTTTATCATAATACAATGTTATTGTCCATATTGTTGCTCTGTATGGTCCCAATTTTGTGTTTTTTTCACATTATTTTGATTGCCTGAGTTTAGGCAGATGCATGTATTTTAGAATATAAACCAGCTGTGCCAAAGCTGGACGTTAAACACTGAGATGTTGACATTCATGCAATTTTCATTCAGTGCCCTAATTTGGCAATATTTCTTTTATTTTTCCATGTCCTCCCAGCAAACCACTCGGCCATGATTTAAATTTCCACAGTAACGCTTATCACTCGCCAAAGTTATCTAATCTTTTTCTAAATGATAACACATATGCTGCTGTGATGTGTTAGGCAATAAAAAATAAATAGATGAGTAGTAAAATAAATGGATAACTTCAGTAAACACTTGGAATACAGGAAATATGTTGAGGCAGATTTATTATTTTTCAAATTTGAGTTTTTTGAAAATCGATTGTGGTAAAATGTATGATTGCAATTTTTTTTTACAATTATTTTGCTTAATCACTAGCTTTTTAACGAAAAACTTCAATTACGAAATTGCTGAAAAGAACTTGATCGCAATGAAAACTGCAAAGTTCCATTCAGTTTTACAAATTCTACTGTTTAAAAAAAACGTAAATAAAAAATTAGCTTGAATGTTGTAAATACAACTCCCACTGACATCTTTAAAGGTTCACTATGTTTTCCCTGCCAAACTTTCAAGATTTTATTTCAATTGATGAAAACTCCAGCGTCATTGCAAACGCAAGAGGTTGAAGGACTTGGAACAATTGCACGGAGGTCTGCCTGGTGTCATTTCTGGTGTCTGGCATGCAAGTGACGTCTGCGCTGGATTCTTTATGGCCAAGTCTGCTGCACCAAATTACAATGGTTGTGAAGGGAACCATGGAGCTTCCGCCTGGTCAGGAAGTGGCAGCAGCTCCATGGTTCGTTTACGTCAATAGGTGCAGCAACTTTTGAGTCAGAGTTAAAGGTGAAAAGGACTGAGCAACTCTATGGAAGTGCAAGGAGCATATTTTAATAAATAGTCACCTTAGAGATAAGATAAATGTTATTCATACTATAGCATATATAATATCCTTATAATTTGCAAAAGGGAGTACATTGTTTTATAAGGCATAGTCCGACCCTGCCCATGCTAGTTCCATGAAGCATCGATTAACTCCCCTTTAGTGACCCATATTTAACAATAATAATCTTGAAACAAGAATGATTTAGAAGATGTCAATCTTTTTTCACCAAGACCATGCTTATCATAACCAAAGCCAGGCCTCATTTATTTAAAGTATTACTACCAAATTTGATAATAGGGTCACGGGTGTGATATTGATATTTATTCTGAACAATATTCTAGAAAATCTGAGTAGTGAATTAAATAATGTTGGATTCATTATCAATAATGCCCGATTCAGTAGGAGTTAAAAAATGGTACACAATCACAGATGTATGACGACGTCCAAGGTCTCTTTTAAAAAAAAAAAAGACACTTTCGGGAAATGAAGTATAGACCGCACACACTGGCGACTTTTTTTTTCTCGGGAACTTATCCCATTTATTCTGCCACTGTAACCACAAAGATCTTTTTGCTTACATTGGTAGAATAAATGGGGTAAGTGCACCTGAACCAATTCTTCAGTGAGTGCAGCCTCTATTTCATGTTGTCATTTCTAGCTGCATTTTGCCATGAAACCACAAAATCCCATGAAAGCATAAATTTTACTGATATGCATTGAAGTCAACAAGAAGGCTAAATTTCATTGAGTTTAAGGCATTTTAAGCTCTACAATGGCATATACATTGTTCTACCCCTTGATTGAGAAGCTCCTTTGTGCTATGCTACAAATATCCTTCATAAAAGACAACGGCTCCCATGTTGCCAATTTCTTTCAAACATGGCAGCCGAGAAGCTCTTTAGATAGACAGGGAGGGGTTGGGAGGGCTCCCATCCCACTTGTTGATGTGGCAAAAAAAAATATGACCATAAAACTGTACCAAGCCAATAAGATTGCTTATTCACTATTCAAGTAGTAAGGGCTCCACCTCCAGGTCTGGAACTAGGGATAGGCAGAAGAGGCAGTTGCCTAGGGCGCAATGATAGGGGGGCGCTGGGCAGGTACCTCTAAAATTGTCTTCTGTCTACCAGTAGCTGGCTTTGCACACTTCAGTATTACTCCCCTTCCTTCCCTCTGTCACCCACCCCTCAATCGTTCTCCCCTCCCTCCTGTCACCCTACCTTCTGTCTCTCTCTACTGTCACTCTCCCATTCATCACTTTCCCCTCCCTCCTGTTACTCTCCCCTTTATCAATCTCCCCTCCGTTGCATTCTCTTCCCTCCCCTCTGTTGCATTCTCCGCCCTCCCTCCCCTCCGTCGCTCTCCCATTCGTTGCGGTCGAGCCCACCTCTGACATCACTCCATGATCAAGAAGTAGGCTATTAATGATTTTTTTTCTAAATACCAGTTTGTTAGAACATGAATATTGTATATGTTTGAAAGTGATATTGGAAAACATTTTTGGACTTCTTATTGGGGTAGAGCATTGAGTTAAGGCATAAGACAGAAATTTTTTTAGAACAGAGCTTTTATGTCACATATAAGCTATATGTATCTTACTAGGTTGAATCACAAACATAATATTTTTATTTACTGTTCTCTAAAACCCAGTTTTAAATCATATTCATAAATTAATTTGCTAGCAATGGTTCTAATATTTGCTTTTGGACTTAGCTATGAGGGGACTTTGCTTTGTGCAATAACCATATGGAGGTATCTTGTTCTTTCCTGCTTGTTTGGTTTACATATAAAATGTTATTGATGTGACATTTCATTTATTTCTCCTACAGTGTAGAATGAATTTGGTTTTTTTTTTTGTTATTTTTCTAATGCTATATGCTATATTCCATATGCTTGCATGGGAATCTTTCACATTGAATTGGTTCAAGAAGGCGCAAACAATTATAATTACACAGCAATAGGCAACATACAGAAGAGTTCCTTTTATACAGTATAAAATAAGATATTCCTTTTCAGAATACATGCATTCTATGTATTGAGAAAAAGAGATCTCTTTCGGTAGACAGCCAGTGCTCTTAAAACATGCATGACATTTCACCTGAGGGTAGAACAGCAAAACAGAAATCACAGCTCCAAACTAAATCCCTGTCTAAAATGGTTACTGGAATCTTACATGACAATTGAGATATCATCAGACTTTTGGACGAGAAAATATAGGAACTAATGTAACTTGTGTATATTGCCTGACATTCTGCACCTTTAATTTATTGTATCACGTTTCCACATATGCATAAAAATAACCGTGGCATTGAAATGCCCAATTTGCATTTTTTTGATGCATAACAATTTTTTAAATAAATATATATATATATGTATATATATATATATGTATATGTATAGCTGTGCTCTTGCAATTTTTCATGGTTATATGCAGCAATTTGGGGTGCATTATGGACATATCTGCCCCCCCACACACGATTTTAGTTTCTATGAAGGTCCTAGCATTATCCCAGCTTCGTGAAGGGCATGGGAGCCTAGATAGAGGAATGGAGTATTTTATTTTTAGAAGATACCACCAATGTTGATGAAGTTGGTGGTTAAGAATGTCAGAGGCTGACTCTCCCTTGAAATCTTACCCCCACCCCATAACTGTTCCTTTACTCTTATTTAATGGATTTAAGGGATGGAACATCACTTAAAAGCAATTGAACTTTATGTTTGGCCGCACAACCCAACCAGGGATCAAGTGGGGTAGGTAAGGAATCTGAGGACTAGAGAATAGGCTTTCACCTCCACCTCTGTGATAAGAAGTTACAATGTCTTAGATTTGCCACCAAAGCACATTTGCTGTTTTTCTAGGACAGCTGATCAAATGGAAGCTTTCACATTTAGAATAGCCATAACCAATTTTCTTCAGACCTTCTCCAACTTATTAAAACAAGATAACTCTTGAATGAGAGCGAGACACTTGTCTTAATAAGCTGAGCTCTGCAATATAAAAAAAGTCTATATTAGCCTTTTAAAGTTATAATTGTTGCAAGATTCACTTAGTAGTAGTGTCCCATTGAATGTATAAGAGCACTTCTCAAGGGAAAACAATTCTCAGCAACCAGGAAAAGTAATATATAATTTTCTTTTAGGTCCTGTAAAATAATGAAGAGTGCTGTGGAAAGCATGCAAAAGGGTTTCTGCTACTCGTCATTATTGTCCCACTGCAAAGGAGCTGTTAAAAGATGACTCTATGTCATTGTATTCCCACTGTAACTAGCAAATCAGAGAGCTGGGAAAGCTGAATAAAAGCGGCTGGCAAACTTTCAAGAAGCAGAATCTATTTGAATAAATTTACATTGCATTTGTTACTTCCCGTGGCATGGGAATCGTAGTCTGGAACTAAACAATATGTGTGTTCATGGGACTTGGTCTTTTATTCTGCAACAGCAAAGCCCACTCTTCAGGTCATCATTTGCCAGCACTGACAGCACACTTTTCTCATAGCCTCACCCTTTCATAGCCTTTGGTTGCTTTCAAGTTCAATTTAGTACAATGAAGTTGTTATGCATGACAGTTTGGAGATCAGAATAGGTGGTGTCTGAGCCTGCTGTGCTGCTACAAAGTGGGTTCATTCTCTACTGGCCAGCTCAGTTACTGAAGCCTTGCTGGTGGGACATGGCAGTGGACTTCCAGACGTTCCCATCCTGACGAAAACAATTAGCCTCAAACCGCAAGAAGCCGTAGGGTCATCCTTTCTTTCAGTGAGACCGTGCCATTTAATATGCTGCAGTGGATTTCAAACTTATGTTGATTTATCTGTTGTTTGCATCAATTAAGTCCTTTATTTACAAGTGTATAAAAAGAAAAGGGAGAAAAAAAATGTGGGCCCCATGCCATTCACAAGTTTTATTTGAAACTAAATTGGTTGCTGAATATTTGTGTTATAAAGGAAAACTAGATAAAATTCCCCAGCCTTAATTGAAACTTGTGTTTCATTGAATTGCAAGGAAATGGGGACTTAAATATTTATGCTTCAAAATCTATAGAAAGTGTTTCTATAGAGAGCGACGCACAAGACACTGGGAAGTGCATTAGTATGTGTTTGCTTAGACAGTGGGAAGATGTGCGTTAGTATTTGTTTGCTCACTACACAACCTTTTTTTAATTCTAAAATGCAGATACATTTGTCATGAGAAGGAAGTTTGTCTGCAAGCTGCTACATAACTAGAACTCCCAGATACAGAACTAGTAGATGCATTCTAGGAGTTATTTAGTTCTGCAAAGGAAAGAAGGGAAAATCCCTGATTGGTACCAAGTTTTGTTAGGACTTCCTCTTCTTCAAAAAACACACCGGGAAACTGTTTGAGGAGAGCTGCACCACCCAAGGAAAGTGTATGTGCATTGCATAACTCTTCCATCTATTGAGCAGATTCCCTAAAGGGCGACGTGGCTAACGCTAGCGTCAATTTGCTAGCATTACCGCCTGCACGGACTCTGCCGATTTCCTAACGGGTGTAGGCGTCACTTTGCTAGCGAAGGAGATAGACTCTATTGTAGCTTCGCACTCTAACGCCAGGCGAATTTTTGCTCTGGTGAATGGACGTAACTCAAATTCACTAAGATGCGGATTTTACTTAGTTACCTCATTCGCCAGACCAGGCGAAGTGCAGTGGAGTGCATAGGCTTCCTCAATTTTTAGTGCAAAAAAACACTGGCGTCTTTTCCTTTTTTCAGAGTGATAGCCTGCAAAGGTGCGTAAATTTTTTTTGGGTAACCGGGTTCCCCCCATTTTTTAACATATGTAACCTAAACTATACCATGGGCTCATGCGTAGGGCATTATAACAACTCTATTTTCTTTATTAAGGTTCCTTGGACTTGTGTAATGTAATGTATTTGCTGCAACATATACGTCCATTCAACTTTATAATTTCCCGCCATATGCAAATTAGGCAGCTCTAGCGCATCTTCGCTTTGAATGCTGATTTGACAGCGTTTGGCGCCCTGGACGCAACTTCGCACTTTAGTGAATTAGCGTTGTCCTAGCAAATTTATGCCTGGCGAAGTGTTGCAATGGGTGTAAAGCCGCTGCTGGCGAATTTTCGCTGGTTAGGGAATTTGCCCCTATATCTGTACTGTGCAGAGGTCAGGACATGCCTAGGACTCCAAAACAATTCATGACATGTTCCAATGAATTCATTCATATTAGAAACAGACACACATATCACAGCTCACATATTAAACTCATTTTCAATAGTTTTTATTGGAGTTTTCAAAAGCATACTGTATATACATATATACAGGCATTAATGACATACCAATATAGCAAGTCCAATATCCTTATCATTTTAAACCTGTTTCAGTAATTATTACTAACAATGAAATATAACAGTCAAACCTCAAATTTGACATATCCCTTAAAGTCAAAGTAAGTACACTTTTTAATGCTATATTTATTAAGAAGTTCTATGTGAACATTAAACATATTTATTTACCTAGAAACCAATCAATCAATCAATCAATTCTTATCTTTTAAACTATAAAATAAAAACAAGTTCTGTTTATCATTCACATATGACATTGTGTTCCTAATACATATATTAACCGTCAATCCAAGTATTACCAATTAAGCTGTATTTAGTTTCGTACTGTACAACAACTTTCCTGTGTTTACCACAGTGTAGTATCTAATTAGTAAATGGATTTTTATAAAGATCCTCTCAACCTGTAAAATGAGGGATTAAAACCACCCTACAAAGATTTCAGGGAGTGGAGTCATTGGTTATCATATACCACACTGTATTTGCTAAGACTGTCCATCAATACAAATCCTAAGGAACAGCCAATATATTTCCAGATAGATGTAGATTTAAAACTCCAATTTACAAAAATATCAAAATTATCGTTTATTATTATTATTATCATTATTATTAAACAATAAAACTAAATTATTAAACTAACTATTCTATTCTACTCTACACTACACTTCACTATTGTCCCAAAAGGTCTTCCAGAGCATAAAGATATTGGCTTTACATATATTAATCAAAATTGTTCAGGACTGAACTTGATGAGGTCAATAATCTATCTCCAGAATTTTTCATTCTTTATATACAGTAGGCCAGAGACTAGCCCTTCTCAGGAAAGACTGTAGACTACCACACTTAATCGACCAGGATTTTTCAGTCAAGAGATTTGACTCTACTTTTTTAAGAGTTTCTTTAAGTGTTGGGATAAATACAGATCTCACATATTAAACTCCATGTCTTCAATAAATATACTGCTTACTGCATGCTAAATAATGTATACAGGTAGAATTATCTTGCCTAAATACTTCTAACACTTTCAAACACAATCTATGTTACTGTATATACAGGTATGGAACCTGTTATCCAGAATGCTTGGAACTTGGGTTTTCTTGATAAAAAAATCTTTCCCTTATTTGGATCTTCATACCTTAAGTCAACTAGAAAATCATTTAAACATTAAATAACCCCGACAGATTGGCTTTGCCTCAAATGAGGATTATAATTATATCTTAGTTGGAATCAACGGTACAGTTTTTATTTATTACCATGTATTATTACAGAGAAAAGGGAAATCATTTTTAAAAATTTGGATTATTTGGATAAAATGGAGTCTATGGGACAAATTTTCGCCTGCGAAGGCTTCGACACTTCGCGACACTTCTCCACTTATTAATTTGCTACCACTACACTAATTCACTAAAATGCAATGTTGTGTCTCAGGAGCCAAATTCTGGCAAAGTTTCACTAGCATTAATTCGTCAGCACCAGAATTTCATAGCGAACTTTCGCTAGCATTCATTTCTGCCTAACAAAACTTTATTAGTACTGTTACGTTTAGGTCAATATGAATAGGGCAGGTACATATAGGTCGTATAGACGTCTTTATAGACGTCTTTATTAGAAATATTGGTACAAATGCTTGAAGTGGCCACATATTATTACAAAGAAGCATAATAAAGACAAAAGAGATCCTCTAATGCCCTAGACATGAGCCCATCCTAAATGTGGCATGTCACTCAAATGGTTGGAAAAAAAAATGTTAACACAAAAATCATTAATAGTTAGAACTTTTGAAGGCAAACCCGTGTTAAAATATGAGAAAACGCCAGAATTTTTTTTAGAACTTTTGTAGCTTCATCTTATCAGTTCTGCAGGTCTAAGCTGGCGAAGGAAACTCTGGCGAAAGAGGTAACATTCTGTAAAATTCCCATTTTAGTGAATCTGTGGAGTAATGATCATTCGCCAAGGCGAAAATTATGGCGCGAAACTGCGCTAGTGATGGTCTCTTTCGCTAGCGAATTGTACTCTATGCCTGTTAGTAAATTGATGATGTCCCTGCAGATGGTATTTCTGGCAAATCGCTAGCGACGGCCATTTTGACCTTTAGTAAATTTGCCCCTATGAGAAATGGTCTTTCTGTAATGCAGAGCTTTCTGTGCCCACCTTCACTTAAAGGAACTGTAAAACTGTAAAAATAACAAATGTGCAAAATAAAAGATGTTTCTAATATAGTTAGTTAGCCAAAATGTAATCTATAAAGGCTGGAGTGAGTATATGTCTACTGTAACTTAACATAAGAGAAAACTACTTCCTGCTTTGCAGCTCTCTTGGTTTCCACTGATTGGTTACCAAGCAGTAACCAATCAGGACTTGAGGGGGGGGGGCCACGTGGATCATGGTTTGATTTTGAATCTGACCTGCGTTTTAAGGATCAATTTCAAACTCACTGAACAGTTATGTCCCATGTGGCCCCCCTTCAAGTCGTTAACTCAGAGATTTAATTATCTGTCAATACTAGAATTACTACAGTGTGAAATGCTTTCTCTAAATTTACAAGATATTTATAAGATATTGAACTAAGTACACTACTGGCTTTATGTCAAGTTATGTTCATATTTATAGCAAACATTCTTTAAATAAGTACTTTAAATGCATGCTTATGTTTATTTCAAGAAATTATATTATGCAGTGCCTACCTTTTGTAAAATGTAAAATATATCTTCAATTACTTGCTGTTTAACATTTTGCCACAGCTCATTTTCATTTACTTATCTATAAAAGGAGAAATAAGTAAATACATTTTAAATCCTATTATTGCAATACTCAGGCTCAGTGAAGTGATTCAAAAACTCTAAAAGGCCTTCAATGTTCCACATGGAAATGCTTATTGGACCATACTTCCCATGCATTCATACTAACTGAAGTGCTGAAAATAGAGGGTGGTTTATGTTGTATTTACTCAGCATGTCTCCATATGTATTCAAGACAACTGTCAATCACAAGAGAAACACAGTCTTTCAAAATTCTCTTTGTCCTTCAATTTAATTATTGAAGATTCCCCATCATATTCAGCATCTTTTATTTACCATATTTTATATTCCAAAAACTGTCTTTTTTTCAAAACAATTTTTAGTTGATGTTTTAGCAATGGTGAACTCTGTAGACATGGCAGGAGCACCTGCAGCGAGGTCTCCAGTCTATCAGTTATAAACTTAAATTTGAATGTTCATTAAGAACATAGGAAAAAAGTTCTTTGCTATTTACTATGCATGGGCCACTACAGGTGGGTATAGCAGTAGAATATCCCATAAACAGGAAAACCAAATCCATCCAACTGCTGGCCAATGTTCTTATTTATTAAAACCAAAATTATTAATAAACCAGTATTGTTGGTAAATACATGGGGGCAGATTCATTAAAGTACAAAGTGGTCGTCGATAGCAACAATTCGCCAGAAATCTCATCTGCAGGGACATTGCCAGATGACTTTTGCTCTGGTGAACGGACTTTACTCCGCAAATTCAGTAAAGTGCGAATTTTACTGAATGTTACCTCTTTTACCAGAGTTTACTTCACCACCTCAGTCCGGGCAAACTGAGAAAACAAAGCTACATCTTCCTCAATGTTATGTCATCATATCCTGTATGTCGGATATGCATTAAAAAACACTGGTGACTTTTCGTTTTTTAAAGCGGGATTGCCTTCAAAAGTCCAAACTATCAAAGATGTATGTGTGAACAAATGTTTTAAACTAATTTGAGGGGCATGCCACATTTATATAAGGGTGGGCTCGTCTCTAGGGCATTACATGATCTCTTCTGACTTTATTATGGCTCATTGGACATGTGTTCAAAAGTGGCCACTTCAAGCATTTACAACAACAATTACTATTACAGACGTCCATACGACTTTTAGGTACATGTCCTATTCAAATTAACCTAAGCGCAAGAGTGCTAGCAAAGTTTCACTAGGCTGAAATGAACGCTAATGAAAATTCACTAATAAATGCATACCTTGACGAAGTAATGCTAGCGAAAATTCGCCAGTGTTGGGCTGCTGAGAAGCAACTTCACATTTTAGTGAATTAGCATAGTGGTAACAATTTTTTTTTTTTTTTTGTGAATTTGCCCTATTGTGTCATTTGCATAGTAAACACTGACAATGATACTAGGCGAACTTTTGTGCAATTGCATCTGATTTGTGTCAAAATGTGTACCAGTGCTGGGCCCTAGGCACCCCGGGAAACTATGTTGCCACCTCCTCAAGCACATGTGTGAAAAGGCGCATGTGTAGAAGAGTGCATGCATAAGTCAAAGATATAAGAAGAGCTGCTGGAGGTGGAGGACTCAAAGGTCTGAATAAGGGGAAGACGGCAAAAGAAGTAAAGGTCAGGTGCCGTCCACTGTTGCTCTCTTTCCTATCCCTAGTTCTGGCCCTAATCAGCACACACTTGCAGTAATTTTGCCAAACTGGGAGCAATTGTGGTAGGTGTAGTGCAATTATGCATCACCCCCTTGCAACTAGAATGATGGAATTCTGGGAAAAAAATGCTGCTTTGTGGGAAAAGAACATGGAAATCGCACTCGAAATTGCAATTTGCTCACATTTTTTGCTGACATACATGTGCCTTAAAAGCTGGCAAAAAATGTTTACATGTACACATAAGCTCATAGCTTTTTTATAATTATCTGTGCATGTATGGGAACCAACTGCCCAATTGGTCTGGGGATCAGGCAGGTTTTAAAATCATGTCTGCCTATTCACAAATAGGACAATTCTCCAAAACAATAGACAGTAGACCATACCATGTGTGGTCCCTCATACACTCTCTGTCTGTTCAGCCTGTGGGCCAGTTGGTATGCTAAAATATAGAATAGAATTATCTCTAATATATTTCACTTACTAATGTAAAGTATATAATTTCATAATAACCTATAATAATGCTGTCGTTTCAATGGCATTGTATCAGACAAGCTATCAGGTTAAAATACACTTCCAGAAATAGATCCATATTTTTTCACTCATTTTAGTTTCCCATAAACTTTGAAACTTGCCCTAAGTCAGCAAAGGTATCAGATATGCTCCATTTATTTTCTGTTCAAAATCTATATAACTATTTTATAATAATGAGAAATGTAGATTTGGATGTTAGGAAAATATCATTAGCAAATAATGAGGATAAAAAAAAACAGACAAAACAAATAAATGCTTTGAATGTAAAATAGTCACCATGGGGCTCTTTCACTATAGGGATTGCAACTAGTAGATGAATGTATTATTATTATTTCAAAAACACACACAAAACTTTTTTTGCTGAAAACATGCAACTGTAGTTTTATGTGCAATATATTTGCCTAATGATGGAATCATGTCGGGTTACAATTAAATATAGCAAGAAACTGTCGGAATTATAATATTTGGAAATGGGAAACAGGGTGGTGCCTCTTTTTTTCCCAGAACAAAGGGCCATTTCTAAACATTATCAATGACGCAAAGAAAATTATTTAAAAGCATTAATAAGTTATTTATTGATCATCTAATGTTTCCATATTGACTAGTGACAGACTGTAGTAAATGTTTAATAACAAAATCGGAGCCAGACTGCCCATGATTTCTTGCCAATGATATATTACAAGAGCATACTGTAGGTCCTAGACACTACCAGACCATAGGATCATACAGAGAATGATAGGCATAAAGCATTAGAAAAGTTCTTATGTGGACAGTATAATTCAACCTGTAGATATTAAATTATATGGGTCAGTAGGGGACTGAGATGAACAATTGTAGGCATTAAAAATGCATGTTTTCTAGTATCGGGGTAAATCCCTGGTATAGAGTGTGCCACTTTTCCTCACTCACATAATGGCCCAGATTCAATTCAGTGAGAAAAAGTTGTCTCATGGTTTATCATGTGAAAAGTCAATGAAGATTCAATTTGAGGAGAAAAAACTTTTCTCCTAATTCAGTTCTAGTTTTATTCACATAGACTTTGATAGAGTTTTCACGTGATAAACATTAAGATAAGTTTTACTAAATTAAATTGCATCTCAAATTGAATCTTCTCTATGATTTGTCACATTATAAATTGTTTTCTCACTGAATTGAATCTGGCCCATTATTTCTAATGCTTTCTTGATACTTATTACAGGCATGGGACCTGTTATCCAGAATACTTAGGACTTGGGGTTCTCCAGATAAGGGGAATCATTTAAACATTAAATAAACTAAATTGGATTGTTTTGCCTCTAATAAGGATTAATTAGATGTTAGTTGGGATCAAGTACAGGCTACTGTTTTATTATTACAGAGAAAAAGGAAATTGTTTTTAGAAATGTGAATTATTTTAATAAAATGTAGTCTATGGGAGATGGCCTTTCTTAATTCAGAGCTTTCTGCATGACGGATGTCCAGAAAACAGATCCCATACGAGCAATAATAAGATTTATGCCTTATATTTATAGTTTACTCTGTGGCGGGCCTTTATTTCATTGCTGACATTTAAAACATGAAAATCAAAGGCAAGTGGCATGCATTTAATGGACAACTGGGCCAAGCACCTGATCTTATTCTACTTTGGGAGGAAGGTTCCCATGTAAATTTTAGTGTTTATTCTCAGAGAAGAGGTAATGGATACAAGAAGGGTTAACTGTCTGTGACATGCATTGTGGATGTGATTTGTGGTACTCAGCTTCCTGTTGCCTGGCAACCCCAGAATCTCTTGTGTGTGGTTTTTATTTGAAGAAAAAAGGCTTAACATAAACACCCACGATCATAAGATATATATATATATATATATATATATATATATATATATATATATATATCAGGCTGACAATGACGTTGAATTTTGCCTTCACTTATTTGCCTAGAAAATGTCAACCTAACCTACCTTCCCATTGAAAGTCAAGGACGTATGCCTAGATATATTAATATAGGTATGGGAACTGTTATCTGCAATTGTTGGGACTTAAGGGTTGTCTGAGTGAGGGTTATTTAGCAACTGGGGAAATAATAAAATGCATTTCAACATTACAGAGGGGCAGTAAAAAACTACTATAAAGGACAACATTCATAGAATACTAACACATTAATTGGCGGTAATGATTATTATGTGAAGCAAATGTATTTTAATTGGGGTCTTTATATGTCCATCACACTTTTGTAACAGTTGTACAAGCAGTAGAAAGTTAGCATATATATTAAACTGAAGCACAATTCTTCCTATATTAATTATGGATCACAGCCATCTACAAAAATAAATAATAGAAAAAGGAAGAAATGGAAAAAATACCACAAAAGGGCAATTGGAGAGATCTTTATTAAAGAGAAACCTTAGGTGGGACCTAGTCAATATGTACAGTCAATTTGAAATTTTATATAATGAACTTGCCATGGGATGGTGCAAGAGGACAGTCACAACTGGGGGAAATGAGATTTTACCATAAACAATAGAAAGTTTTCTTTACTATAAGGTCAAATAAATAAATATAAATAAATAATAGAAAAGGGACGAAATGGAAAAAATACCACACAAGGGCAATTGGAAAGATCTTAATTAAATGAGATTTTACCATAAACAATAGAAAATACTTTTAGGATTACTTACTATAAGGTGTGGATATTTTTTTTTGGTGGGATTAAAAATGAGTCCCTGGAATAACATGGAATAAATATTTAGAATTTATTCAATAATCAGTAGAAATATTTTCAGAGGTGGGTGTTATAAAAATGATAGCTATTTATCTATTACTGTACTTTGCTCCCTTTGCAGGCAATTGCTGGCAGTTGCTTCCCATAATTCTCTATAGGAATATGAAGCTATCATCATTGTTTAGAATAGATGAATTGAGGTATAAGGAATGATTTGTACACTTCTCATGTAATTGGAACAAATGGATTTAATTGGAAGTTTACAGAAATGTATAGATTGTCAATACTAACTTGCTGAAACATATACAGTGGTTAAAATGGTTGATTCAAATGACATTATTGGCCTTCTATATCTAAACCTAAGGTATACTAATGCTTAACTTCATCCAAGTCCCTGCCAGAAATCTGATAAATTACATTCAAAGCTTTTTGAAAACAAATATGGCAATGTGTGAGCATGTCTCCCTAGCCAGAACAACTAAAACTAATAATCTCTTTTAATTGGCCTCCCCCTCCAGAGACTGTCACCTCTCCAGTAGGGATGTAGCGAACCGCCGCCGATGTGTTCGCGAACGCCGTTCGCGAACACCGGCAAAAAATGCGGACAGTTCGCGAACAGTTCGCGAACTTCGAACATCCGAAAATCGTTCGATTCGAACGATCGAAGGATTTTAATCGTTCGATCGAAGGATTTTCGTTCGATTCGAACGATCGAAGCCATTCGATCGAATGATTTCATTTGATCGAATGGCTTCGATCGTTCGATTCGAACGAAAATCCTTCGATTTTAGCGGTCGAAGGAATCGAATGGTCGAATGGTCGAACAATTTTTGTTCGAATCGAACGCGAACTCGTATTGGCGAACATCGCGCGACGGCGGACGCGAACAGTCGAAGTTCGCGCGAACTAGTTCGCCGGCGAACTGTTCGCTACATCCCTACTCTCCAGTCCATAATGAACACTGCTGCGAGGCTCATACACCTCAGCAACCGCTCCTCGTCTGCCTCGCCATTCTGTCAATCCCTGCACTGGCTTCCGTTACCTTTCAGAATCAAATTCAAATTAGTGACACTGACTTTCAAAGCACTTCACAACTCTGCTCCACCCTACATCTCTGAACTCATCTCTATATACTCACCCACTCGCCTACTACGCTCCTCTACTGACCTGCTACTCAACTCTTCTCTCATTACCTCCTCACATGCTCGCATTCAAGACTTCGCAAGGGCTGCACCCCTCCTCTGGAACGCTCTCCCACGGTCTGTCCGACTTTCTCCCAACCTTTCTGCTTTCAAAAAATCTCTGAAAACGCACTTCTTTCGAGAAGCCTACCCTCACTCTGCTTAACTACCAAACGCAACACCACATACAGTACCACATTTCTCACCCACTTACTTCGATCTTGCCCACTCCCACACCTTGTGTATTACTCCCTTCCCTTTAGACTGTATGCCTATGCATAGGGCTTTCCTCACCTTTTTGTACCTGTATTGATTGTGATGTTTGTTACTCCATATATTCTATATATGTAATTTGTATGATGTAGTTGTATAATCACATTTACTTTACAGTGCTGCGCAATATGTTGGCGCTATATAAATACAAGTTAATAATAATAAAACAAGTTTCAGGTAAGAAATAACTGTCAATAACATCTTTAAAAAATTACTAAAATTGAAAACAATGATTTGACACCCAGATAATGATAATTCAGGTAGATTTTATCTAATTTGTTTAAATGGGAAGTCCATTTTCATTAAAGTATGGTATACTCGTATTCTCATCCCAGTATATAATTCTTGGAAACTTTGGCCATTGCTGCCTATTTCTTTGGTTTTAGGTGTGATAGATTATAATTCCTTTGTTTGCTTACTATTTTCCCTATCTTCCTTAATTTGCTTGCCATTTCCTTGATTTTTAATGCAGTTATAATATATTTTATCATTTATTTTTTTTTGTTTCCTCCACCCAGTTTCCACTGCCATTGCACACAAATGGCTAGTCATTAAAATGCAAATGCTGTGAATTCAATTATAGTTAAATGTAGAGATCTATCAAAGGACATGGCTAAATGTTTGACCTGAGTACCTTAGCCAATGTTATTTAGCAAAAGGAATTGGGTCTCTTGCATTTTCAATCTTTTTTTTTTAGTGCATTATGTTTTAAGAGTTGTGAGCAGGATTGTGGTAACTATGTGCATGAAGGGTAATGCTATCAACTGACTATTTCATTGTAGTTACTATAAAGTACTCCTGAATGTTTTAATGTTCTGCAGACAAAGAAGCAATGACAGATGAATGCCAGCTATATTCTCAAACCTCAACTGATTTCACCATTCCCATCATTGACATTATTAGTAGAGATATATTTTAATACATATCAGTCTCAAGAAAAAAATATCACATAAAATTGAGAAATTGCTAAATTATTATTTCTGTGCTTTAATCATGTGCAATCTTTTATGGGATACAATGATGTAAGTAAAATGCTGTCATATTGTTTTGTTTTTAATCCAGATGTTACTATGAGCATTATATCATATAGCTCAATATTTGTTTTCAGAAAACTTACAGATAATAATAATTAAGGGGTAATTCATATGCAATTCAATCAATGAGGTTAGGGAAAAGGAAGGTAGAAGACATAAATAGAAGGTCAACGGGAAGGGAGGGAGGGAGGAAACATAAGGATGGAAGGAATCTTGAATGATAGCAAAATTTGAATCAACAGAAGAAAAGAAGATACATTTCAAAAATGAAACTCAAGGAAAAAGTAAATCAAGAAGTAAGGAAAGAATAAAAAAAAATAAGAAGATGGGTAGAGGAAGCACAAGTAAGAAAATTAAAAAAAACTGATGAAACACGGAAATGTAAAAGAGAAATGTTGGAAAAAAGAATGATAGAGAAAATTGCTTAAAATAAGCAAAGGGCCAAAGTAAGAACAACAAAGTTTTATAGGAAAAAAGGTTTTCTGTTTTAAAAAATGTTGTACAGTTTATTGTAATATGTGCGTCAATTATTATTTGATGTAGTCAACGTAAGTAAGTACTGTGTCTAACATTCTAATGTAAAAAAAAAGCTACCCCAGTAAATTCTTTAGGTGTAGGGATTGTCCCTATAAATGATTTAATTACAGATATTTTGATGTTGTGTGGGTAATATTCCCCTTTTAAACACTGAGAACATCTAACTATAGTAGCTATAATGTGCCAATGTTTCTAGGCATCAGCAGTAAAATTAATTGTGCAGACCTTCAATGTTTCTCGAAGGAAAGCAAGATAATCCCTGTATCCAATAATCCAATACTATTTTATCTTATTAACTTGTCTACACACAAGTCATAAGGGTTTATTTACACACAGGGTGTTAACTGGAGCAAAGTGCCAAAAAACAGGTGCCTGCTGCTGTCAGGCACATATCTTTAGCACCATGGTTGGCTTATAAGAAGGAGTGCATCAAGAGCCTTAAAAAAGACTTGGATTATTTATTATTTTTTGTTCCATGGAGGTTTTCAAAGAATTTGGGGAATTCATCATCTATAGTACATAATATCATCACAATAGTCTGATATAAGGGGCAGTACCATGATTGGCTTATAAGGAGAGCATTGAGAGCCCTACTAAAGACTTGCGTTATTTTTTTTTGTTCCATGCATGTTTTAATGGTTTTCACGTATTGAAATGTATGAGGCAGTTTTAAGTATTGCACTTAGCAAGTTGTAGATGTTTACAGTGTACCATAAAGGAGAGGTATGCTGATGTGAGTAAGCTTTTCTAAAGAAATGTTTTAAGAGATTGTTAAGGCTGAGTGATGGGGCGAAAGTGTGATGGAATATGGAAGGGGATTCCAGACATGGGGGCAGCTCTAGCAAAGTCTTGTATACATGCATGTGAAGAAGAAATGAGTAAGGTGTGAAGGGGTCGTTTATTAGAAATTGTAATGAGCAGGACCTGTTTACTGTATTAGCAGAATGTTGGGTAATTTCTCCATATGTCAAACAAATCAAATTAATATAGAGCCAATTATAATGTAACAGAAGCATTGGGCATCTTTATCATAAGAATGTTTACCATAACCTTTCATTGTCCTTGGTTAACAAAGAGAGCTGAGAGAATGGCACGTTTTGCAAATAACAACACAACTGCAGTTTGTTGGACAGGGTCTGAAAGCAATAAGATCATCAACACTGTGCTTCACAGTGAAGCAGAGCAAGCTATTTTTTGTCTCCAGAGAAAGTGGACAAAGAAACCACGCCTCTGATGCTACTAAGGTTTATTGTAGTACAGTAAATGGACAATGTAATTACTCTGTTCACAGGAAACCCTTTGACATTGCTGATTTGATTGTGTGTGGGTGACCAAAAATGGAAGTGCATTATTAAAGGGAAACTCAACTCAAAAGTTGTTTTGGAGGTGTGATTCTAAGCAATGTTCCTGTCTACACTGATGCAAATTATTTGAGTTAAAATTGTTTGTAAATGTAATTGCTATTGAAATCACTATTTGTTTGATCCTTTCTGTTTCCTGGGTCTAACACTGGAAAGTCAATTTATCAACATTCTCATTCTAGTGGTTTTAGATTCTTTGAAGCTACTATTAAACTCTATTGGGGAAATATAATATTGGTCGCTAACGGAAAAATTGTTCGCAATGTGAATGATGTTCCCATTGCAAACAATCTTGCCTTTGTGAACATTTTGCGAACTCTTTACTAGTGATGGGCGAATTTATTCGGCAGGCGCGAATGCGCGGAGTATTTGAGTGATTCGCCGCCAGCGAATAAATTTGCGAAACGCCCTAGAAAACGCCAGTGTCAAAAACGGACGCGGGCGTAAAAAAGATGGGCGCCTGCCTCAAAAATGGACGCCGGCGCCATTTTGCGAATTTCGTGGGAAATTTGCGAATTTTCCAGCGAGACGGCGCAAATTCGCCCATCGCTACTCTTTACCACTCTCACAACAGTAGGAGAGCTATTGCGAATTTTATAGTGTATTTAATAAAACTTCTTAAAAAAAGTTATGTTAAGTAAGATTCATAATGCAATAAAAGCCTAATGAAGAATATTACATGGCGTCATGCAAATTTATTCTTATTTGTGCTCAAATTTGTTCAAAAGTGAACAAATGTGAATTTCCCCCTAGTTCACAAAATTCACAAATGCCTTGTAATTCATTAAAAGATTCGAATATAAAAGTACAAATTTAAAAAAATACTGAACGATGCACTAAAAAAATGAAAACCTCTAAAAAATTTATTTTTTTCCGACAATTATTAGTGAAAAAGTTTCGATAGGATCAGAGCAGCTCCCATTAACTTCAATAGGACCTCGACTGCTTTTACTTGCCGAAGTTTTTTTTAGAGTTTTATGTGTATGTTTTAATTTATGACTTTAATTTTTAGAGTTTTAGAGAAATGAAAAAACACAAATTGTTAGAGAAATAAATGTATTAATGAACAGAAATTGTAATATTATTAAATAGGGCCGTAAGAATTGGATTTCTCAAAATATGAGATTAGAGCTCACCACAGAAAAAAATCCCTCACTTTCTATTCCTATGGGATTCTTAGATGCTTCTAAGGGGCCATTTATAAATGTCCATAGAACTTACATTTCTCTGAATCATACGTTTTTGTGCAAACAAACACATTTTTCATATAGTTATTTAATCCACCATTTTTCTATAATTTAAAAACCACAACATCTATTAATACAAAAGGACGGCAAGTAAAAGCTGCTTTTATCACCATTTTTTCCACCCAATGAACCCTGTGATCCATGAGAGTGCCCAATAGTTTAACAGCTTTTGTAGGTGAAAAGCTAAAGCATTGCAAGATAACGTAGCATACTTTTGACTTCATAGTGACTACTACACAAAATATTTCCTTCATGAATTCATCTGAAGGCATTTATTAAGAATAGGTGGGTTGGCTACTCAGGTAGTGTATCCATCTGAAATATGCAAGCATTTAGGATTGAATTTGTGATCATAACAGCAGAATACTGCAGAGAACTTATTCCTTACAAATTACAGACCAGACAGTCCAATCCCTGCACTTCTCAGCTGCTGCTGGCAGCTCTACCTATCTGATTATGTTGCTTATACAAGGAGCCACCACAGGCCCAATCATCATATTCCTCAAATAATTATTGCCAGGCGGCCTTTCAACATGCATAGGATGAGCTTTGCAAGATTTGTGATTAACCACCAGCCCATGAATCCATCACCCAAGCAATGATTGTTACCACACATTGGGAAGATAAAAAGAAATCCAATCCTTGGGGTTTAATTGAGCAATTCTCAAAAGATGACAGCAATAATCTTAGTTATTAGTGGAAATTCTCACTGAAAGAATACAATTTTAACCAATTCCTTAGGAAAAAATGTAAATATCCAAAAAAAAATGCATGAGTGCAAAAATAATAACTGTAAAGACATAATCATATTTTCCCACAATGTTCTTCTAATGTTTTCTTCTGACGCATTGATATTATATTACTAATGGCAATGTTGAAATGTGCCACCATTTTGTATCTGCTATATCCTATTACAGGGACACAATTTGTAGTGATGTAGCAAATATATTCTCTCTTATGTTTATCTTTTTATTACAGGAAGGCTTTATGTGAAAATAGGTCGGTATTCATCTTTACATAATAACCTTTTCTAATAGGGAGAATAAGACCTGAAACATTAAAGTAATACGCTGAACATAATCTCTCTAGGTACCATCAGCTAATTTCTCCAGGTAATTATTTTAGAAGGTAGCTCTCTATATTTTTTCCCCTTATACTGGCAACATCTAAATATCATTTTAACGCATTACGATCAGAAGCAGCGGCAACAATTTCACAAAAGCGAACACTAAGTTGAGAAACACTACTGTTTAAACATCTGTATTGCTGAAGTTTAGAGAAAGAATGAATTATAATAGAACAAAGTCATGCAATTAGATTACAAAGATCTAGTAATTGGAATAGTACCCCTGGTGATGCAGGAACCCTTCTCTGTTTAAAACTCGAGGTGAGATTATAAAATATGTTTTACACTAACCACACCAACCTTAGGAATACCAATCATTTTAGAAACTATGTACAGTAAGGGGCAGATTTATTACGTTTTTTTGAACTCCCATAACTTCGAAAATTTAAAAAAAAAAGACCAACTGAAATTTATGTAAAAAATCGAAGGGTTTTTTGGAGGGTGAATAGGCCATTTTCATTCGAATTCGAATCATACAAATCAAAGTAACATTGTATTCGATCAAATTCGATTCAACTTTTTTTTAAAAAAAAAATTTTGATTTTTCAGAGTCCACCAATTGACTCCAAATGGGTTCTAGGAGGTCCCCCATAGGCTAAAACAGTAATTCGACAGGTTTTAGATGGCAAATGGTCGAAGCTGAATTTTTAAAGAGACAGTACATGATATTCCCTAGTCAATGTACACAAAAATAGCCTGAAATTTGATTTTTTTTTACTTGGAATTTTCACTTCGACCCTTGATAAATCTGCCCCTAAGTCTATATTATCAGAAAGATTTTTTAATTGTACATCATTTATATAATTATACATTATAAAGGGATTATGTACCCCTTCGGTATAATTTGAGGAAATTAGAAGTTAACAAATGGTTTTTGACCATATAAACAGTACATGGAGCTCCAAGATGACTTCTAATATTATAAGACAGTCATCCCTCCTTAAAGGACCATACTTTGGCCAGGGCCCCATTAGCTCATGTAATCGGTACAGATATAGGAGACTATTGGTGTCAGTCATTTAGCCATAGTTCCCTAAACCTCCAGGTGTACCCAGGATAGCAAATGATCGTTCATCCCAATTCTCAGCCTTTAGGCTAAGCGCCCCTGCTACAGAGGGGGCAGCCCAACAGTTTGGGAACTGATGTAGTAAGATAGTAGTAAGGGCTATATTATTTCTTATAATGAACAAGAGTCAATGAGTCATGTGACACAAGTAAAATCTGTAATCCAATAAGCAATTACAACCGACACAAGCACTGATATATAACCGATGACATCTCTAAACACTCTTTATAATTATATTTTTTGAATTAATATGAATTTTAAAAGATGTAAAATTATGAATTTTAAAACATGTATATTATGGGTTTTATTCCTAAAGAAAACAAGGCCACTACAATCTCTAAGAGATGCTTCATATCCAAAATTATTTTCTAACCTGGAAGCTAGGAGTAGCATTTCATTGGAGACTACAGCAATGTTTCATCTTGCCTCAGCATCAGAAGCACCATGGCAGCTGCACTCTTATTAATAAAAACAAGCATGATACATAAGCCTCTCCGATCAGTGAAATCTGTATCGATGTGCTTTCCTTACCATTTATATGAAAGCAAAATCATGGAAAATCGTATTTATAAATAGGACCTTTTAAGCTATTTAGGCACTGGTTCAAATCTGCCAAATCCATCATCTTGTTGCAGGCCTTCAGCTTCCAGAATCTTCAAACAGTGCACAGAGGTAGAGTTATGGCTTAACCACAGTATTTCTGAGTTGAATTGTGGAGGTACATCAGCTTTTGCTAATTATTAGATTGAACTAATGGTAACACCAACGCAACTTTGAAGGAGAAGGAAAGACATTGTACACTTGGGGGTGCCAAATGTTAGGCACCCCCAAGTGATTGTATTGATTTACCTGAAATACCGGGCCAGTGCTCCTATCAGCAGAAAACTGCACCGGCCCAGGGTTATACCAGCGAGCACCACGGAGCGATCCTCTTCCGGCGTCTTCTTTCTTCATGCAGCTGCCCATGCGCAGTAGAACAAAAAGCTGAACTTTAACTAAAAAGTCGGCAATTTCATTCAACTGTGCATTCATATACCCCGGGAAATTTGAAGAAAGAAGACGCCTGAAGAGGATCGCTCCGTGGTGCTCACTGGTATAACCCTGGGCTGGTGCAGTTTTCTGCTGATAGAAGCACCGGCCCGTGGTTTCAGGTAAGTAAATACTTTTGGCACCCCCAAGTGTACAAAGCCTTTCCTTCTCCTTTAAAAAGTGCATGTTTATTCATCTGCATGAAGTGCCAAAATTTAGCTATTTCAGGCAAATGGCAGACTTTAAAGTGCAAGCTGTGAGATAAACAACCTCAGCATCCATAAGAGCTGCACGCCATTTGTAATGCACGTATGTTTAGCAATTGCTTAAAGGCTGAGTGATTGTAGGTGAAGTTAATGGACACTGTGTCCTTATAAGCTCAGCTCTCAGGGCTGTTATTGAAAGGGCTTTTTTTACAGTCAAGGTAAAGGCCTCTGTGGTGGCATGTATAAATATCTTATGCGAGAGCCCCCAGAATGATAATTGTTATCTCTGACGATGACAGGCGATATTATGTTGATTGCAAGCCAAGCAGAGAAACAGTACACTTCTTTATTGTTCTTCTGTACGATGCAGAGATTCAAATGCTCGTTCCAAAAAAAAAACTATAAGGATGTAGTGATTTGAATATAAGCATCATTTATTAAAAGCCATTGAGAACTGACAGTCCTTTGGCATGAGGATGGATAGAAAGACATACGTGTATATAAGGGGGACAAAATGACACAGACATAAGACGAGGCAAAATATAAGCTATTTGGTTACGTGTCTGCATTGTCTAATGAGGAGCTTGCCTTGTAAGAGTTTAAAGGGTTAAATGACATGGAAGAAAATGAGAAGAGAGAGACAAAAAAACAAATAAAATAAAAATTGCAAGCGTACCAGATGCGCTTCATAAAACCTGGTAATGACTGTCCACTAATCACAAATGAATGCATGCTCAGAAGGCCGGGCTGATATGACTTATGCAAATGACTGGGGCACAGTTAACACAAAACAAAATCTAGCATGCAAATGTCCCCATCCAGCATTAAGGGATCATCATGTCAGCAAGAAGGAATACCACCGTGCAAAAAACATGTATTGTCCTTTTTTCTTTTTTTTTTAATCGCGTACAATGTAGACAGCTGCACCCTTTTTTGGCATAATCCATTATGAAGAAGAGGGGGGAGAGAACTGTATTCTTTGAAAATATTGGAATCGGATGAAATGGTGTGAGGCCCAGCTGCATCAAAATGAAGGTGCTATTTGCATAGGCTGCATACTGCATTTGCATAAAGCAAGTCTTATTTGTGTCATTAGGAGTCAGCAATGTGGCAGTGCAAGGTAATGAATGCACAGAAATGCTATTTCCTCAACACAGGATAGGTAGGTGTTTTAGAGGGTCTGCATTCATTTTGCTGGTTAGGTCTGTCTACTATGGTAAGAGGTTTTTTACTTACTGAATGAATCTGAAGTGCCTCTTTTACTGAAACCCAGATTTAGCCATTATCACCATCCGTGGGAAAAAAAACGTACATTGGTAAAACAAAAAAAGACCCACGCAGTACGTCTTTAAACTATACGACCATGTTCTCAAATGCTGACGCTTTACTATTCATGGTAAAATCTGAAGCCGAAGATAAAACATTGAGATTTCATTTTGGATAATACATTATTTATATGCAAAGCAGTATATATTTTAGCATTGCTGTGCTGCTGGAATAATAGTGTTTAGATATAATAATAAGCATTTGCATATTGCTGCATGACGCAGGGCACACATGGGCTGGATTTCTTGCCTTGTGCACCAAGCTCGCAACTCCGACTGATTGAGTAAATTAAGTAAAAGTAAAATTAATACCTGTGTGGGGTTTTTTTCCCCGAGTCTAAGGCATGCCATGTAGTCAATAAGGGGGCCGAAATCATTATTAGGTGGAATAAGCTTTTGGTCAATGAAAACGGTAATTGAAAATATTTCTAATCAAGCAGGGTCCCCTCTTCCAATTGTATCAGTCTGAGGATGTATACCTTTGCTTGTTTGTGGCTTCATGACAAAGACATATATGTTTAATGTATGTATATACAGGTGTGGGATCTGTTATCTGGAAATCTAGAACGTTACAAATTATGGGAAGGCCATTTCCATTAGAGACCTTTTTAAAAAACAATTTTCTTTTCCTCTGGAATAATAAAACTGTACCTTGTACTTGATGGCAAGTAAACTCCATGAGAATTGGGGACAAATCAATCCTGTTTTTTGGGAGACTAACAATATGGAGATCCCTTGAGATAAGATCCCTTATCCAGAAAGCCCCAGGTCCTAAGCATTTTGTATAATATATTCTATACCTGTAAATATTTATAGAGTATGCCTATATATGCAGGTATGGGACATGATATCCAGAATTCTTAGGATCTGGGGTGTTCCGGATAATGGATCTTTCCGTAATTTAGATCTTTGCACTTTAGGGGGCATATTTATCAAGGGTCGAATTTCGAATTGAATAAATGTCAAAATTCGAATTCAAAGACCAACCGAAATGAAGTCAGAGGTTTTTTTTTGGTCAAATAGGTCCATTTTCCATTGAATAGGTCCATATTCAGCCGAATTCGATTTGTACGAATCAAATTAATAGCGCACTCGATTCGAAGTTTCCTCTGCCCAAAAAAAACGATTATTTAGAGTCCACCAATTGACTCCAAATAGGTTCTAGGAGGTCCCCCATAGGCTAAAACAGCAATTCGGCAGGTTTTAGATGGCGATTGGTCGAAGTTGAATTTTTAAAGAGACAGTACATGATAAATTCCGATATTCTAATTTTTGTTTTTTTTTTCAAATTCGAATCGAATTTGGACTATTCCCTAGTTGAAATGCACAAAAAGTAGCTCAAAATTTCAATTTTTTTCATTCGAAAATTCACCCTGACATTTGATAAATCTGCCCCTAAGTCTACTAGAAAATCGTGTAAACATTAAATAAACCCAATAGGCTTCCAACAAGGATGAATTATATGTAAGTTTGGATCAAATACAAACTGTTTTATTATTGCGGAAAAAATGGAAACCATTTTTCTTAAATTTGGTTTATTTGGATAAAATGGAGTGTCTATGATCGATGGCCCTAACGTAATTCAGAGCTTTCTTGATAGCAGGTTTCTGGATAACAGGTCCCATATATCTATATATATATATATATATATATATATATATATAGTATATAATTTGTGCGATATGTAGATACATATCTTCATGCATATTCTGTATTTTTGCATACACCTATATTATTCTACCCCTATGCAGAAGATAGAAAAAAAAAAAAAGAAACAGAAACAATGATCCTCTCTTCTAAATGAAGTCTAGCAAGAGCTTAGCTGCTGCTGCCTTTATACTGGGAAATGAATGCAAGTGTTAACAAGGCCTCGTCCCTCTCCTTTGTACTTGTTTCTTCATTAAGTCCTAACTGCGCTCTTGCTTCTGTACACAGAAAGATTTGACATGAAGATGGTATGACAGGCTTGGCTTCTCCCAATGCAGCTGGCATTGCTGATGCCCAAAGCTAGAGCCTGTAGGAGGATCATGAGAGATTCGTTCAGAGCACAGTTTGCCTGTCAGTTTCCCATGCGCCTCAGAGCGCTCAGCTCCATCCCTGAATCCCCTTAATGAGAAGTGGAGGACAATGCCAGTATTGTTGTTTCTTTTGGAAACCTTGTGGAAAGAACAATCACTGTTTACCCAAGCATTTGTACTACCCTAACTCTGCTGATAATTGCTTTTAGAGCCCCGATTAACTCTGCTCTCCGTCTTAGCACAAAGGGCCATTTTAACAGGACACTGGACGGGGATTTCTGTACATCATGGTCATTTCGAAGTTTACAGGAGTATGAATGAACACTTGTATTTATTACTCACATGCAGAATAAAAATTCACACATGTGCCACCCCTCATTTGCACACGGCACATTAAAAGGTTCCACACACACAGCAAATCTGCTCCTTCTTCTAGCTCAGCTATTCTCCAAATATACAATGGATGTTGTATTATTTTAACGTACCCATTGCTTAACAGACTCAGCGTTTGCTTTCTTTCATTTTAATTCAGTGGTAGGCCATACACAGATTCTATTCTGTCTGCGAATCGTTTAAAATTTCCCCTTTTTTTTGTCTTTTTCTATGATTTGGGTAATAATTTCAGTCTGTCAGATCCCTGGCAGGAGTCTCCTCCTCCATGCAGTTTGCTTGCAGCTCTATGCAAAACAACATCATGAATATGCGTAATTATGGAGATTCATGGTAATTTTTCAGGGTTATCCAATGTGACGTTTATAGGACAGCAGCATATATCAATTTAAATGGGAATGACAAATTTTGTAGCTTTTTTTTTTTGTTTCTATAGTAATTGCAATATTTCCTCGGTTTCTCAGGGGAGCACTGACAACTACCAGGATTTTAAATGATGCTATTAAAATTAAATCAAATGCTGTACTGTATGCATTTTTTGTCCTTATATAACATTGGCAGTTTCGAGTGACATCACAAAACATTAAATATGGAGATTTATTGGATATTAGATAAGGTGATATTTTAATAAACATCAAAAGTGAGTATCGAGGGGCTGTTTCTGGAAATATCTGCCTTCATTAAAACAATGCTGTGTAAAGCCCTGATTGCTTGCTTGATATATACACTTACCAATCTAGGTGGTCACATTATATAGGGAAATATTAAACAGACAATAACCGCCACCTTTGGGAGCTGAGAGCAGGTAAGGCTCTATGTATATGTGTTTTCTTCTTTTATGAATGCATGCGGATAAAGTGGTTAAATCTGAATCGTTGTTTACACTCTGTCTGATTCTGTGTTTATTCCCATTAATATTCCTTGCTTTATTTAAATATTTTATAACTGACAGTTTCAGATTGGAACAAACCCATTTTACACCTGCTTTGTTTATTTTGCCATCAAACCAATCTGCGTGCATGTATACATTTCTCTCTCTTGGGATAGATAGTTCTATTGCATTATATCTTTTTATCCTTTAACATGCCCACAGTCCGTATTAAGGAATGTACACACAGAGCGAAGAGCCTTCCAAATAACAAGAGCAGCCCAAATGGGTAGGATAGTGTTAACAGAAATTATGAACGATGACACCGCACATTAGTATACGGCATATAAAAGGCGCGATATGGAAATGTCTTCCAAAAAACAGAGCCGACTCAGCTTAGAGAAGCACAACAAAACTAGTGAGCATCATTTACTCCATTACAGTGAAATCTATTTGCACACATCTCAGCTGGCATGAAATTAGCATTAAAATTCCAACAGCTATCGAAATGGGCTCTGGCACTTTAACATTTCACATGATAGGACGAGACACTAGGAAAGGCGCGTTAATGATTTCTAACGTGATCAAATCCATATTATGCTTTCCCCATGATTATAAGGCAAATACTAATGGGGTGTCCAAGAACTGGGTTTTATATTTAAGATAACTTGATTGTGTCCGTAAACCTTGCTTTTATATGTATTTGGCTTTCAGCAAGAATAATATATGCTTCTTCAAACAAACCGCTATCAAACATACTCTATAAATATGCTTGAATTAATTGTGCACCTCTCAGGGAATGTGAATTAGCATTCCTCCAATCCGCATAGAGGTGCTTGTGTGTATTCATTTTTGTGAGATATATGTGAATAACTGAGTTTACACATATAATAGATATACCTATAATATCTATGATACCTTTATGCACATGCATTGTCTTCCACCAGTCTTATCTGTCTTATTCAGATTTGCATCTCATGCATCTGCATATGCCTGTCTTGTCTATCTCTTTATACAGACCGGCCTCTCTCCACATGGATCTGCTTGATAAGTCTCTAATATTTTGATAACTAATGAGGTGATATGATTATAAATAAAAATAAAAAAAAGACAATCCCCGGCATTTGCATAAGTAGCTGTCATATAGTCTATGCTAACGCTCCAATACATTTAAAGAAAAAATCCATGAAATAAGATAAAATATATTTTTCGAATTGGAATTTTTCTATGATAACCCCTGTACTGTATTAGCCTGCTAAATAGAGAAGGGTGCAGGAACTGATATATGGAAACAATCAGTTATGATGTATGGGTTCAGACTTGCCTTGACCCTTTCCAAATGCATTATGATATTATTATTATTTCTAATACCAGTGCCAAACCATAGTGGTCTCATTTTTCCAGAGACTCATTGTTGTGCTTTCTCTTTCTCTAAAATTCGCCGTCCACTGCTGCCCTTTTGCTAAGGACCTGAGTATTTGGCAAATTAAGCATTTCATGACGTCGCCCATTGCGTATTGCTATGAGTCAAATCTGCCATTGCTAATAACATTAAATGTAATAAACCATAAGCTAACAGCTGGGAGATTATATAATATACTCATCGAGAAAACACACTTTTTTTTTTAAATACTGCCTAGATACAGCCTAATTTCACTGAAATCTGGGTGGAAAACAGGCTCCTCTTCCTTGGCGTTGTGCGTTGCATATAAATGTTCTTTCGAAATCGTCTCTTTCTCTCTCTTTTTTTTTTTAATCAGCTGATATAATCCTGAATATTCTGCAGTATGCAAATGAATACTTTAAGGTTTCCCTTGGCCCATTGTCACATCAGCAGCCAATTTGCAGAGGCTGGCACACACATACACACACACACTGTATATGCTATGGGCTCGCTAACCACCCCTCCCCCTCCTATAAGACTTGGTCTCAGCTGCCTGCCTTTCACAGAAAACCACAAACCAAGGAAACATATCAGTGGTAGCGCCCTGTAAATTAACTTGACATTTGATGCAGAAAAAAACCTAAAAGCTTACAAAAGGACATTGAAAACAAAAGCCACTCAAGACCGACGCTACATATATTGTGGATTTAAGGATCCAGAAAGTGGGGATTCTTTCTACCCATCGCTAACGCACATAGTCATTACTTTCTTTGTTAAGATCATTCACACGTTCTTCCTCAAAGGCATGGGAGCAGTTATTCATAAACAGGAGTAAATATTCGTTGCCATTGAATATTCTTTGACATTCAAAATCAGTTAGGGAAAGGCATGATTCTCCGGGATAGAACGGGGGACATGGTTTCATTATGAGAGATTATTTTTAATATATGGGCATAGGAGCACTGTGGTGGATGCGTGGCATCCCAAATTTTGTCACTGCCTGGCATAAAATCCTAAAATTGCCATGTGCCCCATATGTCTCTATGAATGGAGACGGCTAATGTATTAGGCCATTACAGCAGCTTTGAAGATGAGCTATGCAAGAAATAATTATTCCCAATGAAAAGCAATAGTCACCAAAGGTGACCAGTGCATATTTAGGCTATTAGACATGCAGGAATGTTAACATTACATTATTATGCGTTATTGTGACTGCCTCCTCCCTCCTTCTTTCTCTAGCTGTCTCTGCAGAGCTAGCCCAAGTCTAGCCTTATGGTATCCAGGCATACAGCCATCCTAGTAATATAGTAAGATACACAATATGTGGACCCATTTTTTCATGAAATATAAAGAGCACTGACTTAATTGAAGGGTTTATACATAAATGAGATTTGATTTCAATATTACAGTAATTCACAGACATATCAATGAAATTGACTGAAATATGGGAAAGACTTCTTTCATTTCTGTGTTCTTTTAAATCAATTTTCACATTCTCTAATGATTCTAATTTTTAACGCTGACAAGGAAAGCAACGTACACAGCAGAAAGCAAATGGGGATAATTATCAGTTATTCGACTTGTGATTTGGCTACTTTTTCATTTTTCTCTCTCAGTAGACAGACTTTTTACATGAAGTAGTGCAACATGATTATCTTTGTCTATAAATTGCATAGTGAGTATTCCAACAGGACATGAGCCTTTCATTGTGTTTGCCATTACATGCACTGTAACAGAGCCAATGCAAACAAGGCAGAGATTTGAATATCAAAATTTTAAATTTATGCTGGGTCAAGGTTTGGCTTAAATGTTTTATTTAGTTGATAACCTGCTGCTGGATATTCGATAGAAAATAAATGAATATACATCAAAACCATGTCTAATTTATCTTCAGACTTCTGATTGAGAACGCTTAGGAAATTTATGCCTGACAAAAAAAAAAAAAGAATTAAAAAGAGTAAAAAAAATTAAAATATTATCAATAGTAAAGCAATTTACAGCAGCGGGAATTTATAGATATTGTTCATATTATAGAGAGTCAATAAAAGGTTGTTCTGTAAGGGTCTGTTTTGCAATTCATATTGTGGCTCTGCTTCAGTTGGATTGTGAGAATCTTTCATGGTTTTAATATGGAAAGCTGGCACGCCGAGCAGTCGGCAAAAGGAAAACTCAGCATAAATAGGTCGCCCTTCCTATTAATGTTAATAGCATGGAATGTGCTGGCAAAATGTATAATTACTGCTAATCCGTAACAAAATTTGAAAAAAAAAGAAGCAGAAGAGAAATATTTAAGGTGGCAGAAAACTGAAATTGGTCAAAAAAGGTAAATGTTTTCATTTTGGCCTTTGAAGAATCCGTGTAGAAACCCATGGCAAGATGAAATATATGGACATTAAATATTTAAATTCAGAATTCACTCATCTTTGTACTGGTGCAAGGTTTCAAAACGCCCTTCTGCACAATGCTATGGCTGATTTTCCTTCATTTGCATAGATTCAGTATGCATACCTTCTTTGTTCTCCTGAAATGGAACACAGTATGGTGACAAAGCAACAGCCAAATGCAGGAAACGTTTTCCTCTGCTTTTTTTTTTTTTTTTTTTTTTTTTACACAAAGATATCCTATTGTGGCTGAAGGTCTTTCTTCATGAAAACGCAATGTCTTTGCAGCATATTTACAGAATTAAAAAAAGCGTATTATTTAGCAATCACTAATGATGACAGCCTGGGTTGAAATTGGTTTATTTCATATATTTTTTATACTAGAAATGAAAAAAATTCTCAAATGTTTTTTTTTTTATCAGAATTTTAAATTATTGCTGAAGGTGCAGAAGGCCAGCTCTGTCCTCGATACTTAAAATTGTAGTCCACACTTTCCACAAAAAATATAACAATGTTAATAAACCAATCCAAGCTAGCTGTAAAATGTGTTGCGTTATAGAATCCTCACTTTACATTTACCACTAAAATATATAAATGTGGTTGTTGTGCATTAGGTTTTTACAAATGACGAGCACTATAAAGGTGCCCATTCACAGGTAGACACTGGCTACTCTTAAGGCCCCCATACACGGGCCGATAAAAGCTGCCTTATTGGCCCATATGTGGGGGCATTCAACGGGCACCCCCGATCGATCGATATCTGGCGAAAGTCGGGCAGATGCTGATCAGGCAGGGTAAAATATCCCATCGGATCGCACTTGCGCGTGCTCGTTGATTTGGTCCATGATCCGCCCGTCTGTAATGAATCCATGCAGTCCTGTGATCTGTCCGCCCATATTGCCTCCATTCTGATCTGATCGTTGGGCCCTAGAGCCCAGGATCGGATCAGCCCAATATCGCCCGCCTCAATGTGGGCATATCGGGAAGAGATCCGCTCATTTGGCGACATCGCCAAAAAAGCGGATCTCCCTGTGTATGGCCACCTTTAAGTAGGCTGCTATTAGGTTGAACATGGGCACAACATTTTTTCCCTCTCAATAAATATCTGACTGGGAAGCATAGTGGTACATTGGTTAGCATTGCTGCCTTATGTAACTGGGACCCTGTGTTCAATACCAGCCAGGGTACTATCTGCAAGGAGTTTGTATGTTCTGCCTACATGGAAGTCCACCGGGTAATCTGGTTTCCTCCCACACTCCAAAAACATACAGATAAAAATGACAATAATTTATGTGAATGCAATAGGGACTTTTAGTTGTACTCTACACTGGGGCAAGGACTGAACTGAATGATGTATCATTTCTGTAAAGGAGTGTTAAAATGTTGACATTATACACATACAAGTTAATAATTGGAATTGTTCAAAATTGTCCCAAAAACAAATTTTTTTTGGGTGCTTGACTGCTAAGAGTGGGGGGGGGGTTACGTTTATCTGTTTTTTATCCTTTTAGAAAGCAGAGTGACTTCACATGCCGGAATTAATCACTTCAAAAGGGACAAGGTGAGGAAGGGGCTGCATTTCATTGTAAGGAAGCAAGTGCAGATAAAGACTGTCATGGCTTCCAATCAAACTGTGGAATCAGGTATGGCTGTGTACAAAATAAAACAAAGTATTTATATCTAAAAGTTCATTGTTTATGCACAAGTCAAAACAAAGTGGGGGTATGTTGTTCAAGATATTCATATTCAGCATCTAGATAATCTAGTTTGAAGTAAAGTTTCACCTTCCCCAATTGCCAGTTAAATACAGGTATGGGATCTGATATGCGGAAACCCATTATCCAAAAAGCTCCAAACTATGGGAAGGCCATCTTCCATACATTCAATTTTAAATAATTCCAAATTTCAAAATTATTTCCTTTTTCTCTGAAATAATAAAACAGTACCTTGTACTTGATCCCAACTAACATATGATTAATTCTTATTGAAAGCAAAACCAGCCTATTCAGTTTATTTCATGTTTAATTGATTTTTTAGTAGACTTAAGGTATGAAGATCCACATTACAGAAAGACCTTTTATCCAGAAAACCCCAGGTCCCAAGCATTCTGGATAACAAGTTCCGTTAGTAGTAGTACCACGCACGGGCCTATTTACCTTCTTGTGTTCTATGTTTTGTATGTAATCTGTATGTTTGTTTTGTGGTGATGATAATATGTCCCTGTTCTAGAAGACATACAAATACTTCTTAAAGGCATCAAGGATTGCTGCCTCCATGTCATCATCAGACAGAGCATTCCACAGCCTCACCAACTTACAAACTGGAGCCCCAAACTGCAGGGATTAATGAAGAGCCAATATTTTCATTTCTTGTTTAACGTCTTTGATCCACAATGACCTCTAAATCGTGCCCATTTTAGAATGTTGCCAGCGCAATTCCATTTAGTGTAAGACTAGCATTCATGGTATTTTAGGCAAAAGGCACAACTTTGTTTTTATTATAGTTCAACCACATTTACCACTTTGCTGCCCAGTCCTCCAGTTGTTTTGCACACAAAGACAATTCTAAACAATGTCAACCTCAAGGTAATTCATGAATAAGTTGAAAAGCAATGTACTTAGGACAAACAGTACTCCACTCCACCATTAATTCAACTATTACATTTTCCATTTATCATTACTTTTTGTATTTTTTTTCCTCTATAGCTAAGTATGATACAATGTACAATATGTTCAAGGCCAATATTCCAAGAAGTTTTTCTGTCTCAATGTATTATATTCACTCTGCAACCCTGGGGTCTATGTTTACTCATCTCACACGCAAGGGACCGCTCCATACTCACTGCCCCAAAACTGTTCACTTGTGACCGCGTGCTTTGTCCGCAGCGTCCCCACCACGAGCACGCGTAGCAAATCTAACAAAGGACAGCACTCAAGTGAAAAATGGCAAGTTTATTGCCGGATCCTGCAGTCTATGTTTACTCATGCCTCCTCATAAGAGGATAGATAGATGATAGATAGATAGATAGATAGATAGATAGATAGATAGATAGATAGATAGATAGATAGATAGATAGATAGATAGATAGATAGATATAGATAGATGATATATGAATTGTTATTCTTGAAAATAGAGGCACCCTTAAAATAAACACTTCATAGTGATTTTAAAAGTGTGGAGAATGGGGTTTTGTGTTTCTGACTTGGGTAAACCATTACTCCACTCAATCAGTCTGTTTTATTAAAATAGTCTGTAATTACAACCTGATCAAAATTCTCCTCTCGTCATTTATAGTGGGAGGTTTGTAGCATATTTAAGTGATATATTTTATTTTGGTCACCCTATATACAAATTAACTCTCTATCCATAAACTATAACCATAAGCACTATGTAATTAAAGCATATTTGTGGCAAACATGTTTGACTCAAAATATTAGCTTTATGATTTTGTGTATGTACACACTTATGTGTGTATTTATTGATCTTTTAGAGATTTAGAGGGAAATTATGAATTATCTGTATCTGTCTAGAGCCCTTCGTAGTATTTTTACAGACACTCGTTTCAACCCTCCTTTTCAGTAAATCTAGGTTCACTTTACCTTGTATGGTTTTACCACTCCTAGATCCAATAGGATGTTTAGGTCCTTGTCCTTCTTCATACCAGTTTAATCTAAGCAATAGCTACAGAGCATTCTCACAGGCTGATTGTTCTGCACAATATACCTGGTTAGATGGGCCTAGAGGTGTTTGCACTGCTGGACTTTGTGGCTTAGAGCAGCTGGGCCCCTGCAAACAAATTAATAGAACAGTGGCAGGTAGGGACAGGGTCCTATTCCATTGCCCACTCCCTGCTATAGTGAAGAATTGACTGCAACTTCAAAGAAGTGGTAGTTATGAAGGGATCCAAATAATATCCACCTGAGAAATTTCAGAGGAGAGATGATCAGCAGCCACATAATTGCAGTTATTAGGAGCCTGGCAAGGTAATATCCCCCATACAGATACGCTTACCAGTCAATATCAAAAGAGATCAGCAGATGACAACAAACAGCACCAAAGGCCCTGCACCTGCCCCAGATGCTTACCATCCAGTAGTTCCCCTGCCGGAGGAACCCATGACAACAGAATAGGTAGTGAGATGCTTTGCTCGACTTACCCTTACTAGTACCTGTGAATCAATACTACTCACTTACAGACAAAACACCAGTCTACCTTTTGTCATCCATCCATGTCCCATCAGGTCCAGTAAAGTTTACTACTTTTGGGAGAATGGCCTGTTCTCTAAGAAAACTGGGCCCCTTTGGAAAACATTTAAGCAGTTATTTGTCTATGGGTGCAGGTTGCTGTAGGGCCCCTGGAGCTATCACCACTGTTCCCTTGTGTCAATAGGTGCACTATGGGGGTCTGTTTATCATGCTGTGTAAAAAGTGGAGTGAAACATTACCGGTGATGCTCACAGCATCAGATATTTGCTTTTTGAACTGTTAAAATCTAATTGCTGATTGGTTGCTCTGGGCGACATCACTAATAATGCTTCACTCCACTTTTTACATAGCATCATAAATAGGCCTCTAAATATGTGCAAGGAGCAGCTTTAATTACAAGTACCTTTACCTTGAATGTCACCAATTCATTCAAAAGAGTCGGTGTGACTCTAGAGTGTTTCTACATGCTCACTATCTCTTCATCAGTAATATTAATGGTACAGGTACCTCCACAACATAATATCCGATTATTTGTTTTGTGTTCTTTAAGTATTCTGCCTCCAGTACAACCTGCACCATTGTAGACTGGCAGATATTATATATCAAACTGTGGGCCACTTCTTTTTTAAGCAGTGGCTGAAATACAAAAAGAAACGTGAATTGCGCATTTTACACACTGATATCACAGTTTTTCACGTCATGTTTTTAAAGAATTCCGACTCTATTGTTTCCAAAATATGGTATTTTAAAGAATAAGTCATTAAAAAGTATTGTTGTGTGTTTTGACAGTAAGTGAAACAGAACTGAATTTCACTTTGGAAAATATTGTTGGAAAAGACTCATTTATGCTTCATGGAATGTCCACAAATTATGACATATACGTATACACTCATAATACACGTTACCATTTACCTTAACCTTTTACCTGCCAAGAATGTAGGTACTACATTCTTGCAGAGGAAAGCCCTAACTGCCAAGCACGTAGTACCTACGTTCTTGGCTGTAAAGGGCCCCTCTCTGCATCTGCGGCGATTGCCGCTTCAGCAGAGGCTTCCGGTGGCTCCCAACCCCCTAGGCAACGAGCAGGGACACCGGAGGGGGAGGTCACGTGGGTCCTGCGACGCGATTGTCGCAGGACCCGCCTTCCATTATGCAGACACGTGTCTGCTCTGTGCTGCGTCTTCTGCCTGCCTGTTCCAGCGCGATCAGGACTTCCTGCTGCGTGGACTCTGCTGTAGGACCCCCCTTGGCTGCCCAGGACCCTCCTGGACTTCAGAACGGTAGGTGGCCTTTATGTAACACTTATACACTCATTTACATACACATCCATGTACACAATACACATTTTACATTCTTTTTTTTTTGCTATTTTATTTTTGTCAGAATGTGTACTTTACAAAAAAAAGATTTTGGGGGTCTATGTGCTGTTAGGGGGTCTTGTGGCACAATACACAGTCACTGGTCTATATTCACAGAAGGCGAAAAGACAGCGGAGAAAATTCAAATACACTCATTTTTTGGGGGTCCCCACATGCCAGCTACTTTGGTATATCTATGCACATTGGGCATCAAACTGTTCATTAGACCCTTGGCGTCAATATTTAGGGTGTTTTACAATTGTATGTATGAAATTAGGTGAAATAAATGTGACCAATTGCAATATTTTTTACAGCTGCCTTTAGCGAAGCTTTGCAGTAAGGTAGTTTGGAGTAGAAAGACATAATTAACCATTTTAGATTCGTCTGAATGTTTACTTTCCAAACATATATGGTTTTGGGGGTCTATGTGTTGTTAGGAGGGTATTTTGGCAAATAATACGCAGTCAGGGGTAATTCTTCACAGAAGGCGAAAAGACAGCGGAGAAAATTCCAAATACACAAATTTTTTGAGGGTCCGCACATACCAGCTGCTTTCGTATATCTATGCACATTGGGCATCAAACTGTTCAGTAGACCCTTGGCGTCAATATTTAGGGTGTTTTACAATTGTATGTAACAAATTAGGTGAGATAAATGCGACCAATTGCAATATTTTTAGATAATTTTCAGAAATGTCATAAAAACCGCTGCCTTTAGCGAAGCTTTGCAGTAAGGTAGTTTGGAGTAGAAAGACATAATTACCCATTTTAGATTCGTTAGAATGTTTACTTTCCAAACATATATGGTTTTGGGGGTCTATGTGCTGTTAGGAGGGTCTTTTGGCAAATAATACACAGTCACGGGTCATACTTCACAGAAGGCGAAAAGACAAGGGAGAAAATTCAAATATATACATTTTTGGGGGTCCGCACATGCCAGCTGCTTTGGTATATCTATGCACATTGGGCATCAAACTGTTCAGTAGACCGTTGGAGTCAATATTTAGGGTGTTTTACAATTGTATGTTACAAATTAGGTAAGATAAATGCGACCAATTGCAATATTTTTAGACAATTTTCAGAAATGTCATAAAAACCGCTGCCTTTAGCGAAGCTTTGCAGTAAGGTAGTTTGGAGTAGAAAGACATAATTACCCATTTTAGATTCGTTAGAATGTGCACTTTCCAAACATATATGGTTTTGGAGGTCTATGTGCTGTTAGGAGGGTCTTTTGGCAAATAATACGCAATCACGGGTCATTCTTCTCAGAAGGCGAAAAGACAGCGGAGAAAATTCAAATTTTTTGGGGGTCCGCACATGCCAGCTGCTTTGGTATATCTATGCACATTGGCCATCAAACTGTTCAGTAGACCCTTGGCGTCAATATTTAGGGTGTTTTACAATTGAATGTTACAAATTGGGTGAGATAAATGCAACCAATTGCAATATTTTTAGACAATTTTCAGAAATGTCATAAAAACCGCTGCCTTTAGCGAAGCTTTGCAGTAAGGTAGTTTGGAGTAGAAAGACATAATTACCCATTTTAGATTTGTTAGAATGTGTACTTTCCAAACATATATGGTTTTGGGGGTCTATGTGTTGTTAGGAGGGTCTTTTGGCAAATAATACACAGTCACGGGTCATTCTTCTCAGAAGGCGAAAAGACAGCGGAGAAAATTCAAATACACAAATTTTTTGGGGGTCCACACATGCCAGCTGCTTTAGTACATCTATGCACATTGGGCATCAAACTGTTCAGTAGACCCTTGGCGTCAATATTTAGGGTGTTTTACAATTGTATGTAACAAATTGGGTGAGATAAATGCGACCAATTGCAATATTTTTAGACAATTTTCAGAAATATCATAAAAACCGCTGCATTTAGCGTAGCTTTGCAGTAAAGTAGTTTGGAGTAGAAAGACATAATTACCCATTTTAGATTCGTCAGAATGTGTACTTTCCAAAAATATATGGCTTTTAGGGGTTACCATAACTTTTTGTAGCTTTTATCCCATATAAAACTGGCAATGTTTGGAAATTAGTGTAAATGTAAGACATCAAATAAGTATGCATAAGGTAGATTCTGGGGTCTTTACATGCCATGTACTTCGATAATCCTATATACATTGGGCATCAAACTGTTCAGAGGACCCCAGGCTTTCATATTTGGGGTGATTTATCTTGATACCTAGAAGTATGTATGAAATAAGGTGCTGCAGGTGGAAGTTTTGAGGTGATTTTTGGAAATGTCCCCAAATTGGCAAATTTAGGAAAGATTTGCGGCTTGGTGCTTTGGGGTAGAAAGACATGCATACCCAATTTGGATTCGGGGGAATGTGTACTTTCTGAAAATATTTGGCTTTCTGGGATGAATGTTCTTTTTTCTACCTTTGTTCACCCCAAAATGATGTAAATGTGTTGATTTTGCGGCACCTGAAATGATAGACCAAATGGGGGTTCTTCCTTTTGAGGCCCCTATATGCCACGTGATTAGGTACACTTATAGATATTTGGCATGAAACTGTTCAGCAGACCCCAGGCTTTCATATTTGGGGTAATTTGTCTTCATAAGCAATGGTATGTTCAATATAAGATGCTGCAGGTTGGAAGTTTTGAGGTGATTTTTGGAAATGTCCCCAAAATTGGCAAATTTAGGAAAGATTTGCGGCTTGGTGTTTTGGGGTATAAAGACATGCATACCCAATTTATATTCGGGGGAATGTGTACTTTCTGAAATTATATAGTTTTCTGGTGTGAACGTACTTTTTTCTACCTTTGCCCACCCCAAAATGATGTAAATGTGTTGATTTTGCTGCACCTGAAATGATAGACCAAATGGGAGTCTTCCTTTTGAGGCCCCTATAAGCCACATGCTTAGGTACACCTATACATATTGGACATCAAACTGTTCAGCAGACCCCAGGCTTTCATATTTGGGGTAATTTGTCTTGATAACCAATGGTATGTTCGATATAAGATGCTGCACGGTGGAAGTTTTGAGGTGATTTTTGGAAATGTCCCCAAAATTGACAAATTTAGGAAAGATTTGTGGCTTGGTGCTTTGGGGTAGAAATCAAGAAGTATAAGTAGAGCCAGGCACTCGCAGGTTAACTGCAAAAAGTGTTTTTTATTTGCACGACATGTTTCGGGCAAAGCCCTTTATCAAGTGATACCTCCAGTACATCCATACATACAATATAAAGAAAAAGCCACACCCCTTTTGTTTAATTGGGTAGGAGGGGCGACTGCTAAGGGGAGTGATTAGCCTAGCCCCCATTAACCCAATGTTGTTGTGGCATGGAATGTGATACAGGTACAGCATTAAACAATAAAAAACATTAGTGGCATATGGTGAAGCAAAGTGAAAAGTCCAATTTTTAGTGTCCATAAGTTTGTTTCCAAAGTCTTTATTTACATCTCCCAGGTATTGCCGTCTCCGGCCTACCAAAAGGGACAATTGCTGCGTTAATCCATCTTATAGCACAATTCATTGCATCAAAACATTGCATCAAAACATTTATCAAACCTTTTAGCATATTATCTGCCCAACAGACTATCATTATATTTATATCTTACCGCACTGTCGGTTTCAAAAAATCTTTAAAGGGCAGCCAAATATTCTTATTACCTGCAGAAAAGAGGAACATGAGTAAGTAATCACAGGAATGGTGCAATGCTCCAATATTCATTTAACCCCATAGGTTCCATGCTACTCAATTTCCTAATCCATACTGCTTCGCGTTGGAGGAGTAATTTCTTCAAATCACCACCTCTCTGTGGTTTGGATACCACCTCAAGGACCAACCATTTTAGTTGTGATTGATTGTGATTATTAGTAAAGAAATGTCTCGATACAGATGTGTCTGTCGGACTATTTGTTCTATAATTTCTAATATCCGATTTATGTTCTTTGATTCTTTCTTTTACAGAGCGTATCGTTTGTCCGACGTAAACTTTGCCACATGGGCATTTCAACAGGTATATTACTCCACTTGTTTCACAAGTGGCATAGCATTTCAATTTAATTTTATGTCCTTTCATGGGGTGACAAAATGACTCTCCCTTAATCACAGACGGGCAACATACACACCCTAAACATGGAAAAGTACCATTTCTCACTGGTCCTTGGAACAACACATTTTGTCTAGTTTTCTTTTTAGGTTCAGCTGCACACAGGTGGTCCCTTAAGGTGCGACCCTTCTTGTAGCAAAATAACGGTGGTTCAGTACAATATTTAGACAACGATTTATCACCCTGTAAAATTGGCCAAAACCTTTTTACTACTTTTTCAACCTGATTATTTTTATGGTGGTACAGGCTTACAAATGGTGTCCTGGTGTTCTTTGTAGTGCTTTTTGAACCCTCTAGTAGGGAATTTCTCGAGATCTCACCTACTTCTGTGGCTATTTTTTGCAGGGTGTTTTTATTATATCCTTTATCCAAAAACCTATCAGTTAGGGACTCTGCTGCCTCCCAATATTTATCATCGTCCGAGGCTATCCTTCGTGCCCTTAGGAACTGCCCTTTTGGGATGCCTGAGATACATTTGCGATTATGAAAGCTAGTGTGATTTAAGAGGTTATTTCTATCAGTGGCTTTTCTGTACAGGTTGGTGACTATAGACCCATTTTCAACGGTAAGTTTCACATCTAGGAAGTGTAATGAATTCTTAGCCGTTTCTGTAGTAAATTTGATAGTGGGGTGCCCTTTGTTTGCTTCATCCACCATTTCATTAAATAAAGCCACATCACCCTTCCAAATTACTAAAATGTCATCCACAAAGCGAAGATAGAGCAAAATGTGGTTATTGTATCGATGTTTCAAAAAGAAATCTAGCTCTAGTTTATGTACAAACAGATTTGCGAACGAGGGGGCCACCGCTGCCCCCATTGACGTGCCCTGGCACTGCCAATAATATTCGTTCTCAAATCTAAAATAGTTTGCCCCCTCGTTCGCAAATCTGTTTGTACATAAACTAGAGCTAGATTTCTTTTTGAAACATCGATACAATAACCACATTTTGCTCTATCTTCGCTTTGTGGATGACATTTTAGTAATTTGGAAGGGTGATGTGGCTTTATTTAATGAAATGGTGGATGAAGCAAACAAAGGGCACCCCACTATCAAATTTACTACAGAAACGGCTAAGAATTCATTACACTTCCTAGATGTGAAACTTACCGTTGAAAATGGGTCTATAGTCACCAACCTGTACAGAAAAGCCACTGATAGAAATAACCTCTTAAATCACACTAGCTTTCATAATCGCAAATGTATCTCAGGCATCCCAAAAGGGCAGTTCCTAAGGGCACGAAGGATAGCCTCGGACGATGATAAATATTGGGAGGCAGCAGAGTCCCTAACTGATAGGTTTTTGGATAAAGGATATAATAAAAACACCCTGCAAAAAATAGCCACAGAAGTAGGTGAGATCTCGAGAAATTCCCTACTAGAGGGTTCAAAAAGCACTACAAAGAACACCAGGACACCATTTGTAAGCCTGTACCACCATAAAAGTAATCAGGTTGAAAAAGTAGTAAAAAGGTTTTGGCCAATTTTACAGGGTGATAAATCGTTGTCTAAATATTGTACTGAACCACCGTTATTTTGCTACAAGAAGGGTCGCACCTTAAGGGACCACCTGTGTGCAGCTGAACCTAAAAAGAAAACTAGACAAAATGTGTTGTTCCAAGGACCAGTGAGAAATGGTACTTTCCATGTTTAGGGTGTGTATGTTGCCCGTCTGTGATTAAGGGAGAGTCATTTTGTCACCCCATGAAAGGACATAAAATTAAATTGAAATGCTATGCCACTTGTGAAACAAGTGGAGTAATATACCTGTTGAAATGCCCATGTGGCAAAGTTTACGTCGGACAAACGATACGCTCTGTAAAAGAAAGAATCAAAGAACATAAATCGGATATTAGAAATTATAGAACAAATAGTCCGACAGACACATCTGTATCGAGACATTTCTTTACTAATAATCACAATCAATCACAACTAAAATGGTTGGTCCTTGAGGTGGTATCCAAACCACAGAGAGGTGGTGATTTGAAGAAATTACTCCTCCAACGCGAAGCAGTATGGATTAGGAAATTGAGTAGCATGGAACCTATGGGGTTAAATGAATATTGGAGCATTGCACCATTCCTGTGATTACTTACTCATGTTCCTCTTTTCTGCAGGTAATAAGAATATTTGGCTGCCCTTTAAAGATTTTTTGAAACCGACAGTGCGGTAAGATATAAATATAATGATAGTCTGTTGGGCAGATAATATGCTAAAAGGTTTGATAAATGTTTTGATGCAATGTTTTGATGCAATGAATTGTGCTATAAGATGGATTAACGCAGCAATTGTCCCTTTTGGTAGGCCGGAGACGGCAATACCTGGGAGATGTAAATAAAGACTTTGGAAACAAACTTATGGACACTAAAAATTGGACTTTTCACTTTGCTTCACCATATGCCACTAATGTTTTTTATTGTTTAATGCTGTACCTGTATCACATTCCATGCCACAACAACATTGGGTTAATGGGGGCTAGGCTAATCACTCCCCTTAGCAGTCGCCCCTCCTACCCAATTAAACAAAAGGGGTGTGGCTTTTTCTTTATATTGTATGTATGGATGTACTGGAGGTATCACTTGATAAAGGGCTTTGCCCGAAACATGTCGTGCAAATAAAAAACACTTTTTGCAGTTAACCTGCGAGTGCCTGGCTCTACTTATACTTCTTGATTACAAAGGCCTTTTTTTGGACAAAGGCAGAGCTGGAGGGCACGGAAGGCATTTACTGGAACCAGTTAATCACTTTGGGGTAGAAAGACATGCATACACAATTTAGATTCGGGGGAATGTGTATTTTCTGAAAACATATGGTTTTCTGGGGTGAACGTACTTTTTTCTACCTTTGCCCACCCCAAAATGATGTAAATGTGTTGATTTTGCAGCACCTGAAATGATAGACCAAATGGGGGTCTTCCTTTTGAGGCCCCTATATGCCACGTGCTTAGGTACACCTATACATACTGGGCATCAAACTGTTCAGCGGACCCTAGGCTTTCATATTTGGGGTCATTTGTCTTGATAACCAATAGTATGTTTGATATAAGATGCTGCAGGGTGGAAGTTTTGAGGTGATTTTTGCAAATGTCCCCAAAATTGTCAAATTTAGGAAAGATTTGCGGCTTGGTGCTTTGGGGTAGAGAGACATGCATACCCAATTTAGATTCTGGGGAAAGCAGGCACAGCATTACCTGTGTGCTTTGAGGCAGCCACTCTGTAATGAAAAGCCAGGTCGCACTACTACAGGAGAATCTAGCTGTACCCTCCCCCTCCCCTCTCTGCCCATGCGTGTGATGTTTGGAGGAGAGAGGTCACATGGTTTGCAGGGAAGCAATTACTTTCACTTTCCTACGTTCTGCTCTACAGCTGCACTAGCAGCCCCTCCTCCCACAGACACTATCAAAGCTCCGTTCTGTAAGTTTGATCTCTGCTTTCCTTTGGTGAGAGGTACTTTCTCTCCTTGCTGCCTTCCTAGTTAGTTTTACTGGTTACTAGATGAGGTAAAGGAGCTGTGAGTTCCCTCTGCTATCCACCTCACAAAGACCTTGCTCCTTTCCTGCCTGCAATACTTCCTTTTTCATTAACTACTTACTGCCTCCTTTCTCCTGAGCTATTTTAACCCTTCCTAGACTTCCTCCTAACTTTTCCTTGTTTTCAAGTATGTCCTCCTTATTTTATCCTTTTTTTCTATTCCCTGTCATCAGTCCTGGGAGTGTACTCCTGTGTTTCTGGCATTCATTTTTGTGTAAACAAATATAATAAACTATCTATATAAAATATTTTTCCAGTGTCCAAAATGAGTTGTGTATATATATATATATATATATATATATATATATATATATATATATATAATTTTTTTTTTTTTTTTTGAAACGTAAGTGGGGGCAGTGATCACAGGACTATCTTATTTCAGTCCTTCTGAAGTGGTGTCAGTGGGAGCTTATCTTGATTCCTGCCTATTGTTCAATTGACAGGCTCAGCAGACAAGGCTCTATTTACATTACAGCAGCTTGTAGGAGGGAGGGGTAATGACATCACTCCAACTTGCAGTGCAGCAGTAAAGTGTGACTGAAGTTTATCACCTGAGGGCAGCTGGGAAATGTCAAAATGTCTAGCCCCATAGCAAATTTTAAAATTAGATATAAAAAAATCCATTTCTTGTTTTAAAAAACGGATTTCAATGCAGGATTCTGCTGTAGTAGCACTATTAACTGATACATTTTGTAAAAAACATGTTTTTCCATGACAGTATCCCTTTAAAGGAAAACTATACCCCCCAAACAATGTAGGTCTCTATTAAAAGATACTGAGTAAAACAGCTCATGTGTAAAACCCTGCTTCATGTAAATGAACCATTATCATAATAATATACTTTTTTAGTAGTATGTGCCATTGGGTAATCATAAATAGAAAATTGCCATTTTAAAAAATAAGGGCCGCCCCCTGAGATCGTAAGATTCACTGTGCATACATACAAACCACATGTAAGGTCACATGAGCCAATTAACAGACAGAGTTCTGCCTTTTGCTTCCTCACTTCTTCCTGTTACAGTTAGTGTTGTAGTATTTCTGGTCAGGTGATCTCTGAGGCAGCACAGATAGAGTCACGAAATGGTGGTTCAAGGCAAGAGATGTAAAAGGGCAATATTTATATAAATATACATTCCAGTTTGGTAAGATTCTTTAATATGTCATTCAATTTGATATATACTATCTGTTGCTTAAGTATTCATTTTGGGGGTACAGTTTTCCTTTAAGCAAACCTGATATGTCTCCTTGTCTTCAGTCTAAACGAGTTTCTGGAAGCTGATGATTAATCAGATGACTGAATGAATATATATATATATATATATATATATATATATATATATATATATATATATATATACACACACACACACACGGAGCGTTGGATGTTTACAAGGTATTCATTGTGAATCCATTGCCACCAAAGATCCAAACATCCTCACTACCTCTCGATAAAGCAATTGACAAATATGGATATAATCAGCAAGCTTCACACCGCTAAGACCAAAAAGATGAAATGACCTTGAGTAAGTGTGAATTTATATGAAAAGCAGAAAAATCCCAAAGCAAATCAATAAGATTGCCAGGGAACACATTATATGACTAGGAACATTAGCAGAGATCAATGGGAACATAATGCTGATATTACAGGTAAACCACGAAAATTGTATAGATCTGCAGATTTGATTTTTAGCCCGTAAGTTTAAAATTATTATATTTTCGAGGTAACACACGTTCTTACAAGATGACAGGTCTTGATCACGCTATTGGTCAATAATAATAAAAATCGAATGTTGCCTTATAAGCAACTCTTTATTACATTTCAACAACAAACAAGACACTTTACTGGTACTCTAAAGAGAGCAAACAAATAACATTTGAAGCCCTCAGGGTTTAAATAGAAATTTAAAATTGTTTTTTAATAATGCTAATGGCATATTAAAGTTCTAATTCTCCCCTCTTCTTTTTACAGACTGATATGATCACCATATTTCTAGGAACAGGTGATCAACTTCTCTTTAATTAGTAGGGTATGATACGGTAATTATTCTGCTTTATGGTATTATAAGAGTTAACTGAATTTGTACATGGTAATGGTATGTGTTTTAATGGACTGTTATACTTATTGTCCTAAATATAACTGGTTTGGGGTGATTGTTAGATAGAATTGTTTCTTATTATTACAACTTTGTTGCCGTTGACCGTTTATTCTTGAGCAATTTATGTTGCCATTATCTTACAAAAGACTCTTGCACTTCAAAGTATAAGGACTATTGAATTTCTTGAGCATTTTATATTGCAACTATGCTATAAAAGATTTTTCTCGCTGTAGAGTACAAGGACTATTGAATGGGACTTTCTCGTGGACTTATTCATGTATAAAGAATATTTCATTTTTTTCTAGTTGTGCAGATTGTGAGGTTGAATCGTTATGATCATTTTAAGTCTTTATATACTTGCACCTACACTGGTTTGTATGCCTGAAGAGGAGTTCCCAGAAACCTTGCATTCACATCTAAAACACACACAATTTTTTTCCCCCACATGACTTTATACATATTATATTGATCATGTCCTAAATTTTAGAAGATCACACACCCTCAGTCTCACTAGCTGACTACTTGTATACCTTTCAAGTATAAGGGGATTATTACACATAAAAAAAATCAAAGTGGTGGGGAAAGTCCAAGAATGGACCATCCAAGAATGGAGGCTAAAATGAAGACTACAATTGCAAGGTGAGACAATAATGTCCAATTACCAAGAGCTCAAGAATTGAAATTTTGAATTTTTTTTCAGGTTCAGGCTGATGAACTGCCATTATAAAATGAGCACAATACAATGGTGCATATGCACAAAAAATGTAAGACAAGAGGAACTCTCACAACTACGAAATCATGATTTTTATTAAAATATGACATTCATTGAGACGAAAAGGAGGAAATTCACATTATAGTAAATACAGGTACGGGACCTGTCATCCAGAATGCTTGGGACCAGGGGCCTTTTGGATAATCTGGATCACCATACCTTAAGTCAACTATAAAATAATTTAACCATTAATTAAACCCAATAAGATTGTTCTACCTCCAGTAAGGAATCATTATATCTTAGTTGAGATAGTTGAGTACAAGGTACTGATTTATTATTACAGAGAAGGAGACCATTTGAAATATTTTTTTATTATTTGATTAACATGAAGTCTATGGGGGATGTCCTTCCCGTAATTCTGAACATCCTGGATAACAGATCACATAGCTGTAAATCCCTTGGTGCCCTGATACTTGCACTTTCCACTCAACATCTTCCTGGCTTGCATGCTAATGAGGGAATGTAATAAAAGCCACAAAGAGAAAAACAGTATGCACAAATAAGAATTAAAATGTGTATTTCGCAATGTAATATTCTTCCTTAACCTGTTATCGCATTGCAAATTTAATTTGGTCCAAGATGTGCTTGAAGGTGTTGTTATCTTTTGGAGCAAACACAACTTGTAAGAGGTTTTATTACATTCACTGAGCATTGGAGCAAACTATAAAATTCTCAAACTTTCTTCCACTATTAGAAACAGTTTCCGGGTTTGCAAAAGCTATATTAAATTCACACAAAGCAACATTTGTTCTCGCTAAGGCATAACTTTTCGTGTTGCGAATAGTTTTTCCGTTACCATCTTTTATTACATTTGTCTTATGTTAATTTTTTTCCACTTTTCCACTTTTTTGACATTTTTAATTGTTTTGCATTTTTTTACAAGTCTATTAATGATAATTTATTTAAATAAATCCTTAAACAGCTTTTACAGTCTGTTGTTTTTCATTTCAACGTAAATGCTCACTTCTGAATTATTATGGCCAGTCGCAATTGCTAAATCCTGGCAGTATTTTAGATAATTATTTACTGATGGACTCCCTGGCCCACCTGGCCAGTAAATACATGTGCCTACTTAAAATAAGAAGAGTGGTTAAATTCCTGCTGGGTGTGTAATTATGCACAGAGTGATAATTATAGAGGACTTCTTCTGCCTCTTGGCTAATGCACATGAAAGGGGCTATGTAGAGGTGTATGCATTTATATAAAGATATATATGTATGAGGGAACTGCATAATCATTGCACTTTGATTTCTTAATGTTCTAGAAATATGCTGTAAGAATTGTGTGTGTGTATCAGTGCTGGAGTCAGTCTCAAGGGCCTGATAGAAATTAAAGAGTCATGTGAAATTATCACTTATAAACGATTGTTATTGTTTGCCTGAAACTTGCTACAGTTATTCATAATGCATTCTTTATTTCCCTAGACAAATTAATAGACCATCAACTTATTATACCTCAAAGTTAAATATGTTGTAGAAATATGATTAAGGGTAATAATAAACCAGTACCTTGTACTTGATGTTGACTAAGCTGCATGAATCCATAATGGTGCCAAATGATTGCTATTGAGTTTAGTTAATGTTTGATTTTTTTTAATAGTTTTAATGCATGGTGACACAAGTTACGGAACAACCTGGTAATCACCAGGTCCCAAGAATTTCGAAAAAGCAGATCCCATAACTGTAGTAAGATCTCTTACTCTGCACTGTTATTATATTTGCAATGCCCAAGATTGTTCACTGTAGGCTACAGGCAAGAAAGTCTTTTATTTCTATATCAATTTAGCCAGTGCAATCTGCATGGCAATTAAGTGTGTCATAAAAGCTATCTAAACAAATTATTTTGTGTATATTGTAAAGGCTTTTATTTCCATTTGTTGGAAAGAACCACTTACACAGCCAAAGGTACAGCACCGCAAACTATTAGAAAAGACATTTCACTATCATTTCTGTTCCTGCTTATATAATATATCAAAACATGTATCCCCTACAACGGCTCTTAGAATCTGGTCCCAGTGTGTAATTATAGAAGACGTGCCGATATTTGCACACACAGAAGGCAAATCTTTTCCAGGGAGTAAGGCTGTCACCATGCCATGAGCTGGAAATGTATCACATTAGGAATTTAGCTTTTCAGCAGAATTACCTTAGATTGGGTGAAAGAATCCTGGGCTGCTTACATTCAACAAATTGGTCCAAATAGTCCATTCTGTCATTTTCTTAGTCTGGACAAGCCATCAGTCATTCTGTGAAAGGAAGCAAACACGTAGCAAAAAATATATAAAAAACAAATGGCTGTTTATTTTGTGACATTTAAACCAAGACGTATCTGATAATGCTGCTCTTTATCTTTCTCTCTTCTTATTTAGGAAATGCAAGCTATAAAATACTGTAAAACTCTGCCATACAAATGACTTCAAGAGAGCACAAGCAGCATGGCAAAATACAAGTATTTGTTTTAAGCATGAATATACACTGTAGGCTGTGTGGGTGTTTCCTTAAATACTTACAATGGACAGATTTAATTCATTGCCATTGACATCAAGAGAAGTCTATGGGGAAAATCAGAATTGAATTAGGGGGTGGGCGGAGCCATGAGAAGCCATAACTGCTCAGAATTGCTCACCATGGGCTGGGGGTTTGGAAGGAGGAGGAGCAACAGTCCAAGGTAGGAGGAAGTACTGAGTTTGTATATATCAGTACAACCACTGCCACGATAATGTCACATTGTGTGTTTCAATAAAGCTGCATTGAACTTAATAGCAGCGACTCTGTTGAATATGTTGGTCAGCGCCAGTTGCAGGTAACACTGATGTGAAGCATTGCAAGCTTCGGATCCAAGTTGCCGAACTCGAGAGCAGCGACTAACTAGGAGACGCTACTACATGAGCATGAGCTCCGCCATTTACTAGTGTTGGACTGGCTCACTGGGATACCAGGAAAACTCCTGGTGGGCCCAGCTGTCAGTGGACCTCTTGCTTCTAACCATTTAGCCTATTTCATAGTCATTCCCTATTTCTTTATGGGAACAAATAATAATGGAAGAATAGAGTATAGTATCAAGAGAAAAGAGACTAGGAGAATAAAGAGGTTGAGTGAGGAGATGAGGTATAAAAGTTTGGAAAGTGGGCCCTCAGCCTAAGGTTTTCTGGTGGGCCCCTGGCATCTCAGTCCGACACTGCCATTTACACATCCTTTTTTTGTGTATTCCTGTTCCCATCAGCCTGCTTCCTGTTTTCATAAGTGTCTTTCACTCCTGCCAGTAGGGGGCATGGGGCGATATTAATGAGTTGTGATGAAAAGCAGCTGAGCAACAACAATAAAATGAGCAAGTGAATGCCGCCAAGGTTAGTCATAACTCGTATACAGATAAACAATAGAACTATGTCTAACGTAGATATAATCTCTGATAGAGTCATTCTTTTGACGTTGTATATTAACCTTGAATAATCAAAATTCTATCATTGCAACATCAATGTGACCTCATGAAAGGTTAGTTACAAGCTATATTCAGCGTAGCCTAACACTAACACAAACATTTTTGGTAATAATTCCCTGTAATTAATGCGATACCATCATATGCAATTTTTTTTTTCTTATTTTGTCAGTGGCTGACTGATGGAGACATTCTAACAGGAAGACACATCAATAACATATCACACTTGATAGTCATTTTACATCAAGTACACTGCGGCTACATAACCTATTATCTGATGCTAACAGAATAACTTAATAGAATTTAATGCATGATTGGTTCTCCTTTTTTTCCCCAAAGGAAAAAGATAAGATACAAGGTAAAAGGGACATTAGAGCTGCCCAGTTTATAATACACAGTAAAGTAAGTTGATGAAAAATAGGCCCTGATGCACAAGACGGTGGCAGATTCACAAGGCCGCTTTGCTTGTAACATCAATTCAAGTCAGTGGGAGCTAAAAATCAGGAACACTGCATCAGTCATAAAGCAGTAATCATAATTAAGCAATTTTAAAGTCTTATAACAAAAAAAACCTTTGATGTTCCCCATTTCTACATTAGCCAAGATTAGACATATTGTTGCTATTGTTATATTGAGGCTATGACCATTTTGCCTAATTTTACATCTATCATGTTTCACTGTTTCATATAAATATATGTATGCATATGCCTTGTAATATATGCATTTATATGCCTTATATTGCTGGGGTCCTAGGTTCAATTCCAGCCAGGGCGCTATCAGCAAGGTGTTTATATATTCTTCCCATGTGTGTGTGTATTTTCTCGGGGTAGTCTGGTTTCCTCCCATACTCCAAAAACATGCAGGCAGGTTTACTGGCTTATGATACAACTGCCCATTGTAAGTGTGAATGCTATAGGGATCTTAGATTGTAAGCTCCAGGGTAAGGGACTGATGTAAATGATGAACATTCTCTGCATAAATATGTTAACGCTATATAAGTAACAGGAGATAAATAAAATTAAAATATACTGAAACGCTAATTTGGCTAGGCAGACCAAAAAGGGGTTAATGTCCACCTAGTGATAGGAGCATGTGTTACATGTGACTCAATACTTCAGGTCAGGGCCTTCGCTAAGTGAAAGAATTCAGTAAGGGTGTAGTATAACTACAACTCTCAGGCTACTGTGCAGTAAAAATGGGAACAATGATGGGGGTTCTTATACTGAAACAAAAGAAGGATAGTTAATTTGTTCAAGACAAATGTCCTTAGGTTTACTTACAAATGATGAAGGTATAGGCAGATGTAAGATCATATGCTAGAACAGGTGGATAACACAGCTGAGGAATGTGACTCCCATAAGGCATTGTAGTCAAGAAGTATTAGGAATCCCCCGGCAGATATACCTTGCAGTGGTCTGGATCCCACCCAGCAGGGTGGTCAGGGAGAAGGAGTCTAGCATGACTCCCTATCCATTGTGGTCCTGTCTCTAAAGGCAATCTAGGAGCCTTAGAAAGCTACTCCCTGCTACAGATCCTCGATGGAGCTTAAAGCTGCTCTTGCTATCTGGATTCTCGATCTTACTCTCCTAGAGAGTCTATAACAGATATAACTTATTTCTAGCTAACCTCGTTCACAGGGTTCCCTGCTCCCCGACTTAGACACTAAAGGTGCTGTCCCTTTAGGGCAAATGGCTTTACTGGACCTTGGTGTACCCAGGCTCAATGGGAACACCCAGTAGGTAAGGACACCAGCAGCCAAAGAGGAAGATCCACTCCTTTTGTGTGGTAGGAAGTGGTTATTACACCTCTTGGCCAATAACACTGAATATGTAAATATAACTAGATACATGGGGCAAATTTACTAAAGGGCGAAGTGACTAACGCTGATGAAAATTCGCCAGCGTGAAGTCATTTCAGAACTTCATGTCTACAAAACCTTTATCTGACATGCTAACCCTTTGCATATAATGCAAAACCAACTAAAATGTTATGCACCTTGAATTGAGGAAACAGAGTAGCACTATATAGCAACTGGATCACTTATACTTGAACTGTAGGTTAATAAAAGGCAATCAAGGGTTTACCTCAATTACAGTATATCAGCTCTGCACCTGTCATCACTAAGCTACACGGGCTCACTTAGAGTTAAACTTGTGTGATGTTAAATAAGGATCACAAAATACTGTGACCATTGAGTTCTGGCTGAAGAAGTGATGCTACCAGTTCACCAGTTGAAAAAGTGAATCTGCCCAACTTGGAACATAAGGTCTACAGCACTGATATGGCAAAGAAGAGTCTTTTTTTTTTACAAATTATTTAATTTCTAAACGTTACGTATCTCTTGGAAGAGGTGAAAAGAGTAAAGTAATAAGCAACATCCCATAAATCCACCCTATTTTAGAGTTCTTTCTTAGATTACTTAATGCCTTCAGTTATCCCCATTTATAGTATGTTCCTTCTTTCCTGAAAACCCAAGGCTGAATGTATTGTCTCAGTAAGTCATGTAGGCAACCATTCAGCTAAATAATTCTTTAGAATTGTTGTTTCTAAATATAATACTAATCTTTCCACTGTGACTTTTAAAGTACCCTCTGACAGTCTGAAAGGATTCTTTACTTTATTCAACATAAGGTTGGTATTGACATGGAACAGAAATAGCAAGGAGTTACTGCTATTATCATTGTTATTATTTAGTGTCAATGTATTTCACAGCTTTCTACAAGAGAACAAACACCCAGGGAATTGTGGTTGTGCAAGAATCTGATATAAAGGAAGCATATTGCACTGGTCAAAAAGCTTGCAGCATATAACAAAAAGATCTTTTAATCACAACATAAACAGAAAATAGCATTTAAGTGCTTCTGTGATTTTTTTTGTCTTACAAAATATGGGTAGTGTGCATGGTACAGAATAACCACCATGTTTTTACCCACAATGCAGCATTATTTCCAGGCTCCTGGATTGCATGTGATTTACTGCTACAATTGCACATTTGCTTCTGGTTTGATAAATCATGCACATGTTGAGGCCATGCTTTGATTGCATTAACGTTGGCATGACGTGCATCGGTTCCATCGTGGTGATGTGTGCAGCTCTAGAAAAACCATTATCATGCTGACTTATTTCTTACTGACATGGACTTTGAAGCTTGCAGATAAATCTTGCTATACTGTAAAATATTATATTAGAGTGAAAGCTAATTCTGGACATGTAGAATGTATGTAGTGGGGCGGCTTCGTGAACTGTACAAAAACCTCTGGTGGCACAGCACCCTGTCATTTGGATCCTGTGTGTCCCAGCATCGTGCTCCTTGAGTATTTGGGGGACTGCAGAATTATATTTAGACAAATGAATCCCTAAATGCTTTCATTTTGGAAACAGATCAAATTATTATTATTGGTACATTGCTGCAAATAAATGCGCGTTGTAATTAAGTGTCTCCGGGCGTGTATAAATAGGTTAGCTCTCAGGTATGTAATAATCAAGAACACTATTCAACGTGTTCTCAATAAATACGTGTAAAATATATTATGCTGACAGCAAACTGAAATACAGCGCAGAAGGCACCCTCTTTCAGCCAGCCCTTATTTAAACTGTTTTCTTAATTTTCTACAGTAACTTTATTCAAAATCGAATATTTAAGACACTCTTACTGTGTTAATTAGCCAGAACAGCCTGGTTCACTGGCAGACTGACCACACAGGTCTTGCGCTTTACAGCAGTTCAGAAAACCTTGCAGCCTCCCAGTCTCACAGACTTCCTGTTTCCCCTTGTTCTCCCCTCCCCCAGGAAGTTAGATCACTCACCACACCTGCACATACCTCCCAACTGTCCCGTTTTGAGCGGGACAGTTCAGATTATGACAGATCAACCCGCAGTCCCGGCTTGTTACTGAAATTTCCCGACTTTCTCTCTGATCTCCTGCAGTGAACTTCCAGAAAAAGATACGTTTTTTTACAGTAACTTAATTGGCTTTTGGCAGAGAGCCCAGAAAAGATACTTGGATATATCTGTAGCAATTTAAGATAAGTGAATAAGTAATTGTAACAATTTAAGATAAGCAGGTCTCTTGGGGAAACTGTGACTAGCAGCTTACAGGGCAATTCATTAGCAAAACTGTAATAACACATAAAAACCACAGAAATGTGTTCAAACTTCCATAACCTGCCAAATTTGGTGAAATGAAGATGGTAAATAGGGGGTGTGGCCACAAAAATGGACAGGGCCAAAATAATTGGGGCCCCAAAGAATATTTTTTAAAAAAACATTGGTGGTAGGGGCCTATAGAATATTAAAATAATACATTGGTGGCCAGGGGATTAAAACACAAATTAGTGTTTAGTAGAATTGAACTCATGGCTTCAGGACTTTAACTTTGCCTCCTTTCGTGACTTTGGATCTTTACAACACTTCAAGACTTAAATTTCGGCTATTTTCGTTACTTTTGGGTCTTGTTGCTGCTTCAGGACTTCAATTTCTTCTGTTTTCGTGACTTTGGGTTTTTTCGCCGCTTCGGGAGTTCGGCTATTTTCGTGGCTTCGGGTCTTTTCGGTGCTTCAGGAGTTCAGCTTCAACTATTTTCGTGGCTTCGGGTCTTTTCGCCGCTTTGTGATTTCGGCTCTTCAGCACTTCCGAAATTTTGGCTGTTCGGGACTTCGGAAATGGCCGCATGGCTTCGGCGCTGTCAAGGGGAGCCCGGCTCTTTCGAAAATGCAGCACTGCCAGGCCCCCTTCAGGCTAGGGGGTACAAAAACCAGCCTATTGGGTTTATTTAATGTTTACAGGATTTTCTAGTAGACTTAAGGTTTGAAGATCCAAATTACGTAAAGATTCATTATCCAGAAAACCCCAGGTCCCAAGCATTCTTAATAACAGGTCCCATACCTGTACTGCCAAGAATTGGATATTTCAACACCATTCCCCAAATATTCACTGGTGCTTCATCAAATGCACAGGTTTTAGGTTTCAGTATACTTGATTTTATGCACATATTTACATGTGGTTTTATTCCAACAATGCCAGACAACCAATTCCAATTTGGGTAGTTTATATATGACAATTCAAGATTCAAGTACATATTTAATAAAATGTAAACATTCTACTCAATTTTACTCACCAAATTTATTTGCAGAACATTTCTCACCTTTATAATTCTTGCATGAATTTGTTGTTGTAAAAATACCAGCAAAAATCTGAGAAATTGCTAAAATAAATCTGTAGGGGTAAAAAAAAATTATTTAGATCAAAATACATTTTCATCTAGACCTAAATCAGCCCTTATACCTGATAAAGCACCTGGCTCAGTAGTATTATTTTTTATTTTACTTCCCAACCCCTTCATAGCAGCTCATATAATTTTATATTTAGAGTTCCACCCATGAAGCAGGAATATAAGATTACACGTCTTCCATCAAAGGTCCCCAATACAAGTTACTGTACCTTTTCAAAACTAAAAACAGTTATTTTAACCTAAAGTATTTTTTTAGCTGTAATATTGGTGTGTAGGCGCCATCTCAGGTTATTTTGCCTGGTCATGTGCTTTCAGAAAGACCCAGCACTTTAGGATGGAACTGCTTTCTGGCAGGGTGTTGTTTCTCCTACTCAATGTAACTGAATGTGTCACAGTGGTACCTGGATTTTTATTATAGAGTGATATTCTTGGATCTACCAGACAACTGTTATCTTGTGTCAGGGAGCTGATATCTGGTTATCTTCCCATTGTTGTTAGGCTGATGGGGAGGGAAGGGAAACTTGCAGTACAGTGACTAAAGTTTATCAGAGCACAAGTCACATGACTCTGGGCAGCTGGGGAAGTGACAATATGTCTAGCCCCATGTCAGATTCAAAAATTAAATATAAAAAATCTGTTTGCTGTTTTGAGAAATGTATTTCAGTGCAGAATTCTGCTGGAGCAGCACTATTAACTGCCAAGGTCATGTTGAAGTCAAGGGCAGAGGTCTTTGAACCATTTGAAGATGTTAACAGCCTTTTGCCCAAAAAATAGGATTTTGCCCAAAAACTTGAATAATTCGAACAAATCAAGTTTTTTCCCTTTTTTGTTTTCGAGTTTTTGGGTTTCAGGACTGCTAACTTGCAGAATCGGGTTTTTCCCATTCGAGTTTTTTCTTAAATATGATACCATTCGAGTTGTGAGTTCATTCGAGGTATAAAAAAATGCTTGACCATTGATTAATAACCCCCTTAGTCTTTTATTTTGGGGAATCGCTTGTTTTCATTTGGATTTTGGGAATTAATATACTTTTTCCCCTGTATTAATATTAATGTTTGATAGTAATTAAAAATTGCTAAAATGGTTCTGTTTGCCATTTTGCCCCAGGTATCAAAGAGACAACTAATGTGCATAGGGATTTTATTTCATTGCAGTTTTTTTGCTGTGAATCCTTTTGGAATACAAATTTTATTGAAGGCACCAGCTTCCAAGATATAGTGGTGGGTCATTTATCAACACTGGGTACATTTGCCCGTGGGCAGTAACCCATGGCAACCAATCAAATTGTTGCATTCATTGTTCTGCTTGCAGCTGACTTTAAAAAGCTTCTCAGTGGTTGGTTACAATGGGTAACTGGCCATAAGCAAATTTGCCCAGTTGATAAATGACCCCAGTGCAACTAGAATAATAACTAGAGAGAGAGAGAGAGAGAGAGAGAGAGAGTGAGAGAGAGAGAGAGAGAGAGATAGATGATAGATAGATAGATAGATAGATAGATAGATAGATAGATAGATAGATAGATAGATAGATAGATAGATAGATAGATGATAGATAGATAGATAGATAGATAGATAGATAGATAGATAGATAGATAGATTGATAGATAGATAGATAGATAGATAGATAGATAGATAGATAGATAGATAGATAGATAGATAGATAGATGCTAATCCAATTTCATGAATACCTGGAGGGGAGGTAAGCAATGTCAAGATGAAGCATATTCATATGTTATAATATTATTCTAGGCTCATTTTTGTAATCCATTTGTATGTGTAGGAGAAATGCATGAATGTGCACATTTAAGTAATCTAGTCTTTCAAATATTAGAATATTCAGGGGCCTGACGTATAAGGGAGTCCTCTACTAGGCACTAGTCTTTGGCTAGGTTTTAAGCCTCCTTTGTGATTTTTGCACTCCTGCTTTCGATGTGCATAATTGCCTACAATTGATGTGTAAGAAACAGCTTTTACACATACATTTTCTATATTACTAATGTAATTCACAAACATATTGTGGCAATTTTACTAAGCGCTGAAAATTCGCCAGCGACGGTTTTGCAGGCATCGCAACACTTCGCCAGGCGAAAATTCGTTCAGAAAATGCTGGCGAAGTTGCGCTAGCGTTAATTCGGCAAGCAGAGTGAAGTTGCGCTAGAGTTGGCTTATTTGCACACGGCGGGAAGTTAAAATTGAATGGACGTATATGTTGCAGCAAATACATTATATTACACAAGCCCAGGACCTTAATAAAAGATAATAGAGTTGTTATATTGCCCTACACATGAGCCCAGTTTATGTGCCGTATGTTAGGAAATGTAGGGCGGAAGCCGGTTACCCCAAAAATTTTGCAGCCTATCAACCTGAAAAAAGGAAAAGATGCCAGTGTTTTATTTTAAGAAAAATTTTTAGGAACTCCTGTCTACTCTATTGCACTTCGCCTGGTCTGAGGTGGCGAAGGCAAGTCTCGCGCAAGAGGTAACATTCAATAAAATTCGCCTCTTAGTGAATTTGTGCAGTTATGATCCCTTCGCCAGAGCGCAACTTCGCCTGGCAATTGAATGTGAGCGTCAGTCTCTTTCACTAGTGAAGTTACGCCTGCGCCTGTTACTAAATCAGGGAAGTACCGAAATAACGTCATGCTGGCGAATTTTTGCCACCGCTAGTCACTTCGCTTTTCGCTTTTTTTTGCTCCCATTGAGTCCTGTATGGTACTAACTGCTTGTGACATCATTGGGTACTTATCATTTATTTCTCCTTGTTGGAGCCTCTGGCTGCTCTACTAACTATCCTGATCCTACCTTACAGATTTGTTCTGATACTTTAATCTCCTACTAAGGCCTACCTCCACCTCAAGTTCTTTAACAACAAACAACTCCTCTAGCAAGAGGGAACCAAAGAAATAGAACCACATGGTAAGTCTCCTTTTAAGGTCACCTGACATACCTGTTCAGGGAACACTAATCTGAAAAGGAAAACAAGTTTCCCTTATAACTATGAAACAACTCCAGCCCTTGGCCACTTACAAAACCCTGTAGGGTTCATTTACCAATACCAGGTGTAAGGGTTATGTCCACTAATGGGCACAAAATTGTTCTTGGATCTGGTGCTGAGGATCAGTCCTAAGCAGACAATCGAGTAAAAAATAAAAACACTCAGCTTATGCTCAGTTATAAAAAGATATAAAATAGGTGTAAGAGTTATGTCCACTAATGGGCACAAAATTGTTCTTGGATCTGGTGCTGAGGATCAGTCCTAAGCAGACAATCTAGTAAAAAATAAAAACACTCAGCTTATGCTCAGTTATAAAAAGATATAAAATAGCAGCCATAATGCATAATAAGTCTGTTGTTTTACTTGTTTTCTTTTCAATGTTAAGCAGTTTGCTCTTGGTATTTGTTTTTTTTTTTGAAAACGTTAATGTTAAATATTTGTTGTGTCATATTCTCTTTCTTAGTCTGGCACTGCCAGGTTCTTTAATGTATGGAGCATGCCTATATGAAGGTTACATGTATAATATACTGAACACAAATCTGTCAAAATATTCTCAGGAAATTGCTTCTGTGTTTTGGACATTCATACATTATGCCCTTGAATGCCGCACTCATTGAACAGCTAGGGAGTTATCTCTGCAAGATAGTCTGTTTTACTCATGCCGTGCTTGAATATGCAATATATCTTCAGACTAAAAGTATTTAAGGGGTTGAAATATGACTGTATCTTGTGTCTCTTATTACACGCACAGTGCATTTTATCCCTACATAAAAACATTTTTCTACAAGCAATCTAAATAAACAGTGCGACTTTAACATAGTTTGAATCATGGGCATTATTATTAGTGTATATTGTAGGTAAGAATTTTTGAAAGGCCTAAATTCATCAGAACTGGTGTTTTGTGTTATTAAGCATGCCTACCATATCTGAGGCATAAAGCACAATATTGCATTGGTGAATACATCACATAATACATAACAACCTATGTCTTATATATACAGAAAGGATAGTATCTGGTGCACAAATGAGTTGCACATAAAGCAATTGCATAGTAAGATTTTGCTGTTATTTAATGGTTTAACATTTTGGTCCCTGTTGGGGTCTTCAGCCTATATTTGCAGCTTCTTTGTGCATGCCATCATTGTGCACCATTTATAAGGCTTTGTTTTACAGGATATTTATATATATATATATATATATATATATATATATATATATATATATATATATATATATAAAGACAGCAGCTCAAGTGTAGGAAACATATGCTATCCAACCAATGCAGCAACTCTGTGCAAGAAATACTTGGCTCGGTGCTTACAACAAACAAGGAATACGAAATAGATGGGGGTGAGAAGAGGTGCTCAGATGAGTGGTTAGTTTATGCTATAGTACTGGAAATAGAATAATGTTTCAGTATTCCCATTATCAGAGTTGCATGACCATGTAGCAGCCAGCAATCCCCTAGGGAACATGGCTATCTTTGTGTACCATATTTTAAAATGTATGGAAAAAAACATATTTATTCAGGCAGCATTGGAAGGGTCACATATATGTTTCCAGAATGTGCAAGGTGTTATAGTTCAGACCTGGCATGAAGATCCTAGATGTGCTAATTGAGAGACCCAAATGTTTTTACAATTCAAAAAAGGACAAACACGTAATTTCATAAATATAAATATACAGAGACTAAGGGGGTTATTTATCAAAGGCAGAATTTATCTCAACATATTCTGCCAAAAACTCTGATTACATCCGCACAAGTTTTTCCCGCTTATTTATTAGATTTTCCCGAACATGTGGTTTGCGGGAAAAAAAAACTGAATTTCACAAATTTTTCGGATTTTCCACCCAAAACTACGACTTTGTATGCTTTATTTCCTGAAAAACTCAGAAATCTTCTGGGCATTGCACGAAACACAGCACAAAAAGTCATTGGGACTTCTCCCATTGACCGATATGCATCCTCAACAGGTCTGAGATGCCGGATTTTATGATTCTGACTTTCCCATCTTTGGGGTATAATAAATTCCGAAAAATTTGTGATTTTTTAAAAGTCCAATTTTATACAAAAAAAAAATCGGGGATTTTTGCATTCAGAATTTAGTAAATAACTCCCTGAGAGACATAAGGGCAGGTTCAACGTCTGGGACGAAACTTCGCATTTTAGTGAATTAGCGTATTCATAGCACATTTGTGTCTGGCGAAGTGGAGCGAGGGGTGCGAAGCTGACGCTGGTGAAAATTCACCCGTTAGCGAATCTGCCCCATAGTAGGAAGGAGGCCCCAGCTCCATCTTACCCATCCCTACACCTCATACTTTGGAAAGTTGCCTTTTTTGATTTTGTAAAAGCGATATGTGATAAGGTTGTGATCAGGTAGGGGACTTTAGTATAAAGTACGAGGGCTGAGTTTCTCCGTGTTTTAGATCTGTGAAACCCAAGCAGGTAGTTCTGAACTTAATGGCCCAAAGGAAAAACCAGATTGTCCAGTTAAAAATCAGACATGTGGTAACCCTACTCATACTCCCTCCTTTTTTAGATAGCAAGCACTGATGAATAGCACCCTATTGCATTTTTAAGGTATAACTCCTCCTTTTGTACAACTTACATCACTGCAGGATATATTGGTGCATCAAAAAATGTGATATCAATATGTTTTTCCTAAAAGATCATAATAATGATGCATTTTATAAATAATCATGTTGCATATGAAACATATAATAGATCAAATATTCACTATCTATGCAACCAATTGTATTACAGTTTTGTATTTCCTACTAGGGTATAATGTAATAGAAGTCACACATTTTGCAGCAAATCCTAGTAACCGTTTTGGTATTGTATTGGTCTTCTGAAAGCAAACCTCTGATTGGTTATTAGAATCGATGCAAACTTTCTGCCATTTCTGCTTTTAAGTGTGTGATATGGTATCCATTAAAGTAAAATATTAGTAAAACATGGCATACTAGTGGAAAGCTGGCTATGCATAGGGCCAGGTTCAATTCCGTGAGATAAATTTATCTCATGGTTTATCACATGAAAACATCTATGGGAAAAAACTGTTATTGAATTAGGAGAAAAAACTTTGATCCTTATTCTGTACCAATTTTTTTCCCATTGATTTCAAAAGTGTTTTCACATGATAAATAGTGAGATAAGTTTTTCTGAATTGAAAAATTCGTGATTTTTTTGTGTTATAATAGGCTTAAAAAAATCACCAATTTTTCGGAATTAGTATAGTTCCCATTAATAATAATAATCTACTCAATTTAATAAGGACAACATAATTAAAAATATATTTGCCTGGACATTTCTAAAGAAATAGCTCATTGTTGTATGTAGCTTTTCATCGGATTATAAAATATATATATTTTTATTTAACATGCAAATGAACCGTCATTAGTTGGGGAGGATGCAATTGACTATGGGAGTCAATTAGAGATTGACTATTAGAGAATCACACCTATGAGACCAGGCAATCACATCAAGAAAAAAGGATAAGAAAGAAGGCATGAAATATAAATGATCATTTTTACAGTTTTTACTTGAATGAAAAAAATATTCTTTATGCTTCCAAAGTCAACCCCTGTAAAATCATGTAACTGGGTTACATAAAAATAAAATATAAGTAACAAAAAATCCCATTTATCCAACATAAATGTATATTTTGGTCACAGTCACCCATTTCACTGAAGATACCAGTAATAGACCCAGTTGGGCATTTCTCAGATAGATGCCTGCATAAACCAGAAACATGTAGAAGAAGGCTTACAGAACAATGGTATATCTTTTATCATGCTGAATCATAAGGTTTATATGTCACGAACCAAGGTAATTGGGTATTTTGTTAGCCTGTGCCTTATTATATGTCTTTTCTACAATGTTTATAGAATAAGAAATTACATCTGTGTATGTTTTAAGCAGATAATCCAATTACTGCAATTTATAACACAGAAATGAAAGTAAATTCTTTAATATTATGAATTAAATGTGACATCAAGCTACATCTTGAGACATATATGCTAAATAAAATAAAAGATTGCATACTAACGCCTTCATAGCCAAGCTAAGAAATCCTGAATCTTGTGGCACATAGTTTATTTACATACCTGCAATGACCTTTCTGTTTATCACAGCTTGACTGATATTAATTAGACACAGCTAAATTTGTCTGTACATACAGATATATCCAGACCTAGTACAAATCACCACATTCTCGCAACAGCCCCAACAGATATGTTAACATGAGAAATTGGAAAAGGTATCCTTGGGAATAGAACTCTAACTGTGATTGACAGCTCGACTCCTATTTTCTGCTAGCTATATAGGCTTTGTCTCTGTGTTTTATCTTCTCTTACATTTTTCCTATTTTTACACTAACAGATGGCTGAAGCACATACACAACAATTGGAAAAAATAAATGTTTGGGATTGTTATGGATTATAATATCAGACGTACTTTAGGCATAAGGTTATAATGTTATAGCACTAAGGCGTGCAGGTAGAGTTCCCCATGATGCTAAATAAATCACTTCTTTTGATTTGTTTTTTGTCAGGCAGAAGGTATTTTCCCTATAAGAATCATTGCAAAATATAATTGCAGTCAACAGCTTGACAAAAATAGTGCATACTGTACATATTAGTAATATGGGCTACTGTATAATTATCATAAATACTGTTACATGTTAACACATGGACGTACAACTGTGATGTTACACGTGTAACATTTAAACATTAGGGGGTGGAATTATTAACGTTCAAAGTACATTTTTAAGCTAAATTTTGAATTTTGAATTTGAAACCCAAATTTGAATCACAAATTTGAATTAGAGTTTCAAAACTCAAATTTTATAGGTTTATAAAGCCCCAAGAACTTAACAATTTGACAGCTTAAATCTGTTGAGTTTACATGGAAGTCAATGGAAGTTGTCCTAAATTGTACTAAAATGTTTGCAGATCTTCAAGTTGCTGCAAAATTCAAATATTTAAAGGGTCTTTGTCCTGAAACTCAATGCCCATTTTGATAGTTTCCTGGGTGCTAATTCTTGTTGATTATCTGTGTATGACCCTGCCTGACCCTGATTCTTGTCCTGATTGCTGCCTGTCCTGACTCTCGCCTGTGTTTTGACTATTCTCTGGATCCTGCTTTTGTACTGCGTACAATATGTTGGCACTCTAAAAATACATATTATTAATAATAATAAAAATAATAATAAAGGACTTAGCTACCAAATTTAGTTTCACATGCTATATGTGTCTGCTTTGCAATCTGTGGATGTATATTGTATTATATTGATATTCTACCTGTTGTTGAAATTGCAAATTATACTTTTTGAGAGATACTTTTGGAATTTACTACATGGTTTCATGTTGTGTTAATTTATATGCTGTGTCTTTATTAATGATGAGTGAATTTTTCTGCCAGGCATGGATTCACAGTGGAATTCCGCATTTCACCATCTGCGACAAAAAAGTCGCTAAGACAAAGAAAAAATGCCCATTGACTTCAATGCATTTTGAGTGAGGACTAACTTGAGAAAAAAAACCCATTTGGACAAAAAGTCACCAAGACAAAAAAGTCACCACAAGAAAAAACACCCATTGACTTTAATTTAATTTGGAGTGAGAAAAAAAGTTGCGCCCATCAAAATTTTTTTCGTCTATTGACTTCAATGTGTTTCTCAAATTTTTTACATCTCGCAAATTTTTTGAGCGAAGTCAAATAGGACAGATTTAACCATATTTATTTTTTTCATGTTGTTGGCTCTGTTTTACTGTATATCATCGTGACTTAAGGAAAACGGCTTGGCCAGTTGCATCCATGTTCATCTAGTTCTTCTCTACTAATATTATTTCTTCTGAGAGTTTTTTGCTCATATGTATTTTAAATAATTTTACAAAAGCTGATTGCACATTTCATTTTTTTTTGCAATCCAATCCAAGCCAGCTGATGATACTAGCCACTTGAATTCATACTAAACAACCCTGCAAGTTGTCAAGGTACTAAATCTTTCTAAAGAGACATTTTTTTACCCCTAAAGTTGTGATCATAAAGGCCATTAATAGAACTACAGTTCATAAGAGCCAAACTTTCAGTAACATCTAGCCGGGCCAGGAATAGCCAGGTTTTTTGTATCAGTTGGCCTCTCTTACTTAGCACCCCTCCTGATGTGAAAGACCAATACATGTTCAAAAGCATTTCTCTGAAATCAAGCCAATCCATGACAACTGAAAGCCTCTTCAGAATGATGGCTAAGCCCATTGGTCCCAGGGTTTGACCTTTCTTTCCTTCAGCCCATTAAAACCCTCCATTGAAGCCTTCTAATTTGTCAAGCTCTTTTAGACCTAGTGCCAGCAAAATAAATAACTCCTTATGTACATCAGTTTCCCCTGACACCCACACTTTGTATTCTGAGAAGATGGTGATGGTGGGTCACCGTAACTATAAACATGCACCAGCTTGAAGTCAAGTTCATGGGATATTTGGGAAAATGTCTGTTTTATGTACTAGATACTCATGGGATCCCATCTTGAAGGTTAAGTAGAGTAAGATAATGGCTACAATCTTTTCTGCTCTAAATATTCTGGAACAATGGCAAAATCAATGTTTCATTTATCTGTAACTTAAATTGGAGCCAAGGGAGGCCTTGAACAAATATTGAAATTCAAAGTAGTGCTTGAACCTAAAAAGTATGGAGTTCACAGCTGATGAGTTTCCCACAGCATTAAATGTTCTGTTTTAAAATAGATGTGCCAAACTTATTTTATGTGAATTATAGTGCTCAGCCACTCAATGAGGCAGATTTACTAAAATTCATAGGGACATCGCCAATTTACTAAAAGGCAAAGCGGACAATTCACTAGAGAAAAAGCTGAACGCTAGAGAAGTTTTACGCCGTTTCCCAAGAATTTTTGCTCAGGAAAACAATCGTTATGCCCCAAATTTATGAAAGTTCAAACTTTCGAAACCTTTACCCTTTCACCAAGTTCTCCCTGGCGAATTGATAAGGTTAAGCTACATCCTCAACCTTATTATATTAGTAACATCATATTGTTTATACCAAAAAAGTCATAAAAAAGACAAAACACTGGTGTTTTTTTCAAATTTTATTGTGGAATTTGTTTACAAGTTGTAACTGTTAAATATGTTATATATCATTTATATACTTTTTTAAGCATTTGAAGATCATGCCACATTTGTTTTAGGGTGGGCTTATGGCCTAGGGTGACAAAAGATCTCCTTTGTATTTATTTTGCTTCCTTGGACATTTTTAAAAATAAGTGGCCACTTCCAGCAATTTCACCAACAATCACCAATAAAGACATACTGTATATATCACCTGTATGTAGCTGCCATATTTAAACCGACGTAAGTGTAAGTGTATTAATGAACTTTTGCTAAGTAGAAAGTAATGCCAGAGAAAATTGAATTAGAAAAGTTCGTGCTGACGAAGTTTCACTGGCGAAAGTACGCCAGTGTTAATTTGCAGAAACGAAAATATGTGTATTTGCTGTGAAATAAGTATGATAAAGTTGAGTAGAGTATGGCAAAGTTTCCAGAAGCAAAAATTGCCCCTTAGTATATTTACCCGAATGACTCCACAAGGATCACAAAGATAAAAGTACAAAATCTTTATTTAAAACTAAATTAAAATGATCTGCATCTCCATATTTCCTATGCGTTTTGTACCCTAGGGGCACTTAAGGACCCTAGGGCTTGAGATGTGATGGGCATATGGAGATGGTGATGATATTAATGTAGTTATAAATAAAGATTTTGTACTATTATCATTGTGGTTCGTGTATATGAGTGAGTGCCCAGGCTGTCCTTTTTTTCCTCATTTGCTTTCCTTGTGCCCTTTTTTCTTCAATTTGAGAATCAATGTGCTCATACATAGAGATCTGCTGCTAACTGTGCCTCTCTACCAAATTGGCAGCATATAGCCCAGCTACAATTTCAGAATGAATGCCTTCTCTATTACATCATCTATTAGCCTTTGTCCACATATCAGCATGGCTCAGAGTACAATCACTCAGTACTACTCACCTCTCCTCCCTTCATGTGAACCAATCACTGACTTAAAGAAGACAGAAAGCTATCAATGCAGTTTATTGCCAATAGATTAGCCACAACAGTACAAGCTAGAACACCATTTTTATTCTAGACACTGTCTATGTTTGTTTAGGATAGCAGCTGCCATATTAGCTGTAACATTATTTCCTGCCTGAGTCTCTCCATGCTTGTTCATAGCTCTGAGCTCAGATTACAGCAAGGAGAGGGGAGGGAGGGGGAGGGAGGGAGAGGGAGAGAGGAGCAAACTGAGCATGCCAAATCCCAAGCCCTGGAGGTTTAAACTGTAAACAGGAAGTCTGATACAGAAACCCATGTGTACACAATAGAATGAAAGAAATGCAGTGTTTCTTTTGACAGAGAACTCTGAGTAGCACTAGTAGGGTTTACTAGTGTATTCATATAGACCTTTCTGAGAACGCTTACTTAGTTTTAACCTTTCCTTCTCCTTTAAAGGCAGAATAATCAGTTATGCCATATTAGGACAATCATGTAAAGATCCACTATTTTGGTACCCTGGGCAAGCAATAAGACCTGTTTCCTTATGGACAGCTTTTAAGCAGTAAATATATGTCTGTTATCTGAAACAAACAAAAATAATCAGCTTACCAAATAAACCTTGTACTAATACCTCATTTGTACTATTTTGATCAATGCAGAATGTTGTCAATAATTTGCTGAATAAAATAAAAGTATCTGTAGTGGCTGTATACCTATAAGAAAAGGGTGTGTCTCGAGAGACAAGATTTTGCATTCTATCATTCTAAAGTTAATGCTGCTGCATGCAAGCAGTAAAGAATCTAAGTAGGGTGCCTAAAGATGGATTGTCAAATTAAACCTGCAAGGATAGATTATCCATCCTAAATGTACAGTATTATCCTAGAATAAATAAGATTAATGGGAATAAATGACAGCAGTATCTCAGTTATTAAAAGGGAAGACATAGTAGCCCAATTACATTTATTTGACTTGGTGATTACAAGTAAGACTGGGGGACAGCCTTTGAAATGCATAGAGGATGACTGTAAGGCTTTTGTAGAAACACTAATTTCCACTGTGAATGGCCTTTCTCTAGAGCAGAATTAGAAGAGTAGAAATAAAGGTTAGATATATGTCCATATTTCAAATGTATTTGGACTTTTTTTCTTCCTAAATTGAAGGAATTTTATGTTTTGTATATAATGCATTTGATATAATAAGGTTTTTATAGTATGAACAAGTGAAGCGTATTTATACATTGTTTGTACTTCACCTTTTAAAATGCAATTGTTAATGAACCATTTAGAGCAATGCTACGGGTTCTTGAAATGCTACATATTTCCCAGCAACGCCAAATCATGAATTATCATTTAAAGATAAACGTCTCTAATGAAATGTCAGCTACACACTTGAATCTTTTGTTTGACATTAAAAAAGTTCAGTATTTAACATATCATTTTGGAATCACAGAACAGCTGTGGGCCCCAAACTTTGGGGCTGCCCCACAGGGGGCCTGAAGCAGTGGTTGAGGGGGGGGACTTCTTGGAGATCTGTTAGGTTGCTATTTGGGGAGAATGGGGATTTGCGTTCTTTGTACTTGTGGAAGCCTAGTAAAAACACATTTGCTTTCCTAGATATTTCAGCTAAACTTGCAGTAAAGGAGGCTCTAACCTGAATGGATGGGGTTGTTTATAACTTAATAAATCTTCAACGAACATTCAAACTTCAGAAACATGGGTGACGCTTAAACTGGTGAGACAAGGGACAATAAAAGCTGCCCTCCAGATCAAGTATAAAAATTATTGGCCCGTGTATGGGGCACTCGGGACTGGCTGACCAACAATATCTGTTTAAAAATTGGACAAATCACTTTCAATCAGGTTTAAAGAGCCCATCAAGCAGGGACTTCATCACTGTGTTGATGCTGTCCTTTCCTGATTTCTTTCTTCATACTCAGCAGTAATATCTGATTGTTTGCCCCATGTAATCATTTGTATCTGACCAATTTGGTGAAGCAAGCAGGTGGCCAAATCAGACAGAACATGAACTTGTGTATAGACAGCTTTATACATTGCATATGCATTCTCCACTGATTTGGGAAGTGATTGGTGTGCTCCTTTAATTTTAGACCTCAGGCCCTACTGGATGGCTGTTCTCTTTACCTTGTTTTACTCAACTTCCCATCAGAGGACTTTTCAAGTTATTTTCAAGATAAAATTCACTATGAAATTAAACCAAATGTGCAAAGCCTTACCCTTATTTGACTCTTCTCTCCTTCTCTTTTCTTAGGCCATCACAAAGAGTTCCAAGATTTGCTGACAACCAAGAAAACACTGTAGAACTATGAAATAAGATGAGTGTAATCCTGTTTTTTTAAAAATATAGAGCCAGTAAATAGCCTAGATAACAAGATAAGCACTTTGATTTAATAGCTATATTATATTGTAGTAAGGTTTTCCATAAAACTTTAGATGGCCATGGATACTTACCCTAAACAGCATGAGGGTTCATCCTAAACTACTGCTGAATAATGTACAGTGTATGTGTTTTACCATTCACATTAATAAAATATCCATTGCATCCAATCACAAAGTAATGTGTTTAGTATCCCAGTCTCTTGGACACATGCACTAAGTAGTAATAAGTAGTCTTCTGATTAGTGATGGGTGAATTTGTCCTGTGAAATTCGCGAAAAAAATTTGCAAAACACACTGAAGTCAATGGGCGTCAAAATGATTTATATGCACGCCTATTTTGGCCAAATGCATTAAGTCAATGGGCATCCGAATAATTTTGACGCGTGATAATGTTTATGCGCACGACTATTCTGATAGGCGCCCAAATTTTTCCGCCGCGCCAGATTTTTCGCTAGTGAATTTTTGCAGCAGTTTTACAAACGTATTCGCCAGCGCAGAAACACAGAAATTCACCGCAAATGCATGCCGGTATAGATATGCGATATCGAGGATTAATATATTCGCCCATCACTACTTCTGATAACATTTTAAATACAGTGGCAGTACAAGGGATCCCCTGGGTATGTGTTTGTATCAATATTGTTTGTGTATTTTAATTAATTATTGCTGAATTGAGCAATAATTATTATAATAATAATAATTATTAATAATAATAATTAATTAATTATTGCTCAATAATAGTTGTCTTTTTACAAGCAATTTTTTTTGTGAGCTATTATAAATGAGAATTATTTCTGTTCTATTTTTTTTTTTCTCAATCACAAATTAACCCTGAATTTTTTACCTACGTTACAAGTTCTTTTGGATAGGATCCTCTTTACCTCTTGAATCAGTTATTGTTTGGAAATCTGTTTGTTTAACGTTTAATACCACTTACTGTACAGTGTGGTATAAGACTGCAGTTATACAGCTAACATATGTGCATGTGTGCCTGAGTGTACACATGTATATAAGCTTTTCAGATGGGTCACAATTCTATTTTCATTTTCTTTACATATATATATATATATATATATATATATATATATATATATATATATATATATATATATATTTGTTTTGTAGATAAAGGGGATGGGTTCTATCTGGGTGTATAGGGTGAAGATTAATTAGAAAACCATATTGCAAAATATGTCATTTGTGCTAATCCTCTGGATTTTGATCTAATATTTTTTTAAACTTATGTTTTTAAATTATCACTGATATTTAGGGAACTTTGGGATTAATTGTAAATACTATTGAGTATAACACACACTGATGAATTTAAACTATGGACTGTTTTGGATATTTATTAGACCTTTAAGTTGAATCAGAAGTAATAATTGTCATTGATTGTGACACTGGGTGATCTGGTTCACTTTATAGATATGGGGAGCTATGTCTAAATTGGGAGCTACAGTTCCACTGTGGCTATTAAATTTATTGAAACCACTTTTTTTTTAAGGGGTCGTCACATGTATTCAGTGGGTGTTTTACATGATACACTGATGATTTTTCTAATTAATTGCATTTGTGATATTAAAGGTTATAAGTGCACTCTAAGGGGCACATTTACTTAGCTCGAGTGAAGGAATAGAATAAAAAAAATTTGGATTTCAAAGTATTTTTTTGGCTACTTCGACCATCGAATTGGCTACTTCGACTACGACTACAAATCGAACAATTCAAACTAAAAATCGTTCAACTATTTGACCATTCGATAGTCGAAGTACTGTCTCTTTAAAAAAAAAACTTTGACCACCTACTTCGCCACCTAAAACCTACCAAGCATCAATGTTAGCCTATAGGGAAGGACCCCCTAGACTTTCTAGCCAATTTGGGATCAAAGGAAAATCGTTCTATCGATGGATTAAAATCCTTCGAATTGTTCCAAAATCGTTTTAGAATAGCACTAAATCCTTCAACTTCGATATTCGAATTTGAGGTTAATTAAACCTCGCTATTTGACCATTAGTAAATGTGCCCTTAATAGCAATAAGCATGTTAATAATATTAGCATCATATATGTAATAATGGATATAACACACTGATTGGCTGTTAGGGGTATAAAAAGTGTATTTCACTTCCTGTTCACTATCCCGATGGCGGTCCCATGTTGACCGAAGCGCGTCGACATGGAGACTGAATAAGTGTTGTGAGTGCTTTCTACTATTGGACTATATATATATATGTATACATGTATATATGTACTCCACCCTTCACTCTCTTTTTCACTATAAATCAAAAACCATCATCTATGAAATGCAGTTTATCATAGGATATTACTAGTAAGTTAAGAATTTATAAAGGGTATCTGCACCTGAGCATTGCTCCTTGGAATAAGTAGGAATTCTTTGTCTCCCTATAGGTTGCTAAAAATATCCATAGCATAGGGCTTTTTTTCCGACTAGCACTCCGATATTACTATTGTATATAAAATACTAAAAATACTTAATATGCAGCCTTTTCCAGACATTGCGTGTCATTGTTTGCCATTAATTGCCCCCCCCCCCACATTTCTAGAGATTTGCAGTAATTTTTTCTAATTATAGGAGAAATAGTAGAGCATCCCCACCGCAGGTTACGATTACCAGGGATTAATGATGAATGCATTTAGTTTACAAATGTATATTGTTTGTGCACTAAATATTCCTCTGTTCCTTTAATCTGTTTCTTCCAATAGGGAAATGTTAATGTATCGTTTTATCGCTAAGACATATGGCTTAATTGTTGCCTTCCGAGATTCCAACTGCTGTGCTCATTACATTAAGCATGACTTGGTAGCTTTTATAAGTATAATCGCTAGGCATCATGCATGTAAATGAGCTATTTTCTATGCATGGCTGGAAAAGGTGCTAATTAAATAGTTGGTATTCATGGTTTTGCCCATTCATTGTTCAATGACACACAAAGCCAGTGATGTGTACCAGCGGACATTTTACATTGAATGTTTTTCTTTCTATGGTCTTTGTCATGAAATGGTGGCACCGTGAGGAGACTGAATGCTGAAATATGTTTTAATACCATTTTAGCCATCAAGCGAGAATCCCCTGGTTTCGTAATGAAATTTTTATTTCCTTCTTCTTTGCGAGATGTCCTGATTTATCGCCGTTGCATATTAAATGAACCATAATCCATTATCTGACTGTATTTGCATATCATTATTAAATGCTGATGTGGTAAATGGAGTTTCTAGCACATTATACGTACGCCACCGTCAGTATTCCCCTTCTATAATAAATAACTCTATTGCATTAAAGAACAGATAAAGTCAGGCACATGAAATGCCAAAATATTATCTTTCACAGAAACAATTCTTTATCATTTCTTTCTCAAGTAACCACCCCCCGCTTCAAGTGCAGAATAACTGTGTATTTTTAGTACTTTTATTTATATACCAGATCAAATTCAGAGTTAAAAAAAATACATTTAATGGACATTTTAAAATTTTTTAAATTAAAATGCCATTTTTCATATTTATTTGGAGTGCTTACATGGATTGTTTTTTTTTGTAGGTGTTCTGTTATTATATATCTATCTATCTATATTTACAGCAACTTGTATTTTCAGTGTTATATTTCTCTTGAATTTCATAGTTATATAATTGTGTTAGATGCTTCCTAAGTAAATGACATATTCCTGGAACCCGATGATCTATTGAAGTGAAAGGATGTAATTATTCAAAACTGTAGCTAATTGCTAGTATTACAAGTAATGGCGCTACTGAAGGCACATCTAAGACAAGCTGGAGCTTGCACGTGAACAAAGGAAAATGCCCCAGTTTGAGTTTTGTAGATATTAAAATTTGAATTAGAAGCAGCTAATTTAAAAAGATGTGTCTGATTTGCCTTACAGTTATTTTCTATAACCCTTAATAAATAATGTAATAATGCATAATATATTATTTAGATTCTGCGGTTAAAAAAAAAAAAACATGAATGGTGTTTCAGCTACGATTGCAGTCATTTATTTATCAGTGAACGATTTGCATAATCACACTTCAAAATCCAGTGAACTGGAGAGACAAGCCCCACACAAGTGTTTTAACATTTAGCAGATAGTATCGTACTTTGTTCAATACAATAATTTATGTTAGATTACTTTAATGCTCAATTATCGTGAGTGCATTTGGTTGCGCGAGCAAAGCATTTTTATTGCTCATAGATCTCAAACCAAATTTTAAGGAAAACGTTCTACAGCTAAAGAAGACGGCAGCCAAAAATAATAGAATCTGTGGTTAAATAAAATAAAATGCTATTTTAAAGCTTCTGTGAGTCAATGTTTTTGTAAAAGAATATTGTTTGCATTTTGTTATCATTAGTGAATGAATTGCTGACACCAGAAGATGAGTTCTAGAGCCACTGACACTCTGCTCTGCAGATAACTCATCTTTTAGCAAAATGTGAGAATAAGAATATAAATCATCTAGGACAAATTTTAATGTTATTGGTAAAATTAGAAAGAAAATGATCCAATGAAATAAAAAACTTTTTCTATTTAATAATATTGTCATAGGAAAGATAAAAAGGTTTCGGTAAAGAGGGGTAGCTCATAACCCTGCCGTATGTCTTGTACGTTTGTCTTATGTCTTATGTCTCTTTAAAAAAAACTTTGACTACCTACTTCGCCACTTAAAACCTACTGAGCACCAATGTTAGCCGATGGGGACCTTCCCCATAAGCTTTCTAAGCAATTTCTGATCGAAGGAAAATCGTTTCGATCGATGGATTAAAATCCTTCAAATCGTTTGATTCAAAGGATTTAATCGTTCGATCAAATGATTTTTCCTTCCATCGTTCGATCGAAGTGTTTGCGGTAAATCCTTCGACTTCGATATTCGAAGTAGAAGGATTTTACTTCGATGGTCGAATATCGAGGATTAATTAACCCTCAATATTTGACCCTTAGTAAATGGGCCTCTCCGTATTGTGGCATAAAATTAAATTATTTATTAGACTTTCAAAAAAAAAAAATTATGACATGACGTGTTTTGTGCTTGCACATTTTCTCAAAGGCTTTCTTCACAAGTACAGACAATCGTTATCTCCAAATGCAAAAAATTGTTCACAGTAGATTCAAAGGACGCCCCTCTTTGAGGTTGATTTTACCTCCAAATATGAAGAGTGGGGAAAGGCGAAGTCCACATACTTGGTTGAATGTTGCAGGTGTGCTGGAGTGTGATCACCTGCAAGTAGGGAGAAAGGATTCAGTCAAAAATAGTTAAATCCTAAATTCGACTGTCGATAATGTTGAGCAGTTGAACACATTGGGGGTTATTTACTAAACTTAATGCAAATATCATGAAAAATTATTATTTATAAAATCAGACTTTTAAAATGTAATTAAAAAGTGTAAAAAACCAAGCAGATTCTGAGTTTGTAGCAGAAAATATTAAGATAAATGTGTACTTATAAATAACCCCCATTGACTTTCTGTGGGTGTGAAGACAGTACAAGTAGCCTTGAACGCTAAGGGTCAGCTTTATCAAGGGTCGAATTTCGAAGTAAAAAATACTTTGAAATTTGACCATCGAATTGAAATACTTCGAATTCGAATATCGAATTCGACCTTTTTTCATCGAATTTGGGTATTCTGCGGTCGAGGTAAAATCGTTCAATCGGACGATTAAATTATTCTAATCGAACAATTTTATCGAACAATTTTACTTCGACTTCAAGAAACTTAGAAAAATGCTGTAGAAGGTCCCTATAGGCTAACAGCACTTCGGCAGGTTTAATTTAGCGAAGTATTGAAGTTTTTTTAAAGAGACAGTACTTCAATTATCGAAGTCAAAGTCATATTATCCTATTCAATGGTCGAAGTATCCAAAAAATTACTTTGAATTTTGAATTTTTTTACTTCGAAAATTCCCTCGGATTCACTTCGACCCTTGATAAATCTGCCCCCAACAGTTGTCTAAATCATTGCTCCCCTATGCAAAAGGAATAGTCCTAAACTAACCTATGCACTATAATTCTGCATTGGTAATAAAGACACTGGGGGTCATTTATAAACTTTGCGCAAGGCAGATTGGTTGGCAAAGTGAATATATTTGCCCTGTGCATGGTTATATTTATAAAGCTAGATAAGTGTGGTGCAAACAGAATTGTTTGTATCAGAGCTTTTTAAATTTGTCAAAAATTCGCAAATTGCAAATATTTATGCACACACTTTGCGACTGAATTATGCCACAACTTTGGTGGCGGAGAAAATATTTGCATAACAGTTTTGCAAAGTGAGAGTTTAAGTTACTGACAATGCTATTTTAGGGCACAACAACCTCGCACATTGGGTGCGCTTGTGCAAACTCAGCGCGCCAGTTGCAAAAATGTATTCACAATGCGAATTCGCAAAAAACTAAAAGACGGGCACAGCAGTGCAATTTTTTAGCATTCAGGAAAAAAACATGGGCAATACAACCATTTGCGAAAAAAATATACGCTGCCCAAACATTATAGATGACCCCCAGTATGTTTTTGAATTGCAATCTCTGGTATAGTTTATTTAAATAAGCTACTAAAAGCCATTTGGGCTGCTCCAGGAGAACAGGTAAACTTTTTTATTTTATAAAATAGGGGTCAAATATTATGAATGGCTCTCTATGTTTTTAGAACAGAAAGAAAAATTTTATTCATGGCAAATCACAAATCCTTCAATAAAGATTGACCAAAAAAATCCCATACCAAATCCAAAGAGAGGTAAAAAATCACTTCCTTATTTGTGTGACAAAAAGTAACATGACTTTAAGGATTCGGTTCAGTCAGGCAATTGGATTCGGATGAATCCCACTGAAAAAGGCAGAATCGTTGCTGAATCGAAAACTGAATCCTTAATTCCAAAGAAGTATTTGACAAAATAAATGATATTTAATCTTTTTTGTGCCAGTCCATTGTTACATACATTGAATTTAGTCTTCTTTTCACTTTAGGGAAATTTCCACTGGGCAACTTTTAGGGGCAGGTTTATAAAAAAAATGTTTAAATTAAAAAACTCAAACATTTCAAATGTGCACTTATTTAAGAAAAGAAATAAAACTCAAAAACATTTTCAACGAGTCTGCCAAGTAGCTTGAAATTTAAAATACAACACCCATGCAATAACACTCATGTAAAATATATGGCTGTAATTACATTTTACTTAAAAGATATTTGTATAAACATAGTTTATATGAATTCAGTCACCATCTCCCATACTCTCTTGAGTTCAAATACAAGATTTTTTAGTGCAATAGCCAGGAAACAGCTCAAATTGAAACCAGATTTGTTATGTATATATGAAATATTTAAATTATATAGGGTTTTGGTCTTCTCACCATATCAACTATATGACAGGGTAAAAGATGTATGTACAGTTCAATAATAAATGCAAGGTTCTCTATGGAGACAATGTTATGATGAAGTTGCTAAGGTAAGGATAATAAGTAAGTAGCTGTCGCTTTTTCATTTCATTTTAGAAATTTTGGTTCAAGCCCACTTTCGGGATTGAAATCTGGTTTGAGAGAGCCTATGTACTCAAAAGCCATTCATCGGCAGTTCCACATATGTCCACATATAAAGGACAGCAAATGGTGGGCGAATCTGTGGCGTATCGCCAAAAAATTTGCGAAACTGCGACGGCGTCTGTTTTTTTATTTACTGATACTGGTATCAAACCATATTAGCAGACACCATAAAGTAGATAATGAAATACCAGTATACAGCTCCTCCCTTCATCCTAAAGTTGCATACAAAATGAATTCAACTGTAAACCTTTGTTGTAAGATTGCCTAACTCTATGGGGATTATGTAATAAAATGCACTAAATTTGCCTAGGAGCAATACCCTATAGCAACCAATCAGCAGGTAACATTTACTGGTCACTTACTGGTCACCCGCTTACTAGGGATGGGCGAATTTGACCCGTTTCATGTTGCCAAAAATGTGCGCCCGCGAAATGTCGCCGACGCCAAATAAAGTCTATTTTGTCACACGCCAAAATTCTTTTGACATGCGTCTTCTTTTTTGTCACATGATGCCATACAAGTCTATGGGCGTCATTTCTGCGTCAATACAGGTGAAAAAATGTGCCTATCCCTACTGTTTACGCAAACATCTTATTGGTTGCTATCGGTTTCTACTCCTGAGCAAATTTTGTGCATTTTATTATATATTTGACTTCATCTGTTTTGGTAGTGGTTTCTAAGGGGCCCATTTACTTAGCTCAAGTGAAGGAATAGAATAAAAAAACTTCGAATTTCGAATGTTTTTTTGGCTACTTCAACCATCGAATGGGCTACTTCGACCTTCGACTACGATTTCGGATCGAACGATTCGAACTAAAAATCGTTCGACTATTCGACCATTCGATAGTCGAAGTACTGTCTCTTTAAAAAACTTCGACCCCCTAGTTCGCCACCTAAAACTTACCGAAGTCAATGTTAGGTCCCCATAGGCTTTGCTATCTTTTTTTGGTCGAAGAAAAATCATTTGATCGATGGATTCAAATCCTTCGAATCGAACGATTCGAAGGATTTAATCGATCGAACGATTTTGCGGTATTCGAATGTCGAAGGATTTACCTTTGACAGTCGAATATCGAGAGTTAATACACCCTCGACGTTCGACCATAAGTAAATTTGCCCCTAGGTGTTGACTATCCTGTGTTCTGAGCAATGTGCTGATTTGCTCCTTTGTAAATTGTTATTTTATCAATAAAATTGCCACTCTTCACCCTATTTATGTTGTGACTGTTTTGTTAGGAAGAGTTCATTATGCAGGGGGATTATCTGTGTGCTGGTAATCTGCACTATTTATTTTGAGAAATTATAAAAATGATCAGTTTTGTTTAACCTATGAAACAACAGACAAAAAGTATGTTCAACACAAGTATTCACCTAATCATGTAGAACAAGGGTGTATACCGTCCCTGTAAAAACGGCTGTCATTGTTTAACTTGTCTGCTGGGGCTAATCAAATTTGTTAATTGGATGAATTTGTAACCCCCTCCTTTCAAAGTTATAGATCCCACTGCTTCAGGCTTCTGGGATTAGGATTAAAAAAAGAGTACCCTTCCTTGTATTTCCCAGCGTTACTTGCTGTTAAATAGAAAACATATCTTATTTGTACATTGGCAGTGCATTCTGTTTTCCATAATTGCTCAGTAAAACATATTTGCAAAGATTATTCTGCACAGTGAGTTTTTATCTGCTTGTTGATGTTTATTTATGAGAGATGGAGCAGTCATTATTGCTCTAATGAATGAATCTCAGACCAGCGAATTTATGAATGACCCCCGTTGGCCACATTTTTCCTGCAAAAGCTAGAATGCGTGCTGTATTTTGTTATGGGATAATTATTAAAATGTGCATCACTTAGACATAGATACGTTATTGTTTTGCTTGTAATGGTAAGTATAATGTCCTACAGCAGGGCAGTTTTTAGTGTTATGGAGAATGTATTTAAATGCCAAACAGAATTGCCTTAGAAAAAAGGGTTCATATGTAGTAAATTACATTGTTTACACATTACACATGTTGGATTTTGCCAAATCCTTGAATCCTACGCAAAAGATTCGGCCAAATACCGAACCAAACCTGAATCCTAATTAGCATATGCAAAGTAGAGGTGGGTAGGGGAAAACATTTTTTACTTCCTTGTTTTATGGCAAAAAGTCACGTGATTTCCCTCCCCAACCCTAATTTGCATATGCAAATTAGGACTCGGTTTGACCAGGCAGAAGGATTTGGCCGAATCCTGCTGAAAAAGGCAGAATCCTGGATTCGGTGCATTCCTATACATTAGTATTTAATATTTCTCACAAAGATAAAACTAAACCTTTAAATACATTTTCGAAATTCTGTATTGAAAATGTACCCTGCTTTAATACCCCATAATAACTCTTTGCTTCATCATTCTTATTGAACTAGACTAAGGTTTTTCGTTTCCGTGGCTTAAAAGACCTAGGCAACCTTTGGACCTGTTTCTGTTTAGAGCATTGCCCCATTTATAACAACAATGAGCAGCTTTATTATTTATTATGTGTATTCTTATAATGTATTTCTGATATAGGAATTAAATATACCTGCTTCTGCAAAGTTAATTACTTTACCTGTTTGCCCAGTACTTTTCCAAGGAGAAACTTGTTTGTTCTGCTTAATTCTCAAACATTGTTCCACATGAACATCATTCAAAGAAGTCCAGGAGTAGGACATTGGTTTTCTCACAAAACCTTCCACTTGGTCATTTAAATGAGTATTAGGTCACCAGACCCTACTTATGTAGAGCAGAGGTAGGTAGGATTAATTTCACAGGGATTGTCTGTCCAGCGATTGAAAAATTCAAGATTTGTAGAATTTTTCTGCCAAAATGAGGCTCTCAGTAAAACCCTTGAAATGTTTCTCTGATAGATTAGGTATTTACAATTCTTGCTAGACTCAATAGAAAATTGTAATTGAGTTTTAAGTGAAAAAACAATGTTCTAAGTTATATAAACTTAATGATGTGTAGCAGCACCAAGTAGAAGGGAACATTATTTTTAGAGTGTTTATTAGGTGTCAATACACTTTTTCATTTCACTTTAACAGGTGAAATGAAACCAGAGCACTATGCAGTGTGTCTGTCCCTTATTCCCACCTATGCTTTGTTTCTGCCTCTACCTATTCATTTTAAGACAGCACTTTAGTCTGCAACGTAATAGCCCATCAGGTCAAATTAGACCAAGGGGAAATATTTTTATTGATACGTTCAGCATTAAAATGTCAATAATAATGTAGCCATTATTGCAAATGTTGCTGACCATTTTTGATCATCTCCAGAAATTAAAAAAGTAAGGAGGAGTTTTCTTTTTCCCACTCCCTTTACCCACTCGCCATGGTCATTAGACAATGTTAATTACAGCACAGCAACATCCTAAAACTTGGGGGAAGTTTATTTTTATGTTTTGACTAGTCTTCTTGCCCCTTTGGGCAATGTGATGGGTCCTTGAGCATTGTAGTTTTGCACTTAAATTTCTTGGTCATAATGTATATTTCTTGATATTGACAAAAAAATCTACAGTTACAGGTGAAGTTAGAAGAAGAGAAAGTTCATACTTTAGTAAATGTGCCCATAAATATATCAAGTTATTTTGGTCAAGCTGGGGAAAACACATTTTAAAGCACAGAAGGTTTCAAAGCATCAATAGACTTTTGCTATCTAAGATGCAGGGCCGGATTTGTCTTCCAAGCATCCAGAGGCCGATATTTTCTCCTGCTCTCCCCCCTGCCCCACTCGGATCACTCGCACAGGGGACAAGATGAGTGGGAATCCCCTGCACACCTAGAGAACAGCGACCTGCAAGTGTCTGAACTTCAGATGCGGCACATGGCATATCTCCCTTCAACATGGTCTCAATTACATTGTGTTTAAGATGACTTTTTCCCTTTTTGGAGACGAGCTGTCTTGCAAAACCCCAGAGTGCATCTCAATTTCCTCCAATGTTTATCCAATATCCTTCTCACTTATCTTTTCAACTGGCAATGTTCTTATCATGCAATAACAAGAAATTGTGCTGTGAGGAGGTAGAGTCATAGATGGGTCCTTGCCACATTTGCTCTGATTTCACCTAACCTAACACTGGGTTTCATCAAAATCTCCTTGAATTATGTTACGTTTGACAATTTTAGTTAAACCAACAATAATTGCAGTTTTATTTTTTGATATACATTGATATAAGAATCTGTGGTTAATAATGGGTTTGGCTAGCGTTCCCTGGATTCTGGTGTAGGTTGAAATATGTATTCTGTTAATCTGAAGTCTGCGATTGGAAAGATATAGATCAATTTATCAACTATTCAATGCAGAACTTTAATAATCGTGCTTTGAGACAACAATAACACGTTTTTCATCATTAAAGGAGTGAGCTTGGATTTCTACAGCATACTTCTTTCTTTCAGTTTTTATTTATTTATAGCCTTGGTGTGTCCAGTTTGCAACAGAAGATCATTTAGAGCATCCTTCAGAATGTTGTTCTGCATGGAAAATGTAGTTTACCCCTTTGTGTCCATAGGTTGGATTGATAATAAATCACCTGTTAACCACACGTATATTTTTATATCTCTCTAGTTTGTGAGCTCCCATTGAAAAAAAAAAACAATCCCTGTTTCAATAAATAAATATGGTTTATATTTACAGAAACTTTAGACTGATTTATAACTTGCCAGAGAAGGATGTTTCTGTTTCAAGGTCTCTTTGTCAACAGTGTCTGTTCTCATTTTTTAATTCCACATCTCTGTTAAAGTTCTGACTTATCTTGCTGTCCTTCCATACTTGCCCACATCTGTTCTGATTTTTAAGCTCCTTGGATGATTTGAATGTAATGTACATGGCACAGCAGTAAATTGTTAGATTGGTATTCTTTATATTAATAAAGAGGTTGAGGATTAGAAGAAACTATTACAAAGAAAATATTGCAGATTTCCTATTTAGGAAGGCACAGAATGAGCCACAGGATGGGGGGGTTTAATTAGAAATCAAAATAATTCAAAAACTTTATATAACTCTACAAGAAATAAATAAATACATTGATTCATCAAATGATATCATATTTTTATAGATTATCCCTCCTCTAGGTGCCATTTGGCCCTATATACTAATGATTGACAGGGCAAGGTACCCCCTGGGTAAAAATGGTTTATATGGATAGTATAAAACAAGGATAAAGTGAAGGCAAGAGCAAGGGTGTTTAGCAATGGAAAAAATGTTGGTGAAATGATGATGCTCTGTTTTAATTTTACCTACAGAAAAATTGCCAAATATATAAAAGCTTCTGCAGCTGGCTTTCAGTCAGATTATAAACCTAATTCTGTTGTATTTTATTTTATGCCGCTCTTTTCTCTAAAGTCTAGCAAGAATGATAAAAAAAAACCTATCTTCTCTGGGAATCACTCATTTCAGATGTTTCACTTGTGAAACAAAAATCAAAGTTTCTCTTTTTGTGAATCGACTGCAAAGCAGGCGTTTTTTTTAAAGTTTTAAGAGAAGTTTCTGCAAAGTTCAGTGTTTTCAATCTGCTGAAGAAAATGTATCGGCAAAAATGGTATTTTCTTCTGTTACCGCCTGTCCATGGAGGCAATAATGCAGAGGCTTCCCTGAAAACATTCAGCATTATTTAAATGTGTTAATATTACTGTGCAGGTTTAGCGTTTCAAGTGAGTAAAGTGCTACTGTGACGATAATTCTATTCCTCGTGAAGTATCTACTTGTCAGTTTGGACATGCATGATCAAATTTATTGGACAGAAAATCAAGTGGAGGTTGGACGGATTGATTTTCCATTGAATGCACACCTAGCCAGATCCTTAAAATAATATTGAAATTCCTTTTCAAGAATTATTTTTTATTAGCATTGCAGAATATGCATTTGAAAATAAAGACGTTATCAATATTAACATCATCACACTGTGCAGACAGTAAAAAAAGAGACAAGATGTTCGTATACCAGATATATTGAAATGTGTTCACATAACAAGTTGCTGCTGTACGCCTTGGTCTATGTGAGACTGATAATGTAAACTACTGTGATTCTGTCTTATTAAACACTATTGTGAATGTATTTTCTTTTCCTTTTGATTTGACAATATCCAATATTATTAAATTGTAAGTTACACTATATTTTTCTAGATTCTGTTCTTTTGAACAGCTGCTGCAAGAACTTTGCAATATTATTGTCCATTGCTTGGTCAACATTGGTCATTAACAGATGAATTGACTGCATTAAAACTACAGAGGTCATCTAATTCTGGGACTGGTGTCTGCAAAGTGTTCAGCAGCTCTGTATTCATGAAGGGTGGGAAGTTGGAGGCATGTAGGTGTCCCCTTTTCCGACCCCTTCGAATGTCTTAACTTGTGCTTCATTCAGACATGTAAGCAAGCAACAGTTGATGCAAGTCGCAGTCAGGCCCTATGGCAAGCCTATGGCGAGTAGTAAAAAATGGGATAACTTGTGCCTGTAGATCGGTGATCTACAGGCAGTGGCTCATGAGCAACATGTTGCTCACCAATCCCTTGGCTGTTTCTCCCTGGGGTGTCAAAGCAGGTGCTTATTTTTTAATTACAGACTTGGAGACAAGTGAGCCCAAGGGCAGTGTTCTTGTGCCTCTTAGACTAGGGCCACACGGGAAGATTCAGGGAGATTGGTCGTCTGGCGACTAATCGCTGCGTCTTTGAAGCGATTAATCTCACTGAATAGCTTGCTGGTATCTCGCACCCACTAGCGCTAAAGTCGCCTGTGCCTATTCACACGCGGCGTCACTCGAAATTGCCTCACTTTGAAAAACGTGTCGCCGCATGTGAATAGGCGCAGGCGACTTTTAGACCTTCTGTTTCCGTCCCAAAGTGTGTAGAATGCAATTTTTGTATTCTTACCTGGGAGCCTAACGGTGGCTGGCAGAGGAGAATATGGGAAACCAAACTACATGTGATATAACTGCCACTATCTTGTAAGTAGGCAATTTTACTACAACTTGGTGAAGGACCTAGAAAACACCACTCTCGTTTGCACACACTTTGGGATGGAAAGAGAAGGTCTATTTAAAGGGAAACCCACACTATCAAAACATTTCCTGATTTTTATTTGTTTATTTATTTTTAATTCTTATTTTTCCATCACAGGGTGTTCTAACAAATTGAAAATACTACACCATATTATGTTCCTGTTTCTTTGTTCTCTGTTTGCTTTAGGCGATGTTCTACAAGAAAACATATATTTTTTGGAATATATTTTTTCCTTTTTTTTGGACATTTTTACACAGTTGAGAGACTGAAAGAGAACGGCAGGAGGGAGATACTCTAAAGGGCTAACTATTTCTTTATCGCTGTATATTGTTTTATAAAGAAAAATTAAGGTTTGTTGCTCATACTATCAGTATTTTAAAATAATTGTATACTGTATGGCTAGAATCATAAGCAACACATGACTTGTTGTGCTCTGGCCACAATGGATTTGCTAAAAGAAAAACAGACATAACAATTTTAAAACTAAATTCCTTTATCCAAAAAGGCAATAAAGTGGTTATTTACTATACCTCAATTTTTTCTGGTTGAAGTGTTTTGAGGAATAATTAAAACATTTTGAGATTTATTAAAGCCCGAAGCTGCTAAAAGTCAGAATCTGAAAATCCGCCATTTCAAGCCTGCAGAGGTCATGTAGAAGTCTGGCAGATGACCCTTTTACAGTTTGAAAATTTTGTTATCTGCGCTGGGTTTCATAATAATCTGCGCTGGGTTTTCATAATAATCTGATAATCTGAAAAATGTGAGCGATTCAGGCGTCAAATCTGAAGAATTCCTATGATTTGAGCTTTCGCACGATTTAATCAAGTCTTTTCCTGCACTGAATTTTTCAACTTATTTTATTGATAAATAAGTTAAAATCAGAGATGGGAGTTTGGTGGAGCTTGGTTTTATAAAAAGATGAGGTAAATTCAGGTTTTAGTAAATACTCCCTAAGTGTTGTTTTTTTTTTTTTCTGATAGCTTGGTTCACTGTGATCAATTACAAACAACTCCATGTTTTCTGGCCCAAAATGTCTATTATCTTTTTGTGCTAAATATTTTTTATTTTTAAACTCTTAAAAAAAGTGTTAGTGGCTTGATGCATAACCACTTGGACCTGCAGCCAATCAAATCATGAGAAGGGCATTGTGACCTATAGCCCATTCAATAGTCTTGAAGTATAAAATTCATAAGTTTAACATGACATGTAACAACTACAATAGGAACAGCAGTATGTTAAATAGCTTTAAATGTTATAAATCCAGACCCAACTTGCAAATTAGAATTTGCAGTATTTCTTTTACTGTACGTTTGCCAATGCATAAAACGTCTATGTTTTACTTATATGTATCTAGTAGTGCATTTCTATATGTATGAAGCTGCAGGTATTAATGCGTGGAGTGGGAGAGCAAAGTTTATTTTTCTTTTGATTCCTTTGTATAGTCATTTAAGGGTAGGGATGTCGCGGACTGTTCGCCCGCGAACTAGTTCGCGCGAACATCGACTGTTCGCGTCCGCCGAATGTTCGCGAACGTCGAACGACGTTCGCCAATTTGGGTTCGCCTTAGCTGGCGCTTATTTTTTACCTCTCACCCCAGACCAGCAGATACATGGCAGCCAATCAGGAAGCTCTCCCTCCTGGACCACCCCCACACCCCCTGGACCACTCCCCTTCCATATATAAACTGAAGCCCTGCAGCGTTTTTTCATTCTGCCTGTGTGTGCTTGGAAGAGCAAGTGTAGGGAGAGAGCTGTTTAGTGATTTGAGGGACAGTTGATAGTAACTTTGCTGGCTAGTAATCTACTTCATACTGCTCTCTATTGTAGGGACAGAACTCTGCAGGGATTTGAGGGACAGTGAGTTTAGGTTAGTTAGCTTTTCTAACTAGTAGTAATCTACCTTCTACTGCAGTGCTCTGTATGTAGCTGCTGTGGGCACTGCTTCTGATCTCATCTGCTGAGTGCTGACTGCTGTAATAACCCAATAGTCCTTGTAAAGACTGCTTTTATTTTGTTTTTTGTTTTTTTTACTTTGCTACTATAAGAGCCCAGTGCTATTAGTCTAGCTGTGTTGGGGAGTGGGACTGGTGTGCTGCTCCTAGTAGTTCAGCACCAACCAGAGTAATTTTTTTTTAAAATATATATATATATTTTTTTATTTTACTTATCTTACTGTTCTTTAACGTGTCCAGTGCTGTTTGCTGTTCTTCATAGTAGTGCACCAATAGTAGTGCACTTGCAGGCATTGTTTGCCCAGTGTGTTCTTCAAACCACTGCCACCTAGCTGTGTGAGCTTTTTCACATTCTGTCTAAATATCAATAATAATACCGTCTCCAGAAACACCACCTGAGTGACGTTTTTCAAGCAGCAATAATATATTCTGTATCCACTGCTGTAGTGTATACGTTGACCTTGCACGCATTGTTGTTTGCCCAGTGTGTTCTTCAAACAACTGCCACCTAGCCGTGTGAGCTTTTTCACATTCTGTCTAAATATCAATAATAATACCGTCTCCAGAACCACCACCTGAGTGACGTTTTTCAAGCAGCAACAATATATTCTGTATCCACTGCTGTAGTGTATATGTTGACCTTGCAGGCATTGTTGTTTGCCCAGTGTGTTCTTCAAACCACTGCCACCTAGCTGTGTGAGCTTTTTCACATTCTGTCTAAATATCAATAATAATACCGTCTCCAGAAACACCACCTGAGTGACGTTTTTCAAGCAGCAATAATATATTCTGTATCCACTGCTGTAGTGTATACGTTGACCTTGCACGCATTGTTGTTTGCCCAGTGTGTTCTTCAAACAACTGCCACCTAGCCGTGTGAGCTTTTTCACATTCTGTCTAAATATCAATAATAATACCGTCTCCAGAACCACCACCTGAGTGACGTTTTTCAAGCAGCAACAATATATTCTGTATCCACTGCTGTAGTGTATATGTTGACCTTGCAGGCATTGTTGTTTGCCCAGTGTGTTCTTCAAACCACTGCCACCTAGCTGTGTGAGCTTTTTCACATTCTGTCTAAATATCAATAATAATACCGTCTCCAGAAACACCACCTGAGTGACGTTTTTCAAGCAGCAATAATATATTCCGTATCCACTGCTGTAGTGTATACGTTGACCTTGCAGGCATTGTTGTTTGCCCAGTGTGTTCTTCAAACAACTGCCACCTAGCTGTGTGAGCTTTTTCACATTCTGTCTAAATATCAATAATAATACCGTCTCCAGAACCACCACCTGAGTGACGTTTTTCAAGCAGCAATAATATATTCTGTATCCACTGCTGTAGTGTATACGTTGACCTTGCAGGCATTGTTTGCCCAGTGTGTTCTTCAAACAACTGCCACCTAGCTGTGTGAGCTTTTTCACATTCTGTCTAAATATCAATAATAATACCGTCTCCAGAACCACCACCTGAGTGACGTTTTTCAAGCAGCAATAATATATTCCGTATCCACTGCTGTAGTGTATACGTTGACCTTGCAGGCATTGTTTGCCCAGTGTGTTCTTCAAACAACTGCCACCTAGCTGTGTGAGCTTTTTCACATTCTGTCTAAATAACAATAATAATTCCGTGTCCGTAAACATCACCTGAGTGATGTTTTTACAGCAGCAATAATATATTCCGTATCCACTACTGTATACGTTGCCCTTGCAGGCATTGTTTGCCCAGTCTTTAACCAAGTGCCACCTAGCTGTGTGAGCTTTTTCACATTCCGTGTCCAGAAACATCACCTGAGTGACGTAGTGTGATTTCTGCCCTTTACAGCACAAAACACAGCGCTGTGTCAACAATGTATTTTTCAGATACATTTTTGCCCTTGATCCCCCTCTGGCATGCCACTGTCCAGATCGTTGCACCCTTTAAACAACTTTAAAATAATTTTTCTGGCCAGAAATGTCTTTTCTAGCTTTTAAAATTCGCCTTCCCATTGAAGTCTATGGGGTTCGCGGCGTTCGCGAACCGTTCGCATTTTTGACGCAAGTTCGCAAATATGTTCGCGAACATTTTTTCCGACGTTCGCTACATCCCTATTTAAGGGCAGACCTTTTCCTTTCTAGAGTTTTAATAGAAATTTCCAGCAATGTTCCATTATTATAACTTCTTCCATAGCTATTCTTTATTTGAACATTCTAAATGGATTTACTTTTAATTTTAAGTTTAAACAGTAGAATGGTTTAAGTGGTTTTGGGGTTAGGTGTTAGGATAATATCCACCTGCCAAAGTAGTCCCCCTGAAAGTTTGTGTGAGTTTCCTTGCACTCAGCTAATACAGTGTGTAGGTCTCTGTTTCGCTCACCAAGATGAATCTGTGTAGCTTCATTACGATTTAGGAACTGATATTGGTCTTCATGTTTTGTCCAGGTGTATTTCTGAGAGACATGCACATTATCTTACAAAGTGATGCGGCCCTTAAGCTGGCCATAGACGTGTGGATTTACCTTCATATTCGGTGCCATTTTCCGACCTGCCACTAACCATTCAGATCAAATAAAGTAGTAAAACAACAGATCAGCCGATGTTCTGCCGCTGACAGCAATCGTACGAAAGTTATGTCTGACAAAAGCTAGTGACAAATAATTCCCATATGATTATTTGCTTGAACAAGCAGATCCTCCCATGTGTAGCAAACCTTAATTAATGTCTGACCTGATAGATCATTGGCCAATCTGGGTAGTAGACTAAATTTCAAATATAGGCCTAGGACATTTCATTGAAAAGTCTATACAAGAGGTCCTCTGCATTTAACCTATTATCAATAAATTAAGGACATTGAAACAGTGTGTGCCTTAAGCTACTAAAAATGCCTTACCCATTAAACAAAACAGAGATTGTTTGTCCATATATTGCAATTTATTTAAGCCGGCCAACTACGTCAAAGTCATCCCATATCTGGCCAGTCCTACACTCAACTTGCATCTAATTCATTAAGAATTTAAGTGCTTCATTATACATTTTATAAAGGGACTACGTTTCGTTTTACCTGCAACTTACTTGCTGCTTTCAAAGTAAAACCCAAAATTTTCAATGTCCTTCATATATTGATGATTATTGATGATCGGTTCAGTGCAGAGGACCTATTGTATTTGTCTATGTGAATTTTGTGGTCATTTTGTGGGCCCTCATTGTACCTCCGCTTAATGTTTTTAAAAATTAGCGGTGAGCACAATTTTGGCTTGTTTGTTATAAAGTCTACAATGTAACAGATCCTTTCATCCATTTGGCTGAGTATCTGTAAGGAGCCACACTCGTCCTTACCATCTCCTCGCGTCCAAGATGGCAGCGCCCAGGGGTGAATACTTGGACGTCGGATGCCAGCGTGACTTCCTATGCAGCGTAATGATGCTGTTGCGACTATTCGGATGCAGTGGATTGGCGTCAAACCGCACAGCATCAATACACAATTCCAGCGTATAACACCATCAGACACATTTGCCGCTAAAACTCGACTATTTAAGGGCGCCAGAAGATTCACTCAGTGCCTGATTATAGTTTCTACTACACAGTGTTGCTGGGTGTGTTTATTGACTGAATTCTTGGTATTTGACCTATTGCCTGGATATGCAATTGAAATTGAAAGCTTGCCATCTGAACTGACCCTTTCCTGTATTGACGACTCTTCTGCCTAACCCTTCTGTACCACAATCTGTGTTATTTATACATTGCTTACTCCTTGGTCCACACTGAAAACTATGCCTTCGGGCCTTGACAGTATCCATAAAAGCATCAATACTTAGTGGAGTCAATGGAATTTTCATTCCGAATTTGCAATATTCTGAGCAAATTCAGGTAGCTTGATTTTATAAATTGGTGAAAAAGAGATTCCTTAACATTTAGCTTTTCTGCCCATTAAAATATGGTATAGCCTTTGTAATGCAAATCTTAGCTGATAATTATCCCCATTTAGTTGCAAAGTCTCATAGTCGGTAAACAAAGGGGAGCTGCCTGCTTGGCCTTGCAAACATAGATAGATTGCACTGGGACCGATAAAGATTTTTTAACCTGGCTGATCAATTTCCTGACAGATGTCGGCCAAAAAATCGTAAGATGTTCGATCGTTCGAATCCCACTAACCACACGATAATTTCGAATGATTGGTCGGACTTCGCTAAAATCTGTCGTTCGGAAAGAGAAATCTTTGCGTCTATGGGGACCTTTACTATGTACTCTGAGCTACTTGCTTGTACTTTTTTCCAATGTCGAACACAGAGACTTTACTTTTATTACCATCATCAAGGTCAATATTGAATAAATGTAGAAAACATGGACATAGGGACACAATAACCTTAAAACTGATCTCTGTCATTTAAAGTCATTTTAAATTATTTCAGTCCTGATTTTGCCTTAGATGCCCGCCCCTTGCCAAGCCTTCTGATCATTTATTGAGAGAAGATTATCACACATGCCGACTTTAGTTAAAAGAGGAGATAAGGAGGATTATAGGCTACAAAAAAAAACAATAGTTAAGGGAATGGAATCATTTGCAAGCAGACAGGAAAAACATACAACAGATGTATGGATTTATTTTCATATTTCAATATTGCACACTTAATTAACATAATTAACATTATAAGCTGCCATATATAAATTAATTTACATCAGGCGTGCCCATACTTTACTAATGCGAGATCTACTTTTAGGGGGTTATTTACTAAACTCCGAATGCAAAAATCACGAAAAATTTGTGATTTTTTTTTTATAAAATCGGACTTTTAAAAAACTCACAAATTTTTCGGAATGTATTAAATCCCGAGGATGGGAAAAGTCTGAATCTTAAAATCCTGCATATCAGACCTGTCGAGGTTGCATATAAGTCAAAGGGAGAAGTCCCAGGGGGTTATTTATCAAAGTCCGAATTTATCTCAATATTTTCTGAAAAAAACTTCGACTAACTCCGCACGGGTTTTATGGGTGTATTTATTAATACACTTTCCAGAAAATTTTGTTTGCAGGAAAAAATCTTGAAAAATCAGATTTTCAAGATTTTTTCAGATTTTTCATCTGATTTTGAAAAATATTTTGGATTTTTAACCCAAAAACCCAGCGCACATCAAAAAGATCATTGGGACTTCTCCCATTGACATATGCAACCTCTACATGTCTGAGATGGCAGATTTTCAGATTCTGACTTTTTCCATCCTTGGGGTTTAATAAATTCCGAAAAATTTGTGATTTGTTTTAAAAATCCAATTTTATAGAAAAAAATCACAAATTTTTCGTGATTTTTGCATTCAGAGTTTAGTAAATAACCCCCCAATGATTTTTTGAAGTGTGCTGGGTTTTTGGCAATACCCCGAAGTTTTCTGAGCAAAATTCGGAGTTTTCGGGTGAAAAATCAGAAAAAATCGTTAAAATCGGATGAAAAATTTGAAAAAATCATGAAAATTCAGACTTTGATAAATAACCCCCTTTATTTATCCCATTATGATCTACCTCCATAAAAGCATTGTTAGCATTCTGCTCCATGGAAAATCTTACTTATACAGGTATACTGATTTATGAGAAAATGTGTATTGCTATATTTAATAAACAACTATTTCTTATGTAACCTTAACATAATAAATATCTGAATGAAAAGTATGTAATAGGAGGGGGATTTAGACAAGGCTGCTTGGTGACAGAGTCTTGAGATCTACTGATCCTTTGCTAAAGGTCTTCTGGTGGATCCCGATCTACTTTTTGGGCACCCCTCATTTACATATTAACTGCATCTGGTTATACCATCCAAACATATTAACTTGTTTCCATTATTGCAAGTGAAATTGCCATGTAGTTACCTCTCAAGTGGTATAATCTTCTAGCTTAAAGATGTTAATCACACAGCTGAGGGGCTACTACTCACTGATGTACCCAACACTAGGTGCCCATCACTTTGATTTTCTGTGTATGGAGACTTGCAGCACTTACCCATCACTGGGGCATTAAACTGATCTTGCTCCCTATCCTATAATCTATCATAATTAAACCCTTTCACAGGAAACCACAGATTCTCTACCCACTCCCAACAAAAGTATATACACTAGGACAATGATCCCCACCAGTGGCTTGTGAGCAAAATTTTGCTCTCCGACACTTTGGATGTTGCTTCCAGTGGTCTCAAAGCAGGTGCTTATTTTGAATTCTGAAGGCAAAAAACATCTATACTGCCAAATTAAGTCTCCTGTAGGCTGCAAGTCCACATATAGGTGGTTAGAGCCCATGGTTGGCACCCCCAGGAACGTTTTGCATGCTGATGGTGCTCTCCAACTTTTTTACATCTAAATGTGTCTCACGGGTAAAATAGATTGGAGAGCCCTGCATAAGGAGGTCAGTCCACTACAGTACATGACCAGTGAGGCACCCATTAGTCTATCCTTGGGATAGCCCTTGGATAGTTGCCTGTTTCTTTCCCATCTCTCTCAAATGTGAAATGCACTGGGGGCCCATACCAGGCTCTCCTAGGCCTGCTCTGCTTGTTGTCCCACTCCCTCCTCTGCCTCCCTCCCCCTCCTCTCCCCGTCTCCCTCCCCTTCCCAATCTCCCTCCCCTTCTTTGTCCAATTCCTGCGTATTTGCAAATCTCCCGCACGCTAGTTGTTAGTGTTGTGCAGGAGATTTGCAAATCTCCAGTGCTCCTAACTAGGTGGCTGAGTGGCATGCTGCCCCTGAATTTTTGCCACCCTAGGCCCCTGTTACAGTACATTTCAAATCAATAGAAGGTTTAAGATCCTTTACCAAAACAATCATAAACTACTATGAAATATGTACAAAAATATGATTAACAAGAGATAACCCCTAAATTAGCAAAAAGCTATTTAGTTACCAGTCATAAAATGCATAAAATCTCTGTTTCTGTGTAGTTTCCCAGGTAGACCCTTTTACTAAAGGTAGAATTTTAGGGATATTAGAGCTTTTTGAAACCATGATTAAACTCATTTTCTCTACAACCATGACATTTATTGAAAGATCTGATTATAAAAAGTAAGAATAGAAAAAACACTAAATGATGCAATAAAATATATGGAAACATCTAACATTTCCAGTTTTTTTGAGCAATTATTGGCAAAAAAAATCTGAAAAACTCAAAAAGTCTCAATGGCTAAAAAAAAAGGTCTGATGGAATCTTCTTCTTTAGGAACTTGACAGCTTTTACTTGAAGAAGTTTCTGAGAATGTTTTTAAAAAAAAAAACAAACAGATTTTTTGAGAATAAAAAAAAGATTTGTGAAAAAAAAATCCTAAAAAAATCCAAATGTTAGTAAATAGGCCCCCTTAGTGTCTATCAACGATTTATAGAAGGACATCCAGCATTTAGATTCACAAGCTTACTTTCAGGTGTGCACGCCAATTGATGTGTTCACCTTCACATCCTTGTAGCAAATTTCCAAAGTAGATAGCAGCACTCCCATGTGACATTGAAATCGCCTTTGATATAGATCTGGCACAGCAATGTTTCGGACCACCTGGTCCTTTTTCAAGTTGACAAAGTGTGCGCTGGGTTTTGCGCCGAAACCCAGAAGTTTTTGGGCAAAAAAGCAGAAGAAATCTGAGTTTTCGGGTGAAAATCCGAAAAAAATCTTGAAAATTTTGGGGAAAATGTAATAATAAATAAGCATTTGTAGCAGAAATTTTTGAGATAAAATCGGACTTTGATAAATAACCCCCTTGATGTTTAGGGTAAAGGCAACATAAGCATTGTGGGTATTTCTACTTTTTACACTCCCAGTATTTGCATTTAAAGAAACTGTTTCTTTGTGGTGGGAGAGTTGTTATAACATGTTGTTATGGATATCCCTGTATAAACAGTTGGGGGTGAGTCACAATATTTTTCTTGGAAACCTTCAGTGAAGAGCCCATGTAGGGAGTACCAGGGCCTCGACCTTCTAGGACCAACTGAAGAACCTGTTCTTTGCTGGTTGAAGGTGATATTGCTGCAGACACTGGTGGGCTGTTTGAACTTTTGCTGTGCAGGGTCTATGAAGAACAGTGAGTAGGTTAAACAAGTAAGAAACATTATAATTAAATAACTTTCTGTCTGTTTAAATGGTTTGTACACCTTCCAACACTTCTTTTAAGTTTGGTTAAGTTCATCAGAAATAAGACTTTTTTTTTTCATCTATTATCAATTTGGAACCATTTTTCTAATAAAGGTATGGGACCTGTCATCCAGAATGGTCAGAACTTGGGGTTTTTCAGATAAGGGATTTTCAGTAATTTGGATCTCCTTACCTTAAGTCTACTAAAAATCATTAAACATTAAATAAACTCAATATGAGTCTTTCTACTCCAATAAGGATTAATTATATCATAATTAAGATCAGGTACATGGTACTGCTTTATTATTACAGAGAAAAAGGAAATTATTTTGAAAAAATTTAGTAAAATGGAGTGCATGAAAGATGGCCTTCCCGCTAGTCAGAGCTTTCTGGACAATGGGTTTCCGGATAATGGATCCTATACTTGTATTGAAGTTTAAAGTTTCAATTTCATTAAAGGCAGCTTATATAATTAATACGATAGTTGCCAATGTTCCACAGATGCTGCTGAGAAATGTATCAACTAATGTAGCAAATTGTAACAGATATGTTGACACAATGATGTTATAATTACTGTTAGGAAGACGAAATACTCTGTGCCCTCTGTCTTCAGAAACCTTTCCAACAGCTTCTTTCCTGAGTCTGCTGTATGAATTGAAGAAGGAAGCCGTGAAGAAGTGTAAATGAAGGAAACTCCCAAGAGCAGGCCTATGATTAAGGGAGTTACTCCCGAAATGCATCAGGTGATGTTGGTCAGTGACCTGTTGGAATTAACCACCTTTTCTTTTAACCGGAGTGACGCCTTTCAATCTTTTGAGCAAATATTATTTTCAGTGAGAACAGTGATGGCAAAGCACCCAGAATACAAAAATGGAGCTACGCTAAGAAGAACACGCAGGGGGTTGGAGTGGCCTAAATTCCTTTTTTTCTACTTTGTATAAATATAGCCTAACTTATGCAAGCTATCATTAACTGGGACGGGCTTCTGCCTGAGTCTGAACCAGCAGTGCAGAGAATGTAAATAGCCAGATAGATACTGCATTGGATAGCAACACTTTACAAATAACTAAGAGCCACATGCATATTTTAATAAATATCTAGAATTTAATTTTTAACCATTTTACATGGAGGAGCCTTAAATATGTTTCTATACTCTTCTGTGATCCAAAGATTTGAAGTCATTGAATCATTTTAAAAAATGTTTATAAAAGTCTGAAAGATGAATGTGTGTCCAAACCAGTTTCCTGAATTATTGCATATATATATGTATATATATATGTATATATATATGTGTATATATATATTGACGAGATGGGTGGCACTCCGCTTCTCGACTACACCCAGTTGCACGGTTAAAATTTCCATATATTTCCAGAATGAACCAGCAACACAGGTTTTTTTCAATAGAAGAGTGTATTTAGTATATTAGTAAAGCATGTTCCAGCCATATATATAGATATATATATATATATATATATATATATATATCTATATATATATATATATATGTATAAGCCCTACATGCAGTGCCCTGGCCGCTTCTTCGGTATGTCTCAAATGAAAGATTTATAACTATATCAGTGACCTTTCCAGTGAATTCTGTTTCTGAGCTTGGAGAAGCTAAATGGGCAATGTTTTATTTAGACCATTGTGGTCATTCCTAGCCACTTTTGGTAGTGGAAACCCCCAGGAGAACCAAAGACATTTTTCAGCATAGATTTGCTCCAAATTAAATCACAGGGACCGAAGACTGTGGGCAATTTGTGTTCAAGAATATCCATTTAATTATATATATATATATGAGAGTAATATTGCTTGTTATACTCATTCTGCCCCATATTTGACAATTCTTGTCTAAAATCCCTTCTGTTCTTCCTCTGTTATGTCACTGTGCTGGGTTCTGCAGAAATGGCAGAGGGTCCCTGAGCCAATGACAGTGTTTGGAGAGATCCCACCTTTAGTATTGTGTATTGGGACCTAAATTGGATACTACTAGCAGTGATGTACATGGCAAAAAAAATGGACTAATAAATAATATGCAAATTGCAAAAGTGCTCAGGGGAGTGCTCTGTCCAGTTAAATATGACTGGAGGCTTTACATAACATGTTCTGTACAATGTATGAGCTATTTTAAATGCTCTCATGTATGATGCAAAGGTTTATTTTATATGGACAGGCCCTACATGCAGTGCCCTGGCCGCTTCTTCGTTTCAGCAGCCCCGATGCCGCCGCCCCCCCACTCCGAGCTTCTAACTTCTAGCGTCAGAGCGAGTCAAGGGGGGCCGCAACGCTAATGCAGTGAGTGCTATTGCGCTCTCTGTACTATTAGAGTTGAATTTCGATTTTAAAGAACGGAAATTCAGCTCTTACATTTACCAGAGGCTGCTCTTTGCCACCCCTGGTAACTGGCCGGTCTACTGTAGGTAGATAGATTGTTAGATTTCCAGGCAGAAGCATGCACAGTAGAATGAAAAAGCTGTTTTTTAGTTAAAGTCCGGCTTTTCATTTAGTTAAAGTTCTGCATGCGCAGCTGCGTGAAGAAAGAAGAAGCCGGAAGAGGATCGCTTTGTGATGCTTGTTGGTATAACCCCGAGCCGGTGCAGTTTTCTTCTGATAAGAGCACAGGCCCGGGGTTTCAGGTAAGTAAATACATTCACTTGGGGGTGCCTAACATTTGGCACCCCCAAGTGCTAAATTACTTTCCTTCTCCTTTAAAGGGGAACTAAAAAATTAAAATTTAATATAAGCTTCATCATACTGAAACAAGAAATTTGCTATATACTGTATATTAGAGCTCACTCTATTAAAATCACCAGAAATCCTGTCTCTCCACATGCAAGATTTGTGCAAAAGGCAGTTATTGTGTTAGATTTTATTTGTACTGCACTGGAATCAGTTATTTGAATGACCTCTAATTCATCTGCTAGTTAAGGAAGCCCCCCCCCCATAAGATGTATTGGCTCTAACTGTCAGTGACTATCTGACACCCAATTGCTGCATGAAGACAGAATGAAGAGAAACAGATGCCGAGAGAGGGATAGTGAAGATAAACTTGATTATTTCAGAAACAATAAAAATAATATTTAATTGATTGTATTTACAAAGTTTATCATTTCAGTATGATGAAACATATATCAAATTTTCATTTTCGCAATAGTTTCCCTTTGATTATAAAAAAAAATTTTTTCATATTTTAAAGCAATATTATCTTGTAACTATTAAAAATGTTTGTTGTAATTTTTTTTTTTTTACCATTTGAGGGGCATGCCACATTTGTTTTAGGGTGGGCTCATGTCTAGGGCATTAGAGGATCTCTTTTGTCTTTATTTTTGCTTCTGAACATTTGTAATAATAAGTTATCACTTCAAGCATTTGCACCATCTCTAATAAAGACAACCTATATGTACCCACCCTATTCATATTGACCTAATAGCAAGTGTACTAATAAAGTTCCGATAGGCAGAAAACGAACGTCAGCGAAAGTTCGCTATGAAATACTCGGACTGATGAATTAATTCACCAGCGTTCAGCTCCTGAGACGCAATTTCACATTTTAGTGAATTAGCATAGTGGTAACAAATTTGAGTCTGGCGAAGTGGTGCGAAGCCATCGCAGGCGAAAATTCACCCTTTTGGGAATTTGCCCCATAGATAGAGAGAGAGATAGATAGATAGATAGATAGATAGATAGATAGATAGATAGATAGATAGATAGATAGATAGATAGATAGAAAGCGAGTGTCAGAGTACCAGCACTGCTCTCAAACACACTTGTCCCCTTTTCACCCCTTTCCTTTCCTTGAGTGATCCTCTCCCCTTCTATCCCCCTACTGTATAACCTGATCCTCTGGCTGTAGCTAAGCTGCTACTTGAAAAGTTTGGATCCTATCATTCTCATCTCGCAGCTTGGCTTCCCTCTAATCCTCTCTGGGAGTTACAACAAGTTTAAATGGCCATGCATGATGCCATTAAGTGTCTTTAGAGAGGGACTTTGCAGCACAGTTGTCCCTTTAACCTGTATCATCAAGTTGTATCGTCACAATGCCAATTTGCAAGTTACACTCATGTAATATGTGAGCATTATTTTATCATATCTGTAAAGTGTACTCTTTGTTGATATATGTGATGTACCTGTCCTTAAAGGGGTGGCTAACTTTTAGTATGTAATAGTATGGCAAATTCAAAGCAACTTTTCAATTGGTTTTCATTATTTATTTTTTATAGTTTGATAATTATTTCCCTTTTTCTTCTGACTGCAGCTTCAGAAGAAGCTTCTAAAAAGCAAATACTCTGTACGGCTACAAATGTATTGTTTTTGCTACTTTTTATTTCTCATCTTTCTCGTAAGGTCCTCTCCTATTCATATTCCAGTCTCTTCTTCAAATCAATGCACGGTTGCTAGGGTCATTTGGACCCTAGCTACCAGATTGTTTATAATGCAAATTGAAGAGCTGCTGAATAAAAAGCTAAATAACTCAAAACCCTTAAATAACAGAAAATGAAAACCAATTGCAAATTGTCTCAGAATATCACTCTCTACATCATACTAAAAAGTTATCTCCGAGGTGAACAACCCCCTAAAATAATATGACAGTCGGAATTGCTTAGCTCAAAGTACAAAGTAAAGTAAGAAGAAAACGAATTGTGCATCAAATGCTATTATATGTTATAAAGAAAATGATAGTGTGTGCAGCTCAAGCGTATGTAAGGGAAAGACACACTTGAAAGCAAAACAAAATCCTGTGGAATAGCGAATATCCATTTACGCATGCGAGTTCTGTGTTGTGTGTCCCCCCTGCTGTTACCTGCTTCCTGCCATTTAAACAGAAGGGACGGTGTGTGTTGAGAAAGATGAGCTAATATGGATTAAGTTAGATGATAGAGAGAGCCTGGGCCCCACAAGGCTGTTAGGAGTATAGAGCACAGAGCATCAGCTCACAGGGATCTTTGGAAACACTGCTGCCGTCTCCTAGGAAACACCAATCAGCTGCCGGGAAGAAGAGAGCTGGACCATCCAGTGGCAGAACACAGGTCCCATGGAGAGCTCACTCTCTGCTGCACAGCTGCACATGGACAAGATGCGACATGGGGACTTGGATTATATTAGTATATTCCCAATTTAACTGGCTCTCTCAAGTGGACACTGTATAACAAGATGCCATTATGATGTTGATGGGAAGCTAAGGTGTGCCAGTCTGGCTTGTTAATTGGCACCCAGTCTACATAAAACAGATTATAACACCCAAGATAAAGGATGGGGCCGGTGACTTTCTTTAATGGGCACAACAAGCCCACAGCACAGTTACACGAATAGGAAAAAACAAACATAAAAGGGCAGTGGATAAATCATTGTCTGGGGCATTATTTGTTTTAAAGGCTGCTGCCCCCATATAACACACAGGAAAATGAAATGTGTAGTTCAAGCAGGTAAGTATCTTTGTGCCTGAAGTTTTGTAAGACGGAACTCTTGGTCTTGTAAAGTCAAGTATTGCACTATATAATGGTGATTTGCAACTGAGATACAGGATTAATATATTGGGTTAATATTGCATCTCTCTCTCTCTCTCTCTCTCTCTCTCTCTCTCTCTCTCTCTCTCTCTCTCTCTCTCTCTTTTCTTTACATTTCTCTTCTTCCTTCCCTTCAACTTTTTCACTCTTTTTGTCACAAATTAATTTCTCTCCCAACCCATTTGTCTCTGCCAACACACATTCTCTGTCTCTCACACTCACATGTTACACATACAGACACATTTGTATCTTTCTTTTATGAAAAACACACACACTTTCTCGCATACATACTTACACTCTCTAGCACACACACTCACCCTTTTCTGTCTGTCTTTCTTTAATATACACACACACTCA